>CM039727.1:13909679-16309679 GCA_022539455.1 Dendrobium nobile
CCCAGTGTAGGCCTGGCGGTGGTATCAAGGTTTTTTACTGTTGATGTTTGGCTTTGGAAGAAAGGTTTTGTTTTGCCTTTCTAATGCCATTCTTGTGCTTAGGTTGGAGGTATTGATCATGTTTTTCTCTATGGTAAGATTGCTAAAAAGTTTGGAGTTATTTTTGCTGTCTTACAAACAAACCTTTTCCCTTTTTTCAGTCCAGTACTGATAATACTGTTAAGTCTTTTTTATCTGATTGGGTCAGTTTGAGCTAAAGGCCACATTTTGATCATTGTTCCTGTTTTGGTTCTGTGGTTTATGTGGAAGGCTCGTAATGAAGCGATGCATAATGTGATTAAGTGGATGATAAGGTCAATATTTCTAATATTTACCTAAATACTTCAACTTTTTGTGGGTAAGCTTATTTCTAGGTTAAAATTTAGATAATTGTGATTTATTATGTGAGAAGCTAGGGTTTCCCTTGAGTCTTCAGGAGTCTCCAGTAACGTGAGGGCTGTCAGGTGGCTCAAACCTGTTTCTCAATTCTTGAAACTGAATTCTGTGGTCTGTGGATATTATTTTCGGCTGGTTTTGGGATCATCCGGGATAATGTTGGCAATAGTAATTTTGGCTTACGCGGGGCCCCTTTATATCCGTGTATGGTCATTTTTGCCGAGCTTTATGGGTTTATTGAAGGGTATCATCTTATGTAGAAATAGAGGTTTTTTTAATATTGAGATTGAGTTGATGCTTTAATGGTGTTCAAATTATAATAATGTTGATGTGAAGCATCCTCAATTATTTTATATTATCAGAAGCATTTCGTCTGGCCCTCGCTACTATGAACTACTCGATCAAGCATGTTTTTAGAGAAGGCAATGCGTGTGCTGATTATTTGGCTAAGATTGGGGAGCAAATTGGTGGAGGATAGGGAATTTGATGTAAATGATTTGCCCCATTCTTTAAAAGGTTTGGTGATGTTGGATATAAATTGGGCTTCCGTATCTTAGAGTGATATGACCTCCTGCCTTTGTTTTTTTTTTATGGTTTGCCTGGGTTTCGGCCTGTGTTTGTTTCTCCTTTCTGTTCGGGTTATTCTTTATTTTATTCCGGATTATTTGATTTCTGGATGCTGGATTTTGGCTTCTGTTAGGTGCTGTTTTAGTGGTGTTGCTGTTTTCTGTTTTTCTGTTATTTGGGCCATTGTTTGGCTTCATGTTTATGATGGTTGGTTCTATTCGCTTATTTTGGTGTTTGGGTGGTGGAACTTTGCTCTGTGGCTGAGAATTCTTCATTGGGTTGTTCGGGTTTTCTGGAGTTGGTTCTGTACACAATAATTCTGGGGTTTGGATTGTCAATCTGTTGAAGGGTATTCACAAGGCTGTTTGCTTTTGTCATTGAAGCTGTTAGCGTTTGTGATTGGAAGTCTTCGAGGTTGTTGAATTCCTGTTATTAACAAAGATGTTTGATCTTTTCTGTTCTTATATGTTTTTCACACCTGTTTTTCTGATCATTTTTTTTGTGGAGAGTTTCTTGCAGGAAAATCTATATTTTGGGAAGCGGATTCAAGTGCAAGGTAAGCGTTTTGGGGTATTTTATTTTTCCTGTTTCTTTTTGTTCAATTTTGCAGGAAGAGGTTGCTGAACGACTACTCTAAGACTCTTCCTTTTTTGGATGCTGTTTTCGCACAGCCAGTATATTTTAGAATTTTCTTGTAATGGTAGCAAAAAGGAACATCCGGCTTATAGTTTTATTTTCTTTTCGAATGTAGCTCAGCTGAGCAATTAGTGAGCTGAAGGAAGTTTCTTCTAGGACGGTGTAACCGAAATTTTGAAAATTAACATGTAGGCACTAGGGTTTAAATTAAAAAAATTTAAAAAAAAAAAAGACAGAAACTGAAGATCTAACAGAAGTTACATGATAAATAATTTATTTTTAATATTATCTGTCTTTAGGAAGTGATCGACGGCGTGCTTTGGTGTTGCCCTTTGTAGCAACAGCTTCGTCTACATCACTTGGCGAGTTGTAGATTGATCCAACACCTCATTTATATATAAACATTGGTTTTAATCTCTTCTGCGTGATTATATTCTTGCAGACAAACAATATACTGACAAAGGCTAGATTTAAGCCTTTTGAAATAATAAATCAAATATTAGTGATTGTGACTTGTGGCTATATTATCTTTTTATAAGACAAAGAAAGAACAAATAAATAAGTACTTACGTGAATTAAGCTCTATCCTCATTCTCCTCAGAAGATTCCAACATGATTCAACATAATTTTTTAATAATTGGTACAGCGTGTTTTGCTATCAGTTTTTGAATATAAGGAATTCTTCTCATCTAATTGGTAGCTTTTCTTCTAGCAGTTGTTAAGTTGCTAACAAGTGAAAGCCAAATCAATTTTTATTCAATGCGGATAAGATTTAAAGACGGTAGAAGAAGAGGATCTTATCAAAAATCGACATACAAATGAGCATCAAGTTGTTTATGATGCATTATATTACTCATATCTTGCATTTATTAAAAAAAAAACCAATGAACTTCGCATATAATCATGGATTAATTAATTATAAATATTATAACATGCCCAAGTAAAAGTAATCACTAAACAAATGAATCACTCGCTTCATTTCTCTCGAGCGGTTGTCGCCCTTTCAGTGGGGAACTCAAAGTGCCGGCTGCGGGTATAGTGACGTGGGTGGCCCGGTAGGTCGGCTGAGGTTTACGGACCGCCAAGCACGCTTGGCGTGGTAGCAGGGCGGTTCCTCGTCACAAAAAAAAAGAGAGAATCACTCGCATATAAGGTTGAAGGTGAATAAGCATTAATTATTATTGTAATGATCGTGCTTCGTCTCCATTATATTAGAAAAGAAAATTGTGTTGAGGAAAATTTTAAAGAAAAATAACCTCTAAATGCACTCTTAGGAATTTTTATAAAAACAATTATTTTAGAAATTAGAGGTAATAGATTTGACTTATGTTAAAAAAGATAGAGGCAGACCTATAAAAGACTTGGTTTAGAAAATATTAGAAATGACTTTTCTTTATTAGATTTAAACGAGAATTTGACTTTTAATAGAACATAATGAAGAAAAAGATTCATGTATCCGACCCCACGTAAGTGGAATAAAGCCTTCATGTTGTTGTTGTTGTTGTTATTTTAGAAATTATATAAACAAATAGGTGTTTGTTCGAAAATCTATTAAATAAATTGAAATATGGTTTCAATTGTTAAGAATCAGTTTTCCTATACTAAGCCGATTCAAATGTTATTTTCACTCATTGTGCCCTCTGAAACAAGTTTAAGCAATTATTTCTTCATTTGTCTTTAGAAAAAGAACCAATTCTCATACATTAGTCATCAACAAGAGAATGGTAGTCCCCTTATTATAAATTATTTCATAAGCATATAGAAATCACCCCAAACAAGACTAATTGGTGGGTTTTAAACTTTACATATCAAATACAAAAAATCAATCCTTACAAATCCCATTCAACTCTTAAATTTTAAATCTCAACCATTACTATTTATTCATGTCATCCTCAGATTTATTCGGTGACCGATAATTTTCTGTGTATAATATGAATGAGGAGTTCTAGAAGTCAGAGACGAATGAAATTTCCACTGAAAAAAATCCGCAAAAAATATCTGCCGATAAATGTCAATTTTCTTTTACTTATAAGTTTAAGAAATGCTTATGTTATTGCTTTTACAAGTGCATAACATTGAGACATTGTTTTTTGTTTGAAACTATTAACTTACTATTGTATAGTTAGTGATCATATTATATATATATATATATATATATATATATATATATATATATATTTATTTATATATATATATATTTATATATTATATATATATTATATATTTTTTTTTTTTTTTTTTTTTTTTTTTAGTTAAAAACACAAAGGGGGCCTACGCGTTGATATAAAAATTCGGTTACAAAACCTTAGGAGTTCCTCCAGCTCTCTAAACGCTCCAAGGAGCTAACAAATAAAAGCAAAACCAAAAACCTATGAGCCGGAGGATCCTCTTTCTACTGTTACAAAAATAATTAAAATCTAACTTCGGGCTGTGAAGCAACAGCACCCAAAAAAGAGAAGCCAACGATCTTTAAAACCTTTCAGCTCCGCTCTCCTGCAAAAATTGACAAAAAAATGCACAAAAAAAGGAACAGAAAATAAAATCCACACCTTATACGACGCGTGGGTTCCTCCGTTCAAACACCTGCAAAAGGTCCTCAATAAAACTATCAGCTTCACAAAATTAAACATGTCAAAGAAATAGTTCAGCAACCGACTCAACCAATCCAGCCTCCCAACTTTACCAAACAAATAAGAGAAGCCCAACAGGTCATACAATAAGGCAAACTTATTGCCACCAATATTCATCCCATCATAAAAAAAACCACTCCAGATAAGACAATACGCATAGGCAAGCTTTAACACCCGACGAAGCTGGCAATACAAACTGACGGGAGAAGAAAACATAGCAAAAGACGACATACCCCACCAGCAGCCTAAAATCAAAAAACGCCTGCAAACCGTTCCAGCAAAACTCCAGCAAAATCCAACTAGCAAAATAAGCTACCAGAAAAACACCAAAGCAGCGCCAGAACCCAGAATAAAGGAGAAACAAAACAGGGAAAACAAAAAAACACACAACCCAAACAAACAACACTCACCCATATCTGAAATTAGGCAAAGCCACTTTATCAACTAATATCATACCTTTCAAGAAAATATTCAAATTAAGAATATCAATTTCTTCATACTCAACCAGATGAGCTCCCTTCTTAGCCAACCAATCAGCACACATGTTTCCTTCTCTATAAATATGAGAAATCCTAAAATTTAAAGTAAGCAGCATATCTCTAATTTTCCTCATTAAATAAAAATTCCTAGCATTGCCAATAAAATTCCTTATAATACTCATGACAATCAATTTAGAATCCAATTCAATCCACACATGTTAACCCCCTTTCAAACCAACTGGACACCCAAACATAAAGCATTCAGTTCCAGCCAAACAAATCCAACCGAAAACAGGAGCAGCAAAAGCCAGAGAAATCTCCCCCTGAGCATCCCGAATATAGGCCACCCGCTCCCGCATGAGCTAAACACCGACCCATCAGTATTCAATTTAACAAAGGGGGTCTAGGTTTAACCCAATAAACCACTGCGTCCAGCTGATTTGATTGTTAATATTCAGCTGGATACCCAGCTTAACAGCCACATTATGCGAATTAGAGAAAGTTTTGTAATTAATCGCATTGCAAGAATACAAGTTCTTAATTTTTCTTATCACATTGTTAATGATGTTAACATCATCCATCTTAATACTTTCATGTTTAGCATCATTACGCGCTTTCCAAATATACCAAAGGATAAGAATAGGCATGAGATTTGAAATATGACCTTTAGTCAAAGTGAACCAACTATCCACCATAGAAAACAGATTATCCGGGATAGAATCAGCATTTTTATTAAACATAGAATAAATAACCATACTTTTTGAGAGCCCTACCATTAATAAAGAGGTGGTTAACATCCTCCAAATTAGAGCAACAAACACATTTCGACGCTAAAATGAAACCTTTCTTTTGAAGAAGATTATCCACAGGTAGAAAACCTTTGAAACACCTCCACACAAAAGTCGAGTTAGTAATAGGGAAAGTACTATGCCAAATAGCCGTAAATCTAATAGACTTATCCAAATGATTACGGAATTTCTCCCAAACATTACGCATATAAAATTTACCATCAGAAGAAGCAGAAAACAGAATTGTATCCAAACTATTAAAATTTAAAGGAATAGATAAAATGATGTTGACTAAACAACTAGGCAGAATCTGATTAAGTCTATCCAAATTCCAATTATTGTTTACTATAAAATGAGGGACCTTAACAGTCTTATGGGGCCTACGCGTTAATGCCAAAAAACGGTTACAAAGTCCTTGTAAATATAGAAGTTAGGTGTTAAATATGTATTTTCAATAGTTTTAGATGTTATGTAGGTAAAAATCCCAAAAATAAAATAACCGTGATCTTACAAATATTACCTGACCCAGCTGACACCCTTGACGGGGATCTGGAGGAACCAACCCGCTTGCCAAGGATACTGTGGGAGACTTTGGTTCTGCATCAATCGCAAGTTTGGCATCTCTTTTCCACCTCTTAAGGTAATACCGTTCCGGTAGCTCTTTTATGTTTCTGACATCAAGCACCTTTATTACATGGCCGCAATGAATACCTGTGAATTCAAACTTCTTGCAACTACAAGCAACTGAGAAATCAGTAGAGTCTAAGCGAACATAATATTCCTTGGCATTGTCACCAACTGTAATCCTGTATTCTGTAACTCTTCCATACTCTCCAGAATTATATAACATACAATCCATGAATACGTCAAACTCCTTCCTGAACATTTCAAATACTGCAGGTGTATACATGCTCGCTGCTTGCCTCAACATCTTTGAAGGAGGTATCCTAGGAAAAGATTGGCTTGCATGGAAATCAGCCTGAAGTTCTGCATAACGACACTCAGATACTACTTTCTCATAATTCTTGAAGAAGGATGGAAGATCATGTTGTGGAGTTAAATACTTTTTTAGCTCGCTGCTTAAGCTTTCATTTTGAAGTGTGCTCTTTATATCAGCACAAAAAGTTTGCCGCCCATAAGCCAAAGCCCAATTCTCTCTGCACTCAAATAATTTTGAAATCCACTCATTGCTTCTAAGATCATACTTCTCCAGGAGAGATCTCCATCCTAGCACCAACTGATCCTCATCCTCAGAACTGTAGATGCATCTACTAAAATCTTTTGCAAAAGTTTTTGAACTTTGGAAAACATGACTAAGGTGCTTCATGGAACTGTGATAAATTTGCCACACACAAAGGCGATGCATTGTTTCTGGCCACACTGTAGCCAAGGCACTACTTATTGCAACAGATTCATCTGTCAGAATAGTCTTTGGTAGTTTCCCATGCATTGCAATCCCAAAAGTGTTCAATAGCCATTTAAAAGATTCTACCGTCTCATCATACAGAAATGCTGCCCCAAAGAGGGTAATCTGCTTATGGTGATTCACACCAAGAAAAAGTATGAAAGGTCTACAGTGTCCATTAAATTTATATGTGGTATCCAAGCAAACCACATCACCAAAGTAGTTGAAATCCTCTAGTGACTTCGAATCAGCCCAGAAAATGTTTGTAAGCTTATCATCCTCATCGAGCTGAATGGCGTAGAAAAATGCTGTATTTTGTAGTTGCATGCTTTGGAGATATTTTAGAAGAGCTTCAGCATCACCAGACTGCATGGACTTCATTCTTTTTGAGCGAAGACAAGCATTATAATCTGATGGTAGAATGTACACATCTGGTCTAGTGATAGTGGGCTCACCAGAAGATCTTAGAGCAGCCACAGCATCATCTGATAAGTCTGCATCAGTGGATTGAAACTCAGATGTGACTCTCTGTGATCTCAACAAGTGTTTTGATGAAGGAGGAGCAGGTTGATGGTTATGTTCTGCAATGAATTTTGTAATACGATACCTTCCACTTGGCATAAGTTTGATTTTCATTCGTGCAAGACAACCAATTCTTGTTTCCGGCCGTGGACGCTTTGCTTCATTTCCTGTTTTCCTCTCCTGGCGAAAACCTTCCCGGGAGCACACCAATGTCCTCGATCTCGTAGTTTTATCCGAAACTCTTTTGTCCAGCCAGCCTTTTCTCACACTGAACCCTGCCATTCCAGCATAGTTGTTGTAGAATTCATATGCCTTATTCTCATTTTCAAACTCCATACCAAGTTTTGGCACCATGTCTGCACCGAAAGCATCTTCCCCAGAAGCATCAAGGTAAGTTACTTTTTTTAGCGTCTTCTGTATCATCATACTAAAAATGAGTGGCTATACAAAAAAGAAGCTAAAACTGCATAGCTGACTATGAAGTAATAAGAAATGAAGATAGTCAACTGACAGATGCCAGAACGAGAGAAACTGTATATGTTTTTCTCAAACCATGTTAAATAAGAACCAAAAATCCCATCTTCTAAACCACAACTGAAGTGGGTCCTTACGATCAACAGGAAAAAACAAGAATCAATAAAAATAGAACACAACACTAAAATATTTAGAACCTTTCTCCATGCAAGGCCACATGCATTGCATAAAGTCCTCGGCCCCTCTGGGCCACGGCGCATATGCGGCGTGGACCTAGCACCAACTCCACAATGAATGCACCTAAACATGCAAAATAAGATGATTAATCTTCAATCTATAGGATGTAATGCATTCAAAAAAACTCTACAATCTAAAAATTTAAATACCAAAATAAACTGGGTAAAATCTTGATGCAATAGAACACTCAATAAGAATGCTAATCCATAGAAGGGTAATGTAAGTTATAGAATATGGTAGAAAAAGTTAGCACAAAATGTATCGGGTATATTCATGGTGTATCAAAAGTTCATGTAGGAAAAAAGTGTAGGAACGTGAAGCTTCTTTGAACTGAAAGACAGTTTCTATTTAGTGGATACAACTTTAATTTGCAAAGCCTCGAATAAGTAACTCTTTTTCCTCTTGGTGAGACTTTAAATATGACACTAAAATCAAACAAATATTTCATATGGTGAATCCACGAAACGGTGCATATTTAAACTTTAAACAACACCAACTTTGTATGCCCTTCACCACCTTATATCAGTTAGTTATGACAGCTTCGATAGCAAGAATGTTTACAGTAAAAGGATGGTTTAAGTGAAGATTACCAACAATCATAAACCAGACTTTTGATGAACAGTGACAAATTGAATGTGATTCAAGTTGGCATACAGACATGGAAGGCTTGTACCACCTAATTATAACATACCATCGTCATTTAAGACAGAAATATATATCAACATGTTTGATGTTGATATATATATATATATATATATATATATATATGTGTGTGTGTGTGTGTGTGTGTGTGTGTGTGGCCACAAACAAGAACGACTGGTAATCAAAATCTAAAATCAATAGGAAACATCAATGAAAGAAATCAATGGTATAAAAAAGAGCAGTTTTCTGAAGATAAGGAAGACAGCACTACTAAAATCATATCAAATGCTTGATACATGTATAACACAAGCCACGATTTCATGATTAATAATTTTAATTTGGAATACAAAAGAGTTTATTCTCACAAGTGCCAGATACTAAATAAACTGGGGCATCTACAAAATATTAAAAAACTAGAATAAAAATAAAGTGACAGTACCAAACATGCTAAATTACCTGTGAAATGTAATGTGCTCCATCTAAATTGTCTAAAAAACTGTTACCCAAATGCTATATTGGCATTAAACTGATTTCAGCAAGTTAAATTCCACTCCACATTGTTGATCTATAGAATAAATTTCAACAAACTTGTAGTTCTTTTCTTGTTTTCTCTCCACTGAACTCTCAATTCGCCATCACAGACTTGCTGACACAAAATCACTAGCACTGAGATTTATAACAAAGAAAGCTAATTAATCAAGCCAAAAGTTGGAGCTTTCCTATAGAATTTTTAGTAATAGACAACATGCTGGCCAAGATTCTATGCCCTATAATTTATCTTGTTAAGCAATTCTGGCGAATCCTGTTGACCCTGATTATTTAGCCTATAATATAGCCTGATAAACTGTTTGCGGGAAGTATCATGGCGCATTAGGAGAAGCCTAGTTCCAATTATTAATACTAGTTTTTGTATGTCATTTTAACCTTAGACCTTATCAAATCTTCAAATCAATGGTCAAGGTTAAGAGTTTTTATTGTTAATTATTTGTTTTGTCATGTTAAGGCCTGCCTTCCTTATCTTAATTTTGTCAGTTTGTTTTCTTTTTTGGAGGGGATGTCTGCAAATGTTTATTTTGAATATAAGTGTGATTGTATCACTGTTAATAGGTTTAGAATGTTCATGAACTGATAGCTACCATCACAAAAAAAATACCTTATTAATTGAGGATGGAAAAAAATTTTTGTTAGAAAAAATGCACCTCTTTCATGCAGGAGCAAATACAATGAACCACAGTTTAAAATTGCGCAATTAGGCACGCCTCTGCGCAACTCTGGGAAAAATCGCCTCAATGCTTAAGCCTTTTTGGCTCTTCGTGAGGCGTACGCCTCTGTCATTGTGAGGCGGGCCTCTGAGGCTGAATTGCGCAATTCAGTGTGAGGCGCACGCCTCTAATAACCGGGACCCACACACTTAAGATCTAAATGAATTAAGCTTTCTTCCTCCCCTCTCATATCCGCCTACCCGAAACCGAGCAGACAAAAAAAGCCGCAGGCCCGCAAGCCTATTCTGCACGACGTCCACTCGACTTCCCTTCCTGATGTCTCTCCTGCAAGCGCCGCCTCACTCCGGCGATCTTGAAGTGCTCAGCCGCCCTCTAGGAGAAGTCTACTACCGATTTTAGGTTTTTTTTTTTATTTCAACAAAAGATTTTTCAAGTGAAAGAAAATTTAGGGTTTTTTATTTTTTGAAATTTTTTGTTTGTTTTCGCATTTGTGCATTAGGAAACATGGTTAGAGGCAAGGAAAAGGCAAATACGTCATTGTGGTGTGACCCTCCTTGGAAATACAGTGCGCAAGTTGATGTAGGAGGCGGCGAGAAGACATATGTGTATTTAAAATGCAATTTTTGTGATAAGGTGGTGAAGGGAGGAGTAACTCGCATGAAGAAACACTTATCCGGCTCACATAAGAATGTAGCACCTTGTGCGAATGTTGGAGGAACTTGGTGATTTACCTCAACACAAGAGCGCACTTTCTATGACGAAGAAGATCACAAAGTTCATCTACAACCACTCATGGGTTTGATAATGAGTGGTTCATAGATGATGAGACAGATTTGTCATTATCAGACCTGCAACTAGAGGATCTAAGTGTGGACGTCTTGCGGGGCGAAGCAGATCAAGTGAGCACATCCACTAGTACCATACCACACATCCACTAGTTCTGCAGCACAACAAGCAACTAAAGGTAGTATTTTACAACTTCTTATGTGTTATTATATTATATATATATATGTATATATATATATATGTATGTATATATATATATATATATATATATATATATATGTATGTTATATATATATATATAATGTATGTATATATATATATATATATATATGTATGTATATATATATATCTCAAGTAGGCAATTAACATGACAATAATCATTCTTATTGAACAAGGAAGAGAAAAGTGAGTAACATTGAAGATGATGAATATATGACATTCATAACTACAATTGGAGAAAAAGATTCTCTGGAAGACCCATTTAGTGATGGGACGTGATTTGATTTAATATGTTCTTTCTTATTTGTACTTTGGAAGTTTTGATAGACTTATATTTTGTGGTTCTATACTTTGGGATATGATTTTATTGCATCTATTTTCTTACTTTTTACTAACTTCACTTGTCATTTAAATGTTTTTATTGTATGATAGAATCTTACTATTATTTACCTGCTAAAACCCTTAAATTCTCATTTACGCAATTCTTCGTCCGTGAGGTTTACGCCTCACACTGCCTCAAGGCTTACGCCTTGCCTCACGGACAAAAAATGCCTCGAGGCTTATTTGCGCAATTTTAAACCTTATAATGAACCATAAAGTAAAACAAAGAAAAAGAAGTATTATAAAAGAGACATCAAAAGTCATATAGTTGGGCTTACCAAGCATATCTCCACGACTACACAAAGTGATGGAGTTTTATCATTTCAGCATACAGCACAAATTTTGATCTTAATATTTACTCAAGTCTTTTATACCTCTTTTTCTCTAGATTTTTTTTCCTTAAACATAAGGCAGTAATGACAAAGGGAATCCAACAACAACATTATCAAGCCTTTATCCCACTATATAAGGTCGGCTACATAAATCATTTTTCTCTGTTGTATCCTATTATGAATCATATTCTCATTTACATCTAATAAAAAAAATGTCATTTCTAATATTTTCTAATCAAGTCTTTTTAAGTCAACCTCTATCTAACATTGGTCAAATCTAATACATCTACTCTTCTAAACAGGTTATCAGAAAGGGCCAATGTTTCATGACCACAAATCATCCAAGGTGACTCTCTCTAATCTTATCTACCACTAGAGTTACTCAACCTTTTCATGTATATACTTGTTTCGCATTTTGTCCCTAAGAATGAAACCACTCATCCACCTGGGCATCCTCTGTGACACCCCAAGATCTAACTTGGAAGAATTATTCTTTTAATCCATTAAACCATCAACAAGCAGAGCTATCTATAGTCATCAATAAGTATTAAACAGTCTAACAAAAATTCTATAATTTAAATCATCATGAAAATATTTCTATTCATTCCCAAAAGTTCATTTACAATACTCGGGATTTACACAATAATCACGATTCCATCCAGTCCTGGGTACAAAAGAATAACTATAACAAAAAGGAACAAAAACCTGAAGAACTCAGATCAACCTCACACTCCTGCTCCCTTGCTCTGACCTGAAAATATTAACCACATATAATGAGCTTCAAAAAGCCTATCAGGTCACCAAAAACCTACAACTGAAATCAAAGCACGATACTGAAACAATATGCTTGTCAATCAGTCAAATCAATAACAGTCACTTGCACATGATCATTGAATCTATGCAGATATGAAAATCAGTAATCAATGCATAATCAATAAAATCCACAGTCAACGGTAGAAGAATCGGTAAACAGTAAAAAAATCCATAATGCTCAATAAATCAGTACATAAGTCAATTCTATAGTATCTTAAAACATCGGTCAAATCCATAGAGAAAAAGCATTGTATCATTAATATCAGTCAAATCAATATCGTATCAATAATATCAATCAAATCATTGAATAAAGAAATCATCTCTGATCAATAATATCAATCGATATGAAATCATATATAATAATCAAATCAATATATCGTAAGAACAGTTAAAATCGAATTAATGCAGTAAAAGCGTATTCTATATCATGTGCTCAGTGTATCACATATAGCAGTATATCACATGTATCAGTCAGTATTCGATGTATCAATGAATCCATAATATCAATGAATCAATCATATCGGTATCCGTAGTATCAATGAATCAATGCAATATCAATATCCATATCAGTATCTATATCCAGTGACATGTATAGTATGCAATATCAATAAAATCATGCAGTAACAGTAAACTTGTAAATCCGTCAGTAAATTCATTCAATATCAATAAAATCAATAAATCCGTTGATATCAATAAATTCGTACGGTAATTAATAAATCCATAAAGAAATCATACGAACAATACTTTACACATGCATTCCAGTACAGTAGTCTTACTTAACAAATACAATCACTGGCTATTAAGGCGTTTTTCAGTCTTGGAATATCGATGTATCGTTGTATCCGTTGGCTCAATAATAAAGTCGTAACTCTTCGCCCGTCGGCCGCGCGTCGGCCGCCCGTCGGCATAATCTCCTTAAGACTCTCAATCGTTATATCACGTGATCAATAGAGGATAACACCAAACGCTTTTTAAAGAAAAGCCCGTCAGCCCACCATCCTGTACAGGTCAATCAATCTCCAACCAACGGTTCAACCAGTCTTTACTTGTCTTTCAGTAATATAACAGTAATTTCAATCATATATTCACATTCGTATACATCTCATTAATACATTGCAATCAACAAACACGATTTAACTCAATTGAAGTAAATCCTTAAAATATCGTACAGTCGACAGAAATCTCAAACAGAGACAAAATACACAGTTTCAAAAAATTAACAAATTATCAAAAATCGAATAAAACAATATTTTGAGACTTTTATCATGCTGAAGCAATATTTTTCAACATCCGGATAATTTTATATTCGATAAAAATTCCACATAATTCAAAATATCCGGTGAAAACTTTCCAGAAAATACTCAAATCGTGCAAAATCATCATTTCTATAACATACCAAAAGCTACGCGGTAAAAGTTTCGTCAATACAAAGATATGCAAGAATTCGGTAACGAAAATACAAAACTGAGCAGAAAAATACTAAAACACGAAATCTTCGAAATCAGAAATAGGATTTGAATTCCTTATTGCGAGATAAACAATTCTTCCAACAGCGGCGTCGGACGAAAATCGCACCGCGGTCTCCGAAACCAAGCCTTTTTCTTCTCTTTCCTTCTCTTTCCTTCTCTTTCTCTCTCCTGCTTTTCTCTCTCTTCAAAATATCTCAAATGGTCCTTTAATAGAGAAAAGATCTTTACGTTCATCCAGACGATGTTCCCCATTCGTCTCGAGACGAAGCTCTCTGGATACGAGCGTACAAACGATAATTAATTTCGTCCCTGGACGATTCTCTCGGGCAAAAATTTGTCCCGGACAAACTCAGGTTCGTCCCGACAGTTCGTCTGTACTAACCATACATATTTTCACAATTTTCTTCAGTTCGTCCAATACTAAGGTCAGTTCGTACAGACTAACTGCACCCAAAAAAATAAAATTCTGAGGGGTTTTACATCCTTATCTCTGTAACACTTAATTTTATTGATGGGGACATCAGATCATCATGGAGAGTTTATCAGAGACGCGGCCGCCGATCTACGGCCACGATCCAACCTTTATATTTTTGAGTCGTTGATGTATTTTTATTTTCATGTAGCTTGTTATTTGCTTATGTGGCATTGTGAGCCGTTGTATTTTTTTATTTTATTTTATTCAGTTGCTTATGTGTTTTCTTTCCCATAGTACCCCTCTTATGAGAGTTGTCGTATGTAAGCCCAAAGGGCGTTTGTGTCTTTTATTTAGAGTCATGTTGTAGGAGGCTATTTAAAGCCCCACTTTATTCTATTATGGTGAATGAATGATTATTGAAAATTTTCCTGCATGTGTGTTTGAGAGCATTGAGAGTTCTTGGAGAGTTTTGAGAGATCCTTTGGAGAGGGATTTTGGCGTATCACCCACCAACCTTGGAGACGGCCGGGTTCGTGATTTTATTTCTTTTATTTTGTCTTCATCCCTTCCACGTTCATCTCTCCCTTCCCACATCCCACCACCGCCGGCCATAGCCCAACCTTTCCCGTTCAACTCCACTATTTTCTCCCACCCGAGCGCCCCTCCCCTCACAGGATCGCCGGCCATCTACCCACATCCCGCCGGCCCCCTTCACAACCGCCGGCCACCTTACCTCTTCATCCCCTTGAGTTTCCTAATTAGGTATGAGTGGATTTGGGGATATTTTGAAAGTTCAAATCTTTGAAATTTGAATTTTGAAATCCTTCCTAAACCAACTCTTCTAATTTAGGAAAGTTTCTATTTTTGATCTAAATTGAATTTAAATTTCAATTGGATTTAAAATAACTATTTCCTAAATTCAAAACTGCAGTTAAGAAACTTTAATTGCTCTAATTAAAGTCTCTCTTAACCATGCATACCACCGGCCACTTATTTGAGCAAGTTAGGAGATATTTCCTAATTGCACCCTAGACTACTTTGGAAATAATTTAACTTATTTCTTTTGCCTGGGCCGAATTCTTTTTCTTTCATTGCCTTGTTTTAATTATTTCCTAATGCTAGAGTTTTAACTTAGGAAACAAGGCCCCACCCCTTCTCTAGCCCGCCAACTCCCTCTCCCTGTCACCGCCTCTTCCCTCTAATTGCATGAAATAAATCCTCATCCAAAATTTGTACAGGAGACTTGCTCTCAGCTTTTCCGTCACAACTAAAGCTAAGCTCTCCTCCACATTCCCTACATCCAGCCCATTAGAAACTGAGAAATCCATCTCAGATTTTCTTGATTGATAATCTGAAACTATTTTCAGATTGTAAGAGAAGAGTTTGAGAACGTGCAATCCTATCCTTTACCAGGAGAAACTTCCTTCTCCTTGTCACTTCGTAAGAGGCGCATCAAATACTCAAGGACCTTCTCCATTGTGACGGAGACCATGGACGAAGACGTTGAAGGCAACGCATGACGGATCTCCACATCTTTTTGGCGAAGGTTTCTTTTCTCACTTGTATCTTATTTCTTTGGAATCTAAATTCTCAATTGGTTTGATTGTATTCACGAAAGCTCCTCCCAGTGCTCTTGCTATGCTTAGTCATTTATAGGAATTGAGTGTAATCTTCTATGCATCCTACGTCTCGTTGTTAGATTAGGGATTTAATTTGAAAACTACTATTCGGTATTGTTTTTATTTTCTCAATTATCTTGATAGTTCAAATTCGGAGCATGTGAGTTCGCCTACGCAATTGATCGCTTCATTTGTCTTAATCGTCATTTGAAGGTTGCTTATAATTTTGTTTTGAAATTATTCTAATTCAATAGTTGTGCAATGCTCAAATGAAACCTTAACCATAGCATCTAAGTTAGTCCTGCATCATTTATGCTTCTTTTTTAATGGCCAACATTGTGTCATAAAGCGTTGTCGTTGCCACGTTTCAAGCCCTGGATGAGAAAAGTTGATGGCTGCATTAGATAGTCGATAACCAGCGTAAAACTTGTCGAATAATCTGATAGGATATACTTGATTTCAAGTATTTCCTAACATCCTTTGAAGCAATTCTCAATGAAACCTGCTGTCCACAACAGAAAATGACAGCAAAACAGTGGAAAAGAACAGCAAAACTAAGAGAATAGTGGAGAAACAACTTGTATTTTACTAGTAGATGAAAGAAAAACAGTAAAGATACAAGGATCCTCTATTCGAGAGGAGGATCGCACTCTCCCAATTCTCTAGAATGAAGATCTAGAGCCCTCGCACCCAAAATAACAACAAGAGAATTTTCTCCACAATCAAAAACATGTCTTGCCCTAATCTCCCTCCCATACTTAAAGCAAACAATTAATTAAAATACATCAAAAGACTAAATAGCCCCTGCCGCCCCTCCATTTGAAAATTTAAAATCAATTTGAGCAGTGGGGCCCGCCCACTGGGTGGGATTAGGAGAGAGAGGCGGAAGATTTCCGCCTCCTGTAGAAATGCCGAGCCGGCCACTCGGCCGGCTGAGCCGGTTCACCCTGAACTGGCCTAACATAATCATGACGTGAATGACTAAGGGAATCCAAGGAAAATAAATCAGGTATTTAATATTATATAAGTATATAACTATACGTGTATATATATAATCATTCTTCAATTTTCTTCTTGTAGCCACAAGACAGAAGCTCTTTCTCTTCAGATTAAACCCAATCACGACCACGCAATTATGCAGAATTGCTAGGCCATGCAACTTTTACATGTTTATTTGTCTATATCTAGATTTATGGATTGAAGTGGTTTGCCCATATCCTGATTTATGGATTAAAGAGTTGATTATTTATCTTTGGGAGGTGGAAATTCGAATGCTTTGGATGGGTAAATTTGGCTAGCTCATATGTTTGGTTGGGTAGTGGGTTCTTGAAGCTGTTCTTTTTAGAGTTGTGAATTGTTAAGCTGTCTCTTTAAACCCAATCACGACCTCAAAATGATGCAGAAATGTTAGGCAATGCATCTTTAGCATTATATATTTGTCGATATCTTCATTTAAGGATTAAAATAGTGATTTTCTATCTTTGGGAGGTGGAAATTGGTATGGCTACGGCAGCGGAAATTTGGCAAGCTCATGTGGTTGGTTGGGCAGTGGATTCGTGAAGCTGTTCTTTTGCGATTTTTGAATTGTTGCTGGTTTTTACCATTTGGGCAGTCCTTAAAGTGGCTTCCAGAATTGGCTTATGTTGCAGAGAGTTTTTTTGGTCCAATGTATTTCCAGAATTTACAGATCCTCCTTTCTCTATATTTCTCCATCAAACCTCTCAACAAATATATAACTTACATAGTAGACCTACCCGGCATGAATCCAAACTAATTTTGAAAATATTGGTATCACATCGTAACCTATGCTTAATTACTCTCTCCCATAATTTTAATGTATAACACATTTACTTAATTCCAAGATAATTTGTACACTCTTATGCATTATCTTTATTTTTAAAAATAGAAACCAACACACTCCTCCACTCATCTAGCATCTTTTGTCTGCAAAATAATATTAAAAATTTATTAAGCCAAGAAATTATTTGATCTCTTAAGTATTTCCACACTTCTATTAGAATATCATCGAGTGTCACTGCTTTTCAACACTTAAGAACACCAAGCATTTATTCCATTACATAGGATCAGCTACATGAATCCTTTTTCTCTATTGTATCCTGTTAAGAGTCACATTCTCATTTAAATATAATTATATATATATATATATATATATATATATATATATATTTTTTTTTTTTTTTTTTTTTTTTTTATTTAGGGTGCTAAGGAATGAAATGTTAAATTTTCTATTTTCATTTATCTTAAAAAATGTAAGATTCTAGATCTTTAAATTTTTTATGTGCATGAGGAAGCTAATGTTATGTGGGAAAAAATAGCTAATTATATTAAAAATGTTGCAAAACATGTGCTTGGAGTATCAAAGGGAAAAACTCCAAATAGTAAACACAATTGATGGTGGAATCAATATGTGAAAGAAAAGATAAAAAATAAGAAGATTTGTCATAAAAAATGATTTAGATATAAAAACTTTGATAATTGGGAAAGATATAAAAAGGCACGTAAGGAGTATAAGAAAGCAATATGCGATGCAAAGATTTTAGCTTTTAATAAATTATATAATAAATTAGATACTAAGGAGGACGAAAGATATATGTATAAGTTAAACAAACAAAAAGATAGTAGTAAGGATTTAGTGCAAGTGAAGTGCATTAAGGATAAAAATCAAAAAGTACTTTTATTTGAAAAAGATATTCAACAAAGGTGGATGAGATATTTTGCTAAACGTTCCAATGAAGATTGTGAGAATACAATTGACTTTAGTGACCTTAACATCCTAAATGAAAATAAAGATTTTTATTTTCATCGGTGTATTAGTAAAATTGAAGTTAGAGAGACTTTAAAGAAAATGAATATGAAAAAGCTGTTGGACCTTATGATATTCCAATAGATGTGTGAAAATGCTCATGAGATGAAGGAATTTATTGGCTTACTAAATTTTTTAATATTATTTTGAAGACTAAAAAAATGCCAAATGAGTGGAGAATATGTGAAAACCCGAAAATGCCGTTTTAGACCTCGCACGCTTTTCAAAGCGCCGCGACGAGGTTTAAGTGAAAAATTCAATGTTGTCGGATTTCGACGGGATTAATTTTATAAAATTCTATGCAAAATTTGGAGCGATTTGATATATAAAACTTATATTTAATTTTGCCTAATTTATGAATTAAAAATTAGAGAAGTCTCATTATACCAATAATGCCCTTAGAGGTTATTAAGGCTAAGAGAGTTTAAGTGAGGGCAAATAGGTCATTTAGGCTTCTCTTTTTCCTTATGAGAACCGAACCCTCCCCTCCTCATTCATTCGCTCGACATTCTTTCGCCCGAACGCAAGAAGAGGCGGAGAGGAGGCGTCGGGCAAGGGACGGACGGCGGCTCCGGCGGCGGTTTCCGGTGGCCGAACTTGGGGGAAATCGAAGAGGGAGATTCAAGGAGCAAGAATGTATGTTTCTAAACCTAGAAATCTTTGTGTTTGCCATAGATTTTTGAGATGAAGAATTTAGGGTTTTATGGAATAATAAAAATTTCTTTAAGAAATTTAGAGGGAAGATTTAAGAAACGATTTTATACATTAGAATGTGTTTTTCTCCAAAGATTTCTAGGGTTTCCAAAATTAGGGTTTTCTCTAATGTTGGAGTTTTTGGAAGTGCCTTTGCAAATGTTATTCCTAAGAGTCCTAAGAGGGTTTTTAAGGGTATAAATTGAGTTTTTCTTATAAAATCTTATTTTCCTAATTTTAATTAGTTTAAATCCGAAAATGGAAAATATTTAATTATGATTTAGGTGTAGGGGAGAGAGTGACATGTTTATTTGAGGGAAATAATGAAAATAGGTTTTCTAAAATTAGGGTTTTAGGTAAATCCGAAAATAGAATTATTTTAAATTAATTTAGATTATGGAGAAAGTGTTATGTTGATTAATATTAAGTAATTAGACAAAATTATGAGTTTTTAGATTATGATATACTTTATGTGATCTTTTGGAGAGAGGGAAAGGATGAACTTAGGGTAGATTTTGAACAGAATGAGGGCATTAATTTAGATTTATTATAAATGATTTTGAAGAAGAAATTATATCTTTTAGGTGTTTTGAAGAAATCTCGAAGGAAGAAGGATTAGCGGGGAGAAATCAATTTTCTAATTTTCAGGTAAGTATACACTGTTCTTTATTTCAGTAATACTTTTGTTACCCTCAAGTTATATGCAATCATTATCCTTTACTGTTGTCAAATTCTTTATTATTGTCAAATGAATGATCATGAAAATTACATGTACATTTTATGGTATCTTACGATAAGGTTTATATGTTATGAGAAATAAGATGGAATGAAATGATATGCTTATGTATATTGAATGCTTGTATGTGCATGTTGAAAGGATGGAGCTCACCCCCTAATGGTACTAGCTGTGGACGCTGTACTCGTGCACGATAAAATGGTAAAGGATATGGAAAAGGAAAATGGTAAAGGAGTATCTTTATGGTACAGACGGTGACTCCTGTGACGGTTTTATTATATACGAAAAGAAAAAGTTATGAAAAATGATATGGATATGGAAATAAAATGGAAAATATGGCCTTATGATATGATATGTTTAATGTTATGTTAAGTATGAAATCATTTTATGTTATGTTCATATGAAATTGACATTTAGCATATTGTTCAGTTGTCTTGTTTACTGTAGTTTAGAATTGTGTATTACTTACTGAGCTTTAGCTTAATGTTAGTTGTTAACATTTTCAGGTAAGCTTAATTAATCAAATGAGTAGAAGGGGCGGCAATGTTTATCGTAGGGGAGGAGCTCCGGAAGAAAGGTAAGGACGAAGAATATGTTTGCTTATATGCTTATGTGATTTCAAATTTTATTATTATAGTGGCTCTTTCAAAATATTTTGGAGATTTATTTAGGGAATTGATAGATTTAGGAATTAGATATTTGACCTACCGTCCGACCTCCGTTCCCGCCTCGCCTACGCGAGCTCACCGGGCCGGGTCGTGACAGAATAAGTGTGTTGATTACTGTTTTTAAGAATAAAGGTAATGCAAAAGAATGTGCGAAATATAGAGGAATTAAGTTAATGTGACAAACTTTAAAACTTTGGGAGATAGTTATGAAGCATAGCTTACGACGTGATACTAATGTTTCTCAAAATCAATTTGGATTCATGTCGGGTAAGTCGACTATGGAAGCTATACATTTATTGAGAGGTTTGATGGAGAAGCATAGAGAGAATAAGGAGGATCTTCATATGATATTTATTGATTCAAAGAAAGCGTATGATGAAGTTCCAAGAGAAATGCTATGAAAAGTTCTAGAAAAGAAAGGAGTTAATAATGCTTATATTAAAGTCATTAGGAATATGTATGCAAGTGTTGTTACTCTTGTTCAAAAACAAGGTGGTTTGATCAAGTATTTTCCTATTTTTGTTGGATTACATCAAGGATCAGCCTCAAGCCCATATCATTTTGCTTTAGTCATGGATGTTCTCACTGGACATTTGAAAGAAGTTGTACATTGGTGTATGCTTTTTGCTGATGATATTCTTCTTGTTCATAAAACTAGAGAGGGAGTTGAAGGTAAACTTGAATTATGGAAGTCAACCGTAGAATCTAAAGGTTTTCGTTTGAGTAGATCTAAAATTAAATATATGTAGTGTAATTTTAATAGTAACAGATCTAGTGGGGGGTTTGTGACTTTGGACGATCAAGTTATTAATAAGAGCACACATTTTAAATATATTGGGTATATTTTTCAGAGTGATGGTGAAATAGATGGGGATATTATTAGCAAAATTCAAGTTGGATGGTTGAAGTGGAGGAATGCATCAAGCTTGTCGTGTGAGAGAAAAGTTCCCATCCAACTAAAGGGAAAATTTTATAAGATGGTGGTGAGACTTGTAATGATTATGGTGCAGAATATTAGCCATTAAAAGAGAAGTATAATATTAAGTAAAAGTGTTGCAGAGATGAGGATGCTCAGGTGGATGAGTGGCTTTACTCTTAGAGATAGAATACGAAATAACCATATACGTGAAAAAGGTTGGAGTAGCTCCAGTGGAAGATAACATTAGAGAGGGTCGTTTTATATGGTTTGGTCACATAAAACGGCTGCCTTCCGATGACCCAGTTAGGAAGGTATATATTAGATTTGGCTTATGTTAAGAAAGATAGATGTAGACCTAAAAAAAACTTGGTTAGAAAATATTAGAAATGACATTTCATTATTTGATTTCAATGAGAATTTGACTCTGAACAAGACAATGAAGAAAAAAGATTCATATAGTAGACCCCACAGAGTGGGATAAAGGCTTGTTGTTGTTGTATTTAGGGTGCTAAGATCACTAAACTCAATTGTATTATCACAATCTTCATTAAAAAATTTATCAAAATATCTTAGCTACATATGTTGAATATCTTCTTCTAAGAAAAGCACTTTTGATCTTCATCTTTAATGCACATCACTTGAACTAAATTTTTACTTCTCATATTTCTTTGCTCGGCTAACTTAAATATACATCTTTCACTCTATTTAGTATCTAATCTAATATATAAATCACTAAAAACTAAATCCTTTGCATCACATATTATTTTCTTAGAGTTCCTATAGGCCCCTCTATTTTTTTTTTTCAATTTTCTAAGTTTTACATCTAAATTAATTTTTATAACAAAGCTTTTTATTATTTATATTTTATTGCACAAATTGATTCCACCACCTATTTTTACTATTAATTTTTTTCTTTTGATTCTCCTAACTCCTATCTTACAAGATTATTAATATCGCCAGCTACTTTTCCCCACATAATATTAGCTTACTCATCAATCCAAATCTTAAAATCTTAAATCTTACTCTCAAAAATATTTTTATTATCGTTCTTTAAAAACTCCCATCTATTCATAAGATGAAATTTTACATTTTTTTACCCCTTCATCTTAAAGTCTAAAACTAATAAATAATGTTAGGTACATAGATTTTTTACTTGAAATAACTTTATAATCTTTACAATATAAACGAACTTCTTTTATAAAAAAAATAATTAATTTGAGTTTTACTCTTCATTATTATAAGTAATAAGATGTTCTTCTCTTTTATTAAATAAAATAATAGCAATTATAAAATCATTAGCTAGAGCAAAATCGAACATGATCAAGCTAAATTCATTAGTCACTCAAGCTCATAGCCACCATGAATGTTTTTAAAATCTTTTATCATTCTACTAACATATCTATTTAAATCTCCTTTAATAAAAACTCCTTCAAAATGTATCCTTGGTATTAATTTGTCTAATTCATTCCAAATTTTCTTTTTGAACACATATAAACTTACTTGAAGAGCGTAAGCACTTATAATATTAATAATATTTGTGTCAACAAAAATCTTTCAAGCTATAATTTTACTCCAATTCTATTAATTTTTACATCTTATCCTTTAAATTCTTATTTATAATCACACATACGCCTTTTCTAGTACGACTCCTACCTGAATACCAAAGTTTAACTTTAAAACTATTAATCCCCTTAACCTTTTCCACAACCCATTTAGTTTCTTGTATACATAGAATAATTATCTTTCTATCAATCATTATATTTATTTATTTATTTATTTATTTATTTATTTATTTATTTATTTATATATATATATATATATATATATATATATATATATATATATATATATATATATTTATTCCACTAATTTGCCTGTAAGAATACATATATTCCAAGTTTATTTCCCAATTCTAATTTCATATACTATTATATATATATATATATATATATATATATATATATTTATTTATTTATTTATTTATTTATTTATTTATTTATTTATATATATATATATATATATATATTTATTCCACTAATTTGCCTGTAAGAATACATATATTCCAAGTTTATTTCCCAATTCTAATTTCATATACTAGCTTCTTTGCCCACATCCGTTCATGAGGTTGGAACCCTTGCTTAACACTGTAATCAAGCATTGATGCAGTAGTCCTTACACACTTTTTGTTGAAAAGCCTATTGTTAACACAATATATTAAATGATTCATATAATGATTGTTTGATAAGTTTTACGATGGCTGTCAATTAATTAATACAAACCTTTACTTTTCTCATCCAAAGCTAGAGACCTAGCAACGATAGTGTTGTCTAAGTCATTAAGATTAGGATTTTGGAATTCAAAAATCACTGATGCTCATCACTTAGTGAATCTTCATAATAATTGTTGTTATAATGAGTTACTTTCTCTCCTCCCTCATCCTCAATTTGAGCTACAAATGTAAAAGATGTTGAGTGTGAGTGCAAAGTGCACAATGTAGCTTAGATTCAAGGATATGTGCGTAATTCCAGTTCTTGGTTCTAGTTTTTTTAAAACTTAGGTGTAGAAAATAACAAAATGTGATTTATTGTATATATTAAATTTATATATAAGAATTTTTAAACCACCAAAACTTTGCACATCATACAAATAGCGTAGAGACACGACGTTAAGGCATATGCCTCATCAAACCAAGGTAAGGCATACGCCTCATGGCCTTTTTTTTAATATTGTACTAAAACAAAACTTGAGATGAACCTCTTATTACGCAATTTTAAATAGTGGAACAAACTAGTTTATGATTGTCAAATATAATGCACCTACCCTCAATAATTAATCTAATAAAGCATTATAATTTTTCATCCATTAAAAGCAGAGAAACAAATCATATCAATATGGACATCATCATATCATGAATATGAATATACTCTATTTTTTCCCATCCTCAGGGAATAAATAAGCTTACGTTTACTAATGGGGTACTAAAATTTAAAAGATGTGTTCGTGCTCATGTTGATAGTATGCGTTTGGTTAGACTTAATAATAAATACATATAGCACGTCTGATAAGAATGACTAGCAGGATTTTTATGTTATGCCGATATGCTCAAATAAATATGTTAACAATAAAATGTACTGGCATGCACAATTTAAGGTTTATAAACTATGAAGTAAGTTTATGCAAATGTCGGAACTTTAATAAAGCTATCTAGATCCTAATTATATTACATGGTTAGTAGAATATTTAACTTCCTAAAAAATGCTCAGTAGAAATAAAAACAGTTTAAAAAAAAAAATAGGCTTCAAACCATTCCAGTGGCAATTCCCAAAACATAATTTTATACATTATAAAATATTTGCTAATTGACATAAAACTAAATCTCTTTTTCAATCAAATTGAAGACAAATACCATAATTTCAGAGCAATATCGAATGTTTGACATGAAATTAATGGTTTTGAGGGAGGAAGTTGGGATACCTTAAACAGATTAATGGATCAACGAAGGATGGATTTCCTTATAGACGAACTAGCCAGCTTGTTTGAAAATAAACAGATTGCACCTTAATACTCTTGCTCCTCTTTTTTCCTCAATTTTCACTCCTTGTTTTCTTAATAAGAAACGCTTGGCTACATTAATCTAAACTGTTTGACCCCTGTATACACTTTGGGAATTGGGATAGTTGCATAATAGAAGAGAAGATCCAATTACATGATATAATATTTGAATTTTGTGTTGGATGGTTATCATGAGGTCTAAGAGTTCTTCAATTGGATTGAAGGTTGTTTTTGGTCCATTAAGAGGTGAATTTGGATTCGAATTGAAGGATAAGAAGAGAACAAACTTTAGGAAGTCTAAACGATAATGAAATGAGTGTCTAAGCACCAATCTCTATCTTGCACTAATATCCATGTCAAGGCTCAAAGAGCTTACCATCTGCTATGAAAAGTATGCTAAAGTAAAAAATGCACCTTAAATGGTGGACTATCAAGAAGCCTTATTAACAGAAAAATGCATGTTGGAGCTATAATGTCTCCACTAGCCTTGATAGGTGTGGAAACATGCTAGCGCATTCCAAAATTAAGTGAGAGTGTTTGGCTCCTTAACCCCAATATTCAACAACAGGTCACCTGAATCCACAAAATCCAACCTACTACGGCATAAAAAAATAATTGTCACAAGAAATATGCATATCAATTCCTTTGAGCTTGACACAATTGAGACACCATCCATGTAACGGACTCTTTTTAGGTCAAGATTCTCCCGGAAACTTAGGATCATCTCAATGTGAATGAACTTCCCAAGATATTAAGCTTTTGACTCATTGACAATCATGTCATTTGTAAAATCTGTCATCAAATCTACATAATTTTTTGTAACTAATCATCAATTTTAAGATAATTAGTACTTATGAATCTTAGAATGTCGAATGGGGTAGAAAACAACCAAAGTTTTGGATTAAAAAGGTGAAAATCCAAGTTGGGATTTTTATTTTGTGGTTGTTGTGGCATAGGGTATACATCGCCCCAACATTAAGCTCTCTAGTTTATAGAAAAAATAGGCAAGCGTGGCGGCGCCAGGAAGCGTTGCTGCGGCGTTGGGTCTCAGATGAGCATATTCTTGGAGCATCTAGAAGATTCTCTGGAGTGCTGCGAAGCCGGAAAAGTTGGCCGCTGCGACGCTAGGCCAAAATAGTGAAAATTTTAATATTAAAATATCTCAACTCATTTGCTCATTTCACTTACCAACCTAGCCTTGCCGGAGAAGAGAGAAAAAGGAAGGGAGAGATTTCGGAGGCCAAATTCAATGATTTGTTCGTCAGGCTAGTTCAGAAAATTGTAGAACTAAAGGTAGACTCGTAAACCCCTGTTTGATTTCAATTACAGTAAGTTTATAAAAAAGTATGAACAAAAATGTTCTTTTCTCAAATTTTACAAAAAAATTCACCGTATAATTTTTTATATGTTATTGTGTTCCTTATTATGAACATTTTGAATGCATGAAATTGAGTTTTCGACGATTGATTTTTCTCATACAAATTTTTTAGCATATTATGAAATGGAGGCTTTTCTGACAAATATAATAGTTATATAAAAAACTTAAAATGTTCATATGAATATTCCTTTGAAGTTAAAAATTTAAAAAAAAGTTCAATGAGTATCTCGTTTTACAAATATTGAGACTTTTACTGAATTTTTTTGGAACATCTAAATATTGCAATGAATGTTTAATTTAATTATTGTTACATTGCATTTGTATTCTGCATAATGTGGCATTAGAGAGGTTCTGTTCTGAAACAAGGAAAAGTGCACTCTTTGTTATGTTGTAAGAGCCCAACATATACTCTTCTGCCCCGTCTGCTTGATGCAGATGTGGGAGAGATTATGCCCCACTTGTCAAAAGTAGGTGTGGGAGATTAAATAATACTGAAAGTGACTCGTCTGGCCCATCTGCCTAATGCATGTGGGAGAAAATTTGACCCACTTACTAAATGCAGATGTGGGAGGTAAAAAAATGGACATAAGTGAAAGTGGATATATAAAGAAGCATCGGAACATGTTCATGTTAAGCATTGTATTTCATATGTTAATAGCTTAATGAATTAAGTTCAAGAAGCATTCAGAGAGATTTATAGTAAACTCTGAATTCCTGTATGAATTCTGTCGGAAAAATGAAAGTGAAAGTGAAATACAAGTAAACTCCTGAAAAATAAGTATTATGTACGGCATCTAGAAACTTCTATGAAAATGACTATGTGATTAAGAAAGTAAGAGTTAGCCCCAAATTAGGTATATATATGCTGGAATATGGTAAATCCTTGTTTTGCTTATGTTTTATGTATTTTGAAAGTCTTTCTATTTTTCTTTGATTAACTGCTTTTAACATATATAAATTGAGTTTTGATATCTAAGAGGGGTGAAGGAGGAGTCTACTAAGTAATTAAGCTTACTTTGTTCTTTTAATGTTTCAAGAAAAGGTAAAGGTCATGTCAAGTAGATCAGCTGTAAAGGCAAGGTTTTGCAATTCGAATTTCTAAGTTTAGACTTTCTAATACAACATTTAATTATTTGATGTATAGATTTAAATGATATGGATTATTGTAATTACGTTTTTAGAAAATTTCATAACTCTAATTATTGTTATTAGTAGATGAGGTAATTAATTATAGGTTTAAGTAAACCCAATTCTTTCATTACTTAGAGCATTACATTATTCATCTAAATAACTATTCACACTAAGCTCCCATGCCATTTCACGTTTAGTCAAGTCATACAACCCAATGGTCATGGCAAAAGTACCCTAACTCGTAGAAATATGGTACTCTATGATCCTAAATAACAAAACCGTGAGATCCTAACAAGATGCACTCAAACACATACAAATTTCATCAAAGCGGGAAGCAAGATACTATAAATAGACTTATTGCATACATTTTCATGATGAGGGTAAATTCATGTACATCCATTCAACTACTAAATAACGAATTGTGACTTTTTAAATTGATAGTATCCTACATCTCAGTGAGATAATTAACTACAGAGACTTCGGTTGATGGAGAGTCTTGATCACAAAGACATTAAGCCCTAAAAATAAGGTGAAATATCAATAAATTTAATACTTTCAACGTGTCTACTAAAACCACAAATCTTTTAACTACAACACTCTTAATTTAGACCATGAGCATGAACATATGAAACAAAAATTTATGAACTTGATCTCATTCAGTCTAGATCATCTTTTGCAGCATATATCATGTGTTGAATGCATGATCAAGTCATCATTAAATACATAAATCTATTACTCCTATATTTTATAAAAGAGTATGAATAATTTTGATCGTGCATTTGAAGTTTATGGACTTCAAAATTATTTATTACTTATTAGTAGACCAAGCTTTCTCATCTTGAGAGGAGCAGCATGAAAAACAAGAATGTATAATTATGTTTTTTTTTTTCTATTGTTACATATAGGCTCAAGCAAATCCATAAATAAGACAAATATTCTGAAATTTATTGGTTGCATAAAAAAAATTGAGTATCCTACAAGGTGGTCTTACAATCTCCTTATAATTGTGATAAGAAGCATCCATTCTTCGTAATAACTAACAGTAATGATGAAGCATATATAAAACGAGGGCACAAAAACAACAAAAGCGGGAACAAATAAGTCCCCTATATCTTTATTGTTAGTTAACGGATTTTAAGAAAGCTCAGAATCGGGGACATTAGAAACGAGAATCCAGGAAGCCATGTATGTTAATTGTTCAACAAATAGTGAGTTGAAGCAGAATAGAGAATGAAGGTAACGAGGTCCTTTACAACAAGCACAGCTGCAGCATTCATAATACATAGAATGGTTGATGGTGCTGACATTGGGAAATGGGAACTAATGAAAAATAGGCAAAGTAAAGATCATCTACTCAAGTTCTATTCTCCAGTGCATTTTTGTTAAAAGAGCCTGAGAACATCGAGTGAAAGCTTATTACCTACGAAGGTCCTCTGGCCCTTCATCTCCGCCGGCCTCAAGTTGTTCGTTATCATCCTCATATTGAAACAAAAGGGAGCCGCCGATAGCGGCGCTTTCCCCTGGCATGTGCATGCCGTATTTTCACCGCGAAACTCGCATACTCATGAGATAGGGCTTTTCATTTCTCCTTTTCCTCCCGCACTCTCTTATTTTCTTCAGATCGGAATCTACAAGCATGTACTTCTTCACCAATTAACTGTGTAAGAAGTGATCAAATACTTCGCAGAAGATGGCGATTCCTGCTATGTCTAAAAACATCAACCCGAAAGCTCATAAAACCCTAGTTTCGTTCCTCCACCGCTAGTGAGCGAGGGCAGCAGAAGGTTACCAGACAGGAGACTGATCCGATATGGTGAAACCATAGCTGAAGCTTATACGCCGCCATAGAATTTTTTTTTTACTCCATTTTTTACTTCATTTCGATTATTTTAGTTGAGAACTGCTCTTTCAGGGAACGTCGAGCTAACATTTTTATGAACTCACTAATATACTCGCTTAAAATCTAGGGGGATGTTTGCTATAGATTGGATTCAATTTTAGTACAATTTATTAAATTCTGAACTCGAATTTAGTAAATCATAAGCTCATAAATTTTGAATTGTGTTCGGTATGACAACTTATAAATCCTGTTAAATTAAATTCAAAGAAGTCGTTTGACAACATATTACAGGATTTAAAACAGTTGTAGATTTAAAATAGTTTAATAATATATATTTTAAATTATATTAATTAAGATAATTATACTAATTTTTAATTACTAATTATATTATTAACTATTTAATTAAGTTAAATTAGATAATAAATTTATACACTAATTATACTATTTATTATTTAATTAATTTACTTAGTTATTAATATTTTAAAGTATATTAATTAAGATATTTATACTAATTTTTTATTACTAATTATATTATTAACTATCTAATTAAGTTAAATTAGATAATTAATTTGTACACTAATTATATTATTAATTATTTAATTAATTTACTTAGTTATTAATATTTTAAATTATATTAATTAAGTTAACCGGTAATGGCTGAGGCATCTAGGATTTGCTTTTAATCTTCTCTTATTCGTCTTCATTGCTTCGCAGGAGGTGTAGAGATTGCACGAGTCGCTTCTTCAGCTCCTTCGTTGCTGTTCGACTTCATTCCTTCGACGACGTTACAACATTTTGATGACGGGAGCTCGCTCGCTCGCTGTGAAGGTAAATTTCTCCCTTTCGCACTTCTTCGGCCAAATTCCGTAAATCCGCTGTTCCTCAGCAAGTGTAAGTTGCATTAAATCCGAGTAGAAATGGGATTTGGATTTACAGCGTAAATCCGAAAATCTTGGATTTACGGATTTGTCGGATTTACAGCACCCCGATTTGTGTTTGGCTGGATTTGCCATAAATCCTACTTAAAATGGCGAGTAAATCCTATACCAAACACCCCCTTTAGATATCTGATTTAATTCTTGTTGAGTATTACAAGAATTTTTGGTAGAAAGAAAATCAATCAAATAAATATTTAGTGGTGTTGTAACCAGTAAACAACAACAACAAATCTAGAGATGTCAATTATTGGCATAACCCAACCCGAACTCGACCTAGAAAATCTGAGTTATGGTTGATCCATTTTAACAAACGGGTTGGGTTCATATTTCAATTTTTGACCCATTTTAAAAACAGGTCAGATCCGGGTCAACCCGATAACCAAAATTGACCTAGGATTGACCCGGCTGCCAACCCACCTCACCTAGTCGCATCCACGACTGGCACTCCGCAGTCTGCATCGATCGACTGACGTCTCTACTCACGTCGAACCGCACAAGCACACCACAGTTCCAACATCAGGCCAAGTGCACCACTTGCGTCAAACCCCACATGCACATCGTGAAGCCGCATGAGTCTCGCCCTCCCTCGCGTCGAACCTCAGAGCAGCATCGTGCTTGAAGCTCACGCAGGCATGTAGCTCTCAGGCCTGCCGAACCGTGCACGAATCCCAATCTCCAGCTCTCATTCCAAGGTTTGCGACTGAGGTCGGATCAACCCGGTAATCCACACGGGTCAGGTTCGGGTTGACAAACCTAACCCGTTTGCAAAATCGAATTGGGTTAGTGTCAACCTGTTTATGACCTGGTCAAGTCGGGTTCGACCCGAACCTGACCTATTGACCTGAATTGACACCCCTAATCAAGCCTCTATCCTTCTATGTGGGATCAATTATATGAATCATTTTTCTCCATTGTGTCCCGTTAAGAGACAAATTATCATTTAAATCTAATAAAAATATCATTTCTAATATTTTATAGCCAAGTCTTTTAGGTCTACCTCTACCGTTCTTAATATAGAACAAATCTAATACATCTACTCTCCTAACAGGATCATCGGAAGGCTGACATTTTACATGATCAAATCATCACAGACGACTCTCTCTAAACTTATCTGTCATTGGAACTACTCCAACCTTTTTCCCGAATACGCTTCTTTGGCATCCTGTCTGTAAGAGTAAGTCTACTTATCCATCTGAGCATCCTTATCTCAGCAACATTTAAATCCTGAATTTAAAGAAAGGATATGTGTTGTAACTAATAAATTTAGTAAATCTTTTAAATTTGGATTTAGTAAATTTTGTAATATTTAAATCCCGAAAATTATTTAATATATCAGAGATTAAATTCAATTAAATTTTAATCATGATAATGAGAGTTTGAATATTTAGCCGTAATTTGTGGGCATTATCTAGAGGGAGTGGAACCAACTTTTTTTTTTTAAGGATAGACAAAATTTTAAATAATTAAATATTATAATGATAATGATAATAATATTAATAATAATTAAAAGAATAAAAATGTATAAATTTAATATTTTTAGAGAAAAAATGTAAATATCTAACATGATAAAACCATTAAATTTATAAGAGAAAAATAAAAATAGACAAAAATGTGAAAACTAATGATTTTTATTTAAATTATTAACAAGCCTATTGAGAGAAAGAAATTAAGCTCGGCATTTTTAGTTGAGAACGAGACAAAATTATTAATTGAGAGCGGACAAACTACACCGCTAACTTTGATTTATTGGTTTGGAGCTTAGGTTATCAACCAAGAGATTTTGGATTTGAATTTATGCATACGATGTGTGTGCGAGTACCTTAATTGGCCTAAATGTCCGACAAACTCTTAAAAAATAACTTCTTAAGGAAAATTTTTCATGGTTTAACGCCTAGGGGTGTCAATTCGGGTCGTCGGGTCGGATTCGGGTAAAACCCGAAACTGACCCGGCACTGTTCGGGTCAACCCGAACCCGACCCGTTTTTAAAAACAGGTCAGGTTTCCCGACCCGAGTCGGGTCCGGGTCAACCCGACCCGACACGAATGACCCAAAGTTGACCTAAAATTGCTAATTTTCGGGTCAAAATCGGGTCAATATTAGATTTTCGGGTCAAAACGGGTCAATCTCGGGTTTTCGTGTCAAATATGAGTTTTCGTGTAAATTTCGGATCAATTTCGAGTTACTGGGTTAACCCGAACCCGACCCGATTTTTAAAACGGGTTGATTTGTTCAATCCGAACCCGACCCGTTTTAGGTTCGGGTTGACCCGAACCCGGATTTTTCCGGGTCGGGTTCTATGTCGTGTCAAAAATTGACATCCCTATTAACGCCTGACGCTATGCAAAATTGTTAGGCTTACGCTTCTGCTAAGTAGCATATAATATATGTTCAATTCCTATTAGTCATACGAGGATCAAATAATACTTTTGAATCTTAATTTGAAATATTTTTTTTAATTATAAAACAACTAAATAAATTCCTTAGATGTTATTAAATAAATGATATTTGTCCTTCAAATAATTCATGAGGATAAAAATATGAGGCATCTCTACTCCAGTTAATTATTTTTTACATTTCATATTTCAGCTACGTATGATTTTTTTTTTTTTTTTTTGAGCATTTACAATAACTTTCAGCTCAGTAAAAAATTTTAAAAAATTTTGAGTATAAGGTAAGATAAATGAATAGAAAATTTGATGGGAATTATTATATGTCAACCTAATTAATGAGAGTCAAACAACAAAAGATTGTGAAGCAAGTGTTAGCCCAATAATAGCTCAAGCTTTGGCTATCAATCAAAAGGTCTTAGATTTAAAGCGTGTGTGTGCGTTACGTGTGTAAATTTGCCTTTAATTAGCTCAAAAGTCCAAAAATCAACATTCGACTTCCATATAAAGAGAGTTCTCGAGTAGCTAACAAATCCAACATGAATGTTGAAGTCTATGTAGTTACCAAAGCTTCAAATTTAGGCTTTCATTTAATACATCTTTCTTAATGTTTTTCAAAGTAACTTTTTACTACAAAATTTTCTAGTTCAAATAATTTTTGTACTAAAAAATTGCTTTAAGAAAGCCATTACTAAAGAAGTCTTAGTTGTGTGAATTTTAGGAATATGGTAGAGCACTTGTTGGGTTTAATATAGAAACAAGATAAAGTAGAGAAATTCTCCATGCAAGTAAATACTTGGTTAATATTTGTTTAGGGAAGCTTTACAAAAAATCAATAGGTCATCTAAGTATACGAGGTGAGTGATATTGAGACATTCATTGCAAAGTTTCTCAAATATATAGGAGAGGGAATCCATGAAATGCAAAAGTTTATCAATGAACTCTTCCCATTAGAAAGTTACTTAGCCTTAGGTTTCGTTTGAGACTGCTTTCTTACTGCTTCTTGAAGCTGTGTTTTAGTACAAAAAATAGAATTTTTTTACTAGAAAGCTACTTTAAGAAGTAGTAAGAAACCCGTTCCAAATGAAGCTTTAGCTAGGCCTTTAGATGGTCAAAAAAGCTTGGATAAAGGAAAGGCAAGCAAGCTTCTCGTTGTCAACAATACCTTCATCTATCAAGGCTTGGTAATTGGAAGAGTCTTAAAAAGAGTGGGTTATGAGTTGGTTGTCTTTGATCTTTTGAAATTCCCCATTATAATTAGTGAAGGGATAATAAATAGGATCTCATTGAATATACTTGATCCAAATAGTATTGGCGATGGTATTGAAGTTGTTGCATTTCAGGCAAAAGTTCTTGAATATGAATCTATGAGGATTAGAGCCATGAATATCAATGAAGTTGATGTTAGGTGAGTGATCAGATCAAAGGAGAGGACATTATTGTAAGAGATTGGGAATTATTCAATCTAGCTAGAATTGGCAAAGCCCGTACCAGTTTAATTTTAATGGGATTGTGAGGTTGGTCATTACACCAAATATAAGAAAGCTTGATTGATGGAAATTGAGAAAGATTAGTAACAAAATCAGGCATTAAAAGTAGAAACTTTGCATAATTGGTTAGGATTGACATGAACTTTATAATTAGAATCATGTTGCAATTAAAGTCACCCATCAATATCCAAGTGCTAACTATTGCTGTTGTCAAATCCCAAACATTGGATGAGGAAAATAAAAATAAAAACAAAAATTAAAAAAATTAAAAATAAAAATCTTGGATGAGAAAAGTAGAGGGTTGTATTAAGTAGTCAACAGTCAGCGTAAAACTTGTTGAATAATCATGACATGAATCTTTTAATACATTACATTATTGTTAGGGTGTTCCCTGTAAGCAATGTCTTGTATGGCCTGAATACAACGACAAGTGTGCAAGTGATGTTGCACTACTGCCTTGATGTAGTGTTAAATAGGTAAGAGCTCCCACATTATAGACGGATGTGGGTAAAGAAGCTAGTCCATTAAACTAAAATTATGATATGAACTTAGAATATAAGTACACTTATAGGTAAATTAATGGAATTAATAGCTATTATGATTCATAAGAAAATAAATATTATATGCATTCAGGACACTAAATGAGTTGGAGAAAAGACTAAAGAGAATGATAATTTTTTATTTAAGGTAAGAGTCATACTAGAAATGATGTAGTGTGATTATAAATAAGAGTTTTAAGGATAATGTTGTAAAAATTAATATAATTGGATATAGAATTATAGTTTTAAAGATTATTATTGATACTAAGATTATTGATAGTATAAATGCTTATGCTCCTCAAATAGGTTTGATTGTTTGAATATGAGTTCAAAATTAAAATTTTTGAAAATGACTCAAAAGAATTAATACAAAAGATATATTTTGAAGAAAAAAGTTTTATTTGAGAAGATTTAAATGCACTTGTTGGTTGAGAGGTAGATGATTTTAAAAACATTCATGGTGGCTATAGGTTTGGAGCGATTAATGAAGGTTGTAAGATCATATTAGATTTTTCTTTGGCTTATAATTTGTAACTGCTAAAACTTTTTTTTAAAGAAAAGAGATTAGCATCTCATTATTTATAAGAATGAATATAATAATACTCAGATTGATTATTTTCTTATAAGAAAAATATATTGTCAAGATTGTAAAGATTATAAAGTTATTTCAAGTGAAAATTTATGTACACAATATTATTTTTTTAGTTTTGGACTTTAAGATGAAAGGGTGGAAAATAACAAATAAAACAAAACATTGTTCTATGATTAAATGAGGACATTTAAATAATATTAACAAAAATATTTTTGAGAAAAAGATATTAGATCTTAATATTTTTGTTGTACATGAGAAATATAATGTTATGTGGAAAAAAAGTAGCTTGTGGTATTAAGCATGTTGAAAATGATGTGCATGGATTATCAAAAGGAAAAACTCCTAAAAGTAAAAATAATTGGTGGTGGAATCAAAACGTTCAAGAAAAGATAAAAAATAAGAAGATTTGTTATCAAAATTGATTTAGATATAAAAATTCTGATGATTAAAAAAGATATAAAGAGGTCCGTAAATAGTCTAACAAAGCAATATATGATGCAACGATTTTAGCTTTTAATAATTTATATAATAGATTATATACTGAGGGTGAAAGATTTATGTACAAGTTAGCCAAACAGAGATATGAGAGTAGTAAAGATTTAGTTCAAGTGAAGTGTATTAAGGATGAATATCAAAAAGTGCTTTTATTAGAAGAAGATATTCGACAAAGGTGGATGACATATTTTTATAAACTCTTTAATGAAGAATATGAGAATAAGTTTAACTTTAGTGACCTTAGAACCCTAATTGAAAATAAAATTTTTTGTTTTTATCGACGTATTATTAGAACTGAAGTTAGGGAGGATTTAAAAAAATAAAGCATGGAAAAGTTGTTGGACCTGATGATATCCCACTAGAGGTGTGGAAATGCTCAGGAGAAGAAGTAATTTCTTGGCTTACTAAAATTTTTAATATTATTTTGAAGACTAAAAAGATGATAGAAAAGTGGAGAATTAGTGTGTTGATTCCTATTTTTAGGAATAAAGGTGATGCACAAGATTGTGTGAATTATAGAGAAATTAAGTTAATGGGTCATACCTTAAAACTGTGGGAGAGAGTTATGGAGCATAGGTTGCGGCGTGATACTAACATTTCTCATAATCAATTTGGATTCATGCCGGGTAGGACTACTGTGGAAGCTATATATTTATTGAGAGGTTTGATGGAGAAGTATAGAGAGAATAAGGAGGATCTACATATGATATTTATTGATTTAGAGAAAACATATGATAATGTTTCAAGAGAAGTGTTATGGAGAGTTCTAGAAAAAAAAAAGGGGTTAATAATGCTTTTATTCAAGTCATTAAGGATATGTATGCAGGAGCTGTTACTTGTGTCTACACATCAAGGATCAGCCTTAAGCCATGGATGTTGTCACTAGACATTTGCAAGAGGTTGTACCCTGGTTTATGCTTTTTGCTGATGATATTCTTCTTGTTGGTAAAACTAGAGAGTGAGTTGAAGGTAAACTTGAATTATGGATGTCAACCTTAGAGTCTAAAGGCTTTCGTTTGAGTAGATCTAAAATTGAATATTTGTAGTTTAATTTTAGTAATAATAGATCTAGTTGAGGGATTGTGACTTTGGGAGATCAAATAATTAATAAGATCACATATTTTAGATATATTGGGTATATTGTTCAGAATGATGGTGAAATAGATGGGGATATTATTAATAGAATTCATGTTAGATGGTTGAAGTGGAATGCATCAGGCTTGTTGTGTGATAGAAAAGTTTCGCTCAAACTTAAGGAAAAATTCTATAAGATGGTGGTTAGACCTGCAATACTTTATGGTGTAGAATGTTGGCCATTAAAAGAAAAAAATAATGTTAAATTAAGTGTTGCATAGATGAGGATGCTTAGATGAATGAGTGGCATTACTCTTAGAGATAGAATATGAAATGAGTATATACGTTAAAAGGTTGGAGTAGCTCCCGTAGAAGATAAGATTTTTAATGTAATGGATAATCAAGTATGCTCCATTGAATGCAGTGTATGTCATATTAAAGTAGGTGACGATGGATAAAACATGATTGATGTTGACCCTATCACCTGCTTTTGGGGATAATTGTGTTCCTAAGAATGTGTTGAATAATTCTTGTGTTTTGGATAATTTTGCAAACTAATAGAAGGTGAAAGTTCCTGGGTATTTCTAAGGGTGAGACTAACTTCATTCCAAATGTAGTCAACTGTAGAGAGAACGGTGTGAGCTTTTTGGCCAGTGGTGGAATGATGTAAGAATTGAGTCCTGATAAGTGCTTGCTACAAGTGTGAGCTTTTTGGCCAGTGGTGGAATGATGTAAGAATTGGTTAAAGTCCTGATAAGTGCTTTCTACAGGGTCTCTACAAACATAGGATTGCAATGCAACGCCCTTGTTGTTGATTTTTAAATTGGCAAAAAAAAATAAAAAGAAGTTCGGAATTGAATGGAAAGGCCAATGTATATAGAAACGGAAGTGTAATGCAAGTATTACCTAAAAGTTTAGAATGTCTTGATTTAAAACTCTAGGAGTGATGGTTGCCGCTTCATAGCGATGATAGGCCTCCTTGTATGTTGCTTCAAGGAAATGGTCGTTGACAGGTCATCGGGAGGAACCCCCCACCATAGTTCTAGCACGCTTAGCTGTAACATACGTTGATATTTTTGGTGAAAGCGAGTGATTAAGTGGATGGGTGTTAGCATTTATGTTTATAATGTGCATCAATGTTATTAGTGATGGAGTGCATCAATGTATTAGAGATAATATGCAATAAAATTGGGGGGCGTCATTAGTTGGGCGATGGAGGTTAGGAGATAATAGTTAGACAACAGTTGTTAAGAGATTGCAGTTAGATAACGATTGTGGTCGGCCAACTTAAATTAAATGATGGTCGTCAGGCAACAAGACAGGGATGATAATTGACAAAAAACTTTAAGTTAATGATGATTGAGCAATAATAAGTGTTTATTGGCATTAAATGTCAAACATAACTCTAGTGTTCCTCAGACCGCCAAACTCATTTCAATTTTTGGTCAAGGTTTAAGACCCCTTTATGTGAATAATGTGAATTTATTTCTAGTTTTTTGTAGTAAAATTTTAATAAATTTAGCTAAAATTTCTAGAAATTCTATTGGGCGAATCTTGTTGATTATTTTGATCATATAATATTCTTTTAATATTAAAGTGCCTTAAGGATCATGAAATTGAGTGAGATTGAGCTCAACCACCCATTTGAGCAATCTCCCAAAATGGTTGGGTGTAACAAGTAGGGCCTTGAGTGGATGGTTTGTAACAATGTGAATTGGACGGGCTTGAAATTATGGTCGCAATCTTCTTGCTGAGCAGATTAGTGACCACGCGAGCTTTTCCATGCTCGGATATCATGGTTCCAACCCCGTAAGTGTTTTGCTTACATAGTACACGGGTTAGTGTTTCCTTCCTTCTTCTTTAACAAGAACAAAGCCGATCGTATCCTCGTCGCCCAACATATAGTAGCAACGTTTCTCCTAGTAACAATCTTTGGAGGAGGGGCAGCGACGTAAGAAAGAGTTTCAACTATTGAAATGCCGCTTCGCAGTCCTCGTTCCAAGAGAACCACTTTGTGTTCCGCAACACTTTAAAGAACGACGAGCATCTTTCACCAAGTTTGGAGATAAAACAATTTAACCCAACGATTCGCCCAGTACATTGTTGTACCTCTTTGTGGGTTCGAGGCAATTTCATGTCTAAGATGGCTCCCACTTTGTCAGGGTTGACTTTGACACCTTCTATTGTGAGTTAAAAAAGCTATAAATTTCCATTATCATGCACTAAAAGTACATTTCAATGGGTTTACATGCATGTTATACCTTTTGAGTGTGACGAATGTCTCCTTCAGGACTTTGATGTGTTGGCCAAGCAACTTCCTTTTCACCAAGAGATCATCTATATGGACTTCAATGTTTTTCCTTTTCTGCTCTTTAAGGATTTTATCCATCATCCTTTGATAGGTCGCCCCGCATTTTTTTAACTTGAAGGGTATGACCCTATAGCAATATAATCATTCCGCCGTAATGAAGTCAATCTTTTCGTAGTCACCTAGGTGCATTCAGATCTAATGGTAGCCATAGAAAATGTCTAGAAAATTCATTACTAAGTATCCTACTGTCAAGTCAACTAGAGCGTCAATTCCTTAGACATGTCGAGTTCAAATTCATGAAATCTAAACACATCTTCCATTTTTTTGTCGCCTTCTTTACCATGAAAATGTTGGAGATCTAGTCTGGGTGCTAAACTTTGCGAATGAAATCTGTGGTTCTAAGTTTCTCAACTTCATCAATGATTGGTCCCGCGAGTATGGCGAACATCTTTCTTATTTTTTTGCTTAATGGGGCGAGCATCTTTTTTCACATTAAGTTGATGACATGTGATTTCTTCATTGATGCCTGGCATCTCTGAAGATGTCCATGCAAATACATCAAAGTCGGTCATCAAGGCCTGAATGAGATCTTCTTGATGTTCCTTGCTAAAGGAGGTGTTCATTATGAGGGTTCAATCTTATTCTCCTTCTACCATGACTACTTCCTCGATTTCTTCAGAGGTTTCCAACACTGGACCCCTTTTTATGTCCAAGAGAGGAACTCTTCTGAGGTTGTTGCTACCTCGCCAACTTCCTTCATGTAGTAAGTCCGTGACTGGGTGAGGTCCCCTCTCACAATTATCTCCTTTCCTTCTACCAGGAATTTTACGGCGATGTGGTAAATGGAAACCACTTCCCTGAAGGTGTTTAATAGAGGTATGTTAAATATAACGTTGTAGGTTGATGGTGCATCGATTATGACAAAGTATGCCATGGCAGTGTATTGGTTATCACCCTCCCCCTAGGTGATTGGCAAGGTGAGTATTGCTTTGGTGTTTTGACGCTCACCGGAGAATACATATAGAGGTCCCATAACAGGGACGACCTCGGAAGTAAACATGTTCATTTTGTTGAAGACGGATTTAAAAATGGTATTGATCGAACTACCTGTATATATTGAGATGTTGTCGATCTAGTAATTGGCAATAAGTGCATTGACGATAATCGTGTCATTGTGAGGATTTCCTCCAACTAGTTTATCTTTTTCACAAAAAGTGATGGGGACAACATCGGTTATTGCCGCTCAGCAAGGTAATGTTGGGTGGACTTCTCTTGCTTGTGCTTTTTTTGGAATTTGCGGGGAGGTCGTTCCTGCCCATGATGGCAGGTACCATGCTATCTATATGTACTGAGCAGGTCCGTATTGGCTTGTTGGCACCGTCTTCCATAGAATTATTCCCTGGCTTTAATTTTGCATTTTTATTAGTTCTTCCACGGGACCCCGAAGATGGCTACATTCCTTCGTATCGTGGCCATGATCTTTATGGAAGACACAAAGTCTCAAGGGTTGACGGTGCTTTTCATTGGCGGTGAACGTATGAAGAACTTCTTATTTTGAATGGATTCTACGAGTTTTGTCTTCGATGCCTTCAATGGGGTGCAAGTAGGATGGATGGGAGATTGATGATGAATCCCCTCATGGTAAGGGCGAACGGCCCAAGGAAGTTCCCTTGTTCTGGGTGTTTCCAATTCTGTTATCCTTAAGTGTTTTTGTTGAGCAGGGTCCTCTATTCGTCGGTGGTCATGTGGTCGATTGGTTTGTCTATCCATTCTATCTTTGGGGCGAACTCTATTTCCCTCCCTTCTACAGCGGAGCTCTTCAAGGGCTTTTGGGCACTAGCGAATTGTGTTATGAGCATTCGTTTGAACTAGGAGAATGAGGTGATCACTCCCACTGAAGGCGAGTGAACCACATGAGTGTCGATTTTTTGAGTGTGGGAAAAAAGAGAAGACACTTAAGTGCATTGTCCACATCCAATGGGGAAATCATAAATTCGAATGTAGCCACATGCTTAGAGGGATCAGTCTTGCCCTTATATGCCTCTAAGTGAGGTACTTTGAATTTATTGGGTGGCTTCACTTAGATGATTGTTCTTAAGAAGCGTTGGCCATCTCTGATTTTTCTCTTCTAGCTCGCCTAGTAACGAGATATATTCTTCATCAATCGTCCATGTGCGAGTGGGATTAGTTATAGATGCAGAGGCGAGTACTTGGTGTGAACGTCTTTCTCGGGCTACTAAGTCGGATGATCCCTCAGGCATGTCTTCCGATTACATTCTTCTCGTGTGGCTGCTTAAGGCCCCCCTGATTGTTTTCAAGAGTACTCCATATCCCTCAGGTTCTGTAGGGTAGTAAATTCTGTGTTATTCATATTCTCAAGGGTTCTTGTTGTGGTCGCTTGAGTCTAGGGCATCAATCCAGGTTCACCACACTTAAGAGGATGTTAGATCCAAATTTGTCTGATGGATGATATCAAGTATTACTAGTAAATTTACTTGGTAAGATAATGGTCAACTTGCCAGTAAATAATGGGTGAAAAGAAAATAGGGGGAAGGAATAGAGAAGAATAAGTTAGTAAGATCTTAGATTATCTTAATCAAGATTACAGATTAATGATTCTATAATGATTCTAGGAAAAATCTGTAGCAAGATGTGGATCCCTTTGTTGTTATCATCACTCTACATTTATAAGGGTTTGAGGGCCACAGGAAAGGCTACATGAGGAGACAAAAAGTTTGGGATAGAAACTGACACATGTACAACACTACGCACTAGTCCCAGGGCATGTGGCATCTCAGACCAAATCATTTGAGAAATCATCCTCAATGCCATACCGTGCAGTTGCTCGTCAAGCGAGCTCAATGGAGGATGAGTAATCATAGGACGAATTCAAGGATTTGATTTCGTTTACTAATGGAGCAAGCTAAGCGGTAAGCTTGGACGATGCATTCTCGAACCTGGGGTAAGTCGTGTCAAGGGCGAGGTTGGGGAAACAAACCTTTTCTTGTTAGGATCATCCTGCGACTCGAAGAGCCCCGAATAATGATATACTTCTTAAATCTAGGGCCCCCTGGTCACGCTACAAAGGGCGAACTTTTGCGAGCGAGTGATGTCTTTTTCTGGGACAGATATTCTTGCCATAATCTGGCTGATACCCTTAAGATAGCTTGCCTAGAAAATTCAGGATATACAGTTATATAGAAGTGAAAATCCCTCCCTCCCTCCCTCCCTCCCTCTTTGTTACATATATCAAGCTGTCATTTGTAAAACTTAACTGAATATTTACTAGCCAGTCACTGAATAAAGAAAATGTACAACAATGATCAAAGAAGGTTTTGGCAGCAGGCTAAACATCAAGCGATCTTAACTACCATCTATATTCTAGCAATTGTATGTATTTCATACAAAATCTAAATTGAGGAATACACTAAGGGCAGCCGCCACTGACATATACAGAGATTGAATGGTTTACATACCTTTAATAAACTTGGTGAGCTATGATTGACCATCAGGTATACGATTGCAGACTATGATTGCATTTCAGTTGTCCTTCCTTTCAGCCAATCAGCAATCGTTCTAGCGAGCACTCTAATTTCATTAAGGGATAGGGACTTCAAGCTCTGAGCAAGAGCATCGGCTGGGGTGTAATGGTATCCCACTTGCCATTTAACATCCTATGCAGGTGGGGAGACATCATATCTCAAAATAAGTTCGAGAAAGAAAAGTCAGCAGAAGAAGGTTTATAAAAGTTGAAAAACATTCAAGATGGAAATCATATAGTTCGCTACTCAGAAACTAAAACTTTAATAACTTTTAAACTCTGTTTGGGAATGCTTTTTAGTTGCTTTCACTATAGAAAAATGCGCTAGTACCGGCGGATTCCATCCGCCGGTAACAATCAAAATACGCCGGAAATATCAACTTTCCGGCTCATTTCCGACGCAAATTTTCCGACGGTAATTCACACGTTAAACATTCTGCCGGAAAATCCGACGGTAATGATGCATTTTCCTGTAGTGTTTGCTTTTCACAATACTTCATATATCACAATATTTTAAGCACGAAGAAAAGAATCTGTGACAGTGCATGTTCCCCTCCCTAATGACCACGCAATCATGGAATGTACTTGCTGAGCAACTTATCCATCTCTATGGCATTATAAAACATGATCTCATCATTGCTTGTGTTAGGAGAGCTTAGAGTGCAACTACTGCATATTAGTTTCATTGGAACCATAGATTTCTGAGGATTAAATAAGTGCACTGCATTTATGTTCGCATTGAGCATAAAGAAGTACCTGTATGCATGGGGTAAGATGATTTCCAGATAAGGTGATCTTTTCTACAGTCCCGCCAAAGGACTCAGTACGAGGCCTCAAGATGTCCTCCAGAACGTCACTTTCATCAATGGCATCAACATTGAACTTGACCTGAAATGAACTTCCTAATGGCAACAATGACAAGAAAAGCAAGAATTCAAGTTTATTTTGGGAAAAGAATTGTATCAGGCTGTCCTAACTAAAAAAGATCAAGATGAATTTAAAGCCCTTAGATCTATTTTGAAATGACTGCGACAAATAAATAATTTGTATTATAGTCATCTCAAAAAATATTTAAGGGCTTAAACCTATCCGATCGAAATTTATATCAGGAAATCCAAACACAATCCTTTTTCTTTTATTTTAGTTGAAAGACCCTACCAGAAGCGTGTGAGGTACCCGGTACGACTTCTTGAAGAATTCACGGTTCTCAAGGGGAGTAGGCCTGAATTCTGATATGCCTTCATTTACCTGAAAATATTAAGTTCTTTTAAATGATTCATGGAAAAAAACAGGCAAAGATAAAATATTATTTAGATGCTGCAGATCTCGGATCATCAAGGTAATTCAATTTTAACAGATATGAATATCTTCGCACAGACCTGTCCTATTACTGATGGTAGCTGATCAACAAATTTTGTAAGAGATGTCATGATTTCCTGGTCCAATTCCTGTGCAAATGCTCCTGCACTATCCAGTAGGGCTTTCCAAACATCTCCTATGAAATCAAGTTTGACCATTTAATCAGCAGAGCATTAGATCTTTATTAGCTTCAAATACCTGTGTTACCTTCAGATTATATTCCAGATGAAGAATGGAAGAATGCGGCTTCTTCGAGGATTCGCCAAATGCAACTCCTAAGTTGACCTAATTAATCATTCTTACAGGACCATAAAATAAAATTACTTATTTGGTTAGGAAAAAAATTTTTAATTAATAATTCTTGCAGGAAAATTTGTTACGAGTTTCAAATAACCAATAATTATGAAAATACACATTCCTAATGTCTTGACCTGAGAAATGCACAATATAAACCATGAAAAGCCATTTAAAAACCAACTTCAAGGTATCAACCACCTTATTTGTACATCCATATTCGTATGCGTTGGGTTAGTTAAATCTTCATATAAAATTAAGCCGAGCTCAATAAGTCGTCAATCTTGAACCAACCTCGGTGCTTCTTAAGGTTGGAGTGGCTCAAAGCCTTGAAAGTCGCTTCTTGTCAAGCCCTTACTATAGAGATCAGCATACCAGAGGCACCTATTCACCAAAATGGCTTTTCAAAAGATTTCAACTACTCGTTCAAGATTACTCACATGTTAAACAAGAGATCTCACTAACAGAAAGAGAATTCATCCCTTAGAACTCAACTTCAAATTAGAATTCAACAAAAATCATCGAACTCTTAGACATTCATCAAAAACCCAGACTTATCTAACCAATTTTATTAAGTTGTTTTAGGTAAACTTTCTTATAATTCTTGATTATAGTCATTCCTATAATGCTAAACCTTAACCTAAACCAATAAATAAGGGATAAAAAGGCAAACCCAACATATGGTCATCTCACATCATTTTGTATTTTCTAACTCTTAAATCTAAGATCTCATAGCTTCCCTTTTTATATTTCTCTTTCTTTAAGGTTGAACTTGGCTTTCTAGTAAGGTCCTAATGTCGCAATCGGATAAATTTGAATCCTACATATTAAAACAAATATGTAGTATAAATGATGTTTAGAACAAGAAGCCAAGCCATAGATAACCCTGGACAACGAGAGATTCCACAAATCGAACAAGAAGATTAAGTAACTTCCGAACAGATTGATCAATGGAATATCGAGGATGATTCATGGAATCCTTGAGCAATTTTTATGAATTGCACATCGTGTTGGGTCTCCTCAAAACAAGGATCTATTGACTCTCAGATTCATCAAAGAGGCTCAGCATCTACCCAAGTTAAAAGTACCCCATCTTGATTTATAAAGATAAAAGTTGAATCAAACAGACTATATTGCTTATTTTGAGTTAACAATTTCTCTTCACAACATTATCAATGTGCTTAAATATCAATTATTCTTCACCACTTTTAAAGAGGCACCACTATGATGAGTTTCTCACCTCCTCCCACTAGAGAGTATCTCCACATTCTCCAAGTTCAAGCGATAGTTTGTAGCTCAATTTGCTAGTGCCTCAAAACCATTGAAGAATTCACAAGCTCTTTTGAACATGAAACAAGAGTCGGGCAAGTCACTTTAAAAATTCATAGTTTGTTTCAATATGAGAGGTTGGAAGTCCAAAACTTCGAGTCAGCAGAAAATCAAATCACACTAACAAAGGGTCGCCAAGAATATCCTTTTAGATACGTACTTGGCCTACAATAGCTGATAAGGTTCGTCGGGTTGCTTAAACCAGAAATCATATCAATTCAAAAGAATATAATCATGCATCTACAACTTTATCATCAAAACCACATAACTATAGTTATATGGAAAACTAACAGTGCCACCCCTATGACTAATGAAGTCAACCCAAAATAATTAGGACGAGTTGTCTATAAAGCCACATCGTCTCGCTAGCAGCACCAGCAACATGATTCCACCTTGAGGGATAAAATTAGGGTATAAGAACATATGCCAATGCAAATCGAGAGAGGTCTCCCCAACTTCATCCATATTCGACTTTCAATCCTCTCTAGGATTCATTCAAATAGATCATAGACGTCATCTGCAATAAAAAATATTTCCACTGACAAACATTGATGTGCACAAATCTTCATAATAGGGACCAAATGAAGTATTATGTATTCCATGAGGACCATAAGTATGATATGAAGTATTGTCACCATCTTCGTAACTTTTTTGAAGAATTTTCACACTATGAAATTGAACGAGTTTATTGTTGTTGACCTGGGATATCCCAAGAAGGTGCCAATTGAGAGATAGCAAAATGAGCCTATCCTAGCACAGGTGATCCATGTTGGACTCATGGCAGCAATTCTCGGGTAAGGTTGAGCAGATGTGTCATGGAAAGATAGCCCCAAGAAACTTCAGTTAGGACAGGTGCATGCCACCTTAACTTGAAGATCTTTTTTTTTTTGGAGGAGATACCATTTAGCTTCACCAACAATGACCGACCAACAAACGACAATTCCTAAAATGAACTGCTTATTCTCATGGTGTTAATCCTAAATTATCAAAATGGAAGCATTCTAATCAACACAGGAAGTTATGAAAAAATATTTTTTTAAAAAATAACTTTGATCCTATGCATCTTAATCCTTCAACGTTGGCGCCTCCTGCTAGGCCCCATTATGATTTCTCTAATGAACACAAAAAACTGAATGTATGAGTACGCAACCAATCACCTAAGGGGAAGTAGATCAACAATTCATTTTCAAGGATGACTTCATAACAGCTGAAGCACCAACAACCTACAACACCGCATTTGATTGACTGCACCTCAACACTTATTAAGTGGTAGTTGCAAAGCCCCAATTGATAGTTAAATTTCGACAAGAGAAAATATTGTAACTTTTTTGCATAAACATGTTATAAGCCCAAGCAAGTTACTTGAAGGATGTAGGAAGCGTGAAAGAGGTGTTACAACTCGATGTTCAACGAGGACCTTGGCTCAAGACATTAAGCGATTGTTAATATGGTAGAAACTATTTACTTCGAGGTCTAAAAGATACTAGAGGTTAGCTTCACTCGAGAAGTATAATGCTCGGATAGGATCTCTAATTTCGTAATTATACAAAAATCAAATGAGAAGTGGAGATCATGAATTTCCTACATTTAAATTCAAATTGTTCAATGAATAGTTATTCTCCTGTGAATAGACACATTAGTTTACTTGACAATTGGCTGCCCAATAATGAGTTTCCTTGACACATTTCAGAACTATCGCAAAATGAAGATGCATCCCACCAATTATGAGACAACTTTCATTACAAGCGACGGATTGTACCATTACGACATCATGTCATTTAAACTAAAAGATGTGTTAGGATTACTTACCTGAAAATGATGGACTACATTTTCAAATATCAGAAATGTTGAAATATTGAAACATATATTGATGTCCTACTCGTTAAAAATAAAACTCGAACAACACATATTTGAACTCAACTATACTTTTGCTGCTATAAAGAAATGTAACTTGTCCCAATCCTCTAAAGCATACCTTTGATGTTTTTTTTCTTCTTTTTTTTTTCTAAAGCATACCTTTGAAGTTGGTTCAAGAAAATGTTTAGGATTCCTACTCCTAAAAACATCAAGATGAATCTAGATAATGTTAGAACAATCCCAGAGATGTCACTACAAAACCAGCCAAATAACTTTAACAGCTAGCAAGGCATATTACAATATTACGTGGTATTATTTCCAAATATGGAGAATAACATTCGTCTTTCTTGAAGATACTTACAACAACAACATCAAGCCATTATTCCACTACGTGTGGTCGGCTACATGAATCCTTTTTCTCAATTGTGTCATGTTAAGATTAAATTCTAATTTAAATATAATAAAGAAAGGTCATTTCGAATATTTTTCTAACCAAATCTTTTTAGGCATACCTCATGTTTCTAAGAGTAAGTCCACTCATCCACCTGAGCATCCCCATCTCAACAACACTTAACTTAATATTATGCTTCTCTTTTAATGGCCAACATTCTGCATCATAAAGCATTGCAAGTCTCACTACCATCTTATAAATTTTTTTCTTAAGATTAAGTGGTACTTTTCTATCACATAACAAACCCGAAGCACTTCAACCATACAACTTGAATTCTACTAATAATATCCTCATCTATTTCACCATCACTCCGAACAATAGACTCAAGATATCTAAAACGAGTACATTTATTAATGATTCGATCGCTCAATGTCACAAACCCCCACTGGATCCATTACAACTAAAATTACACTCCATGTACTCAGTTTTAGATCTACCCAAACGAAAATCTTTAGACTATAAGGTTGACCTTCATAATTCGAGTATACCTTCAACTCCCTCTCTAGTATTATCAACAAGAAACCTAAAGATACTTAGAAGTACAAAATATTTTCAAAAAACTTCCGAATGTAATTAGGCATTTGCTCAAGTCAAAACAATTCTCTCCTCACCACAGATTCTCCAAAGTCCACAACCAGATGATGACTTACTATTATATCTTAATGTAAGCGAAGAGGCATTTAATTCTATTTTAATATGAGAAGAAGGGAAAAAACCAACATTTAATTTACTACAAAAGCAAAATCCATCGAGAATTGAGTTAGAATACCTCATTATAGAAAAAAATGGCTTAGGCAATGGACTCGACTATTCATTGATTTCATTCATACTTCAAGCTCATCAAATTTAAGTCATCACTAACCATCTGTCGAGAGTATCACTATGATTCATTCTCAAACAGTCTCCTGCTAGTAAGGGCGTGACACATGTCCTCTAACCGGCGATTTTGCCACCAAATGGCACCGCAGGGTAAACGGTTTGACCGGGCCCTCTGAACCGGGTGGTTCGCCGCCAAATGACACCGCTAAATTACGGTCATGGCCAGAGCCCGATGGCTCCCTAATGGCATCAAATCCTTGAGATATGAATTAATAGGATATAATCGATAGGGCACAAAGCCCTCTGTCAGCTAAGGTGGATTCAAATTTCTCCTCTTAGACAAACATTCACCCAAAGTCTACAAGGTACCCTTGAACGAAGCAACCCCAGGCTGTTCACAAGGATCCTTCTGTCAGGCTGGGTCGACTACCTCCTCTGACTAAGTAGACTAGGGACCACGATGGCCCGGGACCACGGAACCATGGGATCTTGATTGGCCTCATCATCACTTCCCCACCATCACTTTAAGTGTAAGATGATGAAATTTTAAATTTTAAATATCAAATTTTCCAATACCAACTTATGCTGCTACTATATGCTGGATACCACAACTACGGATATGATGTATATGATTGACAACTAGCCTTAATCGAAAGTTTTCTCTCATTATCGGGAAGGGTAATTAACTAAAGGGGCTTGTGCCTATAGGAAACCAGAACTCAGATCATAAAGTCCTCGCGAAATGAGGGTGAAATCTCTAGGCAGTGTCTTATCTACAAGCCCATCTGCCTTCCCAAAATTTATCCCGGAACTTAATCCATTAAAACTCTCCCGAAAGCAAACGAGGATTCCGGGCAGAATTTTTGGAGCCCACATAATCTTGTAGATTTCAACAGCTAAACCATACGAATTCTCAAAGAACTATACGTTGCTCTTAGTTATAAAAAGGCAAACTTCAAATCCTCCATTCCAAAGATATCAATGCCCTTAATCAAGTCGGCTACCATCCATTAGAGAGAGAATGAGAATAAAGTATAAGAAGAAAAAAATTGCAGTAAATCTAGTGCTCAGGAATACATAAAAGAATGTCCTTAACCATAAAGAACATATCCATAGGAAAAAATTCAAAACCTTTCAACTCCGTGGTCAAATTCACTGTCACTTTATTGCATCAACATCAAAACAAATGTTAAAAAAATAATATTTTTATCATCATTTGTATTATTTTCACCATTTTAAGAAGCTCAAATGGCGCTCCATCCTTTGACCAAACAAACCTTAGTAAGAACCAAGTTCACAATAAAGAATAACTTATGACTAAATAGCTATTTCATAGTAAATTTTAACTTCATATAATATGGCCAAATACAAAAATAACCAAAAACAATATGAGATCAAAACTCAAAAAAATATTTCAAATACAAATGACAAGATAGGAGGATATGCTTTTAACAAAATTGTTACAAACGAGGATTTGAGAAGAAGAGGGAAAAACTTGAATTTTATTATACACTACAATTTCTATTTATAGATTTGTACAAGATGTTTAATAAGGAAACAAATAACTACATAATAATGATATATAACTCTTCCTAAATCAGCTGCCCATCTATGGAAGGTAACGTGATTAAGGCGGGCTTCCCACGAATCCTTCCTTTTAGTCGTGGGATTAACATGAGAATGGAAGGCTGAGATTTAACACTCCCCCTCAAGCTGGGGAGTACAGATCTGTCATTCCCAGCTTGGCAATCATTCTGACAAAGACAGAGCTGTCCAGTCCTTTGGTAAGGATATCTGCGAGTAGATCTTTCGATGGTACATGCTTAATATAAATTAGACCATTGTCTAACTTCTCTTTAATAAAATGTCGATCCACTTCTATATGCTTGGTCTTGTTATGCTAGACTTGATTGTGAGCTATGCTGATTGTCGATTTGTTGTCGCATTTTAGCTTTATGGTGTTGTCCAACTTGATCCTTAGGTCTTCTAAAATCATCTTGATCCAGTAACTCACATATTCTCAAGATCATAGCTCTATATTCTGCTACTGCACTGGATCTTGCCACCACATTATGTTTCTTGCTTCTCCATGTAATCAGGTTCCCTCTAAGAAATGTGCAGTATCCAGAGGTAGATCTTCTATCTATTGGTGATCCCGTATAATCAACATCAGTGTATGCTTCTAGGGTCATTCCGCGATCTCTTCTAAAGAGAAACCTTTTCCCTGGGTTTCCTTTAAGGTAGTGCAGTATCCTGTCTACCGCTTGCATATAAGTCTGCTTTGAATTTTGCATAAACTGACTGACCACGCTTACAACAAATGTTATATATGGTCTGGTGTGGGAGAGATAGATCAATTTCACTACAAGTCTCTGGTAAGACCCTTTATCTACATCTAGATCTTCTTTTGCTTCCCCAAGTTTAAGATTTGGTTCTACTGGTGTTGGTGCTGGTTTACAAACTAATTTACTAGTTTCTTTTAGAAGATCTTTAATGTATTTCTATTGTGAAATGAAGATTCCTTTGCTGGAGTGGGCTACTTCAATTCCGAGGAAGTATTTTAGTCTACAAAGTTCTTTGATGTCAAATTCCTTGGTAAAACTTTTCCTTAAACTAGTTTTCTCCTTTTTGTTATTTCTAGTCAATATAATATCATCCACATATACTAATAATATTGTGACTCCCCCTGAGTCAGAGTATTTAAAGAATAATGTATGATCCCCTTGACTTTGTTTATACCTATTAAGAAGCATGAATTTTGATAATCTTCCGAATCATACCCTTGGTAATCTTGAGCCCATATAAAGCCTTTTTTAATCTGCATAGCATATTACCTTCAGATTTTTCCTTAAACCTTGGTGGTATTTCCATAAATATCTCTTCTTCCAGATCCCCATGCAGGAATGCATTTTTCACATCCAATTGTTCCAAATGTCAGTTGTACTTGGCTGCTAGTGAGAGTAATATTCTGATAGTGTTCATCTTGGCTACAGGTGCAAAGGTTTCTTGGTAGTCAATGTCATATGTTTAGGTGTACCCTTTTGCCATTAGTCTTGCCTTATATATCTCTAGTGTGCCATCAGCTTTATACTTTATGGAAAACACCCATTTGCAGCTGATCGGTTTTTTTCTTGTCGGTAGATTGATGATCTCCCATGTATTGTTCTTTTCTAGGGCCTGCATTTCATCTATCATGATAATTTTCTAATTTTCATCAGATAAGGCTTCAGAAATATCTTTAGGAATATGGATATTTTCTAGTGTAACCAAGAAATTTTTGTGTAAGAATGAGAAGTTGTTGAAGAATATAGAGTTGATTATAAGGTATAAGGGAGGTGGTGAGCATACCTTATTTCTAGGAGATGGTTCAAATTCTTGGATCAACTTTGGAGCACAACCTAAACTTGTACGCCTGGAGTATACCTTCCCAAATCTAATGACAGCTTTGTCTTTCGTTTCCCTTTCCTGGTTTTCAGATGGATTGATTTGATGTGATAGAGGAAGGTCAAGATGTGCTAATTCATTTTTGATGCGGACATCCAACCGTCCATGGCTATCTGAGGAGCTGAAGAGCAACGACTGTCATCGTCCCACGTTATCTTATATTTTATTTGTAATTTTTAAATTTTTATTATGAATTTTCCGTTTTTACCCTCACTTAAGAGGGTCGTCCTATGTAAGACTTAGGGGCATATGTGTCTTGTTTTAGTTTCTTAGGCCTATATATAGAGGCCCTTTCTTATGTAATGAGATGATAAATTGTTAATGAAAATTTGTTTTTTGCGTTCTCTTTGTGAGTTCCATCTTTTAGATCTCATAATGAGTTCTTTTCTTTTTTGAGATCTCTTAGTGAGTTCTCTACTTTGTGTTCTCTTTGTGAGTGCATCCCTCTCCCAAATCTCTTAGTGAGTTTTGGGAAGAGCTAGATCTCTTTGTGAGTTCTAGACCTTCCTCAAATTTTTCTTAGCGATCAATTATGTGAGAATTCAAGGAGAATCCGTCCGGATCGCATTCTTCCTTGAACTCCATCCCTTCACCCGTTTCCACCCAGCACTTCCGCCGCCCCTCCTCCAGCCTGCTCAGGCCGCCGACCTCCAGGCCACTACCTCCCGCCGGCCAGCCACCTTCCACACCGTGGCCGCCCCTTTCCTCCCTCCTCTAGCCGCCGACTCCCCTCTCCTTGAATTTCAAATTAAATTTGAAATTCAAATGTTTTATGGCCATTAATTGTTTCCTAAAGTAGCTCCTTAATTTACGCCATCAATTTAATTTATTTTAATTTCAAATTTGAAATTCAAATTGCTTAAATTGATTGCCCTCCTAAATGGAAGTTTTCTTTCCTTAAGAAAACTGAAAATTTATTTCAGATTTTTGTAAAAACCTGAAATTAAATTGGTGATCCCCACTTATTCCAAAACTCACCCCTCTCTCCTCCTTATGTGGCCGGCCCCCTCATTGGGAATAATCTCTCTCCTATCTCATTAATAGGCCCCCTCATTAAGCCTCCATAATTACCTCCCACAATTCCCTCTCATCCAATTTAATTCTCCCCATTAAATTTGAGTTTAAATTCAAATTCATCCCGCCAATCCACTTAATCTGAAATTTAATTTCAAATTTCCATTCTCTATCCCCAAATTGATTTGGGATTTAATTAATCTTGCCACCTAGGCAAGTAAATGGCATTTACGTTTCACATCAATTTTCCTCATCTTCCTCAAGTTCAGTCTCCCCCTAAAGATGAGGATTGAAAAAATATGAATTTTGTTCATTAAAGGTAACATCAATAGAGATAAGGGTTTTTCTTGTAGGTGGATGATAACACTTGTAACATTTTTGGGTAGCTGAGTAGCCAATAAAGATGCATTTGAGGGCTCTTGGATCTAGTTTTCCTCTATTTTGAATATGAACATAGGCAGTGAACCTAAAAATTTTTGGTGTGAGGTTATGATGGGTTAGAAACTTGGGGTAAAATGAGGACAAAATCTCCATTGGAGTTTTGAGTCCTAGGGCTATTGAAGGTAGTCGATGAGATAAGTTGTAATTAGGAGGGCTTCCCTCCCAATAGGATTTGGGTGTATTATAGTTGAATAGAAAAGCTCAAGTAGAGGCTAGAAAGTGACCATTTTTTCTTTCTACAACCCCATTTTGTTGTGGGGTGTGAATGCAAGAGGACTCATGGATGGTCCCTTCACATTGGAAGTAGGATGAAAGGATTTGGTTGAAATAGTCTTTAACATTATCAGAGCGAAATCTCATTATTTTTATCTCGAATTGATTTTGGATCATGGTATGAAAAATGGGAAGAATGGTGCTAACATCGGATTTATTTTTAAGGAGATAGATTCAAGAGACGCTAGTGCAATCATCAATGAATGATACAAAACAGCATGCCCCAAAGATATTGGGGATTTTTAGGGTCTCCATATACCACTATGAATAAGGTGGAAAGGAGTATCACCTCTCATTTTTATTTGGGAAAAAAGTTCTTTTATGTTTAGCTAACTCACAAATTTCACAATAAAAATGTTTATTTTCTAATTTCTGAAAAGGTTGTGGATACATATGTTTTAGGACATCAAAAGATGGGTGTCCTAACCTATAATGATAAAGCCAAATAGTGAAATTCTTATAAACTAGAGATAACATAGAGCAGCTATTTTTAGATTAATTTAGTTCTTTCAGATAGTACAGCCCAACTTTATCCTTAGCAAGTCCAATCCTCTTTCCCAATCTCTGGTCCTGAAATAAACTATAAGTAGGTTTAAATAAAAATTGACAATTATGGTCATTGGTAAGTTTTTGTATTAATATTAGGTTTTCGGATAATTGAGGTACGTTGAGCACATTTTTTAGAGTGAGTGTGGGAGATAATGTTATATCTCCTCGGCCTGCTTTCATTGTAAGAGAACCATCAGCAGTGATGATTTTCTTGTTGCTTGGGCAAGGAGTATAGTTGATGAAGTGGGTAGGTGAATGGGTCATGTGATTTGTGTCTCCTGAGTCAATGATTCATAATTCCTTTATATGATTTCTGGAAGCACTTAAACTAATAGAAATTGAAAACTTACCTAAGAGTGCAAGTGAATAAAATGCATTTGGTTTTTCAAAAGATATTAGGAGTCGTTTCAGTTTATCAATGTCTTCTTTATTGAATTCTCCAAGGCTGGACTGTGCTTCTTGGTTGGGCTGACTTGTAGTGTTGTTGGAATGCGATGTGCTCCTTATTTCAGTTCTTTGATTTCACTCGTTACTGGGGGAATTTTTCATGTATTTTCCAGCACATTTCTTTTGTGTCTTGATTTCTTACAATAACTTCACCAAAGTGAGTCTTTGTCCTTGAATTTTGAGGAATCTTTACCTTTCTCCTTCCATGATGATTCTCTATTCATCACCAATGTTGAACTTTCAACGACCTTTAGTTCTAACATCACTCCTCGTCAGCTTCTTCCGTCCGAATGAGAGAAATGGTTTCATTAAGTGATGGCATCTCCTCTTTGCCAAGGATCTGGACTCTAACCTAATCAAATTTTGCATTTAGTCCAGCAAGAAAATCATAAACTCTGCCTTTTTCAATAAAGTTCTTTAAGATCGCAGCATCTTCCGGACATCTGATTTCTATGTATCTGTAGTGATCAAGTTCTTGCCATAGATTTTGTAGAATTGTGGTATACTCCGTCACGGTCTTACTCCCTTGCTTTGTGCTTCCAACTTTGACTTTAATTTCAAATATTTGAGCCACATTACGAGCCTCGGAGAAGGTCTGTATGGCAGCATCCCATGTCCTTTGCAGTGAAAAGGAACATAAATGTATCACTAATTTTTGGAGTCATGAAATTCCACAACCATGACATAATCATGGAGTCTGCTTCATCCCATGCCCAAAATTAGGATCTCCTACTTTTGGTCCTCCTCCGATGAGGTGGTGTATTTTTTCCTTTCCCTTTTAAGTAGGTCTTCATAAATTGAGACAACTTTAGGTAGTTTTTTCTATTCAAGCCATAGGAAGGTTGCATGCTTTGGAGGTCAACTTCATGAAATGGCAGGACAACTGCTCATTATATCAAGTTTTTCTATTCCCTGGCAACTTCATCAAGCAAAATGGCAGGATAACTGCACATTATATCAAGTTTTTCTAACAAGTTGTTGAGCCATCTTCTCTTCACTTCTCTAGAAACTTTGAGCTCATTTACTCTCAATAATCTTAGCTTCTTGGCCTCAACATGAACTTGAAGAGAGGAAATACTGTCCTCTAGTGATTTGATGTCCGCAAGAAATTTTGAAAATATCCTGATTGAGAACATTATTACTGCCTCATTTCCTAATTGAACCCGAGCATTGTTATTTGCCATAGAACTTCTTGCCTGCGCATTGTTATTTGTCATAGAACTGCTTGCCTGCACATTGTTATGAGCTTGAACTTGCTCATCCTAGACATCAATGATGATTCTTAAAATTTTAACCAGATTATCATCCTAAAAAGCCTTATCGATCTCCCGACCAACTTGACGATTCCCTGGTAATTCATCCCCAATGAAAGCATCCTTAACAATAACTTTATCAGCACTTTCTTAACTACTCAATTATAGATAGAGTCATCCTGATTTTCTTCTCCAATAATTTGAGCCCTCTCAGATGCACCCCTTTGTCGTAACTCGTGTGTAAGAGTGAAGTACTTTTGGAAGTTGAACAATTATAGAATGCTCAAAAATCAAAACTTATCATGAGGATCCCCTATTTTAGAATCACTATGTCAATTATTCAATTCAGAAAACCATGAATTAGAAATATACGAGCAAGCCACCCATTATCCCATTAGGGGCAAGAATTGCATTCATTCTTGCCTAGTGGTGCCCAAAACTAGTTCATTGTAAATTCTATGACAATATATCAAGATAAAGCAACGAGCATCTTAACCTCTTTAGCTAAGGTGGCCAACAACCTCCTTAAAAGAAATATTTAGCAACATCCACTACAACATTCTCAACAAAATCTTTCCTACATTCTAAAGATTAATCTTCTAGGATTAGAGAGACTAGTATTAGTTGCAGAATCAACTCAAGTACCCTGATTAATAACCTCTTTGGCTGCCTTTGTTGGATCTATATTTACTTTTTTTGGAGGCGTCTTTGGTAATAACATATCAGATTTGTAATCCTGGAGCTTAAAAGTTTATTCTTTTTTATGCCTTCTCAAAAGCATGGCAATCATTTTGGAATTGAAGAAGAACAAAGATAAAAAATATATTCATTGAACTAAATCCCAGGAGTAAATATTTTTTAACACCCTTTGATATGGATGTCTGACAAGAATAACTAAATTCACGTGATTAATCACATTCAATGTGCCAACTCACCGGGATGAGTTAGATCTTGAAGATGTATTCTCTTACTCTATTCAGCGTCTCAATTGAGATAAGAGAATTGAGAAACTAATACACTCATATTATTCTAAATTTGGTTAATAAAACATCATGCAAGCTTGAATCAAGTTCATCAAGTCTTGAACCTTGATTGAACTTAGCGCTTGCTAAGGCTGAAATCGTCTAAAGCTATAAGCCACCAAAAAATCAGATCTCATCAAGTAGACCACAAAAGACACTACCAGTCTATAGAGATCAATATACCAAAGTCTTATATTCACCAAATAACCTTCCGAAAATATCTCAGCTTCTATTCCAAGAGTATTCACCCGCTAATCAATAGATCTTACAAGAACTTGTCAAAGGCATTTGTCCTATAGAACTTGCCTTCGACTTAGAACTGAAAATAAGTCATCAAACTCTTAGACAACTGTAAACCAATTAAACTTTTTCACTTCACAACCTGCTTCATTAAGCTGATTTATGTAAGCCTTGTAGTACTTATTAATTATAGTCATTCTTGTAGCATTGAACATTGAACTAAATCTATGAATGGGAGGTCAAAGGATGAACTGAGCGCATGGTCATGCCACATTAGTCTTGAACTTTCTGATACTAGAAAATATAAGAAGATCCTAGAGCATAACTCCCTCGATTCTCTTTCTCTATCTTCTAGGATCGAACCTCATTTGCTAACAAAGTCCTAGAGTCACCCATAGAAAGATTTAGATCCAACATCATGAGAAACGCTTCTAAATTATTGTGCAAAGTCTCAAATGCATTTCCATAACTAAATGATGGAAGAATTTAACATGATCATGATGTACGTTGTAATAACAGTTCAATAGACATGGAATGAAAAACGTAATAATAATCATCTAAAGTTCTCATGACAAAAGTTAAGAAATCATCCTACAGATTTACAATCCATCAAACCACATCTTTAATAATTTGACACTAGCATGCCTAACAAAATGTTGAGGATAGCATATGCAATTAGCGCAACATGCAAAAGTTCCATTACTTTCTTAAATGATACGCATCAAGTAAAGACTATGCCGATAAAAGTACCTGATGCATTTCGGGCCATAGAGTAGATGGGAGATGCTTCCACCAAAGGCACTAATTGCCTAGCAATAGGTCCTATCTGCACAGGAGCATTTCAATAGCATAGTCAGCATTTAAGTAAAAGCAAAATAGTTTAATATAAATGGAATACCAAATGCATAAGATTCCCACATTTGCCATGGCAGAGCAGGGAAGTTTACTTAAGAACTCTAGACAATAATAAAGGAATTGTAAGTATTTCAATGTACATGATGAAATTCTAAACAACGTAAGAAGTAAGAACCTATAAGATTGAGACTGATGACAAAAAAAGCACAACATGGCATCAAACCATATTTATAAATATCAATTTTACAAATTAAACATAAGAAAAAGAAAGCAATGTCAGCTAATCAAGTCATTGGTGACATTTTAATGATTACTGTAAGAAAATAGAACTTTGTGAACCTTTTTATGTGAAAGAAACATAAACGTCGTATATGTGCCAGTTTTGTACTTGAGTTTATGCCAAAAAACAATCAAATACTAAAAACAGTTTCAAGCAAGGAGAAGCAATAGGAAATAATAAGTTCTGCATCAATATGCCAATGTCAGTTGGAGTTATGGGAGGATAATCAACTGCACAAAAAATAATCCAGTTAAATGCCTTCAAGGTGTAAAATGTTAAAAATATGTGTATGTCTTAATGATTGTAAAAGTGTTAGGTCTCAATAATACAACCAGCAAAGCTGAAACCTATCATGAAGCATTTATGGTATAGCAAAGTTTACAATGATATATAATGTTATAGCCTGGGGGATGCATCAAATAATTAAACTGAATGTAAAAATGTAGTCAGACATACATAATCAGAAAGAACCTGGGATGGAAAATTGTTGAACTAAATCATTGAACAAAAAGGTAGAATACATCTTATTACACAAATTATAGGTAATTCAAAAAAAAAAAAATCTTTCATATACTACACTAGCTCAATACAACAACAACAACATTAAGCCTTTATCACACTATGTGGGGCTGGCTACATGAATCCTATTTCTCCATTGTGCCATGTTAAAACTTAAATTCTCATATAAATCTAATAAAGAAATGTCATTTCTAATATTTTCTAGCCAAGTCTTTTTAGGTGTACCTTTACCCTTCTTAACATAAGTCAAATCTAATACATCTACTTTCCTAATCGGGTCACCAGAAGACCGCCGTTTCATGTGACCAAACCATCTAAGGCGACTCTCTCAAATCTTATCTTCCACTAGAGCTACTCCAACCTTTTCATGTATATGCTCATTCCGTATCCTATCACTAAGAGTAAAGCCACTCATCCACATGAGTATCCTCATCTCTGCAACACTTTAACTTAATATTATGCTTCTCTTTTAATAGCCAATGTTCTACTCCATAAAGAATTGCAGGTCTAACCACCATCTTATAGAATATTTCCTTAAGTTTGAGGACAACTTTTCTATCACACAACAAGCATGATGCATTCCTCCACTTCAACCATCCAACTTGAATTCTACTAATAATATCCACATCTATTTCACCATTACTCTGAACAATAGACCAAAGATAACTTGATCAACCAAAGTCACAATCCCCCCACTAGAACTATTATTACTAAAATTATATTCCATATATTCAGTTTTAGATCTACTCAAATGAAAGCAATCTCAGAACTTAGAATTCAAGCAAAAGCTGCCCTCTATAAAGCGCTACCATACCCAATGAAGGCTATCAAAGACCTACGGTGATAGCATTAGCTATATGGAAAAATGAATAAATTATTACCTGCATGCTATCTCTTCTTTATTCATAGCATGTGCCTTCACCACTTTTTTTCTTGGTGTCAGAGAACCTACACTACCCTTTCTCCCCATTCTCAATATGGACTCATTGAATGCCTCCAGCACAACCACAACCCCCTCCTTCCAATGGGCAAAACACCCATCCCCCCACAACTTAAATTTTTTATTTCCAACATAAAAAATATTATCAACTTCCAACTCACAACAGAGATTCATCCCACCTAAAAACCCAATCTCCACAAAATCTTCAAGGTCAATGCTTTTATTGGCTTTTTAGATGGAACCATAAATGCCCACCTAAATACATCATCCACGACAATGGATCCATCTCGCCAAACCAACATTACATTACTGAGATTCTCATCAACCAAAACCTCGTCGTAGCTCTTTATTCCATCAGCTCACAACCTCTTCTTCCTTACAATTGCACACTTCACACATGCACCCAAATATGGAGAACCATCTACTGATGACTACAATTGTTCAATTGTTCTTGCATTTATATATCAAGAATGAGCTTCATCATCTCATCATGAACGACCAAATGATGCATGGTATCTATCCACATTTGAAATCAAAGTAGATAGCATCACCACTGTCATCTCTCATCTCAATCCTGAGGACGTCACCAACTACACCCTAAACAATCTTCCACAATCCTACCAAGCATATAAGACTGCCATCAAAACCAACCTTCAACTCCACAACCTCAACACCCTACTCCTCTACACTGAGAAAACCAACATCGACGTCAAAGCCGCATGTGAGCTCTCTTCATTCCAAAACATAGACTCGCCAACCATCTCTGCGACCACACATGATAGGGGGTCATGGGGACCACTTCACCAATCAAGATCATCCTCCCTATAACATCTCGAAATCAACTTGCACATCCCAATCAAGACACCAAGGTGGAAACACCTCTCACTACCCTTTCATGCTAAATCTACCGCAACAAGCCTAGCAACTTCGCCGCACACTGTTGGTATCGCCATGATCCTCAATATGGCTTCGAAAAATAGACTCTCTTTGTGGGATGACACACCACATTGCCAAAAGAAATTTAGATACAGGTGTGACGACTCACCAAACTATGAATCCCATGCAACAACAATATCCTAAGCAATACTATGGACAACAACAGGTCATGCTTGGCAATGGCCAATCTCTCCCCATCTCAACAACCAAACAAGGCCTACTCTTAACCCCTACCAAGAAATCATTTTATATCAAACACTTCACGATCTTGATATTTCCTTCAACCTTCTTTCTATTCACTGCTCAACTAATGGCAATTCCTACTCTATCACATTCAATGTGGCTAGTTGTCAAATCAAGTATTCAAGGACCAACCAACTTCTACTTAAGGGCCCATGCCACAAAGGCCTCAATCTAGTCTACACCTCTCTTCCCACTCAAAAATAGCAAGCCACCCTCTCACTCATACTTGTCAATGACGAATGATGTACCATAGCGCAAAGTTTCCTATAGAACCAGAGCGTATAACGCATGGTGCAACACTCGACTTATTAAACATGATGCATAATATTAAATAATTATAAATAAAAAATATGCATTTATATGAAATACTATTAAATAGAAAGATAAATCATCATGATAATAAAAACATCCAAAGTATGTTTAAGTTTAAGTAATCAACACCTCAATCACTCAAAATTGAAGCATTAACCATTTTTTCAAATATATTTATTTGCTAAAAGTTGTCATCATTATCATTAAATGTTAAAAAGGCATCATTTACTTCATTAACATCATCTCCTAATTCATAATATTCTTCACAAAAAATACATGTCATATAATGAATATCAACTTCATTTACTAAAATTAGATATTTCCATGCAATATCTTTTTATGTGGTTTGATTTATATCTAACATTTTTTTAATACCTACAAGCAAAGCATGTTTTCAAATACTTTTACCTTCCTTCTAAATATGTGAATGAAATAATGAATAATGAATAACAAATAACACAAATGTGGCATCAACTAATTCAATGAAACGTAAAAAATATTTATATAAAATATTTTATGCCCACTTTTTAGAAATTAAGGAACATTTACATGTAATGGTGGCACTATTAAGTTATGAGAAAAAGATCAAAATAATCCCTTGACTTTTCTATGACGGACCAAAATGGTCTCCAATTATATTAAAAGGTCATTTTAGTCCCTCGATTTTTTAAAGAGTAAGTGGGACTATTTTGGTTACTCTTTAAGGAATTATGGGGCCAAAATAATCATTTAATATAATTCGGGAACTATTTTAGTCTTTCATAAAGAATCAAGAGACTGTTCTGGTCCTTTTTAATTAAGTTATTAAATAAATGATAAAATTCATATGTTAATTTTAATTTTAAAACAAACAATAATGCACGCCATATAAATTTTGTGTCATGCGCTATTGCTTCTATCTAGCGCAAATAGCACTTGTTATTTTAAACATATATACATGAAGCAAATGATACAAAGGGTGGGCTGCACCACATCAAGTGTTATGGTGTGCACTATTTGGCACCATTGGCATGTACGTTCGCACTCATCTCAACTCAAACTATTCGAGACTTGTAGCATAGAAAGCTAGACCACCCTAATTTTTCTACTATTTCTATGCTAGCAAAACATGACCCAAACATATACAATTCCAATCAAACACGATTATGTACTTCCTACTCTCTAGCAAAAAGTCATAAACTATCCTTATCGCCATCTCACTCATAATTATAAAATGCTTGAACTTATTCACTCAGACATATGGGGTACTTCCCCCATAACTGCAACGCATGGTTATGGATATTACATCTTCTTTATGACCAATCACTCACGTTGTGTGTGGGTCTTTCCCATGCGATTAAAATTTGATACATCCTCAAAATGTGTTTAAATTCAAAAACCTGCTAGAAAAATAGTTCAATTGCACGATAAAAATCCTTTACATTGAAGGTGGTGGTGAACAAATAAATTCCACTCTCAATAGGTTACTCTCTAATTTGGGCATCCAACATGAATACATTTGCACATATACACCTGAGCAAAATGAGGTTGTTGAATGCAAATATAGCAACATTCTCGAGACTACATTGACTGATGTACTCAACGCTCAAATATCCCATGAGTTAGGGCTGAAGATCTTCTCACCACGGCCAATCATTAATAGATTATCCTCCATCACCACCCAATATCCTCCACCACCACCCAAAAAACTATCACCATTTCAACTATTACACAACAAAAAAATCAAGCTACTCTCCCTTGAAAATCTATGAATGGTAAACTCTACCTGGCTCCCTTGAAAATCTATGAATGGTAAACTCTACCTGGCTTCGTTTCACAACTAATGACAAATTATCACCAAGTCAATTAGCTACAGTTTCTTGGAATACACCAACTCCCAAAAAGGGCATCATTACTATGACCCAAATTTGGGAAAAAAATGTACCTCACAATATGTGATATTCAATGAAAACAACAACCCTCCTAATCCTTGACCCGCCTTTCCAAATCAATCACACCCACCACAGCCCTACTTACCTAGTACCTACCTCAAGCATTCCTCAAACCCCTCAAAACCACCCAAACTATACCCATGCAGTCCTACCAAACAAACCAATCTCACAACTCACCACAGCCCTTCTACATGACTGCAGTCCTCCAACTAACCTTGCTCTAGATCAAACCACAGTAACTACGAAGTCTTCCACCTGACAACTCTCTAGTTAGCCTAACAACTTCCTCCATCAGCAAGTCACCAAATGGTCACCAAATTCAAATCCCATCTCACGCCAAAAACCATTCCCATCCTTCAGTAAACCAATGCCTCAAGCAAATTCCATTTGCAGCTCTGCAACAGAGATTCAAGCCCTTTAAGAACAAGGCACATGGATTCTAGTACCTTCTTCACTAATACAAAATCTACTACAAATGGACATTCAAAATCAAATACAACTCCGCCGACTCGATCGCTAGGTTGATCATGCAAGGACAACAGCAGGAGCATGGTCTTAACTGTACAGAAATTTTCAATCCAATGGCCAACCATAAGAATCATTCTCTTGGTTGCTCTCACCCATAGCTATTAGATTACTCGACATAGCATTTCTAACTCATTCTTACACCGTTGACTCCACAAAAATCAAGCGCATAGCCTGATCATCAAGTTTCAAAGATTCACAACATCCTGAGCATGTATGCCTCCTCAAGAAAGCAATTTATGGGTTCAAACAAACACCTTGGCAATGATTCTTAATATTCACTAGCCACCTAGAAAGTCGTTCTGGTTTACCTTCAACATAGTTAATCCTTCATTCCACATATATCGCAGTCATTCCGACAATATCTACATTCTCATCTATGTCATTGATGCCCTCTTCACCATAAATGGCCCCAAAGGTAACACTGATCTACTTTACAATTTATCTGAGTCCTTTAACATGTGGAACATTTGTCAACTATCTATTTTTTCAATCTTCATGCAATGCCAACGAAGTATAGCATTTGCCTAAACCAATCTTAATACACTATAGACTTGCTCCATCAGTCAGGCATACAAAGCTACCAACCAAATATAAATCCCTCTATAGCTAAAAGAACTCTCACTATTAGCTTCCAAACTGAATTCAAAAATTCTATCTTCTTTCACCAACAGATAGGAACCCACCAATATCATACAATTATGAGGCTCAATATATCTTTTGCATTCAACCTTCTATGTCAACACATGCACAAACCATTTCACATCCATTTTAAACATCTCAAGCTCAATTCCACTACTTACAAGGAATGATATATCAGATCTTCCAATTTACTACAGTTAGTTAAATCTACATATCTACACCAACTTCAACAAGGATGTCAATACTCATGAATGAAAATCTACCACAAGCTATTGTGTCTTCCTCAGCAGCACACTCATCTAATAGTTTGTAATGAAAAAAAAAATTACTAAGGCCGAGTTCAGAGCACTCGCTGCCTCTCCACCGGCATCATCTAGATTCGCCACCTTCTACAAGAGCTTGATATCTCGCTTTCCTCATGTACACTCCGCTATTGGCTCAACGCATATGCTCTTGCGCTCGTCAAAATAGATTTCCACTTCCTCAAAGACCACATTAAAGAGCATAAAATTACATTGCATCATGTGGCTTTAGAAGACCAGCTCATAAAAATCATCACCAAGGCATTATCTACTAGAAGATTCACTCAAGGGACAAATCAATGAACATATACAGTTCCATCAAATTAAGGGAAGGTAATAACAACAAAAAATTTAAATATCATGCCTCCATTAGTGTTGCAGCTTGTGTACCACTATTATCTCAATAGCAAGCAATCTCAATCCTCAACCAAAAGTTATCTCTTTGCAAAGCCACCGCACCCAATAAAAACTGTAATAGCCTAGGTTTTATGAAAAAAAGAATAAACTACTACCCGTCATACTATCTCTTGTTTGGTAATAGTATATGCTTTAATAACATTTTTCATAGTTAACGAGAGGTTAAATGGTGCAAATTGCAGGTGTACCAACTTCTTGCCAACTGGGAAAGGTGCCAAAAAAAGATGGAAACTTGCTTGCATGTTTGAAAAATATACATATATATGAAAAAAAAAAAACTAAGCAATGTTGAAAGCATGGTTGGAGATAAAGCTAAGATTTTGTTAAATCAACCCTTCGCAATTAATTTTTCAAATGGTAGAACACAATAGCTGAATTTCTATCCTAAATAAATTTCAGCAAGTAATCTTAAGGTGAATGAAAATCTTTCATGAACATTCTCAGCAAACCTTCAGTTCTATCTGCCTTATCCTAAAATTTGGTATTTGTGTCACGTACCATGTAGCAAACACATTTTTTCGTTCCACAGCTAATGTACATTTTTAATCAATATAAGCAAGCATAGAAAGTAAAAAAACCTGTTCAAAATAAGGAACTGCCTCTGAAGCTGGTTTGTTGTTGAAGGAGATTACAGCATTAGCCTTGATAAGAAAAGAGTATTTCTTTTGAGACATCATTTGAAAGCTTGATGTTGTGCAAAAATTGATTTCATATTCAAATGGAAACTATTTCTATCTGCGCATTACAATGAAAAATAAAAATGCCAAATCCTTACCTTGGGTATCTTTTCAGGAAAATAGCTCCCAACAAGCATCTGAAGCAAAGCTCCGTTGCTGTAAAATCCAATTAGAAACATATACTTAAGGAATTAAATGTAATATATAGTTCTTCAAGCATTAAAATGGCAGTTTAACAGCCTTTACCAAATAAACCAATGAAAGTTTATCCGTTAGTCACTATGACAACTATACTAAACACCTAAGATAATTTAAAATTAAAACATAGAATGGTAGTCACTTCTTGTTGATTACGAACCAGATTGAATGCTAGATAACAAGCTAAAACATGCTTGCCAGAGTTAAAAGCAATCACCCAAAGATCTAGCAATAATAGATTCGCTGAAATTTTTCCAGACATTCATATTCATAATGAGTAAACGAACCATAAATTAATTGAACCAAATCCTATCTCCTCAAAACAAAACATAAATATAAACCTTTCAACAACAGCATAAAAACAGTCAAACTGAGCTCCACAAACCTATGCCCAACGGAACAGAGAGGAAGATCACAAAGCTCAGATCCAGTGAGATTAGAATCAGGTACTCCAGAAGAAACCAATCGATCCAAGCACGAATGAAACCTCTCGTACACTTCCCTTGCAACGGTGGTATGATCGAAAGTCACGCCATATGGCACAGACACAATTAGGAACCCCTCATTAGCCAGGAGTTCCATCAAAAAGCTTCCAGCAAATGAAAATGTCTCAGTGTTCAATTTCTCAAATACACTTCTAGGGCGATTGAATTCGAAAGAGAGAAGAGTTCGATACCTGTAGGTAAGCTCGGGGGCCGCGCCGATGAAGGCGCCACCAAGGAACTTCACGATTGCGACGGGCCGGCGGCCGGCCGGAGGTGGAACAACGAGGCAAGAATCGAGCCGGCGGTAGATTTTATCGGGGTTGCGGAGCGATTGGCGGCCACCAGTAAAGTAGCCATTGGAAGACAGAAAAGCAAGCGGAACTCGGGGGGTGGATGGCAAGAGGAAAGCGGAGGGTGAGAAGGTCGATCGTAGACGATGAGATAAAGGAAGTGGCAGTGCCATTAGAAGATTACAGCAAGAGAAGGATGAGGGGGAAAACAAGGAGACTGAAGTTTGCCGCTTCGACCACGATTTCCTTTCGGCTGACACTAACAGGGCCTGTTTCTTATGCATATGGGCCTACATATACAACTATTCTTTGGGCCTCCTTATACAAGGGCTCTATTTGAAAATGTGAAAGACTGAACCTGAAAATGATAGTGTGAAAGAAATTAAATTAAATTTTTATTTTTCTGTTTGGTTTGAGCAAATTGAAGGAACAATGAAAAAATAATGAAATAAAAAGGTTAAATTAATTGAGTGGTTTTGTTTTTTTTATTGGATAAAATTAATTTTTTTAAATTTTTATGAGGAGTTGCATATACTTATCAATTATTATTTAATATATTTAAATCTAATTTTCACTAAATTTGAGAAAGAAAGTAAAAAATTATCCATAGTTTTTAGAGAAATATAATTATCCAAAAATTACAATAAAATCAAACAAATAATATGATATTATCAAATAATTAAATTTCCATTATCTCTAATTCTTTCAACTTAAATAATGCCTGAAAATTTAGAATTCACAATAACATGTGATGTGAATTATAATAGTGGAAGCACAATAAACTATTTATAATCTTCTAAAAATCATTATGAGTGAAATGTCATAGATTATTATAGTAAAAAGGCATGAAGATACAAAGGCTTATAATTCAAAATGCCCAATATTGGAATTAAAAAAAAAATTTGTAATATGATTGATCAATCATAATGGCAAAGAATGAAAAATTCATATGTAAATAAAAATATATAAAGCTGCACAGATTTGGACAATAAAGATTTTTTACATGAAAAATATGAAGATGGATGAATCATATGGCCTTATCTAGACAAAACTGATCCACTAGTATTCATTTGAAATTCATATTTGCTTGTGATTTGATAATGTGATATAAAGAGAAAAATAATTAGAACTTCAGAATTCTATACCCAAAGAGAGAGTTTATATAAAGAGCAAAATAAACTTCAAGAAAAGAGAAATAGAAAACCAAAGTTTAGAATAGTCCCCTCACAATGTACGTGAATAACCAAAAAACCAACAATGCTATATTGCTCGTGAGAAAGCAACCAACATATAGTAATTCCTTATCCATATCATCATTTCAAAAACAAAAAAATTCTCCATCCAAAACTCTGGGCCATGGGCGGATCCAATGGCTTAAAATGCCCACCCTCCAATCCTAAGCATCTTTGCCCATCCCTCACAAAAAAAATTTTTTTTTGCCCACCCTAAAAAAAGAAGCTGGATCCGCCCCTGCTCTGGGCTAATCTAAAAAGCTCGTCATTCCAAATAGCTCATGTTTGGCTATCTACAAAGCTTGTATTTTATTGTTTTGTTAAGACGTAAGCCAATTGAAAAAGAACATAGTAGTTGTGCTCGGTTTATAAAGAAGTTAAAACACATACTTTTTTTCGCCTTTGCTCAGCATGTTTTAAATTGAAAATTAAGAAGTAAATAAACAAATAATATTTGTACTATACTATTGATTTAATAAATACAATTTTTTAAAGAAGCACAAGAAATTGAATTAAGTCAATTCATTTTCTCTCCCATCATTTTAAAGTTGAGAAAATTGCTATTCATTAACATTAAAGGACAAATCTCTTTATTGCTTAATTAAGTTCCTTGAGTAGCTAAGCATATAAAGACAGATCATGTAGGATATTGAGGGTTGCATCCATTTGCCCCCCCCCCCCCCCCCCCCCCCCCAAAAAAAAAAATTTCTTGGTTGTAGGTGACATAGGAGGTTAAAATAATTTTTTTATTAAAAAAAAAAGTAAAAGCTGGAGCTATAAATTATAATTATTAGTCATGATTTTTAATGCATGTAGTCTATTCATAAAAAAAATAGTTACATAATTTATTGATCAATTTTTTTGTCAAAATGGATCTTAAAAGTATTGTATTTATTTTGAGATGTGTAATATATATTTTAATCGAATTTTTTATGTGTTGCACTTATTTTAAAGCAAATCTAAACGTAGAGGATCAGTTTATATAAGAAAATTTACATTATTTTTATAAAAAATAAGACCTAATAATTCTATGATTTAACATGCAAGAATATGCTTTAGGCTTAGTTTAGAATAATTTTCATAATAACTTTCTTTTAAAAAAAATTATTCTGGATACAATATCCTATCACAAGCTCAAACAGAGACCACTACCAAATGACTTTCTTTTCCTCAACCCATACGTCTGCTTCGTTTTCCCCTTTGCTCATCTCTCGAGACTCGCAACCACGAGCACGACTTTCATTTTCCCTTTCGATCCTCTCTCGCCATGTTATTTGCATTATTAATTTTGATCTTACATCTCCTCTTGGCTCCAGTAATGAAACGACAAACAGAACTATTTTAATATATTCTAATATTCCGGATGAGATGGCAAACCGCCAAAAAATTGACCATCAGAAAACTGATTGAAAATTAATCGTTGGAAAATTGTGCTGATAAAGGGTGATTCCCCCCCCCCCCCAAATAAAATTTCAGACTCCGCCACTGGTTGCATCACGTGGGAATATTTTGATCATCTTAAGAAGATTTTTTTTTGTTTTTGAACATTTTTTGGCAAAGTTATAATCCCTAATTGTGAATGCTCCATGTATATCATTAAAAAAAATCAAGCTTCCTCATGAATAATTCCAAATACGAGTCGGATTCAAATATATATGATTTCAAATGAGCTAAACACAGAACAACTACTCACTAAAAATCCCAACTGTTAAGAGATATATGTTATAAACCATTGGATTTAAGTGGCAACCCATAGCATATTGAAGAACAAAAAATCAGAGGAAAGCACCTAATAATAAGCCACATTAAGCAAGAGCATTAAATAGAGAGAATTATTACTTTCTTTCCCACGAGAGTGAGAAATTATTCAGTGCGGAGTTCGGACGTAGCTCTGTGTTCGAACTCTAATAAAATCATGACACTGAATAATTTCGGACGTTTGGCATGCATAATCATTTCTATTTCGAATTTAATTTTTTTCTTGCCAACCCGACCGACCTGCCATAGAAATTTATAGAAGCCTGCGTTCTCAACTAGGGCATATAAACACTGCGCTTTTACAATAGTAAATCATGGAGTATAAACGACTTACAAACTTTAAAAACAAGCAGGACTTCAGAATTGCTCTTAAAATTTGTTCCGGGTTGGCAAGAAAAAAAAAAACTAAATAAGAAATATAAATGAATATCAACGTCTACAGTACAGGTGTCGCAATTTCAAAGAATATTTTTATGCCAAACAAAATTATACCAATCCACATTCTAAAATTTGGAAAGAAGATGATACGTCGCATCAGACAAAGAAAAACTCTACTTGCCTTCCCAAAAGAACTCGTGGGCATCATCCAACCTCTAAATATTCACAATTCTCAGAAATTAAGTTTTCGTTTGGGACAATTTACTTATTACTACTTAAAGTAACTTTTTAGTACAAAAATTATTTTAAGAACCATTAAAAAAACAGTCCCAATCGTAGCCTAAAGCAGGAATTATGAAGACACCAAGAGCCACCAGGAATAATGCTATGAGCATTTAAGGAAAAAAAATCACCAAGTACGTATCACCGAGAACTCTCAGCAATCTAATGATCGAAAACAAAGAGATTTCGGTTTCATTTGGGACGGCTTTATTCCTAATTCTTAAAGCAACTTTCAAGTAAAAAAATTAAAACTTTTGTACTAAAAAACTGCTTTAAGAAACAGTAAGAAAGCCGTCCAAACGAAATCTTCATCAATATTATGAACGATGAAGTTAGTATATTTTTTTAATAGTAAGAGTAGAAGTAGTCCAGATGGCCTTCTCATTGATGCCATTATCAAATAAAGAATTCATTTATTATGTTGTAAGCCTTCTTGTTAATTTTAAAAAGAAGACTTTATTGTTAGAAAATTTAATCTCGATGCATAATTTTCTCAAATTCAACGACATTTTTTCAATTCGAGATAAATTTATAAAATATAGAATCGACTGAATAAAGATGCGGAAGCTAATTCATAAACAAATTTTACTTAGCTCAAGCCATTGAAATTTGATTGTGTTTTTCACTAATTTTGAATTCTTCTAAACATTTTTCTCTCCCATAATTGTGTATGTTTATTCTTCTTAGAAGTGGTAAGAGAGAAAGTCTTAGAGATCCGAAATATATAAAAATTCTGAATTAATTACCACCCATCGTAGCAATAAATGAAATTTAAGTTTTAAGAGCTGAATTGAAACTTAGAAACTGTCGGTTTAAGGAGTAACTGTGATTTTAAAATGGAAAATGAGTAATTAATTAAAAATAATTTGAATCATTAAGGATAGTTATTTTTAACATTTATAAGCTGTAGCCTACCATCAAATGGCAAGAATTTTTTTTTCCAACCTGCAATCCAGTAATTTGGTTTACAGTAGAACTTAAAAAGATAAACAACATATAATGGATGGCATGTGCTAGGAATTGGTCTAGTTTTAAGATAGTTTATTCCTATGTTTATTTTATCCTGATAAAACTCTACATATAGATAGATTGTAATAGACTTTTGTAGAGCAAGGCAAGGGAATAAAATATCTTTTTCTTCTGATTTTCTCTCTCTCTCTCTCTCTCTCTCTTCCAAACTTAGCTTCTTCTTCTTTCTCCTCAAGAAATCTCAACAAATTGGTATCATAGTTGATAGCTAGATGGAGGTGGATGAAGGATCTTGTCCAAAGAAAGAAAGAGAGGAGGCAAGTTGTCTGCATGTGAGGGACGGACATGTGTTGGAGGTATGCGGTAGATCATGTGTGCGAGGCTAAGCACGGAGGTCGGTGCCATCGGCATGGAAGTTAGGGGAAGCCGCTGGGTGATCATGGGAGCCTGGTGGAGCTTAAGTTAGAGTGGCAAGCAGGGTCGTCCTCACAAGTTGGGGATCAGACATGACAGGGAAGGTTTGGTTGTGTGGTCTTGGGGTCGGACACTGGCACATGAAGCACATATGTGTAAGTCTGGGATCACGAGAAGGTTGTTACATGCGTGGAAGTGGGTAGGAGTTCAGGCCTGGGGAGTTCGGTTAGGCCAATGTCACGCAAGTAGGGCGTAAGGAGAGAACATTGGAGTTGTGGGAGAAGGGACAAAGACAGACACTGGTTTGGATCGCGAGTTCATTCATGTGAGAGAAGGCGGGTGGCAGTTTTGTGGTTCATGTATGGTTCTTTCGGTCGAATTTGGGTTCCAGATGAACGAGGCGTGGCTCGGGTGCTAACATATTGTAAGAACACTACAAAAATTATTGATTAGAGATCTATTTAGATCTTTGAGGTCAAAGTATAAGCAATTATGATTTAGGATCATATCGATGCAAAGATTCGAAATCGATAAATATATTGGGGCAAATTTTTTCAGTTTATGAAAAATCAAAATGGATGCTCTTCTTGTTCATCAAATAATTTCTGAGGTGATTTTGAGGGAAGATCTTGCCTCCATAACATACAGTACAAGAGTTAGGCGAACCTAATTAATTGAAGGCTCATAGTGTGAATCTTTTATCACTCGGTGATGAAGTGTTGAGAGTAGCCGAATAGAGTTTGGCTATATAGGTCTGAGAGAAATCAAATCGTTGTATTTAAAGAGATCATTGATCAACTGGTTGTATCTAAGACAATCTTTATACACATTGCAGATGAATGAAAGCAAAGACTAGAAAAAGCACACTGATGAATTTAACAAAATTTCTCTTGCTCTCAAGAATGTATATGTCAAGATTGAGGAGGAAAATCGATCAAGACATCATTCTCCTAAGCTCGTTTGCCGAAATCATATGAGAATATAATGGATACATTACTATATGGTAAGCATACATTGATTATGGCCGAGATAAAGTCAATTTTGATGTCCAATCAACTTCAACGAAGAACTGAGAATAAAGAAGAAAAAATTGGCAATATTCTGATTGCAAGAGGAAGAGCAGTTCAACAAGAAGTGCTTTAATTGTCATAAAAAGGGGCACTTAAATAAAAATTATCCATATTTACTGAAATGACAAGGAGCTAGGCTCAAAGAAGACGACAACTTAACAGTGACGATAGATTTGAGAGATGTATGGATTGATTCAAATGTATTGTAAAATCTGGACCAAAGTGGAGATTATTAGGAATTGGTCTAGTTTTAGGATAGTTTCCTGGATTCATTTTATCCTAATAAGACTATATATAGAGAGGTTGTAATAGACCTTTATAGAGCAAGCCAAGGAAAAAAAAAATCTTCTAATTTGCATTATCCCATTCTTCAATCTCTATCTCTCTCTCTCTCTCTCTCTCTCTCTCTCTCTCTCTCTCTCTCTCTCTCCAAGAAGCTCAAGATTCTTTCTTCTTTCTCCTCAAAAAATCTCAATAGCATTGAGAATTGACCAAGTGATGATAAAACAAAATATTTGCATAGAATGAGGACAAAACTATTGGGAGTAGACGATTTCATTAGCAACGATTATAGTGGAATGTATATAATATATTAAGGGGACACATCATGGAATTATAGAAAAAGTGGATAATTTAGGCTTTGATAGTCGCGCGACTTGTGCTTCTTAAAGAAAATTATACACTCACCTCAACATTATGGTTAAATATTATATGATCTTTAATAAGATTTTCTTTGAATTTTGTTAAATATGATAGATTCTCGCAAAATAAATTGAAGATATGTTCATAAATAATTTGTTAAGACTTTATAAAAAATTCTGCAGAAAACCTTCATCCAAAAGTAAGATGAAGTTTCTAATTGGATTCTGCTAATAAAAAAAATCAAAAGATTCACTATCACAAAAATATTTTCATTGATGATATGTCATTGAAAATAAAAATAATCAAAACTAAATTTGTGTTTACAAAACAGAACTTTTAATGAGAAAATTTAGTAAAAGTCCTTGATACAATATCAAATACTAATTTGATCGAGCATGAGTTTCAATAGATATTTAGATTAAAACTTTTGAAAGTAAATTATGGGTGGTTTGAATTCTAATTTTAATAAATTTATAGTCAAACTGAATGACTAGAGGGAACGAACCCAATGGCAAAAAATTGGGTCGTTTGAGTCTGAATGAGCCTAGATCAAGCACTTGAAGCATCATTAAAAGCTTCATGAAATTAATTGGGGGACCGAATGATCTCCAAATTTAGTATGCTTATAGTCAAATCGAGGGCCTCAACGAGAGAAATTTTACAAGCCCAAAATTTATTAAATTTGACTATGGTAATTTGGATCACCATCATCCGATTAGTATCCTCCAAACATCATAATCGGACTACGATTCTCCGACCGTCGTCATCCTACTACATTCCTCCAACCTACAATCTCCAATGTAGTGTCGTTTGACTATTTTAATGCCTGCTAGCTTCATCATCCACCATCACCAAAAATCCCAACGCAGCTTGTCGCTTATAAGATCAGCACATGCCATTAATATCAACTTTGAAACCCAATGTCAACACTAGGACTTATGTTGGATTTCATGGTTTCTGATCTTTTTTTCTCAAGTGAGTAGAATCAAAATGATAAGCAAAATACCTATTAAATATATATCCCTAGCCATTAAGCTCTTCTAACTTTAGCCATTTAATATGTAATTTACATTGTAATAATGCCTTCTCAAGGAAGGGTATCATTTGTGATCGATTACAAACATTACTGGAGCCATGTTAACATAGTCAAGTCCCATGATTTTTCACTTTCCTGAGTTTCCGTGTAAAACCTTTTTATCTTTTATATTTATTGCACTATCCTCTTATTTGTATATGCGTCAGGTCTTCGTACACGATTAAGAAGTTAAACTCTTCATCTCTCTACCATCATGAATATTCTGACACAACACTCCTAGGGCTGCAAATAAATCAAGTCGAGCCGACTAGATGTTTGTTCATGTTTGCGCTTGTTTATTATTAGCTTGTTCAAGCTTAGTTTTAGCATGATTCGAGCATTTGTGTGCGTGTGTGTAGGGCTGTCAATAATTGACACGACCCGAAAACCCGACTCGAACACGACCCGAAATTTTCGGGTTGGACACGACCCGTTTGAAAAACGGGTCGGGTTCGGGTTCATAAAAGTGACCCGGATGGAATTTCGGGTCGGGTCCGGGTTAACCCGGTAACCCGATAACAGACCCGTTTCGACCCGCGGTTTATTTCACGCGGCGTAAAACGCGTGCCGGCGTGCGGGAGTGTATAATGCTTACGCGGCTCGCGGGATTCATTACGACTTAAGGGTTAGGGTTTCGTCATTCTCATTTCACGCGCCGTAAACTCGAGCTCTCCTCTCCTTTGCTGCTTCGTCTAGGGTTTCCCGTTTCCGAATATCGTTTTCTTCTCTACAGATCTCCTCGATATGTCGACGGTTTACTCTCTTCTCCTTCTATGGCAGATTCTTGGTCCGTGGTTTCGTGGTGTTCATCGTGCACATCTGCTTTGGATCAACAAGAACACTTACCTCTCTCGCTGTTTGTATCTCTCATCTTCTTTCCTTTCTTCTCCTTTTCCTTTGATCTACATATTGTGAAATGCGAAGTTCCTTTTGGGGTTAGGGTTTTTCCTATATTCTGGTGCAAATGAGCCAAGTCGAGCTCGATTTTGTAGTTTTCTTTGTTCAGTTTCTGCTGGTTTTTTTTTGTTAGGTTATTGCAGTGATGCACTTATGTGGTTGAAACGAGTCAAGTGGAGCTCTATGCTATCGTATTTCTGTTAAGTTTCGACGATTTTTTTCTGTTCACTTACTGCTGTTAATTCTGTGCAATCGAGATCAAGCCATGTCGTGCTCTATGTTCTGGTATTTTTTTGCAATTTCTGCTGTTATTTCTGGTGCAAACGAGCAAAGTTGAGCTCGATTTTCTAGTTTTCTTTGTTCAGTTTCTGCTGGTTTTTCTGTTAGGTTATTGCAGTGATGCACTTATGTGGTTGAAACGAGCCAAGTCGAGCTCTATCATCTATGCTATCTCATTTCTGTTTAGTTCCGGCTGTTTATTTTTGTTCACTAACTGCTGTTAATTCTGTGCAAACGAGATTGAGCCATGTCGAGCTCTATGTGCTGGTATTTTTGTGCAAGTTCTGCTGTTATTTCTGGTGCAATTCTGGTGTTATTTCTATGCAGTTCTGCTATTAGTTCTATGCAAATTAGCCATGCTCTATGTTTTGGTATTTCTGTGCAGTTTCTACTGTTATTTATGTGCAGTTTCTACAGTTATTTCAGTGTAGTTTCTTCTGTTATTTCAGTGCAGTAACTGCTATTAGTTCAGTGCAGCTTCAACCCATTAAGTATTGAAGTTATGTTTTGTAATTTTTTTTGTTAGATGGAGAATTCCAATACCAATCAAGGGAATTCTTCTTTTGCTGAAAATGAAGCAGTACAGACTTGTGAAATACCTGTAGAGCCCACTAACGAGCAATGTAATGATGCGACAATTACTAAGAAACGACGAAGAATGACCTTAGTGGTTTGGGGCCATTATGGGATGTTACCTAATACGAGTGATGCAAAACAAAAATGTAAATGCAAGAAATGTGGTACTACTTATCTATGTGATAGCAAAAATGGAACCGGTAATCTTAGACGCCACCTCGAAAATTGTAAGAAAAGAAATATGCGTGATATAGGACAGTTGATCTTACAAAGCAACACTGAATCTTCAATATCTATGTGTGATGACAAGTTTGATCATGCTGAATTTCGTGACTTGTTTACTGCTTCTACCATCATGCATGATTTACCTTTTCAATGTGTGGAATGGGTTGGGCTTCGAGCAGTTCTGTTATATCTTCGCCGTGACTTGCAATTAATTTCTAGAAACACTTCTAGAAATGATTGCAAAAAATTATTCGTTAAGGAGAAGTGTAATTTAATGGAACAGTTATCTAAAGTCACTAGCAGGATTTGTTTAACATCCGACCTTTGGACATCTATAAATACTGATGGTTTTATTTGTTTGACTGCTCATTATATTGATAATGATTAGCATTTGCAAAAGAAAATTATTACTTTTTCATTCATGCCACCTCCCCATGATGGAATTTCATTGTTTGAGCAGTTACAGTTGCTTTTGGTTGAATGGAAAATAGAAAACAAGCTATTTAGTATTACTTTGGATAATGCTTCTGCAAATAATAGTTCTGTTGATTATCTAAAAAATCATTTGAATTTGCGTGGTGCCTTGATAATGGAGGGTGCTTTTTTTCATATACGTTGCACAGCACATATCATTAATCTTGTAGTTCAAGAATGTTTGAAAGACATTGATAGTGCAACTGGGAAAATAAGAGAGAGCATTAAGTATGTTAAGGGATCTCAAGCTAGAAAACAAAAATTTCTTGATTGTGCTTCACAAAGTTGCTTGTATGGGAGACGAGGTTTACGTCAGGATGTACCAACCCGATGGAATTCCACCTTCTTAATGCTTGACAGTGCAATTTATTTTAAACGTGCTTTTCAACATTTAGAATTGGTTGATTCTAATTACAAGAATTGTCCAACATCTCTTGAATGGGAAAAAGCTGAAGAGATTTGCAAGTTTTTGGAACCTTTCTATGAAATAACTTGTCTCATTTCTGGGTCTAAATATCCTACAGCAAATTTATACTTCCCTTGCATTTCAACAGCTTATGCGGAACTTAAAAATATTTTGTTAAGTAGCCATTAGTCTCTAAAGAAAATGGCTGCTGGAATGATTGTGAAATTTGAAAAATACTAGTCAGAATTCAGTGATATTTTGGCAGTAGCAGTGATTCTAGATCCGAGATATAAAATGACATTTGTTGAGTGGTGTTATCAAAAATTGTATGCTGGCAACTACAACTCCGAAATTAGGAAGCTGAAACTCAAGTTAATATCATTGTGTGCTAACTACAATTCACGAATGAATCCTCCAGCTGGAGAAAATACAAGAATGAATGCGTTTGCACAAGGGTGTCCTACAAAGATTAAGTCTAAATTTTTGCAGGTTCATTGTTGATCTTTATATGTATATTTACCATTTCATTTATTTCCCATTTTTTATTTCTAATACCCTTCCAAAAATACAGGATTTTGCATCATTCCAGAAGGATGCTTTTACACCTAGGAAATCTGAATTAGACATCTACCTAGATGAACCTAAGATTGATAGCAGTATTGATTTAGACATTTTAAAGTTTTGGCAAGGGAACCAATATAGATTTCTCAATCTTTCAGCAATGGCTTGTGATATACTATGCATTCCAATAACAACAGTAGCATCTGAAAGTGCATTCAGCAATAGCGGTAGAATTTTAGATCAATACCGAAGTGCATTAAAACATGATATTGTCGTGGCACTAATTTGTGCTAAGGATTGGTTATACGGAGAGCATGGTGATGATTCATTCATCTTACATTTTTTTTTTGTTTAAGATCTCATTATGCTAATTTATTTTTTAATACATGTATTATTGCAGCAGTAAAAGACCCCAAAATTGATGCAATAACTGATGATTTCCTAAATTTAGATGTGAACAACAATGAAGGAGATGTTGGTGACAGTTCAGTAGTTGGATGAACATCAGTTTATGACTTTTGTGAATTTATTTGCTGTTTAATTTTTCTTTTAAGTTGATGTAATGAACTATTTCTATTCCTGGTTTGCTGGGATGGTTTGCTGAACTGAAAAAATAGTAGAAACTGTACAGAAATAACAACAGAAACTGGTTTGATGGCTGAACAGAAAATATCATAAACTTTGAGGGAGATGGTCGCCTGTGTTTGGGAGGGAGATGGTCGGCTGTGTTGTTGCAGGGTTGGTTGCTGTCTTGGTGTTGTTGCTGTCTTGAAACATTTAGGGTGTTAAGTTTTCTTTGTTTAGGGTGTTGTTGCTGGGTTGGCTACTTGACTGTGTTGTTGTTTCCTTGCTGGTTTGCTGGGTTGGTTGCTGTCTTATTTTTTCTGGGCAGATGTCTTGAAATGCTGTGTTGGTTATCTTTAAACATTTAGGTTGTTGAGTTTTTTGGTGTTTAGGGTGTTGTTTTGGTTGCTGGGTAGCTGTGATACTTTGGTTGATGGGTTTGTTGTGTTGTTGCTGGATGCTTCAAGAAGCCCAGGGATGTTGGTTGTGTTTGGGAGGGAGATGGTCGGCTGTGTTTGGGAGGGAGATGGTCGGCTGTGTTGTTGCAGGGTTGCTGGGTTGGTTGCTATCTTGGTGTTGTTGCTGTCTTGAAACATTTAGGGTGTTAAGTTTGCTGTGTTTAGGGTGTTGTTGCTGGGTTGGCTACTTGACTGTGTTATTGTTTCCTTGCTGGTTTGCTGGGTTGGTTGCTGTCTTGTTTTTCCTGGGCAGATGTCTTGAAATGTTGTATTGGTTATCTTTAAACATTTAGGTTGTTGAGTTTTTTTGTGTTTAGGGTGTTGTTTTGGTTGCTGGGTAGCTGTGATACTTTGGTTGCTGGATTTGCTGTGTTGTTGCTGGGTGCTTCAAGAAGCCCAGGGATGTTGGTTGTGTTTGGGAGGGAGATGGTCGGCTGTGTTGTTGCAGGGTTGCTGGGTTGGTTGCTATCTTGGTGTTGTTGTTGTCTTGAAACATTTAGGGTGTTAAGTTTGCTGTGTTTAGGGTGTTGTTGCTGGGTTGGCTACTTGACTGTATTGTTGTTTCCTTGCTGGTTTGCTGGGTTGGTTGCTGTCTTGTTTTTTCTGGGCAGATGTCTTGAAATGCTGTGTTGGTTATCTTTAAACATTTAGGTTGTTGAGTTTTTTTGTGTTTAGGGTGTTGTTTTGGTTGCTGGGTAGCTATGATACTTTGGTTGCTGGGTTTGCTGTGTTGTTGCTGGGTGCTTCAAGAAGCCCAGGCCCAGGGATGTTGGTTGGATGTGTTGTTGCTGGGTGCTTCCGAAAGGATTGAAAGTTGAGTAGCGATGATGAGTACCCTTCTAAACTTATTGTGATGTCAATTGTGGGAAAAAAGTTATTGCAACCAGGTGGCATTTGGAGGGTTAATCAAACAGATATTAAGTATAAAATACAAATTGCCGCCTTGGATGACAATATCTCAATTCGCAAGTCCGTAAAAAATTATATTGTTGACTCACATTTCATTGAATGATGAATTATTTGAAGGGTTAATCTGAGCTAATAACTCAAGCTTTCAACTAATTCATGGATTTAAAATTATATCTATTTAATTGTTTATATTTTTTGCAGTTAGCTTATATCTCCAGGACTCCATGAGTGCAGCCAGGCAGGCAGGCAAGCACAACTGCACAAGACGTCAACTAGTCAAGGAGTTCAAAATTTTTGTAAATTGTAATATTGGTTTGAAATATCTATAAATTGTAATTATTTGTTTAATTTATTTGTTAGTTTAATATTTTGTATAATTTGTATTTTGTAATTAGCAAATTGCTTCTGATTCATAAATAAAAATTTTATTTATGTAAATTTTTGTTTAAATTTTACTGTGTTGATGTTTTTAATTTTTTTTTGTATTTATGCAAATAACTCGGGTCAGCGGGTCAATCCGGGTTGACCCGAACCTGAATCGGGTCGGGTTCAGGTCCTGAATAGTAACCCGTATCCAAAACCGGGTCGGGTTCGGGTCAACCCGTTTAGCTTCGGGTCATTTTGGGTTCGACACGAACCCGACCCGTGACCCGAAATTGACACCCCTATGTGTGTGTGTGTTCAAGATTGGTTCTTTTAAAATAGTAGATGTTTATATTTAGATTGTGTTTGATTCATGTTTGGTTCATTTGTGCTTACCAAGCTTTAAACAAACGAGTCTTATCATGCCTATTAACAAACAATCACCTAGAGCTTGTTCGTGAATATATTTATATATAAAAAGTTTTTTTGACCTTTCAAGCGAGTCCTTTCACGAACAAACATGCTCCTAAAAAGATTCTTCTTATAAACAACTTTGTTTATGAACACTTCAAACAAAAAATACTACAAACATGAATAAATATATCTTGCTTATGAACAAATTCAATTTATTGAAATAGTATAACATTAAAAATATAATTAACATTTTATAAAATAAGAAATATTTATTATAATAAAACTAAAAAAAATATGAAACTACATAAAATAAAGATTTAATCAAGTTTCTTATCGAGCTTGTTCACAAGTTTTAATTAATATTAGATCTTAGTCGGTAGGCGATGATGGTCGGAATGATCGTAGCATGACGGTCATTGGAAGAGTCTTAGCCGATAGGCGACGGCGTTTGGAAAGGCCATAGTCAGCGGGCTACAATATTTAGGAGGAGATCCGGTGTCCGAAGGATCCAAGAAGAGTTCCAATGATAGTCGAAGAATAGGCGGACGTCCGGTCTCAATGAATGACCATGAAGAACTCCGGTGATGGCAACATTAGATGGAGAGTGCAAGCTTTCTCTCATCTTCCTCCTCTCCACTCATGTGAAGAATGAGTGGTTATTTATAATTTTATGGGAGTGACATGACTAGTAAATATAAAGAAGATTAAAAGTAGGTTGTGAGTGTTCCATCGAACAATTGCTATCAGTTCCATTGATCATGGAGGATTTATTGAGCTTTTGAGCACTTTAATGATGTCATAATATAGTGATCTTGGGCTCATTGGATTCGTCTCGTCGAACCACTCGATTTGATTATAAACATGTCATATTTGAATATCATTTGATTAATCAATTAATGTTCTAAAACTTTTAAGTTGGCTTTGATCTTTTAATTTGAGCTCATTTAGGCTCGAATTTGACTGATTTTGATGTCGTTGAGTTCATCTCCTTGAGATGTTTCAATTGACTATAAACTTGCTGAAAACGGAGCTTGAAGAACATAAATTTATTTTTGATGACATATCAATTTTAGTCATCAGATATGCATCATTATATCCTCACATTTAGAGTTGATAGGATATTCTCTTACAAAACTATTGTCCTGAAATTGGTACAAAAATATTTAAAAAATATTATGCTTTCTCTTTATTTTTATAAGTTAGATAGTTTCAAGAACATAATGATTCAGAATAAAAGAGTGAGAAGCATAGTTGGCCATCACTTGCCAGCCTGAGACACACAAGTTAGTGGTTTGAGAGAGAGAGGGTTAGAGAATTTTCTAATTAGAGCTTAGCTAAGAACTTTATTCTCGTGTTCATCTTAATTATGATCAAGTGGAAGAAAGAGAAGCGTGATTCATGAGACAATTCATTTATGATATTGCTTTCTACTTTTCTAGACCAAGCAGCTAACGGGCATTTATTAATGTATTTGAACTAGTATTTTTCTTGATGAACACAAGATTAATTAAGATAAGCCTAATAATATTTGGGGAAGATTTAGATTAATTAAGTCAAAATCATATACACATCACATCACGTAGTTAATATACGGTCATAATTGTGATAATATCATTTGTATAAAATTTAATTTACTATGTAACTTAGAATTTTTTGGTATATATCTTCAAGTTTTTAAATTTACTTTAAGATTAACACAATGCAAACTCTTCGTAAAGTAAACTGTGTTAGAAAATCCATGGCGGCATACTGAGAGAATTCTACAGCATAATTATGCACGAAGATCGAACGACAATGATCTGATAGTGGTGCTCAGGTAGAGCTCTTAGATTCTTGGACCCTAAAGGCTTTTTTAAATCTTCGGCCAAGGGCCCGCTTTATGCAGAGAGGAGAATGAATGCCATGCCCCATAATCAAATTTGAAAGAATTATTATTTTTATCTCTCAATATAACAACAACGATCGCCACAACTATTTAGTTTCTTTTATCAATGATAAAATCAGCATAAACAAATCTCGTAATCAAAACATCAATATACAGCTATATTCATTGTCCAAAAATCATATACAATACTCATCAATTGTATAAATACAACACATCATTCAGTCATGAGTACAAAAAATAAATAAAATAAAAGAAGCAAAACCTTAGGAACATTGAACAATCTTACACCACAATCCTCTACTCAAGCCAAGCCTGAAATCATTTAAATAACATTTAATGAGCTAAAAAACCGAGCGGGTCACTAAATCGTATCAATGAACTTATAGCACGATAAAGAAGTAGTATGTATACCGTCAATTAATTAATAACAGTAGCAATCAATATGATTAATTGTAAATCTTGACAAAAATAATAAACACATGTAGTAGAAGTAAAATCTGTAAAACAATATAACAATACGTTATAGAAATCAGTAAGGAAGCCAGTAAAATTGTTCGGTACAAAAATAGTAGAATCGTTGAACCAGTAAGCTAGTAAATTCATAAATCTATATAACATTAATTTAGTACGAATGTCGAATCAAATAAGGAAAAAAACAATCATCTCTAAATCATATATTATAGCAATAAGAAAATCATATAAATCAATAAATCAGAAACATCCATGAAAACTATTGGAATCTATAGCAACGCAGTACAATCAAATGAGTATACACATAAGGTTAAATTATTTTATATCAATATCCAACTAGTATCTTATATCATATGCTCAATATAGGAATCACATGTTTAGTAATACTAAATCAAAAAATAGTAAATCAATCATAGTAGCATTAATAGTATCAATATCAGTATCAGTAATTGTATTAGTATCAGTAGTACCAGTAACAATATCAGTAATGTTAGTAATAGTATCAATATCTATAAAATCGATGAAAATAACAATAAAACAACATCATAACAGTAAACTAATAATTAGTAAAATAATAAAATAATACAGTAAAATTAGTGCACATATCATATTCCTATAATCACACTAAGCAAATAAAGAGTTATGCCTTTCACGGTGTTTTTCTAGTAGTCAAAAATCATTAATAAGAAACCCTAGGCTCATTAAATAAAGTCATCACCATTTACTCGTCAGCACATAAATAACTCTTTATAAATTCCAATTAGTAAATTAATAGAGGATATCACCAAACTATAGTACTTAAAGAAATGACTGTCAACCCACCATCTTGTACAGGTCGATCAATGTTCACCTAACGTTAGTAAAACCTGCTTTTACTTGTCCCCATGCATACTATTATCACAGTATAATAATAGTAATAGCAATCATTTATTACCCTAATCACATGGTCATATTCATTTATAATGTTTGTATTAACAATATATTTAAATAAAAAAAAACTCAATTTTAATTTAGAACAAATCGTACAAAATACACTAACTTTTATTTACCAGATGAAATTTATAAATGTTATGGTCAAGATGTCTTAAATAATCAATACAATAATATGCAAAAAGTTTTACGGAAAAAATTCAATAAATCCTTAGAAAAAAAAAAATTTAAGTTTGGGGAGAATTAAAAGATCAAAACCAAAAACTTTGAAAAGAGAAGAAGGGAATACGTCGCCTACCTCAATTTAATTGTTTTTTAAAAAAAGTGGCAAAGCAATTCGACTGCAAAAAAATCAAGTTTTTTCTTCTCTCTCCTCCTTCCCTCCTCCCCCTTCTCTTCTTAGTTCTTTGGCAAGAAACAACCATGATATATATATATATATATATATATATATATTAGTGTGTAGAGTTGTAACGCTAAATTCATAATTACTATAGAACATAGGGTTCAAAGTAACAGCGGCGATTTTTAGCGCCACTACCCTCAAGACCAAGTGCAGCTGCGCTGCAGTTCAATCATAAATTCAGATTTGTATTTTAAATTATTTTTAGAAATTTCGGGTTGCTAAAATGTCTATTTATAGATTTTGAGAGTGACATATCTCACATATGTATAGCTAAAATTCTAAATACTCCATCAAATGAACCGTATTAATTCTTTTGATCATATATTATTTTATTAACATTTATGTACTTTAATGAAAATAAAATTAAGCAATATTGGGCTCATTTTGCCTATATGCTCAATTTTAATATTCAAGTATACCAAACTTAAATATCATTTGATCATGTGATGGATATCTCGAATATTTTATATAAGCTTTATGTGCTTGATATGGGCTTACTTGAACTTGGATCATATTACTTTTTAAATTGATTGACTTGATGATAAGTTTATAGAAATCAGAGTTTGAATAGAATTTTAAAAAATTTCTCTTCAATTTACATAGAAATTTATGCTCAATTTACATAGAAATTTATGCTCAATCAAACAAATTATTATGTAATGTATCAACACTAATCTACATGTAAATTCAATGATTTCAAAGCATATCATAATACAATTCGCATTAAGATATCCTACATAATTCTTTTTAGATACATTAAACCCTTAAAAATTTGATGATTTTTGTTTATTTGGGAAAATAAAATTTAAACCTTTAAGGGGACATGAAGTTCAAAATTAGTTATGGTTTTTAAATACATCTTTCCAATTAATTAATATAATCCATCAAATTTTATCATTTATAAAAAGGGATTTTTACATACATACCACTTTATTTTATGCTATTTACATATCTAACATCCAAAACATTAATATTACATAACTACCACCCATAGAACAAATTTAGGTGCATGGAATAGAATATTAAAGTTTTTAGGATGATATGAATGATAGAAAATGAATTATAGAAGTGATATATTAGATATTAAAGTTGTATATGAGTGATAGACATGTAATACTAATGTTTTGGGTGTTAGATATGTAAATAGCATGAAAGAAAGCGGTATGTATGTAAATTTCCCTTATAAAAAGTACAATCATTTTAAATTTAATTAAATTAAATGGTAAATTTAACAGAAATCGACAGAGCACATTATCCTGCCGATATAAATGTTGTAATTGGGTTAAAAATATTTTTTTTTTTAATATTTGATTTCTACCAATAATATCACTTCTTTATAAGTAATATTCCTTTCTATAATTTTCCCCAAAAAATATTCCATTCTATTATTTTAATAGTCTTTCTCCTCGTGCGAATCTCCCGATAATCCCTATCACCTGGTCAAACCAAACCCTCCGCCATTCGTGCATTTTTAGTTCAGCCGTTGAACCATTAATGGCATAAAGCTGTTCAGGTTTTATTTAATCGCCATATTTTAACTTTGTAATTATATTATAAGCCCAATTATTAGTGTAAAAAATTCAATTAATCCTCCGAAGATTTGATCTGTTCATAGTCTACAAAGCCAATATCGCAACCATTTCTTTTGCCAGTTTGAAGACACCGTCATAGATGGTCCTCCCATGGCTCCAACACGTCACCACGATATTCCTATGGGTTGTTTTGACCTTCCTTCCAATTGATATCTCTTGTGAGGGTACAATATTGCGTTTTGTTGTGTTCTAATATGTAATTTTGCATCACTTGTATTTAGGAGTGTCAATATTGGACACGACTCGAAAACCTAATCTAAACCCGACACGAAATTTTTGGGTTTAGGTTGACTTGAACCCGAACCGGGTCAGGTTAGGATTAGAGTTTTTGACCCGTTTCAAAAATCGGTTCAGGTTATGGTTGACCCTAGAATGACCCGGATTGACCTGCTGACTGCGCATGCCCGAGACCAATCCCGCGGGCGACCGTGATGTCCGAGCTCGCCGCGTGCCACTTTGCCCGCGTATCGCCCGTCATCGCGCGCCTCGCTTTCCCCGTTGCCCGCATGCCCAACCGTCCAGCATTCCAGTTGTCCCGCCTCTGGCATCCCACCGCCCATGTCCGGCATCCGACATCCCACTGTCCCGCATCTGTCATCCCGCTTTCGGGTCGTGTCGGGTTGACCAGAACTCGAAGTGAGTTGGGTTCGGGTCAGAAAACTAACTCGTTTGTAAAAACGGGTCGGCTTCGGGTTGATCCGAATAGTGCTGTGTCAGTTCCAGGTTCAACTCAAACCCGACCCGTGGCCTACTTTATTATTGTAATTGTTTGGGAGGATATCACCTTGGTCATCATTATCAAACTTCCCCCTCACATGGCAAGGATACTGCAATATACAGTGATGACATTCTACGCAATTTAAAAATAATCTCTGACGTACAACCTTTGCATGCATGAAGTAGAAACCAAATAAAAGGTGACATTATCTTGAGTTTTCAATGCGCTACTTAGTAGTGTGAGTTTGCGAATAATATTGTTAGTATTTTTTGGTTCAATTTAGTTATCTTGTTCCTAGCTAGGTTCATTTTATTCATGACGAGTGTCACCCCCTCCAACTATTCTCTTGGAGTAGCCATCCAAGAAAAGGTTGTAGCTCTTTCAAAAAACTTCCTTACTAAACAAATATGATGGCTTATAATTATGCAATTTAGTTATTTGATCATGAAGATTATACGGCTTTTTTATTGCAATTTTAGTATTATTTGACTCGTTTTAGAAGTAGTGAACGAAGCTTAAGTGGCTCAAAGTAGTGAGAGAATGAGAGCGTGGGATATTTCTTATATTCTGAGTGATCGAGTCAATTAGGGGTTGTTTGGCAACAAAGTAGGATTTAGTAAATCTTGTAAATTAAGATTTGTTAAATTTGAGCATGTAAAAATTTGAAAATTGATTGGCAAAAAAAAAAATTTCTTAATAAATTATGTGAAATTATTTTGCAATGTAACTGAGGATTTAAGAGAATTAATTCATTAAACTTTCAGTTTTAATTTATATTTTAATTTTAATTTGTATTTTAAAGATCAATTACTTATTAATTTAAATTTTAATCACCATAAATAAATTACGTACAGTTATAAATAATATATCTAGAAGCTAATTTAATTATCAAATAATTTAACTATTGATTTAATTACTAAATACAATATTAATTATCTATTTACTTATATAAGTGTTATTATAAAAATTATTTGATTAATAACTATATTCATAATTATCTAATTAATTATTTAACTATTATTTGAAATTACAAATTATTTAATTACTACCTACACCACTAATTATTTTATTAATTTTTAAATATTATTTTAATAAGTTTCAGTTACTAAATATAATATTAGTTATCTAATTAATCATTTAAGTATTTTATTATTAATTAATTATTTAATTATTGTTAAGCATGATAATTATCTATTAATTGTTTATATTTTAAATTATGTTATTTGGTGCGGCCGTGCGAGTCCGGATGGAATTTTGCATTCAGACTCTAATTAAAATTTGAAATGTACATGGAGGAGCAAGTGGATGTTCGATTTGATATTGTTTATTATTTATGTCTTTCAAAAACCGACTTTTCTGTCTTGTCAACACGTCGTCACTAAATAATTTTTTGTTAGTAAGGCGATTGGCCTTTAAAAAACATTCGACACAAAAATCACCTCTGGCTCTGCATTGATTTGATGGCCACATTAGCCCTAATCGTCGGTTTAACAAGTAACTAGGCTTATTTTTTAATTTGTTATTAATATTATAACATGGCATGTTTTAAACTATTATCCTTTACCATCCTATCAAGTTCCTAATGGCATTCCATCAAATTATGCAATTTATTGGGATTTACATATATACCACTATATATCATACTATTTACATATCTAACATTCAAAATTTTAATATTATATACATATCACTTATAGTTCATTTTAATATCAAATATGAATGGTAGGAATGAAATATATGGGTTGTGGGAATGAAATATGGGAGACATATTTGATATTAAAATAATATAGGTGGGTACAAGGGCGGATCTACAGTGGGGGCCCCGGGGGCACGGACCCCCTCTGGCCCACTGCCCAATAATTATTAATCAGGTCATTTTAAGTTATATTAATACAAACATTAACAGATATTAGTTTATATCTAATTTTTTCAGTCCCGTCGTGCTTCTGCCTTCATTTTTTTTCCTGATGACATTAGAAGCTCTCTCTCTCTCTCTCACACACTCTCTCTTACTTTATATATATCTCTCCAATCTTCTATTTTTTTTTTGGAAATTCTCTTCCCTCTTTGTGCGTATGACAACCGCCCATGTGCCAGAATTAGGCCTCTTATTTTTTTTTTAAATAAGACAATATTATATTTCAAAAAAAGATTAGATAAAAGTACGTTGTAATATGTTAATTAATTAATAAATAATTTTAATAAATCTTAGTAAGTTAATTAATTAACTTAATAATATTAACTTTATAATTTTGTTTTATTTCTGATTTTCTTTAACCAAATGTGAATCATCATGTCAAATTAATTTAATAAAAATTTAATTTAGAATTAAGTAGAATATTATCTTATACTAATTTAAAGTTGATTAATCTAAATATATAGTTCAAAATTAAGACTTCACATAATTAATTTAAATTAAATAATTTAAAGTATACAATTAATTTATTTGAACTTAATTCATTCACAGTTTTATGGGAGAAGTATTCATTTCTTAATGAATAACAATTTACAAAGTGATATATCTATGTTTTTTATATGAACAAATGTAATTTTGAATGTATTTTTTTATAATTTTTTATTAAAAATATCTCTCATAATTTGAGATTACACTAAAGAAAAATAGTATTTTGAAAGTAATTTAATGGATAGTACTAATTTGTGCCCCCATTCAAAAAAAATTATGGCTCCGCCCCTGGGTGGGTATGTATGCATGTAATATTAAAATTTTAATTGTTAGATGTGTTTATAGAATAATATAAAGTGTTATGTATGTAAATCCCCTTTAATAAATTTATTATAGTTTGCACATTCTTTTACTTCAAAATTAACCAAATGAATCCTAACAATCATTGCAAGAAGTTTTTATATGATTTCTGTCGGCATCCAACCTCTTCTCCGGACTCCACCCGTTGCTTCGAGGACCATCTAACCAGAAGGGTAAGTTTCCGTTCTTTTCGCCGTCGATCTTCATGGAAACCATCTGAGCCGTTGGTTTGCTGCTCCTCGTCCTGTTATTGGTAGAATTTATGAAAGCGCTGGGTTGAAGCTCGGAAGCTTCTTTAATATTCGGCATATCCCGTTTACTTTCCATAAATATGACGCATTAATGATTTAGTTATTGCTATAAAAAATGTTAATTTTGGGAGTTTCTTACACTTATCTTCGTGGTCTTGGGAAAGAACAGAATGAGATAAAATGGGAGCTGTCACGTGATAGAATTGCAATTAATGATTTGATTTTATTATTATTATTATTCTGATAATTATAATAAAAAAATTTAATTTTTGAATGGAGCAGTTGGCATTCATTTTATTTTATATTTTTTATTAAGATTTTTTAAAAATAATCCAATCATTCAAAATGGATTGGGTGGATGAAATACAAAATTTTTATCCTAAAATTAAAAAAGCTTTCAAGACTTTTTTTTTTTTGCTAGGAAATTGTTTTTTTTTTTAATGAGAGCTTTTAAAATAGGTTTTCTTCAGAATAATTTTATAATCATCTTTATAAAAAAAAATTGCAATCATCTCAAATGAGCCCTTAGATCATATTTTAATTTGATTGTTTTAATGGATTTCAGTTTATGCATACCTTTATGCTTTAAGAAAGTGGCGTGTTACGTGTTAGAAAATTTAGTGTTGTGGAGATTTTATTAGCTTAACTCTATTCAAAGATTAAATATGCACAAATAAAAGTTATAAGAGATGGTATAATTTTTTTTTATAAAAAATCCAAAAAGAGAGAAAACATGAGTTTGACCTAGTTGCAATAGTCAACTATTTAATTATAAATACAAGAATTTGTTCTTCTCCATAATTGATGAGAAAGATAATATAGAGTTGAGAATAGTTGTTTAATTCTCATTATAATAATTACAAATGTTGTGTGTTCATAGAATGACATCAAAGTTAATGATGAGGTTGAATGTTGTCGGTCTTACTTGTGACGCTCTGAGATTTAATTTGAAAAAATTATCTATTTTTATCTTTAATTAATCTATCGTAGCCACTAATAATTCATTAATATAAATAAGTTTGGTGAATGCAATTATAAATCATTGTTGCAGGCTAGAAGATTCACGACGGAAAAATAAGAGAATTTTTCATCCTAACGTTGCACGGATATCCAATACACAAACATAGAACTTAAAAAATCAAGATTTTTATGTGGAAAATTCTTAAAAAGAGAAAAATCATAGGGTCACACTCAGTCGAAACTAATCCACTATTGTTTGAACATGTTACAAAAATTGACATGCCCCTAAAATCGAGGATGGCAAAATTATAGTAGTCTAGTAAGTGGGTTGTACCATCAGGCATAAATTTGGTGACGATCAGTGGGTTGGCGGAAGTGCATCAACGGTCGTTGACTAGGCGGTGGTCGAGGAGGAGTATGGTGGCAAGAGAGATCTTATATTTTCTCTTTCTCATTTCTCTTACTTTCTTTCCCTTTAGTGAAGTATAAGGAGTCTATTTATAGTTTTCTATAAGTGTCATGACTGGTAAATAAAGAGAAAATCAAGGGTATGTTAGGAGTGTTACAATGGATGGTCAATATCAACTCCCTCGATCATATATCATTATCAGACATTTGAGTATCTTAATGATGTCAAAATTTGGTGATCTTACGCTCATTTGATTTGTCTTGTTGATTTATTAGATTCAACTATAAACACGTCGCATTTAGATATCATTTAGTAATCCAATTTATGCTTTGAGCCTTCTAAATGTGCTTCGGGCTCGGATTAGATCAAATTTGGTGTCGTTGGGTTCATTAATTAGCGATGTTCAGTTTGACTATAGGTTTTGCTGAAATTGAAGTTCAGATGGTCCCAAATTTAATTTTAAAAATTTTTAATTCATATTTACATTGAGATTCGTGCCTGATCAAGACAATTTTTTATGATATATCAATTATATACATCAAAATATTTCTATATTCATTTTCTTCAAAATTCATATATAATAACCAAGAACTCAATCTATAACATTAATTTATCATATTCCACTTATGGTTACAAAAGAACAAAAACTAAAATACATAAATATAAACTAAACTTGAAAATCTTGGTTAGCCTACTACATTACCTAAAATTAATAAAATCACATAATGAGTATAAAAGCCTAATAGGTTACTAGAAGCTACCTTTTCATTTAATGTAAGGCATTCAAAATCTTTATACATACTCACTCCAAATTAGCAAAAATTATAAAATTTATGTGAATTTATCATCCAATCACTGATCAGCATGAATCAAGATGGTTAATAAATGAGAGTAGTTCAATAATTATCACAGTTCTATAGTTCTATACAAAATCTATACGTCAAAAGCTTATGCGAGAATAATAATCTATGTATAAATTCTATATCGAGATATTCATAACAGCACCTTATGAAATGTTATAATTCACTTCTATCATACCAGTTATATATTTTTCTTATGCCATATCATGTATATCAATATTTCTATCATATGAACACTATATCAATTTTTCCATTGCAATACCAATTCTATGCAAATGTGTCTTCCATATTGTATCTATGTTTCTTTCCATGTTGCAGCAATCACTATATTAATCATGTCAATCCTTATATGTTATCATGAATTTATACCAATGCATGTGCAAGTATCTTATGTTATATGAATTTAGGAAGGCATGGCATCCGGCTTTGAAGTGGTATATTCCTTTTTTTTTTCTATCACATTCATCATCCATCTTATCAGTCACAGGTGACTTTCAATATATCAATCAAGAGTCGCCAATCTTTATCCATTGACATAATTCGGTCAATCAATTACATGTTAACATCTTGGATTACATCACAAACCTTAATTTAAAAAAAAAAGTCTCGTTGGCCCATCCTTCTATATAGAGTGATTATTTTCATAGCTAACCCATATAATTTTAAGCCACCCTTTCCTAGTTGCATGTAAATGCTATTTCAAATATATATCCAAGATATCATATTCAGTTCCGCAATTTTCATATCCATTTTATAATGCATGTCTACTATAATAAATGCATGCTAATGCATTAGTCATTTTATATTCAAAACCCTAGGGTTTTGATTTTCATATACATTATATAAATGCAATTATTTGAAATTCTAAGATAATCATAATTGTTTGTAAAAAATTATACCAATCTTATAAAAAAATTACATGGAGAAAGTTTGTTAAGACAAAATATAACATACTTATTAATTTTAGGAGAGTTTAAAATTAGAAAATCAAAATAATCAAAAATAAAAATAGGATTTAGGTTACCTATAAAGCTTAGAAGAAATCTCATAATAGATTCGATGCATGATTAAGTTAATAGAACTTTTCCATTTTATTTTTGAGCATTCTATTTACTTGTTAGTGCTGTGCACCGTTGTGTATTGCTCTCTATTTGCATGATGAAGTTAATAGAACATTTTCAGTGATATTTTTTCCTATTTTTTAAACTTCTTAGTGCTATGTATAGTTGTTGTATACTATTGTGTACCACTGTGTACTCCACAAATTGAAATGAAAATAATTATCTCAATAAATATGTTACTAATAAATTAAAGAATGTGTATATAAATAAAGAATGTGTGTACAAATTTTAACTATAAATTACATAGAAATTATACATGCATGCAATTACAACTACAAATAAAGAATGTTTACATAATTTATGGTCAATTATTTTTTTATTGCACAAAGAATAGCATATGAGAGTTCTGCCCTGAACATAGGCATTTTGTCAATCCAGTTTATAAGTTCAGACCAATTGACACTCTGGTATTGGATTGCAGCCTCCATATATTTATAGATGAACCAAAGCTCTCATCCTCATCGTCTTCCTGATCTTTCACTGCTTCATGGTTAGCGTATTTTTTATTGGTGACAAGGTCAAATGTACAAATGGAGTGTTGTCATCAATTTAGTATGGGGGATTTATAGATGTTGGGTCTTAGACTTCCTCAGCAATCTCGGCTGCATGCGGATTAATAATATTATCAGTCGTTATCGTCCTTCAGGAAGATTATGCTGGCTCTCATATCTGATATGCTTTGTAGGCAGGAAAGTTCTCCAGCAAAAACTTCTTAATGGCAACATATTAATTTACTTTCCAGCTGCTTCTGTTCAAATATATGATGCTCCAAAGCAATCACTTGCCTCTCAAATTAGGTGTAGCGGTTAAGAACTAGACGCTGATGTAGCAATACACAACAGCAAACATATAGAAAATGAACATAAAATTTACTAAAAATGTTCTATGATGCGAATGTATAACAAATCACAACGGTACACAATAGTACACATCAACAATACATAGCGATACACATTAGTACTCAGCAGTACACAACAATGGTACACAACACCAACAAGTATAAAATTTGGGAAAAAATATGACTGAAAATGTTCTAATAACTTTATCATGAGAATAGGGAATAGTACGCAGTAGAGCACAATGGTGCACAACAACGATACACAACTATAACGAGTATAGAAAATAAACAAAATATCACTGATAATGTTCCATTAACTTCATCATGCGAATAGAAAACAATACACCGCGGTACATATCAAAGGTATACAAAAATAACAAGTATGAAAATGAACAAAAAAAAAAAACAATGAAAAATATTCTATTAACTTCATCATGCAAATTAAAAAATAGCACACACATGCCTATATCAGTACATGACAAAGTTAGACCAATAGCAATTTTACATGATGAACAAAAATCATTTTTGAAAAAGTTCCATTAACTTGATCATTCAAATGAAAAAGAGTACACAGTGGTACACACCAATATATAATATACAAAACCTATTTCTAAACCCTGTGAGAAAATGTTTTACAACAACATGCAAATGTTTTAAACCCTAAATATAAACCTTAACAACTCTATTATATAAGAAAAAATATTACGTGACATTTACAGAACAAATAGAACTAACATATCCGGTGATAAAGTACTTCTTTTCTAGGAACATAAAACAGACCATAGCCATTGCTCCTGCGACGAAAATCTCGAGCAAAAAAAGAAGCTTTGAAAAATCAAGAGCACCTGAAACAAGAGAAATTGAAATGCCTCATTTTTTGAATTTTCCACTGTCCTCGGCTCTCTTAGTAAAAACTAAAAAGTCTTTTTTTGGTTCTAGACCTGATCGGGTGGCATGATAAATGGGAAAAGATAAAAAAAAAAAGGGTCGGGACGTCGGGTCGTTGGGTCACCAAATGGCGGCATGATATATTACGTTAGCTCCGGAGGCAGCACCAAATAATTTCTCGGGGTTTGAGGCGTTGGCTCAGCTGTGGTTTTCCTTCGTTATCACGACCTCGATGTCCCTCTTTCTCTCAAGCTCTCTCGCTAAGCGAACATCCAATAATTTGAAAGAGAATTCGTAGAAAGAAGAGGAGGACAAAGCCGATACTAAGATTCGGATCTGTCTGCACTTCTTTCGACGGCAAGCTCGATATAGACCTGAAGCTCTTTCATGTGATCCCATTTCCTGTGTTTTCTGGACGTTTTAAGCCCTTTGGATGAAATACGCAAGGCTGTGAAGGAGGAAAGAGGGAAATGTTATATTTGAAGCAGCCAAGGGGAAGTCTACGAGTCAGGCGGCTGGAGTAGCCTTTGATCCGGCGGGATCTGCATGCTCAAGTGAAGAGGCCCGAGCCTGGAGCTCGGGAACGGCCTGTCGCGCTATGGAGGCAGCTGATGTCACGTTGGTAGCTGATAGGATAGCCAGTGAGCCTGGCCCCGGCAGGTGTTACCTGCAGAAGTTCAGTCTCTATGAGACCAGATCGGTGAGGATGCTACGCTGCGCTTTCTTACCATTCATTCCCTCTATCTTTTGTACCCTTCCTTCGTTTCCGTTTATGTTCTGTACTGATTGACGTTGGAATACTGATGTGCAATCGTCTTCTTACAAACCTTTTGATCCGAAATTGTTTTGGATGGTGCGTGCGATTTTTGGTGAGTTTGATTTGTCTGGTTTCCTTTTCTGTACCTTCTTGCACGTTGAGGATTTCTAGTTGCAATTTTGGGCATTTTGTTTTGTATATGCCTTGGCTATTAGTGGTAAGAGGTTGTCATCTGTCAAATGTCCTTGTGGGTCTACTAGATGTGTTCTGTGCAGCGAAAATGAATGATTGGCGGTATCTTTAGGGAATTGGTTTTCTGAGCATTTTGTCCTTTTGGTGTAATCGAAGATGTCTTCATCCTTTTCTGTACTCATGTTCCTCCTTGTTGCTTCCAATCAGTGGTAGCTAATATGGAGGGTTCAAAGTTCAAATTTCTTGAAAAGCATAGTAGTTGCTGCTGCGGGCTTAATTTTATATAAACATATACGTATGCCACTAGTGGATATATCGACAATGTTTGCTTGATACTATCACAGAAATTCTATATGATCGGAAGGGACAAGAATAGAACATCATGGAGAGTGTTAAAGGTTGACCGGCTGGAAACTTTTGAGCTTAATATCTGTGAGGACTCCACTACATACTCTGAGAGAGAATGCAATGATCTATTGAAGCGCATTCATGAAGGAAACAGGCCAACCGGAGGGTTAAGATTTGTTACCAACTGTTATGGGATTGTTGGTATGACGCATGTTTCTCTACTCTTTTGAGCCTGCATGTAGTTTGACACATTTAGCTTTCTTAATGAACCTTACGTTAACATTGTTTATTTCAGGTTTTATTCAGTTTTTGGGGCCCTATTACATGCTGCTTGTTACTAAAAGAAGGCTAATTGGTGAAATATGCGGTCATAAGGTTTATGCCGTCACCAAGAGTGCAATTATAACCATTCCAAATTCAAGCGTTCGGGCCTCTATGGCTATTCCAAAGGCTGAAAACAGGTATTCAATTTATTATTCATGCAACCAAGTGACTTTAATTCAATTTGCATGCTTGTCAGTTTTGCATGGAATATGATAGTGTCAAACAATCGAGTTGTACTGTTGCCTCGAAGCTCAATTTCATTGGTCAAGCTCGCCGGGGGTCCTCCCTCTGGTTGGGTTCGAGTGCTTTGCACTTGGAAATTTTTCAATACAGTCATTCAGGGCTGCGGTGTTGTATGCCTGAGCGCTGCGACGCTATATAATTTGCTTGGAGATAGAAAGAGAGCTGAGCGCTGCGATGCTATTAGGTAGACTGGAGACAGAGAGTGGAGTATCGCAGCGTTCCAAACTTGGTACCATGGAGTTATAGGGTGGGCTTGACAATTTTTTTTTTCCTTTTTTCATGAAGGGTGCGTCCCTTGGTGGTTTTTAGTGTGTTTCTCTTTGTCTGTTTATGTATGAGAATGGTGTAAGAGTGAAGAGAGACGAGAAGAGATGAGAGATAAAGAGATATGTACTCAGAGTGAATTTTTTTGTGTGGTGTGGCTCTATGGCTTTTTCACGTTTTTGAAATTTTCTACATTAAATCTTGACGTTCTTTCTTTTTGCTGCATTTTCTCTTTCTTATTTTGTGTTTGTTGTGTGGTTTACTTCCCCAACAAAGCTGTCCAGAAAAATCCTTACAACCTCCCAATTTATCCTTGAACTAAAGAGAAAAGATGTTTAATAGTTATGGACAATCATCTTCTCTTTGTGTTCTCCAATCATTGTTTTGAATAGTCAGGCAAGTTGTTTTGGCATTTACTCTATTCTTTGGAATGCAAACCTGGAAACGGAAAAGAAAAAAAAAATGATCGTTTTAAATTGTGAGATTATGCAACTTTTATGCTAAATTGTTTGGTATGAATTTAAGAGTTTTTGCTATTCTTATAGAGATGGTCAAAGTGCATTGCCCATGGTTGTGAAGCCAGGATGAAGGCGAACATGCACTATAGCATTTTCCTTAACGTGCTTAGTGCATAAATCAAAAGCATGATACATTGAATTTTTGTAAAACACTAGCTAAGCGGTGGTACTAAAGTAGGCCCAGTGTATATAGAACACACCAAATATTACTTATTTTAATTTAACATTACCTAAAAATTTTATAATTGGATTACCATTTTTATGTGGGTTAAATATGCTAGAAATTGTTTATCTATGTGCTTCCATTACATCATCTTATTGGATTTAGTGCTTATTGTTAGTTTTATATGGAATTTGATTGTGTCGATCAATCGTGTTGCACTATTTCCTCGGACCTTAATTTCATCGGTTGAGCTTGTCAGGTGTTTTCACCCTACTTGGGTTCGGGTGGTCAACACATGAAATTTTTTTTTTCCCGTACAATCATACAGTGTTGTAATGTTATGTACCCAAGTGTTGCAGCATTATATAGTTTGCTTGGAGGCAGTCATAGAGCGAAGCGTTGCAACGCTCCAGACCCCAGCGCTCTTAGCCAAACTGGAGACAAAGAGTTGCGTGCCGTAGTGATGCGAGATGGGTTGAGCAGTTTTCTTTCTTAGTTTTCATGAAGGGTTGTGTCCTTTGGTGATTTTTGTATGTTTGTCTTTGTTTGCTTGTAAGAGAGTGGTGCAATGGTGAAGAGAGACAGAGAGAGGAGATAGATCTGTATCATTTCTTCCAAATTTTCATTATGAATTTCTTGATGCGGTGTGGAACTGAGGTTTTTTTTTTTTTTTTTTTTTCCGATTTCGGGTTTTTCCACGTTAAATTTGGGTATATTTTCTTTCCGTTGCCATTTTCTCTTTTTGGTTTGTGTTCCGACGTGGTTTCCTTGCCCCAACACTTATGTAGATATATGAGTTGTTTATGTTACAATTAGCAGCACCCTTACAGAGTCACGAGAGCAAGGTTAAGCATCGCCTATAATGGTGCCTTCGATGGTGATGCATGTCAAAGGGGGCCTCCTTCATGGCACCTTTGTAGCATATCTATTCCGATGCCACAACCAGCCACAACATGATAGCACCTTATGCACATAAAATTTTCACTCAAGTTGCTTCGCTTTTATTCCTTTGTGTTCCACAAATGATGTGAAGTATCAACAAGTGGAAAACAATTGACATATAGCAGTTATTTGAGAAATTGGCATCAAGCATTAGAAGTGTTCCTTTTCATGTCACAATTTTATAATGATTATTTTTCTATATCTCAGGCGTCTCCATTTATGCTTGCTCGGTCTGATCTTTTGTTTGGCATTTATGTAATTTTCTTTTCTTCTAATGATGGTGTAGATACAAGAAGCTGTTGCGTACCGTGGATCTTACAAAGGACTTCTTTTTCAGTTACTCATACAATGTGATGCAAAGTATTCAGAAGAACTTATGCGATGCTAAGGCAGGGCAACTTTTGTATGAAACTATGTTTGTCTGGAATGAATTCTTGACAAGAGGAATTCGGAATCATCTTAAAAACACTGCTTGGACTGTTGCTTTAGTTTATGGTTTTTTCACTCAGGTAAGATTCTCAGATGTTGATACTAACAGATGCAAGTTGATTTCCTTTTTATGTTTTTATGAATTTGAAGAGCATAAAGTGCGGATGCAATTTTGATTGTACAATTGAAATGTGGATGCTACCAGCTCTAATTAGAATCGGAGAGTATAATTGCAAACCAACTTTTTTCTACAATATCCAAGCAAGATAATCTTGACATTACTATTGTTTCTGTGCCAATACTTCCCTGTTTGATTATTTTTTAGAAATATGATGAAGTTTCTCTTTTATATTTTATTTGAATTGCTTTTAAATTTATGATTGTTTGTAGAAACATCACCTTACGGCAATATGGTCACAGATTCACTGTTTTTGTTTTAAGTTCTTGTTGTAGGCTTGAAATTAGGCGGAATAAATTTCAATGCCCATCATATCTTTCTACTGACGGAATAAATTTCTTGATTCCAGGCTAAGCTATCAATATATGGGAAAAATTTTAGGTTGACACTCATTGCTAGGCGATCACGTCATTATGCTGGAACCAGGTTCTAATCAATTATCTATCTTTCATGTCCATTGTAGATTTGTGATAATTGACCTCACATAATTGAGATTAGATAGGCCAGTTGGCTAGTATTTATGACACGAGAATAATGCACATTTTCTCTTTGGACGATCTTTTGCTAAAATGTGATTCTTTGGAAAAGGTATCTGAAGCGCGGCGTTAATGATAAGGGTAGTGTTGCAAATGATGTAGAGACAGAGCAGATTGTTTTTGAGGATGTTCCTGGAGAAAATCCTATGCAGATAAGTTCTATAGTACAAAATAGGGGTTCCATTCCCCTTTTTTGGTCCCAGGAGACATCAAAGATGAACATGAAGCCTGATATTGTTTGTGAGTGTTAGACATTCCTGTTTGCATGTTGAAGCAAAAATTGAAAAATGTTCTCTTAGTTTGACCTTTTATTTCCTTTCCTCAGTGCAGAAGCAGGACGAGCATTATGAAGCTACCCGACTTCATTTTGAAAATCTTGTGAAGAGATACGGAAACCCAATCATTGTATTGAACTTAATTAAGGTATGCCACTTTGACTGTGATCCCTCTTTTTGTTTGTGGGACACATTATATCGACAGTTGCACATATAAATTGTTGGTTTTTCTTTTGATTTTTTATTTGTTTAGATATATTATTATTTTATTGTACTTTCGGTTGTTTTATCTTAAATAGACACAAGAGAAGAAACCGAGAGAATCTATCCTTAGAGCAGAATTTGCAACTGCAATTGATTTCTTAAATAAAGATCTCTCAGAAGAAAGTCGTCTAAGATTTTTACATTGGGATCTTCACAAACATATGCGGAGGTAATCAACTGCCATTGATCATCTTGTTATTCATTGAAAATTTTATGGCATGATTCAATACATTTCTAACTTTAACTTTAAAAATAATGTTCAGGAAGGCAACAAATGTGCTTCTACTGCTGGGTAAAGTGGCGTCTTATGCCTTGTATTTGACTGGCTTCTTTTATTTCCAAGTGACGCCTGTTTTGAGTCTTGACCGTGGTATCTGGCAGCCTGATGCAATGTAAGTAGTCTATTTAATATACACTCCAGGATTAAATTGCTTCTGTAGCTTGACTGTCAGTCAATTTCATCCAGCAGATGAATATGAGTGGAGCTGAAATCAATTATGAACGCTTTTTTCTCATTTTTTTGTTAGCAAAAATAAGCATTTGGCAAGTTAGACAATATGTCCTTTTCTCCTCTTGTTTCTAGAAATAATGTTCCATTAAATTGAAGATTACTTTCTAATCTTTTGTACTAACTGTGGGAAATCTTCTATATCTTCCACGTGTTAATCTGATGTCACATTGAAATTGTCATTAAGTTCCCAGGTTGTTCAAGTTGAATCAACTTGTCAGGCCTCGCTATCTTTTGTAGTATATACTAATAACACTTGAAGCTCAATTATGTATTTCCTTCTGTATAGTGCAAATTTTAGACTAGGCTTGAATTGACAATTTGTCATCTCCAAAATCTCTAGCTCAAAGAATGTATTTTCTGATATTGAATATTTCCAAATAATTAGGAGCCACCAATGCTTGCACATGAAAATATATGTTTTACTCTATGACATGAACTTGAAAAATTTTAACTGAATATGTTAGAAAATGTTTGCCTACCTTGTGCATGTCAAAAGAACATTTCCTTTTTGGGTTTATACTGTCATGGCATGGTCAATTTTGTAAAAGAGGTAGAGCAGAGGATTTTCTACCCTAGTACACAGTTGTTGTGGGCCTCATATGTATTCTTCCACAGATGATTCATGTGAGTGTTGAACAAGTGCTAGGGTTAATGAGCGGAGGAAGTAACATATTTAGAAATAAATAGTTGTTCCTGCTTTTCTGTCACACCGTGGGTCCGGAAGGCGGTACACCCCGGCAACACAGGATACGATGGAAAGACCTGTTTTGTATTCACAAAGAGAAACATGAATATACAAGTGATACAACATGATATATATACACCAGAGTAAACAAACGAAGTGAATTAATAAGCCAATTCATTAATAGCATACAATTAAATAGTACATCCAAGTAGCGATAATATTGATACAAGAAAATGAGTGTAGTAGGATGAATAACAGGAAAGAAACTACCCAACCCTAAAAAAAAACAACTATAAAATATAAAATACCAAAAATAATCTACTGCTGATAAGTTTGCTTCTGAAATGACGGTCCGCTACAAGGCCTGCTATAAAATAGACAATAGGTGAGTTTAATAAATCAAATTCAACAAATAACTCATATTTATCAAAGCATAAACGACAAAGGACTAGGGCATGCCATGTGAACAATCAAAGGGTGAAAGTAACAATCTATAAACACTATATCAAAATAGCCATGAGTTATGCTATGTTTCTTATGACAGATTTTAATATGATAATAAAACCAATTTATATAATATACTCCTGCACACGTAATATCTTTCTAATGCAATCATGTTAAGTATCATCATACCCAAAATGACTTATCAGTCATTTATTATTTCCAAATCATGTTCAATTATATTATTTAAACATTCATATGCATATAACTATAATTGGTTTATCAAATACCCTTTACAAAAAAGGTAAATATCAATCTAAGGAAATCCAATGATTTTCTATAGAGTCATCACTCTTGGGGCCCGTCGATCCCGACTAACCAATAATTAATAGGGTTCTACCAACATACTTATCAGTACACCTAAGCATATAATTTTTAATATTTTTATAAGCACATTTCAATGAATTTTATGGTTTCAATATGATGAATATTCTTGCATAATAAGATCTGAGTTGACAATATAGTGTTTATTGCTTTTAATTAGAGCATGTGCATGAAAATATAAAAATTGATATACATGAGGTTATGTAGCAATAAATCAAGAATCTTCTATTTACTAAACTGGCTAACATTATGAGCATATGCATGAAACAAAAGAATTTGCAGTAATATGGCTGACAGCGAAATCAATTATTAAAGCCTATTACAAATAATATGGATTTATGCCCTTTAACAAGAAAGGGTACGCTCACTCTAAAATAAATAATAGTTACTTACATCTAGGAGAGTAACACGAAAATTCAAGCCTACTAGATAATCAATTGACAGAGCCACAAGGGCAATGAATTGAAGGTACTACAAGCAGTGAAGCCAAATAGTTAGAAGCACGCTCTTTGAAGCATTCGAGCTAATAGACTTAGTTACAACCACAATGTTAATTATAAGTATCACAAATATGTTATTTACCCTACAATCATTACAACCACAATGTTAATTATAAGTATCACAAATATGTTAATTATAAGTATCACAAATATGTTATTTACCCTACAATCATTACAACCACAATGTTAATTATAAGTATCACAAATATGTTATTTACCCTACAATCATGAATAAGAGCAGCTAAAAGAAATATGAAATCATGAAAGTATAGTTAATTAGGATTTAATGCCGCAAATCAAATCTAAACAATTCAAATAATAAAAATATTAATATAGACTTACCCTTGTTGAATGATCTCAAATAACATGAAAGGGATGAGAAAGAAGGCTCAATCTCTATCTGAGAGAAGGAAGGAAGTAGGAAGGGAACCCTTCTCTAACAATGGTGTCGATTTAGGGAAAACACCACGATGAAGAGAAAAAAGAGTTGATAAGTGACTTTGGTGGCTGTTGTGGAGAGAAAGAAACAAAGATGAAAGCTTGCAGACTGCTGATTGCGAGAGAGAAAAAAAGAGGAAGGATAGGTAAGTGATATGGACGCTGCTGCAAGGAGGAAGAGAATTTGATGTCCTAGGTCTCCTATTAGCTTTAATTAGAAAAAGGAAGGAAGGTCGGCGAGGCGGGAGAATTATGTAAGGCAGCTGAATCATAAAATTTTCGTGATTGGAGAGAGGAGGGGAGGTATTCGTCCCGCTTCCGTGAGAGAAAGCCTGCTTTTTGGTGCGATTAGGAGGAAGGAGTGAGGCTTGACTTAGGTTCGCGCATGATAAGGGAGTGGGAGGGCCAGTTTTGCATGAAACACCTGGAGCGGTCCGGTCTAGGCTTGTTTATTACATTTTGATTATTGATATTCTTAATAGCATTTATGCAGTCCTCGTTGGTCCATGGTCTAAGCAAAAAGATAGACCCCTGCTTCATCATAGAAAAATGCACCCTTTCATTTGTCATGGATTGTGCTGTTGTCCTCCTTATTCATCTTTTAACAAAAGGAGAGAATCATCACTTCTCTCTTTTGTATGAGGCTATTACTTAAATCTCAAAGAGTCCAACCTAAGTCAACATTTTGTTGTTGTCTGTGTTGAACTAGTTGAGAGATTGGGTATGTTAGATCTTATTTAGGTCTGGTTGGATCAATAGTGTTATGTGCTGCATGACTTTAATTGTGACATGAAATCAATAACGTTTTTGGGAAGAATATAGATAAAATCGCATTACTACTGCCAACGTTTTAAAAGGCGAAATCGAGAATCGAGGCGTTTTTTCTAAGCGAGGCGAGGCGTAAGCCTCGAGGCGGATCGAGGTGTAAGCCTCAAAATGATTAAAATAAATTAATTTAAAATTATAAATAATGACAAAAAATAACAAAATATTATGGCAACTATGTACCGCTCGGTACCGAGCATGTACCTGCATGAGCAAAGGAAGAAAGCTGAAAGATAAGGAATTTGTTCTTCTCTGTGAGCTCCGTCGAATCCTAATGAGGCGTCGCCTCACTGAAAAAAATCGCACGCCTCGTCAAATACATTGAGGCTTAAGCCTCAAGGCGCCGGGTTAGCGCCTCGAACTGAGTCGCGCCTCGGTTCGGACGCCTCGACCGCTTTTTTAATCGTGGACTACTGCAAAGGGCCTATGTAGGTCTCATAGTATGAAATCCCTTAAGAAAGTGAAGCTAAATTCTTAAATATTGAGGCGTTTTTCGGTGCAATGGTTAGAATTTTATTAGAAATTATAAATTATGCTCGTACAGGAACACTTCTAGAAGGTGACCTCATAGTAAGTTACACCAATGTGATAAAACCGTGAGACCATTAGGCCAAAGCGGATAATATCTTGATAGTTAGGAATTTGGACTATTAGAAATGGTATCAGGGCAATGCACTAGTTTAAAGATGACAACTAAGTGTTTCTATATGCTCGGTGGATGATTATGGGCTAAGGATTCTGATGATGACGTCAATCATTTAAGTTGGGGAGATTATGAAACTCTAAAGAAAATAAAGCTAAACTCTTAAATGTTGAGACGCCTTTTTATGTGACGGTTGGAATTTGGTTAGAAACTCTAAAGTTAAGTATGCTTATACAGAAGTACTCCTAAGATGGGTGAGCTCCTGAGAAATTATACCAATGTGATAAAACTGTGAGGCCATTAGGCCAAATCAGACATCTTGATAGTTAAGAGTTTGTGCCCCTACACTTAGTGTGGATAGAAAGGAGGTGTTGGGATGGGATACGGAGTGTGCTGCAGTTTAAGGCTTTATTTTCTCTTCTCACTACCTGGGAAAGAGGCGCATATGGTCGTGTGAGCATGCTATTTTTGCTTTGCTATCACATGGAGTTAACTATTATATGTTGCTTGCCTTCTGATCAGCTAACCAGATTGATTGCCAACTTTTCCTGTGCTGGGATGAATTTTCTTGTATAGATTGCTCAGCTGATCTCTCATTGTTGACAACTTTTTAGAAGGATCTGTGTGCAATTCAAAAAGTAGCATCCAGGTTACACGCTGGTCTTAATTTGCAACACTTATGCAGCATACACTATTACTGTCACTCTATTCGCATATAGAGGCTGATGATTGCCAAGGTTTCTTTGTGATTGTTGCTGTGATAATCAATTTGTGGGAAGCAGGTTGCTCTATCCAGCTTTGTTGTTGTGCTTTGAAATTTGTTTGTGGTTTATTTAATTTTAAAATTTATTATAACTTCCCTTAACCTTTATTGAACTTATGCCATTCTTCTTTTTAGATTTAGATCTTGTGGTTGTTGAACCGAATCTTTTGATGTTTGAGAAGGTCTTATTCTAATAAAAAAATTCTGAATAATAAGACACTCAAAACCACTACTACAAAAGAAATAGGAATTGTTCTGTTTAGTAATTTGTAGGTAGTCAAATTGAGCTGTTCGTTGCATAATATCTGCATTAGTCTTAATTCAGTAAGACATACTTATTTCGTCTGTATGGAATAGTGTGGATTTGATATTGAATGATTTTTTTTTATCAAATGAACATTTTTTTCTACATTTCCATCCTAGTATTTGTTTAGCCTCAAATCTATGGTAAAATTTAGCATGGATATTTTCTAATGAAGTGTTTGATCCATATTTGATATATTTTGGAGACCTTGATTCCAGAGTATGAATTGTTTGAGACATGCCATGTGACATCTTTGATTGAAATTATAACTAATAGTTTTTGAACTCTTATCCCCATTTTTTTTTACCATATTGAATGCAAAAGACATATTTAAAAAATTCAATAAGATAGTAATAAATTCAAATTTAGATATGATATCATGTAATGCGTTGGCTAATTTTATGGAATTTTATTATTTGTTATAGTTTTTTTTTTTCCGGCTATCGATTATGTTTGATATTTTAGAACTTTTACTTCACATTTTTTATTAGATTTGAATATGAAATTGACTTTTAGTAGGACACAATGGAGAAAAATGTTTCATGTAGCTGATCCCGCTTAGTGGAATAAATGCTCGATGCTGTTATTGTTTAGAACTTTAGCTTTATCCTTGCTATGTTAATTCAGACTATGCATGCACATATATCTAGTTTCCATGTATATCTATCATCGTCATTGTCTATGGGCTATGCTTAAAACTCGATCATCTCATGGTAATAAGTCATGAGGGATGAGCAATAATGCTGATTTATGTTGACTTGTGAGTTTATTTATATTTGGCATGAGCTTTATAAGCAATTGAAACAAAACTTTAATTTTACCTTTGATCAGATGTTACCTAGTAATTCATAACTAGAGATCTTGTCCCTCTCATGGCCCAGTCTTCTCGGGTCAATAGAACTTGTTTGATGAGAAGTTTTTGAATATGCAGAAAATTTTGAATTTTCTCTGAATGGGGAAGGCCTTAATCATGGTCCATCCCACATGTTGGAAAAAATTCTAATCTTGAAAATTAGAACATTTGATTTTAAAGGTAAGTTGTCAATTAACATAGTCGATAAGGTCTACCACTATCGATGGTAATGATAAAACCATCCCATTTCTTACAGAAGAAGACCTGCATATATACATGCGGACTTTCAGATATATCCATATTTGCTAAATACATATAGTCTTTAAATCTTTACTCTTTCCCCGTTTTTATGATGGATGTCTGAGTTGGCCTCAATCTCTTATGTGGTAATGCAAATTAATTTAGGCCATGGGCCTATGTATTTTAAGTTGTTCTCTAATTTAAGCTTACCCTTAATAGATGTCCACCTGTTCGAAGTTGCTAAGCTCCAGCTTCAACTCTATAGCTGTGATTTCTTGTCAGGATAAAAAATTGAAGCTTTTCTCCATCTTATTCCACTTCAAGATAATGAATTACTTTTGTTCAAATGTTAAAAGAATGGTCCAATCAATTGATAATACCACTTAAATCAAAATAAATTTGCTCCAACCGAGTGATTAATTGGGATGAAGTTACTTTCCCAATAGCCTACTATTTTTAATGCATCAATTCCAAGGCTTATCATTAATCAATAAAAGATCAAATTTTGCAAACATCAAAAGATGAAAAAAAATATGTTTAATACTAAAGCCCTTCCGAGTTTATGTGACCTTTAATTTCTCCAGTACAAGAGTACATTTCTTTAAATGATAAAGTGTCTATTAAAGAGATAGGAGAGGTTAGCTCAAATAAAGTGCATTAAGGATGAAGATCAAAAAGTGCTTTTCTTAGAAGAAGATATTCAACATAGGTCATTGAAATATTTCGATAAGCTTTTCAATTAAAATTGTGAGGATAAGATTGACCTTAGTGACTTTAACACCCTAAGTGAAAATTGAAAAATTTGTTTTTATCGTAATAAAGGTGTGGAAATGCAGTCAAACCTAATGATATCCAATAAAGGTGTGGAAATGCTTAGGAGATCAAGGAGTTTCTAAGCTTTCTAAACTTTTTGAAGATTAAAAAGATGCCAGATGAGTGGAGTGTGATAGTTCATATTTTTAAGAATAAAGGTAATGCACAAGAGTGTGTGAATTATAGAGGCATTAAGTTAATGTGTCATATATTAAAATTATGGGAGAGAGTAATTGAGCATAGGTTATGACGTGATACTAATGTTTCTCAACATTAGTTTGGATTTATGCCGATTAGGTTTGCTATGGAAGCTATACATTTGCTGAGAGGTTTGATGGAGAACTATGGAGAGAGGAAGGAGGATCTACCTATGATATTTATTGATTTAGAGAAAGTATATGGCCAGGTTCCATGAGAAGTGCTTTGAAGCATTTTAGAAAAGAAAGAAGATAATAAGGCCTTCAAAAAAAGGTTAATAAGACATATATTCAAGTCATTAGGGATATATATACAAGAGCTGTTACTTGTGTTCATGCACAAGATAGTTTGATCAAGTATTTTCCTATTTCAGTTGGATTACATCAGGGATCAGCTTTAAGCCTTTATCTTTTTGCTTTAGTTATAGATGTTCTTACTAGATATTCGCAAGAGGATGTAACTCGGTGTATGCTTTTTGCTGATGATATTCTTCTTGTTCATAAGACTCAGGAGGGAGTTGAAGGAAAACTTGAATTATGGATGTTAACTTTAGATTTTAAAGGTTTTTGTTTGTGTAGATCTAAAATCGAATATACTAAGTATAATTTTAGTAGTAATAGATCTAATGGTGGGATTGTGACATTGAGCGATCAAGTTATTAAAAAGAGTGCTCAGTTTATATATCTTGGGTCTATTATTCAAAACGATGGTGAAATAAATGGGGATATTATTAGTAGAATTAAAGTTGAATGGTTGAAGTAGAAGAATGCATTAGGCATGTTGTGTGATAGAAAAGTATTCCTCAAACTTAAGGGAAAATTTTATTAGATGGTGGTGAGACTTGCAATGCTTTATGACGCAGAATTTTGGCCATTAAAAGGGAAGCATAAAGTTAAGTGTTGCAAAAATTAAAATGCTCAAGTGGATGAGTAGCTTTACACTTAGAGACAATGCGAAACGAGTATAAACTGGAAAAGGTTGGAGTAACTCCGGTGGCAAATAAAGAGAGTCGCCTTAGATGATTTGGTCATATAAAATGTCGACCTTCTGATGATCCAATTATAATAGTAGATGTATTAGATTTGGGTTAAGAAAGGTAGAGATAGACTTAAAAAGATTTGGTTAGATATTATTAAGAATGACATTTTTTTATAAGAATTTAACTCTTAATAGGACACAACGGAAAAAAAACAAGATTCTTGTAGTCGACCCACATCGTGAGATAAATTCTTGATATTGTTGTTGTTGTAGAAATATGGAGTGGTCTAGCTTGCACAATAATCTTATCATTAATGAAAATGAGTGTAGGTTTACCTTGAGATTTAAATGCTTGCTTATGATGCCATGGAAGTGAGTCTTGATGAAAATATAAAGGAAATTGATGGAAGGAGAGGGATGAAATCACGATTTGGAAACCCACCCAAAACATTTTGCGAAGGAATGAAAAGTGCGAATCTACTAACAATGGCAGGTGAGTAGGACGAGGAGCCTCACATATGATAAGAGCCACCATAATAGGCGGCAAATTTTATGGCTATTTGGGGAAACCAACGAAATCATAGGAATTGCCATTAAAGTAGATGGTTGAGGAGTTGGGATTGAGAGAGGGTAAGTCAAGTAGACTTGTGTTGCTCGATAAAGTCAAGGACAAGAGTGGCAAAAATTGTGTGGGGAAATGTTAATGTTATTTGAAGGGGAAAGTAGCAATTAGTAAGATAAACCGCATGGTCATTGACCTAAATAGTTCACCAGTAACGTTTATGAATGGTTGCGACAAGTACAACCATAATGGTGCGACAAGAGCACAGGCCTGCTAACACATGGGTGTGAGGCGGCCGGGGGGGGGGCGATTTTGTGCTGGAAACACGTTAATGTGTATGCAAGAAAACTTACTCTCATAGGTAAGAGCGACAAGCCTATGCAACCCGCATGAGCGAGCACTAGGAGCTAACGAAAGTCTTAGGGAGGTTGGAGTGAGCTTAAGCCTTTAAAATTTTATGGGTTAAAATACACTAGGGAGCATCTAATGATGATGTTGATCATGACATGCCTTAGGTTATCAACTTATAAACTTGATATTCATTGTTTTTCCCTATGCTTGTAGATGTGATAAGGGCCTGTTTATTCACCAATCCAAATCTTGATTCAATGTGAATAAGGCTTTTGGCGTGAAAAAGGGAAACCCATGAAGTAGAACTTGAAAATTAGTTAAAATAGAGAATCACCCAATTTCATAAACCTTAAAAAGTAGTGGATTAAACGAGCAGCCAATTGAGTTCTCTTAGGCATTCATCATCGACTTGTGCACAGAAGTTGAAATTGAAAACTATAAAATAAATTAACTTCAAAGATAAATGGAACTAAACTTAAACATGGTCAGTTCAGTAATTTGCTTGATATTTCTGATGAGTACAAATTTATAGATTTACATCAATGTCACTCTTCAGATTGCGGATTATGTTATTATTTATTTTTTAAGCAGTGGTGTTCAATTATAGAACAGGATTCTGAGATGGTAGTAAAAACTTTTCTGAATTTGCATGCTTTATCCTTTTGAATGAAACATCATCGCTCCTATCATTTCAAAGGGTAACACAATGTCTTAGCTTAGGGTATATGCAACCTGTATCATTATTGTTAGATAAAGTTTGGGATTCATTTTCCATTGTATGCATACATCTGTTGTTGAAACTTAAAAGATAATTAGCTTTTTTGATGAATTAAGATCATTAAAGTTTTGGTCGTGTTTAATTATGATAATTTGATCTAGAATAATTAAATTGCTATTTAATTCAATATTTATCACTAGCTTTATATTAAAGCTAATTAGAGATTAATTAGATTTTATATTGCCATTATTATTTATTATTATTTGATTATAATATTAAAGCACGTTTATTTATTAATTAACAAGTATATTTGCTGATTAGGGATTAACTAATTTTAATAAGTTAATTAAAATTTTACTAAGATGCAATCAGAATAATTCAGGATCATTAGTTAACTCAATAATAATAATAATAATAATAATAATAATAATAATAATAATAATTGTTAATTAATGTGTAATTTTAACTGATTAAGGATTTGCTGGGGTGTTAAAGTTTATTTGTATTTAATTATGGTAATTAAGTTTTGGTTAATTAATCAACTTGTAATTTATCAGAGTAATCAATATTTTGATATTTGTTTTTTCGATCTAAGGATTAATTTGAGTTTTTATAAAGGTCATCAAAATTTTATTGCACTTATTTTTGGTTTTTAGGCATAGGATAGTTAAATAGTTACTCGTAATGATTAATAATTAATTATTTGTTATGATTTATTATGAGTTAATTATTAGCATTTAAATTAATGTCATTAAGAATTGATAGTTTTTTATGATTGATAATTAATGGTGACATTTTATTTTATTTTTTTCTATATTTCACTTAAAAATATAATAAAGTTTAAACTATATTTAAAATAAGAATATAATAAAGTTTAAACTATATATAAAATAAGAAATTATTTAAGCCTCCATATTATTTCAACTAATTTTCAATTAACTAAACATACATGAACAAGAAATATAATATTTAAATAATAAAATTTATTTTGAAATGAAAGCATGACTTATCATTCAATTTTTATAAATGTAAGAATTTTAAAAATAAGCATGATCAGACTCGTTTATTTTCCATTATTATTTATTAATAATAAAAAAGAATTAGATATACCTATATGCTTAAGAATTCTCGAAAATATCCTTAATTTTACAATAAAATAAAATAAAAAAAAGTTGGGGATAGATGCTCGAACTCTAGACCTGAGGATAACTCAGAGACTATGAGACCTATATACGCTCTAGCCACTGATTAGGCGAATTTTTTATTTATTAATAATAAGTGATTATGATTTAACTTTGATTAATTAAGTATTAAATATATTTTTTAATAAGGTTAATAAATGCTTTGTTAGGATTAATGATGAATTAAATATTCTTGATTATGATAATTACATAAATTTCTTATGTTTTCTATCTTTTCTTTTTTGCAAGAAGAAATTAAATAGACTATCCAAATGCGTTTTTTTAATCCAAACATAGCCTAAGCATTTTCCCAACCATTTTAATATTTTTGAGTTTATTTTAAGCAAATTCTCATCTCAAATTGCTTAACAGGAAGGAAAGTGCTGGTGAATTGTCTTGCAACAAGGAAAGCAATGACAACAACAACAATTGCTTAGACGATGTTGTCACCTCTAGGCATGGAATACAGGAAGATAACTTGGCAATATCAGAAAAAATTGGGCGTGAATGTTCTCAAAAAGAGATTGAATACTCTGAAAACTGTTTTGTTAAACCACCTATGCTTCAAACAGGTGTCCTTCGCACTAACTGCATAGATTGCTTGGATCGTACAAATGTTGCTCAATATGCTTATGGTTTGGCTGCACTTGGGCATCAACTCCATGCCTTAGGCCTCATAGATAATCTGAAACTTGATTTGGATGCTCCTTTGGCTAGTGAATTGATGGGTTTCTACGAGAAAATGGGTGATACGCTTGCACTACAGTATGGTGGATCTGCAGCGCACAACAAGGTAATTTGTGAAACATTGAAATGACTAATAGTCTAATAACAGTTTTAGGCTTACGTATTTGTGTGTCAAGCTGTGTTTAATTTCCATAATGTGATTTATATAGCTTAAGTATTCTTTTATATTTGTGTGCGCTTGAGCATCATTAGGACGGAGGCCATCACCATGATATTTCCTCATATAATGTTGCATATATTCTTCAAAGGTTTGTGGATACCTTGGAAACGGAAATGCCTCGCTGCCTTGTTGGGTGTGGAGATTCCAGGAACAAATGGGCTCATAACCTAGCTAAATTTTCTTTTTGTTAGGGGATTAGTTATGCTTAGTCACCCATACTTTATTTGTTTTTTTGTCTACACGAATATGTTTAATTTTTTAGTGGACATGCGTAGGCAAGCGTATACTTGAATTGCCTATCAGCGTGCTGCTTCATATCAAATGGAGTTAGCACTTGCCCAGTTTCGGGTGTAGCTTTCTGACATCTTCATAAAAATATGCTTGTTAACCTAGTTTCAAGAAAAATTGAGTGTAGAATGTGTTAGGATTGGTCCAAGTTTAGTTTAGGTTATTCCACAAGACATCATAACAATGTAAATGCCTATATATAGGCATTGCATGAGATATAATATTTGGGGAAAATTTTGAGTAAAACCTTAGTTGTATTCCCTCCAAATTATATCTCTCTCCCTTTTGATAACCGGTTCTTCCGGCCGGTTCAACCGAACCGGCCGGCCCGCCCTTTTAAGTACCGCGAACAGAAACAGTTCGCGGAACCGAGCAGTTCGCGCGAACCGATCGTGCGAAGGAGGGATTTCGAGTTTTTCTTTCGCCATTTTTGGCAGTCGATCGCGTTGGAGGATAAGAATTGATCATTCCTTTTCATTTCTACAGTGTTATTTTGGGAGAAATTGCAACGAACAAGAGGAACTACCGAAGAGAAAGAAGGAAGAAGTTTGTGGTATTTTCTTCCCAAAAATTTGTATAAATCTCCTTCTTTTAATTCTTCTAAAGAAAACATTATTCCTTGAAGGAAAAGAAGGAATTGAAATCAAGGAGGAAGAGAGTTTTGAAAGCGGAGAAAAAGAAATTTGGGAAAGAACGAAGGAGGATTTTAGGTCAAGAATAATTCTCTTTCTTTTGTAAGTGATTTCTTTCATATATTTCTTGTTATCTATGTTGGATAATTTAATGTTAATATCAATTGGATTAGAAAGAATTAACTAATCTTGTTTGCAAGGTGAAGGATCAAAGTTAATAAGAGATTTTCTGGGAGATTTGATTGTGACAAGTAAGATCGTTGCAAGAATTGAAATTGGACCATATTGAAGCCAAAGTTCAAAGTGGGTAAATTATATTATTTTATGTTTTATTGATGATTTCAATTTTCTAAATAATTGATTAAAAATCTTATATTATTAAATATTGAAGGCAAACGTTTATGATTTTACCGTCTTAAGAAAGAATCTATATGTTATAAAGATTTAAAGGCTTATGAAGAAGGAAAAGATTTATTTATGAAAATGCATGTTAATTATGTTATATGAAATAGAAATAATAAAGATGAAAATGAGAAAAGAAAAGAAAAAGAGAATAAAGGAAAAGGGTATTGAAAATAACAGGAGTCACCCCCTTATAGTACTGGCTGGGGACGCCGTACTCGTGCACGAAAAAGGAAAAGGAAATTTCTATGGAAATGGGAAAAAGTAATTATATGAAAAAGGTAGTACCTTTGGGTACTTTGAGACGGTGCTCCTGTGCAAATCATATGGGAAAAGGAAATATAAATGAAATAATAAAGGTAACAATTACTTCAAAATTGATATAAATGAAAAATATCAAGAGAAATATAAGTTAAGGAAATGAAAGAAGTACGGTTAAGAAATGATATAAAATATCATAATTAATTAATTTTAATGATTAATTTATATAATTTCCCACTGAGTTTACTTAGTAAACTCAAACCACGAGTTTAAATGTTTCAGGTAATTCTTAAGAAAAGAAATGACAGAAAGAGAAGAACATGTTTACAAAAGACGAGGAGCAAATGATAACAGGTAAAATAGATTTTTGTGTTTAGTGGCTCTTCAATTTATTGTAAAAGTTTTGATGATGAGTTATTTTATACTTTTGAAAATATACTATCGTCCGACTTTTCGTACCCGCCTCGTTTGATCGAGCATCCGGGACGGGTCGTGACATCCCTCTCCTCTCTCTACCTATCTCTCTCTCTCTCTCATTCATGATCAAGAAGAATAAGTTCTTCTTCCTCATTCTAATTCTAACATCTGGTATCAGAGCCACGGTGGTGGCGATCGACGAAGGAAGAAGTGTTTTGGTAATCAAGAAAGAGAGGGAGCGGAGCTGCATCCGGTGTCGGAAGGGTTGCTAGTTCATGACAAGATGCCAAGAAAGCATTTGGTAGAGGTTGCCGGAGGCGAAGCAGCTGGCATTTAGAGTCGGGTCGCTGGTTGAGCGCGTAGATTGGAGTAAGCAGACCAAGCACAAGGCTGACAGGTTGACCATGAACTGGTGCTGGTGTTTGCAGGCGGATGTTCTTAGCAAGCTTGGATGTGTGGCTCGGTAGCAGAAGTCGGCGCAGTCCATGTTTCAAGTTTTCATGTCGTAGGCCATAAAGGTTTTTGTTCAGGACAGAATAAGAGCTAAGGCAGAGGTGAGCCGGGCCATTATTGCTTGTGAGTGCCGCTCAAGATTTGGTCCTGAAGGACTAGGGAGTGGGAGCCACAAAAGCCTAAGTCCCAAGTTTTCACATAAGCCCAAGTTATGGTCAAAGGAGTGACATCCCATGTGATCGGTCTCCAAGACGCCATAGCTTTTCACGTCATGGTGGTTATAATATGAAGTGTTATGAATGTGGCAGGCTGGAAAAGTGCAAGACAAACAAGGATCGAGCATCAAGATGGGACTTCGAGACCGGCTGGAAGCAAGATCTTTTCTTGATTAAAGATCGGTCAATATTTTTTGAGTTGGAGTCCGGGAGGCAATGAGACAATCATGTGATAGAGTAGTAGAGATCACAACAGCTGATCAAGAACATAGGGGCGACAGGTTGGTCGTGGATTCGAAATCGAACAGGAGTTGTGCAAGGTCGCAGGTTGGAGTGCCACAAGTGTTCGAGGAAGATTGACGAGTCGGTGCTAGATCGTGAGCGGAGCCGTGGATTGGAACTCTCGGTGGAGGCAGTTCACAAGCGGGATTGGGCTCGGTTCGAAGCTAGCTAGATTGCAGGAGGTGCACAGGTGGTTCTTGATTATAAAACCTAGACCAATGTGGAGATTGTGAGGTGTTGGTCTAGTTTTAGTTATGTTATTCCTGTGATTACCACAACAATGTAATTTCTATAAATAGAGGCCTTGTATGATGTATTGGATGGGGGAAAAATCTGAATAAATAGAGGCCTTTCAATGTAATTTCTATGAAGTGTTGGGTTTGAGCTTCTTCCAATTGGGTCTTCCAAACTGAAAAGATTCGGTAGGCTTTAACCTATCTTCATTCTTCCTCTTCTGAAAATCTCTTCTCCTCTGATTACTTTGCAAGTCACTCTCAATTCTTCGTGCCCTCTCAACCAAGGTGGAATAATCCTCAATGCCAAAATGAATCAATGGTTGTCTTATGATATCCTTTAAGCCACATAGAAAGCGATGACATTTTTTTTCAGCATTGGGGATTAAATAAGAGGCATACATAGAAAGCTTTGTGAACTCAGTCTCATACTGTGTAATGGTTCTATCACCCTATACTAGTCTCATGAATTTGTCTTGCATCAACCTCCTAGCTGACATCGGTACATACCAGTCTCTAAATACTTTCACAAATTCTTCCCAAGTAACTTGGCTGCTTGGTCTTCCTCCAAAGGTCTCTTGCAATTGACTTCTCCACCATCTCTTTGCTTCCCCATTGATGGCATAGGCAGCTAAGGTAACCCTTCTATCTTGAGGGCATGACATTCCTTCCAAGATTTTCTCTATTCTTATTAATCAGTCCTCTGCCTTTTTGGGTCCACCACCTATGAACGATGGAGGCTTCATGTCTTAGAATAATTTCAAGTTTTTGTCCATTGGAGTGCTTTCACTGCCTCCAGAATTGGTTTGAGTACTCTTTATCATTTGGGTCATAGCTGCCATCATCTGTGTGAAAGAGTTCATAGTAGCATTAATGCTATTACCTTGGGGTTCTGCTATTGCTGGCAGATCCCTCCTAACCTCTCAGTATTGCCATCAGTGGCATCAATTTCAGGATCCACAGTCCTAAGACATAATGCAATGAAACAATTTAAGGAATCTATAGCACTTGTATCCTACACCTATTCTAGCCTATATAATCATCCTATTGACTCTTTCATATTGATCACTATTCTTAAACTCTTTGTTCTGATATCACTCTTTGTTACGATCCGGCCTGGTAAGCTCGCATAGGCGAGGCGGGAACGGAGATCAGATAGTAGAAATTAAAAACCTTCGCATTACAATATACAAAACATCTTCAAATCATAAAGAAAGAGCCACTAAGTAAAAAACAAGAGAATTTTTTCTTTCTTTCTATTCATCCATCAACATATCAACATAGCAATTCAAACATAAAGTTTTCAAAACATAAAAGATGTCCAAAAATCTTTCCTTACAATTCATCTTTAGTTCTTTTAACTCAAAACATCAAAAACCAAAAAGAAAGAACCTATCGCCCGTCGTCTCCCTACGATGGTACGTAAGGGGTGGTCTATCCGCCATTATCTTTTATCAGGTTTTCTTGAAATGTGTCCCATAAGCAGGGTGAGTTACAACTCAGTAGATACAAATGATATTCAAATAAATTTAGAGACAAGCAAAGAACTACAACATGCTTCTACTTCTTAATAAATGAATATTCAACATGTCATAATATTTGTCTAAAGTGAATCATGCCTTTACATCAACCTTTAAGTTCTCTTTCTTTGTCTAAACTTGAAACTCTTTCTCTTTAAGCATTCATGCCTCAATAGAAGCCTCATATGCATATAACATAAAGATGTAATATTCATAATATTATAATATTTAACACCTATCTCGAAAATATCATTTGTACTGATCATGTACACATTAATTGTTATTCATTTACCATTTGGTTCAAAAGAACCCCTTTACCATTTGACTCAAAAGAGTCCCATTATCATTTGCTCAAAATAGCTCTTTTACCATTGATACTTTCGCATCAAACATGCACATGCATATATTCCTTACTTGTTTATAAAAGAGGCTTATGTAAACCATTCATGTGTATGTTCTCATATTAAAATGCATATTTGCTACTTACATGAGAAAATGGATATGCTCAAATGTATATTGTATGTAAAGAGAAGACATATATAATACTTGTAAAGAAAGAAACATGAGATTTACCATTGGGTTCTAATAATGCATAAAAACTTTGCTTTTACATCATGTGATAATGAGCTTCTATAAAAAAACATGCTAGCCATAATGATATTACAAAGAGCATAAAGAGAAATGTCATTTCTACATGTTTGCATGTAAAGAGCTTTCTAAATTTAAGAGAATTCCATTTCACCTACCTCACCACGAAGTGATTCGTCAAATGTCTTTACGAACCCTTCCCTTTACGCGATCAAAGTCTACAAGAGATATACATAAGGTGTAAACATTAGTTTGTTCCCTCTTAAACTTCTAAAATGCCCTAAATTATGAACAAGTAACTATTCCATACATCATGCTTTGACTTTCTAAATAACCCCTCTCCCAATACATGATAAATTTCATTTTTATTTCCACTAAAATTAGGACTTAATCATAACTCTAGCTTTTGGAAAGCCTCCTTTAATTCCTTTACTTACCCCAAGTACAAAAACCCTCTCTTACACTTAAACATAAATTGCTATACAATAAATTTTAGGAATTTCCTAAATTAAAAATTAGAAAATAACTATTCGTGCTAAAGGTATAATCTTTGTTTAAAAACCTCCCTAAGCTCAATAGGAACCACACTCTTAAAGCTTTCATAGTTTTGGAAAACCCTAAACTTTGGAACATGAAAAATTTTCTTCATAAAAATTATTTAGCTTCATAAATAAGCTCCTTAATACCATTTAGAAACTTTCCTACAAAGTCATTTTGAAAGAAAATGAAAATCGGAGAAAATCCTAAATTTTAAAATCCATATTTTTCATGAAATCATCTCATTTTTGAGTTTGGAAACATCCCCTAACCTTTCCTATCTTTATCTTAAAGCAAATTTGAGTTTTCACAAAACCCTAGATTTCCCCCCTTAGAGAAAACTCCATGAAAAGAAGAGAAAACTCTTGCAAACAACGTACCTTAACCTTCCTTAAGATTTCCCTTCAATCCTCCTCGCAAACCTCCGTCGGAAACAACCCTAAGGGCTGTCGTTCCTCCTCCCGTCGCCTCCTTCCCGTGGCTTCCGCTCGGTTCGGACCGCAAGAGGGAAATGGGGGACCGAAACATTTCGGTCCCCTATTTAGAGTGGAAGGCTTTCTTTTAAAAGCCTAATGTCCTAAAATCCCTCACTTAAAATTATTACTACTTAAATGACATCAAGGGCAAAGTTGTCATATTGAGACTTCCACAAATTTTAACTCCCAAAATACGTGAAATCCAATATGGGTTTTTTATATTGATTCGCTCAGAATTTTGCATACTATTTTATGAAATTTATTGCGTCGAAAATCGACGACTTCAAAATTTTATTTAATCTTGTCTCGATGCATTGAAATGTGTGCGACGCTGAAGATTGTTACTTTTCGGGTTTTATGCAATAAGGCTTTGATACCATTTATTGAAACTAGGAGGAAGTTTCTTGAGAGCTCATCTTGATTGTAAAATTTTTTTAAAGGTACTTGACTTCATCATATTCTTATCAATTGTCCATAGAAATAAATTATTCAAGAATTTTCTTATGTAGATTATACCGTGTTAATGGTTTTTCGATTTGGATGCTTAAGTGGTCTACACACTTTGATTCTTTCGAGGAACCACTTGTAACTCCAATTTTGGTTGCTTTTTCTTGGCTTTGTGTTTTTTACTTCAACCAATCCACTTTGTATTATGTTGGTTCAATCTTTGTCAAGCCATTATAAATGGATGCTTGTAGGGTGTTTGTATCTAGGTCTTGGTTGAAAAGCATGTTTCTCTACCTTTAGATGAAATTGGGATTGGTTCCTTCTCAAGTGATTATTGGCAGAATATTGAATTTGAATGTATACATTATTATTCTTCTTCTTGCAAGTTTTTTTTTTTCACTACTCAAGACGTATCAAGGCTCACCTAGAATTGAGAAAATCTTTTTTAATTGATCCTAACTCTCAAGATATAGGGGGGCATATAAATGATCAAAGCATTCCCTGAAGCATTGAACCAACTCCAAATCTTGTTGTGGAATTAGAACCTTTCTTGGTTGTCTTGAGCCCCATGGAAGTGGTCATTATCTTATTTGCATGCAAATTATTGATCCCGATCCACTAGATATATAAGCTCATACTCTGATAGGAAGTGGAATGCCTATTTAGTGAAACCAGAGAACGATAACATGAAAATTAGGAAGAAGAACACATGAGAACATTGAAAGATTTATGAAGGAAAACACTAGATACAGTTGGATCTTCAATTGGAGAGGACGATCTGGCTCTCCTAAATTCCTAGCCGCCGGCTAGAGTCCTCTCAACCTAAGAAAAAATCAATTTCAGAAAAACATAACATAAAAAACTGAACCCTATGATAAAAACTACTTAAAACATACAATCCCATAGCAAAAACCCAAAACAACCCCTTCCAAATTCCTTTTTCCTCGTAGTCTCCCCTCCCCTTTGAATTTTTCTCCCTGAGCCCCACCTCAAGGGGGCGGGATTTTTCATCCAAGCGGTAGGCGGTATTTTCGCCTGGCATAAACCCTGGCTGGTCCAAGAGGGATCAACCCAATGTTTGGTCCAGGAGGGATTGGTCCATCATACACATCCCGTTGTTAAGGATGTTGGTGATCCAGATTTTGAGAACTCTTAAAAATCTAATGATAGTATCTCTAGTATTAGAGCACACAAATGGATTGAATGTTTCAATTCACATTTATTAGGAGGGAAAAAAATAGAAAGAAAAGTTATCATCACTTGTTAAGATTCTCGAGACTAAATCAAGATGAGATAAATGTGAATTCTTGTGGGCGTCCTTATCCTTCAAAAGTACTTTTTTTTATCTAGTTATTTTTATGGTGTCTTTTGATCATTCTTTAACTTTTGACAATTTTTTGTAATTGTTTCATGTTGTATTTATTTTATTGATTAGTTATAAAAAAATGATTTAGAAAGAGCCCCCCAAGTACTTATCCTCACCCCTACACTAAAATTCTAAAACAGTGCTCTCTAAAATCTCCCTTCTAAGACCACCATATTCCTATCTTCCCTCCAAACTTAACAAACCCAACAAGATCCTTCTTACCTTTCAGTCACAACTAACCCAAGTCATATATGAGCCTACCTTAACCCACAAACTTCATAAATAAACACCTTCCCCAAGTCATATTTTGATCCCAACTACGGGGGATGAGGTGTAGGTTTTTGGAGGCATTTATTTTGTGGAGCATATGGGTACATATATATGTGTGTATGTGTATGTGTGTGCACGCGCGCACGTGCGTGCATTCCCTTTAGCTAGGAGTGATGTTCATTTTACCCAATTTTGAGAAATGAAATCAGAAATGCTTGATTTAGCTATAGATTGATGATAAGATATGCTTGATTAAATTTGATAGGTTGTTATTATCATGCTGCCAATTCGGAGTTCTCCATATTCAGTTATTTAGAGTTCTGCTTATTGTAGGAGTGAGTTAGAGGTATTCCGATTTAAGTTTAGTTTGTTCTATGGTTTACAAAGAGGCATTTCAAGCTACCTATTGACATTGTTCTTCATCTAGTGCCATTTGAGAAGTTCATACTCTTTGAAAGATTCATTCAATTACTACTTCATAGCAAGGTAATACTTTTTGTTACTTATTTTTAGTCTTTGTTCTAGTCATGCCTTCATAGTTAGGAAATAGTTTTAGCTTCTTTTGGCCCTAGGTTTCCCCATAGTTATTATGTTATTTGCTAGCAAAATTTTGACATTATTTTGACTTAGAGTGGTCTGCATTCTCTTAAAATTTAAATACGGCTTGATTGTTGCCCTTTTTTAGGGTCACGAAAAAATCTTACCAACTTATGTCATATGGGTCGAAAATGACATGGCAAGCGTTTTGTAGCATCGAGACACTTCTAAGAGATCCATACCCACCATGTAGATACTTATGCTTTAGGTTGAAGAAGATGGGAGGGATGCTGCCGATTCTTGATCTCCCATAGCAATGCTCTGATACCATGTGGAAATGGAGACCGAGCAAGCGGATAGAGAGAAAACGAAATAGGAAAGAAAACAATAGTAGTGTATTCATCTGATAGAGGTTACAGGATTACACATATATAGAGCAATAAGTAAATATAGGACGCGTCATATATGGTGATGTGAACAGCTTGATAAAAGATGATAACCTTTTTCTCTAGTGAGTTGTTTGTATTTGGATTATAGTGATCTCAAGCCATACCCTACATATAAATCACAATATGTTTTGTTAGAAGTGGTCTCCGCTCCCAGGTCATTGGTCACCTTCAAACTTGTGTTCAAAAAGACGACATCACTTAGTTTAGGAACCATGTAAATAACTATGCGTTGGTAGCTATGGTGGATCTTAGGATCACCATGGAAGCTTTTCACATGAACATGAATGTTAAATACAAGAGAGATAGTGAGGGGGAAAGGTTATAGTTGGGTATAGAGAATCCCATCACTGTCTCTTTGTAAGGATCCTCTCCCAAGTCATCGGCATGATAGCATTTTGACATAGCTTTGCTGGAATGGATGTGAAAGTGCCTTTTGTAAAGGAGATGGGATGGTATTATAGAGTATGAAGGGGAGCCTCCTTAATATTTGGAGATGTAGGACTAATGTTCCTTCCAACTCCCCTAAGTTAACCTGTGCAGATGGTGCCCTCAAAATAGGTCAAAATCAGAATTGGGTTTAGTTGAAGTTGGGCAAACATTGAGCCAAATTTAATCTTCCTGTAGGATGGTGGCAGCCCGCAAAATAGTTAACAGGCCACCATTAACTTAGAGAAGACCCATTAAGACTAGCTGACAATTCATAAACCTTTGTGAAAATTGGTGTATTCTTGGTCACTTTGTAGATATTTGTTAATTGGCTAATGGTGACCAACTAATTTATTAGAATAATCCACTTTCTTTCGTTCTTTTGGATTGTAGCCCCACTTGCATGTCACATTATTTCACAAATTTAGGCCCTCGTTTTATTAAGTTGTGTTTGACCGGATAGAGACTGGTGTTTGATTGGATAGGATTTGGAGTTAATCAGTGTTTAACGAGGTAAATTTGTTGATCCTCTAGGTTGAGGTTTGTTGGTAAGGGATTTTTGGCACACTTGGAGACCTTTCACGACCACTCTTTGTGGTCTTTCGCAAGGGCGTTGACATGGAACCTCTTTCAGTACAACAATTTTAGTTTGACCCATTATCCCTATCATTCCTACCTGGAAACCTTTCGGAGGCTAATAAATAGGTGGGAACATATTAAGGGGCTGTTTGTTATGCGGATTTAGCCGGATTTAAGGCCGGATTTGGGCGAAATCCAGCCAAACGGCCTAAAATGCAAATCCAAATCTCATGGTAAATGGAATCCGCGGTTGAAGGAAAAAGAGCACTTCTTGCAGTAAATCCCGGATTTCGCAAATCCGCCGATTCGGCGGATTTACGGGATTTGGCCGAAGAAGCGCGCGAAAGGGAGAAAGTTACCTTCACAGCAAGCGAGCTCCAGTTGTTGCTTCAGATCAAAAAAATGTCGTAACTTCTGATCCAACAGGATGGTAATGTCGTCGAAAGAGCAAAGTCGAACGGCGACGATGAAGAACTCGTAACTGTGAGCGAAAGGGAGAAAATTGTTACCTTGCGAGCGAGCTCCGATTCAACAGAAAACGGCAAAGGAACGTCGCCGAAGGGGGCGAATAGGCTCGTTCAAAACTCTTTTACCGCTCAAGCGACGTAGAATTGCTATAGTAGGGGAAAAGCAAACCCTAGTACTATAGCTAATGAGAAGCCAGCAGAGAGTAATATTGTCGTATGAATTAATTAATTTACTTCAACTAATTTAATTAAAATTAATCAAAAATATAATATAATTAATAAATAATTAGTATTAATATAATTTCTCATTTAATATAATTTGATATAGAAATTATTAAATATATAATTAATAGTGTAAATAATAATTAATAATTAGTAGAATAATTAAGTTATTATAAGATTATTAATAATTAAATTTAATTAATAACACTTAAATAACTGATAAAATTATTAGTATGAGTATTAGTTATTTCAAAAAAATAACTAATTAAATAGATTTCAAATACTTATTAAATTAATAAATAAATAAGTAATTTGATAATTAATATTATAATTTGATAATTATTATAAAATATTATAAATAATAATTAAATAATTAATTAGTATTAATAAAGTTTTGTTATATTTTATTTAAAACTTCTCTTGTCATGCTTTAATTATCCTAATAATATATGTCAACTCTTTTAACCGCCTTAAATCCAGCCAAACAGTCACACAGGATTTAACTTGATTTATCATGAATGTTACCAAACAGTTTTCAGGATTTAACCTCCCAGGATTTTGTAAATCCGGATTTGGAGGATTTACGAAATCTTACTTAAATGAAATCCTAGATTCTATCAAACAGCCCCTAAGAGTAAGGGGCTGTTTGGTAGAATGTAGGATTTCATTTAAGTAGCATTTCATAAATCCTCCGAATCCCGGATTTACGAAATCCTGAGGGGTTAAATCCTGAAAACTGTTTGGTAACATTCATGATAAATCCAATTAAATCCTGTGTGACTGTTTGGCTATAGAGCAGGATTTACCCGGGACTCTTACTCTAGCGCCTGGATTTCGTAAATCCGGCAAAATACAGGATTTCCGAAATCCCGGATTTCGCTCGAATCGGCGGAATTTTCCGTCTATCCCGGATTTCACTTGCCGGGAGATTTGGTTTTGCATTTTAGGCCGTTTGGCTGGATTTCGCTCAAATCCGGCCTAAATCCGGCTAACAAACAGCCCCTAAAGTTTCACTTACCAATCAAATCCGCACAAAAAATGAGATTGGCCTCTACTTTGCTGAGATAAAACAATCAATACTCTCTCCAGCAAGAGCATATGTGATCCTCTTTCCATTATGATTGGAACGCCTAAGCAAGTTGCTGCCCAATCCCATTTTTTCTATGAATTTTTTTGGAGAGTGTAGCGGTACTGCAAAGCAACGTGCTCTTAACTTGTGATCACCATTGTACTGGGCACTGCATATATCTCTTCTCAGTATATATAAAGTCTCTGATAATATACGAACCTACTATATTTGTAGTGCCTTCAAAGCATTTTTATCTTCTGCGTTTAAACGTGCCTATAATTTACTTGAATCTGATACATGTAACATGTCATTCTTGCTATTTATTTTGAAAAGTATTTGAAACACGCCATAAGGCGTGCAAGGTAATCAAGATTTTACACCACATTCGATGATGCTGAGCTGATGTCAATTAATTTTGCAGTAGTTTAAAAACTTCCTATACTGAACCTTACATTTATCCAGTGAAAAGTGATTATACCACCCTTTTTTTCTTCTTTTCTCTTGCTGATTGATCATGATAATAACTGAAAGAAAATGAAGTACTTCGAGACATGCAATGGCCTATGAATTTTTTTTATTATTAGGTACAAAATTTCAAAGAAGAATAGAGAAAGTAATGTTGATGTTAGATAGTCACTTGTATGCCAAGAGTGTTAAAATTAACATGACCATTCAGTTTTCTGGATTGAAACTTGTTCCTTTCTTTTACAAGCATCAAGGACTATCAAATGGAAACTTATATTTTTATAAACTTACAACTAAAAATTGCATGTCTCACTTTTTTAAAGCCTTATATGAGCTTAACAGGCATTCTTTGAATCTTGTTGTTTGGGGAACGAACACCTTTTCATTTAAAACTACAGCTGGATTTTTATTTTCTACTTAGAGAAGAAGTATTCAGAAATAGTCTACAAAAGTACTGTTATCATGTTAAAAAATTGAGTATGATGATGATGATGCATAGGTATTCTCTGAAAGAAGGGGTCAGTGGAAGGCAGCAACTCAGTCTCAGGAGTTCTTCCGGACACTTCAGAGATACTACAGCAATGCCTATATGGATGCTGAAAAACAGAGAGCAATAAACTTGTAGGTTTTTGAGTCTCTTTTTGAACTCAATTTTATAAATCATTCCTATCATTTGATATAAATATCTCCTATCAGATTTTTTAAACATTACACCGTGGCTTTATGATCCCATTTCTTTTGGTAGGTTTCTTGGATACTTCCGACCCAAGCAGGATAAGTTAGCTATTTGGGAGCTGGACCCTGAAGAGAATTGTATTGCTTTAAGGCATGATAATGGCTTGGGAATTGAAACTCCAAGGTGCCACAACAATTTAGTTTATTGGCTAACCAAAATTTCTTCACTTGCTTGCACTTAATCGAGGAGGCATTGGCTTTTTCTTGCTGTTTATAAGTATTTATTGAACCAAATTAATTTCATTAGTCTCAAATTAGTTGTTGTTTAGACCCGTGGCTTGATATTTTCTGTAAAACTACTTGCCATCTTCACTTGTTGCTGTGAATCGCTGGAGGAGCCCGTGTTTTTAAGTTAATTTTAAGTATTAGAAAGTTTCATCTCAAATTGGTTGGTGATTAATATTTAAAACCATCAGAACATAGATTCTCAATAACTTCTCAATAAATGAGCATTTTTTGCTTATTTACAGGTCATTTATCAAAAGATCTTTATCAGATGGAAGCATTCTGCATCAAAACAATACGCCTATGTCAAATTGTAGTGTGGATAACAATGAAGTTTCTAAATCAGTCATGTCTGATAAAAGACATGAAGTCGGTGCCATGAGACTTTCTGGTTCAACACCAGAAATTTCAGCTTGTAAAAGGGATGCATTTTTCAGGTACACTCCTTTCATTGTCCATATTTAAGGCGTAGATTCTCTCATTTTGCTAACCTATCTAGCCTTAAACCGTAGCTATTTGAACTATAATAAGTCAATCAATTGAATCCATATCATTCGAAATTGACAATTCGTTCCTCTCAATTGTACTCCCAAATAAGATTATTTCTTCTCATTCATTTATGCTATTTAAATATGAAATAACTAATTAATTTTGTTTTTTAAGTAGCTACTTATTGAAATTTGTTCAACCCTGCTATGACTCTTCTGACTTAATTGTAGTATAAAGGAGATCTGGTAGGAAATACTTGAGTTCACAAGTAATCCTATCAGATATACTTGAGTTCGCAAGCAACCTAACAAGAAATTGGTAAAAACAACGATAAGATGCAAGAACGATAATGAAAAAAAACAGTAGGTTTTATTAGATAACTCAAAGCAAGCAAACATAAGAAAAGATACAATTGATCCTCTATTTGAGAGGATGATTGTTCTCTCCCAATCTCTAGACACTAAGCCTAGAGCCCAAAATACCCAAGAAACTCCTCCCTATTTATAAGCCTCCCTAGCCTTGGCTGCCCCTCTCTCCTTGCCAAAAATACTTTTAATTTAATTTTCAAATCCATTAGTGGACCTCACCACCTTGGGTGGCAACCCAAAACAGGGCCGTGGGCCCCACTTGCTTAGGCGGCAAGGCTTTTGGGAGGCGTTTTGAATTGCCTCTTGTAAACAAGAGCCGACCCATATGGGGCCGGCTGGGTCGTTTCTTGAACCACCCTAACAAGTTCATAAAAGCTTTTTCCTTTGACATTCGGGGAAAAAGATGCCTTTCAATCATTGGAGGACTCTTAAGGCTTTGTTTTGAAATTGTGTTTCTATTGGGTAAAAATAAAAGCTGCGTCGGAGGCAATAGCGAGAACAAAAATAAAGCATAGAAAACTTAAATAAGGGACTCAAAATTTAAGTCATTTGACGAGATTTTCTTGAATCTATAGCCACAAAAATATTCCACTATATTTCAAATGTATTACATGGTTTTTTTTCTCATAATAGCCTTCAACAGTCAGTTCTAGAAAAAGAATAGTTAAACAACAGCACGACCAAACTTCTGCAAAAAATGCTTGGATACCTTTGAGAAGAAAGAAAGAAGAGGCAGAGCGGAGACAGAACGATCTTGGAAGAAAACAGAGAAGAGGAAATATTATGTTTTTGATATCATAATGTGAGGTACAGGAGTGCTATAAATAGAAAAGCTAATACAAGAAATGTAACAGACAAGACATGTGTAGAAGGCTTATTGGATGGTGCTAACAGGCCCCCGCAAATTAATCATTCTTTTGTCGAATGGTTAATTTGTTCCGAAGAGTGTAGAATTGTGTTGAGGTAAAAGCCTTGGTGAGAATGTCCGCCACTTGATCAGATGAGCTGATGTGTGAGAGAGTAATGTCGCCATTGTCTATGTGCTGCCGAATGAAGTGGAAATCAATTTCTATGTGCTTGGTGCGAGCGTGGAAGACGAGATTGTTGGCGAGGGCGATGGCGGATGTGTTGTAGCAGTGTATGGTTGTAGGAGTTGTTTGTGGTTCTTGGAAATCCGCAAGAAGTCGGCGAAGCCAAATAACGTCGGAGATGGCGGAGGCTAAGGATTGATATTCTGCTTCTGTAGACGACTTGGCAACCGTCGGTTGCTTCTTGATGGTCCAAGATATGAGATTGCTGTTGAGAAACGTGCAAAAGCCGGAAGTTGATTTGCGGTCTAGGGGATCGGATGCCCAATCGGCATCAACAAATGTTGTAAGGTTGAGATTTCCTGTTGTAAGCGGTAGACCGAACTGAATGGTTCCTTTGATATACCGAAGCACTCGTTTAAGAGACATGAAATCTTGTTGGGTCGGCGCATGCATGTGTTGACAGATTGAGTTTGTGGCGAAGGCAATGTTTGGTCGGGTTATCATGAGGTATTGAAGAGATCCGGCGAGCTTACGGTACAGTTGAGGATTGTCATATAGTTGATCGGTCGGCTGCTTATAGGTGGATTTTGGAACCATGGGGGTGCTTGGGGGTTTGCACTCTGAGAAGCTGGTGGATTGAATAAGATTTGTGGCATAGTGTTGTTGAGAAAGAAATAGTCCCGAAGATGTTTTTAGAACTTGAATGCCTAGCAACAAAGAGACGTCCCCGAGCTGCTTCATGCGAAAGTTGGAGTGTAGTTGGGCTAGCAGATTTGCGATGGACGGTTGATCATTTCCTGTAAGCAGGATATCATCGACGTAAATTAGTATATATAGTTGAATGTGTTTGCGATGATAGAGTAAAAGAGAGGGATCAAAATGACTAAACCGGAATCCAAAGGCTTGAAGAAATGCGGTAAGCTTTTGAAACCAAAGTCGCGGAGCCTGTTTGAGCCCGTAGATCGATTTGTGTAATTTGCAAACAAAGTTGGGGTGTTGTTTGTCGGAGAAGCCTGGAGGTTGCTTCATGTAGACGTCGTCTGGTAATTCGCCGTAAAGGAAGGCATTGGATATGTCTAGTTGAGACACTGGCCAGTGTCAATTCAAAGCTATGGTGAGAAGTGTCCGGATGGTGGTGATCTTTGCAACGGGGCTAAATGTTTCAGTGTAATTGACCCCATACTGCTGTGTAAAGCCTTGAGCTACTAGGCGCGCTTTGTATCTGTCAACCAAGCCATTGGGAAGTAGTTTTGTTTTGTAAGTCCATTTGCAACCGAGGACCGGTTTGTCGCTGGGGTAAGGAACGAGGGACCACGTTCCTTGTTGTTAAAGAGCCGTGAGTTCGTCGGTCATTGCGGTCCGCCAATGTTGATGCTAGTTTGCTTGATTATAGGTTGTAGGATTTTTAGCTGAGTCCGTGGTAGCTATGAGATTGAGGAGTTTCCTTGGTTTAGAGATGCCTAACTTAAGTCTTGTTTGCATGGGATGAGTGGGGGGAATGGGGTTGTGAGCAGAAGAGTTGGACGGTGCAGGGAGTGGGGAGGTAATGATTGTATTTGGGACGGATGTGGATGGAATAGGAATTAATTGAGATGTGCTGGTGGATGAGGGACTGGTGGCGGGAGTTGAATGAGTAGTGACGGAAGTGGGAGTTAGGAGAAGACTAGGTATGGATGGACTACCGAGAGGTGTGGGTAAGGGTTGATCGGAGGAAAAGTTTGTTCGTGAAAAACAACGTGACGGGAAATATGTAGTTTGTTAGTGTGTATATTGAGACACCTATAGCCTTTGTGAAGGGAGGAATACCCAAGGAAGATGCATTCTTGGGATCGAGGAGACAGCTTGTCCGGAGAGTATGGTTTCAACCATGGGAAGCAGAGGCAGCCGAAGGTGTGGAGGTGATTATAGTTTGGTGGTTTGCCATGAAGCTTGAAGTAGGGAGTTTGAAGAGAGATGGCTTTAGATGGAAGTCAGTTTATGCGGTAGTTCGCGGTCGAGAGGGCTTCGGCCCAGAAAGAGTGGGGGAGATAAGCTGTGTGAAGGAGAGTTTTGGTTAGGTCGAGAAGGTGCCGATGCTTGCGTTCGGACAGTCCATTATGTTCGGGTGTATGAGGGTAACTGATTTGATGCGTGATACCGCGATCGTTAAGAAAGTATTTAAAAGATAAGCTTGTGAATTCACCGCCGCCATCCGCCCTAAAGGTTGTGGGTCTAGCTTGAAATTGGTTTTGAATTAGGGAGCAAAAATTCTTGAATTTATTTAATGTTTCATCTTTTGAGTGCATGAGATAGAGCCATGAAAAATGAGTGCAGTCATCTATGAAGACGACGTAATATTTAAAACCATTGAGAGAATTTTGTGGTGCTGGTCCCCAAATGTCGGAATGGATTAGGGAGAAAGGTATATTAGAAACTGACAAACTTTTATTAAACGACATTTTATGGCTCTTGGTCGAATTACTGGAGATACAAATGTAAGGTAAAGTGTGTATTCTAGAGAGAGTGGGAATGTTCTTGAGAAGGGAGGCGAGCAGGCGTTGATGCGGGTGTCCGAGCCGGTTGTGCCAGAGCCGGATGGAGGAGGGCTGCGCTTGCAGAGCATGAGGCGGGTATGGGGGCACAGTTTGGAGCTGATACAGGCCATCATGTAGATGACCACGTAGAAGAGGGCGCTGGTCCTGAATATCCTTAATAATAAAACCAGTGGAATCAAAACAAATGGAAACCTTATTGTCAGTGGTTAGCTTGGATATGGAAATGAGATTGTGAGATAGAGAGGGGACATGAAGTAAATTGGAAAGTCGTAGCTTACGTGCGGTATCCGGAAGTGGGAGTAGGCCTTGCCCGGAATGCTGAATGGGGAGATTGGTACCATTAGCAATAGAGACCATGTCGGATCCGTTGTAGGGGGCGGAAGAATTGAGGTTCGTAGGTCGGGAGTGAGGTGAGAGGAAGCGCCAGAATCAAGAACCCAGTCGGATGTCGGAGTGGAGTTGTTGTGAGAGAACATAGCCCTTGGTGACGAAGAAGTCGTTGGCGCATACTTGAGATTGCAGCTGTGCCAGCAATTTAAGGCGGAGTGATCGACTTTACTGCAGATTTGGCACGTCGGGCATTCGGAGGTATTTTGCGGAGGTTGGAAGGAGGACGAGGATTGGGAGGAGGGTCGGCCTGAGGGGTTCTTGCCTTTGGTTTTGCGAAAGAAATTCCGTCCGCGAGAAGCTGTGGTTCGGTTGGAGAGCAAGGCCACGGAGTCTGCAGTGGAGATGAGATCTTTTTGTTGTTGATTTCCTCGCTGCAAAGGAGGGAATAAAGGGTATCGTGGTCGATTGGGTGGAGGGAGGTGCGGATAGCCAATTTGAAGGCATTGTAAGGGGATGGGAGACCGTTCAGTATGTAGATAAGGATGTCTTCGGAATTGATGGAAGAACCGGAGGCAGCGATGTTATCTACCAGATTCTTGACATTGGCAAGATACTGCTGCATTGATGAGTTCTTCATTTGGATGTTATGAAGCTCATTCTTGAGCTGTATAACACGAGAGCGATTTGACGGTTGAAGACGTCGCTCAAGAATTTGCCAAACTTCTTGAGCAGTAGCAGAGGTGAGAACGTATGGGATAAATGTAGGAGGAGATGGTTGAAAGAAGTGCCGATATTAAGTTGCGATCGACCAGACGCCAAAGATTGTAATCGGAGACGGAGGAGATCGGTGGACATGGAGTTTCGCCGGTGGGATGGCCGACGTAACCGTTCGCCGAGAAATGTTGCAGGAGTTGGAAGCGCCAGATTGGGTAGGATTCGGACGATAGCTGAGTTGGTACAAGAGTCTTGAGGTTAGAAATGAGAAATTTGAGGGGTGGGGGAATGAGATACTCTGGTTGAGAGCCGGTGGTGGTGGAGACGGGCGGGTGGGAAGAAGCGGCCGAGTCCTGTTCTGCCATGCCTGAGCTCTGATACCATGAGAAGAAAGAAATAAGAGGCAGAGCGGAGACATAACGATCTTGGAAGAAAACAGAGAAGAGGAAATATTATGTTATTGATATCATAATGTGAGGTACAGGAGTTCTATAAATAGAAAAGCTAATACAAGAAATGTAACAGACAAGACACGTGTAGAAGGCTTATTGGATGGTGCTAACAACCTTGACGAATTAGTGTACTTCTTCATAACTTTCGCATCAACCATGTTGTCCTTTAGGTTTACCACCACGTGAATGTCTTTTTTTTGGGATTTTGAATAAAATTAATTGCAACTCTCACATGCAATTTAATACGCAAGGCCTCAAGCTATCTTCTGTGATGGGAAACACTGCTCCAAATCACTAGGTTAAGTGGATTGCATCACGCTATATCCTCAAAAACAGTACGAATTTTATCTCCAATACCTATACTTCTATGACATTGTTTGCATGTTGTTTAATATGACTTTTTCCTCCCATGCACAAACTTTCCTCACCCCAAAAAGTGGCAAATACTATATTGATATCTCTCTCATGGTCCTTTTATAATACTATTTCAAGCCATGCTGAAGTGTGCCCTGGCAATCAGAGCATGACTTTTTTTCTTATTTGGAACCGTCTTTAGCATTAATTTAGCCAAGAAGATTTGTTTTTGTTGTTGAGCTGCATTTTTCTGGAACCAACGAAGAATATTTGCCAGGTGAACAAGGAAAAGTAGTTGCTTTGCATGAGTTTAGCAACAAACTTCTATTGACTTGGTCATCATGCCTAAATTGTAATTTGAATTTATCTATGAGATGAAAAAGAGGCTTTAAAACTAACAATCTTTCGCTTTTAGACTAGGTTTTTTACGTACTGTTGCGGTAGAAATAAATTCTATTTGGCACCTCTAGCTTAGTAGCTATGGAGGTTGGTTTTTGGAAAGACTCAATTTCTTTGGAAGGACTATCTTTATTAGTATATATTTGCAGATCCTTTAATATTCTCTGGCAATATGTCGCGTCCTTCTAATAGATCTCAGATCAAGTAATACTTGAGCTTGATATTTTTATTTTTGTAATGAAATGATGCTTTCTTGGTTAGATCAACACGCAATTATTTCCTCAAGAAAACTATTATCTTGTTCACTTCTAAACTCTTCGAGAAAAAATAAAATAAAATCAAATCATCTCTTTATTGGCCTTCACATATAGAGATTCAGTGATTGATAAGGCCATTGTGTTTTGCAACTTCTATACCCAACTAGTTGTTGTATTACCCTTGGAGTAAATATAATATGTCATACTTTGGTGTCAAGGTTACTACTCCCATTGAGTTATACTAGTTCTTGTGCGCACAATAACATATATTAGAGAACCATTTATTGAAGCATAAACATGTTTGCTCAAGAAAAGTGGCACTTAGGCATGAATCCCGCTTTTCAGACTCATGAATCCCGCTTTTCAGACGTAGGATTTCATTCTCCTTAAGGCAGATTGATTGTTATTAACCAGATTTCTCATGAGGATTGCATCAGGGTTTATATAGATCTGGGACCTTACTTCCTATGAGCGTAAGCCCTCATAGTTAATTACCTCCTACAATCCTACTTCGTCGGAGAGAACTCTCGATTAATGATGAATCACCTTAACATAGCTTAGAAATATTAAGCTTTGTCCGTTTGCAGGGGATGAAGGTAGACCCATCAAGATCATGTGATTCCGTCATCCCGAGAATATCGTAAATCTCGATCTACCAACGCTAACAAGCTATTGGTTGTAGTGTCTAAGGAATTTAATTAACAGTCATAGATCATGACCAGAGCGTATGAGTTCATCAATGGCTTAAAAATATTTGAGTTATGAATCATAGAGCGCACTAAGTCATCTGTTCCCCTTAGACAAACATCTATACTAGATTTACAAAGTCCCCTTTGACAAAACAACTCGTGGCTGTTGATCATAATCCTTCGATTAGATTTGGTGGGCTATCTCGTAAATTAGGCATGACAATCTGGGATTACAAAATCATGGGATTTTTGTTAGGCTCATCTTCATTCTCACCACCATCGACTTTAAGTTTACAACGGTAAAATTTCTCAATCTAAAACTAAATTTGCTGCTACATGTACTAAGAATTTAGTAGAAAAAGTAGGTATTCCTTTTTGTTGGGTGATGAACAAGAATAGTTCCTTAGCATGATTTCAGCAACAAGCTTCCATTGAGTTGGTTATCATACATAAAACAACTATGAGTAGAAAAAATAGGCTTCAAAACTAACACCTGACTGCCTGTCCCAGTTATACATCAGCAATGCCTTGTCGGGGGCTTTTGGTAAAGAACGAACATGGATGCGTAACTGAACTTGCGTTTGATGCATCAACTTCTTCAAATTTTCTGGATCTTGATCAGCTATTATCCTCTGGTAATTCATGTGAGGAAACTTTTGAGAGGTATTCCTTTTTGTTTTATTTCATATTCTATTATCAAAATTTTGCAATTAATATGTAGTTTGATTACTGCCATGATTTTTTAGATAATATTTCAAAGGTCAATTAGGTGGCCTGCCCGTTGACCATGCTTTTCTGTGCATGTAGGTCAACTGTTAAATCAACAGCCATGAGCTCTTCGGTTGCAAATCTTTCCTCCGAGATTGTTGCTAACGGCTTAGAATATGATGAAATTTCACCTATAAAGGTTAGAAATTTTGGTGCTAACGCTGTCCTGTCTTTCTGTTTGTTTGTGTTGCATATATTTGTCTGTGGATTCGCCAAAATACATTGCAATAGCAGAACATATATGGTTCTTTCATTAGTTTGCTTTATTGTATGATTTAATTAGAGACGTAGGCTTGAGCATGAAGGTATTGTTATCTGATTAAGCTCAATCTGCAAAAGACCATTTAATTACCTTTCTTAATATGGTTTATATCATTAATCCTTGTCAGCATTGTTTAATTAGGCTAATAAAAACCAACTTGAGAGTTTGGCTAGCTTCTAAATTGGCTTAGCTTGACCATAAAAAGCAAGATTTTGTTTCTTAGAAGTCGGATTAGATTTCAACAATATAGAATTTAGGCTTCGTTTGGGACAGCTTTCTTACTGCTTCTTAAAGTAGTTTTTAAGTAAAAAATTTTAGCCGGCTTTCATACTGCTTCTTAAAGCAGCTTTTTAGTATAAAATTAAAACTTTTGTACGAAAAAACTGCTTTAAAAAGCAGTAAGAAAGTCGTTCCAAACGAAGCCTTAGTTAAACAAAAATAAATTTCATTGTTATGTTTTAAAGGTTTTTTTTAGCCTAGAGAAATGTTACACTCCTGGAAAAAAAATTCATTTAAATTCAAGTCGCGTTATCTTTTTATTGCTTGAACCAATAAAAACACTTAGGCAAAACTAAGGCTTCGTTTGGGACGGTTTTACCGCAGCTTCTTAAAACAGTTTTCTAGTATAAAATTTTAATTTTTTATATTAAAAAGCTGCTTTAAGAAGTATCAAGGAAGCCATCCTAAACGAAGCTTGTATGAGTCCCGTCCACTTGAAAAAGACACTTTATTTTTTGTGTGGATTGTTTTGGGGGGACTGGGGGAGTGGCAAGTCCGTGGCTTCAGCTAATCTGGCTAAAGACTACCAAGCAAATGTGAAATTTATTGAATATATACAGCAAAAAGCTTCCCATGACTAACCTATTCGACGTTCTGATAATGGATGTCTAAGCATACATCGTTATCTTTTTTTACTCTGATTACAGGGAATGGATACAGTTCCTTCTACCGATGATGTCCCCAAAGAATTTTCAGACAGCTTTGTTAGATGGGTTTTTCACGGAGAAACCTTGTCACTAAAATAAAAGCTTAAAAAACTGGATTCTATGATAAAGACTTCTGGCCTTCAATTCCCATATGCTTAACTGCAAAAGCTAAGCACAAGAGAAAGGTGAAACTCTATCCAGTTCAGGACAGATAATTCATTTGTAAGATTACCCGTGTAGATTTTATTTAATTTAATTTTAATTTGATTAAGGTTCTCACTCTCATCTCCTGCCATAGTCAAATAGGAAGTAGGAGTAAATATTTGCAAATTCTTTTTGAGATTGGTTATGGAAGAAAAAAGGAAAACCAAGTTTCGATTCTGTATATATACACCATTTTTATTTTGTAGAAGCACAATTCCATGTAACGGAGTTTTTTGTTTTTAATTATTTGTATAAGGTTTTTCAGAGGATGTGCAGTTATTTTTCATAATTATTTTGCAGATCTGTTTACATTAATTATAAAAAAACTGTGATTTTGTATTTTTTGTCGTCCTTTAAACATGAGGTTAAAGTTTCGTTTGAGATAACTTTCTTATTGCTTTCTAAAATAATTTTCTTGCATAAATTTTTTGTTCAAGAAATTTTTATACTAAAAATCTTGATGCCAACTTTGACGGTGTTGTGGATGAGTAGAAAGCCGAGGAGTTTCTTCTTAAGCCGCATTTTATGTTTTATAGCGGCCATAACATCATTTGGCAAGTTTAGAACTGTTGTTGATTAAGGGAAACTTGTTGGTAAAGTTGTAAGATAACAAGAACTAAGGCTTTGTTTGTGACAATTTTTTACCACTATTTTTTATCTGCTTTCAACATATTTTTAACTAAACAATAGTTTTACAAAACAGTAAGAAAGTTGTCCCACACGAAACCTAAGGCTTTATATTAGGCTTCATTTGGGGCAGCTTTTTTACTACTTTATAAAACAATTTTCTACTAAAAAATGTTTTGAATTAAAAATTTTATACTATAAAGCTATTTTAAAATGCAGTAAGAAAGCTGTTCCAAACGAAAAGAATACGACCATTTAATACTCAACGACTTCCATAACCTTCTCGTGCTATATTGCCTATCTCCTTTAAGCCATCTTATCTCCTCCTCCAAAAAGAGTATCATTCTAATTGTCGTTAACATTCATGATCTTCCTATATCTGTTCATCGATCTCTTTCAATTTTTATTATGATTGGCATGACTATCCTTGAGCACTTCCATGGTCTTCTGCATCTCACCGACAACAATTTTAGTCATCCTTAGTGGCCTACGTATCTTTTCTGTCTCCTCACCAATTATCTCAAGGTCAAGTTACATAAAACTCGAAAAGGAGGATCGTCCTGCTACCTTACTAATCTCCCTTATTTTTCAATGACGCTTCTTTCTTTGCCTTCAAGGCGTGCTGCTTTTTCTCTAGAAAGATTATTTAGGTTGTCAGTATAATTATATCTGCAAGATGAAGGATAATAGCTACAATTTATTTTAACGTGCCTTATATTGATGCCTTCTCTAGGTGTGGGGAAGGAATTTTTATTGGGTCCAGTGTCCTGACGTAGCTCTACGTTCAGACACTACTATAACGGCGTCACGAAGCGGCCCGATGACCCGACCCAAACCCGTTGTATTTTGTAGATTTTGCATGTGTTTTAACTATTTGGGGTCGGCCCGATGTCGTATATATGAATTGGGCGCGAAAAGTTAACCCCCCTCCCTTTCTTTAAAGGTCTTACAATCTGTTGGCGGATTATTCTATAGATATTATATAGGATTTAGGGTTTAAAGAAATCGTGCTGCTCGGTACCGCTCAGTACATGCTTGGTACCGCTCAGTACATGTACCTAGCGATACCTAGTAGTAACGAGCATGTACCTGCTCGGTACTAAGCATGTACCTAGTAATACCTAGCGGTACCGAGCATGTACTTAGCGATACCTAGCAGTACCTAACATTTACCTAGCAATACCTATCTTTTTTCAGGGTTGGGTAGTCGAGCCGTCATCTTTCAAAAAATACACGTGCTATATTCCCATTTTTCGACCCGCAATAATGTGGCCGCTACGTGGCACCATTTTACTGGCGTCCAAACGTAGAGCGTCAGGACACCGAACCCAATAAAAATTCGCGGGGAAGGATGGCATTTGTAATTCATATATTCTACTAGTATAAGTTGTATAAATTGATGCTAGTCTTATGATATTTCTCTTTTTAAAAATTTAATGTAAAAGATCTTATGTCCATATTTTTATTTTATTTATGTGATTGTGTGTATTATATTCATTCCGAATGAATATATATAGTCAAAAATTCTCTTTGTTGGCATGACTTTCAATACACAATAAGTCGGTATTTTATGAAAAAAAATTCTGCCTTGGACTTAACTTGGTCAAATCTAGCTCTTGGACTTAACTTGGTCATTGGTCTGTATCAATACAGTCTAGTCAACAAGGCCTTTATCTTTTCTTAAAAATATTTATAAATAAATAGAGTGATCAATCACATGCTCAGTAGGTCATCTAAAATTTACTATTACAAAATGAAATGCCATTATATAAAGAACAATAATTATATTAATTTATTATATATAACATTTCTCAGCATCACATGAATATGATTGCATAATATAAGCATTTCACTCAACATGATATTAGAACATAAATAACATACTATATAACATGACATGAAATATCCCATAACATTTATATTTTACGATGTCTCATTATATCACCACTTGATCAGATAAAGGATTTACATACATCTCAATTTTCATTATAACTCTATTTTACTTATATATTCACTTGATCATCTCATATTTGTTTCAGATAGATATACGAATTTATAAATATAAGAGACTTACAACTTCACTTATATAAAATCGCGGGATGGCCCTAATCATGAATCCTGACTCACGTTACTTCTTAGGGGTGTCAAGTCGGGTTAACTGGTCATGTTCAGATTAAACCGGGCTTGACCCGGTCTTAAATGGGTCGACACTAATCTGACCCAGTTTTGCAAACATGTCAGGATTTTCAACCCGGACCCGACCTGTACGGGTTTATAGAGTTGACCCGACTCGACCCTCCAGGGAGGGATATCAACATTTGTCGCTCAGGCGGGACGGCGGCAGACCGGTAGCTTGCGAGCGTCTTCAGCTCTGCAGCTCACGGGCGTCAGCAACAGCTCGCGGTCGTCCAACGAAAATTCGGGACGATTGCAGTTGCAGCTCGCGGGCGTCTTCGACTGTGCAGCTGCGTGGGACGCTGACAGAGCAAGCGGCAGCTCGGGCGGGCAACGGCTAGCAAGCCGACGACGGTGACGGGACGCGACTGCCACGCGACACGACCGATTGACGGGAGATGCTATTGAGAGTTTGCGACGCGATCGATTGACTCGACATCTGTGCCGACCCGCGGGTTTTCGGGTCAATCAGAACCGACCCTTTTTTCAAACGGGTCAGAAATTTAAATTCGGACCCAATCCATTTTTCAAAGGAATTGACCCAAATTCGAATTTTTTTTAAATCGGATCCGGATCAGATTGTCAATTTCCAATTTTTGACACGCTATCCATGCTCCTCGTTCGGAAAACCTAGGTTTCTATTTCGGATACACGTGACGTCGCTACTCCGCCCGTCTCGACTTCACTCCTGCTTCTACTGAACTGAACGAGTTCGGCGGACTACGCCGCTGAGACGCAGCAGCATTTGGAGTCGGATCTCCGCATTTTCAACGGCACCTGCAAGGGTTCACTGTGGGAGCCTCGAGGTCCACAGAGAGCTGCATCCATCAAAGCTGCGGCGACACCGCGAGCATTCAGAAAGCAACAACGACGACAAGGAGAGGTATAAATGATTCAAATTTTGATTTTGTATAGTGTTTTTACGGTGTGTTTATCCGATTTCATATTTCATTATAGATATATCATATTTTTATTTTCCATTTTGCTGTATTAACTTGGCTTAGACTAGAAGATCCCTGCCATTATTAGCCCTGCTGATTGCATATTCTGTGAAAAACGAGCATTATACAGATTTGGATTTTTGTGAGACATTTTTTTCCTGCTTTTCACTTTTTGATTTTAATAGAAAATATCTGTTATGCTCATCTTTAGTTTCCATAAGAAATCTGTTTATAAGAATCCGAAACCCAGTGTGTTATTTTTAGGTTTGGGTGATTATTGGAGCATTGGATTACATGAATTGTCTTGTTATTTTATCAGTTTTGAAGTTATAGCTTCAATATACTGTTAGTGACTTATGACAGTAAATCTTTTAATAGTGTCAAGCTTAGATGCTTCCTCGTCACCCCTAATTGGCAAGACTTGTTTAGATTCTGTCGAATTCTTCCCATAAAAGCAAGCAGGGTTTGAACTTATTGTATTGCTTCTTAGAGCGCATTTGTCATTCTCGAATTTTTCTGTTAGAATATAAGAGTCATAATGGAGTGCTGTTTAATGAATGCTTTTAGTCTTACTAATTTAGTGCCATTTCTGGATGTGAGAACACAAGCTAATAGAACTTTATTTGTAAATCAAATTTTCTGAATTTATATTAATTACGTGGTTATTAATACTAATCATTAAATCAACTTAAGTTAATTTTTTAAAGAAAAAATGAGTATTGAACCATAAATTTGATGTATGAGTAATTCAATACTTTGTGAGCAATTTCCAATTTTATGCTAAGAAATAAAATGTAGGCAAGATTATTCTCATCCAAATTTTATAAAAGAATTTTTCTAGTCATTTAGTTTATTTTAAAGTTAATTATAATAAAAAACTTAATTGAATAATTAATTTAAATTAAATATAACAATTGAAAACTTATTTTGATCAAATTAAACTTTGAATATTATTAACTTAATTTTCTACTTAAGCTAATCCAATTGTCAATCAAGTAAACTAGCAAACTTCACGCCCTCTCCACGTCATTATAAAGTTTCCTCGCAATAGTGGTTATTCGCCGCACTATTATTTCAACCTCCTCTACCTTGGTCCATCATTGTATAATTAACCATAGAATATTCCTTTCTCTTGGTAAGTTGCTTTCTTTGTTCATCTACATTCCTTTTTATTTCTTGTTCTCCTACCCAATCCTCTCTCTATTGCTGATTAATTTCTCTTAGTGTTGAGTTATACATTTCTATTTATTGCTATGGATCTTCTGGCTATTAGTCTCTCTCTCTCTCTCTCTCTCTCTCTCTCTCTCTCTCTCTCTCTCTCTCTCTCTTGCTCTACTCAATCTCTCCTCTTGCTCCGCTAATATTGGTGCTAGTTTCTCGTGCCAAAACCCTTGGCGTCACATATATTTTCCAATGTTGGCCACTTCTTTTTATTCCGTTGCTTTTGTCATATTCATTTGCTCCAATCTCCTTTATTTTCCCTTTTTATTGAAGCAGTTGTTGATTTCCTATTATGCAATCTTCATAGCTGCACATCGTTTATAAATAGGGCATAGAAAAACCCGTTAGAACCATTATAGAGGCTTGTGTTAGATTTGGCTGATTTTTTGGAAATTTGGCTGTGTTTTATCCAATTTGAATATGACCCGACCACATAATCTAGTTCTAGCTTTAAGCTCATTTTCTTTGTTAACATTTTTCTTATGATTAATGAATGTGTATTTCTAAAGACCATTAGGTTTAATGGCATGTTTCTCTTGAATATGCTGATTTATTAATTTGAAAAATGTCATGTATGTGCATAAGTTTGTTGTGAATTTGTCTGGAAGATCAAAGATTACTAAAAATTGGATTAATTTTAGATTTTATTGTAGTCAATGTGCTGAATAATTAGCTAAGCATCAGTGAGCTCAAACTTGGATCAAGCCGAACTCTTGCAAGATTGAGTTTGGATTGAAAAGTATATATCTGAATGGTTGTATACATAATTTATATATATATATATATATATATATATATATATATATATATATATATATATATATATATATATAGTTAAATTTGAATGGTAAACTTGAATTATGGAGGTCAACCTTAGAGTCTAAAAGTTTTTGCTTGAGTAGATTTAAAACTGAATATATGGGGTGTAATTTTAGTAGCAATAGACCTAGTGAGGGGATTGTGACTTTTGGTGATCAAGTCATTAATAGGAGTACACATTTTAGATATCTTGGATCTATTGTTCAGAGTGATGGTGAAATAGATGGGGATATTATCAGTAAAATTCAAGTTGGATGTTTGAAGTGGAGGAATGAATCAGGTTTGTTGTGCGATAGAAAGGTCCCCTTCAAACTTAAGGGAAAATTCTATAAGATGGTGGTGAGACCTGCAATGCTTTATGGTGCCGAATGTTGGACATTAAAAGAGAAGCATAATACTAAGGTAAGTGTTGCAGAGATGAGGATGCTTAGGTAGATGAGTGGCTTACCCTTAGAGATAGGATACGAAATGAGCATATACGTGAAAATGTTGGTGTAGCTCCCTAGGAAGATAAGATTAGAGAGAGTCGCCTTAGATGGTTTGGTCACATTAAACGGAGGCCTTCCGATGACCCGGTTAGGAAAGTTGAGGTATTAGATTTGACTTATGTTAAGAAAGGTAGAGGTAAACCTAAAAAGACTTGGCTAGAAATATTAGAAATGATCTTTATTTATTAGATTTAAATGAGAATTTGACTTTTAACATGCCACAATGGCGAAAAAGGATTCATGTAGCCGACCCCACGTAGTGGGACAAAGGCTTGATATTGTTATTGTTGTTGTTGTAGTTAAATTTGAATGGATGTATTGCGTACAAACTTACACGCACCCACATACCCATGACCACTAGCATATATATGAGTGCGCGTATTTATATTGGACTAAAAAATTCCCTTTGATGACCGATAATTAATTGAGATTGAATCAATTTTTTAAATCAAATTCACTTTGAAGTTAGGAAGGCACATGCAGCTTGAGTAGAGTTCAGATCTTGCCAACCTTTAGACTTGGCTTTACTTCAGATTGGATCGAATGACTTTGAGTTGATCTTGAACTGTGGTTGGATCGGCTTAAGATCAAATCTTTAAAAGCCCTATGCATAATTTTCACAAATTAAGAGGCTAATTAAGCCACAAGATTTAAGAGAGCTTTTTTAATCTTATTTATTGCAAATTTAGGTTACATAAACTTAATTATGATGTAATAAGATGTTATGCATGTTGTGGAAGTTACAAATTGTGATAGCATGATTTATGGGAATGGTGATGTGTGATAAGAAGTCTCCTCTTAGTTGAGCGCTTTCCTTAGATTGCGTTGATAGTCCCTGTGACAAGAAAAGTTGAGCTTTTCTAATTGACTTTTATGGTTATTATTTTGATGGTTCTAGTTGTGCTTATATGAAGTTGTCTCTTATACGAGTGTAGAGTTGGTGTTGCTCATTATGAGAGCTTAGGTGTTTTTTGTTGAGCATTAAATTTAGAAATGTCATAAGGAAAAAACGTGCCAAATTAATTTGAACAACTCTCCCTTGAGAATTTAGTGTGGGTGATAAGATTTTTATTCACACTAAAGGGCTAAGCTTTATGCAAACATGTTTCAGTATTTACTTGCAGAGTAATTTTACATTCTCTTTTATAGTATTCATATTTTGGTAAATCTGTTTGAAATTAGTGGAGAAATGTCATATATGTTTTAGCCAAATTCCAGAAAGGTGAGAATAATAATTTACATGTTACAGACGTTATTTTTCAGTTCAAGTACATTATTTTCTTCCAAATTCAACTTTTTACAATTTCAAAATGTTTGTCGATGGAGAAGATTATTTATTTTCATTGCTTGGTTAACTGTCACAGTTTTTTTTATGAAGTTATTTACTGATGGGAGACACCAATAAAAGGGTGGACATTGAGAAACTTTTTTCACTTGCAAATGATCTTATTGGTATGCTCAATGATGGGAAGGATGGTGACAGCCTGATGCAATCTTTGGAAAGTGCGAAGTCTCTCCGATCCTTTTGTGAGACAAATGTCCATGAGACCAATATGTCAATGGAAGGTAATATTCAATCCTGTCCGCCTAAGTTCAATATATTCTTAAGCTGCTACAACTGTGAAGGAGGTAAATAAAAATAACAATAAGATGTAAAAACATAAATCTTTCGTGAACCATCCATATGGGTAAAATTAATAAAAAAGAAATACGTTGAAGTCTGCTTAGACTGTTGTAGTCTTTATAACAATCTTTTATTCGACTGACTTGAAGAACTGCATTCAGTCTCTTGGATGCATTTAAAACTTGGAAACAGGCTGAGGAGGATTCCATTTCATATGAAAATGTTTTAGAAGAGCTTTGTTGCTATCATTTTTGATATGTATTGTATATAATTATATTTATGATAAATGGATATTTCTTTCTGAATGAGTGCTTGACTTTTTACCTTCATTAAATTTCTGTTGTTGTTGTTTGTGCCCATCTCAAATGACACCAATAAACAGCCACATCAACCTTTTTTGCCTTTGAAAGAACCGTAACAAAGTTAAAAAGGGTTACTATATTTATTGCCTATAATTTAATCACTAAGTGCAAATAGAAACATCTAAGCCATGAAAACATTTTGCTACCAATTTTTGACATTTTAGTTTTGACTTCAGATTTTCAAAAGAGGATAAATGGATGCAAAGAAAGGATAGACAAAGTAAAAGGTGAAGTAACGGCTGATTCAAAATTAAATGAGCTTCAAACCGAACTAGAGGAAAAAATGCACATAGAACACTTGCTTCGTCAAGGGATTAGATAAGTACTCTTCTTGAAAAAGATAATGAAAATTTAAGTATCTGTTAAGTTTAGTGCTCATGGCTGATTATTCTTTCTTCTTGTTTTCAACACAGTAGTTGGTGACGAACTTGATTATCTAGAGCAGCAAAGAATTTCCTTCGAAGAACGATGGCAACTAGTCAAGCAAAGAGAGAATAATATGCGAAAGTCACTGTATGTCTAAACATTTCGAGAGTAATTGCTTTTTCAAGTTTCAAATATATTTTGTTTAATCCTATTGAACTGGGCAATTTACCAACCTGTCAACACAGAAGTATTGATCTCACCAAAAGAGCCGATGTTACTTTTTTCACCCCAATGCCCATCTTGTTTGAGCCCCATTAATATTTCTGAACTTGGAGTTTGCAGGTTATTTGCGTGAAACTTCTTTGAAGTTCTATATATTAGACAACATTATTTAAGATCCTAAATGAATTATGAGCGCTTCTTGATAGTCTAGATCTATGAGTTGGACTCATGATCGAGCTTCTTTTATTAGCTACTGTAATTTCATGCAAATCTCCTTGAAATGAACAATATGAGGGGATGGGGTAGAACGTTGGACAGGTTGAAATTTTCAATGAATTGTTTATGAGCTTATTGACAATTTTTCAGTCCATTCAAATGACCAGTCTTTTATTAGGAGGTCTAGATATAGTTCTAAACTCTTTAATGAGCATACCATAAAATCCTGCATGCTCTAAAATTGGTCTAATGTCCTTAACTATCCTTGGTGGAGGCAATTTGTTAATTAACTAAAATTTTGAATTATCAACTTCAATTCCTTTTGAAGACACTACATGACCCAAAACAATTTTGGAGGTAACCATTTAATGAAATAAAACGACCTTTCTCTTCACATTTTTCCCAAGACTTATTTCAAATTATCCAAACAATCACCGAAAGAATTCCAAAACACTGTTGAATCATCCATAAAAACCTTAAGTTGATGTTTCATCATGTGTCACCATGCATTTTTGAAATGTTGTTGGAGCATTATGGAGGCCAAAATGCATCTTTCTTAATGCAAATGTTCCAAAGGGACATTTGAAAGTGGTATTTTCTTTGTCTTTAGCAATTGTGCTTTGGTAGTATACTGAAGATTCATTAAGAAAACAACAGTAACGATGTCCAGCTACTCTTTCCAAGTTTTGGTGTAGAAATGGCAAGGGAACATGATATTTGCTAGAGGCAGAGTTTAATTTTCTATACTCAATACATGAGCCAACTAGAGGAGACATGTGCTAGTAATATTTTTTTATATTTTTTTAATTTTAACATAGCTATTCCCAATTTCTTTGGTTCTACTTGTGTAGGATTTATCCTCTCACTATCATAAACATGGTAGATAATTCCTTCATCAATTAGCTTGAGAACTTCATCTTTTATGATCTTCATATGTTGATAATCTTATTGAAGTGTTGGGATGTCCTTGCATTATCCTCTAAATGTATCCAATGTGTGCAAATTAAAGGATTATTATCTTCTATATCTTTTGATATCCACCCTATTGCTTTTTATGTTTTTCTAATATTGTAAGCAACTTAACTTCCTGCTCACTAGTTGGCGTTTAGGAAATTATCACTGTATAGTTTTGGTTCTCTCCTAGAAATGTATATTTCAACCCTCCGGGTCATGGTTTAAGGCTAGTTTGGGCACTTCATCAAGCTTACTCTTGTTTATAGGTCTTAATTCTTCAAATTTTGGCTTCCAATCTTTGTGTTCCATTTCTTGCTTGAAAGTAAAAAATGAACATATATTAGAAATATCATGTTCTTGTTGTTGACCTCGATTTTTGTTCGAGTGCCCTTGAGGGCATTCAATCAATTCGATTGAACCTCGTCGCGCCCAATTTGAACTCGAATCGATCTGAATTGAGTCAAATTAAACTCGATCAAGTTCAATCAAGCCCGTATAGTTTGCTTCTACCGCGCTGAGCTCGATTTGACCCAAATCTTCTCTTAATTTGACTTTTATTTGATTTAATCAAATCGATCGAACCTAGCCCGATTCTAAATCAAACCAATTTGAGTCAAATTCACATCCAAACCTAACTCAAATCAGCCCAAATTAATTCTAAATAAATTCCAAACTGTTTTTTAGTAAATTTGAATGTGATGGCAGATTAGGAAATGCAATTAACGGCTCTAATTTGATCAAATTCCCAGACCTGTCGTGGCCAGACCTCTCAGTCGCATGAGCCCTCGAATGGAAATCGATTCGAACGACTTTAGGTAGAAGCAGAATGTCGCAGGGCCGTTTTGGTATCTTGAGCAGAGCAGAACGTCAGGAGACGTTTTGAAGGCATGGACGAAGCCTTCGCCTCCCCTATTCGCATTAGCTCCCTCACACTCTCGGTCTCTCTCTCTCTCGTTCGAAGCAGCCCAGGCGAATTCTCTCCCTCCGTCTTTCTCTGTTTCGCACGGTTCCAAGGGAATGAAGTTCCCTTGCTCTCCCTCTCCTGTTTGGGTAAGGGCCGAGACCCCTCCGTCTCTCCTTTCTCTCGTGCGACCAACAAGACTGAAGCTCCTTGCCCTAGCCGCCGGTCATTCTTCCCTTTGCAAGGTGAGCACATTCTCTTCCCTCTTTTTCCTCCCTCTTCTTCTTCCTCTTCCTTACTCTTCCTTCTTCTTCCTAGCTTTCATAGTATGAATAGAACATAGAACAAGGACATGTCATAGCTTTCATAGTATTTCACAAACTATACATAGAACATTGCATCGCATGACATAAACTACAAATGTCTCAAATAGCATGAACTAATGCATGGGTCTTAAGAAAATATAAACAACAGCTCTTCAAAAGTAATTCATCATCCAGCAACCAAATGAGTATAAAAAGGAGATAAGCACCAGACATCAAATTTGAAAAGAGTTTCAATAAATCCCAAGTCAAAATTTTGTTTAGAAACAAAATATAAACCACCAACAAGATAAGACCCAAGTTGGTCATGCAAGTACAGTTTACCAAGAGGCTACAACTGGCTCGAAATTTGTGTCCTTCCTTAACAAACGTTTCCACAAACACCTTGCATGCATATTTTAGTAAAGAAACAATATGGTTTTTCAAGACTTGCCACCATTCACACCTAAACTTTTAAATCATGTAACATGCCTCAAGTTCAAGCTTTACATACCAATTGTTCATTTTTTTTTACAATATAGGTCAAAGCTATATCTTGCTTACACCATATGAAATCATTCATAGCTAGCAATAACCATCACCACTTTTTTAAAAGAATTAAAACTCCACTTGATAATCAAATAAACATAACAACATTAGATAGCGAGAAATGACAATGGATGCATCATCAAACCACTAGCAACAAGCCATTTGAACCATAAGTTGATGAAGATATAGTCATTTTTATTTACCGTTAACAATAGGTTTAGGTTCAAACAAGTAAGTCATGTTGTATAATCAATTAATTAGAAATCAATTGTTTAAAGAAGATTAGATAGAAAAGAAGTCACGGGACCAATACGTCATGAGCTATAATTTACAACCTCAATCATCATCCTCACAAGAAATATTAAGCATTCAACATGGAAGAAATTAGAGAGAGCTCTGGCAAATATAGCCATGTCTAACCTCTCATCAACATAGAAAGACAATGATATGAAATCTTCACGCTAAATATGTCCATAAAATATTTGGTGAAGAAATTTTACATGTAAGCTTGAGTTTCATGAATCACAATTAACCAAGCATCACAACCTTCCTCCTATGACATTTAGTCAAACATTTGATGTGCAATATTTAAAAGATCACATGAAACAATCTAGCATGGAAATCCAACTTGCACTCCTATTGGATTGGAATCCTCTAAATAATATACACAAGAGCTTCACAATTCATATGACAATCATTCCAATAGAAAGATATGAAAGCATACATATGGAAAAAGAAACTAGAGAGAATTTCATTTTCAGATATTTGCAAAAAAATCCAACACCATTACTCTTTTCATTCACTAACATGAAGGAAATGGAATCAAATAGATACAACAAAAGGAAAGAAGATGAAGAAAAAAGAAGAAGAAGAAGAAGAAAGAAGAAGAGGACGAAGAAAGAAGAAGGGGAGGAAGAAGGAATAAGGAAGAGGAAGAAGAAGTGGGAGGAAGAAGAGGGAAGAGAATGTGCTCACTTTGCAAAGGGAAGAATGACCGGGGGCTAGGGCAAGGAGCTTCGGTCTTGTTGGTCGCACGAGAGAAAAGAGAGACAGAGGGGTCTCGGCCGTTACCCGAACAGGAGAGGGAGAGCAAGGGAACTTCGGTTCCCTTGGAACCGTGCGAAAAAGAGAGCGACAGAGGGAGAGAATTCGAACGAGAGAGAGACCGAGAGTGTGAGGTAGCTAATGCGAATGGGGGAGGCGAAGGCTTCGTCCATGCCTTCTAAACGTCTCCCGACATTCTGCTCTGCTCAAGACACCAAAACGGCCTTGTGACATTCTGCTTCTACCTAAAGTCTTTCGAATCGATTTCCATTCGAGGGCTCACTCGACTGAGAGGTCTGATCACGACAGGTCTGGGAATTTGATCAAATCAGAGTTGTTAACTGCATTTCCTGATTTGCCATCACATTCAAATTTACTAAAAAGCAGTTTGGAATTTATTTAGAATTAATTTGGGGTGATTTGAGTTAGGTTTGGATGTGAATTTGACTCAAATTGGTTTGATTTAGAATTGGGCTAGGTTCGATCGATTTGATTAAATCAAATAAAAGTTAAATTAAGAGAAGATTTGTGTCAAATCGAGCTCAGCGCGGTAGAAGCAAACTACACAGGCTTGATTGAACATGATCGAGTCTAATTTGACTCAATTCGGATCGATTCGAGTTCGAATTGGACTCGATTCGAGTTCGAATTGGACTCGACAAGGTTCAATCGAATCGATCGAATGCCCTCGAGGGCAATCGAACCAAAATCGAGGTCAACACTTGTTGCATGCTTGATTCAGATTCAAATGAATTTTCAGGACAAACTTCAAGGGGGCTCAAAGGAACTGCCTATTTTAAAAAGATCATCCATAATAGGTTCAATAGTGGCAATTTCCTCATTTTCTTCCTCTTCTTTGAATGACTACCTACTCATGTTGAAAACATTAAGCTCTAATGCCATGTTTCCAATTGTCAGTCTCATTAATCTGTTCCTACCATTAATCAAGCATTTGTTGTTATTAGAAACAGGTGACCCAAAATACCAGGAATAAGCTTGTATCCCTCTATTCTTGATAATAAAATCTACGCTATATTAATTTATCAAATTGTACCAATGCATCCTTCACTATCCCTCTTGCACTTGAACTTATCTATCAACGAGTAAAAGGGTTATGGAAGTTGATATTAACTTAGGTGAATGTCAGAACCCCTTTAATAATAATAATTTAAAAAAAGTCGATATTAACTCTCATAGACTAAATTGTAGGTAAACTGAATGTAAAATTTAACACTAGCACCTCCAATAATGATTGTTTGGCATCTTGGTTCTCTGTGTTTCAGAACATTTTTGTTCCTAAGAATTTCAGTTGTCTAGCTACGAAAGCTTTATTTTCACATTATTATTATTTTTTTAAGTCTTTCAAAATGGGAAACGAGTATATTCATGAAAAGGTAGTTCCAATGGCAAATAAGATTAGAGAGAGTCGCCTTAGATGGCTTGGTTACACATAGAACGTCGACCTTCCGATGACCCGATTAGGAGAGTAGATGTATTAGATCTGGCCTATGTTAAGGAAGTTTGAGGTAGACCGAAAAAGATGTGGTTAGAAAGTATTAAAAATGACATTTTTTATTTAGATTTAAATGAGAATTTGACTCTTAATAGGATGTAATGGAGAAAAAAGATTTATGTAGTCGACCCCACAGTGGGATAAAGACTTGATGTTATTGTTGTGTGAAGTCTTTTAGGATCATGATAGGAAACACTTGGATTTCCAAGTGTTTCTCACCAAAACCCAGGAGATCTAGGAGAAAAACTGCTGTCCACAGCAGAAATTCGGCCCAAAAACAGTGAAAATCTGAGAGAAATAGGGAAAAATCCTTGGAAAACAATAGAAACGATTGTATTCCACTAGTAGACAAACAAAACCAAAGCAAGATACAATGTTCTTCAATTCGAGAGGAAGAACAACTCTCCAACAATCTCCGGCAACGCCAAGAGCCAAAGCAAGAAAACCTAGAGGACAAATCTCATTCAAAATCAAGATAATCCCTAATCCCTCTCATAACTCTCAATTAATACAATCTAATTCAAAATAAAAGTAAAAGGACTTCTCTACCCTTCCTTCTCCCTCCAAAAACACTTAAACCATGTTTGAATTCCGAGTGGACCCCACCCCCGCCCCTTTTCCTTCTTCCGCCTGTTCTCTGGCTCGTCTCCGCCTGGAGAAAACCCGGACCGGCTGGGCCGGTCCAGGTTGAGCCGGTCCATGCTGGACCGGCATAACATTACCCCCCTCCCAAAGTACCACCTTGTCCTCAAGGTGGAAGGCAGGAAACTGCACTGCAATCCTCACCAATGGCTCCCATGTGGCTTCGTAATCTGGGAGGCCGCTCCATCTAATCTTCACTTCCTTTTCCCCTTTTTCATTGATGCGCACTCCTTCGACTGCTAGGGGCTCCAATGTCACTTCCATGTCCTCCCTCAATGTGCTGGGCAGCTCTGGGCTTACTGCATGCTCCCCCACCACTTTCCTCAACTGTGATACATGAAAAACGGGGTGTATTCTGGCTGTTGGAGGAAGCCTCAATCTGTATGCCACCTCCCCGATTTTTTCCTCCACTTCGAAAGGGCCAAAATATCTTGCTGCTAGCTTCTCATTTCTCCTTTGGGCTATAGTCCTCTGCCTGTATGGTCGGAGCTTCAAGTAGACCTTGTCTCCAACTCCAAATTGTATATCCCTCCTTTTACTGTCTGCTTGTTTCTTCATAATCTGTTGGGCTCTGAGAAGATGCCTCTTGAGGTCTTCCAACACTTGATCTCTTTCCTTCAGATGCTGATCTACTGCCGATACTGGAGTACTCCCATGGCCGTAATGTACCAGGTGTGGGGGGTCTCTTCCATATAACACCTTGAAAGGTGTCATCTTGGTAGCCGAATGAGAGGAGGTGTTGTACCAGTATTCTGCCCAGGCCAGCCATTTGGCCCACTGCTTCGGTGTCTCTGACACAAAGCATCTCAAGTATGTCTCCAAGCTTCTATTCACCACCTCCGTCTGCCCATCAGTCTGTGGGTGGTATGCTGTGCTCCTCTTCAATACTGTGCCCTGCATCCTAAATAACTCCCTCCAAAAATGGCTCAGGAACACCTTGTCCCTATCTGAGACAATAGACTCTGGTATCCCATGCAGGCGGACTATCTCTCTCACAAAGGCTGTTGCTACTGATACTGCAGTGTATGGGTGTCTCAAGGGGATGAAATGAGCATATTTGCTCAATCTGTCAACCACTACAAATATGACCGTGTACCCTTCTGATTTTGGAAGCCCATCAATAAAATCCATAGTAATCTCTTCCCAAACCTTCTCTGGTAGGGCCAGAGGCTGTAGTAATCCCCCTGGTGCCATCGTCATGTACTTGTTCCGCTGGCAGGTGTCACACTTAGCCACCATCTCCTCTATGTCTTTCCTCATCCCTTTCCAGTACAATTCAGCAGCAATTCGGCTATAAGTTTTCTGCACTCCTGAATGCCCTCCTATGGCACTTCCATGAAACTCCTGTAGCAGTTGGGGAATGTGAATGGAGGACCTAGGGATCACACTCCTTCCCTGATAGTACAATCTTTCTCCCACCACTGAGTATCCTGGGTGGCTGTTTTCATCTGATAGCACATCTTCTTTGATTCTCCTTAGCTCCTCATTCTGGATGCTCTCCTCTTTGATGGCTCCCCAATCTATCAGAACAGGTACTGATACCGCCATCCCCTGGAACTCCCCCATACAGCGTGATAAGGCATCCGCTGCCTTATTCTCTAGCCCTGGCCGATAGTGGATCTCAAAATCATATCCCAACAGCTTGGATAACCACCTCTGATGCTCCTCTGTGACCATCCTCTGCTCCAACAAGTACTTCAGGCTTCTCTGATCGGTTCTGACAATAAAGTGTCTGCCTAAAAGATAAGGTCTCCACTTTTGGATGGCCAGTACAATAGCCATCAGCTCTCTCTCGTATACCGACTTCAGCCTAGCCCGGGACGACAGTATCTGACTGAAGTAAGCTATGGCTCTATGGTTCTGCATCAACACTGCTCCCAATCCATAACCTGAAGCATCTGTCTCCAACACAAACACCTGATTGAAGTCTGGCAGAGCAAGCACTGGCACCGTCGTCATGGCCTTCTTCAGCTTCTCAAAAGCCTCAGAAGCTGCTTCCCCCCATAGAAAATTATCCTTCTTCAGCAGCTCTGTCAGTGGTCCTGCTATGGTGCTGTATCCTCTCACGAACCTCCTGTAGTAGCCGGTCAGTCCCAAAAATCCTCTGAGCCCCTTCAAGGTCTTGGGTTGAGGCCAGGCCAGCATTGCCTCTATCTTGGACTGATCTGCAGCCACTCCTTCTTGGGATATCACGTGTCCCAGATACTCCACTTGTGCCTGAGCAAAGTCGCACTTCTTGAAATTGGCCTTCAGCTGGTGCTCCCTCAGCACCCCCAACACCACTCTCAGGTGCTCCAGGTGTTCCTCCTCAGTCCTGCTATAGATGAGAATGTCATCAAAAAATACCAACACAAACCTGCGAAGGTGTGGCCTGAAGATCCGGTTCATCAATGCCTGGAATGTAGCTGGTGCATTGGTGAGGCCAAAAGGCATCACCAGAAACTCGTAGTGGCCTTCATGAGTCCTGAAGGCTGTCTTCTGCACATCTTCCTTCCTCATCTTGATCTGATGATAGCCTGACTTCAGATCAATCTTGGTGAACAAAGCAGCTCCATGCAGCTCATCCATCAACTCGTCAATCACCGGGATGGGAAACTTATCAGGCACTGTCTCTTTGTTGAGAGCTCTGTAGTCAACACAGAACCTCCAACTCCCATCCTTCTTTTTCACCAGCAGAACTGGGCTAGAGAAAGGGCTCACACTGGGCTGAATGATCCCCCCTTCTAGCATTTCCCCCACCAATTTCTCAATCTCATCCTTTTGCACCTGAGGGTATCTGTAAGGCCTCACACTGATAGGGGAAACTCCCTCTTTCAGGATGATCTGATGCTCTCGCTCTCTGTCAGGTGGGAGTCCCACCGGAGGTTGGAACACATCCTCGAACTCCTGTAAAAAGGGCTGGACCAACGCAGGAATGGGTTTTTCTTCCCCCTCCTGTTGATCCTCCAAGCTCTGCAATTCCACCAGGAAACCTCCTCCTTCCTCATGGATAATTTTCACCATCGACCTGAGTGACACTCCAGCTCTGGACAACCCTGGTTCCCCCCTCAGTTTCACCCTCTTGCCTTCTACCATCAGTTCCATCACCATGGTTCCCCAGTTCACCTTGGTTTCACCCAAGGTCTGTAGCCATTTCATGCCCAAAATGACATCGGTGCTACCCAACCTCAGGGGTAGGAAATCCTCCACCACCCTGATCTCCTGTAGGCTCATCTCCACTCCTTTGCAGATCCCCGTGCTAGACTCAATCTTTCCTGTCCCCATCATCACCCCATAACTGCCTGTCTCAGTAGGCTCCATCCCCAGCTCCTCCGCCACCTGAGTGGATATGAAATTGTGGGTTGCCCCACTATCGATCAGTACTACTACCTCCCTCCCCTGGATCTTCCCCTTCACCTTCATGGTATGACTAGGAGTAAATCCCATCACTGAATTGAGGGATACCTCGGCCACCTCCAACTGGGGGTCACTCTGTTCCTCTTCAGAGTCATCACCCTCCTCAGGCGCCTCGTCTATATAGACGGTGAGAGCCCGAAGAGCGCGATCCTTGCATCTGTGCCCTGGAACAAACTTCTCCTCACATCTGAAACAAAGACCCTTGGCCCTCTTCTCCTGCATCTCCTCCTCAGTCAATTTCTTGAAACTTCCTGCAGTTCTAGTCACTCCGCTCTTCTCCTTTCCACTCTCTCTAGGGACACTAGGGCTTGGCCCTTTTGGAGCCAAGTAAGTGGTAGTGGTCCTGGTGGGACCTCCTGAGTGGTTGTTCCTCCACGAGCGGGCGTTGGTCTTCTGGTTCTCCACCAACTGAGCTAACTCCATCGCTTCCCTCAGATCTCTTGGTCTCATGACCTTCACTGCATCTCTGATCTCGGGTTTGAGACCCTTCATAAAGTTCCCCCCCAACGTACTGTTTGATAGGCCCTCCATGTCTCCCACCAAGCTCTCGAATTTCTTCCTGTATTCCTCCACTGTTCCCTCCTGAGTGAGGGCATAGAACTGCTCGGAGATCTCCCATGGGCTGCTCCCCCTGAATCTCTCCCTGATAGCTTCTTTGAAGTCCCTCCAAGTCCTCACTGGATCCCACTTATCCATGTACTTGAACCAGGCAAACGCCGCCCCTTCCAAGCACATACTAGCCGCCATCAATCTCTCCTCCTCCATCAGGCCATTCACTGCAAAATACCTCTCCACCTTGTGGATCCACTCATCCACATTCCCCTCTTCGAAAACTGGCATTTTCAGCTTTCTGGCCCTCGTGTCCACCCCGTATGCCCTATTCCCCCCATGGCCTCCTCTATCCCAGGCAATGGGATCTTCCCAAGTTCCTCTCTCTCCATATCGGGGCTCATCATCCCTCCTCGGCCGTCGATAGCCATCTTCCCCTCGTGCCCCGCCATGGTGGTTATGGATCCCCCATGGCCGGTCCACTGGGTCGGGCCTCCGACGATGCCAATCATCCTCTCTTTCTTCCCGCCTGATGGACTCCCGATGCAGCATTCTTCCGTTGCTACCAAGCAGTTCCACCTCCTCTTCCCCTTCCGGCTTTGCCTTCTCCTTGCCCTTGCTCCCACTACCTTCTCCTCTTTCCTCCGCTGGCACAGCTCTTGCTTGCCCTTCCAACAACTTTTTCATCATCTCCTCCAATGCCATGAATTTCCCTTCCATATTCTCACTCAACGTCGCCATCTTTTCCTCCAGATCCGCCTTAAATTGACCCACTTCGGTCTCCAAGACTTCTACACGTTTAGATGCCATGGGAACCACGAAATGGTCTCCGGATCTCTCCCGATCAGCAAAAATCTGCTGCGAAAAAGTGGAAAACAGCCCCCCCAACCGTCCGGATCTTCGCTCTGATACCAATTTGATAGGAAACACTTGGATTTCCAAGTGTTTCTCACCAAAACCCAGGAGATCTAGGAGAAAAACTGCTGTCCACAGCAGAAATTCGGCCCAAAAACAGTGAAAATCTGAGAGAAATAGGGAAAAATCCTTGGAAAACAATAGAAACGATTGTATTCCACTAGTAGACAAACAAAACCAAAGCAAGATACAATGTTCTTCAATTCGAGAGGAAGAACAACTCTCCAACAATCTCCGGCAACGCCAAGAGCCAAAGCAAGAAAACCTAGAGGACAAATCTCATTCAAAATCAAGATAATCCCTAATCCCTCTCATAACTCTCAATTAATACAATCTAATTCAAAATAAAAGTAAAAGGACTTCTCTACCCTTCCTTCTCCCTCCAAAAACACTTAAACCATGTTTGAATTCCGAGTGGACCCCACCCCCGCCCCTTTTCCTTCTTCCGCCTGTTCTCTGGCTCGTCTCCGCCTGGAGAAAACCCGGACCGGCTGGGCCGGTCCAGGTTGAGCCGGTCCATGCTGGACCGGCATAACAGATCATATGAGGAAACCTACTTGATAGTATCCAAAAAAGAAATTTTGAAAATATTGCTTGTCTGAAGATTTAATAAATCTCAGGATTGTGTTTCAATTTCCTTGAATTGTTTTATACTTGAAGATATGGAGGCGGCAGTGTGAATTTGTTCTTTTCTTGGTTAAGTTTAGGATCTTGAATCCGTTCTTTACCCTTGATGATTGACCCATTCCTCTCAGAATTCAGGAATTTGTTTTTCAACAACCTTACAATTGCAAAGAGTCATAACTGATTTAACATGGTCATGGTGCTGGTTTCCTGAACTCCCCTCACACTATATTGACCCTTTGCATTTGGCTGAGGTCGAGAAAGACTTTTTCTTTGTTGTGAATCTCAAGTGGAGTTGTGAATTTATACAATTCTACAATTCTCCCTTGAATCAATCAAGGCTTGGACATTTTTGGTTATTAATTTCCTATTTCTTTTCTAGAATGAAGTGCATCTTCAAAGCTCCTCCTATGTGGTGGAATATATGGTACATGCCCCTAAATTAATTTGAAAGCTCTGATATTTATGATGGGGTGGTAGTTCTGGGTTTTGACTTTCATTTCTCCAACTAAAATTTGATTGATTTTGTCAGCCAGGATTGGAATTCTTTGAATATGGATTGTAATTTGGCTTCTTGGAAGTGGTTAGGGCATTGGATTATTCCTGGAGAAATCCGATAGTTTAGTGGATTTGCGGGATTTAGTCGAAGAAACATGAGAAGGGTTGAAAGATGATTACCTTCGTGGCGAGCTCCACTCATGATTTTTTATTTGATAGGAAAAATGTTGTCGAAGGAGGCGAAGAAGCTTTCTTTTGGGTGTATTTCAAAACTTCACTTCACGCAAAAACTAGCAAAGTTGAAGAACATCGAAGAAATTGAGAAGAGGAAAAGCAAATCCTAGACAAGTCTAAGGTTACAGAGAATAGACAAATACCAAAGAAGAGAAATTGTAGAAATATACATGTTATGGTAGAGAGGAATATTGTGTACTACAACCCCAACTCCTTTTTTTTTTTTCGCTCATATCAGATTTTTAACCATGCCTTAGGCTTATATTTTGAAGAGAAAGGAAATAACTCAAGTCTAGTGGTATCCATGCACTGTTCATCATTATTAAGAGTTGCAGACTTCTTCAAACTCTATTTGATGTAAATATGAATTTATTGCATCTTAATCATAGAAATTGGGCAATAATTGAATAATACATTGTTTAAAGTTGAAGTGGCAATTGTCCTGAGGGAAAATCATACAAGTGGGGGATCCAATTCTTTAATTATTATGGGATTCATGAAATTTGTAAGTGTTCAAGGATAGTCATGGGTATTGCCTTGGGTCTCTAAGCTTAAGTGTGTTCCACAATTGGGTTTTCATCAATCTTTACCACTAATGATGAAGACTTTCTAATAGGTCTACCAGTGTAGGCTTGTTAATAATTTTTTCATTCAAATTTTAAGGTATATGTAGAAGGAAGAAAAAACATCTTTTTAATAGATAATTACTTATGTGTTATGTAGTGTTTACACATCCAATAATTGGTTAAGCATTGTTTCCTCATATATCTTCTGGAGGAGTTGACCTTCCTTTCGCTCTTCAAGAAGGGAAGCTCATTTTTTTCCCTCTTTAGTGATAAATCAAACCTTTTTTTCTCCTTCAGGGAAGAGTTCACACTTACTCATCCTATTAGGGGCTATTTGGATACAACATTTAAGATAGATGTGAGTAGGATTTGAGTTAAATCTTGCCAAATGTAAAAAAATGCCTGCTTAATTCTCATGGTATGTTAAATTTTGATTTCATGCCATTTTTCACCTTTTTTATCATCAATTGTGGATTTAGTAAATCCGATAGTTTAGTGGATTTGCGGGATTTAGTTGAAGAAATACGAGAAGGGGTGAAATTTCATTACCTTCATGGCGAGCTCTACTTGTGATATTCTGCCCTTTTAATACATTGTTTTTTATTTTTTTTATTTTATTTCTTTGCTTGCCTTATTTTGCTGATTAATCTCACGTCTGACTCAATGGACCAAAACCGACTTAAACACACTTTGGCCTAGATATATTTTATTTAGTGCGTTGCATCATGTCTGCTAACTTTTAATTCAGGATGAAGCATTGACCAACGAAGAACTATTGTGCAAATTGAAGAAATAATATTTGATTCGAACTAACGTTCAATTTTCTCTTCTGCAGGAATGCACTCTCTATGTGCGCTTCTGTAACAAAGATTATCCCTGATCTTACTAACAAAACGAAGATTTCTGGATGTATCCTTTTTCTCCTTATTGTCGTTAATATTTATCCAAGTTTTCAACCCCTCCATTTTGCGAACTTTTATTTGGTCCGGTCACCTAACGTAGCTCTATGTTCGGACGCCAGTAAATTAGTGCCACGTGTTCTCATTATTTACTGCGCGGGCCGACAACCCGACCCGGAACGGAGCCGGGATTGCTTTGTTTGCGTATTGCTAGGTATTACTCGGTATTGCTAGGTATTGGTTGATTTTGCTCGGCAATAACGAAAAATACCAATCTGTGAAGACCAATACCGAGCAATACCGAGAAATACCGAGCAATACTGAGTTTTTCTCAGTATTGGTTTTGACAGAGCGGTATTTCTCATTATTGCCAAGCAATACCTAACAATACCGAGTAATACCGAGCAATACCGAGCAATACCGACCAATACGTGAACATAGCAATCCCGGGTCAGGTCGTCGGGCCGCGCTGTAAAGAGTAAGAGCACGTGGCTACATATTATTGGTGTCCGAATATAGAGCTACATCAGGTCACCTGACCTTAATTATTATGTGCGGACACCGGACGCAAAGCTTGCGTCTGGATTGCTCTGCTTTTACTGTACTTTTGATATATTTTTGCAAAAGGGCAGCTAATACACAATTTTAATTGCATATTAGCTGCCCTTTTGCTGAGTATTTGCAAAAATACAGAAAAAGAACAACAAATATCTTACTCATTGAGTATTTGCTGCGCTTTTCAAATACTCAATAAAAGGACAGCAAAATGGCAAGCTAATATGCAATTAAAATTGTGTATTGGCTGCCTTTTTGCAAAAGTACATCAAAAGCGCAGTAAAAGCATAGTAAAAGTGCAGCAATCTGCTCCAGTGTCCGCACAGAATAATTTGCCTCATTTTGCAGAAGAATCTCCCGCTTGCTATAATAATTTACTTGAGCCTGCTTGATAGCAGCTTGTTGGCAAAATGCTTTGTTCAGTGAACCTTAAAACTTATCACAGCTATTGTGGACAGGAGCAAGAAAAAGGTCGAGAGGTTTGAGTTTGACCCAGCGATGCCCCCATTTGAGGTTTGTGATAAGCTGTGGAAGATGTCTTCTTAGTACAGTTTTAATCTCGCGGCTGACACTGTAGACTCTACGAGATATGGTTTCAGTGTTAAAATTCTGGTTGGGTTTATGATTTGACTGAAGCGTTAGGACCATTCAATTTAGAAAGAAATTGAATGCCCAGATTGTTATTGCTTTTCTTTTTTGTTTTTATTATGCTAATTAGTTTCAATGAAGGTTATTATCACTTGCAATCCTTGTCATGAGTTGCCATGTTATCAACAAGTAGGGTGGCTTGAAATTAATTCTCAATTTGGCTCTGATTCGAAATTCTTAAATTTTGGTGGGACATCCGGAGGCGGATGAGAAGGCGTCACGTCATGCAATGCACATTGCATTGGGTGATGTGGCGTCTCATTTGCCTCCGGATGCATTCGGCGTCACGTCATGTGTGTGTGAGAGATAGAATGTTGATGTTATGGATGTCAATGAGTGTCAACATTAATTTTGAATTTTGATAGTGGGTTTTGATGGGCATTAGCATTGGTGATGAAGAAGTCTCAACTTTGTTAGTGAGAGCAGGCCCTGTAAGCGACAACAAGTGTTGGGTGCTGATTGGTAGTTCTTGGGACTCTCCTTTGGAATCCCAAAAGCTTACTTTCGAACCTCCAATAAGCTGATGCAAGACTTATCTAAAGACTTCTGTATATTTTTTGATGGAGTTATGCTTTTCGTTTTGAGCACAAATCATAATGCTCCATCATAGCTTACTTTTTGACATATAATATTTTTTTGACATCTTAATATTTTAATGATATTCAAAATAAGTGATTTGGGCTCATTGAACTTGTCCCGTATCAACTCGTTTTATTTACTAGTATGTAAGTTTTGAAGAGTATTTAGTGTCTTATATGTTCTAACCAAGTTTGCATACTTTTGAGTGTTTTATTTGGGCATATATTGAAATATTCTTGATAATATTGTTGCATTTTTTTCACCTATGAGCTCTTTTTACTATAAATTTATTATTTTTTTTAAATGTTCATATCCAAGATTAGATTTTGAAATTTTCTTATTAAAATTTGATCTATAAATTGCATCAAAATTCATATATAATAATTTATTTTCTCTAGTTACAATGATAACATAAAAGGGCTAGCAACCTCTTTTTATAATTTGAAAAGATAGCCTTATGAAGGCACGGTTAGGGGTGTAAATGAGGCGAGTTGAGTCAAAGCGTGTACGAGCTTGACTCATGAGTCAAATATTGAGCTCAACTTGTGACACCAAAACGAGATTGTCAAGACACTCGATTTTGATTTCTTGCCCGCCATTCGCCTTTTTCCCACTTGGATCTCAATTTTCCGCTCATTATTCCTCATTTTCCTCGGTTTCTCGGCTAGCAGTAGCCTCGAGGCCCTCGTCCTCACTCTGCAAGCATTTTGTCTGCACAATGTAGATCGCATTGCGCCTTTTCGAGCTCTTCGTCTGCATGTGAGACGTGCAGAGCTCAATAGCTTTTTGTCTGCTACGAGGTCTTAATCCCCTCATATGTTTTTTTTTTTTTTTTAATTACAAGTGGAATTCGAGCCATCTTGCGAGCCGAGCCTTGTCAAGCTCGAACTTGACTAGTAAGCTCGATAAGCTCGACTCATGAGCTCATAAAATGAGTCAAGCTCGAGCTAGCTAGCGAGCCAACTCGGCTCACTAACAACCCTAGGTATGGCTCTACATCCTCACCAAACATGAATTTTGCCATTTTAACCAAAAATTAAATCATATCAAATATGCTGAAATCATCTTCGAACAAATAATAAATTTAAAATTCATTTCTTCAAACATGTTGAATTAATTATAGAATTATAATCTTCAAATAAAAAAAAATCATATTTGAACTAAATTTTCGGAGGGGTGAATGGAGAGAGAAAAGGGGAGTCTGTCAAACTAGGAAGATGGGGTGATGATGACTCGTGACCTAATTAAATAAACATAGAGCCAATAACACTTACAAATCAATTTGACACATTATTCAAACGACTCATATAGACTCACTAACACAAAATACTCAACATAAAGTAAGCGGATTAATACACTAAGGTTTCGTTCGGGACAGTTTTTTTATTGCTTCTTAAAACAGAATTTTAGTTCAAAAATTTTAATTTTTTAACTAAAATTCTGTTTTAAGAGACAATAAAAAAAATCATCCCAAACGAAACCTAAAAAACTCGCAAATACATAATGACGGGTTTTAGGCATAATCAATGTAGACGCGAGACTCAATGACATGATGGCAATGGTGATGACCTTTAGAATCATGATGCACCACATCAATCACCTAATAGAAACTCAATTTCTTGGTTTCAAAATGTGGTTCTTATAACATGTAAAATGACACATTTTGCCATTACTTTCATGTTCTATATTTAGGTGGAAATGATATATTTAGTTCATCACAATTTCGAGAAATTATTCTGTGCGGATACCGGACGGGCAGATTCGTCTGGTTTTGTCTCTGTGAACATAAAAGTGTAGCATGAACTGAGCTGCGCTTTTACTATTCACAAAGACAGAATCAGACCGAAGATTCATCCGGTGTCCGCACAGAATAATTCATCCACAGTTTCTGAGTGCAGAATCTCAACCACGTGTAAAATAGTTAACGGTTTTTTGTTCCTCGCCATTTGATATTAGAATTAGATATTATTTGGGACGGTTTTTTGACTGCTTTTTAAAGTAGTTTTTTTAGTTGAAAAATTAAAAAATTTTATACTAAAAAAATGTTTTAAAAAACATTAAAAAATGGTCCCAAATGAAACCTTAATTTGCTCATTGCAATAGGGCAATAAGTAATTTCTTGAGATATTATGGTTTAACAGTCTGCATAGCTGATATACAGTTGACAGCTTCGTTCTTTGAAAATTAAAACCCACGTTTATTTTTCTTAATAACTCTCTCTCTCTCTCTCTCCTTAAAAAAATCGTGCAATGCATTTCGTCTGCCTGTAACTCAGCATAGAAGTTCTGGCACGTTATACTGTTTGATTAAAGTTTCGTTTGAAACGACTTTTTTATTGCTTATTAGAATGACTTTTTAATACAAAATTTAAAATTTTTGAACTTGAAAGCCGCTTTAAGAAACAAGAAGAAAGTTGTTCCAAACGAAACCTAAATTAAGGACTTTTCTATTTTCTTGATTCTGGTTACGGCTTCCATAATTCTTTTTTTTTTTATTTCAGTAGCACCCGACAGCTAATTGAAGTCATTTCCATTATTTGTCAGCCGCTGATGAGAAAAATGCTATCTTCATAGTGAAAAGTGGGATATATTTCTCATTTTGATCATCATATATACAACCGTTAAGTTACATTACATGCTGATAGCTCTGTCGGAGTTCGTTGATTCTTTCTGCAACTCTGTAAATTGTCAGTGAGGCTATTCGGGCCTTAAAAAAGAGAAATTATACCGTCCGGATGTAAGTGTACATAGTATTTGCACATACTGTATAAAAAAAATCAAAATGTGTCACTGTAGACACTGTGTACACTCACATCCGGACGGTTCTTTACCGTCCGGACTCCACAAGGAATAATTTCTCTACAAAAAGAAACCAACCGAGCACTTTTGATAAAAATGTGGGAATCTGGATAAAACCAAAGCCTGCAAAAGATTACAGGAAATTCTGTCTCATTATTCTTTGAAAACAAACTAGTGATCCATGTCTATTGCTTTTGTCTATACCTTGTGAGTCTTCATGACCATTTCACTCTTGCTAAACGTTTCTGCTCCATAATCTACCTTTATGCTGCAGTCCAGACTGAACTGCATCATAAATTTAACTAAAAAATCAATCAAAACAGTGAGAAAAAAAAAAAATCAATGTCGTAGTTTGATGTGAACTTTGGCTTTATTTGGAACTGCGTTATTTCTGCTTCTTAAAGCAGCTTCTTAGTACAAAAAATTTTGTACTAGGAAGTTGAAAAAAAGTCATTCCAAATGAAGTCTTTGTCTGAAACTAAGGTAAATTCAGGCTTTGTTAGGGGACAACATAAGCTTTACCTTCATCATGGGAAATGAGAAGTTAATGACATGAATTCTAGCTCGAACAATACCAACTATCTGTGCTTCAATTTGACTACCATTAGAAGAATTGCCATGATTGTTCCATGTCTTTGCATTTATAAATCTACTGATATTAACTCTCTCCAGCATAACATGCATGATGACTGTCACATTTGTGCCATTTGGGGGCTGGTAGAATCCTGGGACCTTTACAACACCAACTGGATTGCTTTCATAGATCATCCCAAAGTTCGAAGGGCTGTATCTAATCCCAAACTTATTGAAATTTTGCGCAACAAACAACAAAGACGCCATTGATGCTTGAAGATAAACTCCCTTCCCAGAAGTTGTATCCAGTTTTATGGGGTCAAGGTGAATGGAATGCAAGTGGAAAATGGGCTTCTTTGGTTTCAGAAAGAGGAGAATAAAGAGAATGGATGATGATAGCAATAAAAAGCTGAGTAAGATGAAGGAGAAGAGGCAACAATACCTCATTATGAGTGAATTGGACTCCTTAAAAGGCTTTTGTGCTTCTGAATCCATTCTCTTAGTTCTGTTTCTCTGTTATCTTCTTCATCATTTTTGTTTTTCTTTGGAGATATGAGCTTTTTGGTTTGTTATACTTGCCTGCTTGTCCTTCGTACAAGCCTTGCAAATACTTTCCAGGTTTCTATTCCTTTCTTTTAGGTTGGTTATCATTCTTCCTTGTCCATGTTCTTGCCACATAGCATCTTTTTGGACAGAAGACTTCAATTGATGGGTTACTAGCTTTACAAGGAAACGATTGCAGCCTTTTATGCCCTTATTGACCATTGTATTAGATTTTTTTTTTTTCCTTAGATTTAAGACTATGGAAATCCATCCCTAATATCTTGATTTCCATCACTAGGATTGAAGGGGGTTATTGTTAGTTCTTTATGGAATCTGATTGTGTCAATAAATACGATTGTATTGTTGACTAATATCTCAATTTTATCAATAGAGCTCAATAAGGAGCAAGTTGGGGGGCCTAAGGGTGAGGTTTTAGGGCTAAGCCCTCTTTTTTTGCATGCAATGCAAGCTATTGTAAATCAGCTCAGACAGAGAACCCCGCACCAAGACATTGTGGATCTATCGCCAAGGCGGTGCAACGCTCAATGGATTTAGTAAATTCTTGGAAGGTTAAATGATGAAAATTATTTGATATGCCGGTTGTTAAATTTTTCTAAATTTTATTAAATTATTTGGCTATTTACTTCATGATTTCTAAGATTTGACCAGCATTGGTGTTAGATTTAATATAATAAGATGAATCACTGTTTTTTTTAAATCGAATAAAATATAATTAACATCTTAAAGTGAAATATAATAACTTAACAATATAATGCAGTACTTATTTTTAAATTTGAAATTTTTATTGATAAATATGTTATTAATTAATTGTTAATTGATAAGCATATATATATATATATATATATATGAGTTTTAATATGAGCTATTGAACAAATTGAAATTTAGTAAAAAATAAACTTGTGAATCACTAAACACCATCTTTTTATTGGAAAATTTTACTATATATTTATTATAATACATACAATTGATCAATTATCCTTATTATTTGTTTGCTCAGAGAAATTTATTTAAAAGTTTCTTTCTGGACGAAATTATCCTCATTGAGAGATAATCTCTTGTATTCGCATACTACTTACTAAAATCGAAGTCCTTTGAAATTGGGTCAAATTTGTTTTGAACTATTCAAATACCTGTTGGAACATGATTCAAATTTGTTTGAATCATCTAAACTCTCGTGCTATGTCATTCAAAATCGTTTAAAAATATTAGAATTCGAGGGTGTTTTGGTTCGATGTTAGCGGCCAATCATACAAGCTCTGAGATTATCAAAGATGGTAGGTGTTCATAAAAGGGTCGTTCAAAGGTTAATATATCTCTTCACTCGATGTGTGACCATACTTATACAAGGTAAGAACAATTCTATTTAAAATGAAATTTCAAATACATTTTTCTAAAAAATAAACTATATGAATATAACAATGAATTTAACAATATGAATATTTGAGTAATTGTGTTTATTATAAGGAATATAAAGTCAAATTTTCAAAAATTTACTTACCCAAAAAATGTTTGACAAAGTTTAGCCTTAACTTTGATTAAACCATAGTTAAATTTTGCAGTCAAACAACCCCTAAGGATATGAAAAAAGCTCCTAACCTGTTTGGACTGACCAGGCATTAACTGATTTGGTTCAATGCAACCTAAACAAATCAGTTTATGTTAATCCTTAGTTTAACCATGACAATTTTATTCCACATTAGGAGCTGCACTACAATCATAAATTTAGATCTTCAAGGCCAATGTGGGCATGTGGCAACACATTTATAAGGTGTCAACTTGTTGAACCTTCTCAAGATGAACTTTTCAACACATGACTAAGGCAATGAAGTTAAATGAAAAAGGATGATAGAAGAGGATTTCAAAAGAAGTATGTTAAATCTTAAAGAAAATAAGTACACAAACTAATTAATTTTATAACTGTTAGATACTTTGTTTATAATGAATTAAGAAACACCAAAGGCTATAAATCCTCATTCCAATCTCTAGCTCAATGCTTGCTACTAAAGTTTTGTTTGGAACGACTTTCTTATTGTTTCTTAAAGCAGCTTTTTAAAAAGCTTATGTAAGAAGCAGTAAGAAAGCCATCCCAAGGCTTCGTTTGGGATTGATTTTTTACTGCTTCTTAAAGCAGTTTTTTAGTACGAAAATTTTAATTTTTATATTACAAAGCTGCTTTAAGAAGTAGTAATAAAGTCATCTCAAACGAAGCCTAAGACTTCATATTAAACTTGATTATTTGTTTGTCATAAGCCACACCTTCTCAGCCACTTTCCAACTTAGGTGATGCCATTCTCAAGTACCTAAAGAGAACCTATTCATTTCCTTATTTCCCTTTAGAATTTCTAGAGCTTTTTAAGCAATCATGAACACTCTAAAGGCCTCCCAAAGCTCCTCTAATAAGTTTATGAAGGTAATTTTTATTACAGGATAAATTTAACTTACCACAAAGCCCATGCATGTAATCTCTTGGTGGTTTCATCTTAGCAAAGCAAATCTCCTTTTGTTCAGTTCAATCAGAGAAAACTTTAGTCATGTAAATCTCTTTTAACCCTTTCCAAACTCTTTTCTAAAGAACTGACTGCACACACCTTATGACCTATGTTATTCCTTAAACCCATTGGTATAGCTTATCCCAAGGAGCATTTAGAGCTCTAGTACACTTGATACTTTCAAAAACTAATGCAAGAATTAAGAATCATCAAACTTTCAAAAACTAAGGCTTGAATGAACTTACAAAACAACACTTCCACTTTCTTGGATGGCCAAAGCACTTAACAAATGACCAAACTAACCATGAGGTGGTTGACCCATGCAAAATTACATGGCAAACTATAAATTTTTCATGCAAAGGTGGTAGAAATTTGTTCAAACATACATACAACCATCTCTCCTTTCAAACACTCATAACAAGAAAACAAATATATGAAATTAAACAAAATAACATGAATATAATAAAGATTAACAAATTAACATGTATGATCTCCAAAATATAATAAAACTATATTGAATTCCCGTCTTTTTAATCATGTATGTGCAACTATAGTTAGTAACGTTACATTACAGAATGGACAAGCTTTCGGTCTAAGATATTTTCTAACTTGAGGGGGAGCACAATGAAATTTGCTTTCATTGGTTGGATTCTTGAGAGTATAACCTGTTAGTATATATGAGTGGAATTTTTATGAAAGAGGATTAATTGAGAGAATAACAACACATCGAGAATTTTTGTTTTGTTATTCAACTTTTAAAGCCTATGCCCATAGTGTGAAATATGAGTTGATTTCATTATGAAATATAAAACATGCAAAATACTAGTGAAGTTCACATTGTTCTATCGAATTGTGAGCTGAAATGTGAGGGATGAGGGAGACGAGAAGAGATAGTAGGGGGACTCCATTCATATATAAACATTCTAGTTCCCTTTCTCCCAAATTTCTCAATACTAACCTATTTTCTAAGGAAAAAGATAATATATTAATTTGAAAGAGGGTGTCCAACAATGCTAATATGCGAAGTGATCAATAACTTTAGCATGTGTCATGAAAAAAGGAGTTGAGGATATATTTGGAGGAAAAAAAGGAATTGAGGAGCCAACGAATCTTGATTAATATATCAAAAGGTTAAGAATTTAGGGAGACCTTAACAAAAGTCATAAAAGCTCTTTGTTGAAAAATGTTAGCAATTTTGCTTGTGATATTTATGTGGGTTGTTATTGTTAGGATTGATTCAGTTTTAATTACGATGTTCCACAAGACATCATACCGGCGTCAAGTCCTATATATAGATGTATAGGATGATATATTGAGTGACCCCCTTTGGATGAGAAATTAAATCAATAAAGCTCTCTCTCTCTCTCTCTCTCTCTCGATCTCTCTCTCTCTCTCCCCCAAGAAGCTAAAGAATTTTCCTCTTTTCTTCTTCCTCCAAGATTTTCATAACATCTATAGATCTAAGGTAGGCATCAGAGTTAAAAATATAGATGCAACCGATCACATAAGTATAGAAGACCTAGCAATCTGGAAAGAAGAGTTGGCATATCTTCTCTGTTAATGAACTTTGGTATATGGGGCCTTCATGGCTGAAGGGTCAATGGACTATTAGCACACTAGTCACTCGATGTATCAATTATGGATGAAGTCCAATTAAAAAAAAAACTTATAGAACAATCTAAGTTGACAAGCATCAATGATTAATATAAACAAAAGAATAGTATATGAACCAAGAAGACACAATAAAGGTAGCATCAGAACTTAGGTATATTGATTCTAAGTAACAATATTAATAGGATGCAAAAAGGTTTGACAAAGGTACCAAGAATAAGTTAGTAGTGAGATTTTTCAAGTTTTCAACATGAAAAAAATTATCAAAATATGGACAAAGAATTCTAGATGAAACTAAACTAACATCATTCATATAAAATCAAACTTGGTTACAATTCAAAATCAACTTAAGTTGATAAAAACATTTTAAAAAATAAAACCAATATACTTTTTTTCTTAAATAAAGTCAGCCCTACGTTATGCGATATATATATTTTTCAATCAACTAGACTAGAATTTCAAAAACTTACATTAAACTCTTGGATTCCTTACTTCTTAAAATATAAAGTTAAAAAACAAGTCAAGTGGGGATGTCAATTATTTCGAGTTTGCCAGTTGGGCATGACTCGAATTTGATATATCTTGAATATGTTTTATCAGATTATGACCCATTTTTTATACTAGCCAATTTTATTTATTGGAACACAATTCAATTTGAACCCTGCCCAACCCAAACTCAACAAGTTTAACCATTTTATTATATAAATTGTGTAATTTTTTTAGATGAATATGACCCGTTTGACAGCCTAACCCAAATACAATTCGTTTAACTATAAAATGTCATGTTTAATCATAACATGATCAATTTAACCTGAACCTAGATGATAATTAGGTGAGTTTTGAGTTAATTTCGAGTTAATCCAAGCCCGAACTAAAAAATAATCCAGTCATGCCTTTAAATTGGAGCCCAATCCGAATAATAATTGGTTCAATCTAAACCATTTTAATTTTTTATATGATACAATAACAAAAAATAATTCATATAGTTGAACCCAATTAGTAACATAAAATGTTATTGTTATTATTGTAGTACAAATTTTATGCTGTCAAAACATAAAATCTTAAGTCGGCTTCAAATTGATTTTCAATATATATATATATATATATATATATATATATATATATATATATATATATATATATATATATATACACACGTTAATTATATATTTTTTTATTATTTTCTTAAAATTTAATAATATGCACTTTGTGCCGCATAATAAAATATTAAAAAAAAATTATGTCTATCTATCTACAAATCCATAACTGAAAAAGCAAGAGGAGAGATCATTGAACAAGGGAGCTTTGCTAGGGTTTACTTTCCTTAACTTTCCTCCTGCCACCACTCTTCGTTCTACTCGCCTCTTCGCGGGGAGGGGTTTCTCCCCTCCACTTCCCCCCTCTCTATGGCCTCCTCCTCTTACTTCACGGACTTCCCCCTTTTACCATGGATCCCTAGTCTCCTGCTCTCCCTAATCCAATCAGATTAAACCTTGTCTCTAACCTCACTAAAGAAGACCTCGTTGCTAGCAATTTTTCCCTCTCCTTCATCCCCCCGCACCTAAAATCCCTTTTTCTACCGATGACTTGGCCCTATGGCTTCATGATTGTAGCTCTTCTCTTGTCGAGTATTCTATCAGACCCCGGCCGACTTACCTCAGCCTTCTCAATGCGGTGAAGCATGCTTGGAACCTTAAAGGTTCGTTGATCTCCTATCGTTGAATGATGACTTCTTTCACTTTAAGTTCTCCTCTCTGGAAGACTACCAGGAGGCATTGACGGGAGGTCCCTGGTTCTTTTTTGGCCGCCCTTTTATCTTGCAGAAGTGGACACCCAAGTTCAAGCCTAAAAGAGATGAGTTTTCCTCTATCCCTCTTTGGATTAAAATAGTTGATTTGCCTCTGGCGGTTTGGAACCTACTGGTATTTCAAAGATTGCGAGCTTTGTGGGACACCAGCTTGTGGTGGATGCCCTCACTGCTTGGAAAACTAGGCTTAAATATGCTAGAGTTTGTGTTATGGTTTCAAGCAATTCCACTCTCCCTTACGAAATACCTATCTCTCTTAATGGTGATGATGTTAATTTGAAAGTGTTGTACAACTGGAAACCTTCCCCATGTACTGGCTGCGGTTCTATAGTCCACCCCTCATCCCTCTGTCAAATTAACCCCCAACCTAAACCCCCTATGATCCATGCTCGGGGAAGAATCCATGCACGATCATCCAGGCCTCCTCCTTTAAGGCCACTGCTCCTCCCCTCTAACCCGACTACTCTAGCAATTAATACCAACCCGACCACTCCAGCAATTACTACCAATCCCCCTATCCCACAGACTAATACTCTCCCACCTTCCACACCCAATCCCCCCGTCCCACAAACCTATACTCTCCCACCTTCCACACCTAATATTTTGGTTGTTGAACATCAGGTCTCTTTAGCTACTATTATTCAACCTGGGATTTTACCAAATCCTTCTACCCTGTTATGCTTGCAGGTCCAACCAAAAGATCTACTCCCTAATTTGAATTCCCCCACTGAAGAATTGTCATCCTCTGATAACTCCCCCTTCATCACCCACATCTAACCTGATACCTCCACCCCTCCTAGCTCCTCTCAATATCCCCCTATCTTGGGATTGCCTGCTCTTCCTATTGACCCCCCAATTTCTTCACCTAATAGGCTTGCAATCTTGCAACCTGAAGATCCCCCTGATGAGGTACCATCCACCTCTGTTAGCTCCCCAAAAATCCCAACATACCTTCATAATGCCCCCAAAGCCCCCAAAAGCAAGATCGCCAAGAAGACTTGCTCGTCCAACTCCAAATCCAGATGACCCAAGGACCTATTGGCTGCTGGAACGTTAGGGGATTCAACTCTCCTTATAAAGTCCTTACCTATAAAAAATTTGTTTCCTTCTTTCTCCTTGACATGATGTGTATTCTGGAAGTAAAAATTTCCGCTGCTTCCATGATCGACCCTTGGTTCATAAATTCCCATAGACTGTTTTTGAATGAATTATCTTGTAACAATTTCAGCTGCTCCTCTCCTGGCAGAATTTGGATTAAATGGAATCCGATGAATATTTCTTACAGCCCCTCTCTCATCTCTCGACAACTTATTCATGGAAACCTTCGGTCTACCTCTCTGCCCCCGACCCTCCTCACTGTGATTTATGCTGCTAACTCCCCTTCTGAGAGAGCTTCACATTGGCAATAGATACTAAACATTGCCTCAACAATCACCTCCCCTTGGGTCATTCTTGGGGACTTAAATTGTTGCAGATATACAGATGAAAAATCAGGGGGCTATCCTCTTCCTCATAGTCGTTTGGAAGAATTAAATAGTTGGATTTTTAGTGCTGGTCTGTTTGACCTTCCATCCTCTGGTTTGTTCTATACATGGTATAATCAGAGAGTTGAAGACTCCATTCATATAAAATTGGATAGAGTTTTGGCTAACTCGGCTTGGTTGGAATTATTTCCTAATTCCTTTTATAAAGTGGAACCTCCCTCTTGTTCTGATCATTCACCTTTGGTGCTTCTTACGGGAAACTCTTGTAATTCTTTTGCTAGATTTCAATTTAAGAATTATTTAGTGAATATATATGGTTTTTGGGAGGGTTTAATCTTGGTTTTTGCTTATCCAAACTCTAGCAGCCCCATCTCTGCTCTTTATTCTAAGCTCCATGGTCTTAAAGATTTTATCGAAGGGAAGAAATGGTCCAATTCTTCTTTCCTTTCCAACAGAATCAATGAACTTCATGCTGCCCAAGATTTTTGCTTTGCCCAAATTCAAAATAGGCCTCTTGACCCGAATCTTAATGCTGACCTGAAAAATATAAACTCCTCTCTTGCCTCTCTTCAAAAGGCTGGGTAATCCAGCGTGCCAAAGCTAACTGGTTATTTAGAGGTGAAGATGATTTGGGGTTCCTCTTTGCTAGAATCAAATCTAGGAACTCTTACAGTCGAATCAATGAAATTCACACTGATGATGGACACTTTAGTTCCCCTGTGGATATTGCTAAAGCTGTTGTTACCTATTTCCAAAGATTATATAATTCCCCTAAACCGAACTATACTTGGAGGAGGCCTATTCCTATTGGGTCTACTATTCCTCCACATCTTATAACTTCTCTTATAAACCCGATGTCTGACATGGAGATTAGGAATGTTGTTTTTGCTTGTTCTTCTTCAAAGGCCCCTGGACCTGATGGGTTTACTTTTGAGTTTTACAAAGCTACCTAGGACATTATTAGTAGCCAAGTTTGCAAAGCTATAAAATATTTTTTTCTCTACTAGGAAGCTTCCTAAATGTGCTAAAGCCACTGCTAATGCTCTGATACCTAAGGGTACTCATGCTTCCTCTTTTATGGACTACCGTCCCATCTCCCTTTGCAATGTATTTTATAAGATTATTGCTAAAGTTATTGCTAATAAGATGAAAGAGGTTATGCCTTTCATCATTCATAAGAGCCAAGCTAGTTTTATCAAACATAGAATCTCTACTGACAACATCATGCTTGCTTCTGAAATTCTAAGAGATTTTAATGGCAATGCTAGAGAGAAATTTTTTTTTTGTGCTAAATTGGATATACGGAAAGCTTTTGATAATGTCTCCCGAGAGTTTCTCCTCACTCTGCTTCTTGAAAAAGGTTTTCCTACACAGTTTATTAGATGGATTGAGGGATGTATTAAAGATGTCTATTTTTCTGTTTGTATTAATGGTGGGCTTGAAGGGTTCTTTAACTCTTCAACTGGGCTTAGGAAAGGCTGCCCTTTGTCCCCTTTACTTTTTTCCATGGTGATGGATGCTCTCTCTTGTGAGATTAATGATAACGACTTCTCTAGGATTTCCTCTGTGGGTTTCTCTATTAATCATCTTCTGTATGCAGATGATATTTTGGTTTTTGGGCAAGCTACTCTTCTAAATGCTGGTTATCTTAAGAGTTCCTTAAAACTTTTGCGGATCACTCTGGGCTAGTGGTTAATAATGCTAAATGCTCCATTATGTTTTCTCACAACACCCCTTTAGCTAGTGACATTACCTCCTTGCTTGGTTTCACCCAAACCGAAAACACCCTAACTTATCTTGGCCTCCCTATATCTATTAAAAAACTTAATGCTACTCACTTCCAACCACTACTGAGTAGGCTTTCTACTCTACTTGCTGGTTGGAAAGTTAAATTCTTGTCTTTTGCAGGTAGAATTCAGTTCTTAAAGTTCACTATCATCACCACCCTTGCTTACTAGATCAGGGGGGCTATTTGATAGGTACCACTTGAATATTCCAAGCGATTCCTATCGGATTTTCACCGATTCACCGATATTTCACTGTTTTCAATAGAAAACAGCCACCAACAATGGAAAAACTGAGAGAAAAGGGAGAAAACTTTGGAAAAACAATAGCAAATAATTGTATTTCCATAGTAGATGATAAAATTCAAAGCAAGATACAATGTTCTTCAATTCGAGAGGAAGAACAACTCTCCAACAATCTCCGGCAACGCCAAGAGCCCAAACAAGAAAACCTAGAACACAAAACTCCTTTTAAAATCAAGATGATCCCTAATTCCCCTCATAACTCCCTATTAAAACAATCTAATACAAAATAAAAGCAAAAGGACTTCTCTACCCTTCCTTCTCCCTCCAAAAACACTTAAACCATGTTTGAATTTCAAGTGGACCCCACCCCAGCCCCCTTTGAAATTTCCGCCTGCTCCCTGGCCCGTCTCCGCCTCGCGTAGATTTGGACCGGCTGGGCCGGTCCAGGTTGAGCCGGTCCATGCTGGACCGGCGTAACATTACCCCCCTCCCAAAGTACCACCTTGTCCTCAAGGTGGAAGGTCGGAAACTGCTCTGCAATCCTCTCCAGTGGCTCCCATGTGGCCTCATAGTCTGGGAGGCCGCTCCACCTAATCTTCACTTCCTTTTCCCCCTTCGCATTGATGCGCACTCCTTCTACTTCTATAGGCTCAGTGTCACTTCCATGTCCTCCCTCAATGTGCTGGGCAACTCTGGGCTTACTGCATGCTCCCCCACCACTTTCCTCAACTGTGAGACATGAAAAACGGGGTGTATTCTGGCTGTTGGAGGAAGCCTCAATCTATATGCCACCTCCCCGATTTTCTCCTCCACTTCAAAAGGGCCAAAATATCTCGCTGCGAGTTTCTCATTTCTCCTTTGGGCCATAGTCCTCTATCGGTATGGTCGAAGCTTCAAATAGACCTTGTCCTCGACTCCAAACTGTATATCTCTCCTTTTGTTGTCTGCCTGCTTCTTCATAATCTGTTGGGCTCTAAGTAAGTGCCTCTTGAGCTCGGCCAACACCTGATCTCTTTCCTTCAAATGCTGATCCACTGAAAATACTGGAGTGCTCTGATGGCTGTAGTGTACCAGATGTGGGGGATCCCTACCATATAACACCTTGAAAGGTGTCATCTTAGTAGCCGAATGAGACGAGGTGTTGTACCAGTATTCTGCCCAGGCTAGCCATTTGGCCCACTGCTTCGGTGTATCTGACACGAAGCACCTCAAGTATGTCTCCAAACTCCTATTCACCACCTCTGTCTGCCCATCAGTCTGTGGATGATAGGCTGTGCTCCTCTTCAATACGGTGCCCTGCATCCTAAACAGTTCCCTCCAAAAATGACTCAGGAACACCTTGTCCCTATCAGAAACAATGGACTCTGGTACCCCATGCAGGCGGACTATCTCCCTCACAAACGCTGCTGCTACCGACACTGCTGTGTACGGGTGTCTCAAAGGAATGAAATGAGCATATTTGCTCAGCCTGTCGACCACCACCAGTATAACTGTGTAGCCTTCTGATTTTGGGAGCCCATCAATGAAGTCCATAGTAATCTCCTCCCAAACTTTCTCTGGTAGGGCCAGAGGCTGCAGTAATCCCCCTGGTGCCATTGTCATGTACTTGCTCCGCTGGCAAGTATCACACTTAGCCACCATCTCCTCTATGTCTTTCCTCATCCCCCTCAAGTACAATTCAGCAGCTAGCCGGCTATAAGTTTTCTGCACTCCTGAATGCCCTCCTATGGCACTCTCATGAAACTCCTGTAACAGCTGGGGAATATGGATGGAAGACCTAGGAATCACACTCCTTCCCTGATAGAGCAATCTTTCTCCCACAACTGAATAGCCCGGGTGGCTGTTCTCATCTGCTAACACCTCTTCTTTGATCTTCCTCAACTCCTCATTCTGAATGCTCTCCTCTTTGATGGCTCCCCAATCTATCAATACTGGTACTGATACAGCGATCCCCTGGAGCTCCCCCATACAGCGTGATAAGGCATTCGCTGCCTTATTCTCTAGCCCTGGTCGGTAGTGTATCTCGAAATCATATCCCAACAGCTTGGACAACCACCTCTGGTGCTCCTCTGTGACCATCCTCTGCTCTAACAAGTACTTCAGGCTCCTCTGATCAGTTCTGACAATAAAGTGTCTGCCCAATAAGTAAGGTCTCCACTTCTGGATGGCCAGTACAATCGCCATCAGCTCTCTCTCGTAGACCGACTTCAGCCTAGCCCGGGATGACAGGACTTGACTGAAGTAAGCTATGGGCCTGTGCCTCTGCATCAACACTGCTCCCAATCCATAGCCTGAAGCATCTGTCTCCACCACAAACACCTGACTGAAGTCTGGCAGAGCAAGCACTGGCACCGTCGTCATGGCCTTCTTCAGCTTCTCAAAGGCCTCTGAAGCTGCTTCTCCCCATAAAAACCCGTCCTTCTTCAACTGCTCTGTCAGAGGCCATGCTATGGTGCTGTATCCTCTCACGAACCTTCTATAATAGCCTGTCAGTCCCAAAAACCCTCTGAGTCCCTTCAAGGTCTTGGGTTGAGGCCAAGCCAGCATTGCCTCTATCTTAGATTGATCTGCAGCCACTCCCTCCTGGGATATCACGTGCCCCAGGTACTCCACCCGTGCCTGAGCGAAGTCACACTTCTTGAAGTTGGCCTTCAACTGATGCTCCTTCAGTACACCCAACACCACTCTCAGGTGCTCTAGGTGTTCCTCCTCAGTCCTGCTATAAATTAGGATGTCATCAAAAAATACCAACACAAACCTGCAGAGGTGTGGCTTGAAGATCCGGTTCATCAAAGCTTGGAATGTTGCCGGAGCGTTGGTGAGGCCAAAAGGCATCACCAGAAACTCGTAGTGACCCTCATGAGTCCTGAAGGCCGTTTTCTGCACATCTTCCTTCCTCATCCTGATCTGGTGATAGCCTGACTTCAGATCGACCTTGGTGAACAAAGCTGCTCCATGTAGCTCATCCATCAACTCATCAATCACCGGGATAGGAAACTTATCAGGCACAGTTTCCTTGTTGAGAGCTCTATAATCTACACAGAACCTCCAACTCCCATCCTTCTTCTTCACAAGCAGCACTGGACTAGAGAAAGGACTCACACTGGGCTGAATGATCCCTCCTTCTAGCATTTCTCCCACCAATCTTTCAATCTCATCTTTCTGCACCTGAGGATATCTGTAAGGTCTCACACTGATAGGAGATACTCCTTCTTTCAGGATAATCTGGTGCTCCTGCTCTCTGTCAGGTGGTAGTCCAACTGGAGGTTGGAACACATCCTCAAATTCCTGCAACAGGGGTTGAACCAAAGTGGGGATGGGTCTTCCCTCCCCCTCCTCCTGCTCCTCCAAGCTCTGCAATTCCACCAAGAATCCTCCTCCTTCCTCCTGTATGATTTTCACCATGGATCGGAGTGACACTCCAGCTCTGGACAATCCTGGTTCTCCCCTCAGCTTTACCTGCTTCCCCTCTACGCTCAGCTCCATCACCATGGTCCCCCAATTCACCTTGGTTTCACCCAAGGTCTGTAGCCACTTCATGCCCAAAATGACGTCTGTGCTACCCAACTTCAGGGGCAGAAAATCCTCTACCACCCTGATCTCCTGTAGCTTCATCTCCACCCCTTTGCAGATCCCGGTGCTGGACTCAATCTTCCCTGTCCCCATCATCACCCCGTAGCTGCCTGTCTCAGTAGGCTCCATCCCTAGCTCCTCCGCCACCTGGGTGGATATGAAATTGTGGGTTGCCCCACTGTCAATCAGAACCACAACCTCTCTCCCCCGAATCTCCCCCTTCACCTTCATTGTATGACTAGGAGTGAATCCCATCACAGAATTGAGGGAGACCTCGGCTACCTCCAACTGTGGATCAATCTGCTCCTCATCAGTATCATCACCCTCTTCAGGCGCCTCGTCTATATAGACGGTGAGAGCCCGAAGAGCACGATCCTTGCATCTATGTCCTGGAACAAACTTCTCCTCACATCTGAAACAAAGGCCCTTGGCCCTTTTCTCCTGCATCTCCTCCTCAGTCAATTTTTTGAAGCTTCCAGCAGATCTAGTCACCCCGCTCTTCTCCTTTCCACTCTCTCTAGGTAGAATGGGGCTTGGTCCCTTTGGAGCCAAGTAAGTGGTAGTTGTCCTGGTGGGCCCTCCTGAGTGATTGTTCCTCCACGTGCGGGCGTTGGTCTTCTGGTTCTCCACCAACTGAGCTAACTCCATCGCCTCCCTCAGATCTCTTGGTCTCATGACCTTCACTGCATCTCTGATCTCGGGTTTGAGGCCCTTCATAAAGTTTCCCCCCAGCGTACTGTTTGATAGGCCCTCCATGTCTCCCACCAAGCTCTCAAATTTCTTCCTGTATTCCTCCACTATTCCCTCTTGAGTGAGGGCATAGAACTGTTCTGATATCTCCCATGGGCTGCTCCCCCTGAATCTCTCCCTGATAGCTTCCTTGAAGTCCCTCCAAGTCCTCACCGGATCCCACTTATCCATGTACTTGAACCAAGCAAAAGCCGCCCCTTCCAAGCACATACTAGCCGCCATCAATCTCTCCTCCTCCATCAGGCCATTCACTGCAAAATACCTCTCCACCTTGTGGATCCACTCATCCACATTCCCCTCTTCGAAAACTGGCATTTTCAGCTTTCTGGCCCTCGTGTCCACCCCGTATGCCCTATTCCACCCATGGCCTCCTCTGTCCCAGGCAATGGGATCTTCCCAAGTTCCTCTCTCTCCATATCGGGGCTCATCATCCCTCCTCGGCCGTCGATAGCCATCTTCCTCTCGCGCCCCGCCATGGTGGTTATGGATCCCCCATGGCCGGTCCACTGGGTCGGGCCTCCGACGACGCCAATCATCCTCTCTTTCTTCCCGCCTGATGGACTCCCGATGCAGCATTCTTCCGTTGCTACCAAGCAGTTCCACCTCCTCTTCCCCTTCCGGCTTTGCCTTCTCCTTACCCTTGCTCCCACTACCTTCTCCTCTTTCCTCCGCTGGCACAGCTCTTGCTTGCCCTTCCAACAACTTTTTCATCATCTCCTCCAATGCCATGAATTTCCCTTCCATATTCTCACTCAACGTCGCCATCTTCTCCTCCAGATCCGCCTTAAATTGACCCACTTCGGTCTCCAAGACTTCTACACGTTTAGATGCCATGGGAACCACGAAATGGTCTCCGGATCTCTTCCGAAAAGCAAAAATCTGCAGCGAAACAGTGGAAAACAGCCCCCCACCGTCCGGATCTTCGCTCTAATACCAATTTGATAGGTACCACTTGAATATTCCAAGCGATTCCTATCGGATTTTCACCGATTCACCGATATTTCACTGTTTTCAATAGAAAACAGCCACCAACAATGAAAAAACTGAGAGAAAAGGGAGAAAACTTTGGAAAAACAATAGCAAATAATTGTATTTCCTTAGTAGATGATAAAATTCAAAGCAAGATATAATGTTCTTCAATTCGAGAGGAAGAACAACTCTCCAACAATCTCCGGCAACGCCAAGAGCCCAAACAAGAAAACCTAGAACACAAAACTCCTTTTAAAATCAAGATGATCCCTAATTCCCCTCATAACTCCCTATTAAAACAATCTAATACAAAATAAAAGCAAAAGGACTTCTCTACCCTTCCTTCTCCCTCCAAAAACACTTAAATAATGTTTGAATTTCAAGTGGACCCCACCCCAGCCCCCTTTGAAATTTCCGCCTGCTCCCTGGCCTGTCTCCGCCTCGCGTAGACTTGGACCGGCTGGGCCGGTCCAGGTTGAGCCGGTCCATGCTGGACCGGCGTAACACTATTATACTTAAAACAATTTCTAAGAACATTGACAAATTATGTTCTAAGTTTCTCTATCATGGCTCTTCCACGGAAAAGAAATTGCACCTTATAGCTTGGAAGAATACATGCCTCCCTAAGTGCTTTGGTGGGCTTGGTTTTCCCTCCATTGAATCCCTTTATTTTGCATTCAGTTGCTATTTTATTTGGAGATATTTCAACTCTGATTCACTGGTGGCTTGTTGGTCCAGGAAAAAATATGTTTCTCCTTGGAGGCCTCTATGCTCCAAGGCCTCTAAATTTTGGAAATTGTTTTCTTCTATTGCCCATAGGATAAAAGGGATGTTTTGGTTTCATGTGGTAAAGGAGAATTGTCACTTTTCCTTACTTTGGGACCCATGGTGTGATGGATATGTTATTTCTGATTTTATGCAACCCAATTCAATTTCTTGGTTGACTGTTAATGATTGTATTTTTGATGGGGCTTGGTCTTTATTGAGTGTTTTTGACTTGGTTATGCTGGACCACATTTTGGCCACCCAAATTTTACAACCCCCTCATCTTAATATCTCTTGGGTTAGGAGTGATAAGCCATGCTTCAACTCTTTTTACATGCAGTTTTATTCAGCGTTTGTTAAGATCCCGTGGGTTACCTTTGTGCGGCATCACAGATATGCTCTGAGATACTCCTCTTTACTATGGTTGGCTCTTTTAGGGGGACTTAAAATGGCTGATGTTCTTGCCAAAAGGAATATTTACATCTCCTCTCTATGCCCGTTATGCAGGAATGAAAATGAGAGTGTAGCCCAATATTTTTTTCAGTGTGATTATACGTTTTTGGTTATTTCTACTCTTCTTCCCTCCCTCCATAATTTTTTGCTTCGTCCGACACTGCTCTAGGTTTTTGATTCTCTTGAGGGAAATACACAATTGCAAACTTGTGAGAAGGAATTTTGTTATTATGTGGTTTGCTGCTCAGTTTACTTCTTATGGAGGGACCGTAATGAGATACGTTTTGCTGGTGCTGATATTTTCGTTAATGCTTCTATTAGAAGGATTACTCATGCTATTAGAGCCAAAACCTCTACATGGAAAAAATTTGACTTGCTGCAGGAATCACACCCTTCTTACTTCAGGAGCTGCTGATTTCGGTTTGATTTTCATGCTTTCCTGCTTGAATGGTATTTTAGGGGGGCGGGGAGGTTTTCTTCCTCCACCGGACAATGATGAGTAGAACTAACATTTTGGTCTCTTCCCTTGGACGGCCTGTTGTGTGCAATCTATATTCTCTCATTGGCTAGAGCATTTTCAAGGTTTTGATGACAACCAGGTTGTTGTGGCTTCCCCTTTTGGACAGCCTGCTCTTGTTCTTTCTCACTTAGTTTTGCGGATTGCCCCTATTTTCTGTTCCAGTTGGCAACCAGGGAAGGGGGTGGTGCATTCGTTTTGGCTGATCTTCAATGATTAATCTTTTTAGCTTATTTTTGTTAGTTCTTAATCTTGGTTCAATCATTGCTTTGACAACTTTTGTGTTTTTCTTTTCTTTCTGTACCCGATTTTTTGGGTATTATTCTCATTGCAACCGTTCTTTTTTAAATATACGGGCCCACAAAATTATCAAAAAAAAAAAAAAAAAAAACAAATTCATAACTTTGTTTAAACCCATATAAAATAACCAGAAATATTGGCTTTCAGGTGCCTTCTCACTTCGCAGTCTTCATTCTTCACTACATTGGTAGCTCCGTACCCTTACGCATGCTCAATCAGTGCTTCGGCGATCGCTTCAGGTTCTGAATTTAATTCTCTAAATCTCTTCCTGGTCCGAATTTATGATTGTTTGATTTATTCAAATTTCATATTTAGGTTAACAAACCCTAAAATCTCGCTCCTTTAACGGTCCAACTGCTGATATTAGTTGGATTTTGATCATACTCGCTTGTTCTGAATCTCTGATCGAGACTTTTCCGGCAACTCCACGCATTCGGCTTGCGGAAAGTCGGAAGCTGAAAGGTCAGTAGAAATATTTTCATTTATTTCCATTTCCTTTCTCAAGATGAGAAAAGTTTGGGATACGATTATGGTCTCCGTCTGTTCGTTATCTCTTCCGTCGAGTCTTTCCCCAACGCAAAAAAAAATCCAAACTTCGACTGTTCTTCCGTCGATCTTATTTCTCTGACTTAATAATTCTGTTCTCAGTTCAATTTCCTTTTCTCTCTATTGGAGAAGAGCTCGGGAAGAAGAAATCAAAGACGTGGCTCTCCCATGGACCTTCGCAGCCCTAATCAGGGAATCATCGTTCTCCCGGACGAGAACTCCTGTAAAGGCAGCGGCTTTAACGATCCCATTGAGATCGATGACGAGGTCGAGTTTCTCGGAGTGTTGGAAATGAGCAGAGGAAGCAGCCGTAAACACCCCATCGTCATCGAGCAGGAGGGACTCCATCAAGCTTGGGCTTCTAGTTTTCTTAGACTGAAACCGAAGAGATCCCGCTCTTTCAAGAAGCCATTGGTGGAATCTTCCTGGGCGGGCAAGCCTGTCATTGAGATTGGGGAATCTTCAGGCACTTCATTACAAGAGAAGTTGGAAATGGAGTTTGGGGTCTCATCGGGATCCTTTCCTATACGTCTCGAGCCCGATTTTAATTGTGAAATATGCATGGAATCGAAGTATCCGAACGAGCTATTCGCCATTGAAGGCTGCTCTCATATCTACTGCAAGAGCTGCGTCAGTCAGTATGTAGCGGCGAAGGTGGAGGAGAACGTGCTTTTCATCAAATGCCCTGATCCAAATTGTATTAAGGGCAAGCTAGAACCAGCGATGTGCTCGCGGATACTTGAAGCCGGGGTGTTTGATCTTTGGTGCAAGGCTTTGTGCGAGCTAATGGTAAATGATAAATTTTATTGCCCATTTAAGGATTGCTCTGCGCTTATGATAAATGATGAGGAGGAGGTGATAACAGATGCAGAGTGTCCGCATTGCAGTAGACTCTTTTGTGCTCAGTGCAGGGTGCCTTGGCATGAGGGCTTGAGTTGCGATGATTTTCAGAGCTTGGGGAAGAATGACAGGAAGATTGAGGATTTAATGCTTATGAAGCTGGCCAAGGAAAGCAAATGGCAAAGATGCCCGAAATGCAAGTTCTTTGTGGAGAGGAGTGACGGATGCGTGTTCATTACCTGCAGGTAATATCATCTTGACAAGCTTTGCTATGCAGTCAGGGGCTGTTTGGTTGAATTATTTTCTTGTAATCCTGCTAATTTTATAATCTATGACGTAATTAAGAGATCAGGCTGAGTCCCAATTCTATTCATTCCAGTAGGTGGGAACCAAGCTCAATTTTAAATCATTTAATTTTGAACTTTTTTATTGTTAATAATTGTGCTAGTTTCTCTGATGTGTTTCCCTTTTAATTCGTCTTAATTTCATCAATTTAGAGGAGTACGCTAGTAAAAACCCATACTTAATAACAAATGATAAGAAAAATCATCATTTTAATTCAAATATTATTACCAGTTATTCCGTTATAATAATTATCCAACTAGTTAAAGAATCAATTAGCATCTCCTTTTCTCGCTTCCCAAACTTTTCACTCTTGCCATCCTTTCTCACACTCTAGCGTTAGTTGCCATTCTTTCCTCTCTCCTCTCCTTTTCTCTCTCTCTCCAATATTTGGCTGTTTTGTCTTCATTTAATTCCAAAACCTTTTAATTGTATTTGGAGATTAAGGAAGTCTAAGGTTTAACTCATAGTTATTTTATTAAATAGTCAGAGAATTACCTTAATCATAAAAGTACCCTTAATGTGATGTAGGGAATCATTGAAGGATGCCAAACAGCTCAAAAAACCAAGAATAGTGAAATTATTGTAATTTTAAAAAATATTTCATTTCATCTCTTCCTCCTAAAGCAATTGTATATAACGTTGTAATAGAAGTTTTTAGAAAATTCTAGAAAATAGATACAAAACAGGTATACTATTCCTAAGGCATGCTATAATTAAGATGCACTGCATCATACTCCTCTATTTGAAGAATCCTGAGAAGGATTTTAGGAATCGGGGCGCCGGAAGAGGGCGTTGACATGCGCTGGAGCGGGGGTGGTCTGACAGGACATGCGGGTGTGGCTGCGGGTTTGAGCGCACACGAGCGCATGAGTGGTCGGGCGGGTTGGAGCGCACAAGGGCTGTGCACTGTCAAAGTAGGAAACAGGACGGGAGCTAGGTGTGCTCGGGAAGCAGGACGGAGGGGGCCACTGGTCGTGTGGGTGCGGTGTACGCTATTAGGTTGTGGGTATGAGATCGTGCGGACAGGGTGAATGTGGGTGCGGAGGAAATGAGGGCGAGTGCATGCCCGCGCGAGTAGGACAAGCATGGGCATGGGCGTAGATTGATCACGAGGAACATGAGGAAGACCATGAATAGGAGGATCGTGCACGACACTTAGTCGGGCCGGCTACTCGAAGTTGTCTGATGGTATGGTTGCCATTGGTGAGGATTGATTCGCTGTTATGGCTGCTAGCAGTGGGGATTGATTCATCGATATGGTTGCGGCCTTGTCGGCTGATGTATACCGTCAGAATTTCTCCTCTGATCGTCATCACAAGTGAGCATATGAAATCTTCCATTCTTCACTAGCCTAAGCTCTGATACCAACTGTTGTAGGGAATCATTGAAGAAGGTTGCCAAACAGCTCAAAGAACAGTGAAAATACAATAATTTTCAAAAATATTTCATCATCTCTTCCTCCTAATTGTATATAACATAGCAATATAATTTTCTTGAAAATTCTATAAAATAAGTACAAAACATGTATACTATTCCTAAGACATGCTATAATTAAGATGCTATAATCATAAAAAGTATCCTTAATGCATTTGGCATTAGATGATTAAAACCTCTTTAATTCTCATTCCCTTCAAACTAAGAAGTTCCTTGATGCCTATGAACTTTGATGCTACCTAGTGATTATAATATAGTGTGTTTATTTTATAATAGTGTATATTCATGGAGAATCTTTAAAAATAGTAACTCTTGCAATTATAAAGAAAAAAGGGCATATGAGGTGCAAGAGATTTGCATGTAATCTTATTGTCCTACCCCCATCTTGGAACACTGGAGCGGTCAGTTTGGGGTATGACTTGATTTCAAGAGACATTGGCCATATCATAATGCCTTTAGATTATATTAACACACAAAAAAAAGGTCTTAATGCACAATAGATCTCTAAGGATAAACATATATATATATATATATATATATATATATATAATCATATTGACCAAAAGTATAAAAATGGCAATGATATGATGATGAGAACACACGAAGAAATAACACTTGCTTTATAAGGTGTGGGTTTGGTTTTCATCATAAGCCTTACTTTGCAGAGCATGATAACAATAGAGGCAGTTTAAGAACTTAGTAAATGGCTAGATTATGCTGCACTGATACACCTCTCTAGGGATGTATGAAGTGCCTGACACTTCAAAGACATGGACATGCGTACGACACTTTTCCAACAAATGTCTTACATGGCGAAGACATATCCAATTAAAATAATATTAAAAAAAATCCAATAGGCATGTCTTAAATATTTTATTAAAAATTTACTTTTAAATATAATTTTTAATTTTCAATGTTATTAACCTAAAAAACAACTTGTAACTCCTCTCCATAGTAACGATGAAGTACTTGCATATGACCCAAATATTTCTCTTGTGGCTAGGGACTTTGATGCTGAACGGCGGCTCAACATCGACGTCCAATGGCATCTTGGCATTCACGACCAACACCAATAATTTCTACCCCACACTCATGCCCCCGCACCTTCTCGAAGTTTTCATTTCTTGATGACATTTAGGTTTTTGTATTTTTTATGGCATATTAATTTAATTTTAGGATTTATGCTAATTTTGAAATATTTTATAAAAGTATAACTAGCTCTAGTGGTGGTGTATTTGGAAGTGGTGATGGTTAAATATAGTTTAATGTTGAAGTAAATAAGCCTTTGTGGAATCACATGCTTGCAACTATTTTTGCAATATTCAGTTTTACAAAGTTGTTAGAGTTCTATGGCTTACAATTTATTTATTATTTTTTATATTCTGCTTATTTAATTTATATTAGCTATTTTAAGCTATAAAATTATATGTTGTGTCCAACTCGTAATTGTCCTATATTTTCAATAATCGACTTATCTTGTGTCCATATCGTGCCGTGTCCGTGTTGTCATGTCCATGTCTGTACGACCTAATTGCTAAACCCGCATGTGGGGATAGTTATCAGATATACTGTGTAGCTGAAACTTATGTGTACAATCTCGAAAGGTGGAACTGCATACTTTTGACTATGAGTTTGAAAGCTTAATATCAATTTGAAAAATATTATTTTATAATCGATTACTATGTGGAGAATAATATACTATTTTTAAAGATAAAAATGCTTTCTATTGAATACTTGTGAACAATCACAAATGAATTTTGAAAATTTAACTTTATCATCTATCCTAGAGATCATCCCTCACTGATATAATTGAATTGAATAGGGTTGATTTAATATTGGATACTAGTTCTCTATTAGGGCAAGACCATATAGTTATTTAACTTTTAATTGAAGTAATGAAAATTATGCTTGTGATTTCAAAGGTTTAATTCTAGGATTTGATCTTAGATTTTGAAATGAGATTGGCTCAACTTTGGAAGAGATTTTGATGTGGAAGCCAAAGTGAGAAAAGTACGAGCATTGGATTTCAAAGAGACTTAGAAATGCACAAACTATCAGAGAATAGGATTTAATTTTCTGAGATATAATCTATTTTTGAATTAACAAATTTATTTAGAATTTGGGATTTGAAAATTATTAATATAAAATTATGAAAAGACATAGGAAAGATGACTCAAGATGCACTAATAAAGAGCATCAACCTTGATTCCCAGGTCAAGATGGGGATTACTACTAGAGTAGTACCTTGAACATGATTTAAAAAGGCATTTGAGATGCTTGACTTGAGGTGCACCTCACATTAAGGCACCCAATAAGCCTCTCAAGGCTGACGATCTTCTGGCTTAAGTGAGGCTGACGTCTTTTTTATTCAAAGCACACATCCGAAGGTTGCACATGAGGCAAATGCATCTAATTAACATTCATTTGAAAAATACACTTTTAAACTATACATAAGAGTGTTTAAGTTTTTAGATTTAGGGTTTAGATCAATTTGGAGATAGATAGTTTAAATTTTAGGGTTTTTTTTTCCTTTCTTACTTATATTTTTTAAACTATTTTTTTCTTTTCTTTATATTGTGATTATTTTATAATTATTTATCTTTTAAGATATTTTTTCAAAATTTTAATTATTTTTGTTTTTCTTTTGTAACTATTTTCTAAATTTTTCTTGATTTAATTTTTTTAGTTTTTTTAAATGCTTTCGTCTTTGTATCATTTTCTTTTTTAACTATTTTTAAATATCTTTTTAACTGATTTTTCTTTTACTTTTTTATTAATGGTTTATTTTTGTTTTCATTTAGGATTCATGTTTTTAATTTTCTTTTTAATTATTTGTTGTTGATTTGTATTATATTTATGAATTATCTATAATTTTGAGTTTTTTAATTTTTATTTTTGTTCAATGTTGAAGCCTTTGTTCGCCTTAAGACTTATGCCTTGCTTCAATAAGGCAAATTTATTTGTTCTGAATTTTTCCTTTTAAAATCTTACCTCGAACCTAATCTAATCCTATGCAGGGGATTTATAACTTGAAACATCATTTAGGATTAGATAACTCGATATATTGGACTTACAATCCTGTCCACGAATTCTTTTTTAAGTGCTTTTAAAATCATAACATCATACTCCTTATATCTGTTTTAAATTTAAGAAAAGAGTCTTACAACTTCTGGCCACTGCCACTAAAGCTAAGCAGCTTGATCATGTAGGTACAAATACGAGCTCGCCAATGCAAATTTCTTTAATCATCTATACTTAATATGAAAAGGGCTTTATTTCTAAATATTTGATTTATAAGGATTGTGAATGTGTTCATTAACTAAGATTGGGTTTGATGATGATTATATTAAGCACATTCTTATAGATAAAGTAGTTTTTTGAAATAAAAATTTGCCTTATGGTTAATTTTATTCTTTATAATTTGGGTAAAAAATTTAGGTTCTATAAAGAGTCTATCAACAAATCACAAAATTTCTTGGCTAATCTCAATCAATATGAATAAACCTAAAAAAAAATTTGTATTTTTTTTTTTTCGCAACACTTAAAGCAAACAAACAATTGTAATTGAATGTATAGAAAGATCAGGTTGCAGCTTGGTACAATACACCCCATAAAAAAGTAATTGGCAGTTAGGCTCTGCCATAGTATCACAACCAAATTACATACATGAATAACACTTGGCACTGTAAGTTTTTAAGTTTTATCATCTAGTGCTCCCAAGATTCCACCATCCAATTTGTCCTTCTGGTTCATCGATTGCAAGCCCACAAGCCCTACATGGTTTCCTAGATGAAATTACAATCCCTATAAAATAGAGGTTAGTATAGAGAGCACAATTATAATTTATTTAAGGCTTTACATATGTTTGTGTCAGCAGCATCTATTACTTGTTAGTCATGCCTATTCAGAGCTTAAGCAAGTACATGCAAAAGATGCTAGATCTTCCTTGATGGTTTGACTATGGCTTCCTGTTGGACATGGATATAGCATATGCAAAATAGATATTTCTATTCTAAATATTACACACACAACCAGCCAAACAACGAGCCAAACCATCCTACACATCCAACCAATGTAACCTAGCTATACCCTAACTTAGGATGCTTAAGGGTGTGCCAATCACAACTAGTATGTGCTAAGTTATCTAGATGTCTCAGTATTAGAGATTTGTTGTTTCTTTTTGAATTTTAGAGATATTGAATTTATAACTAGGATTTGTTTGAAGTATTTATTGACTTTAAGCTTTTATTTTTATTTTGAAGATTGGAGGGTTCATATTTTTTTATAACAGTTATGAAGAACCCTATTGATGAACATTGTTATCCCTATGGTGGACCTTGCTATCTATGGTGTCCAATGGCATAATGAGATGTGTACTTCACTTTGAGTTAAAATGATATTTCAGAATGTCTTGGGCAGAAAAATATGTTTTATGGATTTGATGTGGTCCATTAAACTGCATAAGGCTAGCTAAAGGATGATTTGGAGACGGGGATAGGGGTATCAATATTTGACACGACACGAAAAACCAACTCGAACCCGACCCGAAAATTTTGGGTTAGGGGTTCAACAATTCGACCCGTTTCAAAAATCTGGTCGGGGTTGGGTTGATCCTTTGACCCGAAATTGACCCATTTTTTACCCGAAAATCCGATTTTGACCCGACAACCTGAGATTGACCAATTTTTTACCCGAAAGTGGAGATTGACCCATTTTTGGACTCGAAAACTAGCAGTTTTTTTGTTGGCACAGGGTCATTCGGGTCATGTCGGGTTGACCCAGACACGAAGCGGGTAGTGTTCGGGTTCAGAAAATTGACCTGATTGCATAAACGAGTCGGGTTCGGGACTTCGGGTTGACCTGAATAGTGTCAGGTTCGACCTGAACCTGACCTGTGACCCGAAATTGACACCCCTAGACGGGGACTATATAATATTTAACTTAGGGGGAAGATGGCCCAATGAATTATATAGTTGCTCAATATGGCCAAGTTATTAGACTAGTCACCTCGACTAAAGTCTACCTAATTTGGCCAACTAGATAAGTTGTAGGATAATAAGATGTTCTTGATGTGGCCACGGTAAGTAGGCTTAGATGTTTATCTTAGGGACCTAATGATGAGGACATCCGACCATAAAGAGTCTACCAGAGAAGGAACTGACGATCTACGGCCACGATCGCACCACTTTATTTTTGAGATATCATTTGTATTTGGTTTATTATTATTTGTGTATTTGATTTATTATCACAGTTTTTTATTTTTACTCTCACTTGAGAGTAGTTGTTTGTGACCCTTATGGGTGCTTTTATCTTTGGGTTTTACTATTGTAACTTAGCTATTTATAACCCCTCATCTTCTTTGGAGAGGGTAAGGATGATTATTATAAAAATTTCAGCACTTTTGCTCTTTTGAGAGTTCTTGTGAGAACCGTGGTAAACTCCCTAGGTGAGGGCAACGTAGTACCCACACCCACTAGTCGCAGGAAGTTTCTAGGCTCGTGGTTCTCCTCCTCCCCTTCTCCAACCGCCGGCCCAAAGCCACCTCTCGTCCTAACACCGACACCCCCCCCCCCCCCCCCCAAAGCTCCCTCTCTTTCCTCCTAGCCGACGGCCACAAGGCCACCACCTCCTCTAAGCCGCCGGCCCCAAGACCCCTCCCCTCATCCTAGCCACCGGTGCAAGCCCCAAATCCTCCCTAATTGTTGGCCCTAAAACCCTAACCCTAACCTTAGTCGCAGGCCAACCATCCTTTCCTTGCCTCCAAAATTCAAATCCTAAATTGATACTTTCCATTTATAAAGCTTCTTAAATCAGAAAGGTTCTTAATTTCAAATTTCAATTGAAACTCCTTCCTAAACAGGATAACTTATCTTAGGAAAGTTCCCTAAATCACACCAATTTTAATTAATTAGGGATTTGCCATAATTTCCTCCTTTTCTAATTAAACATCTCTTATTTGGTAACCCCTTAATTTTCTCCCACATCACCTCCCCACCCCCATACCTGCTGGCCCACCCCTCTCTCCTCCCATTTATTTCTTTCCCTTTAATGCTCCCAATCATATCCTCTCCCATTAGCATGTGCCGCCCCCTTCCTCCTTCCCTTTCTCTTATGGTTCTTCCCAATTAATCCCCCAACCAATCTCTCTACTAAAATTCCAGATTTTGGGAGGATTTTAACCACACAAGGTGGATGTCCAGATATTTCAGCAAGTTCCCCTTGCTATCCTAAAGGCCCTTGTTTGTTGTCCAGAAGTTCTAGCACCTTGTAATTTGTTGTCCCTTCATGTATGGCTTATCCAGAACACGACCACGGCTTTGTTTTTGACGATCAAAGGTTGATTGATATCCTCTGGTCTCCGTTCTTTGACATCGACTTTGAGAATGACCAATCCGTTGAAGACTACGTAGAGAGAATCCTCTTCTCTCTCACCATCGCTATTGAACAACAATACCCTCCTGTTTAGTGGCGACTTTCTTCCGAATCCTGACTAAGTGTTAGACCGGTCCAGTGGACCGGTCCAGCCGGTTCACGCGGGACCGGCTCAGACGAGAAACACGCAAAACAACAAATTTTTCCGCCTGAGCGGAGGCCTCGAGCACCGCTCGCCTTGCGGGAGCCAAATATGAAGCTTTTTTGGGGAAATTAAAAGGGGAATTTGAATGCAGCGACTGTTTAGGGATTTCCTTTTGATTGGTATGCATTAAAGAGTGGGTTTTCCTTGGGTTGGGGCATCTTGAATTTGGCTGAAATTTGAGATCTCTTAGATTTAGGTTTCTTTGGGCTCTAGCGGCGTCTAGAGATTTGGGAGAGATCGATCCTCCTCTCGAATTGAGGATCAATTGTATCTTGCTGTTTTTATTCATCTACTAGTGAAATACAAGCTTTCCTTTGAGTTTTCTCTCAGATTTTCCTGGACAAGTGCTGTTTTTCTGCTGTAAACAGCAGATTTCTGCTGTTTTCCTGTTGTGGACAGCCATTTGGCTGCTGTTTGTTCGCCGATTTTGGTTAGGTTACTTGCGAACTCAAGTATTTCCTATCACAAAGGTGAACTCTCTTGCAAGTCTTATCTCTTCTAAGTTTTCCCTCAATTGTGCCGTCATAAAGATTATGTAAGCTTTCTCCGCTTTCACCAATCTTCAAAGAGTTGAGTGAGGGATTTTACATAGTGACTATTTTGAATGTTAATTTAGGGATTTTTATCGAAAGCCCCACATTACGCAAAATCTGATTTGATTGGCTATTTTTGTGTTCTAAATTTTTGTCGTGTAATCTATTACTTGATCTAAATAATTGCTTTATTGTTTTCAATCACCGTTTAAATAAAGGAACTTGACTAATTGCTCTAGCTCTTTCAAAGGCATATAATTTCAAAAGGCAAAACATCAACGTACGCATTTAATCCTACATCACCTAAGGTTTGGACAAATTTTGATTTAAAATTTGACTGATCATAGTTGGTGGTACACATAATTTTATACGGAAAATAAGTCTAGGGTTTGACCTAGACCTATGGGTGACTAATCACCTAGAATTAACTAAACTAAAAATCTAGGATCTATTTAGGTAAATCCAAACCTCGGGAACTTGAACAAGCAAATATGGTAGGAAATCGTTAAATAACCTAGGGGTGATGGAGTTCATCAAGTTTGGTTAAAGTGAATAGGGCATATGCATTTCACATAAGGATCTAAGGTTTGGATTTATTTAAGGAATAGGTGATGATAAAAGTTTGTTTGATTGGGCCAAACAAACAGACCTAGGAGTTTGACCTAGGGCTAGGAGGTACTTGTTTGATTAGGTCGGACAAATAGGCTTAGGGATTTGACCTATGAGGCTTAAAGGACCATGGTCAAACCTAAGGTTTCTTTGGGTTGACCAAATGAGATGTAAAAAACTCTTAATGATGAATTAAGGGTTTTAAGATTGCAAAAGCAGTGAAACTTTGCACTTAGGCTTGGGGAAAGCTAAGGGAAGATCTCATAAAGTTCTAAAAATTTTTATTTAATTGGGATGTATATGGATTATTTTATGGTTAAGAAATTTAGGTATCCTAAGCTATAGAGGTTGGAAGCAATTTAGGGTATTTATTTGAATTATATAAATTTTTGTGAATCTGTGTAAAATGTGTTTGCATTTTTAGTATTTCTCTTGAAGGATTTATGAATTTTAGTAGTTAAATTTGATTATCGTAATTCATCTATTAAACCCATGGGATACCTAAATCAAATTTGTAGTTTTTGGATTATGAGTGACTTGTGATTTGGACAAGGCTGTATTTAACTTAAGGACAACGCTATTTGAGAATTTTTTGTATTAATCCTATTTTTGTTTTAGAAAATTAATAAACCTAATCTCGATTTAGGACTAATTTAGGGTATTTTATTTGAATTTTTATTCTCTTAGGAGTTCATAGCGTTTTAATTAAATATTTCTTTTTTTCTTCGCTAATTTATTCATTTTAGAAGATATAAATTTTGTTGAATATTCCTTTATGATTAAACCTTAGCACGGACTTAGGACTTAGCGAAATCATGCATGTGGATATCTTGACACGCAATGGATCTCGAATGTGGATATGATAATCTGACAATCCCGTGGGCATCTTCCTATTGGTGCGAAGAATAAATATCATCCATTTGATTTTGGCCTTGATAGGTGCCGACGAGGAGCAACAACAACCGTGGGATTTTGACTCAAGCTCCATCGGGAGCTTGAGGGTGTTCTAGATCTATATCCACTTAGGTTTGCCATGACCATCCACTTTAAAGAGTACGGGATCCTAAGGGCCTCTTTTAGGGTTTAGAATTGGTTCCTCACCCAGAGCTTGTTTGGTGACTGGCCGAATGTAACAACTTCATCTTGAAGAGACAAAACTATCTGATAAAGGGCGTAGGAGCTAAGGATGTCTGGATTGAGCTAGAGGCCAACACTATTATTTCACTTGCTGGTCTTAGTGCCTTGAGGGCTTTTGCAAGCCATTGCAAAGGAAGGGAAGCTCATAGGAAAGTTTGTTGACCTCTAAGGAATGCTCCGAAGGCAAGAATTTTTTTAATTCCTTCCACTTGATCACTATAATGAGCTTGATGAGGGTATTGGCTTACTAAGGTAATGTTGAAATGCAGAATGTCCATTAAGTCCTCAGGTTATTAAAGGAGAGTTATTGTGATGTTTTCAGATGGCTTGTAATGAGCTAGAGATAGGAGATGCCAAGGAAAGTTGAGGCTGAGCTCGAGATCACTAGCGATGGCAATTTGAGTTGGGGAAGCTTAAAACCGTCAAATTGGAGGACTAAATTGATTTGGATTGATCCTTAGGAGTTATGGAAGAGTAGCAATTAGCTCAATTTTGGCTAATAGCATTTGACTGTTGGATTGAGCTTGATTTCTTGGATCAGACCAGGTCAATCGGATTGAGACACCAAGGGTGAGTCCTAGAGGTCTTAGATCTAATATGCTAGGGCTTAGGTTGACTTGGGCTCAACTGCTCAAGAGAGTTTGAAATGCTCAAAGAGGCCAAAGGGGCATTTCGGTCCATGTTCAACCCGCATTGATCACAATCAAATGTGGCTAGATTAACCCCACCTAACCAAAGGATTAAGTCCATTGGCTTATTAGGCTTATGTAGGACTTGTGTATGTCTAATTGACTCATGGCTTGAGCCAATTTGAATGCTAGGGTTAAGCCAAGGTTCAAGGGGTCCTAGGACTTGGTTAGGCCACTTAGGTGACAAAGGTCTAATTTTACGGTACTTTGAGACAAAGGGATCCAAGCTATATGATAATTTGGATGCCTAGATTAGGCCAGCTTGAAGTAGTCTAGGTTGGGTCAGACAAAACTTAGGCTAAGCCAATGTTCCTTTGAAGGGATTTGGGTTGTTTCTAAACTAACCTAGCCTAAGCTTATATGTTAAACCAGTCCAAAAGGGGATCCTATATGGTGGGGTCAATCCACTAAGATTAGAGGAGAACTAGTGATGCTTAGGATTTGGCTACATCAGCTCAATTTTAGTGTCCACTATGAGAGGCCTAAGAAGATCCGTGTCTGCTAAATTAAAGGACAAAGCAAAGAGATTGAGCTACATCTAAGAAGACTAAAGCCCAGTCAATGTCATGACCATAAATTTGGTCAACAACACCACTGCCATGTATACAATTACATAAGAATAATATACATTTATTTAATATGAAGTTATGGGAAAATGAATACTAATCAAGTGTAGTGTCAATAAACTAAATCACAAATATATCTTGATTGAGATGAAATAATTACTATAGGGATCTACTACATAGAATTAAAAAAAATAAATTATTATTTTCATGCAGAATAATTAGGCTTTTAATCACTTAAGCAATCATATACTTTGAGACAAATAGAATTTAATAGTGCCTCGTTTTATACAAAACAGGGTATAATCTTATTTAAGAAAAGGAATGAGCATATCATCACTTATAAAAATGGATATAGTACAACCCAGATTGACTATTTTCTTATTAGAAAATTAAATCGTTTAGATTGCAAAGATTGTAAAGTTATTCCGAGTGAAAATTTATGTACTCAACAATTATTATTAGTTTTGGACTTTAAGATAAAGCGGCATAAAATAAAAAATAAACTAAAATGATTTTCTAGGATTAGATGGGGGCCTTTAAAAAATATTAACAAAAATATTTTTGAGAATAAGATTTTAGATCTTAAGATTTTGTCTGTGCATGAGGATACTAATGCTATATGGGAAAAAGTGGCTAGTGATATTAAGAATATTGCAAAAGGTGTTCTTGGAGTATCAAAGGGAAAAGCTCCTAATAGTAAAAATAGTTGGTGGTGGAATCCAAATGTGCAAGAAAAGATTAAATATAAGAAGTTTTGTTATAAAAATTGATTTAATTTTAAAAATCCTGATAATTGGGAAATTTATAAAGTGGCTCGTAAGGATGCTAAGAAAGCAATATGCGATGCAAAGACATTAGCTTTCAGTGATTTATATAATAGATTAGATACTAAAAAGGGAGAAAGATATATGTATAAGTTAGCCAAACAAAGAGTTAGGAGTAGTAAGGATTTAGTTCAAGTGAAGTGTATTAAGGATGAAGATAAAAAAATACTTTTCTTAGAAGATGATATTCAACAAAGGTGAATGCTAGTTTAAAAAATAAAGCTAAAAAAAAACAAAGGTGAATGCGATATTTTGCTAAACTTTTTAATGAAGATTGTAAAAATAAGATTGACTATAGTGATCTTAGCGCCCTAAATGAAAATAAAGATTTCTGTTTTTATCGGCGTATTAGTAAAACTGAAGTTAGAGAGGCTTTAAAGAAAATGAAGGGTGGAAAAGCTGTTGGACCTGATAATATTCCAATAGAGGTGTGGAAATGCTTAGGAGATAAAAGGAATTTCATGGCTTACTAAACTTTTTAATACTATTTTGAAGACTAAAAAGATGCCAGATGAGTGGAGAATGAGTGTGTTAATTCCTATTTTTAAAAATAAAGGTGATGCACAAGATTGTGCGAATTATAGAGGTATTAAGTTAATGTGTCAGACTTTAAAACTATTGAGCGAGTTATGGAGCATAGGCTGCGGCGTGATACTGATGTTTCTCAAAATCAATTTGGATTCATGCCGGGTAGGTCGACTATGGAAGCCATACATTTATTAAGAGGTTTGATGGAGAAATATAGAGAAAATAAGGAGGATCTACATATGATATTTATTGATTTAGAAAAAAGCATATGATAAAGTTTCAAGAGAAGTGCTATGGAGAGTTCTTGAAAAGAAAGGAGTCAATAATGCTTATATTCAAATCATTAAAGATATGTATGCAGGAGCTATTACTTGTGTTCAAACACAAGGTGGATTGACCAAGTATTTTCCTATTTCGGTTGGGTTACATCAAGGATCAGCCTTAAGCCCATATCTTTTTGCTTTAGTCATGGATGTTCTCACTAGACATTTGCAAGAGGATGTACCTTGGTGTATGCTTTTTGCTGATGATATTCTTCTTATTGATAAGACTAGAGAGGGAGTTGAAGGTAAACTTGAATTATGGAGGTCAACCTTAGAGTCTAAAGGTTTTCGCTTGAGTAGATCTAAAACCGGAATATATGGAGTGTAATTTTAATAGTAATAGACCTAGTGAGGGGATTGTGACTTTGGGCGATAAGTCATTAATAAGAGTACACGTTTTAGATATCTTGGATCTATTGTTCAGAGTGATGGTGAAATAGATGGAGATATTATCAGCAGAATTCAAGTTGGATGGTTGAAGTGGAGGAATGCATCGGGCTTGTTATGTGATAGAAATGTACCCCTCCAACTTAAGGGAAAATTCTATAAGATGGTAGTGAGGCCTGCAATGCTTTATGGTGCCGAATGTTGGCCATTAAAAGAGAAGCATAATACTAAGTTAAGTGTGGCAGAGATGAGGATGCTCAGGTGGATGAGTGGCTTTACCCTTAGAGATAGGATACGAAATGAGCATATAAGTGAAAAGGTTGAAGTAGCTCCAGTAGAAGATAAGATTAGAGAGAGTCACCTTAGATGGTTTGGTCACATAAAATGGCGGCCTTCCGATGACCCGGTTAGGAGAGTAGAGGTATTAGATTTGACTTATGTTAAGAAAGGTAGGGGTAGACCTAAAAAGACTTGGTTAAAAAATATTAGGAATGACCTTTCTTTATTTGATTTAAATGAGAATTTGACTTTTAATAGGACACAATGGAGAAAAAGGATTCATGTAGCCGACCCCACGTAGTGGGATAAAGGCTTGATGTTGTTGTTGTTGTTGTTGTTTGTTTTATACAAAACAGGCTTGTGAAACCATCATTGAAAAGACCATAATAGGTGGCTTGTCATTCACTCGGGAATTACCCGCAAAGTTTGCGGCCTCTGCTTCAGTAATTATCAAGTTAGTGAATCCTTCCTTTTGTTCCTAGATATGAGTCTTTTGAAGGTCGTCAGCACCAATACTTTTTTATCCTTTTGCAAGTTAACAGTGCCCAACATCCTTAGGTGGCTTTGTCTTTGTTATTTTACTTGCTTTTAGAAGTAATTGCCTAATAATTGTTGAGAGGTTGTGATGATTTATAATAGTCTTTTTAACTTATATTTGATGTCCTCAAATTAAAAACCAATTTATTGATTTATTTGATTCTTTTAAGGTGCCGTTTTACCTTTTGCTACGGGTGTGCATCAGAAATGAAAACAAACCACTACTGCCAGAAATGCAAGCGCTAGATGCCGAGATAACACTTTTCGTTTGAATTTCTTAGAGTTGAAGGTATGCTTTTTATAGACTTCTTTCATTGGATTCTTAAATCATTATTTTAGCAACTTGCACATAATAGTTTATCAATTATTTTGACATAAATTAGTGGATTGTCATATTTGACATTAATTAATCACTTCATCATTTGGGTAGCTAGTAAAGAAAAATTCTAATGTTGGACAATCTAATTAGTTTGTTGCTCTTGTTGATATCTTGTCTTTAGTTGAATGCTTCAAATTACTACAAAATAAGATGTTGTCACTTTAAATTTTCACCTTCAATCTATTGAGGTGGGTAAAACACAAGTAATACTAATGAAGTTATCAAAATAAGTTGGGAATTTAAAAAAAAATTATGATCATATAAATTATACCAGCAAAATGAATTAATTTTTATAATTTGGATATCAAACGTATCATTTATTTATGTCAAAATTAAGATCACTAAATAGGTAAATGGGAAATTATGCAAATGAAATAAAACAAAGAATGACAAAATCGAAATAAGAAAAAGCAGGTATCACATTTGTAGAAGGACATGACTTCACATGAAATCAAATAGTAACACTTAATTAAAGCAGAAAAAAGAAATTTTATTCATGCCAAAAGTTTCCCATTTACATGTCTTATATAAACTGTTTATTGATTCCTAACATCACTACAAGAAAAATGTCATTTTTCAGAGGCAATTTTTGCCGGAAAATGACTAAAATCTGTTGGAAATTAATATTTCTGATGGAAATATTTACGCTGGTAAAATGCGCTTTGGAAAACTGCTATTTACGTAAAACAGTTTGCTCGAAATATTTTGAATTCATCAGTCTCTCACGATGCTGAAAGCTAAAGCTATCTCTGCTTGTGACCTTACCTCCCCTTAGTCTATGGGTGCACTTGTCATGACCCCGTCTGCACTCAACATTTCACATCCTCTCCTTATGTCTCACATGTTGCCTTGCATTCCCACGATCCCGCATCCAGGCATCCCACAACCTGTTGATCTTAGCATCCTCATATTTTTATCAACCTCATAACCTAACCAACCCTCTAGGATGTCTTGCTCAATATTTTTTTTTTAATTAGAAAAAAAATATGAATATAAAATATATAACTAAAAGAATTTATTTATAAAATTTTAATTTATTTTACTTACAACAAAACACAAACATATGATTTTCTGAATTTATTCTATAACCCACCAAACAACCATGAGTATTAAGGACACGCACTCAAATTCCTTTAAATAAGTAATCATCTTTAGTTATATAGTCTTTGTTAAGAAATGGTAAGTCCTTATTTAAGTCTTGATAACTTCAATAAAAAGTTTTACATATGTCACTCTTAAAGTATATATATATTCCAAATTCCGCACAATCCTTGAGATCAAAAGATTATTTTTATAGAAATTTTTTTCACTTGGACCGTTGGTGTCCTAACTTTTTCTAGTACTTTTAGACAATACTTTGACCAAACATTGTAAGATATATTTATGTTGATACCATTTAGTGTAAGAAAAATATTTGAATCATATAATCGTGCAAAACATATAATTCACCTATATCAAAAGTATATTCATTGTCATTATTTATCTTAGATGTTTGTGAGTTTAATGGATTGTGTTATTTTTAATGCTGATTCCAGAGTTAATAAGATGAATTTTGCTAATCTACATGCAAAATTTTCAAACATAACCTATTAGAGAGAAAAGGTTGGAGTAGCTCCTGATGCAGGACTACTTAGATGCAATGTTTATGTGTTTCATTTAGGCTTTGCACAACTCTTCGATTAGAATAAGTTCAGAATAAAATTACTAGCAATTATCCACGGTGAGTAAAACAATGAAGGAGTTAATCTTGCATGGGCTAAATCACATGCGCCAAATTTTGAACATTCAAGATAATTAAGAAAATAAAAACAACACAGAATAGTAGCTTCCAACTTAATCCCTAATCTAACAATGAGATTTAGGATGCATAGAAAGCACGCTCAATTCCTATGATTTACTAAGCTTAGCAAGATCATTCGGAGTAGGCTTTAGCAAATACAATCTAACCAATTGAGAATTTAGATTTAGAAGAAATTGAAGGCAAGTGGAAAAGAGAAACCTTTGCTTAAGGGGACGAGGAGATCTCCCATTCGGTGCCTTCAATGTCTTTGTCCATGGCTTCCATCAAAGCAAATAAGGTACGTCTCTTGAATAATCACGAAGTGAAGAAGTTTCTCGTGGTAGAGGAGAAGATGCACGCTCTCAAACCCTTCCTCCTATAATCTGAGAACAGTCTCAGATTTTAACAAGAAAATATGATAGGATTTCTCAGATTTACCTGGGCTAGGATGTAGAAAACCTTGAGGTGAAATATGGCCTTGGTTGTGGGTAGTAAACAGAGAGCAATTTCCTTCCCGGACTTTGGGAGAGAGTGTTTAACTAGTGCAATTAGGGGAGAGGAGGGAGCGGTGACAGGGAGAAGGGATCGGCGGAACTGAGGGAGAGGTGGCCCGTGTTTCCTAAATCCAGTTTCTTATATTAGGAAATAATTTAGAGCAATGCCATGACAGATAATTTCGGTCCAAGTATGAGTATGGGAATTGAAATTATTTTCCAAAAAAAAAAAAAATAAACTGGAATCAGGAAAGAAAAGTTAATTAGTCTCCATAGGGGGCCGGCGGGATTTCTGATCATAGGGAGATTAATGAGAGCTAATAAAGTTTATCAGATTTTAGAATTAGGAAAGGTTTAATTAAAATCCAATTGAATTTTGAAATTCAAATTAGATTAAAATAGAAGCTTTCCTAAAATAGATGAGTTATTTTAGGCAGGATTTTGAAATTCAAATTTATCCCAAATCATCTCACACCCAAGTAGGAAAATCAAGAAGGGAAAGGATTCTTGAATATGACCGGCGGCTAAAGTCTCTGACCGGCGGTTGTGGGAAAGTCGGGTGGGGCTTGGGCCGTGAGGTGAGGGAGGGGGAGTCGGGTGAGGTGGGGGGGAAGACGATTGGCTTAGGGATGAAGATGAAAAGATAACAAGCAAAACCACGAACCCGGCCGTCTCCAAGGTTGGTGGGTGATGTGCCAATCTCCCTCTCCAAGAGATCTCTCCAAAACTCTCCAAGAACTCTCAAGGCTTTCAAAGAAAAACACAAGTGCGGGAAGAAATCTCCATAATCATTCATTAAACATAATAGAATAAAGTGGGGCCTTAAATAGCCTCCTACAACATGACTCGAAACAAAAGACACAAACGCCCTTTTTGGGCTTACATACGACAACTCCCATAAGAGGGGTACTACGGGAAATAAAACACGTAAGCAAATAAATAAAATAAAATAAAATACAACGGCTCACAATGCCACATAAGCAAATGATAAGCTACATGAAAATAAAAATACATTAACGACTCAAAAATATAAAGACTCGATCGTGGCCGTAGATCTGCGGCCGCGTCTCTGATAAACTCTCCATGATGATCTGATGTCCCCATCAGCTCCGGTGGAAGTTAAGATTATAGAGAGTTGCCTTAGATGGTTTGGTCACATAAAACGGCCGCCTTCCGATGACCCGGTTAGGAAAAAGTAGAGGTATTAGATTTGACTTATGTTAAAAAAGGTAGAGGTAGACCTAAAAAGACTTCGTTAGAGAATATTAGAAATGATATTTTCTTATTAGATTTAAACGAGAGTTGTTCTTTTAATAGAACACAATGGAGAAAAAAGATTTATGTAGTCGACCCCACAGTGAGATAAAGGCTTGATGTTGTTGTTGTTATTGTAACCTATTCATCTTACTTAAGTCAATTTTTTGTACTTAGTCATGATGGCTATGATTTAGATACATTTACCACCATAAAATTTAATTATGATATCAAATTGATTGAGATCTTTAAATGCATTGATCTCTTTGATATTTTTCTCGTGAAATTTGATCAATTGATGTCTTAAAGAATTGTGAAGGAAGAGAATTAATGCGAAAGATAGGACTTGTCACCTTTGTGTATCACAGGAAGGCTCATATGCCTAGTGCTTAGGATAGTGATAGACAGAGAGCAAGCACTTCAAACATCACATCACAAGGCACCCATGTTTATGTAGTTCAATAAGATCCGCTTTTCTCTATGGTTGCTTAGAAATCAAATAATTCAATAAGTTTCAGAAGGGGTGCTTAGTGTTATTACACTTTTTATAAATATGGACAAAAATGTCATTTTATATATCTATCGACTAAGGCTTCGTTTGGGACGGTTTTCTTTTTTCTTCTTGAAGCAGCTTTTTAGTACAAAAACTTTTAATTTTGTATTAAAAAGTTGCTTTAAGAAGCAGTAAAAAAGTCGTCCCAAACAAAGCTTAAGAGAGAATGTTGTCATTTGCTCCGAAGACGGAAGTTGGATGCGGAGAAAAATATGATGTTTTTGTTGCTAATACTCCCCTTTTATGTCGCGGGATTCCAAGCAAAAGTTTCTTTTGATGGAACTGAAACTAGCAAAATATCCTTCTTCTTGAAGTAGAAGATTTCTCTCTTACAAACACCTGCAAGACTCCTCTCCTCTCTCCCCCTCTTCTCTCTATTTTCTTTTGATAATAGTTTTATTGCAATGGTTGATTTTTTCCATTTTATAGAGCAACTAAAGGTGGTAGGTGTTAAGGTTTTGTTTGGGACGGGTAAGGCTCCATACTCCCTTCAATGTATATATAGTCAAGGAGGAAACTATCATATTGAAGTGTAACATGGTAATATAATTTTACCATGTTTTCTTACTGCTTCTTAAAGCAACTTTTTTGAACTTTACAGCCACTAATCTTGAAGATATCTAAGATTGTTAAGAAAATTTAGATCCCGTACCTAATGAGTACCATAGGAGACGAATCAAACTTGTTCAAGAAGTTTGACAATAAAATCTAACTCGCTTGTCCCGTGAGAGAGAAGTTTGTTGAAACTTTTGATTAGAAGGGAGAAAGACTGGGAAGAGAGAAATTATTCACAATCTTCTTTCTTGTGGGAGGCAGAAGTTTTTAGAGTTAAGATAGGGAGGTATCCATAATCTAATTTAAAATAAAATAATCTTATCGTTAAAAAAAAATAAATTAAATTCCTAAATTAATACAAAATATTATAATATTTTAGAAATCAATTAAATTTTTTTTATTGTTTTATGTTGTGTTAGTAGTATATTAGGAGGGAAACTCTTATTTCACTTTTATGTTGAATTTATATTTTTATTTTTAATATTTATCATAGCATATCATATGTGAGAGCTATTCACATCAACCATCACTCTTAAACAAACATTTTGTAACACTATCAAATTCCATATCCCAAAAAGCCCACTAAATGAAACTAAGCACATATGATGATTTCCTACTGTTAAATCTTGCTCAAATATGATTAACTATTCATTTGAGATAGCTTTCGTATTGCTTTATAAAAAGTTTTTTTAATACAATTTTTTTTTTAAATTAGAAGTACATTTGATTTTTGATTTGCAGGTCTAGTCAAGAAATTATATATTTGGTTTCATTTGTGATTGTGCTTTTTAAAACAGTTTTTTAATACAAAAATTTTTTGAATTAAAAAATTGTGTACTAAAAAATTGTTTTAAAAAACATTATGAAAGCCACTCCAAATGAAACCTTTATCTTGCATAGTTAGATGGACTCCAAAGAAGTGTCTCCTCCAAAAGGATCATTGTGAGCAGGATGGAAGTTTTCCTTAATGATCCGATGATTGTGAGGTATGGAAGGGCAGTGGAGAGCAATTATTACGTCAAGTCATCAATAATCACGCGCCACGTCACCTGAAATTCGGTATTGAGTACTCGGTATTGCTCGGTATACGTCCGAATTTCCGGTTTTTTATCCGGATGTAATAAGTACTCAGGGCAGTTCCCTATACATTTGCTCTTATTGACCATAACTATAGCTTCAGTTCGACAAAAGTCATTGGTTTATGTATATATAAATGGGATTCATAATTTGTGCATTTGTATGGATAAACATAATATATGCAGCATTATGTGTGTTCTGTAATTTATGACTTCTAAATTATTTTCAAGGCGAGTGAGTCTGGGTGACTCAAATTAGACTCAATAAATGATTCATGACTCGAGCTTAATGAGCTAAAGAGTCAAATTTGAGTCAGCTCTGACTCAACTCATTAGCTCGTGAGCGACTTGTTTAAAAAATATTAATATAAAATGCAATTGAAATATATTAGTATTTAGGATTAAGTAAAAAAAATCATTTAAAATATCTAAAAATTATATCTTACTTATATTTAATGATGTTTGATTTTGCGTTTTATTACACTTATAAGCTTCAAATTTGTGTTTCTCGATGTTTGATTTTGCGTCAGCTATGCTAACAAATATTATATATATATATATATATATATATATATATATATATATATTTCCTCTGGCAACAAAGATTGTTAATTGAAGCTGTGATAATAATGAAATATTTAGGCTTCGTTTGATTCGGTTTATGCTTACATAAAAAGGAGTTTTAGAAAAGGAGGTTGAGAAAAAGCCGTTCAATAAAATAAAGTTTCAATAATGAGATATGTTTGACTAATATTTTTAAAAGTGCTTATTAATACTTGAAAGTAATTTTAAATTGTTTGTTTAGAAGTTTTGCTTTTGAGATTTTATTATAAAAGACATAATTCTCTTCTGAATCTCCGTTTTGTGACCGAAGAAGCAGATACGAAAAGAATTTTGTAACCGCCGAAAAAATGATGTTCATTAAAAAGGAATTATTGTTAAGCTTTGATTCCAAACAGTAAATACTGATTAATTTCGGCGTATTCAAACGGAAACGGAGAAAAAAAGCCTAATCAAACGAGGTCTTAACCTCTTTGTGATATAGATTACGATTGGGGTGATTTTTTTATTGTTTTTTAAAATAATTTTTTAGTAAAAAAATTTTATATTAAAAAAATAATAAAAAAGTTGTTTCAAACGAAGCACTAAAAAGCATAAAAAAGTTCCCATTTGGAATATGATTTTTTATGAAGGGGATATGTAGTTTAGTATATAAAAGAGTAATATCTGAAATATTATTCTTTATATTTTACATTGTTTTATTGAGTTAAAAATAAATGAGAAGTAAATTTTTTATGGTTTTAAATGCATACTACAATAATAACATTAAATATTTATGATGCTACATTGGGTTAATTACATGAATCTTTTCGCACCATTGTATCTTATTAAAAGTCAAATTCTCATATAAATCTAATTAAGAAATGCATTTCTTATACTTTCTAAGCCTTTTTAGCTCAACATCTACCTTTTTCTTTTAATACAGGTTAGAATTTAATGCATCTACTCTCGTAATCTAGTCATCGAAAGGCTAATGTTTTATCTGATCAAATCATCTAAGGCAACTCTCTCATGTCTTATCTACCACTAGAGCTATTCTAACCTTACACGTATATATGTGTTTTGCATGTTATCTCTAATTGTAAAGTCCCTCATCCACCTGAACATACACATCCGTGCAACACTTATTTTTATGTTTTTTTTAATGCGCAATATTCTATATCATAAATCATTGAAGGTCTCGTCACCATCTTACAGAAATTTTCCTTTAAATTGAGGGGGTACTCATAATCCCCGCACTAGATTTATTACTGCTAAAAATACACTCCATGTATTATAATTAATTTTTTTTTTAAATTTAAAATTTGTTTGGATCGAATAAACGCCAAATGTAGAGCAGCAACCGTGCTACCTAGTCCCGCGCTGCCGCGTCCGCCGCACCCGCGCTCCTGCGCGCGTCCGGCACACCCAGCCAACCGCACACCCGCGAGCCCGCGCACTTGCTCGCCCGAGCACCCGCACCCCCGCTCGCGTCCCGCGCACCCGCCGCCCCAGCCAGCCAGCGTCCGCGTCGCCACCAGCGTCTGCTCTCGACCGCGACCCATCCGTGCTGCGGCACTGATCTCCTTCCCGTGTCGGGTCGGGTCAACCCAGCAACCCGCCGGGTCGGGCCCGGATTCGGATTTCCGACCCTGTTTATCTACCCGGGTTGGGTTAGAGTTGACTCGTTTGAACCCGAGTCAGTTCGGGTTCGACCCAAACCCGACCCGTGACCCGAAATTGACACCTCTATTTGCAACATAACTAATTTGATCTTATATGCCATCACCAACCTCAACATCACGAACTTTTATTGGGTGCGGAGTGCGGACGTAGCTCTGTGTATGCAAACAAGTAGTTTTGCGCCACGTGGAGCCCACCTTTACCCCACCTTAATGAGCAGATCATGTGCTCTATTTACCCGATAACCCGTTAACACGACATCCGAACTACTTCAAAAAATGCGCGGCACCCATATCTTCGAGAACATCCGAAACGTCGCTTCCTTCTTTCTTTTTCGTGCGATTTGCTAGATTACAGTCCATCTTCCACAAGGAGAAGTTGCAGGTTGTATTTTTCGAACGAAGCAACTTCATCTTCTACGCTAAGCCTGCTGAGATTCATCGTCGCAATGGGAAAGGTTTGTTTTTTTTTGAGGTTTTATGTATTTTTCGTTAATTTTGAGCTTTTAGGGTTTGGTTTGAATGATGTTGTGAATGCCATTTGCCCGTTAAGTTGTGTGACAAAATGTACCGCTCGGTACCGTTGGGTACCGGTGGGTACCGCTGCGTTATCCGAATGTGTACTCAGCGGTACCTACCAGATTAAGCTGGGATATTTCTGTAAGCATTCTAAGTTCTACAAGTCATTGTAGATCTAGGGTTTGTTGTTAGAGTTTATTCTTTATTTTACCGCATTCCGTGTACTCAGCGGTTCCCGAGTTGTATTGTAATCTTTTTCCTGGTTTCGCTGGGTACCACTCGGTACCTCTAGGTATTACTCGGTACCTCTCGGTACCAGTCAGTACCGATTGGTATCCATAGGTACCGACCGGTTCATAGATGTACCAAACTGGAATTAAAGTTATCCTAATCAATAACGCAGGGATATGTGCCGAAGATTAGTTTCCGTTGCAGAACATCAACCTTCAGAGAAGTTTGTGATCATTTAGTGGAAATATTTGGCGAGATCCTGGTTGAGAGTTTGAAGCAATATAATCTGCATCATTTTCTTTTTATACCACATCTAGTGCAGAATGTGCCGTTGGTTTACAAGTTGTTGTCCTGCTGGGACAGTAAAAAACAATGCTTTCTCATTAAGGATCAGAAGTTACTATTCACTGCCGATGAAGTTGCTATGATTTTAGGATTACCAAACAGAGGCAACAATTTTGAAATTGGTAGTGCTAGAATTACTGGTAAATCAGCCAATGATATTAAGAAAGAGGTGATTAGTTTAGATGAATCTACGACAATGCCTGATGTTTTGAAGAAATTCATAATTTTTTTGTTGTCAAACTTATTTTTTCCTCTGCACAACTATCGAACACCAGCTTCTATCATCAGTGTGGCTCGAAATGTTGAGAAATTTTTATCGTACAATTGGCCGGATTCAATCAGAGAATTCCTTGTTGCTGAGTTTAACGCCATTGCAAAAAAGAAGAAGAAAGGACAGCCACTCGGTTACTTGAATGGATTTGTTCATATTATAATTGTGAGTGCATTGAATTTAAATTGTTTTGTATTAATTGATGATGTTGATTATTCATACATTTTAAGTTGATATTATTATGTATGAGTTCAGATATGGTTTCTTGAACATTATACACTCCACGAACCATTGAACTCGAAGTCAAGACCACGGTTTCTCCGCTGGGGATCCGATGTAGTTTACAACGACGCAGATGCATCTAGTTTATTCGATGGATTAAGTCCATTGGCTTATTAGGCTTATGTAGGACTTGTGTATGTCTAATTGACTCATGGCTTGAGCCAATTTGAATGCTAGGGTTAAGCCAAGGTTCAAGGGGTCCTAGGACTTGGTTAGGCCACTTAGGTGACAAAGGTCTAATTTTACGGTACTTTGAGACAAAGGGATCCAAGCTATATGATAATTTGGATGCCTAGATTAGGCCAGCTTGAAGTAGTCTAGGTTGGGTCAGACAAAACTTAGGCTAAGCCAATGTTCCTTTGAAGGGATTTGGGTTGTTTCTAAACTAACCTAGCCTAAGCTTATATGTTAAACCAGTCCAAAAGGGGATCCTATATGGTGGGGTCAATCCACTAAGATTAGAGGAGAACTAGTGATGCTTAGGATTTGGCTACATCAGCTCAATTTTAGTGTCCACTATGAGAGGCCTAAGAAGATCCGTGTCTGCTAAATTAAAGGACAAAGCAAAGAGATTGAGCTACATCTAAGAAGACTAAAGCCCAGTCAATGTCATGACCATAAATTTGGTCAACAACACCACTGCCATGTATACAATTACATAAGAATAATATACATTTATTTAATATGAAGTTATGGGAAAATGAATACTAATCAAGTGTAGTGTCAATAAACTAAATCACAAATATATCTTGATTGAGATGAAATAATTACTATAGGGATCTACTACATAGAATTAAAAAAAATAAATTATTATTTTCATGCAGAATAATTAGGCTTTTAATCACTTAAGCAATCATATACTTTGAGACAAATAGAATTTAATAGTGCCTCGTTTTATACAAAACAGGGTATAATCTTATTTAAGAAAAGGAATGAGCATATCATCACTTATAAAAATGGATATAGTACAACCCAGATTGACTATTTTCTTATTAGAAAATTAAATCGTTTAGATTGCAAAGATTGTAAAGTTATTCCGAGTGAAAATTTATGTACTCAACAATTATTATTAGTTTTGGACTTTAAGATAAAGCGGCATAAAATAAAAAATAAACTAAAATGATTTTCTAGGATTAGATGGGGGCCTTTAAAAAATATTAACAAAAATATTTTTGAGAATAAGATTTTAGATCTTAAGATTTTGTCTGTGCATGAGGATACTAATGCTATATGGGAAAAAGTGGCTAGTGATATTAAGAATATTGCAAAAGGTGTTCTTGGAGTATCAAAGGGAAAAGCTCCTAATAGTAAAAATAGTTGGTGGTGGAATCCAAATGTGCAAGAAAAGATTAAATATAAGAAGTTTTGTTATAAAAATTGATTTAATTTTAAAAATCCTGATAATTGGGAAATTTATAAAGTGGCTCGTAAGGATGCTAAGAAAGCAATATGCGATGCAAAGACATTAGCTTTCAGTGATTTATATAATAGATTAGATACTAAAAAGGGAGAAAGATATATGTATAAGTTAGCCAAACAAAGAGTTAGGAGTAGTAAGGATTTAGTTCAAGTGAAGTGTATTAAGGATGAAGATAAAAAAATACTTTTCTTAGAAGATGATATTCAACAAAGGTGAATGCTAGTTTAAAAAATAAAGCTAAAAAAAAACAAAGGTGAATGCGATATTTTGCTAAACTTTTTAATGAAGATTGTAAAAATAAGATTGACTATAGTGATCTTAGCGCCCTAAATGAAAATAAAGATTTCTGTTTTTATCGGCGTATTAGTAAAACTGAAGTTAGAGAGGCTTTAAAGAAAATGAAGGGTGGAAAAGCTGTTGGACCTGATAATATTCCAATAGAGGTGTGGAAATGCTTAGGAGATAAAAGGAATTTCATGGCTTACTAAACTTTTTAATACTATTTTGAAGACTAAAAAGATGCCAGATGAGTGGAGAATGAGTGTGTTAATTCCTATTTTTAAAAATAAAGGTGATGCACAAGATTGTGCGAATTATAGAGGTATTAAGTTAATGTGTCAGACTTTAAAACTATTGGAGCGAGTTATGGAGCATAGGCTGCGGCGTGATACTGATGTTTCTCAAAATCAATTTGGATTCATGCCGGGTAGGTCGACTATGGAAGCCATACATTTATTAAGAGGTTTGATGGAGAAATATAGAGAAAATAAGGAGGATCTACATATGATATTTATTGATTTAGAAAAAAGCATATGATAAAGTTTCAAGAGAAGTGCTATGGAGAGTTCTTGAAAAGAAAGGAGTCAATAATGCTTATATTCAAATCATTAAAGATATGTATGCAGGAGCTATTACTTGTGTTCAAACACAAGGTGGATTGACCAAGTATTTTCCTATTTCGGTTGGGTTACATCAAGGATCAGCCTTAAGCCCATATCTTTTTGCTTTAGTCATGGATGTTCTCACTAGACATTTGCAAGAGGATGTACCTTGGTGTATGCTTTTTGCTGATGATATTCTTCTTATTGATAAGACTAGAGAGGGAGTTGAAGGTAAACTTGAATTATGGAGGTCAACCTTAGAGTCTAAAGGTTTTCGCTTGAGTAGATCTAAAACCGGAATATATGGAGTGTAATTTTAATAGTAATAGACCTAGTGAGGGGATTGTGACTTTGGGCGATAAGTCATTAATAAGAGTACACGTTTTAGATATCTTGGATCTATTGTTCAGAGTGATGGTGAAATAGATGGAGATATTATCAGCAGAATTCAAGTTGGATGGTTGAAGTGGAGGAATGCATCGGGCTTGTTATGTGATAGAAATGTACCCCTCCAACTTAAGGGAAAATTCTATAAGATGGTAGTGAGGCCTGCAATGCTTTATGGTGCCGAATGTTGGCCATTAAAAGAGAAGCATAATACTAAGTTAAGTGTGGCAGAGATGAGGATGCTCAGGTGGATGAGTGGCTTTACCCTTAGAGATAGGATACGAAATGAGCATATAAGTGAAAAGGTTGAAGTAGCTCCAGTAGAAGATAAGATTAGAGAGAGTCACCTTAGATGGTTTGGTCACATAAAATGGCGGCCTTCCGATGACCCGGTTAGGAGAGTAGAGGTATTAGATTTGACTTATGTTAAGAAAGGTAGGGGTAGACCTAAAAAGACTTGGTTAAAAAATATTAGGAATGACCTTTCTTTATTTGATTTAAATGAGAATTTGACTTTTAATAGGACACAATGGAGAAAAAGGATTCATGTAGCCGACCCCACGTAGTGGGATAAAGGCTTGATGTTGTTGTTGTTGTTGTTGTTTGTTTTATACAAAACAGGCTTGTGAAACCATCATTGAAAAGACCATAATAGGTGGCTTGTCATTCACTCGGGAATTACCCGCAAAGTTTGCGGCCTCTGCTTCAGTAATTATCAAGTTAGTGAATCCTTCCTTTTGTTCCTAGATATGAGTCTTTTGAAGGTCGTCAGCACCAATACTTTTTTATCCTTTTGCAAGTTAACAGTGCCCAACATCCTTAGGTGGCTTTGTCTTTGTTATTTTACTTGCTTTTAGAAGTAATTGCCTAATAATTGTTGAGAGGTTGTGATGATTTATAATAGTCTTTTTAACTTATATTTGATGTCCTCAAATTAAAAACCAATTTATTGATTTATTTGATTCTTTTAAGGTGCCGTTTTACCTTTTGCTACGGGTGTGCATCAGAAATGAAAACAAACCACTACTGCCAGAAATGCAAGCGCTAGATGCCGAGATAACACTTTTCGTTTGAATTTCTTAGAGTTGAAGGTATGCTTTTTATAGACTTCTTTCATTGGATTCTTAAATCATTATTTTAGCAACTTGCACATAATAGTTTATCAATTATTTTGACATAAATTAGTGGATTGTCATATTTGACATTAATTAATCACTTCATCATTTGGGTAGCTAGTAAAGAAAAATTCTAATGTTGGACAATCTAATTAGTTTGTTGCTCTTGTTGATATCTTGTCTTTAGTTGAATGCTTCAAATTACTACAAAATAAGATGTTGTCACTTTAAATTTTCACCTTCAATCTATTGAGGTGGGTAAAACACAAGTAATACTAATGAAGTTATCAAAATAAGTTGGGAATTTAAAAAAAAATTATGATCATATAAATTATACCAGCAAAATGAATTAATTTTTATAATTTGGATATCAAACGTATCATTTATTTATGTCAAAATTAAGATCACTAAATAGGTAAATGGGAAATTATGCAAATGAAATAAAACAAAGAATGACAAAATCGAAATAAGAAAAAGCAGGTATCACATTTGTAGAAGGACATGACTTCACATGAAATCAAATAGTAACACTTAATTAAAGCAGAAAAAAGAAATTTTATTCATGCCAAAAGTTTCCCATTTACATGTCTTATATAAACTGTTTATTGATTCCTAACATCACTACAAGAAAAATGTCATTTTTCAGAGGCAATTTTTGCCGGAAAATGACTAAAATCTGTTGGAAATTAATATTTCTGATGGAAATATTTACGCTGGTAAAATGCGCTTTGGAAAACTGCTATTTACGTAAAACAGTTTGCTCGAAATATTTTGAATTCATCAGTCTCTCACGATGCTGAAAGCTAAAGCTATCTCTGCTTGTGACCTTACCTCCCCTTAGTCTATGGGTGCACTTGTCATGACCCCGTCTGCACTCAACATTTCACATCCTCTCCTTATGTCTCACATGTTGCCTTGCATTCCCACGATCCCGCATCCAGGCATCCCACAACCTGTTGATCTTAGCATCCTCATATTTTTATCAACCTCATAACCTAACCAACCCTCTAGGATGTCTTGCTCAATATTTTTTTTTTAATTAGAAAAAAAATATGAATATAAAATATATAACTAAAAGAATTTATTTATAAAATTTTAATTTATTTTACTTACAACAAAACACAAACATATGATTTTCTGAATTTATTCTATAACCCACCAAACAACCATGAGTATTAAGGACACGCACTCAAATTCCTTTAAATAAGTAATCATCTTTAGTTATATAGTCTTTGTTAAGAAATGGTAAGTCCTTATTTAAGTCTTGATAACTTCAATAAAAAGTTTTACATATGTCACTCTTAAAGTATATATATATTCCAAATTCCGCACAATCCTTGAGATCAAAAGATTATTTTTATAGAAATTTTTTTCACTTGGACCGTTGGTGTCCTAACTTTTTCTAGTACTTTTAGACAATACTTTGACCAAACATTGTAAGATATATTTATGTTGATACCATTTAGTGTAAGAAAAATATTTGAATCATATAATCGTGCAAAACATATAATTCACCTATATCAAAAGTATATTCATTGTCATTATTTATCTTAGATGTTTGTGAGTTTAATGGATTGTGTTATTTTTAATGCTGATTCCAGAGTTAATAAGATGAATTTTGCTAATCTACATGCAAAATTTTCAAACATAACCTATTAGAGAGAAAAGGTTGGAGTAGCTCCTGATGCAGGACTACTTAGATGCAATGTTTATGTGTTTCATTTAGGCTTTGCACAACTCTTCGATTAGAATAAGTTCAGAATAAAATTACTAGCAATTATCCACGGTGAGTAAAACAATGAAGGAGTTAATCTTGCATGGGCTAAATCACATGCGCCAAATTTTGAACATTCAAGATAATTAAGAAAATAAAAACAACACAGAATAGTAGCTTCCAACTTAATCCCTAATCTAACAATGAGATTTAGGATGCATAGAAAGCACGCTCAATTCCTATGATTTACTAAGCTTAGCAAGATCATTCGGAGTAGGCTTTAGCAAATACAATCTAACCAATTGAGAATTTAGATTTAGAAGAAATTGAAGGCAAGTGGAAAAGAGAAACCTTTGCTTAAGGGGACGAGGAGATCTCCCATTCGGTGCCTTCAATGTCTTTGTCCATGGCTTCCATCAAAGCAAATAAGGTACGTCTCTTGAATAATCACGAAGTGAAGAAGTTTCTCGTGGTAGAGGAGAAGATGCACGCTCTCAAACCCTTCCTCCTATAATCTGAGAACAGTCTCAGATTTTAACAAGAAAATATGATAGGATTTCTCAGATTTACCTGGGCTAGGATGTAGAAAACCTTGAGGTGAAATATGGCCTTGGTTGTGGGTAGTAAACAGAGAGCAATTTCCTTCCCGGACTTTGGGAGAGAGTGTTTAACTAGTGCAATTAGGGGAGAGGAGGGAGCGGTGACAGGGAGAAGGGATCGGCGGAACTGAGGGAGAGGTGGCCCGTGTTTCCTAAATCCAGTTTCTTATATTAGGAAATAATTTAGAGCAATGCCATGACAGATAATTTCGGTCCAAGTATGAGTATGGGAATTGAAATTATTTTCCAAAAAAAAAAAAAATAAACTGGAATCAGGAAAGAAAAGTTAATTAGTCTCCATAGGGGGCCGGCGGGATTTCTGATCATAGGGAGATTAATGAGAGCTAATAAAGTTTATCAGATTTTAGAATTAGGAAAGGTTTAATTAAAATCCAATTGAATTTTGAAATTCAAATTAGATTAAAATAGAAGCTTTCCTAAAATAGATGAGTTATTTTAGGCAGGATTTTGAAATTCAAATTTATCCCAAATCATCTCACACCCAAGTAGGAAAATCAAGAAGGGAAAGGATTCTTGAATATGACCGGCGGCTAAAGTCTCTGACCGGCGGTTGTGGGAAAGTCGGGTGGGGCTTGGGCCGTGAGGTGAGGGAGGGGGAGTCGGGTGAGGTGGGGGGGAAGACGATTGGCTTAGGGATGAAGATGAAAAGATAACAAGCAAAACCACGAACCCGGCCGTCTCCAAGGTTGGTGGGTGATGTGCCAATCTCCCTCTCCAAGAGATCTCTCCAAAACTCTCCAAGAACTCTCAAGGCTTTCAAAGAAAAACACAAGTGCGGGAAGAAATCTCCATAATCATTCATTAAACATAATAGAATAAAGTGGGGCCTTAAATAGCCTCCTACAACATGACTCGAAACAAAAGACACAAACGCCCTTTTTGGGCTTACATACGACAACTCCCATAAGAGGGGTACTACGGGAAATAAAACACGTAAGCAAATAAATAAAATAAAATAAAATACAACGGCTCACAATGCCACATAAGCAAATGATAAGCTACATGAAAATAAAAATACATTAACGACTCAAAAATATAAAGACTCGATCGTGGCCGTAGATCTGCGGCCGCGTCTCTGATAAACTCTCCATGATGATCTGATGTCCCCATCAGCTCCGGTGGAAGTTAAGATTATAGAGAGTTGCCTTAGATGGTTTGGTCACATAAAACGGCCGCCTTCCGATGACCCGGTTAGGAAAAAGTAGAGGTATTAGATTTGACTTATGTTAAAAAAGGTAGAGGTAGACCTAAAAAGACTTCGTTAGAGAATATTAGAAATGATATTTTCTTATTAGATTTAAACGAGAGTTGTTCTTTTAATAGAACACAATGGAGAAAAAAGATTTATGTAGTCGACCCCACAGTGAGATAAAGGCTTGATGTTGTTGTTGTTATTGTAACCTATTCATCTTACTTAAGTCAATTTTTTGTACTTAGTCATGATGGCTATGATTTAGATACATTTACCACCATAAAATTTAATTATGATATCAAATTGATTGAGATCTTTAAATGCATTGATCTCTTTGATATTTTTCTCGTGAAATTTGATCAATTGATGTCTTAAAGAATTGTGAAGGAAGAGAATTAATGCGAAAGATAGGACTTGTCACCTTTGTGTATCACAGGAAGGCTCATATGCCTAGTGCTTAGGATAGTGATAGACAGAGAGCAAGCACTTCAAACATCACATCACAAGGCACCCATGTTTATGTAGTTCAATAAGATCCGCTTTTCTCTATGGTTGCTTAGAAATCAAATAATTCAATAAGTTTCAGAAGGGGTGCTTAGTGTTATTACACTTTTTATAAATATGGACAAAAATGTCATTTTATATATCTATCGACTAAGGCTTCGTTTGGGACGGTTTTCTTTTTTCTTCTTGAAGCAGCTTTTTAGTACAAAAACTTTTAATTTTGTATTAAAAAGTTGCTTTAAGAAGCAGTAAAAAAGTCGTCCCAAACAAAGCTTAAGAGAGAATGTTGTCATTTGCTCCGAAGACGGAAGTTGGATGCGGAGAAAAATATGATGTTTTTGTTGCTAATACTCCCCTTTTATGTCGCGGGATTCCAAGCAAAAGTTTCTTTTGATGGAACTGAAACTAGCAAAATATCCTTCTTCTTGAAGTAGAAGATTTCTCTCTTACAAACACCTGCAAGACTCCTCTCCTCTCTCCCCCTCTTCTCTCTATTTTCTTTTGATAATAGTTTTATTGCAATGGTTGATTTTTTCCATTTTATAGAGCAACTAAAGGTGGTAGGTGTTAAGGTTTTGTTTGGGACGGGTAAGGCTCCATACTCCCTTCAATGTATATATAGTCAAGGAGGAAACTATCATATTGAAGTGTAACATGGTAATATAATTTTACCATGTTTTCTTACTGCTTCTTAAAGCAACTTTTTTGAACTTTACAGCCACTAATCTTGAAGATATCTAAGATTGTTAAGAAAATTTAGATCCCGTACCTAATGAGTACCATAGGAGACGAATCAAACTTGTTCAAGAAGTTTGACAATAAAATCTAACTCGCTTGTCCCGTGAGAGAGAAGTTTGTTGAAACTTTTGATTAGAAGGGAGAAAGACTGGGAAGAGAGAAATTATTCACAATCTTCTTTCTTGTGGGAGGCAGAAGTTTTTAGAGTTAAGATAGGGAGGTATCCATAATCTAATTTAAAATAAAATAATCTTATCGTTAAAAAAAAATAAATTAAATTCCTAAATTAATACAAAATATTATAATATTTTAGAAATCAATTAAATTTTTTTTATTGTTTTATGTTGTGTTAGTAGTATATTAGGAGGGAAACTCTTATTTCACTTTTATGTTGAATTTATATTTTTATTTTTAATATTTATCATAGCATATCATATGTGAGAGCTATTCACATCAACCATCACTCTTAAACAAACATTTTGTAACACTATCAAATTCCATATCCCAAAAAGCCCACTAAATGAAACTAAGCACATATGATGATTTCCTACTGTTAAATCTTGCTCAAATATGATTAACTATTCATTTGAGATAGCTTTCGTATTGCTTTATAAAAAGTTTTTTTAATACAATTTTTTTTTTTAAATTAGAAGTACATTTGATTTTTGATTTGCAGGTCTAGTCAAGAAATTATATATTTGGTTTCATTTGTGATTGTGCTTTTTAAAACAGTTTTTTAATACAAAAATTTTTTGAATTAAAAAATTGTGTACTAAAAAATTGTTTTAAAAAACATTATGAAAGCCACTCCAAATGAAACCTTTATCTTGCATAGTTAGATGGACTCCAAAGAAGTGTCTCCTCCAAAAGGATCATTGTGAGCAGGATGGAAGTTTTCCTTAATGATCCGATGATTGTGAGGTATGGAAGGGCAGTGGAGAGCAATTATTACGTCAAGTCATCAATAATCACGCGCCACGTCACCTGAAATTCGGTATTGAGTACTCGGTATTGCTCGGTATACGTCCGAATTTCCGGTTTTTTATCCGGATGTAATAAGTACTCAGGGCAGTTCCCTATACATTTGCTCTTATTGACCATAACTATAGCTTCAGTTCGACAAAAGTCATTGGTTTATGTATATATAAATGGGATTCATAATTTGTGCATTTGTATGGATAAACATAATATATGCAGCATTATGTGTGTTCTGTAATTTATGACTTCTAAATTATTTTCAAGGCGAGTGAGTCTGGGTGACTCAAATTAGACTCAATAAATGATTCATGACTCGAGCTTAATGAGCTAAAGAGTCAAATTTGAGTCAGCTCTGACTCAACTCATTAGCTCGTGAGCGACTTGTTTAAAAAATATTAATATAAAATGCAATTGAAATATATTAGTATTTAGGATTAAGTAAAAAAAATCATTTAAAATATCTAAAAATTATATCTTACTTATATTTAATGATGTTTGATTTTGCGTTTTATTACACTTATAAGCTTCAAATTTGTGTTTCTCGATGTTTGATTTTGCGTCAGCTATGCTAACAAATATTATATATATATATATATATATATATATATATATATATATATATTATATATATATATATATATATATATATATATATATATTTCCTCTGGCAACAAAGATTGTTAATTGAAGCTGTGATAATAATGAAATATTTAGGCTTCGTTTGATTCGGTTTATGCTTACATAAAAAGGAGTTTTAGAAAAGGAGGTTGAGAAAAAGCCGTTCAATAAAATAAAGTTTCAATAATGAGATATGTTTGACTAATATTTTTAAAAGTGCTTATTAATACTTGAAAGTAATTTTAAATTGTTTGTTTAGAAGTTTTGCTTTTGAGATTTTATTATAAAAGACATAATTCTCTTCTGAATCTCCGTTTTGTGACCGAAGAAGCAGATACGAAAAGAATTTTGTAACCGCCGAAAAAATGATGTTCATTAAAAAGGAATTATTGTTAAGCTTTGATTCCAAACAGTAAATACTGATTAATTTCGGCGTATTCAAACGGAAACGGAGAAAAAAAGCCTAATCAAACGAGGTCTTAACCTCTTTGTGATATAGATTACGATTGGGGTGATTTTTTTATTGTTTTTTAAAATAATTTTTTAGTAAAAAAAATTTTATATTAAAAAAATAATAAAAAAGTTGTTTCAAACGAAGCACTAAAAAGCATAAAAAAGTTCCCATTTGGAATATGATTTTTTATGAAGGGGATATGTAGTTTAGTATATAAAAGAGTAATATCTGAAATATTATTCTTTATATTTTACATTGTTTTATTGAGTTAAAAATAAATGAGAAGTAAATTTTTTATGGTTTTAAATGCATACTACAATAATAACATTAAATATTTATGATGCTACATTGGGTTAATTACATGAATCTTTTCGCACCATTGTATCTTATTAAAAGTCAAATTCTCATATAAATCTAATTAAGAAATGCATTTCTTATACTTTCTAAGCCTTTTTAGCTCAACATCTACCTTTTTCTTTTAATACAGGTTAGAATTTAATGCATCTACTCTCGTAATCTAGTCATCGAAAGGCTAATGTTTTATCTGATCAAATCATCTAAGGCAACTCTCTCATGTCTTATCTACCACTAGAGCTATTCTAACCTTACACGTATATATGTGTTTTGCATGTTATCTCTAATTGTAAAGTCCCTCATCCACCTGAACATACACATCCGTGCAACACTTATTTTTATGTTTTTTTTAATGCGCAATATTCTATATCATAAATCATTGAAGGTCTCGTCACCATCTTACAGAAATTTTCCTTTAAATTGAGGGGGTACTCATAATCCCCGCACTAGATTTATTACTGCTAAAAATACACTCCATGTATTATAATTAATTTTTTTTTTAAATTTAAAATTTGTTTGGATCGAATAAACGCCAAATGTAGAGCAGCAACCGTGCTACCTAGTCCCGCGCTGCCGCGTCCGCCGCACCCGCGCTCCTGCGCGCGTCCGGCACACCCAGCCAACCGCACACCCGCGAGCCCGCGCACTTGCTCGCCCGAGCACCCGCACCCCCGCTCGCGTCCCGCGCACCCGCCGCCCCAGCCAGCCAGCGTCCGCGTCGCCACCAGCGTCTGCTCTCGACCGCGACCCATCCGTGCTGCGGCACTGATCTCCTTCCCGTGTCGGGTCGGGTCAACCCAGCAACCCGCGGGTCGGGCCCGGATTCGGATTTCCGACCCTGTTTATCTACCCGGGTTGGGTTAGAGTTGACTCGTTTGAACCCGAGTCAGTTCGGGTTCGACCCAAACCCGACCCGTGACCCGAAATTGACACCTCTATTTGCAACATAACTAATTTGATCTTATATGCCATCACCAACCTCAACATCACGAACTTTTATTGGGTGCGGAGTGCGGACGTAGCTCTGTGTATGCAAACAAGTAGTTTTGCGCCACGTGGAGCCCACCTTTACCCCACCTTAATGAGCAGATCATGTGCTCTATTTACCCGATAACCCGTTAACACGACATCCGAACTACTTCAAAAAATGCGCGGCACCCATATCTTCGAGAACATCCGAAACGTCGCTTCCTTCTTTCTTTTTCGTGCGATTTGCTAGATTACAGTCCATCTTCCACAAGGAGAAGTTGCAGGTTGTATTTTTCGAACGAAGCAACTTCATCTTCTACGCTAAGCCTGCTGAGATTCATCGTCGCAATGGGAAAGGTTTGTTTTTTTTTGAGGTTTTATGTATTTTTCGTTAATTTTGAGCTTTTAGGGTTTGGTTTGAATGATGTTGTGAATGCCATTTGCCCGTTAAGTTGTGTGACAAAATGTACCGCTCGGTACCGTTGGGTACCGGTGGGTACCGCTGCGTTATCCGAATGTGTACTCAGCGGTACCTACCAGATTAAGCTGGGATATTTCTGTAAGCATTCTAAGTTCTACAAGTCATTGTAGATCTAGGGTTTGTTGTTAGAGTTTATTCTTTATTTTACCGCATTCCGTGTACTCAGCGGTTCCCGAGTTGTATTGTAATCTTTTTCCTGGTTTCGCTGGGTACCACTCGGTACCTCTAGGTATTACTCGGTACCTCTCGGTACCAGTCAGTACCGATTGGTATCCATAGGTACCGACCGGTTCATAGATGTACCAAACTGGAATTAAAGTTATCCTAATCAATAACGCAGGGATATGTGCCGAAGATTAGTTTCCGTTGCAGAACATCAACCTTCAGAGAAGTTTGTGATCATTTAGTGGAAATATTTGGCGAGATCCTGGTTGAGAGTTTGAAGCAATATAATCTGCATCATTTTCTTTTTATACCACATCTAGTGCAGAATGTGCCGTTGGTTTACAAGTTGTTGTCCTGCTGGGACAGTAAAAAACAATGCTTTCTCATTAAGGATCAGAAGTTACTATTCACTGCCGATGAAGTTGCTATGATTTTAGGATTACCAAACAGAGGCAACAATTTTGAAATTGGTAGTGCTAGAATTACTGGTAAATCAGCCAATGATATTAAGAAAGAGGTGATTAGTTTAGATGAATCTACGACAATGCCTGATGTTTTGAAGAAATTCATAATTTTTTTGTTGTCAAACTTATTTTTTCCTCTGCACAACTATCGAACACCAGCTTCTATCATCAGTGTGGCTCGAAATGTTGAGAAATTTTTATCGTACAATTGGCCGGATTCAATCAGAGAATTCCTTGTTGCTGAGTTTAACGCCATTGCAAAAAAGAAGAAGAAAGGACAGCCACTCGGTTACTTGAATGGATTTGTTCATATTATAATTGTGAGTGCATTGAATTTAAATTGTTTTGTATTAATTGATGATGTTGATTATTCATACATTTTAAGTTGATATTATTATGTATGAGTTCAGATATGGTTTCTTGAACATTATACACTCCACGAACCATTGAACTCGAAGTCAAGACCACGGTTTCTCCGCTGGGGATCCGATGTAGTTTACAACGACGCAGATGCATCTAGTTTATTCGATGGTCTTGAAGTTGGTCATTTATTAACTTCTTTTGATGCTATAACAACTGAGGAGAGGGCTTTACTAGCAAATCCTCCCCCACAGACCCCACAGACATCACCCGACAAAGTTCCTAACAAAGAGATCATCTTGCACACACCTCATGAACATCTTTCTACACCTCCAACATCACCTACACCCAAGAGTTCTCTAAGACAAAACACCCCACCCCCAAGCCCAGTTCGGCCGCCCCCTAGCCCAATCAGCCCTGGTGGACCAAGCACTGAAACACCACCTGTGTCACATAGCCAGCAGCAACATACTCCCCCACCTGAAGGACAGCAGGATTATAGAGGTGAATATATAGAGAAGGTTTTAGATCAAAATAGATTTTTGAAAGGTAGGTTAATAACCTTGGAGACAACAATGTCTCTGAATGAACGAAGAATGGAGGCAGTTGAACATTATGTTTTTGAGCAGAGGGAAATGAATAAGAGATTGGAAGCAATGGAGAAGTTCTTATCTGAGAACTTCCCTTCATTTAACTCCTCGACTGCAGCAGTTCATGTTCAATCTTCATCCAGGACTATGAGTGATGAAATGAAGAAGGCAGAGTGTGCAGAGGTTATTGCCGAATGTATGTTTGAAGACACCCAGCCAATAAAGGATGTTCTTGCTAAACCTGAACCAAGCAGCTCAGGCATAGCCAAACGTGTGAGAGGTCGGGTTGACCGTAAAGCTAAAGAGGTTAAGACACCATACACCAAGGGTCAATATAAGAGGAAGGTGTTAAAAAAAGCTGCTGTTAGGCCCTCCCCAGCTAAGGTTGAACTTACAAATGCTCCGATTGAAGTTGAAAGTCAAAGATCACCTGGACCAAGGCCAGCTCCTACCAAAATAGATTATCCTGGTCGACAAATGATTAGTGACGATATGAGGATGTTTATCGACGCTTGCCTTGAGAAATATACTGATATGTAAGTATGTACATTGCAAATTATCTGTAAAGGCTTTCTGGGACCGATTGGTACTGGTAGGTACTGGAAGGTATCGTTCGGTATTGGTAGGTATCGTTAGGTACCGGTCGGTATCGTTCGGTACTGGTAGGTACCGATAGGTACCAGCTGGGTACTGGTAGGTACACTTCATATTTTAATACACAGGCTTTTATTTTGCAGGTCAGATACAATTTATACTGCAGGAAACATCCAGATTTTTAGAAGTCAGATCGATGAACTATTAACAGACCAATATCTGGACGACAACCACATCGACGCCTTCGCTAGTTTGCTGGCTGAGAAAAATAAACTTCGTCCTGGCCTTTATCAACCATTTATTTATGTTTCGAGTCTGCATTGGGTAATTGTGTTATTTTTCTTGCTATAACTGAATATATTAAAAAGTTCTCCTAACCCGAGTACACATACAGGCATCCAAGAAATATGATATGGAAAGTAAGCATTACGTGTCGCACATTAACAAAGATGCAGTTACCGCTTCTAACTTTCTGCTACTACCAGTAAATGATAATGAACATTTGACTCTTCTGGTTGCTTATTTGAAGAAGGCAACTTGTTTTTTTTTTTTTGATTCGTTACCTAACCCCCTCCATCGAGCTGTGCTTCCACTAGTGGTTAGTCGGGTGCTGTACTTTTTAAGTGTGCTGTACATATTCGTATTGTGAAATTAACGTTAATTTTACTTAACAATGATTACAGATTAATCATTTACAAGAAGAAACTCAGGGTTGCTTTCAAACTGATATCAGAACATGGAAAATTCTGGAAGCCGAGGGAGTTCCAACACAAACCAACAGTTTTGACTGTGGGATGTTCGTTTGCAAATATATGGAAAATGTTATTCAAACTAACCGTGTTGAATGGGATTTACTAAAGAACTTGCAAGCTGAAATGCCTAAGTTTAGAGCTGAACTTGCATTTATGTTGTTATGTTCCACGTTGAAACGATAGTCTTGCTACAGTTATAAAATGTAAATAGATAGAACGTTCTTAATTGGTAAATATGTCAGTACATTTTAGTTGTTTAACTTCTTAACTAGACAGCGAACATGTTGTTGGAGTTGCGTTTGTGTAGGAAACATCCAAATTCTGTCAGTAACTCAAACTGTAAATCTTGCCAGTCTTTAATATCCAAAAACATCTTCCTTTTGCGACCATGAATACGTTCATTTTTTAATTGCTGATACAAATCAATTAAAAACCTATCTTCAACTGGATCCCACGGGTGATAAAGAATTACATTCTCAACATCAGAAGCTCGCCTGACCACATAATCAGAGGTTGTTGATTTTCCTTCACAAGTCAGCTCATGATAACGCTGTTGCAGGAAATTAACACTAGGTAGGTGATGATAATTTGCAAAAAAATTCTTTTGGACAGCTTTCCAACCTGTAGAATTTAAGAATCGACCTGATCGGTTTTCCTCGATAGCAATCTCCTCCCTCCATGCAACTTTAAGCAAACTATCACAACGATCATGCCATGTATGAACACAGCATCTACATATTTCATTCCGTCTTGCTTGCTGTTCAAGTTCACATTCTGCAGCAACCTCCACGCAGTAATGCAATCTAATTGTGGCAAACTCGACAAATTCCTTAATCGGCAAGCCGAGATGAAGTTTGGCATCCGGCCACCGAAGTTTATAAACCATGTTAGAACTATTTAAAAAACCATGGACTTCCTAAACTTATATATCTTTAAATTTCAACTACCACAGTTAATACCACAACCACCCATCTTAAATACCTTCAATAGTACAACTGCCTAATTTAATTTCAACAAACATAGTAAATACCAACCCACAACAATAACGTTAAGTTCAAGCACCAGCAAATCCGCGGTATCGATCGGTACCACTACTTAAAAGTACTTACCGATACCGAGAGGTACCGAGCTGTACCTAGAGGTACCGAGAGGTACCGAGAGATACCGAGAGGTACCGAGAGTACCGAGAGGTGCCGAGAGTACCGAGAGGTACCGAGAGTACCGACATAAACTTAGAAGATCGAAATTCGAATGAGATATCAATCACAATAATGACAGAAATCAAATAAAAACAAATTCAAAATTCTGAATATTCATCCAAGCCTTTCAGCATCAATAAATCCATTCATCATGTTTAAATATTCAGGGTTGGGCTGACTGGTTGGTCGACGAAGTAGCCACTCATCGGTGAAGCATTCCGGTATGTTCGAAAAGGGAACATGACTAAAACGTTCCACATGTGTTTGCTGATGAGTTGAAGCAAAAAAATCTGGAATGTTTGCAAAAGAAACTTGGCTACTAGGTTCCGCTGGTGTAGGCTGTTGAGTTGAAGCGTAGTATTCTGGTATATTTGCAAAAGAAACTTGACTACTATGTTCCACTGGTGTAGGCTGATGAGTTGAAGGTGTAGGTTGTTCCTCAGCTTTCTTCCTCTTCGGCTTTCTTTTTTCCCAATGACTCTTCAACCTTGCATTTGAAACTCCTTTGGGTCTGCGCTTTATAGGGTCTTTTATTTTAGTTCGCATGCTTGAGTTCGTATCTAAATTTGAGTCCTTGCTGGCATTTAATATGAGATCCACATTCTCAGCAATCTCAGACATTGCATCAATCATGTACTGTTCTGCTTCAGTATTCCCTTCCCCTCTAGTGCTAATTTGATATGCAAATCTAGTAAAATAATTTCTGAAAATCATACTTCCTATGCCATCCGAGGGGCTTCCGGTAGCTACCATAGATGACAACGGCCTGTCAGAGTAAAGCTCCTTTCTTGCTCGGCCTGACCATCTCTTGAGTAGATATTTCGGAGATATATTTATTATATCAATCTGCCTTATCACTCTCAAGCAGTGAGAACATAGTATCCCCATCATACCGAATTTCCCACAGCTGCATTCGATGCTACCTTCCGCATCATCAAAATTAACTGTCCAGTGGCGAGGCTGATCAATGTTCTCAACAGTTTTGACAAAAAAAGTAGATAAGTCAGTTGAGGCTTGAGCTACGCACATTCCACCTACACCTTGTAAAAACTCCTCCTCAAAGAAAGAATACAATTTACGCGAATAAAAACGTGCTGCCTGCCTAAGAATTGGACTACTTTTTACTAAAGGGACAACATCAGACTGACTACATTTGAAGTCTTCATCCTTTTCATTCCGACGCCATGTCTTCATCACCTTCTCTAGTCCCAAAAAACACTCAGTGATTGTGCTAGTAGGCTTAGAAATGCCGTGGCACACATAGTTAGTGGATTCACTGCGCTGTGTTGAAAGAATACCAAGGTTAAAACAAGTCTTGTTGTATGCTGTGGACCACTTGTGCCTTATTTTGTGGAGCTCTTTCAACCACTCATGGCTATGAAGGTCCCCTTCATTCAGCATTTCAGTCCAAGTGCTTTCAAACTCTTTCTCTGAATCACACTTGCTGAAACATTTATAAATCAACCCTCTAACCTTGTTGTTGCTGTTGTAACAATGCACCTTGGATGGAAGCTTCTTCATGATGTGCCATTGGCAAAGCCTATGGCGTGTTTGCGGAAATGCAATTTGTATCGCCCGAGACATTGCCTGATCCTGATCAGTAAAAATTGTAATGGGATGTTTACCACCCATTACTCTCAAGAATGTTCTAAACAACCATGTAAATGATTCTACTGTTTCTTCAGACAGAAATGCTACCCCCAAAAGAACATTCTGCCAATGGTTGTTAACTCCAACAAAAGGTGCACAAGCTAGATTGTATTTGTTCAGTCTATAGCTGGTATCAAAAATTATAACATCTCCAAAGCAGTCGTAGTCTATCCTTCCCACACCATCAGCCCAGAAAAAATTCATCAATCTATCCTCCTCATCATATTGGACTTCCCACGCAAACATGTTATCATTATTTGCTCGGTTTTTAAAAATTTCTATTAGGGAATTGGTATCCCCAGTCTCAATCTTTCATCTTCTGTTTCTCTGAACAAAGTTATATGCATCTCTTCTTAAAAAACCAACATACTCCCTCCCACCAACTTCATCAGCTAAGTATGTGAATGCATCAATGGTTCTAATCCCAGCATCAGTCATAGATTTAAGAACAAATGCTCTCTCTTCGGTAATATTCCTGCATGATCTCAATAAATGTTGATCTTCAGGCCTTGCCAACTCATGGTTGTGGTTCTCAACACATTTATTAACCTTCCATTCCCCATCTTGATCAACTGAAAATCTAATCATCGCGGGACACCCAGTCCTAGTATTGGCTTTCCTGTATTTCGATTTGGCATTCAGGTCAAGGCCCTTCTTAAAACCAGCTTTCGAACATACAAAATCTTTCATCCGTATCTTCCTCGAATTAGGCCAGTAACAGTGATGATCTTTGCGAACACTAAAACCAACACTATGCGCGTATCGACAGTAAATATCATAAGCCTCTTTCTCACTATTACAAACAACCTACGAACAACAACCAAGAAGAGTTTAATATTGGAAACACACGCACAATTTCAAAATATCTTCTGTACCAATCGGTACCTACCAGTACCGACCGATACCTACTGATACCTACCGATACCTAGCGGTACCGAACATTTAAAAAGGGTACTAAACGGTACCGCCAACCCACCAATACATATATTCTGACCAATACAAATTTTTTAAAACACTAAACAAGTCACGACTTTCATATCATATTTACCGATAATATATCAAAGTTTGGTTGGGTATTCTGTTGCAAACCATCTCCACCTCTAAGCTCTGACTCTTGCGTAAAACCTTCCATCTCCGACCAGTCGTTCATCTCTTCCGGCACAGTATCCATCTTCAGACCTTACGCCTCGAACCTCAGACCTTACGCTCTTCTCGTGCTTTCTGAGGTTTCAGGTACAAAAAAATTTTAACTGAGGTAAAAAAACCGCGCCAGCAAATATAACCCTAGCTTTTACCGCGCATTTTTTGAAGTAGTTCGGATGTCGTGTTAACGGGTTATCGGGTAAACAGAGCACACGATCTGCTCATTACGATGGGGTAAAGGTGGGCTCCACGTGGCTCAAAACTACTTGTTTGCATACACAGAGCTACGTCCGCACTCCGCACCCAATAAAAGTTCCAATATCACCATCCCTGAACTCTTCTTCATTGTCCCTCGATCTCATTATCTTTGATCTTATCACTCAAGCTAGATCTCATCCCCAACTTTATAGCTCATCTATGCCTCCCCCGTGTGTGCCATCATGGAGCCACCGTCATCCCTATGCTAAAGTAATGTATTTCATTTTTAGTTTATCAAACACCAAAAAAATAAAAAATAAAAAATAATGTTACAACCAAGCAAACAATCTTAAAAAACTTTATATGCATTAAGTTTGCTTTACAATGAGCTTTTAAAATACATCCAAACTTTAAATACTGGTAAACAAACAACCCCTAAGCTCAAAGCATATGGGAAGGTGACCTCCAAATGTATCTAGTAAATGACCAAGAACGAAAGCAATAACAACACTGTAAAATGGATAATGTTAGGAAAAATTAGCTTAAAATGTTTTGACTGCATGAAAAAAAAAAACTCAAGTTTAGTCTTGATATATTCTCAAAAAATTATCTTGATCGAGCACGAATCTCGAGGCAAAATCAAGCTGGAAACTTCAAAAATTAAATCCGGAAGCACCTGAACTCCGATTTCAGCGAGCTTATGGTCAAACCGAGCGTCTCAGAAATACGAACCCAACGACACCAAATTCAACTCAATCCGAGCCCAAATGAGTCAAAATCAAGCACCCGAAGTGTTGTTGGAAAGTTTGTACCACAATTTGAGTTACTAAACGGTCTCCAATTTTAACGAGCTTATAGTCGAATCGAATGGATTGACGAGACAAATCCAACGAGCCCAAGATCGCCAAAATCCAACATCATTAAGATCTTCAAATGTCTGACGAACGGTGCACGATCTAGGGATTCAATATCAGCCATCCATTCAAGCACTCCCTATTTGCCCCTGATCTCACACCTATTTACAAGCTATACCACTCCAGAAAATCTATAAATAGACCCCTCATTTCTCATGAGAGGGGATCCAAGCAAGCTTGAGAGAAGAAGAAGAGAATAAGAAGAGAAGGATTGGAGGGAAGAACTCCACGACCACCGTCGGACTTCTGCCCGACGCCCGAATGATGCCAGAATTCTGCCCGAAGCCTGACCTCCGCCGGAATTCTACTAGATTTCCAAACGACATCAAAATTCTGCTCAACTTTGGAACGACGCTAGAGTTCTGCCCGACGCCAGAATTCTACTCGATCTCTAAGTGACACCGGAACTCTGCTTTGACATTGTAATTGGATCTCAATCCAAAAGTGAAGCATTGTAAATTGATCGTCCTAAATTTTAAGGACGAATCAGCCTCTTGTACTTCAAACAAATACTAGTGTAATCATTCAACTGGGCTCATTTTTATAACCCTCCCTAAAATAATTTGACATTGGAGCTTTTGCAAAGTAATCTAGAATATCTAATCGAACAATTAGAAGATAATGAGAAACGCAAAATAGTTAACACAATTCATTCTACAAAACAATCAAGTACAAAACCTCGGTAACGCTCAAAATAAGATCAAAGTAAAAAAGAGGGAGAATGGTTAGTTATCAAACTCCTTGAGATAGAGATACTTAGGATTCTTGATGTAGTTGCGACGAAGGCAATGAACTAGTGGGTCTGAAGATGAAAAAATATTACATCCGGATGTGGAATGCGTCTGGAGGCGAATTCGGACGTGTTACGTCACCTAATATACAATGTATTGAATGACATAACACGTCCGAATTAACATCCGGATGCTTCGACATCTGCACTTAATAATCTCTTCTAAAGACAAAGAGTACATCGATAAATGCACGGGGTGGAAATAGGAAATTAAATTGAATGACATTAGGGTTGCTATTTTTTTTTTCGTATTTAGAAATTGAAAGTACTAAAATTATAAAAAGTGAAAATTAAATAATAAATATATAAATTGGGTAGGTTTAAAATTTCTCTGTAAATTAATTCTGCTTTTTTCCAGTTCCCACTTCCCATCCTGCCCCTTCTAAAAACATTTTGGCCATTGTCTTGCTGGGTACATGGCGATACCTAAACACAGCCATCCTTCCCATTGATGGTTCATACATTCGCCGGAACTTCTAGCTGATTAATTCCATTAGGCTTTTGTCTTGTTAATCATCGAGCAGCGAAGGAGATGCTGCAAATGTTTTCTCCAAGTGGCCGGATCCATTTGCACCATCACCGGCGATGGCTACCAACGAAGCTCCCGTACCCTCTTATCCTGTTCACTGTTCTATGGATGCTCGTTTTCGGGTCTATCTTCTCGTGGCAGAATAACTCCGTTGACGTGATCCGGCACTTTGGCCGAATCCCGCCGAGACTGCCAGTGCCAAAGCTCCGGCCTGTGGTTTTCAACCTAACGGACTTTGACGCGGTGGGAGATGGAAAAACGTTGAATACGGGGGCCTTCGAAAGAGCGGTGGAAACGATCTCCCGGCTCGCTAATAGGGGTGGAGGGCAGCTCAACGTGCCGCGAGGGCGGTGGCTCACTGCTCCATTCAATATAACAAGCCACATCACTATCTTTCTTGAAGAGGGTGCAGTTCTTCTCGGGATTCAGGCATGTAAAGTTGCAAACTACAGTAATTTTCATTTTCGTATGTAAACATATTTGGATCTCTGTTATTTCTACTTCCACATGAGAAACTTTTAAAATTATGAGAACTTTATTTCTTTGATAGTGGAAATGGCCGACTCTAATGAGATGGTCAGTTGACAGGAATGCATCTTTGGGGGGAATTTTTAATGAGTTTTGTTGTGTTGTATTGTCTAGTTCATCTTCATCAATAACGTTTGTTATGAGATTGCCAAAAGATTTGAAGCGGAAGCATCAATCAGGATCAAGAACAATGTGCCACAAAGTTGAACAAAAGAGAAATTAAACAAACCACCAAGTGACACTAAAATTAGAGATGATCTGATGTGCTAACACAAATAAATGCCACAATTATTGTGTACCAATCAAGAGCATTTATTAGGAATTTCTCAATTCCCAAGTGTATGCACACTCGAAGAAGAAGTAGAAGAAAAATCAAGAGTAATCTCACAAATCAAGATTAGAACACACATTTTGTTTTCACTAGTTTGCCAATAAAACTTAATTGCTGAGAGGTTTTGCTAACAAGGAATGAGAAAGATTCAAACTCCTATTTCAGCACCTCTTCTTTTAATTGTAGCAAACATATTTAGAAGGTAGAGATACATGAATTACTGTGTTGGTGGGATTTCCAATACTTGCCATCCCATATGCAAATCCCTAGGCTCTACTTGTTGCCAACCCTAAAATTTGGAGAATCTTGATTTACATGATGCTCATATGAAACAAATTCCATAACTTACTGGCATACAAGGAAACCCAGAGTATATTCAACCAAGGTTTAAAAAGGCGATATCATGAATCGAGATGTTTTTCCTTAGCGAGGCGAGGCATAATCCTTGAGGTGGATCGAGGCTGACAAAAAAATTAAAGTAATAAAAAATATAAATAACTCATAAAATGACAAAATATTATGTAAATTATAAACATAATAACTTGTTTGAAGATAAATTTTATTGGAACACAAGATTCAAAATAAATACTCATAAAAATCACTCTTTTTTCTATCAACCTAATTTTAGCATGTCTAAATGATGCCTCCATACGATTTAATCATATAAAATTTAAAAAAGTGAAAGCTATAACAAACACAATTCAAATAAAAAAGAATTACTCTCGATGAAATTCATTAAAAAATATGTCATTGCAATTAAAGAGTCCTGACAGCTAAAAATTGTGTATTCGTAAAGAAGAAAGCTATAGAAAATATAATTTATTCCTCGGTGCTTAAAAACTATGAAAAAGAATTATCTGTGCTGACCAACTAATTAATTCCGGCTTGACCTAAACTAGAAAAAGTAATAGAGTAAGATGAAATTGTTAAACTAAACAAAAGAAAAAAAAGATGAAATTGTTAAACTATAACAAATATAAATTAAGCTAATCTAACTTCAACATATATGTCTCGTGTAAGAAATGGACGTCTTAAATTTTATAATTGCTTCTCACGAGTTGTCAAAGCCTACACGAGAAAGAGAAGATGGATCAATTACCTCATCACGAAGAACTTGTCCTGACACGAAGCGAGGTTGAAGCAGTCAAGGCCGAAGCAGGCGAGGCTAAAGTAGTCGAAGCTGAAGCAGTCAATGCTGAAGTAGGCGAGGCTAAAGCAGACTAGGCCGAAGCAGGAGATGTCGAAGCTGGCGAGGCCGAAGCAGTGCACACAAAGCCGAGAGAGCATTTCCTTTGTTGCGAGTTGCAGAAGGGGGGGAGGGCGAAGGTTGGAACAAATATTTTGAACTATCAAATCCCTAAATCTGATAAGCGCTCTCTACTCTTCCGAACTAAAATAAATAAAATTGATGGAGGCAGCGCCTCAAATTTCCTTGAGGCGTTACGCCTCAAGTCGTATGCCTCAATGAAGAAAATTGTAAGCCTCAACCAAAACACCGAGGCTTAAGCCTCGAGGCATCCAAGCTGCACCTCAAATCGAGGCGCGCCTCGAGGCGTACACCTCAAACGCTTTTTCAAACCATGTATTCAACTATTGCATCAATTAAAAGTTATTTTCCTTTGCTCGTTGTTGTAAAAAACTGAATCTATTCTATCACCTCCTCTCTAATCAAGCGCTTTAAGCCTTCAAAGCCTCTCGAAGGGCCCTGCACTTTTCAAGATAGCTTTAAAGCACAAATGTTGCACGCTAAAGTGGCACCATTGAACTTGAATGTTACACTTACCATTGAATTTTTGTCCATTTCAAGTGGCCATCTTCTCACATTGAATACTTCAATGTCATCAACTAGTGCTATGAAACTGTGAAACTTAAACCTGATCCCTTGATTACGTGAAGTTTTCCCATCATCTTCTGTCTAAGCTTATTTTTGAACTTTTCTTGTAGCCATATAGCTAATCCTTTGCCTATCCAAATTGTGATGCTCACAAATGAATAAATAACTGAAGCATCCCCTGAAGTTGCACTTTGTAATATATACAATTCTTTGACTCTTTTGGCTCTAATGACAGCCAATGAATCCCTATAAATCTTGAGGATCTTAGGATACCCAAAAAAGCTGTACCTTGTGTCACTTAAAGTACCCAAAGATGCTTGCTTCACTCTATAATCAAGTACATATCTCACTTCAATCACAGTCCTAAGCACACCATCATCTGCTTAGGTGCAAATTATACTAAAACTTACAATCCTACAAACTACACACACCATTGTTTTTCATATGCACTTGCCCATTGAATAATTTATTACTAGAAAATAATGATCTATCATGACATATAAAAATAACATATTGAGTCAAGTGCCCTGCACGTTATTGTGCTTGTACCCCTACATTCACGTCAAAAATATCATTTGAATTTATATTATTCATATTTGTATTTATTGTCTTGGCCTTTTAATGGTTTTCACCTAGCTGCAACTCATTTAGGGCCATTGAATCTCAGTTAATGTGCCTTATCTCTTCTAATATAAATAAGTCTTATTTCTATCAACATAATTACTTCTAGAGACCGTCTATTTTTTCATTGGTTTCCATCTCATAAACAATCACTTGCCTTGCTTTTTCTTTTTGCAACACCACCGGTTTTAAAAAATGCTTCTTTTGAAAAAAGTAGGTTCTTCACATGTTCTAAGTTTATGGAATATCTTCCATACAACATTATGTCATAAATGTGCTTGTAAGAGGAATGTAAAGCTTAATCCTCATCATTAACAATCACATCAATATTTATCAAATCATGAATATATGTAACTTGGTGTGCCTTGTTGAATGTATAACCAATACAATTTTGATAGAGTTTATTAGAGGCTATGAATAATGTATATAGTTTGAGTAACAAATTTTCCACGGTCATCTTATCTGAGACATTTGCTAAACACAACTGGATCATCAAATTGTTTTAATCGTTCTTGTGCTATTCATCCTCACTTATTGTCACTGGTTTTTTTGAATATCCTATTAGTGCATTTATAATACCTTGATGATCAAGAATTCCACCCATCTTGGTTCTTAAAAAGGCCAATAATTCTTTAACGTATTAAATTTCTCAATCTCGCATGCCATCAATCTTAGAATTGCACTTTGATACAAATTTATTGTAATAAGGGTGCCAAAACACTTGAATCAAAAACCTCCACTTGGATCAAGAATGATGTGCCACAAGCTAAACAAAAGAGACAAAACAGACCAAAATTTACATAGTTTAGTTTCAACTAAGCTTATGCTTATGAGAAAGGAAAATGTTTCTGATGAGATCGATCCAATAACACAAAAAGAAGTAACAATCATGTTGTTCAAATTAAGAGCACTTACAATTTCTTTTCTGATTCCAAAGTACAATACACTTAAAGAAAAGAAAAAATTTTAAGAAAAATCTCACAAATCAGGATTACGTTATACACAACTCTTGTCACATGCATCAAATAAAACATTAGTCCTTCAATGATACCCCAATCATTGAGAGTTTATGTTGGTGAGGAATGAGATAGATTCAATTGCTTGTTTATAAAGCCCTAATCGAGTGTGTTTTCTTATAGTCACGACTCACATGCCAAGAAGGAAGGTATAAGGTATACACACTTATATCAATGAGGTGGTAGGATTCTTGATACCTCGCATCACTACCATACACAACTATTAATATACTTGTTGTCAATCTTGAAATAGGAAGAATCCCGATTCAGACGATCCTCCTATGCAGAACTCCCATAACTTAATGTTACATGAGATATATCTTGAGTATATTTCATTATTGAGTCAATTAGCAATTAACATGATGCCTATTATAATAGGAAATAGATTGGATGGTTCTCTAACTCTTTGAGGCACTCCTTATGAAAATTGTTATAGCATTAGTCGTCATTATATCATAATTAATGCTATGTTGCTATCTTTAATATCAGACTTTTTTACCTAAATTATTTACTTAATTGATCATTTGGGATGTCAAATGTATGGATGTACTTTGTGGTGTTAAATAGGTGATAGAGCTTTTTAAAATGGACGCCATTGGTTAATTGTCTTGATGGTTGAGTAGCAAGGAACTAATTCATTCTTGGTTGAAGTAGACAAGAAAGTCTTTCCATGTTTATCAAGATCAAATTATTTTTCCTTTAATTAAAGTTCATCAAATTCTATTGCCGCATACCATATTACCAGGAAACTAATCATGATACTAATCCATCGTGGGAAATTATGAATGGGGAGCATATTTATGTTCGATAAAAATGCTCTTCAATAAGCATGCAAAGTATTAAAAAAAAAAAAAACTAAAAGAGGAGATATTTTGTCTTTCTCCTATTTGAAAACCCAATGTACCATAACTATTACTATGTTTATTGATGACCAAGCAATTTGAAAATGTGCTTAGACTGTAGTTTTTTAAAGCATTCTCCTTGTTTGTAGGTTTTTATTGAAGTGCAAAGGGTGAAAATTAGTTTTTCATTAGGGAGGTGCTACACACTTGTGAGGGGGATGAGATGTTGCTCGAGAAGAGAGTAGGGAGGACAATGAGAATTCAGTTTGCGATACTTCCTGGCTTAGGATAAGAAGATGAGAAGAGAGAGAGAGGGAGAGAGAAAGAAGTTAGTCATCAATTCATGAGGTTGAAATTTGTTGGCTTTGGATGAATGATTGACATCTTGAAGAGGAGAATGGAGAGGAAGGAGAAGAGAGCATAAGAAAGTGGTAGTATATAGGGGTGTTAATATTTGACACGACACGAGAACCTGACCCGGACCCGACCCGAAAAATCCGGGTTGGACTCGACCCGATTTTAAAACGGGTCGGGTTCGGGTTGACCCGATGGGTTGCCGGGTCAACCCACCAACCCGTTTTAACAGGGGATCGCCGGCGGATTTCGGATGCACAAAGAGTGTTGGTGATGGCGGTCGATCGGTGATGGGGACACCGGCTTTCATGGCTCCGGAGGTTGTACGAGGGGAGGAACAGGGGATCGCCGGCGATGTGTGGTCTCTTGGGTGCACCGTAGTGGAGATGGCTACAGGAAAGTCGCCGTGGCCGGAATCCACTAATCCTGTTGCGGCAATCCACCAAATTTCATTTTCCTCCGACGTGCCGGCGATGCTGGAATGGATTTCGGATAAAGGAAAGGATTTTGTGTCGAAGTGCTTGAGACGGGATCTGAAGGAGAGGTGGATGACGGAGCAGCTTCTTCAGCACCCATTTATTGGGGAAGCAGAGGAACTCTGCTCCAGCAGGAAGAAGGCAAAGTGGATCTCGCTGAAGAGCACTTTGGAATTTGATTTATGGGACTCGGAAACAGACTGAGAGGATGATCAAGAGCCGCAGCAGGAGGAATTAGCGTCACCAGAGAGATTCCGGCAGCTTGAGTTGCCGCCGGCGAATTGGGCGTGGGATGATAGTTGGACTGAAGTCAGAGGAAGAAACGAAGAACCCGACCACGCCGCTCCGCGCGCAATTCTGCGTCCGCTCCGCGCCAGACCACGCCGCCCGCACTCGCGCGACCATATTTCCGCCTTTCCCGGGTCGGGTCGGGTCAACTCGGCAACCCGCCGGGTCGGGTCCGGGTTTGCATTTCCGACCCGTTTACCTAATCTGGTCGGGTTAGGGTCTACCCGTTTGAACCCGGTTCAGTTCCGGGTTCAACCTGAATCCGACCCGTGACCCGAAATTGACACCCCTAGCAGTATAGGTGGTTTGACTTTGTAGCCTACTTCAATGGTGCAATGAAGGAAAAAAATCCCTATGAAAGGAATGTGATGTGGAACGTACATGCGATGGAGGAGTCACTTTAAGAAATTAAAGAGATCCATTGTAACTTAATAACCCAAAATAAAATTATCATCTATAGCAAAGATTGATCTTTGGAATTCGTGGTCTTTAACTTGGTTAGGCAAAGTCGAGCAAGATCAATCAACCAACAATTTAAGAAACACAAAGATAATTGTAAAAACTACGATGGTAACAAGAATCCACGAATTAATAAAGAGAACTTTCACCTTTGGAGTCCATACGCTCAACTAGTCTAGGCTTTAGCAGAAGAAGCGTCTCCACCTTAGAACCGAGGTCACTCCGAGGAAGAAGGAGCCGTAGATCGTCATTCTTGGATAGGTGGCCGGAGTGGTGGAGGATGATGGCCGAACTGATGTAGAATGGGGACGCCGGCTTCGTTACGGAGAGGATCTCCTCTCCAAAATCTGAAATTGTTCCTTGCAAAAACTGAAATAAATCTAGATTTATCTCAGCTCACAAAATCTAAAAATCTGGATGTGAGAATTCTGTGTTGGTAATGATCAAACTGTCCAATAGTGAGAATAGCTAAGGCAGCCAATGAACGGACATTCCAGGATTAATTATCTCCTAATTCTTCTCTACAGAAATTGGAAAGTGCCTAAAAGCTGGGAAATTTCAGCTCTTTATTCATGCAGATTTTGGTCACGGGACACAGCCAGAAGACTAGGAATTATTTCCTAAGGGAGGCCGGCGGCAAGCAGTGATCACGGGGAGTTTATTTGGGATAATTAAGGCTCCGAAAATTAGGGAAGGGAATTAATTGCAATTAGTGGTGCAATTAAATGGAGAGAGGGGGAAGAGAGGTGTTGATTTCAAATTCTAGATTTTGAAATCTGACGTTAGAATCCTGAGAAAAAAAAAAAAAAAAAACTGAAATTAAACTTGAGAGGGAGGTGTATTAAAGAGGTGTTTAAGTGGTGATGAGGTGGCAAATAGAGAGAGAAATAATAGGGGAAAGGTGGCCGGCCATATAGGAGAGAGAGAGAGGCTTGGAATTAAGAAGGTGGGGCCCAAGATAATTGATTGGTAGATTTTAATAAAATCTGTAATAAAACATATTAAGAAACCTCCTTTTCACGGGTGGGAACAATCAAGCAATTGTTTGAATTTCAAACTTGCTTTGAAATCAATTAAAAGACAATTGCTTAAATTCAGGAAGCATTTAAGGAAGGTAATTGAGCTCAAGAAAATTGAAATTCAAATTGCAGTTTCCAGAGAGGGGCGGGATGGGGCTATGGGGCTGGCCGGCAAGGAGTTGGCCGGAGGGTTGGGCTGGCCGGTGGCTGCTGGCCGGCGGCTGGGTAATCCAGAAGGGGGCGGCGGCAGTGAGCAAGGGAGGGGAAGAGGTAGGGAAAATATAGGAATTCAAAGAATGAATTCCAATTTCTCACAAATGCTTCAACCGGATCTCCACGACAACGAATCGATCACAAGAAATAAAGGCAGAAAAATGGTAGAACAAGAAGATCTAGAACTCACAAAGAGATCTAGCTTCTCCTACGAACTCACTAAGAGATCGAGGAGGGTGAACTCACAAAGAGATCATAGGGGGCAAATATCTTTCATTCATCAAAACTCATATTACAATGCGTGAGGCCTCCTATAAATAGGCCAAAATGAAAAAATAAGAAAAGACATAAATGCCCTTCCGGGCTACATAAGCGACTAAATGCCCATAAGGGCAAAAACGGAAAAACATCAAAATAAAATAAACTACTATATAAAATGACAAATTACAAATCATGCTCGTGGCCGTCGATCTCCGGCGTCGAAAATGCTGACGATGTCCTCATCAGAATGCCTGAAGGAGAACTAGTATTAGGTAGAGAGGGAACTCCTTTTACATGAGTCCATTTTTAGTAGTTGCATGGAGAAGCTTTTAATCACTTATATTATCACACCAAGCCATTGGGTCTGGAAGAAAATCACAAGAATTTAATGAGAGGGTGCGAGCTAACAAAAAAAAGAAACAATTTCAATCAATAAAAATATATGCTTTCAATAATTTGTATCCACCAAAAAATCATCAGAGCATCTAAACCCAAACATATATTAGATGTCCATCAAATATAAATGAAATTTAGTTATATAATCAAATCAATTAAATAATTCTAACCTTAAATACCTATCAAAGATGAACTTGATGCATGAACCTAGAAGTTCCTTTAGAATTTGCACAACTAGTCACCTGAAATCATAAAGTAATAGGTGAGTTTGCAAGAACAAACTCAGTAGGTAAAACCCTACTAAGTAAAACATAAACGACAAAGCGTGAGACTTAAATATGAGCAAAGAAAAGAACATGAGTGAAAGATAACCATTATAGTACTACAATTATGGATAGTGTTTCAAGATAGATTTTTTTTTTTTAAATAGAATTCATTTAATACAATAGAGTTCATAAGAATTATCCATGCAAACTAATAATCACTGCATTCAAATGCTAATATATTCACTTATACACATCTTATATTTATACATCCACCAATGGCTTGTTAGTCAGTTTACTATAATACTCTGTTGGGAAAGGTAGACACTAATTCCATGAAAATTCAATAATTTCTTATAGAGTCATCATATTGAGGACTCATCAATCTGGTTGGTCAATATCTAGAAGGGTTAAATACTCGCATTTTTACATGCATCAAACACACAAGCCTGTATTATATAAATTTTATAAAAAATACATAAAACAACTTCTCCGAAACAATAAAAATTTGATTTCCATAATGTAAACTATTGCTAATGCAGTTTTAGACTTAATTTAAATATATATTTACAATCATTATTGTATACCCATGACTACATATACAATTACGTATTCACAGTTGTCTTGCAAGTGTTGTTCAAGTTGAACGGAAGAAAAATCCTTTGCTCTCTCGGATTAGCCCGTTCGAGGGACTTACTCAGGAGCTGGAGAGAAGCTTAAAATTGGAGTGTGGCGGACTAGCTTTGACACAAATTTTAGACAATTACCCTCCCCGGCGGGGGCAACCTCAAAAGTTCCTTTATTAGTCAGGCAAATTTTTATCCATCCCGGCCAGAGTCAAGCCTCACATGCGAGACACATCCACAGTTAAGCTAACGACACATATCTCCCCCACAAGGCATCTCTTGCGATATGATCGGCCTCAGGCAACGTTTAAAATTGCGTATTTGGGTATTGAGGCGTTTTTCATTCGTGAGGCGAGGCGTAAGCCTCAAGGCGTTTTGAGGCGTAAGCCTCAAAATCAAAAGATTACGTAAACATAAAATAATAAATTTTTTATATACTGATGAGTGAATAATATAAAACATAAAAAAACATAAAATATGAAGTGAAATCAAAATATCTTAATAATAAGACAACATGAAATATAGTTCAACTCAAAATTCTATCTTTTCCAAATCCCAGTATTCTTTTCATTAACATATAATTCCAATTTCAAAAAATAAATAGCAATGACATATCACATAAGAACTCATAAGTTATCAGCACTGTCATCACTTAGGGGTTCTTCATTTGAATTATCATTATGATGAACTGCTCTCTTCCCTTCCTCCTCTCCTATAGAGTCCAATGTCAGGCATTTACTTCAAGATTTATGTACGTTTTAATATATATAGCGTGAGGCGTAAGCCTTATACCAGTGAGGCGAGGCAGGCCTCAACCAAGTTCGGCATCATCTACCGGACAAAATATGATCCAACAATTACTATATACCAAGCTCATCTTGGTTATAGATTTTAATGATAAACCGATAAGTATTAAACCTATATGATTGAATGCATATAACAACAAATAAAAGATCGAATTAATCTTTTAAATAAAACACCATAACGTAGAATTAAATTTATACATAACTTCATCTCTAGGGCCTATAAAAATGGCACTTATTTATAAAAATAACTAATATATATCCACTTGGAAAAAAACTATAAACATGTAGAGCAAAAAATTGGTGTTAGGATTTACCCAAATCAAATTGATGAAGAAGATGAAAGTACAAGAAGAGGAAAATGACTGAGGTATCTTTACAATCCACAAGCTTAAAGCTTATGGATGAGGGTCAACCTTTTGATATTTTTACAACAGATTTTCTAACAATTTGATGTGAGATTCTACTCATGTTATAGCTCTCTATATCAACTATCACTCTTCCTCAAATAAAATCTTTTCAACATAATTGAGTATCACGTATCAAGAGTTCACTCAATATGTGAAGTGTTATGGGAATCACTCGGACATCCGCTCTTGAACCTTTGCTCAAACATGATTGTAAGTGGCTTAGACAGAAATCACATGAATCACTTAATTCCATATGAATCATCAACTTTAATACCACTTATTAGGGGGAAAGTGACAAAGGGGCATCGAGCTTGCGCTATATACAAAAGTGACAAAGTTCATTTTCATCCAAAAAGCTTAGATTTATAGATAAGGGCCAACCACTTGTATTTCTATACCACTATATCACACCTCCAAAATTACTACTATTATTATCATGTTAGAAACATTGATTTATGAAAAGGTAGTTTTTTTTTTTTTTGGCTATTATTTTTTATCTTAATATTATAAAGAACAACTGCCTATATCTTTAATCTATTATAACAGTCAATACAAATTTTAGAGTTAAAGCTAACTAGCTAGAATAAAAAAGTATCTCAATATAATTATTTTTTAAGATAATATTATAGAGATTTAAAAGTAAAATTTAATATAGAGCACTCAGACTCATTATACCATATGAATTCAAGTGTTGAGCAAGAAAATGTTGATGATTATAGCCATATTAAAATTTTATGTAGGAGATTTTTAGATTAAGGCGTTGCAAAACTCAAAAAATTAAATCAATAATGATTATACTTGAAAGAGGTGGGCATACCACTGATTGAAGAGGAGGTTGTTAAATGTAGACATTACTAATTTTGGTATGGACAAGTGAATGTAAAAGATATTCCAATAAGATGGGTAAATTGAACATGTGTGGAAGAATGAAGAGGTAAAATAGTGGATAAAAAATAATGCAAGTGCAAAAAGATTTGTGCATAAAACTAACATGTGATATAAAATTCAATAGAAATAAAGAAAAACAGGTTTTATCAAAATTGACTCTAAACAATTGGGATCATAATTATGATGATAGTGAGCCTTTTGATATCTAAAGTCTATAATTTAATTAGGCATATTTTATCGTGATTTTTCTTTCAGTTTTTCTTACAAATTAGACAATACTCTTTATAATATTTGTCCTTTTCTTTATGTGCCAAGTACTTATCTTTTATTTACTGCAGTGTTATCATTTTTTTGCACTGTTACAGGATGAGAGTTACTGGCCCTTATTGCGTCCATTGCCTTCTTATGGATACGGAAGGGAGCATATAGGACCTCGATACGGAAGCCTGATCCATGGTCAGCATCTTAAGGATGTTGTCATTACAGGTTTGAATATTCCTGAATCCTGATCACCACCGCTCTTGATTCTATCTCTTTTTATCAAATTTTGAAACTGTTTTATATTGGATAATCCTCTCAAAATTTAGTGGATCTATGAAATGTTAATGAAAATTCAAGGTATAACAGCTATTAGGCAAGCTTGACAGTTCTCCTGCTGAAATATTTGAGATATATTCCACTTTCTGCAATTATATAGTCAACATATTTTAGAACAGAATCACTAAGAATTTAGGATAGTGATTTTTCAATCAGATTTGGACTGTCTGAATATGAGAGTGGCAGGGTATTAATGTTGGTAACGAGTATTTTATAAATGTGACAGTTTTGGCAAAACTAAAAAAAAAAAGAGTTTTGGACTTTGTAGCATTCTTAAGGTTTAAGCTTCTCTTTCTCCAAAGGAAGAGTGGGCAAGAATCAATGGTTAAATTATCTCGTATTCTAGAGGACTTAGATTCGAATCATGAAAATACTCTCTCTTCAAATATAGGGATAAAGCTGGGTACAATAACCCCTCTTAAGACCTACATTAGTTCTATGTGTGCTTAACTTTCTTTAAGCCAAATAAATTTAAGTTTGGCTTTGCTCGGCCTAGGGCTGGTTAAAAGATGAGCTATGTGGATGATGAACTTCAGATTAAGCACTTAAACTTCTATATCACCATAATTAAGTTAAATTTAATTAAAATAAGTTTAGTTATTATTTAGTTTATCATTTTAAGCTTATCTTTTGATGCCAAATTAATAAGTCTTAAACTTTTCATGAGCTTATCTTTTCAAATAAATTAAACTTAAATTTTCAACGTTAAATTAATTTTAAATTATATGAAAATAATTTAATTATCATTAAATTTGTAATCATAATTAAGCTCTCATAATGGTAAATTACTTCATATTTTTATAATTTTAGAATACTTATAAAAATGTGCTTAGTCCAGTGTACAAACGAGTAGTTTTCTCAGCTTATATCAATTCAATTTACAACAGCTTATGTTTTTCTTTAATCAAACGGTTTAACCTCTCTTAAGGTACAAACCAACTACCAAAAACGCCAACCAAACATCCAACATGGATAAATTGAATTATTATCAATGCAAGGTATTCTATTATTACTGTAACAACACTCTGATTTCCTTAGCTTATAATTTGAATTATTTGACTGATTCATTGATGCCTTGTTTAGATCAATGAGTTTCAAACCTTTAGCCCAATTAAATGAAATTTAAAATCTTAGCCAGTGCATTCTAAAGAAAGCTGCTTCTAGAAACTTTTCTTTTCTGTGAACTTTCTACTAATTCATTGAAACACATCAGATGAAAGTTTAGGCTTTGTTTAGGACAGCTTTCTTACTGCTTCTTAAAGCAGCTTTTCGGTACAAAATTTGTAATTTTTGTACTAAAAAGCTGTTTTAAGAAGCAGCAAGAAAGCCGTCCCAAACGAAACCTTAAGCTCGGTAAACTTTCGAGGAGAATTCTAAGTAGTGATACTAATGAATTTCTGCCAAATTCTGAACAGGGCACAACGGCATAATAGACGGACAAGGTCAATCATGGTGGACAAAATATAAGAAAAAGCTACTGAACTATACAAGAGGTCCCCTTGTGCAGTTCATGTGGTCTAGAGACATCGTGATCTCCAACATTACCCTTCGTAATTCTCCTTTCTGGACCATTCATCCCTATGACTGCAAAAATGTGACCTTGTCAGGACTCACCATTTTGGCTCCACTCCATGAAGCTCCAAACACGGATGGTATTGATCCAGGTAAGCTACCATGCAACCTCTGCACCTTCGTTATGTATGGAATTAAGCCATTAAGGATGTGTTTAATGCAGCTGTAGTTGACTGTAAATATAACTGTTACGAGAAAAACAAATTTTTAAAAAAATCGTTGCAAGAATTATATATTTTTTAAAATTAGATAACAATTTTCTTATAGTAATCACACTAACGGATTTGAAAAAAAAAGCCTGCTTAAGCTGCTATCAACGCATACAGATTCGTGCCAAAACATGCTGATAGAAAATTGCTTCATCAGCGTGGGAGACGACGGCATCGCCATCAAGAGCGGCTGGGACCAGTACGGCATCGCCTACGGTCGCCCTTCTTCCAACATCCTAATCCGCAACGTCACCCTCCGTTCCATCATCAGGTCATTCCCCGTCCTCCTCTACCTTTTCCCCAATCTCAACAATTCCAAACCTTTCAATCCAATAATACTCTACCCTTCCTTTCATCCTCAGTGCCGGGCTATCAATCGGCAGCGAGATGTCTGGCGGCGTCGCCAACGTGACCGCAGAGAATGTCCTCATTTTCGAATCGCGGCGCGGAGTGCGCATCAAAACCGCTCCTGGTCGCGGCGGTTACATACAAAACATTGAATTCCGCAACCTCACCCTTGACAATGTGCGCACCGGCATCGTGATCAAGACGGACTACAACGAGCATGCGGATGCAGGGTTCGACCCTCAGGCACTTCCGGTCATTGAAGGGATATCGTTCGAGCGCGTGCGAGGACGTGGGGTGCGCGTGCCGGTGCGGATGCACGGCAGCGAGGAGATCCCTGTGCGTGGGGTGAAGTTCAAGGACGTGTCGGTTGGGATCAGCTACAAGAAGAAGCGGATCTTTCAGTGTTCTTATGTGGAGGGGAGGGTTGTTGGACCGGTCTTCCCTGCGCCATGCGAGGACCTTGATCTTTATGATGAAGAAGGGCGGCTTGTGAAGCGGGCAACACATAAGAACGATATCGTCGAGGTCGACTACGACGGGTAATGGTGATATAACAGTTTGCGTTGGCATATCTTGATCCTCGGTATAATTTAATCATGATGAGAAGACAAGTTCCAGGCAAAACCTATTTACATGGAAGTTCGTCTGGCTCAACAGCTGATGCGTCTGACTAAATCGGAGCAGGTAGTAGAAGATGGATATGAGCTATTTGCTGATGACCATCTTTTATGTGCCAAATTACTGTGAAGAGTGTTGACAATTCTGGTGAACTAATGAGAATTGACAGCCTTTTCTGCTCGTTCAAGCCCTCATACCTTTTGGGAGAAAGGTAGGAGATCAATCTGAATGAAGAACAAACGAAAAAAAAAAAAAAATCGATTTTTTTACAAGGGCAAAAGCACACCATTAGAAGGGGAAAAAAGGGGGGAAAATTCTCATCCCCTGTTGTGTTTTCTACACTTGTTTTGCTACTACTATCTTTTATGTTTGATGGCGTACAGGCAGGCTCATTAATTGTTTATATCTTGATTTATTTTCAGTTGAAGTCCAATGTAAGCTACATTTATCCTTCTCCAAAGATTTTTGCTTTGTTTGGTACTTCTTTATTGTTTCTTAAAGTAGCTTTCTAGTAAATATTTGTACTAAAAAGCTGCTTCAAGAAGCAGTAAAAAAGCCGTCCCAAAAAGATATCTTTATCATTGTAATATTATATACGAGTGCAATTGTAAGTGGTGTCATATAACAGAAGAGCTTCTCTAGAGTCTATCTGAGGTGAGCCTAGTTTCCTCTATGAACCGGAGAAGATCTGGCTTGGAGCTGATCTAGATGTTCTACTTCACTTCGGTACGTTACACTGCCTAATTTAACATTTCCTTGATGATAATATGATTTGAAGATCCAAGATTGGATTAATAATTTGCTTACATCAAGATAGTTTCAAAAGCAATGATGCATAGCTGAAAATGTGAGGTTAATTGAACTGACATGTTGAATCAAAGTTGGAATGTCTAGAAATCATATACATTTGTGGCCCTATTCATAGAGAAATTATTTTGTGCGGGCACCGGACCATTTGGAGACGAATGAGAGCACGTTACATCACTCGATACACAATAGTACATAGCTCTGGTACCTTAAGCCATGCAAATAGCAGTGGTTTTGTCGGAGAATGGGAGGAGAAATTATTTTGTGCGGAGTGATCCAGATGGAGAGAATCGTCTGGATTTGTTGCGTATTTGTAAATACTCAGTTGTAAGTATTTGTTGAGTATTACTGAGTATTTGTTGATTTGTTGAATATTTATTAAGTATTTACAAATACGAGAGAGAGAGAGAGAGAGAGAGAGAGAGAGAGAGAGAGAGAGAGAGAGAGAGAGAGAGAGAGAGAGAGAGAGAGAGAGAGAGAGAGGAATAAAAAGCTTAGCTGCTTTCATTACTCGATTGATGAATATATATATTTCTCCCTAAAAAAAGTCTTCGGAGATTCTATTTCATGAATGTAGTGAAGTACTTTATTATGTAAATTACATAAACAAGACTAAGCCAAAATAAGGGTCAATTTTTCTTCAATATAAATTTGAAGATTAAAAAGAAGTCATATGAGTAAAAAAGTAATGTGTTTGTTCCTATTTTTAAGAATAAAGATGATTTACAAGTGTGCGAATTATAGATGAATTAAGTTAATGTGTCCTATTTTAAAATTATGGGAGAGACCGAGAGGGTTATTGAGCGGATAAAATTTTGAAGTAGTTATTATTAAAAAATTATTATTTGTAGTTGATTACAAGTGAGGCCCTTCATTGGAGGGAAAGCTTTATCTTGATGTAACAAATATATATCATGATTAAATATTTAACTAAGTAAAAAAAGATTAAAAATATAAATAGACTCAAGGTTTGTTTGGGATAATTTTTTATTGCTTCTTAAAGCTGTTTTTTAGTACAAAAATTTTAATTTTGCACTAGAAAGTTGTTTTAAGAATCAGTAAGAAACTGTCCCAAATGAAGCCTTAGTTACCCGGTAAACCATTGATTGGGCATTGAAGTGGTCATTAAATAAATATGCAGTAAGAAAGTTATTCTGAATTAGTTTAAGGAGCGTTTTTAAAAAATAAATTAAAAATGAATACAACAACTAAATGATTTGACATATTTTGAGTACTTTAAATGATTTGTTGCATTCTGAATGCCTCATTTCATTTGGTGTATTTGGTTTAAAATAAACAAAATAATAGAAATGAATAAGAGAGAAAGGAGGAGAGAGATGGCGGGAGGTTTTTTTTGTATAATATTCTACAAATATTATTTTTAATATTAGTGATTTAATTTATTTAATAATTATTTAAATAACTTTTTAATTAAAATTAATAAGTATACAAAATTTATTTTAACTAAATTTTTTAAGCCATTTAATATTGATGTAATGGGGATAAAAATAAAATTTTATTATATTTTTAATATATTTTTATCAAAATTTTATTAGAATAAAATTTTAATTTTGAAATATTAAAATTAATTTTAAATATCCTTTTTTTAAATTACATTTCCAAAAAAATTTATGTCAACTTAATTATAAATTTTAAAATATTAAATTTTTTAAACATGATAAATTTTATTAATAATATTAACTATTATATGTATTTAAATAATAATATTTTTTTAACATGATGAATTTTATAACTATAATTGTATTTATTTTAAGATAAATGAAATATAAAGATTATTTAAATATTATCAATTTAACTTATTAAATCATTTAGCATATTCAGAATACACCAAATCATTTAGCTGTTTTGCTCTTTCTTAAATTATTTTTTTAAATATGATCCTTAAGCTAATTTTAGTCAATAATATGCTCCTTTTTAAAATTTAGCCATTTCTAAGGCCATCTCCAACCAAAAAATTTAATTTTCACTCCAAAACTCAGTAACACTTCAAAATATAGTAAGTCATCTCCAACCTAACTTTATTTCTTAACACCAAAAATGAATATTTTGCATATATTCTTTCTCATATTTTTTTATTTTTATTTTTAATCATTCTTTATATTTATCAAATTTTGGAATTAGAGTTATAATTTTTTTAACAAAAATAAATCATGTTCGATAACTTAATTCAGAATGCAAATATATTAATGGTGTATCTTAATTATGCTATATCATTTTATATTATTTAAAATGAATAACCTAATTTAAATAAATTAATTATAAAAAAAAATTTAAATTAAAAAATGCATAGATAAATTATTAAGTCTTAATAATTTAATAACAAAGAACCTAAACTTAATCGCTTATATTTAATAAACTAATTTTTTAAATAATAATAAAAAAAAGAAATGCATTGGTGAACAGTGCAATCTTAATATTGGGGTCACATTGTTCACCACGTGAATATGGCGTACGATTTGACGTTCGGATGGAGCAGCTCGTGGACGGCATACATGCGTATCCCGTTCAATTGTAGATGATCTAAAGGAAGTAAAGAGTGAATAACCAGATGATCACAACTCAGCTTGGTATGGTCTTGAGTTCGGAGTCTTATGTATGTAATGTGTATGTGAGTCTGTCTTAATTGACCTAAATGTCCAAATAAAAAACCAGATGATTACCTGACATCATGCTCATGCAAAGCTTACAAAAAATATTATCTATATTAAAAAAAAAAACAGGAGAGGACAGGTTCACCCATTAAATATCCCATGTGGGAATCAATCGTATTTTTCAAAGTATTTGATCTCAATTCTCATGCGAGGCATTAAAACTGGTAGAGTTTTTGAGTGGTAGTTAATGGCTAATGGCCTAATGGGTGGTGGGAGAAGACCTAATTCCACTGTTCTTTTCAACCACGGAGGAATAATTAACAGGTTTCTCACTACAAATTGGTTCGCCACTACTTCATTGCTTCAGGGGCCATACTTTCTGCTCGAAGTGCTGAATTAATCATGGCCTTTTTTTTTTAATCATTAATAGATTCTTCAGATCCTTTTCTTAATTGTACATATTGGAGTAAGATGAAACAGATTTAGCAATGCTTAGAGAAAGATTTTAAGACTGTATTGATTTGATCTTGGTCTTAATATAAAATTTTTATGCTTCCTTTGAGACGCCTTTTTTATTATATTAAGTTCACTTACAAATCTTCTCCACCTACGACTTCAATAATATTATTTATGGAATTTGATTGTGTTGATCAATCAAATTATTTGGTTGCCTCGGACCTCAAGTTTCTCGTGTTCGTTGGGGGTGTGGGGGTGTTTGGGCTCGGATGCTTTGCACATCAAAATTTTTTTGTATAACGCACCGACGCTACGTACCCGAGTACCCCGATACTGTGTTCCTGAGTGCCTCAGTGCTGAACGACAAAGAGCAAAGCACCGCAGCGACCTAGATATGGCGCCGCAGCAGTGCAAGAAAGAGGCTTGAGCACCGCAGTGCTGTGAGACGGATTAATCACTTTTCTTTCTTGTTTTTATCAATGCTTGCATCCCTTGGTGGATATAATTGGCTTTTCTCTTGTATTGTTATTTAGGGCTTGACATTAAGAACAATGCATGTGAGAAGAGAAGCAAGGAAAGAGTGAGAGAGAAGAGAAAAATATGTACTTTTTTTATAATGAATTTCTTGATGTGATGTGGCTCCATGTTTTTTTTCCTATTTTGAGATTTTTCATGTTAAATCCTGATGTCCTTTACATTTTAATTGCTTTTAATTTCTTGCTTGTTTCGCCATTATGGTGTTTACTCCCCATTTTCCCAACAAATAATTCAAAGCTTATAGAGGGAGAAAGCTATGAGGTTAAGAAGAAATTAAAGAGATAGAACATAAAAAGTAGACAATAATTTTTTTTAACTTAAATATAAAAAAAAATAAAAACTAGAATGAAAAAAAGATGTAATGCTCAAGAAAATATAGAAGAAAACTTAAAAAACAGAAGATCGATTTGGAAAGGAATAAAGTTCTGGATTTATAATGAACAAAAATATCAACTCAACCTCATATATCGACCATTAATGAGATACAGATTTGTAACCATGGTTGTTATTTCCATCCAAAGGAAGTGACTGGTAAACATAACCTCAAATGGGAGTGATAGCCATTTATCGGAAAAAATTATTCTTTGTAGAAATCAGACAGTTCGGAAACTAATTAGAATGCGCCATGTCATCCGGTACATAAGAGTATCGAGCAAAAAGATGACCTATGCATTCTGATTGGACTCCGAACACCGTCCGGAACCCGGAAAGAATAATTTTTCCATTCAACATCATTATATCTATCCTTTTGGATCCCGATGGTTGCGAAGCCAGCCTTTGATTTCCTAATAGTTTTTTGAAGTAGGAACAATTTAATTTAGGGAAATTTACATATATATCACTTTATATTATCCTATTTACATATTTAACACCCAAAATTTTAATATTACATAAATACCACCCTATATTATTTTAATATCAAATATACCACTCATATTTCCTTCCTATCACTCATATATTTCATTTCTACCCCTTATATTTGATATGAAAATGAACTATTTGTAGTATGTATATAATATTAAAAATTTAGGTACTTGTTGCGTCCTGGAGTATTCGCGACGGTAGAGAAATATATAGTTTAATATCTTAGCATTGTACGAAGATCCAGCACACAAGCAGATAAGTGAGAGGGTGTAGCGTTCATAAGAGACACCAGAGTTTTTACGTGAAAACCCCTGAAAAGGGGAAAAAAACACGGGGCCTGACCCAGTTTGAATGAATCAACTAGTATTTGCAGTCAATTACAAATGAGGCCCTTCCTTTGGAGAAGGTCTTGGCTTGATGTCACGAATATACATCATATAGAGCACATTACATGGTGGGAGTTACATATACATGCTTGTTTGGTCGACATGACCATAGTCGATAGGATGGAGGTCAGAAGGATCGTAGTCGGCAGGAGATCTAGGTCAGAAAGACCGTTGTAGTTGGGCGGTACTCTGGTAGAACTCTGGGCATCAAGTGGTGGCCCAGTAGAAGTCTGAGCCTCAGATGGTGTCCTGGTGGAGCACAGGGCCTCAAGAGGCGGTTCGGTGGAAGTTCAAGCCTTAGGTGGTGGCCTGGTGAAGCACAGGGCATCAAGTGGCAGTTCAGCGGGAGTCCGAGCCTTAGGTGGTGGTCTGGTGAAGCACAGGGCCTCAAGTGGTGGTCCGACGGAGGTGAGGGCCTCAAGTGGTGGTTCGGCGGAGCAACGGTGTCAGGCAGTGGTCCGGCGAAGGTGAGGGCCACATGCGGTGGTTTGGTGAAGGAGAGGGACTCAGTTAGTGATCAAGCGAAGGCGAGGGCCTCAGACGGTGGTCCGGCTAAGGCGAGGGCCTCAGGTGATGGTCCGGCGAAGGCGAGGGCCTTAGGCGGTGGTCTGGCCAAGGCGAGGGCCTCAGGTGGTGGTATGACAAAGCTCCAGCGGTAGTCTGGCGAGACTCCAGCGGTGGACCGCGCGGTGGTCCGGCGAAACTCCGTCGATGGTCGAGGAGGATCTTCTTCGGTCTCTTCTTGCTTTGATCCCCTCTCAAGAGAAATGAGGGGTCTATTTATAGATTTATGGAGTGGAATGACCCGTAAATAGGCGAGAGACCAGGGGTAAATGTGGAGTGGTTGGATGGACGATCGATATTGAATCCCTTGATCATGCACCGTTTGTTAGATCTTTGAAGGCCTTAATGATGTCGGAATTTGGCGATCTTGAGCTCGTTGGATTTGTCTCGTCGAGCTGCTCGATTTGACTATAAGCACGTCATATTTGGAAGCCGTTTTGTAATCCAAATTGTGGTTTGAACCTTTCAACAATGTTTCGGATCCTTGATTTGGACTCATTTGGGCTCGGATTGAGTTGAATTTGGTGTCGTCGGGTTCATATATCTGAGACGCTCAGTTTGACTATAAGTTTGCTGAAATCGGAGTTCAAATGATCCTAAATTTAATTTTTGAAGTTTCCAGCTTGATTTTACCTCGGGATTCGTGCCTGATCAAGATAATTTTTGGATGACAGTACTATATATATATATATATATATATATATATATATATATATATATATATATATGTAAATCTCTTTTTAATTTAAATACTACAACGCTGCACAAATAAATAAAATGCTAAGGATATCTGCCTATTTATATGAATATATCCACTCGTTCACAGAATCAAAGAACCGAACACATGCTCTCGCTCACTACCAAACGGCAGCCATGGCGTCCCGTTCCTTCTCCATTCCATTCAAATTTATCTTTTTCTTCCTTTCCTGCATAACCACCTTCTCCTCCTCTAATAACCAGACCACCTACATTGTCTTTATGAACCCTTCTCTGAAACCCACTCCAATAAAATCCCATTCGCTCTGGTACGCCACCGATCTCCAATCCCTCTCCATAGATCCTTCCCGCCACCTTCTCTACTCCTACTCTCTCTTCCCAGCCTTTGCTGCCTCCCTCCTCCCCCACCATCTCCCACTTCTTCACGCTCACCCCTCCGTCCTCCTCGTCCTCCCTGACCCGCTCCTCCTTCCGCTCACCACCCGCACACCCCTATTCCTCGGCCTCCCACCTTTTTCCCCACCCGTAACCCCTTCCCCCTCCTCCGATGTCATCATCGGCGTCCTCGACACCGGCGTGTGGCCTGAATCCCCCTCCTTCTCTGACTCTGGCTTCCCCCCTATCCCCTCCCGATGGCGCGGTCAATGCGAGTTTTCCGTCGACTTCCTCCCCTCCCAATGCAACCGCAAGCTCATCGGCGCTCGCTCCTTCTCTCGCGGCTTCCATGCCGCCGCCACAGGAGGAGAATCCGAAAATTTCTCCGCCCGTGATCAAGATGGGCACGGCACACACACGGCATCTACCGCCGCCGGTTCACTAGCTCTCAACGCCAGTCTCTTTGGCTACGCTCGCGGCACCGCCCGCGGCATGGCTCCCCTTGCACGCCTTGCGGCCTACAAGGTCTGCTGGTCCACTGGCTGCTACGGCTCCGACATCCTTGCCGCCATGGAGCAGGCCCTCGACGACGGCGTCGACGTCCTCTCCCTCTCCCTCGGCGGCAGCTCTGCTCCGTTCTCCCGCGACCCCATCGCGGTCGGGGCCCTCGCTGCCGTGGCCCGCGGCGTCTTCGTCGCTTGCTCCGCCGGTAACTCTGGCCCCGCTCGCTCAACGCTCACTAACACCGCCCCTTGGATCACCACCGTCGGTGCCGGAACACTTGACCGCGACTTCCCTGCTTATGCTACGCTCGGCAACGGGCAGCGCTTTGCCGGCGTCTCCCTCTACAGCGGAATTGGCATGGGCGAGAATCCTGCACCAGTCGTCTATGGAAAAGGATTTCAATCCAATGCAAATAACAATAGCAAACTGTGCTTGTCCGGTAGTCTGGATCCGGCAGAAGTGAAGGGTAAAGTAGTTTTCTGCGAGAGAGGAGTCAATGCGAGGGTGGAGAAAGGGCAAGTGGTGAAGGATGCCGGAGGAGTTGGAATGATACTGGCTAATACTGCGGCTAATGGGGAGGAGTTGATTGCCGACAGCCACTTGCTGCCGGTGGTGGCATTGGGATGGGAGGAAGGAGATAAAGTTAGGAAATATGCGACTTCGGATTCGAATCCAACGGCTTTGCTGACTTTTGGTGGAACGGTGGTAGACATCAGGCCGTCCCCGGTGGTGGCTGCTTTCAGCTCGAGGGGACCGAACACGGTTGTACCAGATATTCTGAAACCGGATTTGATCGGACCAGGGGTGAACATATTGGCTGGATGGTCCGGATCGATTGGGCCTACCGGGTTGGAAAATGATGGGAGGAGATCGGAATTCAATATCTTATCCGGTGAGAACTAGTACCTCTGCTTTGTTAATTACACACTGGCCTTCTTTTTGGGAACTATTGCCTCAGCATGGTTAATTGCATACTTGTATTTTATCTAAACACAACACTCAAAATTATTTTATTTACATATTTAATATTTAATCATTACTACTTATATACGATACTATTCCATTAATCTCATCTCTCACGCACGCATGCTAAGAAAAAGTCACAATGGAATTATGGAATCTCATGATGAAGGGCAGTAATGTAACAATAGTGTTTGAGGATCACGATGAAATGTCATTAGAAGGCCATCAACATGATAGATTATTATGTGCGGAGACCGGACATAGAGAGGCGTTTGGTTTTGTCTCTGTGAATAGTAAAAGCACAGTGTTGAACAGTAAAAGTATAGTGATGAATAGTAAAAACTTGGTGTTGAACGGCAAAAGCACAGAGACAAAATTGAATAATTTTCTGTATCCGGTCTCCGCACATAATAATCTCTCTATCAATAGAACCTGCTCATGCAGTCCAAAACTCTACACCATAAAGAAGATAGAGAGGGATACTATTGATGGGATGGTTAGTGGCATATCTTAAATCAGGGGTGGAACCCAATTGTTTTGTCCATCCTGAGAAATAAATGTTAAGTTAATAGAATGAGCTATTTTGTAATTTTGCCCCTCTCAAAAGTTTTTGTTTGCCCTAAATCCTAAAGTATACGTTTGTCGGCCCAGTGCCATAAAGAGGGGCACTTCAAGAGAAACTGTCCGGATTTGTTGAAATGGCAAGGAGCTGAGCTTATAAAAGATGCATAGCAACAGCAACAGGTTTGGATAATGAATGGATTGATTTTGAAATATTATAAAATTTGGGCCAATGTGGAGATTGTTATGTTTTGGTCCAATTTTAGGTTAAGTTGTTTCTTAGGCTTATGTTATTATTATAGTCTCTTTCCTCTTTAAATAGGCATAAGGGTTGTAATATTGAGATCCCAAGCCAAGAAATAAAGATCTCTCTCTCTCTCTCTCTCTCTCTCTCTCTCTCTCATCCAAGAAGTTCAAGCTTTCTCCAAGATCCAACAGTTAACATTGCGACTGTGGAAATACTAGGCTGTAGAAAGCATTTGAAAGAGGCAGTTCAGTGAGAGAGCTCTTGGTATGGAAGGCCAAAGGTGAGTTTAAGGGGGGTGGCGAAGAGGAGAGGGAGGGGGATGCTTCAGACATTGCTCTTAGAGAATACCAGACCAGACTCTTGCTTTCTAGGAGTTGAAATTCTGTTCTTTATTCTCCATACTAATTCTTCGAGCCATGGCATGATTCTACATTCCACCAGGTGCCCAAACTCTTTCCAACCTACCAACAACTCCATGTAACTTATTATGAGGAACATATGGGAAATGAGTTATAACCAACACTTATCAGGTTAGATTGAACCCATCTTGGCCATCCGGTTCTTTTTTCAACTGTTCATATAGACATTTAACTTCTCTTTATTACCATCCACCGTTCAAAGACATGCTTACATGCTTTATGCTAGCTTGGTTAGTTTTTGGGAAAATAAAGAACCTTTGTGTATTTTTCTTGTAAGAAACCAAAACATTCAGGGGATGTTATGTTCAAGACTAGATTAGCTCAAATAAAAACCATTGAGCCTGGTAAGTTCATCTTGAAAGATTTACATCAGGATTATGTTGTCTTTTCTTGGTGCGCAAGAGATTTGATTAACTCTATGTTTAGTACGAGGGATCAATTCATTTCTAATTATGAAGACCTCATAATATTGCCGCAAATAAATCTGCTAGTTTGAAACTTTGAATTAACCACCCATCGTCATGGAGAAAATACCATTTGAAAAGATTGAAGTCAAATTCAAGCTTATCCTAAGTTAAACCAAACAGCTCGTTATTGTTAACTTTTCAGTTTAAGCTTCAGCGCGTGCTTTATGTGCATAACCTGGAAAAAATGAAAACATAATCATGTGTTGTTTACAAGCAAAGAAAATAAAATAAGATTACCAGGATAAGTTATCCTGCGCATTTGTGGATAAGTTAACCTGGAAAATATACGAGCTTCCATTTATTGTTATTATTTTGTTTGATCTATATACAGAAAACATGACAATGGACACTAACATGTAAACTTTAGTTATGTTATTGTAAATCAGCATGCATATAGTTTTATTACCTTTAAAGTGAACACCTGCAGATTTGTACTGAAAATGAACTATGCAAATAATTTTACTTCATCTATTTTATATGAATGAAATATACGTGAAAAGATTGGAGTAGCTCTAGTAGAAGATCATATTAGAGAGAGTCGCCTTAGATGGTTTGGTCACATAAAACGGCGGCCTTCTGATGACCCGGTTAGGAAGGTAGTGGTATTTGATTTGACTTATGTTAAGAAAGGTAGAGGCAGAGTGGCAGACCTAAAAAGACTTGGTTAGAAAATATTATAATGACCTTTCTTTATTAGATTTAAACGAGAATTTGACTTTTAATAGGACATAATGAAGAAAAAGGATTCATGTAGCCGACCCCATGTAATGGGATAAAGGTTTGATGTTGTTGTTGTCGTATTTTATATGAATGAAACATAAAAAAGAATACTTTGTATGAAAACAGTTTACTGTACATTCAATTTTTGTCAAGAAAGCCTCTTAATGCAAAATGTCGTGCATCCAGGAACATCCATGTCATGCCCACACATCAGTGGTATTGCTGCTCTGCTGAAGTCTGCGCATCCTTCCTGGAGTCCTAGTGCCATCAAGTCTGCACTGATGACCACTGCCTATGTTATGGATAATACAGGATCTAGTCTCGTTGATGCTGATGGTTCCATTGCCACTCCACTAGCATATGGATCCGGCTATGTTAATCCACAGAAGGCCCTCAACCCAGGCCTCATATATGATATTAAACTTGACGACTACATTGCCTTCCTTTGCTCCATTGAATCCAACCTTCACCTCATTCAATCAATCACCAAAAGATCAAATATTACATGTTCTAGAAAACTAGCAAACCTTGGCAACCTCAACTACCCTTCATTCTCCATAGTTTTCAGTCCCAAATCCCGGAAAGCAGTTAAATACACTCGTGTGGTGACCAATGTTTCCCCGACAGGATCTGTTTACACCGTTGAGGTCGACAGACCAGCTTCTGTTGGAGCGAAGGTGAAACCAGCAAAGCTTGTTTTTAGGCATGAAGGGCAAAGATTGAAATATACTGTGACCTTCACTTCGAAGATAGGAAAAGGCAGTGAAGCAGAGATGAAGTTTGGTTCAATTACATGGAGTGATGGAGAACATCAAGTAAGAAGTCCCATCTCTTATGCCTGGAGCTTGTTCTAAGAGTTGGACCTTGGCATTATTATTTATCAAGCAGCTGCTATCTTGATTGATTTTTGCTCTGGCTTTTTTCCATTCGAAGAATATTGAAAATAAGGTTTCTCATAAAATTGTAAGCTCTTTCTTTTTCCTTTTTTTTTTTCCACATAGATGATGTTGTGTCCTTTGAATTCTGTGTTTTATGTTATGCCGGTCCACCTTGGACCGGCTCAACCTGGACCGGCCCAGCCGGTCCAGGTCTACTGCAGACGGACACAGAGCCGGGCGGAAGAGAGAGGGGGCCAAGGAGTGGGGTCCACTTGCAATTCAAACTTGGGTTAAGTGCTTTTGGAGGGAGAAGGAAGGGTAGAGAAGTCCTTTTGCTTTTATTTTGAATTAGATTGTATTAATAGGGAGTTAAGGGGAGATTAGGGTTTCATCTTGAATTTGAAAAGAGTTTTGGTTTCTAGGTTTTCTTGTTTGGGCTCTTGGCGTTGCCGGAGATTGTTGGAGAGTGGTTCTTCCTCTCGAATCGAAGAACATTGTATCTTGCTTTGGTTTTGTTCGTCTACTAGTGGAATACAATTGTTTCTATTGTTTTCCAACGTTTTCTCCTTATTCTCTCAGTTTTTCTACTGTTTGGTAGCTGTTTTCTATTGAAAACAGTGGAATAATTGTGTTTTGGCAAGAATCCGATAGGAATCACTTGGAATATTCAAGTGGAACCTATCAAATTGGTATCAGAGTGAAGATCCGGACGGTGGGGGGCTGTTTTCCACTGTTTCGCTGCAGATTTTTGCTTTTCGGAAGGGATCCGGAGACCATTTTTTGGTTCCCATGGCATCTAAACGTGTAGAATTCTTGGAGACCGAAGTGGGTCAATTTAAGGCGGATCTGGAGGAGAAGATGGCGACGTTGAGTGAGAATATGGAAGGGAAATTCATGGCATTGGAGGAGATGATGAAAAAGTTGTTGGAAGGGCAAGCAAGAGCTGTGCCAGCGGAGGAAAGAGGAGAAGGTAGTGGGAGCAAGGGTAAGGAGAAGGCAAATCCGGAAGGGGAAGAGGAGGTGGAACTGGTTGGTAGCAACGGAAGAATGCTACATCGGGAGTCCATCAGGATGGAAGAGCAGGAAAGAAGGAGAGACTTCAGGGAAGAAAGAGAGGATGATTGGCGTCATCAGAGGCCCGACCCAGTGGACCGGCCATGGGGGATCCATAACCACCATGGCGGAGCGCGAGGGGAAGATGGCTATCGACGGCCGAGGAGGGAGGATGAGCCCCGATATGGAGAAAGAGGAACTTGGGAAGACCCCATTGCCTGGGACAGAGGAGGCCATGGGGGGAACAGAGCATACGGGATGGACACGAGGGCCAGGAAGCTGAAAATGCCTGTCTTCGAAGAGGGAAATGTGGATGAGTGGATCCACAAGGTGGAAAGGTACTTTGCAGTGAATGGCCTTATGGAGGAGGAGAGATTGATGGCTGCTAGCATGTGCTTGGAAGGGGCGGCTTTTGCCTGGTTCAAGTACATGGATAAGTGGGATCCGGTGAGAACGTGGAGGGATTTCAAGGAGGCCATCAGAGAGAGATTCAGGGGGGGGCAGCCCATGGGAGATCTCCGAGCAGTTCTATGCCCTCACTCAGGAGGGGACAGTGGAGGAATACAGAAAGAAATTCGAGAGTCTGGTGGGCGACATGGAGGGCTTATCGAACAGCACGTTGGGGGGAAACTTTATGAAGGGGCTCAAGCCAGAAATTAGGGATGCTGTGAAGGTCATGAGACCGAGAGACCTGAGGGAGGCAATGGAGTTGGCTCAGCTGGTGGAGAACCAGAAGACCAACGCTCGAAGTTGGCGGAACAACCACTCAGGAGGTCCCACTAAGACAACTACCACTTACTTGGCTCCAAAAGGGCCAAGCCCTAGTGTCCCTAGAGAGAGTGGAAAGGAGAAGAGCTGGGTGACTAGAACTGCAGGAAGCTTCAAGAAATTGACTGAGGAGGAGATGCAAGAGAAGAGGGCCAAGGGCCTTTGTTTCAGATGTGAGGAGAAGTTTGTTCCAGGGCACAGATGCAAGGATCGCACTCTTCGGGCTCTCACCATCTATATAGACGAGGCGCCTGAGGAGGGTGATGACTCTGATGAGGAGCAGAGTGACCCCCAGTTGGAGGTGGCCGAGGTATCCCTCAATTCTGTGATAGGATTTACTCCTAGTCATACCATGAAGGTGAAGGGGAAGATCCATGGGAGGGAGGTAGTAGTACTGATTGATAGTGGGGCAACCCATAATTTCATATCCACCCAGGTGGCGGAGGAGCTGGGGATGGAGCCTAATGAGACAGGCAGTTATGGGGTGATGATGGGGACAGGAAAGATTGAGTCTAGCACGGGGATCTGCAAGGGGGTGGAGATGAGCCTACAGGAGATCAGGGTGGTGGAGGATTTCCTACCTTTGAGGTTGGGTAGCACCGATGTCATTTTGGGCATGAAATGGCTACAGACCTTGGGTGAAACCAAGGTGAACTGGGGAACCATGGTGATGGAACTGATGGTAGAAGGCAAGAGGGTGAAGCTGAGGGGGGAACCAGGTTTGTCCAGAGCTGGAGTGTCACTCAGGTTGATGGTGAAAGTTATCCATGAGGAAGGAGGAGGTTTCCTGGTGGAGTTGTAGAGCTTGGAGGATCAACAGGAGGGGGAAGAAAAACCCATTCCTGCGTTGGTTCAGCCCTTTCTACAGGAGTTCGAGGATGTGTTCCAACCTCCGGTGGGACTCCCACCTGACAGAGAGCGGGAGCATCAGATCATCCTGAAAGAGGGAGTCTCCCCTATCAGTGTGAGACCTTACAGATACCCTCAGGTGCAAAAAGATGAGATTGAGAAATTGGTGGGGGAAATGCTAGAAGGGGGGATCATTCAGCCTAGTGTGAGCCCTTTCTCTAGCCCAATTCTGCTGGTGAAAAAGAAGGATGGGAGTTGGAGGTTCTGTGTTGACTACAGAGCTCTCAACAAAGAGACAGTGCCTGATAAGTTTCCCATCCCTGTGATTGACGAGTTGATGGATGAGCTGCATGGAGCTGCTTTGTTCACCAAAATTGATCTGAAGTCAGGCTATCATCAGATCAGGATGAGGAAGGAAGATGTGCAGAAGACAGCCTTCAGGACTCATGAGAGCCACTACGAGTTTCTGGTGATGCCTTTTGGCCTCACCAATGCACCAGCGACATTCTAGGCATTGATGAACCGGATCTTCAAGCCACACCTTCGCAGGTTTGTGTTGGTATTTTTTGATGACATTCTCATCTATAGCAGGACTGAGGAGGAACACCTAGAACACCTGAGAGTGGTGTTGGGGGTGCTAAGGGAGCATCAGCTGAAGGCCAATTTTAAGAAGTGCGACTTCGCTCAGGCACAAGTGGAGTACCTGGGACACGTGATATTCCAGGAGGGAGTGGCTGCAGACCAGTCCAAGATAGAGGCAATGCTGGCCTGGCCTCAACCCAAGTCCTTGAAGGGGCTCAGAGGATTTTTGGGACTGACCGGCTACTACAGGAGGTTCGTGAGAGGGTACAGTACCATAGCAGGACCACTGACAGAGCAGTTGAAGAAGAACAATTTTTTATGGGGGGAAGCAGCTTCTGAGGCTTTTGAGAAGCTTAAGAAGGCCATGACAACGGTGCCAGTGCTTGCTCTGTTAGACTTCAACCAGGTGTTTGTGTTGGAGACAGATGCTTCAGGCTACGGATTGGGAGCAGTATTGATACAGAACCACAGGGCCATAGCTTACTTCAGTCAGGTACTGTCATCCCGGGTTAGGCTGAAGTCGGTCTATGAGAGAGAGCTGATGGCGATTGTACTGGCCATCCAAAAGTGGAGACCTTATTTATTGGGCAGACATTTTATTGTCAGGACTGATCAGAGGAGCCTGAAATACTTGCTAGAGCAGAGGATGGTCACAGAGGAGCATCAGAGGTGGTTGTCCAAGCTGCTCGGATATGATTTTGAGATCCACTATCGGCCAGGACTAGAGAATAAGGCAACGGATGCCTTATCACGCTGTATGGGGGAGCTCCAGGGGATTGCTGTATCAGTACCGGTTCTGATTGATTGGGGAGCCATCAAAGAGGAGAGCATCCAGAATGAGGAACTAAGGAGAATCAAAGAAGAAGTGCTTTCAGATGAAAACAGTCACCCAGGCTACACAGTTGTGGGGGAAAGACTGTACTATCAGGGAAGGAGTGTGATTCCTAAGTCTTCCATTCATATTCCCCATCTTCTACAGGAGTTTCATGGGAGTGCCATAGGAGGGCATTCAGGAGTGCAGAAAACTTATAGCCGAATTGCTGCTGAATTGTACTGGAAAGGGATGAGGAAAGACATAGAGGAGATGGTGGCTAAGTGTGACACCTGCCAGCGGAGCAAATACATGACGATGGCACCAGGGGGATTACTACAGCCTCTGGCCCTACCAGAGAAGGTTTGGGAGGAGATTACTATGGATTTTATTGATGGACTTCCAAAATCAGAAAGGTACACGGTCATATTTGTAGTGGTTGACAGATTGAGCAAATATGCTCATTTCATTCCCTTGAGACACCCATACACTGCAGTATCAGTAGCAGCAGCTTTTGTGAGAGAGATAGTCCGCCTGCATGGGGTACCGGAGTCTATTGTTTTGGATAGGGACAAGGTGTTCCTGAGCCATTTTTGGAGGGAATTATTTAGGATGCAGGGCACAGTATTGAAGAGGAGCACAGCATATCACCCACAGACTGATGGGCAGACCGAGGTGGTGAATAGAAGCTTGGAGACATACTTGAGATGCTTTGTGTCTGAGACACCGAAGCAGTGGGCCAAATGATTGGCCTGGGCAGAATACTGGTACAACACCTCCTCTCACTCGGCTACCAAGATGACACCTTTTAAGGTGTTATATGGAAGAGACCCCCCACACCTGGTACACTATAGCCATAGGAGTACTCCAGTATCTGCAGTGGATCAGCATCTGAAGGAAAGAGATCAAGTATTGGACGAGCTCAAGAGGCATCTTCTCAGAGCCCAACAGATTATGAAGAAACAGGCGGACAGTAAAAGGAGGGATATATAGTTTGGAGTTGGAGACAAGGTCTACTTGAAGCTCCGACCATACAGGCAGAGGACTATAGCCCAAAGGAGAAATGAGAAGCTAGCAGCAAGATATTTTGGCCCTTTCGAAGTGGAGGAGAAAATCGGGGAGGTGGCATACAGATTGAGGCTTCCTCCAACAGCCAGAATACACCCCGTTTTTCATGTATCACAGTTGAGGAAAGTGGTGGGGGAGCATGCAGTAAGCCCAGAGCTGCCCAGCACATTGAGGGAAGACATGGAAGTGACACTGGAGCCTCTAGCGGTAGAAGGAGTGCGCATCAATGAAAAGGGAGAAAAGGAAGTGAAGATTAGGTGGAGCGGCCTCCCAGATTATGAGGCTACATGGGAGCCATTGGAGAGGATTGCAGTGCAGTTTCCTGCCTTCCACGTTGAGGACAAGGTGGTACTTTGGGAGGGGGGTAATGTTATGCCGGTCCACCTTGGACCGGCTCAACCTGGACCGGCCCAGCCGGTCCAGGTCTACTGTAGACAGACACAGAGCCGGGCGGAAGAGAGAGGGGGCCAAGGAGTGGGGTCCACTTGCAATTCAAACCTGGGTTAAGTGCTTTTGGAGGGAGAAGGAAGGGTAGAGAAGTCCTTTTGCTTTTATTTTGAATTAGATTGTATTAATAGGGAGTTAAGGGGAGATTAGGGTTTCATCTTGAATTTGAAAAGAGTTTTGGTTTCTAGGTTTTCTTGTTTGGGCTCTTGGCGTTGCCGGAGATTGTTGGAGAGTGGTTCTTCCTCTCGAATCGAAGAACATTGTATCTTGCTTTGGTTTTGTTCGTCTACTAGTGGAATACAATTGTTTCTATTGTTTTCCAATGTTTTCTCCTTATTCTCTCAGTTTTTCTACTGTTTGGTGGCTATTTTCTATTGAAAATAGTGGAATAATTGTGTTTTGGCAAGAATCCGATAGGAATCACTTGGAATATTCAAGTGGAACCTATCATTTTACAGCAGCTACTGAAATGGGGAATTTATGAATTTATTGTTGTGCACTAGATTGAATATGGATGTGGTTGGCCTGCCTGGGATGTGTCATCTACTCACAGTTGGATCTTGTCCCGCTGAGAATATTGGGAAAAACGTCACAAGTTAAATATTATCAGGATGTAAGACATTTTCTTAGCTGCAAGGCAATTCTTTATATCTGGCATGTTAGTATCGTCTTGTAAAAATTTAAGATATAATTATATTAGCTGTTGCCTTGAAAATGAGAAAAGGATATTGTAATTCAATAAAATTGTCATACGGAACAAGAATAAGTGTCTTGTGTTGTGAGTTAACTTAAATCAAAATATTCTGTGCGTTTTTCTTCAATTGATATAGAGTTTGTACATACATAAAAGGCTAACACTCATTATAACATTATTTTGTTTTGTTGATGAAAATTTAGGGATCGGTGCAATTTATTGATAAAATTAGGGGTAATAGCCTGGTCAGGAATGTAGGAAAAATCATAAAGCAATTAAGTACAAACAACGTACTGTTATGCTTGCTCCCATGCCAGCCCAGGAGGGGCCAGCTGGACCGGTCCAGCCTGGACCGGTCCAGGTTTTTGTTCGGCGGAAACGAAACAGGGAGAGGGGCAGAACTCTTGTGGGCTTCATGATGGGCTTAATGCAAATTTTGTGGGGAAAGATTTGAATGTAATGGTTGATTAGGTAAGTTCTAATTCTCCTTTGATGTTAATTAGGGGGAATATGAGGGAATTAGGATTATCTTGAATTTGAATTGTAATTTGAGATCTAGGGTTCTTTTGCTTTGGACTCTTGGCCTTGCTGGAGATTTGAAGAGTTGTTCTTCCTCTCGGATTGAAGAACAATTGTATCTTTGCTATTTTACTTCATCGTCTAGTAGAATACAAGTCCCTTGTGGTGTTTTTACTCAGTTTTTCCCTTGGATTTGCTATTTTCCTGCTGTGAACAGCAGATTGCTGTTGTTTGCTTATCGATTTGGGTTAGGATTGCTTGCGAACTCAAGTATTTCCTATCACATAACTATTGGGAAGTAAACCACACAATGAAAAACAAATAAGAAAAAGAAAACAAAAAAGTACATTGGCATTTAACATGAAAATGGAAAAAAAACTACGAAGCTACACCATATCAGCAAATTCGTCCGAAAAATTTAGAGAAATTGTGCAGATCTCTTTTCTTACCCTCTATCTTTTGTTTTTCTTCACTTCAAACACAATTATCAACTCAAAGCAGATATAAGAGATACACTTAAAAATAGATAAGAGACGGAACCCTTCAAGTAAAATAAGAAGAAGATGGAAGAAAAACTCAACATTGTGATGCTTGAGCTGGAGGGCCGCAATACTCCACTCTCTATCTCCAGCCCAAGCCTGAAACTCCAACATGCAGGGTTGTGCCACTGTACAACTATATGGATAATTTATATATATATATATATATATATATATATATATATATATATATATATATATGAGCTTTGCTCCCAAGCAAGGTGCACAATGCCCTCTATGACCCCATCGAGCTCAATTGAAAAAATTGAGGTATGAATCAATAGTACAACCCAATTGATTGACACAATCAAATTTCACACAAAACTAACAAGCCCAAAGATCGAAAGAGTATAGAAGAGGGGAGAATGGGAAACAAGGTGGAATTAAGGGAGGGAGGGAGAGGGGAGTGGTTAGATTAAAGGCCCATATTCAATCATCATATCCCCAAAAGCGGGTTTCCATAATAATATAAGCCATTCAATGTTAGAACAAAAAAAAGAAAAAAACTTTGAACAAAAAAAAAACTATATACCAAAGCATATAGTCTATATAAAAGTTAGACATGAATATCAGAATCCAGTGTAGAATCTAAAGGATCCACTTCTGTGTTGTGTCTAGATTTTTTACAAGTAACTGATTTCGAACCGTTGATGTAGCTGGGTCACTCGGGGTCCCAAGCCACTATTCTTGTCATTTTCATCTTGGCTCAGTAGGAGTAGGAGCACAACTAGTTCAAGCACAAAAAGAAGCTCTTCTCCCGGAATGCATAAAGTATCTGCTGCTAGCTTGACCGCTGCTGTGTCATAGCTGGAATACCCAAGAACACTGGATTCCGATATTCATGTCTGCGTCATGAACAATTAGTCAAAATTTAACCAATGCAAGAAACCAATAACACCCCACAACTACATCTGACAAAACTTGTGCACCAAATAAATGATGACCAGATAGCTTAGCCTGATAGCAACAATAGATAATTGGAGTAATTAAAAGGTTGAATAACAAAACCTCCACAATAACTAAAGACAAAAAATGAGGTAACACTAGAATCTTATAATGATGCACTAAGCCCAGAACAAATAAGTAAGATGTCAAAAAAAAAAAAGCATTGGCCATAACTAAGTAACAACAAGTTGCAAGTTCAACCAAGGCTACCAATCAAAGCCATAAGTTAGAGAGTACAAAGTTATCTTGTGATAATATTGATAAGCTTAGGTCAAGGATTGTTCTAATCATTGTTTGAGATGAATATTGAGAGGTTAGATGCAATAACACGACTAGGCTTACCCATAGGGTCCTCCTCTTGCCAAAAAGAATGTTATTCTCGGCTCTCCAAATGTGATTAGCCATAAAATAAATGGAGAGCATGATGACCTGAAAAGGGGCTCAAAGATGAAGAAAGAGGTGATGTTATAAAATTGAGTGGAGGGGAGGGGGGTATAAGAGTTCTAAAATTGAACGTTAGAGAGTCCCAAATTAGTAGTAATAGTCTCTAGAGAGTAACAATACTTTAAAAAAAAAGTGGACAGGGTCTTCAAGCACAGACCCATGGAATCAGCATAGATTATAGAATGGTACATCTCTAGCAGAGTGGACATCTCTAGTTTTCAACTAAAGATAGATCGCCATCTATAGAAAAAGGTTGTCACATCTTTGCACCTTTGAATCAAATAAATAAGAACAAGGCTACATGCTCTCAATTGGGAAGAATAAACTTGATGGTAAATAAGAACAAGACTACAAGCTCTCAATTAGGAAGAATACATTTGATGGCAGCAAAAAATGTAAAGATAGGTTTAGATCTCAATAGATTAGAACCTTATAACCAGAATGGATGCCAATATCAATAACAACTTCAGAGTTGTTTGGATACGTAATGATATTTTAACGCCCATTTAATAGAGGATATCTTAGCAGTATTGTGAAATCCCAAATTATGAATAACGTTGGTGCTAAAATATCAAGAATAATGTTCCCTTTGAACCACAGGTTCAGGAAAAAATGATTAGAGTTGCTATTACTAATGCTATATTTATCATGGAGTTTCATAATTGGCTTGAGACAACAAGATCTCAAAGACACAATGCCATAAAACTTATTAGTATGCTTTTAAGAGGTATGAGAAAGATTCTTCTCACACATTAATTATCTTTTATTCTAGCATTATTGATGATGCACCAAGCCAATTTAAGATTAATATAATTACCAGAAAGAGACTTGCTTATATCCTTAAATGTTATAGCACTTTGAATTGGTTTGGACCCGATCTGATAAGTCCTATGGTTGAGGGTGGCTTTGTGGCGTTAAGCTCTCTGTTATTTTAGTCATTTTTTAAGACGTTGTTGCGCTAGTTTGTTGACCACCACAACAAATTAAAAAAAAACAAATAAATAAAAAATATATATCCATACCTGCCAGAATTTTGCCGAAATCTTGTTCATATCTTCCATCGCTACAATCCCATCCTACAGTCTGCAAACGGCACCGAATTCAGTCGCCCATCTCTCCCATTCGTGACTTCCTCTAGTTCCGCACTCCTATTCACGCTATTAAAATGAGGACAAAGCCTCATTTTTCTCATTTCCTCTTTCTTGCACGCATAGATTAGACCTTACAGATAGAAGATTCTAGCTAATTCTAGCTAGACAGAGGAATGAGAAGCTTTCCCCTCTACACGTTGGGCCATACGAGGTCGTGGAGTTCATTGGCGAGGTCTCGTATCGCCTACTGTTGCCACCAACTTTAGTTATCCATCCAATATTTCATATGTTGCAGTTGTGACGAGCCATTGGAGACCATACACCTTCGCCCACACTACCGGCTACACAGTCAGAAGATATGGTTAGAACCACTAGAGGGATAAGGGGTGCCCCAAGAAGACAAGGGGATCAAGGAAGTGTTGATCATGTGGAAGAATTTATCAGAATATGAAGCGACATGAGAAGCCCACAGCACTATCTAGAGGTAATTTCCTTCTTTCCAATTTGAGGACAATGTGACTTTTCGGGAGCGGAGTATTGATGTGGCTGTTGACGCTACCTCATTTCAAGAGTCAAAATACTCTTGTTTTGTGGGTCCCAACACCTCATTTTAGATCTATAGGAGGAAAAAGTTTAAGGGGAGATCATTAGAGGAAATGTGAGGTGCATTTATGATGGAAAAAGTTTAAGGGGAGATCATTGAAGGAAATATAAGGTGCATTTATGGTGGGATTAGGGCTGGTTTTAAGGGGGAAAGTTTGTATAGGGGAGAAACTATGTGAAAATTTTTTGGAATTAGTTTTTCTTAGGTGATTTTGGGTTCCTAATTACTGGTAGGAAATTGGGGGAAAGCAGATTCACCTCTTGAACAGTGAATCAATTGTATCTTGTGTTTTTTTGATTGAAAATTGTTATTTCAGCTTTATTAGTGTTATTCGTACATAGAATTGTTGTTTTCTCTTGATTTTAGTGCTTATTTTTTGTAGTGGCTGTTTTGGGTGTTGATTTGATCTCCAAAACATATCACATAGCCGGCATGAGAATCTTTTTAAGATTAAGACAATTGAGAGCCTTCATTTGTGGCCTCTACGAAATTACCAAAACTTGCCCATTACATTCATGAGATTGAATTTGAATTATACATTTATTTTTAAGCTACTATAATACTGAAATTTTATCATGAGAAGGAAATGTGAAATATCATCTTCTATATTTTCACCCTTTGATTGAATAGAAGTAACAAAAATTGAAAAAGACCAAAAGCACTTGGTTTTTTTTTGTCCATTCGTTAGCTTTTGAAGCTTTGCTTACATTTTATACATTTGTAACTAAGAAGAATTTAGTTAATTAAGCATGACATGGGAGATTGACATTGCACTCTCCTCTTGTAGAAGCTTTGATTATCCTACACCTTTTTTTGAACATCATCTCCAATAGACCTTTTTTCCTATCCTATAAATTCTTATTGTGTTTGATGATATGATGATAATAGATTTGGTGGATTCAATGACTAATGTTGCATTATAAAACTTTTGTCTTTTGAGGGATATTAAATTTTCGTTGATAAACTGAAAGTTCATTTAATCATATTGATGGCGAACCTAATTAGATGAACTTTTGGTTAGCAAATAATGTTGCAAATCACAGTCTACTTAATCTTTCATTTTGATATTTTGAGGGATCTTATCTAGATTTTGTTGGTCGAGTTTGTTACAGTGGATTATTCTTGTTTAGGGTGAGTTTAATTTTGATGGACTGAGCAATTTGCTTTTAAGTTCAAGCTGTGATTGTTGATCTGTGCTAAAATTTAATATGCTCGGATGGTTTTTGATTTAGTGAGTTAAAGATGAATGGAATTTATGTTTTATTACTTTAGCTCTTCCAATCCTTTATTGCATCGTGATTAGACAAATGAACACCATCTTTATCTTGAGATTATATAGTCCCTCCTGCTTATTCTTTATATTTGCTTTTAACATTTTATTGTTTCACCACTTCTAATTTCCTTTTTTCTTTTACCGAATCGTAGGTTCAAAAAGATGATTCCTATCCTAGAACTTTTCATCTTTGTTTATGTGAATTTTCTTTTAATTTCCTGGCCAGTTACAGATATCTTGTGGAGTATTCTTACTGGAGCTAGGAAATGTGTTCTAATGCCATTGATTGTTGCAATCATTGAAGAGGAAGATAGAAAATAGAATTTATACGCATTTAAAATTTTTCTTAAATAGGATAAAAGGAAATTTAATGCAATTTATTTCAGAATTTTTTATTTATATGCATCTCTAAATACTCTCAAGTAGGATAAAAGCAATTAGCTAACTGGATTTGCACTTTAATATGTGGCAGCAGCTGATTGGTACGTGGCTAAAACGCAAGATCAAGGCTTCGTTTGGGACGGTTTTCTTACTGCTTCTTAAATTAGTTTTTTAGTAAAAAATTAAAATTTTTGTATTGAAAAGCTGGTTTAAGAAGCAATAAAAAAGCCATCCCAAACGAAGCCTAAATCAAGATAATCCATATTAAATAGGGGCCATCTTATTAAAAAGATTGGACGATCCATATCGTGTCATGCACAGAAAGTTGGATGAATCCATGCTGTTGATCAAAGTAGAAGTGGACGATCTGGATTTCATCTTCCTCACTCGTCACTCTCTACAAGGGATTCAAAGCTATTTTGCTTCGGCATCTCTGGGCAAATAAGGCACCCTAGAGATTAAGAGAAAGCTCTCATTTGAGAGCTACAATTCGACACAAAGAATTGGATAGGCTGTGCAATTAAGTGTATCTCACATTCAAGCTAAAGGAGATGAGCTACAGGTGCGGAATAAACCTAGATAGAGCCATGGCTAAGCTTAAAAATTATATATTAGCTTGCTTTATTTGCTGTCTTCTTCATTTTTTCAATAAAATTATTTGCCAGGCCCATAATTGTAGGAAAATATTTTTGCTAAAAGTGGTTGTCTAACTGAAGAATAAAAACAGTTGCATTTTATTTGTATGTAAAGGTAATTATAGTTTCTGCTACTTGTCAGGCAATTATACTACCATTCCTCTGTGTATAAATTTATAATGTAATACTCTCTCCATCACGAAGGAGAAATTATTCTGTGCGGACGTCGAACGCCATCCGGAGATCAATCAGAATGAGTCACGTCAGGAATACCGAGCGCAGTATCGAGCGGTATTCTGGTTGGTCTCTAAATGTAGAGCTGCGTTCGGGGTCCGCACAGAATAATTTCTCCCATCAAAGGACCTCATGGAAGCCTTTAATAAATGAAACAATCCATTATGCAAATTGGTAGAATCAAGGCAAAGATAAGAGAGGTAGACATGTAAGTTGAAGCCACCCAAAAAGCACATAAACATAGAAATTGATGCAATACAATTCAAAATTTCCAATACTATAATTACAAGATCTTTAGTACATATGATAATATGGTAATAGCAAGAGTATAGAATTTGGCAAAGAAATTATACAATGCTCCCTTTCTTATAAATTTTTTCTTAAATAGATCACAGATTAATGGAGCATACCTTCCACAATCTATTTCTGCTGATGGGCAGCAAACCCAACACATTTTCCTTCTGCCTATGCTGAGAAATCCTATTATAATAAGCTTAGTAAGAGCTAAAAAGAGTACAGCAAACATAGTCGGCGTTTAAGGTAAAGTACAAGATTCAAATACGCAATTGGTAGTAATCCTGCAACCATGGCGCTGATATTACAGAACTCACTCAGATGAAACATAGCTATGGCGCCAAGTAACGGCGATGGGGCTCCTCACCTCATGAACTCCATCATTCCAAGAAATCCAGCCAAACTGATTAGAACCCTCCGCTTCAGATCCAGCCGTGGAAGCAAACGTTATCTCATAAGACAAGCTCGAGTTCACAAGATCAAACACCAGCTCGCTGGGCATCACCTTCACACTCACTCCCGCCGGACTAGCAATCTCCACCTTATATTTCACAGAACTAGAATATCCCAAGCCGACGTTCTTCACTTTTCTACTGTAAGTAATCACATCTCTGATATTCGAGAAAACGACAGAAAACGATGCATAGTTGAGTGCTCCAGGATTCGATAAGGCCTTTGAGGAGCAATCCACGCTAGTTTCATCCCTTGTGAACACCGCAATCTGTCTCGAGCTGTAACCAATGGAGCAGAGGAAAGCAATGTAGTCGTCAAAGCCGGCGTCGTAGACCAAGCCAGGGTCGAGGGCTTTGTTGGGATCCACATGGCCGGCGCCGCGGACGAACGGCGTTGACTCCTCGGCGGTGGAGAGATCCTTGATGGTATCGCCGGAGTTGTCGAGGTTGTAGGCTGTGGTGATGAGAGCGGATTTAATGGCCGCAGGGCTCCAATCCGGATGGGCGCCGCGTAGGAGCGCTGCGACGCCGGAGACGTGCGGGCAGGACATGGAAGTCCCTGAGATTATGTTGTATGCGACTCTCCTCGGGTCGTTGTCAAGGTTCGTTGGGCTGGCCGCGTCGGTCCACGCTGCTAATATGTTGATGCCTGGTGCGATCACATCGGGTTTCAGAATCTCCGGTGTACGGTAGTTGGGGCCACGGCTTGAGAAAGACGCCACCTTTGGTGCCGGAGGGTCGCTGCCAATGACCGTTCCCCGGAAAACAATGGTGGCGGTCGGAGATGACGCCGTGCTTATGTAAGTGCGGATCTTGTCACCGGCGAAAGCTCCGACCATGGTTGCGGGGATGAGATGAGAGTCCGCGGTAAGCTCGTCGCCATAGTCGTCACTATTTGCTAGGATCATGCCGGCACCGCCGGCGATCTTAACAGCGCTGCCCTTTTCCACGCGTGCGTTGCCGCCGCGTTCGCAAAGTACGATCTTGCCGGCTGCTTTTGATGAATCCAAATACCCAGAAAGGCATAGCCGAGACCCCAGGTCGCCGGCGTACACGAGGGGTAAACCTACGACGGTGATATTATCGTCACCGGAGTAGAGGGATACTCCTTTATAAACATTCCCGTCGCCAAGGACAACATCGGCGGGGAATTCGCGATCGAGGCTCGAAGCCCCAACGGTTATAATCCACGGCGCGATGTTTACCGCGGTGTAGGAATAGGGGCCGGAGTTGCCTGCGGAGCAGGACACTACAACGCCGTGACGGGCTGCGCCGAAGGCGCCAACGGCTATCGAGTCGCGGTAATACGCCGGGGCATAGCCGTTTGAGCCAACGGACAGTGAGATGACGTTAGCACCGTCCGCAACGGCGGCGTCCATGGCAGCAAGAATGTCAGAGTCGAAGCAACCAGGTGCCCAGCAAATCTTGTACGCGGCGATGTGGGCGTTAGTGGCGATTCCGCGAGCTTCTCCGCGGGCATAGCCGAATAAGCTGGCGTCGGAGACGACGGCGCCGGCAGCGGTAGAAGCGGTGTGGCTGCCGTGGCCTTCGGTGTCTAACGGTGATCGGGACTCGAGGGTCTCATCGATGGGATGACCAAGGGCGGCCTCATAGCCTTTGCAGAAGAATTTTGCGGAGATCAGCTTGTTGTTGCATAGGGAGGAATTGGGGAAGGCGCAAGAGGAGTGGAAAGTGGAGGGGGGAGTGGGGAGAGCGGGATCGGCGAGGAAAGAAGCAGAGGAAGGGGAGATGCCGGTGTCGAGGAGGGCGATGACGACGGAAGAGGCGTAGGAGGAGAAAGGCCAGATGCCAGAGGAGGGCGAGAGGTTGAGAAAGGAGGGGGAGTGGGTGGTGTGGAGAGAACGAGGACGGTCGTGGACGACAGAGAGGATATGGGGGAGGCGGCGGAGGGCGGCAGCCTGGATAGTGGATAGGCGGGCTGAGAAGCCTGCTGCGACGCGCTCGTAGGTGTAGAGGATCTCCGGGGTTGGGTACTGTGGGAGGGAACGGAGAGTGGAAGAATACCAGTGGGAGGACGACGGGGAACTTGGTGGCCGGAGTGATGGTGACACGTGGACGATGTAGGTTGATTGGTAGTTACTGTTCGCCGCGATGACGGCGGAGGAGAAAAGTATGAGGAGGAGGAGGAAGATAATGGATTCAAAGGAGACGTTTTTATCCATCGGTTTATTCCGACGACAGATCGCCGGAGTTGCGGCGTTAGGGTTAAGGCTGGATCGGACAGTGGAATCTTGACTGTAAGTATATATCCTGAATGAGTAATAGGGAAGGCTCGCTTTGTAAGTGCAGCTTTCTTTTAAATTAATTACGGATATGCCAGTTGATGTATGCTGGCGATTTAAGAGGGCGAGTTAAAGCTTTGTTAATGAAACTTGGAATTGGATCGTATCGTGATTTCTTGATGGAATGGAGGGTATTTTCATCCTTTAGTAGGCAATGGAGAAGAAGATAGAAAGCGAATCTTAGAACTCCTAGAGCGCGCTGCTTGGAGTCGAGGAGTGGTTGCTGTCGCTAAGTGGGCCCACTGGCAACGTAAGGTGGGACCACATTGAACCTCAGCCTATGGCACCGTAACACCTGCTAGCTGTCCGTACCTTCTGCGTTAGCGGGTTTCACCGGATAAAATTTAGCCACGTGGCATGTATTCAGCGGCAAGAGTCAGCCCAGCTCGGAATGATATAATCCTCTATGTTGTCATCATTCACCTCTACTAATGGGCGAATTATTACGTCCAGTCACCGGACGTCCAGACATCCAATTCAGACGCGTCACATCACCCGAATACATCGGGGCCTAATGTATTTTGGTGACATGGTGCGTCTGGATTAGTGTCTAGACGAATTCGAACACCGGACGTAAAAATTTTCCCTGCTAATGGGGTTGTTTATAGTAATAGATTTTATTTTTTCAAAAAATATTGGTGATATAATTTTGAATTTTGGGATTTGCTTATTTAGGTTTTAAATACTTCCCCATTGATAATTATATTAATAATCTTTATGTTAAATTTCATATTATGAAAAGGTTAATTAAGAAGCAAGTTTGGGCCTCTTCTAAGCATATCTCTATTTCTATTGAGTCTCTTAAGAAGCAGTAAAGTAATTTGTGTTGTCAAATTCAAAAGGATCCTCTGAATCAAAATCTTAATTTGGCTCTCATAAAAGTAAATTCTCTTTAAATAATCTATCTCATTGGTTTTCTTGGATTATTTAAAGGACTAAATTGAAATGTATGTCTTATAGTGAAGATGATTTAGGTTTCCTTTACTCTTGTTTTTATTTTTTTATTTTTATTTTTATATTTATGAGGTACATGTCATGAGTTTTCTTTACTCTAAAATCAAGTGCAAGCAAAATTCTAATAAGATTTATGGTATCTCCTCCTCTCAAGTGATTGCCATGGATCCTAAAAGCATTGCTAATGTCTTTGAACAACATTTAAAGTATGTTTATATTTCTCCCACTCTGGAATTTGCTTCTTCTTTTAATATTATCGACTAGGAATGTTATTCCTGATTTTATTAAATCTTCTTTGTTTCTTCCGGCCTCGGTTGAAGAGATTGAAAAAGTTATTTTTAATAGTTCTAATTCTTCTGCTCCAATTCCAGATGGTTTTTACTTTCAAATTTTTTAGAATACTTTGGAGATTATTGAACCTTTTCTTTGAAAATTTGTTCTTTATTATTTTAATTATGGATTCATGTTTAGGGCTGCTAAGGTTATTACTATTTATCTTATTCTTAAAAAGAACAATGCTACTGGTGTTTTGGATTTCAAGCCTATTTCTTGGTGCAAAGTTTTTTATAAGATTGTGGAAAAAATTTTGGCTAACAGGCTGTAGGGAGTTAGGCCTTTTATTATTCTTAATAGTCAAGCTGGATTTATTAAAAATAGAATTTCTATGGATTATTTTGTTATAGCTGCTGAACTTTGAGATTTAAATTCTTCTTCTGGAGAAAAGTTTTTTTGTGCCAAATTAGATATCTATAAGGCTTTTGATACTATCTTCAAAGAAATTTTAATTACTAGAATGGTTCAGAAAGATTTTCCTCAAACTTTTATCTTCTGGATTAAAGAGTGTATTGATGAGGTTTATTTTTTTCATTATCCTTAATGGATCTCTTCATGGATTTTTTAGTTCTTCTTCGAGTCTTTGGCAATGTTGTCCTTTTTCTCCTTATCTTTTTTGTATTGTTATGGATACTTTCTCTTGTCTATTGGGTGATAATTCTTATAATGATAATTTGAGGGGGTAAAGGCTGTTGATGATTCTCTATCTCATCTTCTATACACTTATGATCTTCTTATTTTTGGTAAAACCTCTTTTGAGAATGCTAGCAAGCTTAATGAAATTTTGGTTTATTTCCCTTCTGCTTCTGATTTGTTCATTAATACATCTAAGAGTTCTCTTATCATCTATAAAGATTGTCATTTAGAGGATCTTATTAGTCAAACTCTTTGCATTAGTATTTCTTCGTATCCTTTAAAATATTTGGACTTGCCTGTCTTAGGTAAAAGACTTATGATTTCAGATTTTTAGACTTTACTTAGTTGTATAACTATGCTTTTGGCAAGTTGGAAAGTTAAATTACTTTCTTTTTCCAGCATGGTTCAATTTCTTAAATTTTATATATCAAAAGTTATTTCCTATTGGATTAGGGGCATTTCTTTTCCTAAATACTATTTTAAATTTATTAGAAAGATTTGTTCTAATTTTCTTTTTCGTGGAGATTCTTATAGTTGGAATATTTGTATCATTGCCTGGAAAGATGTTTGCAAACCTAGAGATGTTGGGGGTTTTGGTATTTTTTATTCGAAAGTTTTTTATTTTGCTTGTTGATGTTCTCTTGTTTGGAGAATCATTAATAGCAATGGTCATTTGGCTATTTGGATAAAGTTTAAGTATATCTATTTTTTAAAGCCTTGGTCTCAACCTATTTCTATTTTTTGGAAAAATATTACTTCTATTGATAGAGATATTAAAAGTAAGGTTTCATTTAATATATTTTTGAATTGCTCTCTTTCTCTTAAAATTTTCAAATTTTTATGTTAACCTAGAGCAATCAAAAAATTATTTCAGGAGTCATTATAACTCCAAATTAAAAATTGTCTTCGCTAGAATATTTTTAGTGTTGTGTTTTAGCTTCCCTAATTTTTTCATAGTTTTTGGGCACTATTGAATTTTTTTAAGAAATCAGCACCTATCGATACAAGTGAGATTTTTTGGATCGTTAGGTGTCCGTTTTGTAAACTGATCTCACCAAAAAATTTTAAATAAAATGAGCTAATTTATGAGTATTTTTCTATAATTTTGGGAATCTCTAAAAGAATTTTATTGAATTTTTTATTTAAAATTAATTATAATAATGTTATTATATATTATTTAATGATTAAAAACAAATGTCTTAAAGGAATTACATATTATTAAATGTCATTTCCTTATGACATTTTAGCTTTGCCCAAATAGAGAGTTATTTAGGGATTTTGGGATGAAAGGGAGGAGTGAGAGGGAAAAGTTTGATTTTGAGCGACTTCGAGTCATTTTTGCCTGTCGGTTCATCAGATAAACTTGTTCGTCTTAAGGTAAGTCATATTGTGTTCATCTCAATTTTTATAAATGACAATTTTTAGTGAATTTTTTTATTAAGATTTTGTATCTGTTAGCAAAAAAGATGGTAACATTGCATAGGTAAAACTTTCAGTGCATAACTTTTTATATGTTATAGAGATTATAATTATACATATTTTGAATATCTTTTTTGGAAATTTTTCAATGGGGGTTTTGAAATTTTTGGGGTTTTATTGAATAAAAAATTATCTGAATGTTGAGAAATAGTAGTGTGGCATAATAAAAGTCTTAAAATATCATTTTACATAATTCATGATAATTTTAAGAAAATATGTATTTTTGACTTATATGATTTTCTATTGTCTATCGTTATACAACACTATAAAATTTTGATCAATACTCAATTACTCTTTAATTATTATAATGTAATGATATATGTGCATATGCGATTAAATTATATCTGTTGGAAGCTATAAGGGGTTAGAATCCTCTGAGATTTTATGTGTTAACGAATTACTATGAGTTATAAGAGACCAGAATACATTGAAATTCTATTTAAGATAGGGATATGTGATATATTATTGCGCTATAAGTATAAAAAAAGGAGTTATAAGAGGTCATAATCCTTTGAGGTTCTGTCTGTGTTTGAGAAATATGATATAAATTATTCTTTGATATAAATTTTAATTAATTTATTTATTCGGTATTATTATTTAAATTAGGTAATAATTGTTATGCATTTATTACATCTCAAAGTATAATGATTTATTTAAATTACATTTAACTGCTTTTAAAGATTCAATAAATATTTGATAAAAGAATATTTAAAAATTTATATTAGTTTGTGTGGCTTATTGAGCTGTTGCAGTTCATTGTAGTTTTGCTTCTAATTTTCAGGATATATGAAGGGTAAGGAGATTGTGAACTAGCAGCTCATGATCAGATTTGTGTTCACATGTATTTTGTTTTTTTGATTTTTGCACAATCATGACTAGTTAAATTTTCAATTATGTAGCTATTGCCTATAATCATGTAATGTAGTGTCGATATTTATTTTGATGAGATGAAAGAAACCTGGTTGATAAGTTATTTTTAGTATTTGGATATTTTAATAGATATGTAGTCTTTAGTTTATTTCAATAAATATTAGTAAAAAATTTAAAAATAAAATAAAATTAGATCTAAGGACTGTCACGGCTCAACACGATAGGACCTGTCTTGATCAGGTTGGGTTGTGACATATGATGTCTGAGAAATTCTCTTCATGAGATGGTTGAGACTGCTAGAATTAATATCAATTCCTCTTTATATAAATTCAAGTTGGTGGAATGGATTTCTAATAGTTGCTAGAATTTGCCTACTTCTTTGTCTATGACTATTAGGTTAACTATTTCTTATATTTCAATTACCGATTAGCAAGCTTCAAATAATATTTTTCGGAATTGACTTCTTCTTTCTTTCAAAATGTTTCATAATGCTGTTTATGATAATTTCTCTAAGTCGATTTGCGTTCTTTTATTTGACATAAAAGATATGCTTTGAGATTTTCTTGTTATGCTTATATTACTATCTTGAAGGGTTTTAAAACGACATATATTCTTGCTAAGAGAAATTTGAACGTTCATACTTCTTGTATCATTTGTTTAAATGCTGAAGAAAGTAATAATCATTTATTTTTTTATTGTGATTTTTCCTTTAGAATTATCTCCAAATTTCTACCTAATATCAATTTCTTTATGCTTAGCCCTAATTTGATACAATTAATGAATTATATTTCTTCTTTTCATTTAGATTCTAATGGGATTTTTTTTTATAGTTGTTTTATTTATTTTATTGGAAAGAAAGAAATTCCAGGAGATTTGAAAATAATTATTCTAGCTCTGATTTAGTGGGTTGTTCCATTAATAAGCCTTTGTTAGCTAAAATCTCTTGTTGGAATTCCTTTCATATCATAGAAGATTTTTTTGGTGTTTTGGGTGCTGACTGTTATTTTTCTTTTGTTCTTGTGCAGTATTTTATTTTTTCTCCTGTTCTAAGGAGTTTTATTTTCTTATCTTAGGTTTGTGTTAGTTTTTTTTTTAATTTTATTATTATTATTATTATTATTATTATTATTATTATTATGTAAGTTTTTCTTACAAATCATTTGTAATTTTCTTGTAACCTTTCATTTTTTGGAGTAAAATTGGGCATATATGCCGTTAATTTTTCCCAAAATAAAATAAAATAAATAAATAAACGTAAAATTGATTTTCGAGAGTAATATGTAGCTAGGGCTATGGACAAGTTGAGTTGAGCTGAAACTCTAATGATCTCGAGCCAGCTTGCCTAATATATAGTTATCTCAAACTTGAACTAGAACTCAAAATGAAAGGTCAAAACCAGAAAGCTCCATCTTCCAAAAATGTGGATGCAGGATAAATAATACAACAACAACAACATCAAGTTTTTGTCCCACTACGTGGAACTTTTATTTGGTCCGGTCACCTGACATAGCTCTACGTTCGGACGCCAGTAAAATAGTGTCACGTGTTCTTACTATTTACCGCGTGGCCCGACAACCCCGACCCGAAACGGAGACGGGATTGCTATATTCGCGTGTTACTAGGTATTGCTCGATATTTGCTTGGTATTGGTCGATTTTGTTCGACAATAACGAGAAATACCATTCTGTGAAAACCAATATCGAGCAATACCGAGTTTTCTCGGTATTGCTCGGTATTTCTCGGTATTGTTCGATATTGGTCTTCACAGAGCGATATTTTTCATTATTGAAAAGCAATACCTAGCAATACCTAGAGCAATACGCGAACATAGCAATCCCGGGTCAAGTCGTCGGGCTGCGCCATATTGAGTAAGACCACGTGGCAACATGTTATTGGCATCCGAACGTAGAGCTACGTCAGGTCACCTGACCTAATAATTGTTCCACTACGTGGGATCGGCTACATATCAAGAAAAAAAAATAATGAAAAAAATATATTATTGATTCCCCCTTCTAATATATAATGGCTTGCGGTAGTGTATAAGACATCCACTGAATGAATGGAAACGAGAAAACCGTACAGGCATACATACTGCACAATCAAATGAAAGGAAATAAAAATATTTCCTTAGCTTATATTTTATTTTGCACTCCCGCTCCCAGTTGAACCACATTTCAAGAGAGATTCTTCTATGTAGTGTCCAAACGTGTTCGGAGGTCTATCTAGACGTGTCATTTTATCCAATGCACTGTATATTGAGTGACGTGACGCGCCCCGGATTGGCCTCCTGACGTGTCCGGATACCGGACAAAATAATTTTTCACACTTCAAATATCTCTTATTCGAGTTGCTCAATGAGCTATTGGGATGGACTGCATCTAACTCAAATTCGATCTCGTTTATTTAATGAGCAATAAATTTCACTCGAGCTCAATGCTCAATAAACTCAGCTCATGCACCCCAACATGTAACAAGAAGTGTATATCTCCAAACAATTAGTACTATAAATATATTACTTAACAATCTAATTAATATAATTTATTTATTTATATTAAAACAATGACAGCATAATTAAGTGAAGAACAATTGTTAAATAAGCGGTATTTTGGAATTAATTTTAATTTAATTTTATTGGAATGATCAAATATATAAAAAAAGAGTTAATTTTTCTAGATATTCATCAAAATGATCTTAAAAATTGATCTTTTTTATAGTATTAATTTTTTAATTTAAAGTAAATATTTCATTATTGCATCATATAATTTCACTAAAAATATCTTAATTTATCTATAAATTAAAATAATATAAATTTGTATCATTTAAATATCATAGAAATGCAGTGCGCTAAATATTTAGACTATCTTAATCAAGCATATATTATGATATCATAATTTTCTTTTCAACATGAATGGCGTGACACATATCAATTTTAGACTAAGGAAGCTTTAATTTTTTTTTTTCCGTTACATTTTATTAAAAAAATAATAATAGTTAGGTATTATTTCATCGAATTAAAATAAAAGAAAACGAAATATTATAATAAAGCCAATGATTCATTGCTGTGCAGTATTTTTAGGCTGGTCTTGTGAAGGAGCAAATTAAGCTTCATGGATTCTGATTTCCTAATTGCTAACAATTAATAGATCTTGTTACTGCTTTTTTTGGATTGCTGGAACCTAAGGTAGAGGGCTCATCGTCTCTTGATGGCTTTTTTCCAGGACCTTGATTATATATGCACATTATCATTAGTGTTCTTACAACTTGTGCTTCATTTGGGATGACTTTCTTACTGCTTCTGAAAGCAGCAAGAAAAACTCTTGATGTTGTGCATTTGCCTTTGATATAGTTGATACAAGGAGGTCGGTAGTTTGGTTATAATTTTGTGTTGTGAAGTTGGATGGCTTTTTTTGCAATTTTTTAGTACAAAATTTTTTAGTTCAAAAAATTTTTGTACTAAAAACTGCCTTAAAAAACAACAAGAAAGCTGTTCCAAACGAAAACATAGTTGATGAGGAAAAAGTCCACTATTTATAGTATATTTTTTATTTATTTGCATAAAAGTTAAAAAGATTTTGATCTTGAGAAAGATTTTGTACTTCATCATTTTCAACATATATATATATATATATATATATATATATATATATATATATATATATATAAAATAGATTATTACATTTAAAAAAATATGTGAATGAATGTAATGTTCATTTTGCCCTAGCAAATTCTTAGCAATTACAATGATGAATGAATTTTAGCTTACTCCTTGATTTTATAATTTTTCTTTTTGTTAAATAAGTCAGTTAAATTAGTTTTGCTTTTGTATTGGAAAATTTATTTAGTAAATTAATGAGAAATAATTATATGCTACTATAACATGAAGCGATTAATATATTGATTGTAGGTTTTATTTGAGACAACTTTCTTACTGTTTTCTGAAACAAATTTTTTACAAAAATTTCTAATTCAAAAAAAAAAATGAAAAATTACTTTAAAAAGCATAAAGAAATATGCCCCAAATGAATCCTTTTTCGATATATCTAAGGCATAATAATGGAAGTAGCAATAAATTTTATTATATTTCATCAAAATTGATATATATCCATTGGATCAACACTAATATCAATACTATTTGATATTCTAAGGGCGCATGATTTATTTGGTTGCTTATTTAGCAGCCAAGTTTTTCTTTGGTTACTATGGCAAATAGGTAATCAATGAAATTAGTAACTAGAATAGCTAAATAGTTTCCAAATAAATACTCAGCAACGTTAAAAAAATTGATTGTTAATATGAACAATTTTAGTGGTCAATGTTAATAAATGATCTATAAATTAGCAAAAAAAGAAAAAAGTTTCGGCCGCTAAAAGCCTCAACAACGGGGCTACTATAACAAATTAGCGACCACAATTTTTTCAATTGCTATTCGTTTCAGTGACTGATTTTTAAGCGAGCACTTTTGATGGTCGCTAATGACCTGTACTCTTGTGGATGAGATCAACATTCATTAACTTAAAATTTTTGCGTTGAAAATAAACTTAAACACTAATATGTCAAAATACGGATGAATATAAGCAATAGATTAAGATGTGCAAGAGCAATAGCTCATTCATGCTAAAGGCAGGAATAAAAATTTATTTTTGCCTCTTTAGGTTAATTGATGATAGATATTTCTATCAATTTTAGAACTTTTTCTATGGTCTCTCATTAGGGAACTTGCATGTGTATGATGAAGATGGCCTACAACGTTGCAACCTCTCCCAAGAACCTAATCACAACTAGGGGTGTCAATTTTTGACACGACACGAAAACCCGACCCGGACCCGACCCGGACCCGCCGGGTTGGACCCGACCCGATTTCAAAACGGGTCGGGTTCGGGTTCCAGAAATCGACCCGTTTCAAAAACGGGTCGGGTTCGGGTTGACCCGGCGGGTTGCCGGGTCAACCCGCCAACCCGTTTAATTCAAAAAAATTCGAAATCCCGCCCTCTGCCCCCGCCCCCTGCCAGCTGCCCCGCTGCCCCGCTGCCCCGCTGCCACGCGCCGCTGCCTGCCCCGCTGCCCGCCCGCTACGCGCTGCCACGCGTGACGCGCCGCTGCCCCGCTGCCCCCGCCGCGTGCCGCGTGCCGCGCGCTGCCCCGCTGCCCCGCTGCCCCGCCGCGTGCCGCGCGCTGCCGCCGTCGCGGTGCCGGGTCGTGTCGGGTCAACCCGGCAACCCGCCGGGTCGGGTCCGGGTTCGGATTTTCGACCCGTTTCTCTACCCGGGTCGGGTTAGGGTTGACCCGTTTTCCACCCGGGTCAGTTCGGGTTCGACCCGAACCCGACCCGTGACCCGAAATTGACACCCCTGATCACAACCATGATGACAATGACAATATGCATCTCTATTATTATGCCATAGGTTTGTTTTATTATTATTATTATTATTTTAGTTTAGACTATCTTTAATGGGCTCTAACCAAACACTGAAAAATGATCCCATGAATTCCAACTATACAAGCTTTACATTACACAATTTTAATATTCCCCTAAAATTTAATTACTTGTAAACAAACTATTGGGAATAAAACCAAGCAACAAAAAACAAACAAGGAAAAGAAATAAATGAAAAAGAACACCGGGATCAAACGTGTGAGCCACACCATACTAAGAAATCTACTATTAAAATGAGAAAATTGTAGAAATCCATCTTCTAATGCATCCTTTTTATCTCTCTTCACTTTTCATCACGTCGTTCTTTACTTACATTGGACAAAGAGATGCACTTAAGTTCACCAAAGGATGCAATCCTTCAAGTGAAATAAAAAGAACAAGAATGGAAAAATGTTCAACCCAACTCACATTACCGCGACATTGGGATTTGGAGCACGTAGTGCTCCACTATCTATACCTAAGTCCATCTTTATGTGTTGTGCCTAAACACTGTGTTGTTCTACTCTTTGTCTTTAACTTGAGACAATAACTCCACAACACTCAAGTGTATAGCATCAGGTGTCGTACATTAATAATGTACATTGTTCAAATAATCAGATTCCACACATTCTAACAATCTGTCACTCATAACTGATTGTAATATATCACACTTTCTTTCGATCTGTAGCATCAATTATAATACTTGTAATGTGGCTCACCCTTTCCCTCGGCTTTCATGAGGATCAACTAAAGCTAAGCATAACTTCAGTTTATCAACTTTCAACATCTTTGTTAATATTTCTATAGGATTCTAGGTTGTGTGTATATCTTCTCCAAAAATTAACTAACCAACTTCTAGAAGCGTTTGCGTTATATATTTGGTCTTGGGAAGTAAATCCAAGTCATTAGCATCCTTAACCCTCGGTTGAGTTTGATATTATAAGTCACAATGCAACATTTCTATTGTACTGGTTTGTCAGATGTACCTCATTTGTACGTTTAACCCCTTAAATTTATAATCGAGATTGATATTGTCTATAAAGTACTATTATATTTCTCATCATTCAATGAGTTCTCACTTTTTGAAGACTATAACACCTGCATGTCCACATAATTTATACTATAAAATCTTAATGTGGACATCTTAATTCAATTATTCTCTTCATTTATAGCAACGATATTATTCTCAAGCATGCTTTATGTTGTGGCCCTATGATCAGGGGCTAAGCTTTCACTAGGATAGTGAGTATTCAAATATATCTCCAATCATTCAATTTTGTTGAGTGCTAGAAAGTTCATGACGGTTGAGAAAAAGTATTTAACATTTTGATTTTATATGAAGATCCAACACATATTAAAAAAAAAAAAGAGTTGTAAGAGATATCAATATTTTACCTAAAAAATAGAAAAAGACAAAATTATGGGTTTCAGCCTAATTGAATTGATTCCAGTTCTAATGCATGTTGTATGTTGCAAATGATATCCTTCATTATAATTGGGGAGCACACTACTACAATATAAAAGACATGCATTTTAGAGAATGAATTACACTATAAAAGTGGGAGAAGTTTTGAGCATTTGATTATTCTTAAGGGATGGTTTGTATCCTATTGGCTATTCTTGTTCGAGAATAGTATGTTAGAAATGAAGAAGTCTAATCTAAATATTAGGAATTAGAGTTGTTGTTGGTGGCACTTATCATTCTCATACGCAATAACATGTATTGACGTTGGAAGAGATGCAAATCAATGAAGTTGGTGGGAATCAAGGTTAGTGTTGATGATGTTCAATAGCTTTATAGGCATCAACGTGCATCAACTTAGATGGTGAAGGCAAGCAATGAAGTCAGTGGGCTTTGGTGTTGGTGTTGAGTGCATCAATTTTGTAGGCGATGGCATGTGTCAACTTTGGTGGTGATGATTGTCAATGAAATTGATAGGTGTCGATGCTAGTTGTAATAGTGTGCATCGGCTTTATAGATGATTATATGTATCAACATTAGAGGTGATGGTGCGCGATGAAGTCGACGAGTGTTGTTGTTATTGTTGATAACATGCACCAGTCTTATAGGGGATGACATGTGTTGATATTGGTGGCTACGACCTGCATTAATGTTGATGTTGATAACATGCATAGACCATATAGACGAGGACATGTATCAATATTGTTGGTGATAGTTGTAACGAAGTTGATGACCAGAGATATTGGTTTCAATGGTATGTATCGGCCATATAGACAAATGTTGCGAGTCAACATTGGTAGTAACATTAGGTGACAAAGTCACTAGGCATTACTTTTTCTATCAATGGTGTGATGGCCTTATAGGTGATGAGGTATATCGATGTTAGTGGCAATAGTGGGTGACAAAGTTGATGAGGATTGGATGTGTGGCTTTCTGATGCCAATGGTAGTGCAACAATGGTCTAATAATGATTATTGGGAAGCGGTGGTCCTAGGGTAACATTCTAGTGGTGGCACTCCAGTGATGGCAATCAAGCATTAGTGGCCAAGTGGTGATCCAATAGTGGTGGTTAGGAGACAATGATCTGATGGCTATGGTAGAGGGACAACCGTTTGATGAAAATGATCAAGCGGTGATTTGATGCTGATGGTTCTGCGACAACATTTTGATGATAATGGTTGTGCAACATTAGTCCCATGAAGATGTCCAGACAATTATGGTCCAACATTATTAGCCATGTAGAGGCTATCTAGTGATTGTTAAGATAGTTGCTATTTGCATGTTTTACATTTTTGCAACTTGTATAGTTTTGATGATTCCAAACATTATTGTTCAAATATGTAGTTATCTCCTAACAATTTTAGAAGATTTGTATTTGCTCTTGTGTGTACTAACATTTCAGGTGAATCATACTCTCAAACACAAAGTCTTCAAATCAAATTCAGCAAGAAATACCTTTAGTTTTTGAAGATTAAAATTATCTTTTTAATTGAGAGAGAGTGATTGTAATTGAGTGAATAAAAACATACACACACACACATATATAAGGAGATCATATAAAATTTATACTGAACGTACGGGACGATATCAGTTCGTACGGGACGATCAGACACTTATCACCTATTAAGATCACATGGAACGAATAGGAACTGGCTAGACAAATTTTTCTAAGTCCTATTCGTCCGGGACGAAATTAAATATCGTCCGGGACGATTTGCTCTCTGTAAGAATTTCGTCCAGACGAAAATAATTATCGTCAGGAATGATTTGCTCTCTGTAAGAATTTCGTCCAGACAAAATTAAATATCGTCAAGGACGATTTGGTCTCTGTAAGATTTTCGTCCAGACAAACAAATTTTCGTCCCGACGATACAACCGACTTAGGACGGTTTTTCTATATATTCATTTTTGGAACCGACCTTGTTATAACCGTTCGTACCGGACGAACTTGGTTCGTACGGGACGATCAGCTTGTACGAAAACATTTCGTACACATATATAAAGTGGTTCGTTTCAAGGCTTTTTAAGTAATATCATCCAGGACGATCCACGATCGTACGGGACGATCCACTGCGTACAGAAATGAAAACTTACAAATTTGGGCAGTTTTTCTTGTCTTTTGTATAAATAGTCCAAATTAGACTGCCACCCAATCTTTTTGTTATTTGATCTTCGTGCCTATTGAGAGAAAAGTCAAGGAGAGAGTATGAGAGAGCATTCAAAGGAGGATTCCTACCACTGGAGCGTGAAGGCTTCACTTGATGTTTAAGGGTAAGAATCTCTACTTGTGAATTGGGATTACTTCACTCTTTTATTTCTTCCTTTTAGATTTCTTGTGAGAAGATCTGACAAGGAGATCCGGTTCGCTGCCGACACTTGGAGAGTGTGAACAGCCAAAGGGTTCGCTGCTTACACTAGGAGAGTGTGAACAGAGGAAGGGTTCTCTGCCCACACTAGGAGAGTGTGAAAGGATGAAGGGTTCTCTGCCCACACTAGGAGAGTGTGAAAGGACGGACGTTTCTCTGCCAACACTGTGGATTGTGTAAAAGGACGACGGTTCTCTGCTGCACCGGGTAGTGGTGAAAAGAGTGTTTGTAAAGGCTTCTCCGCCTTGCTGTGGGTGCAAAAGGAGAGTCACTATTGGTATTAGTGCAATACTCAGAGGGTGCCTCTGGGAGTGGATGTAGGTCTGGTTTAGACCGAACCACTATAAATCTTGTGTCATTTACTTTACTGCTTTTTATTTTCCGCATTTTTCTTTTGTTTAAAAACTCTGTGGTTGAAAAACGTTTTCTATAAAAACTTAATAAAAATTTTCATTTCGGTTCAACACATTTTCAAAGTGGGTTTAAATTTTTAAAATACCAATTCACCCCCCTCTTGGTAGCCTTGGGACATTAACTTAGGTCTAACAACCTATTTACTAGACTCAACAGTGACATCAGTTAGCTAGTGATGATCAAATAGAGATGGTTAAAAATGGCTGTTGGCAATGATCGAGCAATAATAGTCTGACAACCGCAGTCAGACAACGATGGCTCAACAATAATGGTCGGGTGGCTACTGTCTGGAGATGATAGAGCTCTACGATTACTAAGATCATTTGGCCCTCTTTGAACTCAAGTCCTATTCTAGTACTTATTCATATAAAGAGTGAGGATTTATTTATAAATTTTTGATTTTTACATTCTCCGTAAATATAATCAAACTTCAAAATACTACATCGGACAATAAATATTGATTTTCTTAATCAAAAGATGCTTTTCAACTATTTTGATGCCTTTATAATCTCAAAATTTAATAATCTTAGGCTCATTGTTTTCATTTCGTCGAGATGCCCGATTTGATTACATTCACATAATATTTGAATAATGCCCTAATTATTATTTTGAACATTTCAACTATACTTGATTTAAGTACACTCGGATTTGAATCGAATCACTTCTTAATGTTGATGAATACATCTAATCGAGACGCCTATTTCAACTATAAATTTATTAAATTTTTGGATGACCTTTTAAATCTTAACAAATATTTGTTATACAGCCGCTCATCCTTTAGAAAAAGAACACTACTCAACAAATTAAATTTGGCTTGCATATCTTAATCATCTAATATCAACATCAGACAACATCGTACGCAGCCATTAACACATTAATAAGCATGAGACCATCAGCTAAATCATTAAAAAAATAAAAATGCTCTAATTAAAAACTGTAAAATTAACCTAAGTTCAAATACACATCCTCATATTTATCATGAAATTATCATTAAAAGTGATGAAGCAGATTCTCACAAGGGAAAAATTATTACATGCGGAGTCCGCAAGTAATTTTTTTTGGGGGACTCCTAAGCACATGAAGACACGTGAATTTTTTTTATATATATTTCATATATATATAAAAAATTACAAATATTTTCACATGATTATTAAAATCTGGACTGGCGTCAGAATTATGCATGCAAGGGCAGCCATCCTTGAACTCTCCAATCACACAATTCAAGGTCTGTAGGTTTGGAGCTTAGGCTATCAATTAAGACGTCCTGATTCGGGTCTTATGTGTGTGATATGTGTGTGAGTCTACCTTAATTTGCTTAAATGTCCAAAAAAAAAACTCTCCAATCACGTACCTCTCATCATTGGGAGAGGTTATTGTGTCGGACATTGAACATGTTCAGAGACCAATAAAAAAGCGACACATTAGTACGTGCTCGGTACTGCTCGGTACCGCTCGGTACGCTGTCCGGACACAATAATTTTTTCATCATTGGAGTCCCTGGAGTATCCTAACCTAGCCTTACAGGACAAAAATGCAGAACTAGTGACAAAATATCAATTTACTTAACAACTTCATTATGCCACCCAATCTCTGCGTCATTTTGATAAAATATGTTAGACCTCAGACGGATAATTTTAAATCAATAATTTTATGGAAGAACTGTAACGGAACGTTTTCCATAGAGGGAGAGATTATTACGTACGGAAATTGGAAATTGAGAAACGTTCGGATTTTTTCATTGTGAACAGTAAAAATACAGCTGTCTACAAAGACAAATCAGAGGAATCCTTATCCGATCTCTGCACCTAATAATTTCTCCTTTTTTCTGTCAGCAAGAGGGTGGGCCACACACAGTTCACCTTGGCCTATTGGTTGAGAGATTAGGCTTTCAATTAATAGGTCTTGGGTTCGAGTCTTTGTGTATGCGTGTGTTTGCCTTAATTAGCCTAAATGTCAAAAAAAAAAAGTGGGCGGGCCACTTCCTGACTCGTTATATAGAATCTTAGCGAGCTGAACGCTCACACTCCACACAACACAGTGTGCTCCAAATGGCTCTCCACAGCCTTCTCGTCACCATCTTCCTCCTCTCCGGCTTCACCGCCGCCTTCTTTGCCAGTTTAACAGTGGCAGACCAATCACTACCAACCATGGCCCGGCTGGATTCGATTGATCCAGTTCTTCTCGAAGCCCTCGGCCACTCTCGCCACTCCTTACGCTTTGCCCAATTCGCTCAAAAGTAAATTCCAAAGTTGTTTGCCTCAGTAATCTTTTTCTGTTCATGTTTTTTTCAATCAGTTGTGTTAACAGATATATTAGATTGGCTATTGAGTGTTTTGCGACCAATGAAAGAATTTGTCCTCAATATCTGCTCTCCTTTCTTCCAATTTCATGGAGCTGTACGATCTTCGTACTGTCTGAAAACTTCTTCCTCAATTACATAGAATTTTAGCCAAATTTCAAGTTGTCTATATATATTGTGTTCTCATGTTTCAGTGACTATTTTTGTGTTTTTCCATATCATTTAACGGTTGTGATCGCTTTGTAGGTATGGGAAGAGCTACGGATCTGTGGAGGAGACCAGGAAGAGATTCGGGATTTTCATGGAGAATTTGGAGCTAATTAAATCCACCAACCGAAAGGGTTTATCCTACACACTAGGAGTCAACAGTAAGAAATTTTAGTTGCCCTTCTATACTTCTTTATTTAAATTATAGCCGTTGGATTGACTAATCGTGGTGACGGCCGTTGGATCAGAGTTCGCCGACTGGACTTGGGAGGAGTTCAAGGCGAGCCGGCTGGGAGCCGCACAGAACTGCTCGGCGACTCTCAAAGGCAATCATAAATTGACCGAGGCGAAGCTCCCCGATACGGTGCAGTTTGATTGATTAATACGTACAGTTTGAATAAGCTTTATTTAATCACTATTTGAACGTTGCAGAAGGACTGGAGGAAATCTGGCATAGTAAGCTCGGTGAAGGACCAAGGAAGCTGCGGTTCTTGCTGGTCTTTCAGGTGATGGAGAAGACTTGCAATCATTTAAATATTAAAAATATAAATAAATATTTGTTTGTGTAGCACTACTGGAGCATTAGAAGCTGCATACAAACAGTTAACTGGAAAGGAAATATCTCTATCAGAGCAGCAACTTGTAGATTGTGCATCTGCGTTCAAGAACCATGGCTGTGATGGAGGCTTACCTTCACGAGCTTTCGAATACGTGAAATACACTGGAGGTCTCGAAGCAGAAGAAGCTTACCCGTATAAAGGTGTCAATGGTGTATGTGACTTTAAGAAGAAAAATATTAGCGTCAAGGTTATCGATTCAGTTAACATCACTACTGTAAGTAGTATAAATGTTTCTTCTTCTCTTTCTTTTCATAACTATATAAAGTAAATTTATCAAAAATTTTGTACAGGGAGCTGAGGATGAGCTGAAGCAGGCAGTGGGACTAGTTCGTCCAGTTAGCATTGCATTCGAGGTTGTACGTGGGTTCGGCCTATACAAGAAAGGAGTTTACAAGAGTGATAAATGTGGGAGTTCTCCAATGGTAAGTTTCTATTAAAAAACGCATGGTACCCACCGATGTGTTGGTGAGTGTGCTTGGTTGGGAATCCCCCATCCTGAGTTCGATTCCCTCAAGCGGCGGTCGCCCTTTAAGTGTGGCAAATTATTACGTGCGGCATCCGGATTCTCTGTAGGTGAATCTAGATGCGCCACGTCACCCCGACCCCTGTGCATCGGGTGATGTGGCGCGTTCGGATTCGCCTCTGGGCGGTCTGGACACCACACGTAAGTGGGGCCCCAAAGCCCCGGCTGTGGGTACAGTGGCGTGGGTGACCCGGTAGGTAGGCTGGGGTTTATGGACCGCCAAACGAGGTCAGCAAAGCCAAACGTGGCAGCGGATGGTTCCTCGTCACCAAAAAAAAAACGAATAGTTAATTATAAGCAATAAGCAGGACTACTGTACTTGATTATACTGTATGGTTAATTAAATACTTTGTAGTTAACTCAAAAACTCCATTTTGTATAAGGATGTGAACCATGCGGTTCTCGCTGTTGGCTATGGAGTAGAGGGTGGAGTACCTTACTGGATTATCAAGAATTCCTGGGGAAAAGACTGGGGTGATAATGGCTTCTTCAAGATGGAATTAGGCAAGAACATGTGTGGTAAGTGGTACATAGTGAGCTTTCTTTTCATTTTTTTTATAAGTACTGAGACATTCATTGATGAATCTTGATGCAGGTATTGCTACTTGTGCATCTTATCCTATTGTTGCAGCTTAGAAGAATCTTCTGTGAAGAATAATAATTATATGGAAGAATTAAGTTGATATCAAGGTTGAAATAGACATGTAAATGAGGACATGAGAATTATTCTATGAATTGCATGTTTTGGTTGTTTGGTTGAGAAGATGATTAAAATGATGTGAAAATCCCTCCTGTTTAGGGTTAATGAAAGAAGAAATCTATTCAATCTCTCTAAATCTCTCTTGGTATAAAGTAAATTATTAAAGAATTTTTTTGCCCCCCCAAAAAAAAACGGTTGCTTGCTATGTCATTACATCAAAGTTTTGTTTGAAACCGTTTTCTTACCGCTTCCTTTAACAATTTTTAGAACAGCAATATCTTGAAAGAAATGAAAAAATAGTAGTCAAAAGCTGTCTCAAACGAAGTCTAAATCTGAAGACATGAGTTTGTAAAGAGGTTTTAGGGTTTATAAGACAAATTTGTCGAAGTTTTACTTTTGAATTTTTTTTTTTAAAATTGTTCTCAAATTTTTATGCAAGTTAAATCTAATTTTTAAGATTTAAATATTCATGAAGTAAATTCTTGAAAAAATTAGGAGAACATATTTTCAAAGTGATTTATGTATAGAATCATTAAGAAGATTATCATTACAAAGCAGTCTTTTGAAAAGTTTTCATTCTTATAATGTGCTGAACTTCAGTTAACTTTGAGGTTTCGAAATGGTTGCTTTGTTTAAAACCAATTCGAACCATGCTCTCCTCTTCTCTGATAATAAAATTTTGCAATCAACTCCCTTAAGAAAATTAAGATGTTTTGTTTTGTTTTTTTTTTAAACGAGGCCCATTTTTTAAAGAAAAAATTGAGATGAAATGAGTGATTAGACAAAACAAATTAGGTCCTTTGCCTCTTTATGTATTCCTGCCACTCCCCACCCTTATACCGGAGATATCATTACATGCGGAGTCTGGACGTATCTCTATGTTCTGACTATGAGTACATACAGTATATATACTGCGTACAAATCTGCATCATATATATTTGTACACACTCACAGTCCGAATGTAAATGTACGTCCGTACTCCAAATAGAATAATCCCTCTTTATATTTGTGATTTTGAGCATCTGATTGATGCCTATCATCTATTTGATGAAATGCCAAAGGGATAAATTTTCTGAGCTTGAACGTGTTTGATTGCTAATTGCTAGACACGCGTTGTCTAATCTACATTAAACTTTTTAGGTAAGTTCTTGATGTCATGATTATTGCTATGCCAGCATGCCCTAGTGGATGATTGAAAGGTTAGTAATTAAGTGGGAGAGTTGGATTAGGACCCCCTCCATTACCATGATAATTAAAAGATAAAGTTCTTCAATCCCATTAATTCATCTTATTAATTTACTATAAATGACTAAATTTCATTCTAATTATTTTTTTTAAATCGATGTGATCTAATAATAATAATAATAATAATAATCACAACCATTCAAAGTGTATTGAATGGTCGGGATTTCAGAATTTTCTCTCAATTATCATGATAATAATAATCTCAATTATCAAAGACAATTATCAAAGAATTCCGAGAAAATTTTAAAGTGGCTAAGGGGCCTTTTTAGATCTAGAGACTTCTCTCATAAACATGTAGTTTAATAATCATTGCTTAGACGAAACAAAATTTGATCTTAGATATATTTTCTAAGAAAAAATTATCTTTTTTATTTCATATATAAGATTATATATTTTACAATCATATTTACTCACCATCAAAAGAAATATTGGTTCCGCCCGTTCGGTCCCTCATGACATAGAAAGTTGTCCGTATGGTCTTATTAGAATTAAAAAAAAATTTATGCTATATCAATTAGACCTGTCAATATTGGACCTGACCCGAACCCGACCCAAAAATTTCGGGTTTGGGTTGACCCGAACCCGAAGCGGGTCGGATTCGGATTCTGAAAACCGACCCGTTTGAAAAATCAGGTCGGGTTCGGGTTGACCCGGGAACCCGGGAATAACCCGAAATGATCCGGAATGCACAAATACGTCTTCCCAGAGTGACCCTGCCTGCTTCCCAGCTGCCCCGCCTGCTCGACCACGTCACGTCCCGGTGCGTCCCGAGGCTGCCTCGCATCGCGTCCCGAGCCATGTCGGGTCGCGTCCACGCCATTTTCACGGCAGTTCCGCGCCGCGTCTGGAATCCGCGGCAGTCCCGCGCCGCTTCCGGCGTCCGCGTCCAGCGGTTCCGCGCTGCTTCCGGCGTCCGCATCCAACGGTTCCGCTCCACGTCCGGCGTCCGCGTCCAGCAGTTCCGCCCCGCTTCAGCTTCCGGCGTCAGGCGAACGAGGGTCGAGTCGGGTTGACCCGAACCCGAAGTTAGCGGGTCGGGTTCGGGCCCAGAAAATCGACCCATTTGCAAAAACGGGTCGGGTTGACCTGAACCCGAATAGTGTCGGGTCAGTTTCTGGTTCAACCCGAACCTGACCCGTAACCCGAAATTGACAAGTCTAATTATCAATAAAGACCTAGTTTTTCTTCCAAATATTTTTAAATGATTTTAATATACTGATGGGGCTGTGCTCGAATCTGATGAATAATATATCTTCCGGAATATCATTATTTATCTGTGGCGCTACTAATTTTTTTTATATGAAAGAGTATTATCTCTTATTATCCTAACCACATTATGAAGATCTAAAGCCACTATGATAATATGGTTAACAGCTTTAATGATTTGCGAGGTAGGTTTATATCTCCATCACCTGAAGCAAATTATTGGCCTATGAGATTTTGGGCCAATTAAGGCAAGGTGTTTCAACTTTCTAACCACTTATGTCGTTTTTGAACCACAAGTGGCTTCTCTGTAATAATTATGATTGATTAGGTCAGCCTCTTTTAGTATTTAGTGGTAGTTCTAAAGTCATTAATTAATAGTATTTGTCACGACTATTGTCGTTGTAATTAATTCATTGTTATTAAGTGCTAAAGAATTTATTATGATCGAATATTTTAATTTTATATAATGTTTTAATAGAAGTTGTAAGATATTGTAATGTTTACATAAAATTTCAAAGAAAGAGAAAAGCAATGAGAAGTGACCTAATTGCAATAATAGTAATTGTAAGTGCAATAATCTATTCTTCTTTTGAATTGAATTGAATGTGCAGTAATTGAACCCTTTGACGGGGTTCGACCTACCCAGTCAGGTCAGGGAGGTCAAGGGGTAATTCCCCTATGGCGGTTTTCGGGGTCAGGGGGCGCTACTCGCTCGGAGCCCCGACATTTTTTTTTAATTAAAACCCACAAAGGGGCCTACGCGTTGATACAAAAAACGGTTATAAAGTCCTTAGGAGGTTCCTCTAGCTCCCTACTGCTCAAAAGAGCTACAGTATCAAATAAAACAAAAAAACCTACAAGCCGAAGGATCCTCTTCCTACTATTACAAAAGTAATAAAGAACTAAACCCGGACTGTGAGTAAACAGCACCCAAAAAAGGAGAAGCCAAATAATCTTAAAAACTTTCAGCATCGCTTTCCTGCAAAACTTGACAAAAAAAACCAGAAAGGAAAGAAAAGTAACAAAAAAACATACCTTGTAGAGAACGCATATCCATTTGCAAAACCTGCATATCTTCCTCAATAAAAGTATCAGATTCACATAATCACCAAAAATCGAACAAGAAACATAATCACCTTTCCGCGAACCCACGAAGCCAGTAATCCCAGTGTAATACAAACACCAATTGCCCACAATCTTCAGACTAGAACCAACATAAATATACGGAAACATCAAATAATAAAACACGTTCTTACCCATCCTCCCAGGAAACCACAACTGAACATACCCAATTAAACCTTTCCAACTCCCTCCAACCATCCAGCACTTAAATAACAAACTGAAACAGAACCCAAAAATAGCAGTTCTGTCGCCAATAACCATCACGAACGAAACAGAGACAGAAAAAATAGACAAAGGAACATTCAGCACAATCAAAACACAAAGAGAACCACAATCACCCATGTCTAATATAAGGCAAAGAAGTTTTATCCACTAACAACATACCTCGTAAAGAAAGATCAAGATTAGAAATATCAATTTCCTCATAACCCACAAGGTGAGAACCCTTATTAGCTAACCAATCCGCACAAACATTACCTTCCCTGAAGATATGCAAAATCTTAAAATTCATTAAGTTCAGTAAGTTCCTAATTTTTCTCATAATATAGAAATTCTGCGCATTACAATTATAATTCTCAGTGATATTAGAAACAACAAGCTTAGAATCCACTTCGATCCAAACAGAATAAAAACCCGATTTTAAACAAAGCTGGAGACCAAGAAACACCGCATTAAGTTCGGCCCAGAAGACATCCAGCTGCTGCACAGGCGCAGCAAAAGCAGCTAAAAGATCCCCATTAGAGTCACGTATAAGTCCACCCGCACCAGCATTCAACAAACCAACCGACCCATCTGTATTTAATTTCACAAACAGGTACTGAGGCTTAATCCAGTAAACAACAGAATCCATATAAACAGAATTATCTAACTCCAGCTGGATACCCAAATTCACACCAATATTCCTACATTTAGAAAAAGCTTTATAGGTAACAACCTTACAGGTATAAAGATGCGAAATTTTTTTTTTTAACATTATCAGTAATACGAATCTCATCCATCTTAATATTGTCATGTTTAGCCTCGTTATGAGCTTTCCAAATATACCATAAAATAAGGATCGGAATAAGGTTGAAAATGTGACCTTTCGTAAGAATGAACCAACTATCCATAGCAAACAAGTTATCCGGAGTAGAAACCACATTTTTACTAGTCATTTGATTAAAATAAAACCACACTTTCTTCGCAATCTGACCATTAATAAAAAGATGATTAATATCTTCAACATTAGAACAACATAAACACTTGGACGCTAAAATGAAACCTTTCTTCTGTAAAAGGTTATCCACAGGTAAAAAATCTTTAAAACATCTCCACACAAAAGTAGATTAAGTAATAGGAAAAGAGTTATGCCAAATGGCCGCAAATATAGCAGATTTCTCCATAGGGTAGCGAAACTTCTCCCAAAGCTTACGCATTTGAAATTTACCATTAGAAGAAGCAGAGCAAATAATTATATCAGAACTGTTCACATTCAGGGGAATACTCATAATGATATCAACTAAACAATTAGGCAAAATATTCTTTAAAATGTCCACGTTCCAACTATTGTATATAATAAAATTAGAAACTTTAATGGGCTCCAAGGTATGCGTATTCAAAAAAGCATCTATAGAAAAATCCCCCAACCATTTATCCTGCCAAAAATAAATCTCTCCCCTACCCAGCCCCCATTGGATAAACTTTTCAGCTTCCCACTTAATGTTACACAACTTTTTCCAAGTAGAAGAATCAGTATTTTTAAAATAACAAAGAGTCGGATGCCTATTAAAACAATATTTAACATTCATGAAACGAGCCCATAAACTACTATTAGACCTTAAAGAAAACCAAAGTTTATGAGAAAAAGCAATAGCAGTGTCATACAAATTCTTACATCCCAGCCCTCCTTCGTCAAAAACACCACAATTTTTATGCCAAGCAGCCCAATGAATAGCTTTGGAATTGTTTTTAGAACCCCAGAAAAATTTGTTAATCATTCTCTCCAGTCTATTACACAAAGCCGTGGAAGGCATAAGAGTATGAAACAAATATATAGGAATCGAATTAAGCACAGCTTTCACCAGCACCAACCGGCCACCAAAAGAAAGAAAACTAGTAGACCAATTAGCCAACTTCTTTTGAATTATAGAAAAAATATCATCAAAGAGGAAATTCTTCTTTTTACCTTTGAAAATAGGAGTACCCAAATACTTAATAGGTAAATTTTTGGCTTGGAAATCACAAACCCTTTGAATAGACAAAATCCTATTATGATTAATGGACTTTCCCACAAAAAAAGTTACTCTTCTCTTTACTAACTTTAAGACCACTACATTTATGAAATTTAGAAAGGAATTTCATCAAAATTTTGATATTTTTTATCGAACCATTAGCAAAAAGAATGAAATCATCAGCAAAACTCAAATGAGATATAGAAAAACCTCTTATATTCCGATAATTAAGGTTAATATTCTTAGCAAAAAGGTCCTTTAAACCTCTAGATAAATATTCCATAGCTATAATAAAAAGAGCAAGAGAAATCGTATCACCTTGTCTAAGACCTTTACAGGATTTAAAAAAGCCATGATTTCTACCATTTATAATAACAGAGAAGAAACAGTTTTCCACACTATTCTTGATCAATAATATGAAATCCTGACTAAATCCAAATAAAGACAAAATCTTATAAAGAAAGTTCCAATCTAAATTATCATAAGCTTTGGTTATATCCAACTTAAAAATAATATTTCCCCCCGAAACTTTAGTATTAATATCATTAACAAGTTCTTGAGCAAGTAAAACATTATCACTAATACTTCTCCCCTTTACAAAACCAGTTTGGCTTAAAGAAATAATCTTGGGTAAAATAATGACCAATCTACTAGCAATAATTTTAGAATTAAGTTTATTAAAAAAAGTACACAAACTAATAGGCCTAAACTCAGTCCATCTTTTAGCACCATCAGTTTTAGGAATAAGAGCAATGTTAGAAGACGAAAAAAACTTAGGATAAGGATTACCTCTAAAGAAATCTTGCACAGCAAAAATAACATCCTCTTTCACAATATCCCATGACTTTTGAAAGAACTTAGTCGTAAAACCATCAGGGCCAACAGTAGCATCTCCATTCATATCCCTAAGAACATTAAAAATTTCAGTTTCTGTAGGTAATTGACAAAGCATAACATTATCTTCATCCAAAATACATTTAGGAATAACCCCAGGATTAGAAATAGGAATAATTCTCTCATTACAATTAAACAAATTCATAAAGTAATCCACACCCGACTTACAGATTAATTCATCAGAATCAAGAGTAATACCTTCATTATTAATAATTTTGTGAATTCTGCTTTTAGTTTTATTCTTATTAGCCAAAGCATGAAAAAATTTGGTATTTCTATCTCCCTCAATAACAAATTTAGCATTAGATTTTTGTTGCCAGAAAGCCTCTTCTTGAGCATGCAAGTTATGAAGATCATTCTTGGCCACATTCAATCTAACACTAATGTCCTCTGAAGGATTATCAGCAAATATACCCTCCCACTCAATAACTTTAGCTTCCGCTTCCACAATATTAGAAAAAATATTTTTGAAAATATTTTTGTTCCAATACCTCAGACATTGTTTCAATCTAGACAATTTGGCCCAGCCTCAACATACCAGAAATATTATTATCAGGGAACACAGGAGCTTTCCAGTTATTATCCAAAACCATTTTGAAATTATCATGAAGTAACCACATATTAAGAAATCTAAAAGCAAAATTACCAATGTGATTAGTAACATTAATATTTAAAAGCAAAGGCGCATGATCAGATAGAGTTCTACTTAAATGCTCCACATTAGTGGTCGAAAATTTAGCCAACCAATCATGATTAAACAAGAATCTATCAAGCCTTTGGAACAGGTTAGCCCTATTCCAAGTGAAAGGAGAACCACAGAAACCTATATCATTCAGGTGACAATCATTAATCATCTCATTAAAATCTTCCATAGCTCTAAAATTAGGACATTTACCTCCCCTTCTCTAACTAGCATTAGCAATAATGTTAAAATCCCCACCAACACACCACGGTCCTTGAATATTAGCAGCAAAATTAGCCAGTTGTTCCCAAAGAGTAATCCGATTAACTCTAGTACAAGCAGCATAAACAAAAGAAGCATAACAATTCAAAGTATCCACCTTAATTTGACAATGAACAACTTGATGTAAATCCATAATAATGTCCACTTCAATATGGTTATTCCACATTATCCAAACTTTATTCAAACAATTAGCAAAATACATATGAAAACCCAAAAATTTTGTAGTAGCAGCTAATTTATCAACATTAATAAGAGGTTCAGTTAAAATAAGAAGTTGAATATTGTTAATTCTACAAAGATTTTTCACTCTAATTTTGGAATCCTTACCACCAATACCCCTCACATTCCACATAAGAGCTTTAATCATTACCTTCTTTGTAAGAATTATGAGCTCTGGTAGATCTCGGAGTAGCCGGGCAATTATTTTTACCTTGTTTTCCTTTTTTCTTACCACCTTTAGAAATCACATCATGCTCCACAACATTATGAACCTTCAAGTTAGCAGGGGAAGAAGAGGTACCTTGTTTATTCAAAGAGGAAGGATCATCCTTAGATTCAGGAATAACTTCCCCTTCCTCATAAGTTTCCAAGTTAGAATTAGAGCCGCCATCCCCTAAATCTGTAAAATCCTGGTTAGCAATCAAAGCATTTTCAATAGCCATGGAATTAGAATTAATAGGCATTTCATTTAACATATCATCAACTAAAATAAAAAGCTTAGGGTCTGAAACAATTTCATTTCCCTTGTTATTCAAAACAAAATTTCCAATGATATTTAAAACCTCCTCTCACTACAGGGAAAATGTCAAATACCGGCGGTTTGAACCGGCGGTTTATGGACCGTCGGTATTACCGGCGGCGTCGCCGACGGTCTAGCCGTCGGACTCTAACGACGGGAGAATCGGCGGCTTAGCTACGATACACTGTCGGTAATACCGACGATCTATAAACCGCCGGTAAACCGCCAGATATCAATATGAACCGGCGGTTTAAACCGCCGTTGATAAGTGATTTTTTTCTGGCGGTCCAGACCGTTAAAAAGCTTACGGCGGTCCGCTTTTTCTGCAGGTTTAGACTTTAGGGTGAACCTCCCTCAAATAGAAGGGATGCTGTCAATTTTTTTTTTCAGGTGCTACAGGTTTCCGGCGGCTAACCGTCGGTTTGGCCGCCGGAAACTACGATACCGGACGGACAAGATAAGCCGTCGGTTGTAACATTACTCCGCCGGTAATTACCGGCGGCTAACCGACGGCCGCCGGCGGTTCTACGATGGACACCCGACGGTTTAAACCGTCGGTACGACCGACAGCTATAACCGCCGTCCACCGCCGGTAATTTACCGGCGGTCTAACGGCGCCGTCCGGCGGTCTACAAACCAGACGCCGCCAGTTTTAAACCGCCGAAAAACCGCCGGTAACGTGACCGGCGGCCTAACCGCCGGCAAACCGACTGTTAAAAATCCGGTGGTTACCGGCGGTATCGGCCGCCGGAAAACCGCCGCAAAAATAAACCGCCGGTAACACGCCGTCGGAAATGGTTTCCTACGCCATTTTTTCCGACGGTTTATAAACCGCTGTTAGACCGCCGGTACCATTAAAAACCGCCGGTAAATCTAGACTAACCGCCGAAAAAAGCCGCTGGTTTTCAGCGTTTTTCCTGTAGTGTCTGATTTATCCAGAATGATCTCCTTACCAGAATCCTTCTCTCCCAAAACATTTCCTTCACCAGCATCCAAAGACACATTATGCATAGCAGAGGACGGTTCCGCCTGAATAACATTTTCTTCCAAATCTTTATTCTCTATGGGCACATACACTTTATTATTCACGGTAGATCCAGATCCTCCGCTCGGTTGCACAACATTTTTTTTCAAATCCGGATTAAGTTTAAAACATTCAGCGACCGCATGACCATGAATTTTACAGTGATTACAAAATTCAGGAATTTTCTCAAATTCAGCTTTTTGCATATATCCATAAGCTTTAGAACCCACCCAAACTTCCTTCGGGTGTTTTTTCGATATATCCACCTCAACCAAAACTCTAGCTACAGAGGGACGGGTTTTAGAAGCAGTAGCCTGATCAGTTTGGAGAGGTCTCCCGAAGATAGAACCCAACGCATGCAGCACTTTAGAATTAAAAAAATGCAATCGTAAGTTCGGAAATGAGATCCAAATCGGAACAATCGGAGATTCTTCTTTTATATCAAAAAACTGAGTCCATTTCAAAACACGCATTTGACAATTATAAATGAAGTAAGAACGTCTAGCGAACACTCTACTATAATCAAGATCGTTTGATAATTGAATCGCAACATGTCTAGCATCCAAAAGCCCAACAGAATAAAAATCCGAAAGCTTCAAAGAGGCGAAAAAATTCCGAATGGCATCCAGATTAGGACGTCTCAAGCCAAATTTACCCACCAAAGTATACTGAAAAGAGGAAGCAAGCTTAAGAACTTCCTCATCCGACAATAAGACCGCCGGGACACCATTAAAAACATCTTGCTTAACGTTAGGAAAAATATCACCTGAAGCAGAAGCACCGGCTAAAACTTCTTTAAAAGATCTGGATCTGGATGGTGAAGAAGAGCCTTCAGCATCGAGATTAAAAAAACCTTTTTTCAAAGAAACAGACGGATCAGCAGCTTTCCCCCACGGATTTGCTACAGGAGCAACCGCCATGGAGAAAAAACCCCCAAAGGGCAGAAAAACACCAAAGGAACACCAAACCAGCCAGATCTAACAGAAACAAGTCAAAAATCTTGAGAGAAAAGCCACGCGACAACGGCGGCGTCGATCGCACGGAGGATGCCCTAAATCACCAGAGCAGCGCTTCGGGGCAGGAGAGAGAAGGAAATACACACCTTTTTGGCTCGGAGCCCCGACATATTCCTCAAGTATACAGAAAAAAAAATTATAATTCATCGTCTCTTCATATGCTTTTCCTCCAAATAAGGCTTCATCTTCATCGACTTTTCCTCCTCCAAACCAATCTCATCTTCATCAGCTTTTCCTTCTCCGAACTAGTCTTCATTTTAATCAACTTTTCCTTGTTTCTTTATTCTCAACAGCTACGAAAAGTTTATTGAGTCAAAATCCTAAAAAATATGGAACTTTTGTTGCATTTCATTTAAAAAAGAGCGTCAATCCTAAACTCTAATTTTTGAACAAGCAATTTTGGGCCGGGTTGGTCGGACTGGCAAGAAAAAACTAAAAGCAAATTAGAAATGAATATCTACCTGTACCATCCAAGTGTAACTATTTTATTTGAGTGCGGGCACCGAGCTACGTCCGAACTCTGCACAGGATAATTTCTCCATCCTAAGGGAGATGTCTCAACCAAGGTATCATTTAGCAGCCCCTTAAGAGGATTAATTATTCTATGCGGATGCCGAACGCAGTCCGGAGATTACCGGATTGCGCTACGTCACCCCTTCGCTCAGTACCGCGGCTTAGTACCATTCGGTACTGCGGCTCGGTACCACTGAAGTTGAGCATTCTGGTTGGTCTCTTCAGACGTCGTTTTGCGTCCGGCCTCCGCACATAATAATTTCTCCCTTGAGAGACGCCGATCATAAAAAAAGTTTTTTGTAATTGCCCTTTTTTTTTAGAAAATTATAAGCGTACAATTCAAACAACATAGCCCTAAATGATACTAAATAAAATGTACCTGAAATAGCATTCCAAATTAGCTTTGAGTCACCATTCAATATTAAATTCTTCACATTTAACTTAGAAGAAGCAGATATAATTGTCAACTTAGAAGCAGCAGCATCCTTAAGCTTTCAATCAACAAGGATAAGCTTTCACAAACATTAAAAAAAAAAAAACATAAGAATTGAAACAGTTACATTTGTGTAACTAAATAGTACCTAATCCTATTTCAATGAATTTGTCTAAAATTCAATGCTATGCGCCACGACTCAGCATAATTAGGCAAGCATTAATAAAGTTAATGTGGGTCTCCGAAAGAATTCCGCTCGTGTGGTTTGAATACAAAGGGTACGATCACACTATCCCGAAGGACAAAATGGTCGTAGACCTTTACACCCGGCACAAGCAGGCCGATGGAAGAGCAGACGGAGTTATAAATACGATTAGCCATGGAGGATAGCGGCTTTCACCTACCAACCTCAATGGATAATAATATCTATAACCCAAAAAGTTCACGAGATTTCCCCGATTCGATACCTCAGCATCGAATAGGATTTATTTGATTGTGGGGATCGGTTTCCTACGGGCACAAGCCCCCGTAGTTAATTACATCTTAGACCTCGATCTAAGAAAACTCTCGATTAAGGATGTTAGATTATCTCCTTTAAAGTGGGTTTAGTGCAAAGGGCAAATTCTAGGCTTTTCTAATCAAAGGGGAAGGTCCCAATTTGGCTCAATCAATCACACAGGGTTCAGTCGACATTCGGCCGGCTCGAAGAAGTGAAAACTGGAGAAAAGAAAGAGGGACAACATACTCAGACATGCACGAGAGAAAGAGGGAAGTGGCGTCATCTGCGTGACGCGGATGGGTAGGATTTAGAGCCTCCGAAAGAAAGGAAGACTTACCCACCGATAAGATATAACGTGGTACACTCGTACCACTGGCCTTTAGACCCTAAATCTATGAAAGATGTAGTATCGTACATACGATACCAACATCTACGACCTAACTAATGCAATCTGGACTTATCCCTTGCCTGAAAAAGGAAGCCAGCTAAAATCTTAAGCACAACCAACCGTCCTATATGTATGCAAGATGGGAAGGCTCTATCCTAAAGAAGCAAGGATTTGAAACTTTGTAATATGCAAAGGAGTATATCTAGCGTTGTATGATGCATGAAAAAGATGCACAATTAAGAGATGTCCTTAGATCCACTAATGCAATGCATGTAAGTGAAGTGCATTATAAAGAAAAGTGTATAAAAACGTATGCATGACATCCAGAGTACAGAAAAAATAAATAAACACACCCTAAGGGTATCCTTCAGGCAAGATACCCGCACAGAAAATCATCATAGTCATGCCCACTTCGTGTGGGAAAACAGCAATGCCCAATGGCATAAATAGGTGGCCTACTCGACAGGCCTAAATGACCCTAATGGTCTCTAAGGCTCACAGAAAAAAAAGAAAAAGGGAGGGGGGTATCGTACCCAAAACCGGAAAAGGCTAAAATCCTAACAGAAAAAACAACGATGCCCACTTCGTGTGGGAAAACAACGATGCCAACCGGCATAATAGGTGGCCTACTCTACAGGCCTAAATGACCCTAATGGTCTCTAGGGCTCACAGAAGGGGGGCAGCTTTGACCTATAGGGCCAAAGCTTCGTCAGTGGACTACCCTAAGGCCAACTACCTAAACATGCTAGAATTCCTACTAACAAGTCGTGTGTGATGTGTAGCAATTTTGATATATAATTAAAAAAAATTGCTTTACTAGTTGCAGAAATTATATCTGAATGTGGCGCAGCCACTTAATAGCTCCAAGCAAGTAAATGGTTCATTGATCCCTGATCGTGCAAGACCCAATGTACCTGCTGTGGCGCTGCCACTTAAAAGCTTATAAGCAATTGACGCTGCTTGATCATTGACAATGCAACACCGGATGTACCTCGCAAAGTAAGACAAAAGAAAACATATATATAAGCGTAGATGCCGTTCAGAAAAGAAATGCAAGTAAGAAAATATAACTGACAGAAAATGTAAGAATTGCATTTATAGAACATATATAGGTAGTAAGTGCTGAATAGCAAAAGAAAATGTAAGCCTAACCTAGGACTAGAAGTAGTGTCCTAATCAAACCAGTCTAAGGTGTGTGTAGGCTGTGCAGTTTTTTGATAGATCCTATGTAGGGTAATTTAGTTGAAATTATTTGCATTCAATTTGTTAAAGGCCAAAAGGAGATTTTGATTGAAGTTTAAGTATTAATATTTTAGGATTGATTTTAGAGATTTTATTTTAGTATTTGATTGATTACCACCTTTGTTTCACACCGAGGCCGTGAGGTTTATTTCACCCTCCTTGGGGCTAACTTAATAGCCTCGTAGGCCTGGGTTACCCAGTGACAACCAATTTTTGTTGAATTATTCGTTGGTTATAAATTAGAAAAGAAATGTAGATTAGGCAATTTTATTAATCAAATTGGCTGATTGATTTTTAAAAATTGATCTAATATTTGACATTTAGGAGTCATTTATCCTAATAAATTTTAGCTTAGGTTTGAATCTCTTAATTTTAAGTCTACATCTTTTAGACTTTAAATTGGTTAGGAGTTTCTTATTAAATTATTTGAATTGGATTTAGATTTTGTACTTTACGGATTATGAAATGTTAGTTGTAGTTTGAGTATAAATTAAGTGTATTAGTGTATTTGTTAAGCATTGAATTAAGATTAATTTCATTGGTTGATTATTAGTGGATTAAGAAAAAGAAACTCAAACCTGGGAATGCGTGTCACTAAGTTTTGTGTTATAAAAGTCTCTATCCTATAAGGAACATGCATCCTAAGTCTATGTTTTCTAAGACTCGGTCCTTAGTTTTTGTCCTTAAATGTCACTAGTGTTGTAGGGATAAAAGGAGGTTTTGTTTTCTAACTCGTAGGACTTTCGTACGAGTGTCGCTAAACTTAAGAATCTATAGCAAAGCAGTAGAATGAAAAAGAATGAAAATCAGAAATAAAAGGAATGTAGGCATTGTTGTTATGGACACACTTCTTTAAAGTCAAGTGTATCCTAAAGCAACATTCAATGCCCTTTAATGTTCCAACAATTCAAATGAGGCACTTGATATGTTTGAGACATCTACCTACAACACCCTACAAACGGAGCCTTAAGCAACTAAAGGAAACAAACCTCCAAAACTAAACTTAAGGCTAGACTCTCTTTTATCTTATATCCATCCAAAATTCCATATTTTTTTTTTAGAGGCTAACACTAAAGGAAACTGACTCCAATAAACAAGGATCATCCAACTCCAAAAAGACACTAAAGGCCTTCTAACACAAAGCTACTACTAAAGCTTTAAAACCCCAACATTCATCTTTTAGAAACCAATGTGAATCAATAGAAAGATAATTCACACACTAATCATTAGCTTGTTCTAAGAAAAACTACTAAGGGATTCTACCACACTAAGCCAATCACAAAACTAGAAGCCTCCAAACACCCTATGAAAACCTCTAAATAAAATACCACCCAAAACCTTACAAAAATCATGCACCAAATCCACTCTTTTGACACAAAATCCTACCCAACAACCCATAATTAAGTGCCTCTCCTTTCATTTAGAGTGGGGTAGAAAAAACAAAGCTTTCCAACGAGGAGATTTTATAGAAATCCCTCATTGTAAAGCACTCATCATAAAAACACTTGCAAGACGAAAAACACATAAAATTCCAATACAAGCCGATTTGCAAAACCCACAAAACAAATCTTCTCGATGCAAAACAACTCATAAAGCCTTTTGCAAAACCTAAAACCATAGACCGATTCATGAAATCTTTCAATACGAAATAATTCATAAAACTTTCCAAATCATCCTCATTCTCTTAACAAAGAGTCGCGAGCAAAAAGACCACTTAATCTTATCAACACAAATTCGATGGAAACATTAAATTCACAAATATATGTTACTTTACATGCTAACGGAAGAAAATTCATCTATAGCGACATAAACTAGCCTCCAACAATTCCAAGTAATTTTGTAGTCCAAGTTCATGAATCTGCTCTCATACCCAAAACAAGCCTTTACAACATGAATACATATGAAAGTTTTCCAACAAATTTTTGTAGTGATGTCAATAATAGCGTATAAATGGAATGTAAAAGATACAAAGGTTCCAATTCAAATTTTCCTACATATGCATTTTGTGAAGAATGACAAACTTTACAATATTCCATAATCTACACATTGAGGTTCGTGATGTAAACCATGGGCGAGACACTAAGATAATATCCATCACGCATTAACAAAGCTTCTTTCATAGCTAAATGTAAACGATCAAAGAAGACTTGAGACAAAAAGTTTTCATTCAAATGAAGCTTTTTTTTTTAACTCTTCCTTCAACAACATCCCATCAAATAACTTATATGCGATGCTTGTAAGGTTTCATGTAGTAAACTAGCATGGATGTCATGGCCTTGTAGTTACAAATCCCCATAAACTCTTTACATTCATGCCTTGTTGAAACCATCACAAAATATTCCATTTAAAATTTACCAAAATCTTAGAACAAAGGAAAGCGACAATGATCCTTTATGACCCAACATTACATCTCTAAATGAATTGCCAAAATTTCAATGCGTAAGCTAAAGCATATTGATATGTACTAGCAACACATGCTTTGAAGACAATTACTAAAACACCATAGCTCTTCCAAGAGCAATTCACCAAACACAATCGTTGCCGTTGTTTGAAAGACGAAAGAGAACAAAAAAGAATGAGACAAAAAGAAATATGAATGCAATTGTACTTTGCTTGTAAGCTCACAACACTCTCATGTAGCAAGTATTTATAAAGAAGAAGCCCTTCCCAAAACAGTCCGGAACAGCAAAAATAGTGAAAAATCTGCACCTAGTCATTCCCGAAAACAGTCCGGAAACTTTGCAACATGTGTTAAGAAGCATGCGAACAAGCTCTCACAACCCGAGTCCATAGATTTCATCAAATACATGGCCTCTATGTAATCACCATATCTTTTAAAACAAGCTCAAGAGTGAATTTAATATCCATATGAAACTTTAAAAATATGAGAATGCCACATTATATTATTCCTACCCAACTGCTTGCTTTAAACATAAGCACCCACATGATTCATGATTCCAAATGGATTACGGAAGGGAACCAAATATATGCAAAGTTTCTCTCCAATATTTATAACCATCAAGTGACTAAATAAGTGTACGAGAGAGATTCTTTTAAAAAATTATAAATGGAGTTTTAAACACATGCCAAGCTACTTCTTATGTTTATACCCAAAGCCATCATGGCAAATCCAGGAAACTTCCAACATAGAACAAATATTAGAATTTTTTTTTTCTTTACATTAATATATATATATATATATATATATATATATATATAATTTCAAGTAAACTAAGTCTTTTCATAGAGCACATTTATGTTTAGGAGATCAATTAGTTCGATCTTCTAAATAAAGCCTTCATAAAATGAGGAGCATATAAGCGTCATAAACCAATCTTCATGTTTTAAGCAAGAGGACCTCACAACCTTGGAAGGATATAAAACCCCTTTGTAAGCCTCGGATAACAGCAATACTTCATAAAAGGAAGACATGCAACTCCACATATTTGTCAAATAAATGAATTCATTGTAAGATTTTTTTTTTAAAACTGATGACTTCGAGAAAGCCTCAATGTGAGCAAAATAGTGATGACTTCCTCTTAATGACATTTCATCAAGCATTTGGTGTGCGATATGCATAATGTCACATAAAACAAACCAATGTGATGGACACACCCAACTAATTCACACAAACTCCCTCATGATTTAGGTAACAATCATCTCAACCATATGCATTCATATAGAAGATAAAACCAGCAGAAATCTCATCCAGATTTTTGTCAGGAGTTTAAACCGTATTACTCCTTTCTTTCATTTTGAGACCAGCATGAAGATATGGGAAGGAGAAGGAGGAGGAGAGAAGTAGGCGTACTTGCAGCTAGCGAAATCCGCTCAGATCGGCTGCTAGTGTAGAGAAAAGAGATTGACCAGCTCTCTATTGAACGGGTACCAGTCCTGGAAGTTGGGAGTCGGAGCAGCCGGGGCTCGGCTCACCCAAGGGAGGCCAACCGCGGGTTCGATCCTGGGCGTGCGGGTCCGAGAGAGGAAGGGGAGTTCGATGATCCAGGTTCGAGCGTCGGCGACGGGGGATCGGTCCTGGAGGTTGGACGGACCTTGGGCTCGGCTTCGGACGGGAGTGAAGCGTCGACTTTGCCGGGCTCGGTCTCCCCTTGGCTCACGCTAGAGAGGGAAGGGAGAACTGCTCGGGTGCCTTGCGAACCTAGAGAGGGAGAGGCTTCGGCTGTGTGAAACCAAGAAGAAAGGAGCGGAGAAGCTAGGGATTCCGTCGCCTGGCTGCGAATGGAGAGAGGGACGGGAGAAGAGGGGGAGTTCCGGAATCGAGAGATTGAGAGCGAGCGGGAGAGTGAGGGCCTCCGTGAGAATGAGGGAGACGCGTGAGAATGAGCCCAACGAAGCCTTCGTCGTAGCCTTCTAACGTCTCCTGACATTCTGCCTTGCTCGAAACACCATTATGGCACTGTTCCGCTCAGGCTTCGACTACCAAAGTCTGAGAAGAAACTGAAATAAATGCGACTGAGAGTTCCATCGACGATGGGTTCCGAATTTCGGAAAGATCAAGACCGTCGAGGGGACTTCCAGATTTAGGAAATCAAATTCGAATTTACTTGAAAGCAGTTTGGGATTTAATTGGAATAAATTTGGGCTGAGTCACGTCAAAATGGCTAAAATTGGGATAGACTCGAGTCTCAAATTTGAGTCAATTCGAGTCAGTTCAGGTTCGAGCCGGCTCAAAGAATTTAATCGCATGAAATTGCGTCCAAAATAATAATCGATAGAAATCAGATGGGGCACGGCGCGACCAGAATAATTAATTGAGCCTAATTGAACACAGTCGAGTCCACTCTGGCTCAAGTCGGGCCGATTTGAGCTTGAATTGGGTTTGACGATGTTTGATTAAATCGAACGAGGGTGCTCGAGCGATAAAACGAGGTCAACAAACGGACCCCCAACAGGTGCGGCAAACAACAGGTGAACCGTACGTGTTGGCGTTGATCTCCTAACTCTAGGAAGATATAACTCTAGGGCCAGGTAACAAAACTAGATCAACAAGTGGAGAATTAAAGAAAGCAAATCACCCATCTGCCCAGCCAAAGTGGCAAAATAGGAGAAGGAAGTCTCATGTTCACATGAGTATAATTGAAATAAGATCACAAAGAACCAAATGGGATTGAACGTCATCTAAACACAAGTTATAGGGTGAGGGAAAAGGCAATCAACGATCACCCGACCATCAGTCCGGCGGTGATACGAAAGGGACAAAGAAAGTACCTTTGCTCGGTCATAGGCCACGAAACAGCAAGTCCCTACCCGACTATAGGTCTGTCGGTAGGATAAAGCGGACACTCGACAATCACCCGACCATAAGTTTGTCGGTGAAGCGAAGAGGAAAGAGAGCACCCTCGCTCGGCCATAGGCCCCGAAACAGCGAGGTCCCTGCCCGACCATAGGTCTGTCGGTAGGATAAAGCGAAAACTCAACAAACCCCTAACAAGTAAAAGGAAACAGGAGGAATGAAGAGGTGGTGAAGTGTACCTCCCAAGGACTCTGTCGGGTAACCAACCGAAAGCCCGATGTCCACCCGACCATAGATCTGTCGATGGGACAAAACGGGAAGCTCAACATCTATTCAGCCATGGGTCTGGCGATAGAATGAAGAGGAAAGATCCACCCTTGCTCGGCCATAGGCCCGACAACAAAGTCTCTACCCGACCATAGGTCTGTCGGTAGAATAAAGGTAAGCTCAACAATCATCTGAAAATCATATCAAATGGCAAAGTAACAATCATAGGAAATGTCAAAAGTAAGGAAATCATCTATCTGTCTGACCACATCGCAACAGCAGAATAGAGAAAAGAAAGGGGTTCCCACATTCACTTGACCATATTCGCAACAGCGAATAGGGACAGCTCCGAGTTTGCTTGACCACATTCGAAACAGCAAAGCAAGGAGTAAAGAAAGAGAGGGAGTTCTACATTCGCCTGATCATATTCGCAATAGCGAATGAGAACAGCTCAATATCCACCTGACCATATTCGCAACAACGAATAAAGAGCTTCCCAAAAGGTCTAATGTCCACCAGACCAAAATCGTAACAGTGGAACAAAAGAAAGAAGTCCAACATTCACCTGACCAGATCGCAACAGTGAATGAGGACGACCCGATGTCTGTCTGACCAGATCGCAACAGCGAGACAAAGGGTGAAAGAAATGGGGTTCAACATTCGCCTGACCATATTCGCAATGGCGAATGAGAACAGCTCAATATTCATCTGACCATATTCGCAACAACGAATAAAGAGCTTCTAAAAGGGTCTAATGTCTGCCTGACCAGATCACAACAGCAGGACAAAAGACAAAATCCAACATTCACCTGACCAGATCGTAACAGTGAATGAGGATAGCTCAATGTTTGCCTGACCTTATTCGAAACGGCGAAACAAAGAATCAGAAGAAAACTCAACAACCCCCAAACAGGAAATGAAACAGGGGGAATGAAGAGGTGGTGAAGTATGCCTCCCAGGGACTCTGTCGGGCACCCAACCAGAAAGGGGAGTCAACATTCGCCTGACCAGATCGCAACAGCGAATGAAAATGGCTCAAAATCCACCTGACCATATTCGCAACAGCGAATAATGAGCCCTCCCCAAAAGTCTAATGTCCACCTGACCAAAATCACAATGGTGGGACAAAAGAAACAAGTCCAAATTCACCTTACCAGATCGCAACAGTGAATGAGGACAACCCAATGTCTGCCTGACCAGATCGCAACAGCAAGACAAAAGGGTGAAAGAGAAAGGGAGTTCAGCATTCGCTTGACCATATTCGCAACGGCGAATGAGAACAGCTCAATATTCATCTGACCATATTCGCAACAACGAATAAAGAGCTTCCCAAAAGTCTAATGCCTGCCTAACCATATTCGCAACGGCAAAGCAAAAGAGAGAAGAAGGAACCTACATCCACCTGACCATATTCGCAACGGTGAATGAGGACTACTCAATGTCTGTCTGACCATATTCACAACAGCGAGACAAAGAGTGAAAATCATCTTTACAACCACCCAACGCACAAGTGCGTGGTGCTGTGAGGGAAAAAAGGTAAGTAATCCATCATCTAAGAAAATCTCAAACTTATATTTCAATTACCACATGGTAGAGGACAAATCGTCGTAGTCATGAGTAATCAAAACATAAGTAGGACTTCTTAGATAAAATTGAAATCATATAACATGAAGCAATCGATCGATATACATCTCTCTAAAAAGAGGAACATATATACAACCGTGTAGAAAGAATATTCTCAAACTAAGAAAAGAAGTGGCGAGGGGACACACTTGCCACTAAAAATAGCAATTATATCAAGGATCAATGATTATTAAAGGAATACTCAACTACCACCTGGCGTATTTGTCGAGGCAATAAAGAGAGGACAGGAAACACTATACTACCACCTGGCACATATGCCAAGGTGATAAGAAGAGGAAAGAACACTCTAATATCGTCCGGCGCATCTGCTGCGGCGATAAGAAGAGGAAAAGTACGCTCTACTGTCACTGGCGCATATGCCAAAGTGATAAGAAGAGGAAAGAAACTCAACAACCACCCAACGCACATGTGCGTGGTGCTGTGAGAAAGACACAGGAGTAAGTAACTCATCATCTAAGAAATCTCAAGCTCATATTTTAGTTATCACATGGTAGAGGACAAATCGTCGTGGCCATGAGTAATCCAAATACAAGTAGAGTTTTCTTAGATAAAATGAAATCATACAACAATAAGAAACAATCGACTAATGTATATCCCTCTAGAAAATGAGAAACATACGAATAGCCGAATAAAAAGAATAGTCTCATGCTAAATAAGTCATAATAGAAGTGACGAAGTGACACACTTGCCACTAAGAATCATAATCATATCAAAGCTCAATGATTACAAAAAGAATCACAGTGGCAGCACCCATACTAACTGATGAGACCCTGTGAGAAGTGCAAGCAACATCAACACATCCAAAAAGACCACCCTTGTAGCTAAGAGTAAGCTCTCAACGGGAAATTATGTTGCTAAAGGAGGCAAGGGATTGACCTTCTACTAGAAGATCAAAATCCACTAAAAAGTGATGTCAACATCTAGAGTAAGATGTACAACATCATAAGTGAATGAGAATAACATCCAGTATAAGTGAATAACCATAGTAGAAGAATTGAATACATAGTCATCTCCTAAGCAACCAACAAAAATGCTTTAAGTAGAGAAAAGGAAGAGAATTTGAAAGGACCTCGGGCTCTTGGAGCGTAGAACCAGGTTCCACTTGTGACAAGGGCAACCGATTCTACTCAACTAAGAGTTTCCCTCTCTTTTAACATCATTTTTCTTATTTTCATATTATGTTCACAATTATAGATTAATATTTCATACTGTCGAAAATAACATATAATAGAGGAAATGTTTTCCATACTCATGAGTTACTCCTAATATGAAATATCCTCTAATAACTGGAACATCAAGAGAGAGAAATATTGTTGGCTTTGATAACCCAGGTCATATTCATCACATGAATGAAACTGGGGAGAACAAATATCATAATAGAATTTGTAGAAAAATTCGTATAGTGACAATGGATCAACATCACTACATGTGACTAATATAGATCAAGGATTGACCCAGTATCACAATCCATAGAGGTTTGAATTAGTAGTTTTGATATCCCATACCACACTCGAAGGTGACAAGTGAAACTGGGGAAAGTCAACCCTCGAAGGGGACTGAAAAAGGAGATTTCATGCCACAACACCAGAGCGATTGGTGGGCATGAGTGCAAGTACAAACACCCCTACGGCGTATTTACATACAACTACTAAGGATAATCTCATACTTTGTACGACGAACATCACGTGGTAGAGGACAAATCGTCATGGCCACGGACTGCCGAAAAGTAGAAGAGATCCTTTGGAGTTATATCTATACAGAGGGATATATATCAGTGGCAGTGGAAGAACAACTATCGTATCACGAACGATAGGAGAATAAAACTTACATAGGGACATTGGATCAACATCGCCACACCTGACTAACACAGGTGGGCATGGACCCAGTATCACCTCTAAAAAAAATTTGAATTAGGGACATTGGATCAACATCATCACATCTGACTAACACAGGTGGGCATGGACCCAGTATCACCTATAGAAAGTGGGCTGGGATTAGGGATATTGGATCTACTACACCACACCTAATTAGCCTAGGTGGGTATGGACCCAGTATCACATCTAGAAAATTAGTTTGAATTAGGGATATTGGATCAACATCACCACACCTGACAAACACAGATGGGCATGGACCCAGTATCACCTATAGAAAGTGGACTGGGATTAGGGATATTGGATCTACTACACCACACCTAATTAGCCTAAGTGGGTATGGACCCAGTATTACATCTAGAAAATTAGTTTGAATTAGGGACATTGGATCAACATCACCACACCTGACAAACACAGATGGGCATGGACCCAGTATCACCTATAGAAAGTAGATTTGAATTAGGAACATTGGATCAACATAGCCACATCTGATTAACTTAGGTGGGTATGGACCCAGTATGACCTCTCAAAAGAGAGTTTAAATTATTGGTTTTGGTATCCCTTGACTACGCTTGGGTGACAAGCGAAACTGGGTAGAACAATCTTTCACAAAGGAGGGACAAATCAAGGGTTTCATGTGCTAGCATCAATATGATTTGTGTGCACAAATAGAAGTACAAATATCCCTACGACATATTAGCGTATCCCTTTTGAGGATAGCCTCATACTCTTCAAAGCGAACATCGTGTGGTAGATGACAAATCGTCGTTGCCACACAGACAGCTGAAAAGTAAGAAGTATCTTTTCAAGGAATACGAATACATATGGATATTTATAAGAGGTAGGAAGGTTCGCTAGTCTGTAGCAAACAACCAGCACTAGTGGAAGGAGTGTCAGAAGATTTTTTATGGGAATCCTCGACTCTAATTCCACACATCTGATGGGGAATAAGTTGCTTGCTAGTAGTCTGACGTCAGAAGTCTCCTTTTTCATCTAAGCTACTATCAACAATTAATCCACCATTAGGTATCAAGTACCTACGAAAGGTAGGAAGGCGTCGGGGTCTGCTCGACAGTCTCAGGGGAGAAAATCGAGCAAACACAGAAACCCGACAAAGAAGAGAATTTGATAAGTTACGAAATAGCCTAAAAGGCCGGAAGAAAAAGGACCAAAGCTAGGGGAAAGCCTAGCCAAGAAAGGGACCAAAGCTAGGTGAAAGCCTAGCCAAGAAGGGAACCTAACTAAGAAAAGGACCCTATATAAGAGTAGGACGAACCTAATCTAAGAAGCACTAAACCCGGAGTGCACACAAAAGAAGATAATTTAACATCCAAAGATGGAGAGAAAAACCTGTCCCACCGTGGTCGCCAGAAATCTGTGGGTCTCCGAAAGAATTCTGCTCGTCTGGTTCGAATACAAAGGGTACGATCACACTATCTCGAAGGACAAAATGGTCATAGACCTTTACACCCGGCACAAGCAGGCCGATGGAAGAGCAGATGGAGTTATAAATACGATTAGCCATGGAGGATAGCGGCTTTCACCTACCAACCTCGATGGATAATAATATCTATAACCCAAAAAGTTCACGAGATTTTCCCGATTCGATACCTCAGCATCGAATAGGGTTTATTTGATTGTGGGGATCGGTTTCCTACGGGCGCAAGCCCCCGTAGTTAATTACATCTTAGACCTCGATCTAAGAAAACTCTCGATTAAGGACGTTAGATTATCTCCTCTAAAGTGGGTTTAGTGCAAAGGGCAAATTTTAGGCTTTCCTAATCAAAGGGGAAGGTCCCAATTTGGCTCAATCAATCACACGGTGTTCAGTCGACATTCGGCCGGCTCGAAGAAGTGAAAACTGGAGAAAAGAAAGAGGGACAACATACTCAGACATGCACGAGAGAAAGAGGGAAGTGGCGTCATCTGCGTGACGCGGATGGGTAGGATTTAGAGCCTCCGAAAGAAAGGAAGACTTACCCACCGATAAGGTATAACGTGGTACACTCGTACCACTGGCCTTTAGACCCTAAATCTATGAAAGATGTAGTATCGTACATACGATACCAACATCTACGACCTAACTAATGCAATCTGGACTTATCCCTTGCCTGAAAAAGGAAGCCAGCTAAAATCTTAAGCACAACCAACCGTCCTATATGTATGCAAGATGGGAAGGCTCTATCCTAAAGAAGCAAGGATTTGAAACTCTATAATATGCAAAGGAGTATATCTAGCGTTGTATGATGCATGAAAAAGATGCACAATTAAGAGATGTCCTTAGATCCACTAATGCAATGCATGTAAGTGAAGTGCATTATAAAGAAAAGTGTATAAAAACGTATGCATGACATCCAGAGTACAGAAAAAATAAATAAACACACCCTAAGGGTATCCTTCAGGCAAGATACCCGCACAGAAAATCATCATAGTCATGCCCACTTCGTGTGGGAAAATAGCAATGCCCAATGGCATAAATAGGTGGCCTACTTGACAGGCCTAAATGACTCTAATGGTCTCTAAGGCTCACAGAAAAAAAAAGAAAAGGGGAGGGGGGTATCGTACCCAAAACCGGAAAAGGCTAAAATCCTAACAGAAAAAACAACGATGCCCACTTCGTGTGGGAAAACAACGATGCCAACCGGCATAATAGGTGGTCTACTCTACAGGCCTAAATGACCCTAATGGTCTCTAGGGCTCACAGAAGGGGGGCAGCTTTGACCTATAGGGCCAAAGCTTCGTCAGTGGACTACCCTAAGGCCAACTACCTAAACATGCTAGAATTCCTACTAACAAGTCGTGTGTGATGTGTAGCAATTTCGATATATAATTAAAAAAAATTGCTTTACTAGTTGCAGAAATTATACCTGAATGTGGCGCAGCCACTTAATAGCTCCAAGCAAGTAAATGGTTCATTGATCCCTGATCGTGCAAGACCCAATGTACCTGCTGTGGCGCTGCCACTTAAAAGCTTATAAGCAATTGACGCTGCTTGATCATTGACAATGCAACACCGGATGTACCTCGCAAAGTAAGACAAAAGAAAACATATATATAAGCGTAGATGCCGTTCAGAAAAGAAATGCAAGTAAGAAAATATAACTGACAGAAAATGTAAGAATTGCATTTATAGAACATGTATAGGTAGTAAGTGCTGAATAGCAAAAGAAAATGTAAGCCTAACCTAGGACTAGAAGTAGTGTCCTAATCAAACCAGTCTAAGGTGTGTGTAGGCTGTGCAGTTTTTTGATAGATCCTATGTAGGGTAATTTAGTTGAAATTATTTGCATTCAATTTGTTAAAGGCCAAAAGGAGATTTTGATTGAAGTTTAAGTATTAATATTTTAGGATTGATTTTAGAGATTTTATTTTAGTATTTGATTGATTACCACCTTTGTTTCACACCGAGGCCGTGAGGTTTATTTCACCCTCCTTGTGGCTAACTTAATAGCCTCGTAGGCCTGGGTTACCCAGTGGCAACCAATTTTTGTTGAATTATTCGTTGGTTATAAATTAGAAAAGAAATGTAGATTAGGCAATTTTATTAATCAAATTGGCTGATTGATTTTTAAAAATTGATCTAAGATTTGACATTTAGGAGTCATTTATCCTAATAAATTTTAGCTTAGGTTTGAATCTCTTAATTTTAAGTCTACATCTTTTAGACTTTAAATTGGTTAGGAGTTTCTTATTAAATTATTTGAATTGGATTTAGATTTTGTACTTTACGGATTATGAAATGTTAGTTGTAGTTTGAGTATAAATTATGTGTATTAGTGTATTTGTTAAGCATTGAATTAAGATTAATTTTATTGGTTGATTATTAGTGGATTAAGAAAAAGAAACTCAAACTTGGGAATGCGTGTCACTAAGTTTTGTGTTATAAAAGTCTCTATCCTATAAGGAACATGCATCCTAAGTCTATGTTTTCTAATACTCGGTCCTTAGTTTTTGTCTTTAAATGTCACTAGTGTTGTAGGGATAAAAGGAGGTTTTGTTTTCTAACTCGTAAGACTTTCGTACGAGAGTCGCTAAACTTAAGAATCTATAGCAAAGCAGTAGAATGAAAAAGAATGAAAATCAGAAATAAAAGGAATGTAGGCATTGTTGTTATGGACACACTTCTTTAAAGTCAAGTGTATCCTAAAGCAACATTCAATGCCCTTTAATGTTCCCATAATCCAAATGAGGCACTTGATATGTTTGAGACATCTACCTACAACACCCTACAAACGGAGCCTTAAGCAACTAAAGGAAACAAACCTCCAAAACTAAACTTAAGGCTAGACTCTCTTTTATCTTATATCCATCCAAAATTCCATATTTTTTTTTAGAGGCTAACACTAAAGGAAACTGACTCCAATAAACAAGGATCATCCAACTCCAAAAAGACACTAAAGGCCTTCTAACACAAAGCTACTACTAAAGCTTTAAAACCCCAACATTCATCTTTTAGAAACCAATGTGAATCAATAGAAAGATAATTCACACACTAATCATTAGCTTGTTCTAAGAAAAACTACTAAGGGATTCTACCACACTAAGCCAATCACAAAACTAGAAGCCTCCAAACACCCTATGAAAACCTCTAAATAAAATACCACCCAAAACCTTACAAAAATCATGCACCAAAATCTACTCTTTTGACACAAAATCCTACCCAACAACCCATAATCAAGTGCCTCTCCTTTCATTTAGAGTGGGGTAGAAAAAACAAAGCTTTCCAACGAGGAGATTTTATAGAAATCCCTCATTGTAAAGCACTCATCATAAAAACACTTGCAAGACGAAAAACACATAAAATTTCAATACAAGCCGATTCGCAAAACCCACAAAACAAATCTTCTCGATGCAAAACAACTCATAAAGCCTTTTGCAAAACCTAAAACCATAGACCGATTCATGAAATCTTTCAATACGAAATAATTCATAAAACTTTCCAAATCATCCTCATTCTCTTAACAAAGAGTCGCGAGCAAAAAGACCACTTAATCTTATCAACACAAATTCGATGGAAACATTAAATTCACAAATATATGTTACTTTACATGCTAACGGAAGAAAGTTCATCTATAGCGACATAAACTAGCCTCCAACAATTCCAAGTAATTTTGTAGTCCAAGTTCATGAATCTGCTCTCATACCCAAAACAAGCCTTTACAACATGAATACATATGAAAGTTTTCCAACAAATTTTTGTAGTGATGACAATAATAGCGTATAAATGGAATGTAAAAGATACAAAGGTTCAAATTCAAATTTTCCTACATATGCATTTTGTGAAGAATGACAAACTTTAAAATATTCCATAATCTACACATTGAGGTTCGTGATGTAAACCATGGGCGAGACATCAAGATAATATCCATCACGCATTAACAAAGCTTCTTTCATAGCTAAATGTAAACGATCAAAGAAGACTTGAGACAAAAAGTTTTCATTCAAATGAAGCTTTTTTTTTAACTCTTCCTTCAACAACATCCCATCAAATAACTTATATGCGATGCTTGTAAGGTTTCATGTAGTAAACTAGCATTGATGTCATGGCCTTGTAGTTACAAATCCCCACAAACTCTTTACATGCATGCCTTGTTGAAACCATCACAAAATATTCCATTTAAAATTTACCAAAATCTTAGAACAAAGGAAAGCGACAATGATCCTTTATGACCCAACATTACATCTCTAAATGAATTGCCAAAATTTCAATGCGTAAGCTAAAGCATATTGATATGTACTAGCAACACATGCTTTGAAGACAATTACCAAAACACCATAGCTCTTCCAAGAGCAATTCACCAAACACAATCGTTGCCGTTGTTTGAAAGACAAAAGAGAACATAAAAGAATGAGACAAAAAGAAATATGAATGCAATGGTACTTTGCTTTTAAGCTCACAACACTCTCATGTAGCAAGTATTTATAAAGAAGAAGCCCTTCCCAAAACAGTCCAGAACAGCAAAAATAGTGAAAAATCTGCACCTAGCCATTCCCGAAAACAGTCCGGAAACTTTGCAACATGTGTTAAGAAGCATGCGAACAAGCTCTCACAACCCGAGTCCATAGATTTCATCAAATACAAGGCCTCTATGTAATCACCATATCTTTTAAAACAAGCTCAAGAATGAATTTAATATCCATATGAAACTTTAAAAATATGAGAATGCCACATGATATTATTCCTACCCAACTGCTTGCTTTAAACATAAGCACCCACATGATTCATGATTCCAAATGGATTACGGAAGGGAACCAAATATATGCAAAGTTTCTCTCCAACATTTATAACCATCAAGTGACTAAATAAGTGTACGAGAGAGATTCTTTTAAAAAATTATAAATGGAGTTTTAAACACATGCCAAGCTACTTCTTATGTTTATACCCAAAGCCATCATGGCAAATCCAGGAAACTTCCAACATAGAACAAATATTAGAATTTTTTTTTTTACATTAATATATATATATATATATATATATATATATAATTTCAAGTAAACTAAGTCTTTTCATAGAGCACATTTATGTTTAGGAGATCAATTAGTTCGATCTTCTAAATAAAGCCTTCATAAAATGAGGAGCATATAAGCGTCATAAACCAATCTTCATGTTTTAAGCAAGAGGACCTCACAACCTTGGAAGGATATAAAACCCCTTTGTAAGCCTCGGATAACAGCAATACTTCATAAATGGAAGACATGCAACTCCACATATTTGTCAAATAAATGAATTCATTGTAAGATTTTTTTTTTTTAAACTGATGACTTCGGGAAAGCCTCAATGTGAGCAAAATAGTGATGACTTCCTCTTAATGACATTTCATCAAGCACTTGGTGTGCGATATGCATAATGTCACATAAAACAAACCAATGTGATGGTCACACCCAACTAATTCACACAAACTCCCTCATGATTTAGGTAATAATCATCTCAACCATATGCATTCATATAGAAGATAAAACCAGCAGAAATCTCATCCAGATTTTTGTAAGGAGTTTAAACCGTATTACTCCTTTCTTTCATTTTGAGACCAGCATGAAAATATGGGAAGGAGAAGGAGGAGGACGGACGGACCTTGTGCTCGGCTTCGGACGGGAGTGAAGCGTCGACTTTTCCGGGCTCGGTCTCCCCTTGGCTCACGCTAGAGAGGGAAGGGAGAACTGCTCGGGTGCCTTGCGAACCTAGAGAGGGAGAGGCTTTGGCTGTGTGAAACCAAGAAGAAAGGAGCGGAGAAGCTAGGGATTCCGTCGCCTGGCTGCGAATGGAGAGAGGGACGGGAGAAGAGGGGGAGTTCCGGAATCGAGAGCGAGCGGGAGAGTGAGGGCCTCCGTGAGAATGAGGGAGACGCGTGAGAATGAGCCCAACGAAGCCTTCGTCGTAGCCTTCTAACGTCTCCTGACATTCTGCCTTGCTCGAAACACCATTATGGCACTGTTCCGCTCAGGCTTCGACTACCAAAGTCTGAGAAGAAACTGAAATAAATGCGACTGAGAGTTCCGTCGACGATGGGTTCCGAATTTCGGAAAGATCAAGACCGTCGAGGGGACTTCCAGATTTAGGAAATCAAATTCGAATTTACTTGAAAGCAGTTTGGGATTTAATTGGAATAAATTTGGGCTGAGTCACGTCAAAATGGCTAAAATTGGGATAGACTCGAGTCTCAAATTTGAGTCAATTCGAGTCAGTTCAGGTTCGAGCCGGCTCAAAGAATTTAATCGCATGAAATTGCGTCCAAAATAATAATCGATAGAAATCAGATGGGGCACGGCGCGACCAGAATAATTAATTGAGCCTAATTGAACACAGTCGAGTCCACTCTGGCTCAAGTCGGGCCGATTTGAGCTTGAATTGGGTTTGACGATGTTTGATTAAATCGAACGAGGGTGCTCGAGCGAAAAAACGAGGTCAACAGTTAACAGCCAACTTACATGATCAATTTAATAAATAAGCTTGGTCCGTTAAAAAAATTATCTTGGTCGAAAATGAATTTAGAAATATATTTAATTCAAAAATTTTAAAAATTAAATTTAGGATCTTGAATTTCAATTTTAGCAAATTTATAATCAAATTGAATTTCTTGACAAGATAAATCTAACGACATGAGAAGTGGTCTAATCCGAGCCCAAATCAAGGGCCTAAACTGTATTTGGCAGCTTTAGAATACTAATTGGATAATCAAATGATCTCAAAATTTGGCATGTTTATAGTTGAATCGAGGGGCTCAATGAGAAAAATTTAACAAGCTCAATATCACTTAATTCTGACATCAATAAGTTGCTTAAATGTTGAAGAACTCTCCCATGATCGAGTGAATCAATAAGGTCGTTTGATGGAGTGCTATGGATTTTATTTATATTTACGGGACATGTCACTTCTAAAAATCTATAGCTATGTCCACCATTCCCTACATGTGAAGACATTTGATTAGAGATCAACAGAGCTATAAGGATAGATGAATCCTAAAGTTTCACGTAACAATGTTGTCAACGAACCCTTGCCGCTCAATCATCACCACCATACCTCTACTGATCAACCAGCAGCCACTGCACCAAACCTTACTTGCCGCCAGTAGACCTCTGCCCATCCGCACCAACGATCCTCCACCTCCATCATCATCATCATCATCAGACCTTCACCATCTAACCGCCATCGTCAAATCTTTCACCTGTCGAATGACATAGTCAAACCTCTTGAATGAAACAATTTCCATCAAAATCATGGTCATTTCAGCCTCAAACATTAATATGAACTTTCACCAGCCCTTCGCACTCGTGTAAATTTATCATCTTCAAATTAAGGGACCGACCAATTTTTGCAATTCACACATACATAGTAGAATCATTTCGATCAAGCATGACCTCTTGGTTTTTCTCCTTCAAGATTTTCCACGTAAAACATCTCTAATACATACAATTTCTCTTATTTATTTATTTATTTATGCACTGAAAATTCATACAAATATTCTAATACTTTCTCTCTCTTCTTCTTCTTCTTCTCCCTCTAACTCATCTATTTTTGGTTAAAAAGGCTTTGATGTCGCCTACTAATTTCTTATGTTCAGTTGCAAAAAGTGGATGAGATTAGAGCGCTCAGGGTTTTTTTGGCGATTCGCTTCGTGCTTCTCCGGAGAAGGGGCTGGAGGGATCCTATGGATCCCTCCGTCTACGACGATGCTTTTCCTCCTCTCTCTAACCCTATCATCTCGTCATCTGTTGCGGGGAAAAAAATACCACGCTCTTGGGATCGGATACTCTCGGGTCCATCTTCCAATGCATGTGAGTTCTTGATTTCTCCTTTGCCGACTGAAGAAGAAATCATCAACTTCCCTTCGGAAGATATTATGGACGCGGTGGATGAATGGGATCTTGCTCTGGTTGGGTATTCGCTTGGGAAGAGACCGTACTATGAGGCGCTTCTTACTGCTGTGAAGAAGTTATGGAATCTCAAAGGTAGTATGAAACTTATATCTCTTAGTGACGGTTTTTTTCTGTTTAAGTTTTCTAGTGCAGAAGACTTTGACCTTGTCTGGTCTAGAGGTGCCTGGTTTATTCTAGGAAAACCTTTTATCTTTCAAAAATGGACTCCTCACTTCTCTCCTATTCGTGAAGAACTCTCCTCTGTTCCGATCTGGTTTAAGATTCACGATCTTCCTTTATGTTGTTGGACTCCTGTTGGAATTTCTAAAATAGCTACTAAAGTTGGTCATCCTTTAGCTGTTGATGCTCTCACTGCTTCAAAATCTAGACTAACTTACGCTAGAGTCTGCGTCCAAGTGGATGCTTCGGCAACTTTTCCGGAAATTATTCCGATTTGTGTGGATGGAAAGATTTTCAATCTTAAAATCCAGTATGAATGGCGTCCTACTCTTTGTGCTCACTGCAGATTGTTGAACCATTTAACTTCGAACTGTTCTGCAAATCCTAAACCTGATATAAACCCTACCGCTAACCCACCCAGGGGAAGAAGCAAGAGCCGTAGACCAAGGCCGCACTCACAAAATCCGAAAGGTCTGCTTCCTTTACCTGATCCTTCTAACTCTATTCCTGAACTGGCTAATGATCCGCTAGAGAAAAATGGAGATACTTCTATGAACAGAGATGACATGAATGCTCCAAGGTTAGATAATAATGTTGCTGATATTGCTAATCAAAACATTAGTCTAACTAATCACGCGGATAATGTTAGAAACAAGGGGCTTATTTCTGAGGATAGGGTTGGTTTTCAACCTGTTAATGAGAGCATTGAGATTACGTTGAATGTTGAGTCTAACTCACTATTAGGGTCTAAAGATCCTACTCACATTCTGACTGGGACTAATATGAAGATTCCAAATCTCAATTCACCCACTTCTTTGAATTCATCTTCTAATGCTTCTACGGTTCGTTCTGAAGGACAAAAGGCTTCAAATATTCTATATTCTAACAAATTTAGTGTCCTACAGGATGCTAATGAAGCAGAATCCTCCTCTACTATGCTAGGTGAGGATACGGATGATCCTATAGAATCTACAGCTAAATATAAAAATGATAAACTGGAAGTCTCAACTACTAATAAGCTGCACACTTCTGATCCTTCTTCTCAAAGACAAACTAGGGGAAAGGGCAACCGGAAAGGCCCTTATCAAAAATCCTAGTTATCCATGACTTGTCCATCCTTAGCAGCTTGGAATATCAGGGGTTTTAATAACTCTGATAAAGTTCTCTGCTGTAGGAATCTGGTTAATGAGCATAGGCTTGACTTAATCTGTATTCTTGAGAATCGTATCAATTCTTCTAATCTCCTGGATCCTTGGTTTTGTTCTACTCACAAGGTTTTTGACAATGAACAAAGTTTTAATAACTTTGAGATGGCTTCTTCTGGAAGAATCTGAATTAAATGGAATTCGGATAAAATTTCTTTTATTCCCAATTTCTCTTCCTCGCAAATGATCTCGGGTCATTTGATGATGGGATCTCATTCTCTTATGATTCTCTCTGCTGTGTACGCCTCTAATTCTTTTGATGAGAGGAATAAGCTATGGGCTGATTTGGGAGCCGTTAATCCTCAAGGTTCCTTACCTTGGGTGGTGATTGGTGACTTTAATACTTGCAGATTTCAATCTGAAAAGAAAGGAGGGAACATCTTAGCTATTGATAGGCTAAATCCGTTTAACTCCTTTATATTTGACAATAATCTGTTAGAACTCCCTTCCTCCGGAATTTTTCACACTTGGTTCAACCAAAGGCTAGACAATCCTATTCATCTAAAACTAGACAGGGTTTTAGTTAACGAGGCTTGGATTAATCATTACCCTAACTCTCACTATCTAGTTTTGAGTAGTCTGGTTTCAGATCACTCTCCTCTTATTCTTAGAGATCAACATAATCTCAATTCTAAAAAGAGGTTTATGTATAAAAACTATTGGAGCCATATTCCGGATTTCTGGAGCATTTTATTGAATATTTTTCAAATCCCAGATTCTGGAAATCCTATTGTTAGTCTTTATAAAAAGCTGAAGCTTTTGAAAAGAGAGATTAAAGCAAGAAATTGGAGTAATTCCAATCTTATTGCTAAAAAATGTGCTTTATTGGTTGAAAAACAAAGTAGATGTCAAAGGATGGTTGATATTGACCCACTTAATAGAGAATTATGTGGAGATCTCAAAAAGATCACGGCTGAAATCAATTACTATAACTCTCTCCATGCTTCTTGGATTATTTAGAGATCGAAAATTAATTGGCTAAAAAATGGTGAGGATGACCTGAAGTTTTTGTATTCCAAGATCAGGAATAGGAAAGCTTTTAATGGTAGCTCTCTTGTGGCTGCTACTCAACATAATCATGAACAAGAGAATAGTAACATTCCTAGTATCATCCAGCATTTTCAAAAGCTTTACAACTCTGCACCTCCTGAAATTAATGATGTTGGTATCATTCCTAAAGGCAAGACTTTATCTGAAGAGGCTCTCAATTCTCTAGTGGAACCTGTCACTAATGAGGAAATTCGTTTAGCCATTAACTCTGGCAGTTCTAACTCGGCGCCGGGACCTGATGGATTTAATTTTGATTTCTATAAAAAAACTTGGAGCATTACTGGCCCTCTTGTATGTAAGGCTATTAAATCCTTTTTTTGTAAATGCTATTTACCTATCAGTGCCAAGGCTACTGCCATTGCACTTGTTCCTAAGAGATCTCATGCTGAAAACCTTCAAGATTTTCGGCCAATTTCTCTGTGCAATGTCTTTCACAAAATTATTGCAAAAATATTGGCAGCTCGCATGAAAAATATTATGCCTGATATCATTGAGATCAATCAAGCAGCTTTTATTCCCAATAGAGTTATCTCTGATAACTCCATCTTGGCTATGGAAATTATAAATCTCTTCAAAAAGCATTATAAGCTGGATCTTTTTTGTGCTAAATATGATATTAGGAAGGCATTTGATACAGTATCCAGGAAATTTCTTTTTGCTAGAATGGCTGATAAAGGTTTTCCCATTATTTTCATTAATTGGATCAAAGCTTGTATTAACGACATTCATTTCTCAATTTGTCTGGATGGATCGATGGAAGGATTCTTCTCCTCTTCAACCGGACTAAGACAAGGTTGTCCACTTAGTCCCTTTTTATTTTGTATCGTCATGGATGCACTTTCATGTCTTTTAGATCATAACTCTGATGATAATGGCTTTGAGGGCTTCAAAATGGAAAATTTTCAACTGACTCATCTTTCTTATGCGGATGATCTTTTGGTATTTGGGAAGGCTGATTCAAATAATTGTGCTAAGCTTATGAGAACTCTTAGCCTATTCTCCAAACTTACTGGGTTGCAGTTGAATTTACTGAAAAGTTCTATTATTATTTCACCCCATGTTTCTAACCCAAATGTCATTTCAAATGAGCTGCAGATTCACAATGTTTCTACTAAGTTTTCTTACTTGGGAATTCCTTTATCTTTTAGTAGAACAAAGATTACTGATTTTGCTCCTCTCTTGGAGAAAATAACGGTATTACTGTCGGGCTGGAAGGCTAGGACTCTCTCATTTGCTATCAGGTTGCAATTCATTAAATATACCATAATCAATTCTGTGGCGTATTGGATTAGGAGCATGATTATTCCTAAGTCTATCTATAAGACCATAGGAAAGTTATGCTCTAAATTTTTATATCATGGGGACATTGATAGTAAAAAAATTCACCTCATCTCGTGGAAAAATACTTGCAAACCGTATTATTTGGGTGGTTTGGGTATTGCATCTTTTCAAGCTTTAAATTTTGCTTACAATTGCAATACTATTATGAGATGTTACAATTCAATCTCTCCACTTTCTAAGTGGCTGTTAGCTAGATATTCATCTCCCTGGAAACCTGCTCCAGCATTTGCGACGGTGTTCTGGAAAAGCATTTGTAAAACCGCTGTAGAGACAAGGGAGAAATTCAATTTTTTTATTACTAACAATAGTCCTATTTCTATTCTTTGGGACCATTGGTGTTTGGGAAGTACTATCTATGAAAAATTTCAAAGCAGTCACATTGTTTTAGCTAGTGACAGTCAGCTGGCGAGCTGGATTAATTATGGGGAATGGTATATTCCTGACACTGTTAATTCCTCTATTAGGAATTTTATCCTGAATATGCACATTGTTAATGATGGTAAGAAGCATATAGGATGGGATAAGAAGGAAAATGCTAAGTTTAAAGACTTTTATCTATCTTATTTTGCGAATGATATCCAGTATGATTGGCATCAGTTGGTTTGGCATTATAAACATGCTATGAGGTATTCTGTTTATTCCTGGATGGCGCTTAGAGGGGGATTAAAAACGTGTGACGTTTTGGCTGTTAGGAATATCCAGGTCAAAGATAACATTTGCAATCTATGTTATAGCAATATAGAGACTACTTCTCATCTGTTATTTGAATGTGACTATTCTTTTAATGTGTTAGTAAAGCTTATCCCTTCATTCCAGTCACATTATTTTAGGCCAACTGTTTACTTAGCTCTTCTTCATATTGATAATACGGATAAGGCTAAAATGATCAAGGCTGGTCGCCTCCTTATTCTGAATGCTATTATTTATCATATCTGGATTGAGAGGAATAATAGAAGGTTCATGTCCTCTGCTTTATGTGCCAATTCTCTGATAAAAAAAATTTCAAAAATTATCAATATTAAGTTGATGGGATGGAAAAATGGCATTGAGGTGAAAGAAGCTTTGAAACTCTCTTGGTAGAACATTGTTCTGGGTTTGGTATCAATGCCTGATGCCAACCCATCTATGCTGAAGTATTTGAAGTGATTTATCTCAATTGCGAACCATGGATTGCTGGTATCATTCTTTGATGCTCGATCCTTTTTGTATGCAACCTGGAGATAACCTGTTACCACCGAGAAGAATTAATTAGCAGAACTTGTGCTGCGGACAATGATGATCAACTGCTATTCTTCTTTTGGATGGCCTTAGTGGCAACCAAAGAAGATTGGGTGTGGGATTTTGAAAGGTTTTCTTTTTATGAGTCCCAGCAAATCAATCTATCCTATCCGTCTACCAGATTTCAGAATTTTATTCCGTCTCCAACTGAGTTTCTATTCCTCTGAACCGTTGAAGGAAGGCTGCTCCAGAATGTCAAAGTTTTTTCTGATTGATTGGTTCTTCAATTTTTTTGTTTGTTCTGTATTTGCCTTTTATTTCTTGATCTCTGAATTCTGTTAGCTTGTTATTAGGCTGAATTGTTATGGTTTTTATTTTACTTATCTGTAAGCTGCTTTGATTTAATAAAACGGGCTATGCCCTCAATTTTCCCAAAAAAAAAAAAAAAAAAAAAAAAGATTAGAGCGCTCTATCTATAATAATGAGAAGAAAAGTTCGGCAAAAACAATAAACTTTTCGATTGGAAGGAAGGAAGGAAGGAGGTCAACGATTTCATTTGACTTTTTTTTTCTAAAATTACATAAAGTTGTGGCAACTGAAACGTGCGGGATGGCAATGAGAAAAGCGGGAAGGCGTTTCTTTTCTTCTCGTTTTATCGTGGATCGAAGAACTGTCGGTAGGAACGACAAGACGGGCGGCCAATACGGCTACTTTTTAGTTAAGCTGGGACCCAGTAAAGCCCAGGAGATATTTTTGTTCGAACAATTTAAATTTGTTTTAGTGGTACGAACATAAGAAATTTTATCATATATAGATCATTCTATTTATTTTGAGATACTTAATCCGTATAAAAATAAATAAAGATGAGGGCTGTTTTATTAGCTAAAAAAAATAAAGTCTAGATATAATATTATAAAATTATTTGAATCAATATAAAATAAATAGAGATGAATTATTATTTTTATTTAGTTTGAAATAAAATAAACACATAAAAGAAATTCATACATCGAACATGATTTTTTCAAATCTCAAAAATTAAAATAAACTCAAATTTATTCATTTTTAGAACTTGAGACATGCAATATTAACATGGGCAGGATCAACCTTTTATTTTAGAGTTGGCAAAGTTTTCATATAAATGAACTAATATTTAAAAAATTAAAATGAAGACATAATTCGAAGCAAAATTTTGCATTTTATTATGAGAGATAAATTGAAAACTGTTGCAAGCTGAATTAAATATGAAAATGGGGTTGCCAAATGCCAAACCTTGGTTTTATTAGATTTTTCAAGATTAGAACTCAAATTGCAAGTGATTGGAGGCTCCACGGATTGTAGGCAATTGCATGTGCTGGGGAACGATTGAACAAGGTTTGTGGTTGCGGCTCTAATTGTTCAAACTCAAAAATATTTCCTGCGTTGGAGCTGGACACGATTGGCAAGCATTGATGAACTTTTGCAGCTGTGGGCTGAAAAATTTCTGTCGTACTGGTCTTTTTTTTCTTTGTTGGAAAAATTAGTGTTACTGGTAGGGAAATAATTAAAATACCCTTACTTAAATTATTTTATTAAAATTTTGAGGATGCGCAATTGCCCACCCTCACATAATCACAAATCCGCCCCTGAATATTAGCAAGCCAAATAGGATATAATTTTTTTCCAAATAAAACTAACATCAATTAATTTCTTGATTTTCTTAATGATTGACTGTTCATTATTGGGACAAATTTGTTTGGGTGCTTGTTTAATAGGTGGAACATTATGACAAATTGAGAGCTTATGAATGGTTATTTTAAAGGCTAAACCATGCATTTCTGTATAACTCCAAGCAAAGAAGTGTCAGTATTCTTTCTATAAAATAAATCAGGATTACCAAATGAATGTTTTCTAGGACATTTGTAGATATACTTTAACATGGATATATATGATGTATTATAACTCAATAAGGATTGAATCAAATGTTTTTGTACTAGATTAATGCGGAAAGCTTCATCTAAAAGTTTTTAAGGTGATGTTATTTCTGATAGATTGGTAGAGAATCAAAATTTTGAATAATAACATAATTTGCTTCCTCAGAGTTGCATATTTTGAAGTTATAAAGTTTCTTGAAAGAAAGTGTAATGGTGGAAATAGTAGAAGACACATAAAAAGGTAAACAATGACTTGGTGCGATCACAAGCAGAGTAGTGAGATGAGGTGATAGGTAAAAATAGACATAGATGGAGATGTGTTGCTAAGAGGCGTTGAGTGGCAGTGGATGAATGACCCAAGCATTGATGCGATATACTTGGAGTAGAGGAAGACGTGAATAATGTGGTGAGCGGGTGAAGCGATGACTAGGGGTGTCAATATTTGACACGACACGAAAACCCGACCCGAAAAATCCGGGTTGGACCCGACCCATTTGAAAAACGGGTCGGGTTCGCAGATTCAACCCGTTTGAAAAAAACGGGTCGGGTTCGGGCTGACCCGGTGGGTTACCGGGTCAACCCAAAAACCCATTTATTTATAAAAAAATTGAATTTTCCACCCGCTGCCTGCTGCCTCCGCCCGAGCTGCCTGCTGCCCCCGCCCGAGCTGCCTGCTTCCCCACGCGCCCAGCGCTACTGTCCCGCTGCCCTGGGCGCCCCGTGCTGCTGCCCCGCGCCCCGCTCGCCCGCTACCACGATGTCGAGCCCGCGCCGTCGCCCGCTGCCGAACCAGCATTGCCGCCGTGCCGCACTCGCTGCCGCGCGGGTCGGGTCGGGTCAACCAGACAACCCGCCGGGTTGGGTCCGGGTTTGAATTTCTGACCCGTTTACCTACCCGGGTCAGATCCGGGTTCAAATTTTTGACCCGTTTGAGCCCGGGTCAGTTTCGGGTTCGACCAGAACCCAACCCGTGACCTGAAATTGACACCCCTAACGATGACTGAGCAACTTGACGAAGAGGGGATTTGATAGGATATAGTATGTGGAGGATGGGACCTTGTAACAAAATCATGCTCGTCCTATTATCCTTAATAATGAAACCATGAGCATTAAAAACAACATACAAGAGTTATCAACAAACAAACAACAAATAGAAAAAGGCTCGTGAGTAAGGTGATGAACATGTAAAAGATGAAAATGAAGCATATGTGAGGGAGTGGGAAGAAGACCCTGACTGGAATGAGATGTGGAATGCTTGTAGCCATTACGTACCCACTTGTACTTGGGAAACATTGATATAGGATTGAGGGAGCTGCATCTGAGAGGCGTATGAGGCTAAATGGTTGAATGCACCTAAATCAAGAAACCAGTTTGCATTGGAGGAATTTTCCTAAGTTAGGTAGGCTTGAGGATCGGGTCAATACGTAAGATTAGTTCGATGCCAGCATTTGAGAGTTGTATGACCGGACTTGCCACAAATTTGACATTCTAGATACACAAAAGAGCGTCTACCACCACAAGTGGCATGTTCACCACAGAATAGAGTTTAGTGTGGTTATGGATGCTTTTTCTTGCCTATTGGATGATAGTGCCTACTTTCAAGTTTGTCAGGTTGATAATATTTGTATTTCTCATCTTTTATACGCTGATGATCTTCTCATTTTTGACAAAATTGATGTGCAAAATAGTCAAAATTTGGTTCAATTTTTGGACATCTTTTCTGCTTCTAGTGGCCTCTACATAAATTATGATAAGAGCTCTATTATTCTCCCTCCAAATTGCCCCAATGCTGATGCCATTTGCTCTTTTTTTAAAATTTCTAACCCCTCGAAGTGCATTAAATATCTGGGCATTCCGATTTCTCCTTACAATCTTAAAGTGGCAGATTTTTCAGGGCTGATGGAAGTTATTTACCATAAATTGTCAGGATGGAAGGCAAAAATGCTTTCCCTTACTGGTTGTTTGTAGTATATTCACTTTATTATATGGAATTTAATAGCTTATTGGATTAGAGGTGCGATTATACCTAAAACCATTATTAAACAAATTGATAAACTTTGTGCAAATTTTCTCTACTTTGATGATACGACCCTTAAGAAATTGTATATGATTTTTTGGAAAAATACCTGCAAACCTAAAAAACATGGTGGTTTGGGCATCCCGTATTTACAAGCTCTTCAATTTTGCTATAATTGTTAACTAATTATTAGAATGTATAACAACAAAAACCTCCTTTCAAATTGGCTTTAGTCTAAATACATATCTCCTTGGAAGCCACCCTCTTCTAAAGCTTCTTCATTATGGAAGCCTCTTTGTAACCATGCTATTAATGCCAGAGATATGTTCAGGTTTAATGTTTTTCATAATTTCCCTATATCTCTTTATTGGGATCATTGGAATGGGGGAAAAAAATTGGAGGAGCTACCGATGTTTCAACCTTTATTGGGTATTTTTTCTCTTAACTCAACTTTGGATGTTTTACTTAATGAGGATGGGTGGATGATTCCTGATGATCACTCCAATGTTATGCTTGAAATTCTGCTACAATTATCGGTGGATAACTCCACTTGCATTGCCTGAAAGGAGGAGAATAATGTTATGGAGCTTCATAAGTATCTTAATTACTTCTATAGGCACTTACCCGTGGTTAATTGGCATCATTTTGTTTGGCATAAAAAACATGCTTTATGTTTCTCTATTTTCTGCTGGATGGCACTTTCTAATGAACTAAAAACTACCAAAAATCTCAGGCTAAGAGGAATTTCTGTTAACCCCATTTGTGTTCTGTGCAATTCTTGCCCTAAATCTACTGCCCATTTATTTTTTGAGTGTGATTTTACTTACAATATCATTATTAAATTGATGCCACTCCTTAAGGATCATCTTCTTAGGCCAAACCTCTTCCAGGTTTTTGATTGCATATCTGGGACCAATGCTAAGATACATTCATTCTATTATCTTTTGGTTTGTTGCACTGTTTACATGAGTTGGAAAGAAATAAACGAAAGGAGATTTGGGAACTCATATGCATCAATTATTATGATTTGTCATTTGATTCGAAGAGCAGTGTTCATCAAAATCTCCAAATGGAAATTTTTTGAATTTCTATTTCAGTTGCTGTAATACTTAATTTTCTAGCCTCCTTTTTGTGCTGAAGCAAGATATTTTGGTGGAGCAAGTGCAGTTTTGTTATCTTGTCTAAATCTCTGGCCCGAGAATTTGGTATTGATGGCTATGCAATAACAGTTTTTATTGCCTTTTTCTTATTCTTCTAGTTCGAGATATTGGTATTGATGGGTAATGATGTGCGGATTGGCTCCCCTTGGATAGCATAGATTTTGGTCCCTCACTCATTGTAGTTGCTTTCTACTTTGCAACCAGGGGAATGATCTTCTTTTGCGGCAAATCCTTTTGAACTGAGCCCTCCTGCTCTTCGGATAGAATTGTTCTGGTTTCATTTTTGTTAGTTAGCTTTTGTATGTATATAACATAGCCTCCTTTGGCATCCTTTTGGTTGGTTTTTTTATTGCAAGGTTTATATTTTCACACCTGTAACTAGTTTCTTTTAATAGAAATGGGCTTTACCATCAATTTTTCCCAAAAAAAAAAGAAATTTTATATCACTTACTATTGTGTAAAGCAGCTTTTCGTTATAATTATTTTTTTAACTAAAATGTTTTGTACTAGAAAGAAGCTTTAGAAAGTACTAAGAAAACTGTCTCAAATGAAGTCTTAGTAGGTAAGAATATTAAGAAAATAAAACCATTAAAATCATTATGATAAAAATTTTATTAGAGTATTTTGATTTTTTTATCAAAATTTCTCATCTAAGCCAGCATTTTATTAATTTTATAGCAGCAATTTAAAAATTGCCACCAATTCTATTTTTTTGGCAACAATTTTAACCATAAAAAATCAGCCACATTTAAAATCGCTTCAATACATAATTCATTGCAGCAGTTTTTAATAGCTGCCGTAAGCTCTCTTACCTAATTTACTATTTATTGTTTTTCATTTAAAAATAAATATTTGATATTTAAATAATAAAATTAATGTTATATATGAAAATTTGAAATTTATAATAAGTTATTTATCAACCTTCAATTAATGCTTTAGACTATCTCCAACCGAAAATCTCATTTTTCACTCCAAAATATAGTGAAATCAAAAAATGCTGTGTTTCATCTCCAATCCAACGCCATTTTGCCGCTAAAACCGTCGTTTTTCTTTCGCGCCTTTCTTCCAAACATGTTCGGTAGAGATAAAAAAAATGTCGCAGATGAACACTGCAACGTCAATATTGGCTTCAAACTGTTCATCCGCGAACAAATGGTGTCAAAAATGACGATCGATTGGAGAAAAATAAGAACGTCAAACAAGTATTCGCCGTTCGATTGGAGATGCCCTTAGGCCCTAAGTTTCAGAATAAAATACTGAACCACACCAAATCTAACCCTTCGAATCATGAACCGGAAGCAAAGCCGGACCGCCCCTCCTTCCCATTGTGTCTGCATGCAGTGTACCTAGCCGTGAAGAGAGAGGTCACAAGCTGTTTGACAAAAAACTCGCATGTAGTACACGTGTCTCAATTTCATTGTCAGAATAAACCACGTGGCCAGCGGTAACGGCTTTCGCTTGCAAGCATCCGACCCGTGGACCGCGCAATTTCCAGAAGGCAAAACGGTTTGCTAACTTGCTAGCGGAAGTTAGGTGAAGTGGCAATTTTTTTTAATTAATCAAATTTAAAAAAAATAGCTGTGTATGAAATTTCTTCCATCGTTATCGGAAGTTTTTATATTTTATTATATAAATATCTATAAATTTTGAATTTTTATCTTCAAAAATTTTATTAATAATTTAAATTTTTAAATATTTTATGCCAAAATAAAAAAAATACCTTGCATATATTTCTTCAAATTTCATAAATATATTATTTTATCTTCAAAGTAATTATAAATGTTACATGGTAAAAAGTTCAATTCGGTAGAGTATGTATTTTACACTCCGTGTTGTGCAAATTTAGCATGCATAATTGCATATATAAAATTAGTAATGATATATCCTCAAAAAATTATCTTGATCGGGCATGAATCTCGAGGAAAATTAAGGTGGAAACTTCAAAAATTAAATTCGGGATCACCTAAATTCCGATTTTAGCAAACTTACAGTAAAACTGAGCATCTTGGAAATACGAATCCAATGACACCAAATTCGACTCAGTTCGAGTCCAAATGAGTCCAAATCAAGCACTCGAAGTGCTGTTGGAAAGTTCAAACCATAATTTGAGTACCAAATGATTTCCAAATATGACGTTCTTATAGTCGAATCGAGCGGCTCGACGAGACAAATCCAACGAGCCTAAGATCGCCAAATTCCGACATCATTGAGACCTTCAAATGTCTGATAATAAGTCCATAATCGAAGGATTCAATATCAGCAGTTCATCCGAACCATTCCGTATTTGCCCCTGATCTCTCATTTATTTACTGGCCATGCCACTCTAGAAAATCTATAAATAGACCTCTCATTTCTCGTGAGAGGGGACCCAAGCAAGAAGCAAGAAGAAGAAGGAAGAAGAAGAGAATGATAGGAGGGAATAACTCTTTCTCGACCACCGCCAGAGTTCTGCCCGACGCAAGAATTCTGTCGGAATTCCGAACAACGCCGGAGTTCTGCTAGACGCCAGAATTATGCCCGACCTCAAAGTGACGTGGGATTTCCGCCCGACTTCTAAGTAATGACGAAGTTTCACAAGAACTCCAAGTAATATTAGAGTTCTCCCTGAATCTCATCTAACGTCAGAGTTCTCCTCAATCACTAACTGATGTCCGACTTCTACCCGACGTTGGACCTCCACTCTTCACCAAATTTATACCTGACGCTGGACTTCTGCCAATTGTTGGACTTTCACCAGACATCTAGCTGATGTTGGATTTCTGCCCATTGATGGACTTCTACCAGACGCCGTCTTTCTGACCTCCGTCGCCGGACTACTGTCCTTTCGACCTCCGTCGCCCGCCGACTACGGTCCTTCAGACTTACGTCTCCCGCCGACTACAATCCTTCCGACCTCCGTTGTCCACCGACTACGGTCCTTCAGACTTACGTCGCTAGCCAACTACAGTCCTTCTAACTTACGTCGCCCGCCGACTACGGTCCTTCCGACCTCCGTCGCTCGTCGACTACGCACTACAGTCCTTCCGACTTACGTCACACACTGACTACAGTCCTTTAGACCAAACTAACACATCAACATTGATGCTTTGTATTCTCACTATGTAATGTACTCTATAATATGTACATCAAGCTAAGGCCTTCCCCCAAGAAAGGACCTCATTTGTAATCAACTACAATACTAGTGGATTCATTTATACTGGGCCAGGCCCCATGGTTTTTTCCTCTTTTTTTCAGGGGTTTTCCACGTAAAAAACTTGGTGTATCTAGTGAATGACGCACCCTCTCTCTTATCTGATTGCATGCCAGATTTTCTTACAACGCTAAGACGTTAATCCTTATATTTCTCTACCGCCGCGAATACTCCAGGACGCAACAAGTAAGATCAGAAATTTTTTTATGTGAAAATTCAATCTGAAAAAAAAAATCATTGGATGTGACCTAGATGAAAAATTTACTATATATTAGGCATAAAAGAATCATTTCTTCCTCATAATTGAAGAAGACGAGTATTTGTAAATAAAATGCATGATTTCTCTTCTAAATGAATACAAAAATATGGTATACACAAGTGGACAATTGAAACCCAACAACATGGTCAAATCTTGATAAGAATCTCAAGACAACGGTGATTATTTATAGTGACCGTTGGCAAGGATGGTGATTGTTGGTGACAATAACTATTGGTAATCATTGGTGGTGATAGTTGGAAAATGCAAGAGAGCTCTTTAGTTCTCTTCCTCTCTCCTCTCTCGTGGAGGATGTAGCTCTATTTTTATACGTTTTAGGACATGCATTTTGGTAAATTAAATCAAAATCCAGAGCATGCCATCACATGGTTCATATTGATATTCTTGATCACGAAGCATTTATTTACCATTTGAGTGTCTTAAAATATATTAAAATTTAGTGATATTGGACTCATTAATTGAATTCGTCCTGTCGAGCCAATCAATTCGACAACAAGGATGTCAAATTTGTAGATCATTTGGCCTTCTAACTAATTTATGAAATTTTCAATTATATTTCAAGTGTTTGATTTGGGCTCATTTAGGCTTGGGCTAGAATACTTTTTGTATTAATGGGTTTGTCTAATCGAGACTTTCAATTTAACTATAAATTTGTTGAAATCGACGTTCAGATGGTCATGAATTTAATTTTGAAAGTTTTCAATTCAAAATTTATCTCGAAATTTATGTCAATCATGCCAATATATCAATAAATATCTTTCCTCTCATTTGAAATATTTACATTAGAGATGAATTAATCACTTACCTAATTTACAATTTTGAATATTATACCTCATAGTTTTAAAAAAAATCAGCTTTACAATTTAGATAAACAAACAACTAAATTATCACGGTGTCCTTTATTTGGACTATTTAGATCAATTAAATTAAACTCATACATACATTATATATACAAAACTCGAACTCCAAACCTCTTAACTGATAACCAAAGCTCCTAAATAAGAGACCGAGATGAGTTGCATTCATGATGCTTTAGCTAGCACTTTAACTAACCATCTCAATTTTTTATTTATGTTTGGTTGGTATATTATGCTTTCCACAAGTGAAATAATTATATTGTCATTTATTTATTCATTTTGCAATTAGGAAGGAGAGAGATGAAATCTAATATAAATGGAGGTTAATGATAATTCTAACAGTAAAATAATTATAAGTATTCTTTTTTTCTTAAGTTGAGAGCATTCTTTTTCTTGTTTGTTTATTATAAGGGAGTTTCTAACTTCATCAATCAAGATCATTTTTTTTATCATAATTAATGGACCATCTAACTTTTTGATTATCGATCTTTTCTTTCTATTTGTCTTATAATGTTCACATATTATTTTATGTCTCGATAGTCGACAATGTCAATTTAGTTTCAGAGTACATGATTAAGGATGTCACCCTAAATGAATCATCAACGCCTAGTATTTGAACATACGATATAAGATCTAGTGACTTTAACATCTCATAATCTATGAATAGAGGGCGGATTTAGAATGCAATCATAATCCGGCTAAACTGACATGAAAAATATGTTCCATCTAATGATTCGTAATAAGTTAGATGAAAAGGAACCATTGCATTGTTACTACTGACTAAAGGAGATGAGAAGGTGCATGGCTATTCAAAATTTTGAAGGATGGCTATGTCTGGTAATTTTATTGAATGTATGCCTATCATTAAAAAAAAAATTCAAATACAAAGAAGTTACCCGCAAACTCGGAGTGACCCTTGTCATATTAATTAAAAAGATTGCAGCCAGTTGGTAGGAGAACCTAAAGAGACAACACCTTTGCAAATGAGAGAATAAAATTTTTACGTTAAAAATCTAATAAAATTCATTCGTCATGATTCCTTTCTTAAATTTTATGTTATTTAGGAGAAGTAATTGTCCATTGAGGAGTTTATCATCAATTTTGACCAATTTATGATAAAGTATGATATTATTGAATTATTAGTGTATGATTCCTAAGTTTTATTGAGGATTATGTTCAGGAATATCTAATGAAGTCCAATCACAATAATATTTTAATTCTTTAAAGTAGTCAAGTTGGCAAGAAAATTCAAGCGACAACAACAAGTCTCCAATTAATGATTGAGGTCCAAGTCTAAATTAAATTGAGAATCTCCTCTTACTATCATGATCTAATTGACGGGTTTCACATTAGGTAGATGTTGGGAGGAAGTAAGACCATGCATCAAAATAATAAGTGTTGCGTCCAAGAATATTCGCGACGATAGAGAAAAGTAAAGTTTAGCGTCTTAGCATTGTACAAAGATCTAGCACGCAAGCAGAAAGAGAGAGATAAAGACACCCGTTCTTTTTTATGTGGAAAACCCGAAGAGGAAAAAACCATGGGGCCTCGCCCAGGTGAAAAGATTCCACTAAACTTGAGTGAATTACAAGGGTTGACCCGTCCCTTGATTTAGAGGTGGCCAGATTACAGTAATTTGAAGAGCCAGTCAAAGGACCGAAGACGGTTAGACGAAAATCTGACGGCTTTTGTGCAGAAGTTTGGCTGACAATGAACGGTCTGGCGATGAACGGCAGGCAGGAGGTGGTTCGGTGATGGCTGGGCCGAAGTCCAACGGCGGTCAGCGGCCGGGCGGTGGTTCGGCGATGGTCAGCAACCGGGCGGTGGTTCGACGAAGGTCGGGCTGAAGTCCGGCGGCTGGCGGCGCCAAGCGAAGGTCCTGCAGCGGGTGGCCGATTAGGACCCATTTGGGCTTGGGTTGGACCAATTTTGGTGATGTTTGGTTCGTCCCTTTAAGATGTTTAATTTGACTATAAGTTCGCTAAAATTGAAATTCAGATTATCCCAAATTTAATTTTGAAAATTTTCAAACTTGAATATGCCTCGAGATTCGTGCTTGATCAAGGCAATTTTTGTGCACGTATCAATAAGAAATAGAAAATGCAATGAAAAAGAAAGAACACTAGTATTTAATATGAAAAAAAATCTAAAACCGGTAAAAAAAATTATGGAGTCATACCATACCAAAAAATTAAGAATGAACTTTAGAAGAAATAATACATATCTCTCTTCTCTTTCACTCTTTCCTTGCTCCTCTTCACTCTTGCGCCGTTCTCAAACCAGAACATGCAAAGAGATACAATAGAAAATCATCAATGAATACAACACTTAATGAAAAAATGAGAAAGAAAATTGGCCAGTTGGCCTTACAACCATACCATGACAGGTTAGAGTGCCACGACGCTCACTTTCTGATTTCAATTTGCACATAACATCGTAGCACCAAGTATAGAGTGTTGAAATGATCCATAGTAGTGTCGAGATTTGTAGCATAGCAACACTCATCTTATATATCTATTTCGTCAAACTATGCAGCACCGGGGGCTTTGGTACACAGCACCGGGGGAGAACCCCCTAGCAAGCTTAACAAATTGAATTAAGATCCAAGATAACAGTACAACCAAATTGATCGACACAATCAGATTACACATAGAGCTAACAGTAGAATCATCACAAAACAGATATTATCTAATTAGATGGATATATAAAACTTTTAACAAATTTGGATCATATGTTTAGGCATTAGAAGCATCTAGATGAATTTGGTATAACTTAATATGAATTTGTTATATCTGAATATAAGACTGTATTATTTAGGTAGATAACTTGATTAAATATGTATATCATTTTTTTTCCTAAGCAAATATAACTTATTTAGGGATGGGTTAATTTAGATGATTATGATTCATTATGAAATTGCATGCCTTCATTTAGAAATGATGTGCATACAAGTAGATTTGACATGTTTTGGTGTACTATAAGACTAAGCATTCAAATACGGCCAAAATCTTTAGAATCATAAACATATATGATTAATTGAAATTATAGGCTATTTTAGCATACATAGTGACTAGGGATTCGTTTGGGATGATTTTCTTACTGCTTTCTAAAGCATTTTTTAGTTAAAAACATTTTTTGAATTAAAAATTTTTATAATAAAAATTCGCTTTAAAAAGTCGTAAGAAGTTATCCTAGGTGAAACTTAAAAGTATAAAAGTCAAGGATAATGACTCTCTCTCTCACAAATCCTCTTTTTTCAACTTCTAACAACCCCTATAATGGCTTGTAACTTCCTCCATTATAAAAAATAATTCAAATTTATTTAAAAGAGTTCATTGTGACGTTTTACGGCTTATGATAATCCTTTAGTGAATAATACATTGCTTTAAAGATGACGACAATGCTTGAGAAATTTATATTTTAACAGCCATTTTCTTCGAACATTTAAAATATCATGTAAAATTGTTTCTTATATTATTATTGTAAAAATAAATTTATTCAAAAAAATATTTGGATATATTTATTTAATAAAATAAATAGCATAAATTTTGTTAAATTAGTTATATAATGAGGCATATAAATCATATTTTGATTATTTTATTTATTTTTTTAAATAACTTTTTATATTTTGTTTAGGAGGCCAAATATTTTCCTATCACATAATAATTGAGCGATTTAAAAACATTTTATTTTATTTTATTTTTTTTTTATTGAAATGACATCTACAAGCTGTGTAATTCCGAGCCGCAAAGCAACAGTATGAAATTCTATTACGCCGGCTCAAGCAACCATAACTTCGGAGGGTGAAGAGGGAGAACAACTCCAGGTTTCCTATTGACCTTCGCTGCCCTATTACTGGCCTCATCTCTCTTCCCCCTTCCTCGAACTTAGGGTTTCTTCCACGAATTCCACTCCAATCGCCATCAATTTGTTGCCTTCCCTCTAACCCGGAATCGAAATTCGTCCTTGTTCGCCCATGCGCGGCCTCGCCGTGCCTTCAAAAGAGCGTCTTTGAGCTTTACTTCTCTCATTCATCTTCCTGTAGGGTTTATAATTTGCTCTTCTCATCCCCAATAAACAAAAAAAAATACAGTTTGATTCTTTATTCAATACCGTCCATGTCGGTGCCTGCTATTGCCCTTTACTCGGGTCCGCCGGGTGGCATCTACACGGGAGATCTCGACCTCAATCCCCGCCCTTCTTCCTCCTCTACGCAGCGGCCGATGTCCGGTGGGCTTTCCTGCCTTTTCTCCTCGCCCGCTTCCCGCTCATCTGCTGGCATATCTACCTCAGTTGAGGAACTCAACTCTCTCCGGCAAGATCGCTGCGACGACCTCAGCTGCTCCTTCTCCTATTCCTCCTCCTTAAAATGCCGGGACCATAGCCCCGTCTCTGTCTTTCACGGTCCAGTCTCCTGCAGCTCCGCAAGTAGCCAATCGAGAAGTCCGCCGTCGATTAGGGTTCCTTCTGGCGATTGGAAAGCGGGGAGAGACCGTATTTTTTCTCGTTTTGTAAGGAACGCCCTCGGTTCGTGCTTGGATTACGACTCTCCTAGCTTTCCGATGCCCGGCGGCTTGGTTGAGGAGGAAGAGCTTGCCTTTAGTTTTGAGGACAGTTTCGGCAATATCTTACCTCGGAGCTGCGAGCCTTATGCTTTGAGATTGCTTGCAGGAGCTCAATCAAGGCATAAGATCTTTCATGAAGATATTGTAATTAAGGCTTTTTTTGAGGCTGAGAAGGCTCACAGGGGGCAGGTGAGTTCAGATTGACTATTTCCGGTTATTTTACGATAAATTTTTTTCTGATCAAGGTTTGGGGGTGATAAAGATCTGTTTTTTTATTTTTAGGTAAGGGCGAGCGGTGATCCATACTTGCAGCATTGCGTGGAAACGGCAGTGTTATTGGCACAGATTGGTGCGAATTCTTTGGTTGTTGCTGCAGGCCTGCTGCATGATTCTGTTGATGATTCTTTTATGAGTTATGGTTACATTTTTCGAATGTTTGGTGCTGGGGTAGCTGATTTAGTTGAAGGGGTATGCTCTTTTTTCCTCTTTCCCTTTCTCATTTTAAACTTTTAGCTATTGCCTACTGAGTAGTTCGGTAATTCTATGAAGTAAGTGGCCTAACGGCATTGAGTATTTTGGAAAAAAAAAGGTCTGTTTTGTAGATCGTGAGCTATATGTATTTAGTCTCACTTTATTCAGATTTGATTCTTTTTATGATGAAATTTATATTTCTTTCTTTCGATCTGCAACAGCGAGAACAGATTTTTCTTCTGAAATAAATTTCATATATCCTTGTTAATTTTTTTTATGATTGGAAATTCATTGTTTAAAAAGTGTTTTCTTTCATTTATTTCAGGTTTCTAAACTTAGCCAGCTGAGCAAGCTTGCTCGTGATAACAACACTGCAAGTAAGACCATTGAGGCAGACCGGTTGCACACAATGTTTCTTGCAATGGCAGATGCAAGAGCAGTTCTTATAAAGTTAGCAGACAGACTTCATAACATGATGACACTTGATGCTTTACCTTTGGTCAAGCAACAGAGGTTTGCAAAAGAAACGCTGGAAATTTTTGCTCCTTTAGCCAACAGATTAGGGATTTTTACTTGGAAGGAACAGCTTGAGAATTTGTGCTTTAAGCATCTTCATCCTGAGCAGTGCGCGGAGCTTTCTTCTGAACTCGAGAGTCATTTTGATGAACAGTTGATTGTATCAACCATAGAAAAGTTAGAGAAGGCTCTTAAGGATGAAGGTGTTTCCTATCATATTCTTTATGGCAGGCAAAAAAGCTTATACAGCATTCACCGCAAGATGCAAAAGTATGCATTTCAATCAAATTTTTATTTTTTTTTACTTGTATTCGTTCCATTTTCCTGTTTCCTAACTCAAGCTGAAATCTTTTTTTTGCAGGAAGAAGCTCCATATGGATGAGATCCATGACATTCATGGTTTGCGTTTGATCGTTGAGAATGAAGAAGACTGCTTTGCAGCACTCAATGTTGTTCATGGTTTATGGCCCAAAGTTCCTGGAAGATTCAAAGATTACATAACCTATCCAAAGTTTAACGGGTAAAAATCCTGACTTCTTATAGTTTATGTTTATCTTTGTGCATTATCATAATGGTGGTGGTTATCTTGCAGGTATCGATCTTTGCACACTGTTGTTATGAGCAAGGAATGCATCCCTCTTGAAGTCCAAATCCGAACAAAAGAGATGCATCTGCAGGCAGAGTTTGGATTTGCTGCTCACTGGAGATATAAAGAAGGAGACTGCAAGCACTCATCTTTTGTGCTCCAAATGGTGGAATGGGCAAGATGGGTGGTCACTTGGCAATTGGAAACCATGAGGGATGACCAGGCTTCTTCTCTTGGTGGTGGCTCAACTTTGATGAGGCCATCATGCCCATTTCCTTCTCATTCTGACGAGTGCCCCTTTTCCTACTCCCAGCAATCTGACCGTAATGGACCTCTTTATGTCATCATGCTTGAGAATGAGAAGGTAAGGCTTTTAAGCAATTTTGAGAATTGATTTGTAGCAATGATTAGTTCCATTTATGCTTCTAGAGCATGTCACGATCCGGCCCGGGGGCTCGAATTAACGAGCCGGAAACAGATGGTTGGACGGTAGATTAAATTTCTAAAACAATCTCAAAACTGAAAGAGCTGCTAAAACCTCAAAATTTAAAACGAAACATCATAAATACCTTTCATTTGGAGCGTTTCGCCTACAATTTACATTTTCACCTCTTCTATTCATTTTGATTATATAAAATTATACCTGAAAAATAATTTCCAACAAAAAGAGTCAAAACAAAACTCAGTGAGTAAAATATGCTTCTTAAATATAGTAATACAAAGCATTGAGAACAATATGCATAATCATTCTATAACATAAGCCCGGGGACTCGAATTAACAAGGTGGGAACAGTCGGTCGGGGGGTAAAATCTTAATTTAATTTTCTAAATCTATGATTTTACCATCCGACAGTCTGTTCCCGCCACGTTGATTCGAGCCTCCTGGCCAGGTCGTGACAGAGCATGCGTCCAAATCATGGAAACAATTTTTCTAAGTTGCAGGAGTAAGAATGATTATATCAACATACATAAGTATGTCATTGTTTGGTTCTCGACTTTAATGTTGCCCCTATATTCAACATTTTCCCCTCTTTTCATATCCTCATCTTATGGCTCCACCATATCATTCTTAATGGTTTGTTTGAGACCGTTTGTGGATTACTACAGTTTTTTCAAACTTTGCATTCATTATTTAATTTTCTCTGTATTGTTCCCTGCTTGAATCAGTTTTAAGTAATATTCTGATAATCGCATTCCATTCTTTGGATAAACTGGCAATCAGGCAAGCGTAAAATCTTTAGCATTCTATATCCTCTTGTGAACTTCTGTTCTGATTATGACTAGAAACAGCAATTTGGTGCCTTTATCCTTGATAGCCAGCATTGGCGCTTCATTGGGTCTATTTATTTGACACTTCGATTTGAATTTATTCAGATGTCTGTCCATGAACTCCCGGAGAACTCAACAGTGATGGATGTGCTTGAAAAAGCTGGGCGAGGCAGCTTTAGATGGAGCTCATGTTCCTTCCCTTACAAGGAGGAGCTGAGGCCTAGACTGAACCACAAGCCAGTGAGCGACCCGTGTCAGAAGCTGAGGATGGGCGACGTAGTAGAGCTAACACCCTCTATCCCTGATGAGTCTTTGGTGGAATATAGAGAAGAAATTCAGAGAATGTATGATAGAGGATTAAGTATCTCTAGTCGTTTGAAAAGAAGCTGACAAATTTCAATGTTTTTTTAACTATATTGTGTTCTAGGCCTCAGAAGGCCCTGCTTACCATTGATTCATTGTAAATATAAAGTAATTTGTAATGGTAAACTGTATATGCAGCAGTTCATAGAAATATATCCATTTGTTCTATTTCAATTCAATTAAAGCTACCTTCTTTTGCTCAGAAGAACTTGGCTCGAGTTTATATAGTTGTATGTAAATCGTTAGGTGGGTAATATGGTATGTGGGAGATATTAAGAGTTGAGGGAAATGTGTAAATCAAGTGGAGAGTGATGACGTAAGAATTATCATTTATTTTTCTCTCCCACTCTAAAAGGGTTTGAGCTTTTGACATAAGAATTATCATGCAGCGACGGATACAACACGCGATCTGCTGAAATTGGTAGTCCACGTATAACCAATAACTCCTACTTGGGAGGTGGATTACGACCTGAAATCTTTCAGGATATAGAATTCCAAGACAGTAAAAACTACTCAAATATTATTCATCCAAAAAGCTTTCTATTACAATCAATAGCTATCTATTTATAGACAAAGGTGGCAATCTATTAGGCTACACACAACATAAGCAAGCACTAATCCTGTGTAGCCATACAAAGAGTCATACGAAATTAATCTAGCCTGAAGTTAACATGTTTAAGTGGTTCAGCTACGACGTCAAGCCCTATGCTGGCAGTGTATATCTACAGTCTACTTGTATTGTTTGTTCAAGTCTACTAGTACTGACTTGATGTTCTGCAGGTTGCCCCTGGTCTTTGATAGAATATTGAGATTCACTGTATGGTTAGGTATCTTGCTGTAGATGATGATGAATAGATAGTGCCGAATGAAGAGATTAGCTATAGAGTTTAATGCGAACTGAACTTGTTCAATGATTTTATCCCACAGTGTTTGGCTACAGAGTTTAATGCGACTAGTCAATCTGTTCCCTTGCAAGTACATAGTTAATGAATGTAAAGACATTCAACTTCAGACATAAGTGTCAAACTCATAAAGATTGCTAAATCTACCCCTTATCATACATGATCTTCAAAAGTTACAGTCCGGGATGTGCGGGGCAGCTCGGTGGTTGAGCGGGAGCAATGCCTCCCGCCGGCTCCTGTTCGATTCCTAAACGGCAAAAAAAAAAAAAAAAAAAAAAAAAAAAGTTACAGTCCAGTCTTCAAACAACATATTCACTTCTCATCTTAAGAAAAAAGTTTGTAGGAAGAATTTTGCATAAGGGAATACTCCATTATTTCTGATTAGGGAAGTTGCTACTATAGATCTAGAAGTTGCTCCAGATGGTAGATTGTATGATAGATTCCTAGCATCAAAAATTCAAAATATAAATCTGGAATTAGATTCTGCAGTACGAAGAACATTACAATTGACAGGGAAGAGAATTTTGAGCTCTTACAGAACTCAAAAACTTGTACATGGCCCTCATCAAGCTAACATTTTTCACACCAAACAAAGCCAAAGGTTGCATGTTAATAAATTTATCCAAACTTGAACTCATTATAGAAATTTAAGGTGCATTTGAATAACATAATGAAGGAAATGAAATTCATATTTTTATGGCTTGACTGTAAATCTGCAACCATTGGTTGAGCTATTTCTAAACCCTCGTAGTTTTTTTCCTTTCAAATTTTCTTGTCCATACATAATTATTCTGTGCGGATGCCGGATGCAGCTCTATGTCCAAATTAGGTGCAGCCATGTCAGCAATACCGAGCGTACCGATCAGTACCGAGCCGCGTTACTGAGCGAAGGGGTGACGTGGTACATTTTGATTGGTTTCCAAACGGAATTCGACATCCGCATAGAATAATTTTTCTCTGAGAACACTTACAAAAACCAAACCCATTTAAATAACACATATCAGCAAGAGAGGAGAGAGGCTCCCCTAATTTGTTTCCTCACAACCCCCTAAAAACAATGCTTCAATCTATTAGCTCTTCACAGGAAGATTATGTGTTCTATTACATGGGAGTATCACTTGCAGGCAATGCAATACTTCGTTCCAGGAGATAAGCCTGTGTATCTCCCTACTCAATTTGTTCTGAGCCAAGTCCGTTTAGAAACAGATTATAGCGAATTCAGGGTTTAGGGTTTAAGGTCAAAGAGTTTGAACCTAGTACATGAAGTTAACCTGGCTTGAATTAACTTGATTTAGCTTGAACAAAGTTAAAACGATCTCAAATCAAGTTTTCTGGATATTTGAGCGTCGTACATTAATTCCTCGATTCTCTTATATTTTTGGAGGTTTATTGCAAAATAATAAAAGATCATAAAATTATTTTTTTATTAAATAATCATTCATCATTCATTAAAAATTATTTTAATTGTAGACATTAGCTAATCAGTTTGATGTTGACTTCCAACATTATCTTTTTATCCATGCTAATCAATGTTAGCTTATAAGTGAGGGGGTTTTTATTTCTTAATCAAATGCTTGATTCTTCCATCTTCTTCCTCTCTTTATTGTCTTTGAGCTATGCAATTCCTTTTTGTCCCTGCTAAGAATGGAGGTTCCAAAAGACAAGATTAATAACCAAAAAGAGAATATTAGCAATTGGGCGTAGAGGCAAAAGTCGGAGAAGTGGTCTATGAAGTGATTGAAGATCAATGGTTATCTTGTTTGATATCTTGAAAGGGAATTCTTTGGTGAGTGGTTGAATGACCTCTATAGAGTTGGAGGTGATAATTGAAAGCTAAAATCCTCATTTAGGTGAATGGCTCATAAACAAGTTTTTTCAAGTAAAAAGGGAGAGAATAAAGAATACTATTGAGAATTAAAAAAAAAATTAAGGTTATTATCAAGGAGAGACTAAATCAAATTTATCAAATTTTCTGCAACTACGATCTGTATCTTTCAATTCAACTTCATTTATTTTTGTCCATTGAAATGCGAAAAAAAATTATAATGATAGAGAAAATTAATTTATTTGCATATCAATTTAAATAAATTTACTTGTTATTTCCTTATCCAGAAAATATTATTATAATTCTTGACAAGGACATATCACGTATGACCTGGATAAAAAATACTTTGCTGAAGCAGATAGTTGTTCATGTAAGAAGATAGCTAGAAAGTTGTTAACTCACCTGCAATTGATGCATTGATAAACTTTTTTTTTATAGAAGTAATGAGGGCCAAAGACCAATTTCATTGAACTAAATCTGATTACAACTATGAGTCTGAAAATTATAAAACAAAAGTACAAGATTGGTGCAGATCAGCTTAATTTGTTGGTTAAGAGCTTAGGCTAAGATTAGAGAATGTGGTAGCCTCTCTCGAAATTATAATATCAGTCTCTAAGGGACTAGGAAGATTTTAGATGAAAGAATAACAGTATCAATTCTCTGAGCAAGAGAGTTAGGGAGCCTCAAAATTTCATTTGAGATGATGGCACAAAGGTTGGATTTTGAGGGGAGATTAAAAATAGAGTAACAAGCATTTCCTAACCACTCAAAAAGAGAAGACCCCTCAAGCCAAGGGTCATGAAATAAGGAAAAACTCAAGCCATTACTAACTATGTAATGAAGTTTCCTACTTTTAAGAATAGCAACTACTTGGATCTCTTTTCAACATTGGAGAGACTTACAATGAACAAGTTTATCCAAATAGAACAATAAGGACGGTAGGGCGCCAACTTGATAGATTACCAATAAAACGAATGATTTTTCAAGCCATTTTCATTTTGTAAATGAGGTGAAGAATAGTGGTGGAAGAGACACCCATGCCTCCATTTCATTTAGGAATAGTAGTTTGAGCCTATTGCCTAAGAGATAAGGTGAATCTTTCGTAAAGTACCCCCATTAAAAAAATTGTTTTTAGAGTAATGGAAGTTTTTTTTGAGGGTGCACTAGTGGATGGATATGAATCGTAAAATAAAAATATGATAATTATTTATATAATATCATATTCCCCAATACAATAATTTAAACTTCCACCAAGCTAAAGCAGTAAGTTTGTCAAAAAGAATAATACAATCCGTAGTTGAGAGTTTAATATTTGTAAGTGGAAGTCCAAAGTATTTGAATAGAAAGCTACCCAATTTGATGCCCAAAGCTTTTTAATGCCTAACAACATTATGAACTAAGTCATGAAAAGCTTATCTCAAATCTAAGAATGTTGACTTTCAGGCCCATAAAATTAGCATGCTTGCTAATACTCCATTTTAGAGATAATAATGTGATGAAATTAGCTCTTCCAATAGCAATAAATAGTAAATGCAAAATATGAGTTTTATTATTTGTAAGATGATGGCAGTTTTCATTAGCTACCTCTCTTTCTAGAAAACAAGAAAGTATCCATAGAAATGCTGAAGAAATAAAGAGAGAAGGGGCACCTTTGTCACAAGCCATTAGAGGAATTGAAGTAACCCCAAATTTAATTATTCAGAACAATTGAAAAGGCACCTTCATAGTACAAACCTTGATCTATCAATAAATTTTTGGGGAAAACCTTTTTGTGCCAATATAAATAAAATAGCCTATCTATTAATACTATCAAAACTCTTCTTAAGATCAAGCATGGTACTAAAGAGATTGCTAGAATTTTTAGACTCGAAATTTATATTGATGTAAAATCCTTCATTAAGCTACTTAAAAGACATATTGGAAGATCTATAACTTTAGTAGTTTAATTTGATTTTTATCATATACTATCTTTGGATATGTAGCATGACTGGTTGTAGAACATGAATGATTCTTTACCATTTTAATTACCTTTCAAAAGATTGGTTTTGGGATGCTTATTAACTTATAAACGACCTTATATATGCCTTTGAACTTACACTTTAATAAATTGAATATTCCACATATATTTCATTTTAAAAATAAGATTTTTTTTTATTTTTATTTTTAAATAAATATTTATTATAAAAAAAACTTTCATGTGTTCATGTTTTCACTTGAGATCAATAGAGTGTAACACCACACGATCTCTTAGAGCAGTTGACGAATCTGCTAAAATCAATTTGCTTAATTATTCTATATTTAGATTTATTTCTTCACTAACCAAAAATGAATATAGATCATCTAAACTGATTGAATTAAGTTTAGTACTAATTGCTATCTTGAACGCTTGATATGATGGTGGAATTCCGTTGAGCATGTACATTATAATGTCTTCTGTATCAACATTTGAGTTTGCTGACACTATATTATCAACTATGGCTTTAATCTCAGTCAAGTATTGAGCCATAGTTAGATTTTTCATCTTTACATTATGCAACTCATTCTTGACTTGAATTACCCTTGATTTATTTGACGCCTGTAAACGATGTTCTATTGTTGTCAAGATTGTAGAACATGAATCAAGATTTATTACATACGGCAAGATCGACGAAGAGATCATAGAGCATATAGCTGCTACTAAATTTTGATCAATTAGAAGCCATTTAGTGTACCTTGGATTTACAACAGTTGTATTGTTTGATAATTGAATCAAGCGAGACGGAGGAGCTACTGTAGATGCAAGAAACGCTGAGAATCTGTTTCCATTCAATAGTTTTAGTACCTGAGACTTCCAAACAGCGTAATTTTCTTGTGTAAGCTTATTAGAGACGATTGCTTTGATGTTTGAAATGAAGAATTTGAGTAAAAAAAAGGAATTGACGAGATTAATCTTGAAAGTTAATTTATTGTAAACATGTTCTGTAGTTATGCTTAGTATACAGTCACTCACTATTAGCTTGACCATTCATTCAATACCATTACTTTATATTGTGGTTTCAGTAAATATTAGTAACTGAAAAAAATATAAAGACAAGCAAGAAGAATGAATGCAGTTGAATTGGCTTCTTATATTCATTCTATATGTTGTATTACATTATACAAGTATATATTTATAGATGTAGAATACATAACAGATACAATACTACAAGATCTGTGATTAATTGCATATATGTTATTAGTAACATGTTCAGTGTTAATATTGACATATCTACAGTACAAATTATTACCTTAAAAATTCTGAGCTCTGTAAACAATTCAGCGGGCTTACATGGAAGAGGAAGTTACTTCTCTGGATTTTTTTTTTAATGGAACTTAAAGAGGAAGTTACTTTATAAGATTTTTTTTCTTGCTTAATTTTTCAGCGGGCATTCAACGTTCTCAGAATGTACTGGATTTGTCTTATTCTTTCAATGTTTTCAATCTGACAGCTAGACTCTGGCTTTAATTTTGTTGGCTGGGATATTCTTTTAAATAGTGATGTGAAATGCTTCAACTGTAAACAATTCCTTGAAAATTTCTACAGAAATGGTGCCAGCAGTCCAGCAGTAATGGTGATGAAATAGTTCTTCGCAGCTCTGGCGTTCAAGTAGGTAGATGCTGGTAGTATTAGTAGTGAACTATCATGATAAACATTGAAACTAAGACCTATATATTGATTATTTCTTGAACAAAATGATCTGAATAGATCAGGAATAAGTACTTTCTGAAGTTTGAATTTTCTTTGTTTAACTTTGTTTTTGGTAGTGAGACCTGCAATGATTTAAGGTGCCGAATGTTGGCCATTAAAAGAGAAGCATAATACGAAGTTAAGTGTTGTAGAGATGAGGATGCTGAGGTGGATGAGTGGCTTTACTCTTAGAGACAGGATACGAAATAAGCATATACGTGAAAAGGTTTGAGTAGCTCAAGTGGAAGATAAGATTAGACAGAGTCGCCTTAGATGGTTTGGTCACATAAACGGAGGCCTTCCGATGACCCCAGTTAGGAAAATAGAGGTATTAGATTTTAACTTATGTTAAGAAAGTTAGAGGTAGACCTAAAAAGACTTGGTTATAAAATATTAGAAATGATATTTCTTTATTAGATTTAAACGATATTTTGACTTCTAATAGGACACAATAGAGAAAAAAAATTCATATAGCCAACCTCACATAATGGAACAAAGGCTTGATGTTATTATTGTTGTTGTTGTAACTTTGCTTTTGTCGATAAATGTTCTGAACATTTCTGCTACAAATTGTAGTGAAGATAGCTTAATTTCTGCTGCAGATCTGTTAAGATATTTAATTGTAAGTGTAAATATCTGAAGATATTTGGGATTTGTATGGCTGTGTATGAGATCAAAAGATTGTAGCTTTCTTAAGATTATAATATTTTCACAAGGCTTGGTGCAGTTGTGATAAAGCAGGATATATTACACTCATCACCGAAGCTTTTCTTATTGAAAGTCTGATTAATTGTAAACAAATATAAATGCCCACAGAGGAAACTTAAACAAGAAAAGTTCTAATGACCTCACTAGATTTCTGAAATGTAAGGGAATTTATATACATAATACATAGCACATAATTCTTATATTTACATATCTAACAGCTAAAGTTATATATTTATTTATATAATATTTTAATATCTTAATTACATAAAAAAACATGCCTGAAAATGCATATTTAACTTTAGAAAAGTGAATATTAATGATCATTTTAATGTGATTTAATGATCTGAATGTCATATAAGTAAATATTAAAGTAAATTATGTGTCATGTATGTAAATCCCTCTTAATTTAAATACATCAGAACTTATCAAAGCCTAGATGATCAGTTCATATCAGTAATATTATATTTCTAACTTTTAAGGCAATACTGACTCAATATCCTCAAACATAGGTTTGCTGTAAATTAAGGTTTGTTTGATGATATAACCCGACTTAGATTTCATTTGGAATAGCTTTTTTATTGCTTTCTACCTTAGCTTTTTAGTTAGTTGAAAGTTATGAAAAAGTTGTAGTCAAAAGCTGTCTCAACTAAAATCTTAGGCTTCGTTTGGGACGGCTTTTTACTGCTTTCTGAAACGGAGTTTTAGTACAAAATTTTTTATTTTTATACTAAAACTCCGTTTTAGAAAGCAATAAAAAAGCCGTCCCAAACCAAGCCTTAGGCTTCGTTTAGGACTGCTTTTTTATCGCTTTTTAAAACTCAATTTTTATGATAGAACTCCGTTTTAAGAAGCTATAAAAAAGCAAATCTTAGCCTTCATTTCAGACGATTTTCTTACTATTTCTTAAAACAGTTTTCTAGAACAAAAATTAGCATGTTTATACTACAAAGCTGCTTTAAAAAACTATAAAAAAGCCGTCCCAAACGAAACCTTAATATATGAATTCAGAGCTTAAACTATCAATCAAAAGATCTTTAATTTGAAATCTGTACATGAAGTATGCCTGAATTTATGATTTAACTCACAAAAAATTATAAATAAAAAAACAAAAGAAGAAGAGCTGTTTGATGTGATGTCAGGCCTTTCTAATGCAAATTAAATCCCAACATAATAAATGCGATCAAATTCGGTGCATTAATTTTGCAGGAGCTTTGTGAAGGTAATATGCTGAATAATGACTTGAACTTATTGCAATAACTATATATCAAATTAAAAATTCAAAGAAACTATTATAGAAGCATTTAGTGCTTACACTGTAGCCAATCAAATAGCCTAAAAATGCAATAACTTACCTTAAATTAATCCATTGCAAGTTACTTTTTCTGTATTTTTTTTACTTTTTATATCCATTGCAATGATATAAACAAGTCTGATATATTTATAAACATGAGATGATAACCTCTATTATATTATAATTAAACTTGATTAGGGATATCTTTTTAATTATTATTAAGATTAAAAAAATAGTTAGTAAAAAATAATGTATTTTCAAGACAGTTATTAATTATATCTAACATGCAAATTTTTTTTTATTATTTGTTAAAGTAATTTTTTTAATAAAAATTCATAGTTCAAGAAATTTTTGTACTAAAAAGTTGATTTTAAAAACAGTAAGAAAGTTGTCTCAAAGGAAGTCTAAGCCTTCATTTGGAATGGCTTTCCCTGTTGATTCTTAGAGTAGTTTTTTAGTAAAAAAAAATTTATTTTTTTACTAAAAAGCTGTTTTAAGAAGCATCAAGAAAACTGTCTCAAACGAAGTCTAACAGCTTTTATACTATTTCATAAAACGGCTTTCTAGTATAAAATTTTTTATATAGAGAAATTTTTATACTAGAAAACTATTTTATATAGCAACAAAAAAGTTGTCCCAAAGAAAGCTTATGTCTTCGTTTGATACGACTTTCTTGTTGTTTCTTAAAACATCTTTTTAGTATAAAAATTTTAATTTTGATATTAAAAAACTGCTTTAACAAGCAACAAAAAAACCGTCCCCCCAAACGAAGTCTAAATATCATTTTATGTTATAAAGTTCTAAATTTTGTGGATAGTGGGTATTGGCTTATGGGCACATGAGTCCAAATAAAATTTAGTAAGTGGGTCCTGTATCTTATTCTGTTCTGCTCTTTTAATAAAGGGTGGTCGGAGGAAAGCTCACCTCTTCTTCCTTCACGTTCAGCTCGGTGCAGCTAATGTATCTGACAGCATTCTGTGGCTTTGGACTCACTTTGCCATCCATGACTACGGGAGAAAACTTTCATTCGTGGATTGCAATCTAAATTTTTATTACCACCAGATATTTTCTCCTCTTCTGTATTTTTTATCAGTTTGGATCTGAACTGCTCCTTCCTCCTCGACATATAGGGTCTGTTTGGTAGCAGAATTTTCGCTGGATTTGTGGCGGATTTGGGCGAAATCCAGCCAAACGGCCTAAAATGCAAAACCAAATCTCACGGCAAATGAAAGCTGCCGCAGACGGAAAATTCGGTCTTTTCGTGCTAAATCCCGGATTTCCGAAATCCTCTTGCTCTATTGGCACGGGAAAGAAGAAACTCTCAAAATTTTCAAGCTCCTTAATTCCTGCATGGAATAGTCAAACAGTCACATAGGATTTAATAGGATTTATCATGAATGTTATGAAACGGTTTGCAGGATATAACCCCCTCAGGATTTTGTAAATCCGAATTTAGAGGATCTATGAAATACTTAATGAAATCATGTGTGCTACCAAATAGCCCCATAGGGTGATTTGCTTAACTGGATGGAGTTACTTAGCTGCCTTATTCAAAAAATAAGAGATTTCAGTCTCTCTTTTCCTCTGTTAACAATGTAGAAGATGTCTCATTGGCAGCTGAGGACATTATTAATAATGACAGAGAACGGGACTACGCTCTAGTTAGTTATGTTGTGGGTGGAAACTTTGCTATAATAACAAAATCTATGAAAACTTAGGAAGTAATTTAGAACTCCTCGCCCTTGCCAAACACTTTTCCTTTTATCAGGTTCTCTTGTTCTCAGAATTATGACATAAATTTGAATGGGAAGCATTGTTTCATTAATAGTAAGATATGGACCTTCAAAAAAATAAGCATGGAATTTTCTTTTTGTGAAAGAAGAGTTTAAAGAGAAATCAATATGGATCAAAATTTTGAAGTTTCTTCTCTGTTATTGAGCTAAGGAGGGTTTATCTAGGATAGTGAGTAAGATTAGTACTCCTTTGGCTATAAATTATCTCATCATTAATAAAGTAAATATCATATTTGCGAGAATTTGCGTCCAAATAAATTCCTCATTCACCTAATGGATGTTATGTGTGTAATCTAATTGTTTTTATCAATAGGGTTGTTTTGTTGCCTCAGACCTCAAGTTTGTCGTGCTTGCTGGGGGTTTACCCCTGCTTGGGTTTTGGTGCTTTGCACCCGAATTTTTTTTCGTACAAAGCCCCGGCATAGTATACCTGAGCACCCTGACGTTGTGTTCCCGATGGCTCCGACTTTGTGTTCCCGGGAACTCCAACGCTAAACAACAGAGAGCAAAGAACCGTAGCGGTATAGATATGACGCTGTAGTGGATCAAAATAGAGGTTCATGCGCCATCAATTTGCATCACTCCAAACTGATGCCGCAACACTACGAGACAGACTAAATGATTTTCTTTCTCGTTTTTATGAAGGGTTGCATCACTTGGGGTTATTTGAAAGGAAATCTAAACTGATAGAAATGCAGAAACATAAAGAAGAATAGACACAGAGAAAATGAGCTGAACGATACTTTCATTAGCTAACTTTTCTACAGCACAGTAATACATATATATAGCTAAAACAGAAAGCATCAGTACATAATTTGTTATAACAGAACACGTGCAGAGGAGAGAATGACAGCCTTGCCACAGCGTAACAGAACACGTGCTGTCCAGGTCTTCTGCCACAATGGAGTGTGAATATGCGCCGGATACCATCTCCATAATAGGCCCCGTCAAACTGATGAGGCACTGGCTGCAATCAGTTTGTTAGAAAGAAACTTGAACTGTTTAATCGGTAAAGGTTTAGTAAAGAGATCCACAATTTGATCCTGAGTAGCTAGATGATGAACAATAATTTGTTTGGTTTGAATGCAATCCCGAATAAAATGACAATCTACTTCAATATGCTTAGTCCGGGCATGAAATACGGGATTATTAGCAAGCGCAATAGCCGACGTATTATCACAATACCATCTCCATAACATTATTTACTTGACTTTCTTTTATATTTTTAGTGAATTAGATATTGAGAACGGTGCATGTGAGACGAGAAGCAAGCAAAGAGAGAGAGAAGAGAGACCTACATTAATTTCCCCCTATTTTTATTGTGGATTTCTTAGTGTGGTGTGGCTTCGTGATTTTTTTTTCTATTTTAAATTTTTTCCACATTAAATCTTGGTGCACTTTATTTTTTGATGCTTTTACTTTCTTGCTTATTTCATCATTGTGGTGTTTACTCCTCATCCCCAACAATAAATGCATTAACCACATTATAAAAATATTGTGCTTAATATATAATTTTCAAAGAATATAAGTTTTAAAGAGAAATCAAATGGCAATAAAAATGTGATGTAATTGATTCAAGTCAGCTCGTGAACTAATTAAAGCTCGATTGATAAATGACTAATGAATTGAGCTCGAGGAAGCTAATGAACTAAGCTTGAGACATCTCCAACTGGCTCTCATGATCTAGCTCATTTAAAAAATCTTATTATAACATACGAACAAATGTTTTAAGTATAAAATTACACTAATGCTTGTAAGCCAATATTTTGGTGACACTAATGCTAAAAAAATACACTTAATTTCATGGAGGAATACTTGTAAGCCAAAACAGATGGGGGGCATTGGTTTACCGTCTCTGCAATCTCTTCATTTCAGTTTTAACTGCTCTCTCATTACTAGAATATATAATAGTCATAGTCCTTTGAGTATTTGGCTGTTGAATGCTTATATTTCTCCCAGGAAGGAGCCGATCTCTAAGGCTTCTAGGTTATGGAAGATTGTGTGTAGGGATGCTTATATTGCTAAAGAGAATTTTCATTTTAAAGTATCTGCCTACTCTAAATTTTCTCTTTATTGGGACCATTGGTATAAAGATAAATGCCTTAGGGATATTGTGGAAGTTCAACCTATCCTAAGCTCTTTTCCTGTGAATGAGAGAATCTCTATAATTATTGAGGGGACTAATTGGGCTTTACCTGCTACTCTCCCGGAAGCAATTCACACTGCTTTCTCTGATATTCCTGTGGTTCCGGGAACAAAAGAAGTGCAAGCATAAAGAATATAGAGAGTTTTATTTTAGAGATTTTGATGTGGTTAACTGGTGGCAGTTTGTTTGGCACAAACGGTATGTTATTATATATTCTTCCTTTTGCTGGATGGCTATTATTGGGGGATTAAAATCTGCTGATACTCTCATTGCTAAGGGGATTAATGTGAATGCCTCTTGTGCGTTATGTCACACCAACAATGAATCTGCCAGTCATTTATTTTTTGAGTGTGACTATTCCTTCTCTATTCTCTCTAATCTGATGAGTAATCTTGGGTTCTTATTGTTGAGGCCCAACATTTTGCAAATATTTGAGTATATAGATGATATGCATACAATGAGCAAGGAATTTATTATTTCCTTATTTGCTGTTCGGTATACCATATATGGAGGGAAAGGAATGATAGGAAATTTGGGGGTATTTCTGTCTCGTCCACATCTTTAGTACATAAAATCAAAGCTGTTGTTTTATCTAAAATTATGAAATGGAGAGAGGGAGATAAGCTGATGGAATTGCTGTAAGTTGTGACCTGTTGTTGGTGCTTGGCAAGGGTTGGTTTGCTGCTGCTTCTGGGCTTTTGCTGGATTTTCTAATTGGTTATTCCGGTCTGCATTCTCAGATTACTAATTTTCATGGAATTTTGTGGAAAATGGGCAAGGATGATTGGATTGTGATTTTCTCCTTAGGATGGCAGGGATTCTTGGAGTCTTATTTTTGCAACCAGATTGAGAGAGCGACAATTCCTGAGCCCGGGGCTTGTTGCCTCCCTCCTGTTTTTTGGTCTCTTATTACTCTTGTTTGTTGTTTTTGCTTTGATTCTTGCATTTGGTAATTTCTCTACTATGGGGATTTTGTTGTTACCCCTTTTTTTGGTCTTGGCCTATATGGGCAAGGACTTTCCTTTACAGGTTTTCTTTATTATATGTAACTAGTTCATTTTTAATGGAAATGGCTATGCCCAAAATTTACCCAAAAAAAATATAAAATTACAATAAATATTCAAAAATTATATCACACTTCTCAATATCATATGATTTATTATTATTTCTTATTTAATTTTCATATATTTTATTAACTATTGAAATAAATTTTATTTTCTTTCCTTCAAATTAAATGAGTTGGCTTGCTTGGCTAGAGAATTTTGCAAGCAATCACCTCTTTGTAACCCTACTGATTCTGATCACTCCCAGACCCCTCCAACAAAGATCTGCTCCATCATTCAAAGAAGGAAGGAGTTCAGAACCCAGCATCTCAACCTGAAGAAGAAGCCAACACATGGTCAGGTCTCCTTCAGATGAGTAAAAGGATCCCTAATGAATTACTAATTACTGAGATTTGTTTGAAATTTATATCATTAAAAGAAGGGAAGGAGTAGTGCTTTTGGGTAAAAAGAGAGGAAAAGAGAACCAGAGAAGCAGAAAGTGAGAAACAGCTGCAGTAACAAAGAGAGTACAGTGGCTCTTTAGAGTCTTTACCACCCACTTGCTATCCCTTTCACAACCAACAGACACATTCTTCTAATCTCTTTCTTATTACTTTATAGTTTTTTAAAATTGTTCAAAACCTCTTTGTTTATGAGTTTCAGTAAAGGTAGCAGAGACAGTGGCAGGAAAGGTAACAGAGTTCAGCAGGTTGCTTCTCAGTGCAAGAGAGAGAGAGTGAGAGGGAAAAGAGAAAACAGTAAAAGAGAAAGTGAGAGTGTGGTTTGTATTTCCTTGCTGTGTTAGCTGAGCAATGCAGGCCAGAGTTGCCTGTCGCTGCTGCTACTGCTGCTTCTGTCAGTAATAATAATAAGCGGTGCAGGGTCACCTGCCCCCAGGTGGCAGCATCTGCTGCGGAGGCTGACAACCCCATGAGCGCTTCACAAATCGATTTTTTTTTTTTTAAGAGAAAGGTTAAGTTATCTACTCTTGGTACGAAATAAATTGTTAGGATTATGCCTAAGAGAACCGGAAAAATTATTAGGTGCGGAGTGCGTGCCGTCTGCACAAGTGTTGGATATCTCCCAACAATATCGAGTGCGGGTCCATTAGGTAGCCAATACTTATGCGGACGGTTCTCCCCGTCCGCACTCCGCACCTAATAATCTCTCAGAGAACTAAGAGGGAGACATAAAAGAGCTTAAAAACTCGGTCATCCCTTTGGCTAATGTGTTTAAGGGATATTTGGCTGCTTGAAAAGAAATATATCTAATGAAAAATAAATTTATAGTATTTATAATATTTGGTTGAGTATAAAATAGATATAGATGATTTTTTTTTATTTGATTTGAAGTAAAATAAATATAAGTGATCGTTAATGGTGATAACTAAGGCTATAAATGAACCATCTTTTAGATAAAATTACTTGTAGCCCGGCTCGATTACAACTAGTTTATTATTGTTTGCTTGAGTAATCAATTAAGTTTGAACAATTTTTAAAATATTTGGCTAATAAATAAATAAATTATGTGTTCTACTCATTTACATTCATGAATAATAGCAATTCAAAGCTCGATATAAAACTTGTTAAGAGCTCAAATAAATCTTATTTTATATATTTTTCATATAGTTTTTAGTTTAATTATAATAAATTATTCATATATTATTTCTTTAGAATGAATTTGTTCATAAGCAAGAGATATTTATTCATGTTTGTTGGATTGTTTGTTTAAAGTGTTTTAAAATAAACTTTTTTATAAGAAGAACCATTTTTTGATCATTTTATGAGCTCGTTTATTTGTGAATTGGCTGACTTGGTAGCTCAAAAACACTCGCTAGTAAGTTCTAAAACTCGATTGCTACTTATTCTAGTCATTTAACGTTTAATACAGTTTAGATTCTTTGTTTATTCTAGTTAAAATACTAATTCTATTCATTTACTTATTTTGTATATATTTCATCAGAATATATTTAGTAATTAATTTTCTAAAAGTTATCATCAAATGGAGAAATTATTCTGTGCCGAAACCGGACGTAGAATGCCGTTCAGAGACCAACCAGAACGCTCCACGTTAGCAGTACTGAGCCGCGGTATCGAGTAAGGGGTGACGTGGCACATTCTGGCTAGTCTCGGATGACGTTCGGGGTTCGCAGAGAATAATTAATCCATCAATCATCAAATTAACCTATCTTGGAGCCACATTAACAATTTTGCTTAATCTTTTTAAATTTTATACCAATGCCAACTTAATAATCTAAGATTAAATTTAACAATCTTTCCTTATAATCAATTTTTATGTATTGCATATGTCAAATAATCATCCTTAATCTTCCTTAATAAGTTAATACAACTCAATTATTATAATTAACATAATTAAGATTATAGTACAAGTCTTGAAATCATCAAAAATTTAAATATTATGAACAAAATTAATTATGAAAGCTTATAATTCTTAAATATATAATATAAAATTGATGTGAAAGATATATATTTATGTGACTTGCTTGGATTCTTTTATGACGCTTGCAATCCTATGCACTGGTCTCTCCACACTAGCAATAGCATAATAGTAGGCTTCCTGTGATTTATCCATGCAACAACACAGAAGATTCTGCAGTCTCCTCTCTGCCCTTCTTGACTGAATGACCCATCCTATATCTCTTTTAAAAAATATATCACCTTTACTTATTTGTTTAATCGTGGCATTATATCACTAAAGCGAGCAAGTAGAAATTTTTTTGCTTCAGTAGCAGGATTCTGCTATAAGGTTTCTCTTCCTCTTGCCCACTCTTCTTCTTCTTCTTACCTGTAACTCGTGCAAGAAAAGATGATGAGTGGGAGAAGCAGTTCAAGATACCCCTTCACTGCTTCCCAATGGCAGGAGTTGGAACACCAAGCTCTCATCTTCAAGTACATGGCTTCAGGCATTCCCATCCCTCATGATCTTATCGTTCCTATAAGAAGAAGCTTCCTTCTTGACTCCACTTCAACCTCACCTTCCCTTGCTTTCCCTCCCCACACGCAATGTAAGCTCTCCATTTTCAGAATCTCTCTTTTTTCCGCTTTCTACAAAGTGTTTTACACTCACTCTTGATGCTTTCAGTGGGGTGGAGCTGCTTTCAAATGGGATATGGGAGGAAAACAGAGGATCCAGAGCCAGGGAGGTGCAGGAGAACCGATGGAAAGAAATGGAGATGCTCAAAGGAGGCTTACCCAGATTCCAAGTACTGTGAGAGGCACATGCATAGAGGAAAGAACCGTTCAAGAAAGCCTGTGGAAATCTCTCTTGCTACTAAAACAAACCATTCCTCTTCCTCTTCTTCTGCACAAATGTCTCCTTACTCAGCAAATCTCTCAATCTCCACTCCAGAGATTTGCCACCATTTGTGCCCTTACCCAAGCTCTTCAGTAACATCTCCTTTTCAGTTAGATTCGGTAAACTATTCTGATAGGGAATACAGGTGTGTTTCTGATGTTCGTTTCGTTCACATCATCATCATTATTATTATTTTTATGTTCTCTTTAATCGAGTATTTCAATGAGAGAGAAGGCAGGGAGCAGAGATCAGGCGGAGTTCATCGGAGTTCAAACCTCAGTGGATGAGCTCCATGGCAAAAGCCAAGCAGAACAACTACTCTCTGTCTAAAGAGGAGGAGGAGGAGAGGCAGAGGCCTCTTCGCCATTTCTTTGACGAGTGCCCAGAGAGGAACAAGGATCAGTGGATGGACATGGAAGACGAGAGCAGCTCATACACCAAGACTCAGCTCTCCATCTCCTTCCCAAAATGGTTTGAGAATCCCCATATAAACCAATAACAATATTACTGTAAAAATAAGTTCTCTTATTGTATTTTTTATGCTTTTTTTTTCCTCTTTCGTTATTCTTTGCAGATAGAGATGACATGGCGAGTGGGAGAAGAAGAAAAAGATGCAATGGTTGCTGCTTGCTGGGATGATTTTCACTGTCCATTCACTGTTTTGAGTTCAGTTATTTGTTTGTTTTTTTGCCATGTTTATTCTTCAGTTTCAGAGAGGAGGAGAGAGCTGCCTTTTTGAACTTTTTTAGGAGTATATTTTTCCTCTGCAAATGTGTGGTTTTTGTTTGCTTTCTCTTGTCTCTGCTCAACTCTGTGCAGTCCTAAGTTGTATGTTCTCTCTGTGTGACTAAAATCTGCTGCAAATCTCCTCCAATGGGACCAACTCTCTGCTGTGAATGCTTTTGTTCTTCAAGATCACAATATCAATTATTTGATTCCAAGCTTAAGACTGTAACTATGGCCCTTTATTAATTTTTTTAAAAAGGATTTTTGTACCTGAATTAAAAAGGTTCTGAAAGTATTTTACAGTTGCTTAGAAAACATAATCTTTATTTTCCAAAAAAATTATAATAGAATTATAAATATATGTGCATTTATCCTTCAATTTTATTAACTTATTCACAAACGGTTTATTTGGGACAACTTTTTTACTGCTTCTTAAAGCAACTTTTTAGTACAAAAATTTTGAAACAGTCTCAAACGAAGCCTAAATGGGATTGAGCCAGTCTATAAATAAACTTTGTTGACTGGATTCAATGGCATATGAGCTGTGTATATCTCATTTTGCCTTATATCTTCATTTATGACTTATATGATATGAAGTGAGCTAATATTTTTAGAAATCTTCACCTTTGTGAGCTTCCTCTAAAAAGGAAGCTAACTCCATTTTGCCTTTAAGCAGCATAAACTAAAGAGATATTAAATAATATTGAAACTTTGTGTATATACTCACCTTCATTAGTATATCTATAGATTACCTACAGTCTCAACCTTCCATAGTAGAATTCCCCATTCTTTTAATATTTTTATAATAAACTTATTTGAACATCAATATGCTTGATACGAACATAAAAGAGTTGGTTCTTTGATAGATAAATAATACTTTGAGTATTATTGAAAAAATTCATGGTCTTGGTTAACTCCAATATCTTTGATAAAATTATATATCAAAATAGTTTTTTTGAATGCTTTTTTATTATCATAATATATTTTACATCTAAGTGACAAAATAATTATTGACTATAAAATTGATCTCAAACTTATTAGTCCTTAACATAGTAAGCAGATCGATTGCCCAGTGTTGAGTGTTCTTATCAAGATCACTAGCCAAATAAGACTCAACATATATGTTGACATTAAAATTTCTTCAAGTTAATCGCCTACTTCTTCTAGTATATGTGCAACGCCTCAGAATTAAAATTGGAATAATTATTTCTTTAATTTATCTTTTAAATTTCAACACTACAGCTATCTACTTTCATAATAATGATAATAGAAACCAAAACTAATAATCACAATTTGAAAATACAACTGTATTCATTACTCCAAAAAATCATATACATTACTTAGGAATTAATAGTACAATTGCAATATATCGCTCTACTTCAAAGTACAAAAGAATAGCTTTAAGATAGAAAGAAATAAACTAATAGTAAAGTTGGTGAATTCTAATTTGATCAATATCACACACCTAATCCTCTGCTCTAACCTGAAATCAATTAAACCATATATAATAAGCTCAATGGCCCAACAAGTCTCTAAATCCTACAACATAATTCAAAGTACGATAAAGAAACAATATGTATGTTATCAGTGAATTCACAGTAGTGACATTCATTGATCATAAATCAGTGCATAAACAACAAAACTCACGTATAGAAGTAGTAAAGTCTATAGACAATAAAACAGTATAGTATGGAAGACAATAAACCTGTATTGTGAAGGAAGCCAATAAATCAAAGAAACAATGTGTCGAATATATAAATCCATTAAAGTTATTTTAATGCAGTAAACCCAAACACATACTATATTAGTATCATAATCACGTCCAATGTATAGCATCTCACAGTCAATGATAGTAAACAATAAAAAGTAAATAATATCAAAGGATCAATAATAGTAGCCATAGTAAAAAATTAGTATCAATCTTGATGATGACAATAATAATAGAGCAGTATAGTAACAATAACATTAATCAGTGGTAGTAACAGTACTAAGTTCATACAGTGATAGGAATCAGTATAGTAAAAGTAAAGTTGTATAGTAATAATGAATCAATAGTCGGTGAAATTAATAATATGCCTATATTAATAATATACCAGCTATTACCCAATCATACATCCATTTTCATTCTTAATTCCTATATAAATAATATGCTTAAATTAAAAACACTCAATTGTTTATTCAATCCAAATTGTATAAAATACAAAAAATCTATTTTACTCGGTGACATTTAGAAATTAATCAGTCAAAATGCCTATAATGCTTGGTACTATAACATACAAAAAGTTGCATTATCGAAATTTGTTAAAATGGGGGAAAATACAATAAAATCAATTATGTGGAGAATCAAACAGTTGAACTAAAAAAATTAGAAAACAAAAGTTAGGAATAAGTCACCTACCTCAATTGGAATAATTTCGTAAAAGGGCGAAGTGATCTAGCAGATAAAATCAAAATTTTCTCCCTTTCCCTCTTCTCTTTTATGTTCACTCTCTCCCATTTCCTTCTCAGGTAAGCCAATCATGAGTGAGAGGGAGGACGAGTGAGTGGAGAATATATATATATATATTGGACTAGCGCCACAATGCTCAAGCCCAACGCCGCAAAGCTGCACGTATAATCCAGAATTATTATAGAACATACACTTCAACGCCACAACGACAATTTCTAACGCCACTGTGCTCTAGACCCAGCGCCGTTGCGCATTCAAACAACAATTCTTCTCTCTCTCTCTCTCTCTCTCTCTCTCTCTCTCTCTCTCTCTCTCTCTCTCTCTCTCTCTCTCTCTCTCTCTCTCTCTCTCTCTCTCTCTCTCTCTCTTTTGAGTTGTTATAATATGTTACTTAACTAGAAATAATCTAGGGTATCCATTCTCATTGCTTACATTGACCTAACAAGCTAATGTTGATCCAACTCTAAATTTGAACCCTTGCAAACAATTCAACATATTTAAATATTCTGCATGATCCTCTCTGGGATTGTAACCTGGGTGGCTTAGCCCAAAGTCGTTTTAGGCTAGCTCAAGATCAATTTTAGATTGATCATGAACTCTCTAGCCTTATATGCAGAATTTAGAAATCTCGATTTAATTATGGTGATTTTCCAAATATTGGTACGTCGCCTAGGAAAAACCCTAATCCAATTTATTCATAATTAGCCTTAATTGAGCCCAATAGCCCAATTACTCGTTAAAATTTTCTATTGTACTATCCTCAATCATATTTGAAGTGATCTTATTGACCATTACTCAATTTTTACAATAGTGTTAGGATTGACCAAAAATAAACCTTGCCCCCAAAACTCCTAGACCACTAAACTTAATTGATTATTTTGGAACAATTTATCTAATATATTTGACAATTTTATTCCAAAATATTTCTATCATTAGACCATAGAAAAATTAATATAAAGTGTATGTCCGTAAAATATGAGGACAAACTTAAATCCTTACCAACCACATTTAGGCCGAAGTGAACTACTAAGACCAAAATATAGAAATTAATGAAATTGACCTTGAACATTGATCCCAATAATGTTATACACAACCTAATTAAGCAATATTAATCACTAGATTAGCCTAATTATGCCTTTAATTGAAAGCAAGCCCACGTTAAACTTGACTCAAAAATATCTAAGCCTTTAAATTAGTGAAATTGATTGAACCTAGACCTTGCATTAAATTTTGGTAGGTCAAATATTGGTCGAACATGTGCCTCTAATTATATTAAAATATATTCATAAATATTAAGGATATTTTGAAATTTATTTAACATTTACAATAATTATTACCTAAAGAGTAAGAAATTATAAAAAATCTCAAACAACTTAGAAAATTTTCAAAAATATTTAATGATGATTAATCTTTGACTTCTAATTTTAGAAAGTTCAAAATTAAAAATGGTAAAACTGATTAACATATATTTTTTATTATTAAAAATGTACATTTTATGTTGGCTTGTGCTAATAATAATAATAATAATAATAATAAAAGGTTTGCTTGTGCTAACTAGGCCTAATACCCACTCAAATTAATTGTTCTCTCCTCAAACCCTCTTAATAAGCAAATCAAACATGACGAACTAGAAGAGTAAAGCTAGCTAGGATTGGGCTGACTTTACTCTATCGTGACTTGAACCTCTCCCTAAACCAAAGGTCCCCAGGGTTGTCTAGGGTTTCCGTCCATACATGCATGAGCAATTACTCGGTGCAGTCGAAGTCGATCCTTCACATTCACAACATGGAGATGAGTAAAACTAGAACTAGCTAGGAAAATCCATGACTTGCATTTTAAACTTTATGCTATTTCCATATGATAGATCATGAAAATAATATTTTGACACAATAGGAAAGCAAATAAATATATTTTTTTTTCATTTTTTTCATTCAATCAGCTCTGCAAACATTCATAAACTTCTATTTTGGTTCAACAATCTTCATTAATCCCCCTTCCTGGCTTCCTTAGTCTCTCCAAACCAAGGCCAATTCTTAGTTTAACCATTGTTAAGCTAGACTATCAACCAACACTTAGCTTCAGCATGCAGGTTTAATGCATGGAATTTTCTTTGAAAAAAATAAAGGTAACTTTTGCTTGTACCGGTACAAATGTATACTGTACACACGTGTACGTGCACTAGGCGCACTTGAACTTCACTTGATGCGCCCACGTGATCTGCTGTACTAAGGTGAAAGCGCCAGCATATTGAAAGAACTACCAGGCTTCCTATATTTGGATTAAAATTTATACTATCAACTGAAGGATTTGAATTTGAAATTTATATATATGGGTTAAGATTAGGGTCTCAAAATGGGTCCGTGGGTCAGGTTTGGGTCGAATTTAGATTGATCCGAGTTTAAACGAGTTGATCTTAACCCGGCCCGATTTTACAAACGGGTCAAAAAATTCAATCTGAACCCAACCTATGCGGGTAGGGGTGTCAATTTCGGGTCACGGGTCGGGTTCGGGTCGAACCCGGAACTGACCCGGGTTCAATCGGGTCGACCCTAACCTGACCCGTGTAGGTAAACGGGTTGAATATTCGAACCTGGACCCTACCCGGCGGGTTGTCGGGTTGACCCAACACGGCGAGTTGCCGGGTTGACCCAACCCGACACGGGAAGGAGACCAGCGTTGATGGGTCGCGGTCGAGAGCGGACGCCGGCGGCGACGCGGATGCGGGTTGGTTGGGGCGGCGGGTGCGCGGGACGCGGGCGGGTGCGCGGGCGTGCGGTTGCGCGGTACGCAATCATAATTTTGGTTCTACAATCATAATTTTGATCGTTATTGTAATTATTATAAATGTATAGGTTGAATTAAAAAAAAAAAGGTGAAAAATATGATAATCCTTGTTAGTGATAATCAATACAGGATATGAGGGAACAGGCATCATTTATAATTTTGAATTTGTGCAAAGAACTTCATTGCACGTCTTAGGATGGATTAGAGATGAAAAAAAATATAATGGAGAGAGAGATCTTTCTCTTATCTTTCATTTGAGATAAATTTTTTACTACTTTTTAAAGCAGTTTTCTATTATGAAAATTTCTAACTCAAGATATTTGTACTAAAAAATTACTTTAGAAGTCAATAAGAAAACTAAGAATTCTTTTGAGATAGTTTTTTTTTATTATTTTCTGCAGCAGTTTTTTAGTATAAATTTTTTTTGAAAATAATAAAAAAATAATAATGTCCAAAACAGAGCCTAAATGATTTACTTCTATGGTTGATATGTTGGGTGAGTACTATATTAATTTTTTGTAGCCGGCTATTTGTTGAGAACCCAAATTTAACTGATAAGTTATATTGTTTTTTATTCAATTGATAAGGTTGAAAACTCCTTCGAAAGTTTTCTATAAGGCTTCGTTCGGGACGATTTTCTTACTGTTCTTAAAGTAATTTTTTAGTATAAAAATTATCCTAAAAAATAACTTTAAGAAGCAATAAAAAAGTCATCCGAAATAAAACCTAAGTAACTCCAGGCTTTGATAGGCATTTGAAGTTTATTCAATATAAGCCGGTTCAATAATCAACTATGATGCACCGACACTTCTCCTCAAAGAGGCGTGCAGTGTCCGACACCGTATCCGACATGACACTCGTCCGATACTCCTCCGACACGTGTCGGACACGCCGAAAACGTGCCCGATTAAAATATATTAAATACAAATTAGACACGCGTGTCCGACACGCGTATCTTAAATATTTTATGAATTTTTTAAAATATAATTTCTTGTATTTGGCGGGATTTAAACTAAATTTCTTATTTCCTATCCACAACATCAAATCAATGTCCGTACGTAATACCCAATCATCGAATATTCTCATTTTCATTTCTTTTTGGCAATGAGGGTATTTTCATCTCCTCTCTCGGTGACTGATAAACTATATCGACACCTGACTTTCGACATCCTAATACTAATCATTTTAAGCACAAATTCTAGTTAAATCACTTATTATTTTCAAATCATTTTTAAAATTATACTTATTTAATTTTTATACATCATTTTTTAAAATATAAAAACTATAATACCGTGTACAACCCGTGTCTGTGTCCTATATTTTCAATAACTAATATGTCCCGTATCCGTGTCGTCGTGTCCGTGTTTGTGCATCATAGATAATCAACATGTACTTGAATCCAGTCTTTTTTATGTAGGAGTGGAGGAGGCAAGATCATTGTTCAAAGTGGTTGGGTTGATGGTACGAGCCTCTCTAATGTGAAAAAGCAATCCTTATCTAATTATGATAATGATGAGATCGACCAGGTTGAACCACTCTCAAGTTTCATTTTTCTCTTCCTCAAGTAGCAAAGATGAGACTAGTTGGGCTACCTATTTAACAAATTATTTATGGTGATATACTATGATGAAGATGAATTCAACAAAATGATTACAACTCTTTCAACCTCCATCGCCCGTTGATTACGGTCTTTTTGACCTCGGTCATTAACTGACTATGATCCTTCCGATTTTCGTCTCCCAATTATGATCATTCAATCACAATCGTCCGACTACGATGCTCCGACTAATATCGCCTAACTATTATTATCCTTTCTACCAAATAAACAAGTCAATAATCTTTATAGAACTAATGATTTCATGTTATTGGATTCTTCCAATTCCAACCACATAACGTGTTATATACAATGTATATTTGCTATATTGTGTCAATACATTTTTCCGAGAAATATGTTAAATATTTTTTATTAATTAAATTTATAAGTACTGCTGTTTTGAAAACTTGGCCCCACAAGAATAGCATTCAGCATTATGCTGAGGTGGAGAAACTGATTTTGATTTTTTTTTTCTGAGTTTTTTGTGACTCGAGATGTTGTGATGTTCACAGAGATTGAGATTTTAATTAATTGAATTGTCTTGCTCCTTGCTCCATATTTATCCCTAAGAAGTAATTTCATACATTTCGTTATAAAATCTCCGTATGATCAATGCAACCCTTATGGTTGTCCTTTTTAATAAATGGGTTAGGTTCGGATCTTACATTCCGACCCATTTAATTAGCGGGCCAAATTTGTGGTGACCAGTTGAAAATGACATGTTTAACTTTTTTTTCTTAAATTCTTTTGTTTGTTGATATGTTCTTCTTATTTTGATCAATTAAACTAAAAATTATAGTTGTCAAGTTATAATTTTTTTAATAAAAAAGGATTGTCGAGTAGGGTTCAATTCATTATCTAAGTCGCCTGCAGGTCAGATTTGGGTCACCTTTTAACCCATTTAGTAAACCGGCTAAGTTCAACTCAACTGGATTCATATCATGTCAATTTCGAAGTCCGATACAAATCTAACTCATTTTGACACCCACTAAGTAGTAGGTGAGGATTTGATAGAGCCTTAGCTCAATTGGACAGTCATAAGATCTACCCAACTAACAAATTGCTATTAACCACAAGTAGCTGAAACACAGATAAATTAAAAAAATTAAAAGTGAATCTAAGGGACTCAATATTTGAATTAGGGGTGTCAATTTTTGACACGACCTGAACTCGATCTAGAAAAATCCGAGTTAGGGTCAACCCGAACCCGAAACGGGTCGGGTTCGGGTTCAACAAATCAACCCATTTTGAAAATCTCAGCAACCCGAAATTGACTTAAAATTGACTTAAAATTGACACGAAAACTACTATTTGACCCGAAAACCTGTTTTTGACCCAAAAATCGAAGATTAGCCCAATTTTTTATCCCAAAACTAGCAATTTTGGGTCAACCCCGGGTCATTCATGTCGGGTCGGGTTGACTCGGACCCGAATCGGGTCAGGTTCGGGTCCGACAACTTTCGTTATTATTCAGGTTGACCTGAATAGTGCCGTGTCAATTCCGAGTTCGACTCGAACCCGACCCGTTGACCCAAATTGACACCCCTAATATGAAGAATACAAAAGATCTAGAACTGACCCTCAATATGTGGATAATATCCAACAAAATATATAGCAGCAAAGAAGAAGGAATGGTAGCTGAAGAGAGGAATGAGAAGAGTTTTAGAAGAAAAAAGTCTCTTAGGATGGCAATTGTGAATCCTCTTATTTCTCTCTAATGGAAATAGATCAAGCCAGTGGCTATCAACCAAAGTTCTAATTAATATTGATTTAACAACTTTATCAAGTAATTTATTGAGCCAGAAATAAGAGGTAAATGAATCCTAACATTGGAAGATCAAGGAAAGACAAATTTGCTAATATTATCAAAATTTAAGTTTTGTTTGGGACAGCTTTCCAACTACTTTTTAAATATATTTTTTTGTGCAAAAATTTCTTGAACTAGAAATTTTTGTACTAAAAAAACTATTTTAGAAATTACTAAGAAAGTTGCCCCAAACAACGCCTTAGTTATTAATTTTTTTAATTATTATTATGATGTGAGTTTTTGAGCGAATGTGTGCATTTCCTTTTCAAAATCAATAATTTTTATATGTGACTATTAAATTATCATTTGTCTAATTTTTTGTATATTTATGATTTTCATCTAAAAATATGATAGTTATCTAAAGTAGAAGTTTGAGATTTTTTTTTTGCGTGATTTTATGACTCTCATTCAAGATTTTAAGGAAGAAAATCCAATCAAAGACTTCTTATATTAGATTTGATCTCAAAGCTTAAGATTGCTTCATCATGGTACTTATAAATAGGACATAACAAATTGGTCAATCAATAAGATAATGACATAATGCAGTTTAAATGAAATTGGCTAAGTTAAATTTTCTAAATAATTGTGTGTGTGTGTGTGTGTTAGGTACAAAATTATATTCTTACTTTAGATGAGAAGTATAATTTTATGAAAATTTTAAAATAAACAAATAACTTAAAAATATTTTTTTCAAAGGTAATAATATGTATGATTTTCAAATAGTTGAATATGCTAAATTAAAACTATTAGAAAATGCTCAAGAATTTTGACAAATATTTATCATTCAATGAGAATAATATTTATCATTCAATGAATGTAAAAACCAAATAAATAATTAATTTAAGAATTGTAAATTAATGATTGGTTGAAGAAATAGTATCTTTCAGAGTAATAGGTAAGGCTTTACCATCAACAACTAAGTACAACCTATTCTATGTTAATTTTTTGTGGCATTTAATTGCGTTACATTGTTGACTTATATCTCAAATTTATAGGTCGAGCTGTGGACTCAGCACTGAGGCATCGTGGACATAAATCGCTCAATGCTGATCAATAGGCTATGGGTTACATTGTTGACTTAGATCTCAACGTGGATCTTCTTTGAGATAGGTTTGTTTGTAATTCGAAAAATGTTGTTCCACAAAGAAAAATTTTGTTATATTTTTGAAGTTTGTAGAAGACCAAGACCTTGCCTAAGTTCTTGGCATCTTAAGCAAGGTGATTTTCAATGGATGCCTAAGCGCTTGAAGTTGTTAGAGAGGTGTGGGAGGTGCATACTATGAGCACTTCTTTCTTTTCCCATACATTAAGGAGATAAAAGTCTATATCTAGTTCCTGAAGATTTTGGTAAAACAAAAATTGAAGGAATGATTGATATTCACAACTCTACTATTGTATCTGAAGAATGTTGTTTGATTTTCCATCCTAAAATTTAGAACAGAAAATCAGGTATGTGTACATTAAAAGCGTTGCAATGTAATTAATTTTCAAAGTTTTTTTTTCGTTTTTCTCTATTTTATCGTAGCGTTTTACAGTTTTGAAATTTTTAATCAGTCTGTTGTTGATATTGTTAGATATTGGTCCAATTTTAAGATAATTGTTCCTAATTTTAACAGCTAATCTTTCTTATCTACATATAAATGCTATATTTTTATGTAATGTAAGTCAATATAATATTTGAGATGCAATAATAAAAAATATATATAGGAAAATCTATCAAATTTATATATATATATATATATATATATATATATATATATATATATATATATATATATATATATATATATACTTCAAAAATCATAACTTCCAATTTAATCGGTGAAAATTCAATATGTTCCTGTCAAAATGCTCATATTAACATCATCTATCAAATACGAAAAGTTATATGGTAAAAACATAAATAATATCATCTATCAAATACCAATACAAAATTATCCTTATTTTTGCATAACATAAATACAAATTTGATCAAATAATATAGAAAATATAAAATTGTAGAAATCATAAATAACATAATGGTTCCTTATAGTGAGATGAGCAAATTTCTCAATAGGGTTGACTGCCAAAAATTGTTCAACGACCTTCGAATCTAGCTTTCACTCTTCTCTCTCCTTAAAATTCTCTCCACTACTCGATTGTGTTTCTCTGTTTCAGCCAAACGAATGTAATAAAAAAGGATTTAAAAAAATTGATGTTGGATTAAGATTTTTATTATTAATATGATAATGTAGTATAAATATAATTATATAATTTATTCAATTTTCAGTATAAAATTCATATAAATTATTTTGGGCTTTAAAAATTATAGTAAAAATCCATAAAATAGCCTTAATTTGGTGAAATTGGTGCAGTCCCTAAATTCCTACTTATGCCGAAAAATATCAATTTCTTTAGGATTTGCACTAGTGCCAAAAAATTATAAAAAAATTAGAGTAACATCACCCTCTCTTCTCTCTTCTCTACTGACCGTGGGATGCAAGTTTTTTTTTTTAAATCCTTTTTTTTTTTGTTTTTTTTTTTTGTAGTTTTTTTTTTCTTTCTTCAGAAATTTCTTCTAAAAGCACAAACATGTAAATTAAATAGTTTTTTTTTGTGTTATTTTGTTGGAATGATAAAATCTGCATTAGTGTTTTTTACTATTTTTTATAAGTGTTTAGTGATGCAGTTTTATTTTTAATTTGAATGGTGAGAATGTGAGATCTGTAGCTTGGTAAATAGAAAATATAGATAAAACATTCAAATATTGATTCCATTAGAAATTCATTTGATTAAATATGAGTTTTGATAAAATATTTAGATCCTAGAACACTTAGAAACTTAGGATATTTAAGAATTGATTTTGAGGTATTTTAAATCCGGTTTTAATACATTTATATTTAAAACGAACATGTTGATGAGATGAATTTAATGATACTAGAATAATTAGATTACTTATTGAAAATTGCAAGAGTATATTGCCATAAATCATAAATTCTAGTAGTCTTTCAAGACTTTGTAAATCATATACACATATCATTTTGAGAACCAATTAACAATATTTTTGTATAATCATGTTTAAAAATACCAATTAAATTGGTTATTGAAAGTTTAAAATTAAAATATTGTCATATATAAGTCATAACATATGATTTAAGTCATACAATTTGATGATAATATTGTACGATGTGTATTTATATAATGATCTGCCAAACAAATTAAAAAGTATGATTAATAATGCTTGATCTAGGCAATCATATACGGTGTTTGTTGTATGTGCGTATTGACATTTACTTTATGTTATTGTTGATGTTTGTGGCCAATTTCATATTATTGTAGATGTCTGTTATTGATTGTTTTTATCTCTTGTTCACTGCCACCAATGTCGATCATCATTGATTGTTAAGTGCTTATTAAAGTTGATGTCCGTCATTCTTCAATTTTCACTTAAAATTAGCATTGATCACTTTGTCATGAAATCACTTCATATTTAGTGGTAGAGAAGGGTTGATTAGTGTAAATTTTGCAACATAAGTTTAAGCTTGATTAGATTACTGGATTTTGGATAGAAAAAAGATGATATTTTAGCCAATTCCTTCCAATATTTTGCCATTATTTATTTGGTACAAATATGGTGTCTTTGTAAATTAGTTTAGAATTCATTTGATTGTTGATACTAGAATGGAAGATCCTAGTGCTCAGCCTGCAACATCAGTTCATAGTGTGTGTGAAAAATATATATTACTTGTAATCATTTCACTGGAATTAGAAGTGTTGATGGAAAGAAACAATTCAAATGCTTGCCTTGTGGTACTGTATAGGGAGGTGGCATAAGCAAAATGAAATAACATTTAACAAGAGTTAATGAGAATATAGCTTCGCGCAAAAAGGTTGCACATGATGTTTGCTACTAAATGCAAGAGAATTGAAAGGATATATAAAATGAAAGAAAAAAAAGAAACCAAAGACAGGAGGACCTGGAGAGTGCACCTATTCATATATACGACATAATAGAAGGGATTCTTCTTCTCTGCCAACATCACAAACATTTGAAGTACATAAAGAAAGAATTGATAAAGGAAAAAAGAAAACTTGATGACATGGAGATTTTTTTTGCTAACAAATCTAAGCCTGGATCACAACATAAACTTAAAAGTGTCTTAGCATCTAAAAAAGTAATATATCATATAAATATGGTTGTAGTAATGTGGTTCTTTGATGGTTACACTCCATTTAATGCCTTGAATTCAATCTATGCACAGAAAATTGTTGATGCCATTGGAGCCCTATGTTACTATTACACAGTTCCATCATACTATAGAATGCGAGCTAATCTACTTAGGGATTGCAAAGAGGAGTGCATATTACTTACTGATTCCTATGGATAATATTGGAAGGAGATGTGTTGTTTAATCATGGCTGATGGTTGGACTTATAAAGCATAACACTCATAAAGTTTCTTGTTTATAATTTACGAGGCGTATGTCTTTTAAAATCAGTTAATGCATCTGCTCTCACTAGTAATGTCCCAACTTGTATTCTCTATTCACTGAGGTAGTCAAATTGGTAGGCTTGGAGAATATGATGCAACTAATAATTGATAATGTTACGAACTATAAGAAACCTAGTGAGATATTACATGAAAGATTCAATAGTATTTACTAATCACCATGTGTCGCACACTATCCGAATTTAATTTTGAAGGATATAGGTCCTACTCGCTTAGAAGAGTTTGTTAGAAAGGCATCAAGGGTGATAATTTTTATTTATAATCATATATTTATATTTGGATGGCTTAGAAAAAGATCATATTGGAAGGAGATTGTACGTCTAGGAGCTACACAAGTTGTGAATGCCTTCATAATTTTAAGAAGTGCCTATGATTACAGGCATGACTAACAAGTTTTAGTCACTAGTAAATTTATACATATTCACTGTTACCTAAAACCACAAAAGGAAAAGAGGTTGTTGCTATCATTTTGGATATGAACTTTTCGAATGAGTGTCGTGTTATTTCAAAAAATATATGATCCATTGATTACATTGCTGCGTATAATTGATTCACATGAGCTAGAAACCCTCACTGGGGTATTTATATGATGGTATCTACTGGTAATTACGAAAGGCAATAAAAGTCATATTAAAAAAGTGAAGAGATTATATAAGTTATATACTATTATCATTAAGAGAAGATAAGATTCTAAACTTAGGCAAGATCCAATCAGCTTCATAATTTTTTAATCCTCATTTTTAGTATGACAAGGAGAATTATTGTTATAAGTCGGAAATTCTACAACGTCTTATTGAGTTGATTAGGAATAAATACATTTATTCAAAGCCTAGATTTGCAATGAATGAGGTTAGACTTTTTTGTGATGCCTTAAAAAGTTTCGAAAAGATAATTGCTATCACAATGACAAAAGAAATATCACAATGACAAAAGAAATATAACCAAGTAATTTTTTTTCAATGTCAACATATACTTATATTTTAATTTTACAAAAATGAAAATTTACTAATATCTCTCACTTGTTATTTTGTAGATTAGTTGTGTAATTAAATTGTTTGGATTAAGTGAACTTGTAAAAATTAGCAATAAGAATTATATTGCTAAGTCAAATATTATTTTTCTCAGGCTATGAAAGAAATTGGAGTGTTTTTAACAAATCCTCTTAAAGAGGCACAATCTTTTGGAGCATCAATGACTCAACAATTTAGTATATATTAAATACAACCTTAATTTGAAGAATATGTATAATTTTCAAGTATATTTATATAGAATAATATTTTTTGGCCATATGCCAATGCATTGACTAAAGTTACTTTTTCAGCTTTTAGGTTTTTGCATAAGAAAAAAAATTATGATTCTTTGGACTACACATGTATTGAACTGGTTGAATTCTGAATAATTTGATAATGAGCAAACTCCAAAGATTGTCTTAGAGGATTTAAAGAATGAAATCTATACAGAGGATACAACTCTAGTTGTTGAAGAACAAATTAAACAAACATTTGACTCAACAAAGGCATTGTAAGTTGATAATTAAATATAAAATTATATTTGGATAAATTTAAAATTGAAGTCTTATTTCATATTTCTTATTTGTTAATGAAGTTGATGTTGATAATGAAGGAGATGGAGATGATATAATCGGTTATATGCTATGAAATCATTTCGAACGGAAGATTTTGGATAGTAACCTTTGGGGCTAGTTTTGCTGATAGAAATATATGAAATTTTTTATATATAGCCTCTTGTAAAATTATTTGAACTATTTAACTCGGAAAGAAAAATGTTTTGCATTTATCTCTATATCATGAATGTACTATATGTTATTAAATATTATAAAATGTGCAAGACTTTCTACTAGTTATATTGTTTTCTTTTTTTAATTAATTAATGCATTTTACTTATTTCTTCTATATAACTATATAAGTGTACAAGTATAGTAACTATCATTTTTTTTGTTCTCATAGATGAAAAATATTTGATTTTCAACGTTCAAGTTATAACTATAAAGAGGTAAGTTGCTGACAAAATATATTCATTTAATTTTAAAATTACTGCATTTATTATTCTATATATTTTAAGCTTCATATTATGATTCTATTTAATTTTTGTTATATTTTTACAAATGATTGCATCATTATTATGTAAATTATATAATTTTTTTAAATATAATTAGTGTTTATTATGTCATCCGGTTCAATCCTATTTGACGTCGATTGAATCATCGAACTGTGAACCACTTCTTCTTACGTTTGGTTGTCTAATATGATTTACAGAGCCTCGGAAAAACTATATATATCCTCACCAATTTTCAAAGAAATATTTTTCTCATAGAAATTTTGCAAATATTTTAATCTAAAATCTTAAAATATGAAAGTATAAGATGGTGTGGTAAGAATTTAAGAACACACGCATAATTATGTGCACAAATCAGTTGTAATAATAACCACGATTGATTCAGAGATAATACTGTACCATATCTATTCTATAATAGAACTCACTCATCGAAGAAGGCCAAATGGAACGTGACCATAGAAAAGGGCCACGCATTGTTCCACCATGCCACCAGCCTTCATCTTGCCCGCCGATAACCCAACACACTTTGGATACGCGGATAAAATAATTTAATAAAGCTATGATCTCCTCCACATAACCAAACCCTAACATTGCATGCACCTTGCACTAGGGGTGCAAAGTAGTCAAAAAAAATAAAATAAAATAAAATAAAATAATAATAAAAAAGGTGCAAAGTAGTCAAGTCTATTCACGAGTCACTCGAGCTAGACTCACGGACTTGTCAAGCAGCTCGAGTGCAGATGCCAAAGAAGGAAGGAGGAAGGCGGAAGGCTGAATCGTAGGGCGAAAGGTGGAATCGAGAAAGGCTAAAGCGTAAGAGTGGGCCCGAGATCGAAGGAAGAACTGCTAGCGTGAAATCGGAAGCGGGCTCGGATGCGGAAGCGTGCTCAAATGCGGAAGCGGAAGCATAGACATGAAATTGTGGACATTGAATTGGGAATCAGGAGCGAAAGCAGAAGTCTCGCGAGATACCTCTTGAGCTAGCATCGATTGCTATGAGCTGAGCTCAAGTAGGACATTTGAGCTCAAGTTGACTCACAGTTTGATTGACAAGCCGAGCTCGATACAACTCATTTGCACCCTTTTCTTGCACCTCATAAACTCATGGAACTTTTTGATATTTTCCTTCTCTCCTTTGGGGAAGCATCCGGTGGCGAAGCTGGTGATAAAATTTTTCTTTTAAGAGTGAACAAAATAAAATTGAAATGTACATAATCTTAAGGGTGGACTAAAAAAAAATCTTAGAATTTTGAGCAAATGATTTATTGAGATAAGATAAATAGTAATTAAAATACTTATTCTATTAAGAAAAAAATTAATATGAGCAATTATCTACCCCCGTGCTCTTCTTAGATCCATTCTTCTATGAAAAGTGCTCCACTTCTAAAGAGTTCTATGGAAGTCGATTTCTAGTGCTCTTTGGAAGGCACTCATGACCTCTTTCAAATCTTTTTCGAGCAAGTTTTGACCTAATGATGGAGATGGAGGTTAGAGAAATAAATATTTGAAAAGTTTTGACCTAATTAGTTTAAGTTCCTCCTCTTAATTATTACAAATGAATAAATAATATGGGATTGTCGCCGCATGCATCTACAAATAGTAGTGGAATAAATTACAAAGCGTTTAAAGGATTTATTTAAAATTAAAATAAAATATTTTCTATAAAAATATTCATTAAAATTAAGCTAATTTTGTTACATATTGATATATTATGTTAATGATTTTATTGTTCACATAAAATGCATCAATGCAACTAAATTATCAGATAAAACAATTAAATTTAATGATGAATATAATTAAAACATTGTATAATATGTATAAATCATTAGATAAATAATTCAGATTTCATTCGAGACAGTTTTTTTACTGTTTTATAAAATAGCTTTTAAGTTTTGTTTGGGATATGAGTACTTTCTTACTGCTTCTTAAAGTAGTTTTTTAGTTAAAAATTAAAATTTTTGTACAAAAAAGTTGCTTTAAGAAGCAGTAAGAAAGTCATCCCAAATGAAGCCTTAACATAAATTTTTTTTTTTTATCATGCATTTCGACGGACCACGCTCCCGTCTCTCCGTCTGCTAGGGTTTCGCCCTTTTAGGGCTTCTGCCCCTGCGCCGCCATCCTTGCCGGCGGTAAGCTTTTAATGGCGAAAAAATTGCTTGATCCTGGTTTCCTTTCGGGTAAGCAACCTAAATCCTTTAAGGATGCTCTTTCTGGTTCCGTCGATTCGAATGTTTTTCCGGAATTTCGCATTTCTTCGAATCGGGGAATGCCATCTCTGTGGTTTTCGGAAGAGAAATTTTTGCATCTAGCTAAGCCCTTTGAGTTTGCGTTGGTTGGGAGATTTCCCCTTAAACGTCCTTCTTTAGATTCAATCCGTAGGTTTTTCGTGATTTTAAAGTTATCTGGGGAATTTTCGGTGACTTTGTTGGATCAAGCTAATGTTTTAATCAAGCTTGCCAATGACATGGATTATGCTAGGGTTTTTGCTCACTGGTCTTACTTGGTTTATGGCTGTTTTATGAAAGTGATAAAGTGGTCTCCGGTTCTAGATTTGTCGGAAGAATCTCTGATTGTCCCTGTTTGGCTTTCTTTTCCGGGATTACGTCCCCATCTTTTCTCCTCCCGTATTCTTTTTGGGTTGGGTTCGGTCTTTGGTAGGCCGATTCATACTGATTCTGCTACGGCTACTGGTTCCCGTCCATCAGTTGCGCGTGTGCTTGTTGAAATAGATGAATCCAAATCCTTTTCTGATACTGTTTGGTTGGGTCCGGAGAAGTTTGGGTATGCCCAGAAAGTCATTTTTGAGGGCATGCCTAATTTTTGTTCTCTTTGCAAAGCTTTAGGTCATAAAAAATTAGAATGTCCAAAAATTTTGTCCAAAACTACCCCGGTTGGTTTCCCTGCCCCCGTGGATATTCCTTCAGTCCATGTTTCTAATGAAGACCCGATTACTGCTCCTGTTTTTGATAATTCTGCGAATTTATGTAATGTTGTAATCGAGCGAGATGCTTTAGAATGTGAAAATCTTGTTAATTGCCAGTCTGCTGATGTGGAGGGTGTGGTCTTGCCTGATGTTGATTGTCGGGTTGGTTCTCCTGATGCGGGTGTGCTGTCTGATTTGGTTGTGGGCGGTGTTTCTACTATTGCTGATGTTTCAAATTGTGCTGGTGTGAATCTTAATAATGCTAATGTTTTACACCCTTCTTTTGTCGATGCTGTGCGGGATGGAGTTGTTTGTACTGCGAATGTTAGTGGTGTTGGTGAAATGCTGGAGAAGGATTTTGGTATTAATTCTACCTTATCTCCTAATGTTGTGCCGTTTTTTCTTCCTATATTACCGTCTGATTGTGTTGAGGTATTGCTGGAAAATTCTGTGGGTGAGCCTGTAACTGGGGATATTCCTCCGGTTCATTGTTCGGGTGTGCCTCATAAACGCTCTATGGTTTCTAATAATGTCATTGAGGTTCCCGTTAATTTGGTTGATACGCGATTTGTGGGCACTTCTTTAGGCGACTCTTCTGGACTGGATATTAGGAATCATTTGAATTGGTTGGATTCATCCGAGGGTGAACCTGACTCCGAATTCTCTGATGGAGCTGACTTGGCGTCGCCGAATTTCTGTGGTGGGTCTGACCCGGGTTGTGATTTCACTCTTGTTAATGTTAGACCCACTTCTTATGTTGGAACTCGGGGTAGATCTCGTGGTAGAGGCAGGGGTCGCCGTAGGCGATATTGATTTCTGCTAATCCTCTGTCTTGCTTTTGTTCTTTTTTTGTCGTATGGTTTTGTTGTTATGTCGTAGAATGAGCAATGATGGGTTGGTGCTCGTACCATTGTATTTCGCTGGTGGCAACCATTGTTGTGGAAGTTTCGGGTTGCTTCGGGTCGGCTTTTATTCTCCACCTTTTGGACGGTCCTGGTGGGGTGTGGTGGTGCTGGAAGCCTCAACCACTAACTAAGCCCACGGTTTCTTTGTAATTTTCTTTTTATTTTCGTGCTCTTTCTTATTGTAACCGTTTATTATTATTATTAATATATGCTTCTTTTCTCAAAAAAAAAATATAAAAAAAATAAAAAAAAAAACATAAAATTTTTTTAACTAGAAATATTTATACTTAAAAGTAGTAAGAAAGCTATCTCAATAAAACTAATGCTCCGTTTGGGACGACTTTCTTCTTGTTTTTTTAAACAGCTTTTTAGTACTAAAATTTTTGTACTATAAAGCCACTTTAAGAATGAATAAAAAAGTCGTTCCAAACGAAGCTTTAGCTATATTATATTTATGAATGTCTTTAAATTTTGATATATTTGATATTTGTATTTGATTATACTTTATATATAATTTCTTTAATAATTGCTGGTTTCAGTGTGCTCGTTGGAAACCATTAGACAAATCAATTGTCGTGATGCTAAGTGGTGGATTTTAATTTATTATTATTATTATTATTATTATTATTAACAGAGCAATCGAGAGAACGTGGTGAAATTGCAAAAGCTTGAAATCCAATATTCCACTACCAAGATTGCCCTTCTAAATCTTGCTAGTGTTATTAGTTGACAAATTTGTATTAAAGGACTTAATTAATGGTAATTATATTGCTTAATTATGTAATTAAGGCTGATTGGTTGAGTGTCTTTATAGTTGAAGAAGAATAATGGTCAAACCCTATTTGCTTTTACTAGATGACATTTTGTTATTTTTATATTATTATTTAGTTTATATATATATATATATATATATGTTTATTCATCTCCTTGTAATTTAAATTTTTGTATGAAAATAAATTAGTTAGAATATTATAATCAAAATTTTATAATAAAATAAATTTAAATTTTAAATTTTGAGATAAATACATTCTAAAAGACCATTTTATGTTGGAACTAATATAAAAAAATTACTACAAAAAAAGTTAAAGATCATGAATGATATTTTAGTCCCTTATTGAGAAAAAAAATATTTAAATGTTTTGATAATGAAATAATTATTAAACATTTTTTTAGAATTTGAAAACGTTATAAATTATTATTTTTATATATTTTATTAGTTTGTCCTTGGAGTATCAAATGGAAAAGCTCCTAATAGTAAGTTTATTTATTTAAACATAAAAATTATTAAGTATATTTTACAAATGAGCTTACATTTGATTTATATCATAGAGATTTCCTACCAAATTATTATTAATCCTATTATGTAAGTAACATTGAAAACACTTTTATTATACAAAATAACGATCAATTCCAACCAACATTATATTTATTTTATAATGCAAAAAATATTAAAACAAAAAAAAAACCACAAAATTAGTACTGATACAAAATTTTCCTTCCTAATATACAAGTTAAAATACATATGGTCTATTTTTATTAGCTTTGTTTTAAGGCTTGCGATAATATATACTTTGTTTGGATTGGTTTTTTTATTATTTTCTAAAATAGTTTTTTAGTAAAAATTTCTTAATTTAAAAAATTTTGTACTAAAAATTGTTTCATAAAGCATTAAGAAAGCTGTCTGAAACAAAGTCTAAGGTTTCATTTGGGACGGCTTTCTTACTGCTTTTTAAAGCAGAATTCTAGTACAAAAATTAAAATTTTTGTATTAAAAAATAATTTTAAAAGGAATTAAAAAGCCATCTCAAACGAAGCCTAAAGGACGTCTTTCTTACCGCTTTTTGAAGCACATTTCTAGTACAAATTTTTTAGTTTAAAAATTTTTTGGACTAAAAAGCAGTTTTAGAAAATAGTAAAAACGCCATCCCAAACGAATCCTAAGTCAACTCTAAATTAATCTAATACATCTCAAAAAATTTCAACTTGGCTTGGTTTTTATTTTAAATATCATATAAATTTATTTGAATACGTTATACATATAATGAAATTCAAATTAATACAATGAAATAAAATTAACTAAATTTAACAGTGATACGTCAACATGAAATTATCTTGATCATGCATGAATCTCGAGGCAAAAAACTCAAACCGGAAACTTCAAAAATTAAATTCAGGAGCAAATGAACTCCAATTTCAGCGAGCTTACTGTCGAACTGAGCGTCTCGGAAATACGAACCCAACGACACCAAGTTCTACCCAATCCGAGCCCAAATGGGTCCGAATCATGGACCCGAAGTGCTATTGGAAGGATCAAACCACAATTTGGGTTACCAAACGGTCTCCGATTTTGACGTTCCTATACTCGAATCGAACGGCTCGACGAGACGAATCCAACGAGCCCAAGATCTCAGAATTCCGACATCACTAAAGCCCTCAAATGACCAACGAACGGTGCACGGCCATAGGATTCAACATCGGCCGTCCATTCGATCACTCCCTATTCGCCCTTGATCTCACGCCTATTTACAGGCCATGCCACTCCAGAAAATCTATAAATAGAGCCCCCATTTCTCATAAGAAGGGATCCAAGCAAGAGAGAGAAGAAGAGAAGAGAAGGAAGAAGAGAAGGAAGAAGCTCCTCCTCGACAGCCGCCGGACCACCGCAGGAACCTCGCCGGACCACCGCAGGAACCTCGCCGGACCACCGCAGAACCTCGCCGGACCACCACCTTAAGGCTCGACGTTCAGCCCCTACGTCCTGCTCAAGGCCCGACGTTCAGTCCCTACGTCCTACTGAAGACCCGACGTCTTGTTCAAGGCCCGACACTCAGTCCCTACGTCCTACTGAAGACCCGACGTCCTGTTCAAGGCCCGACATTCAGTCCCTACGTCCTACTGAAGACCCGACGTCCTGTTCAAGGCCCGACATTCAGTCTCTACGTCCTACTGAAGACCCGACGTCCTGTTCAAGGCCCGACACTCAGTCCCTACGTCCTACTGAAGACCCGACGCCCTGTTCAAGGCCCGACACTTAGTCCCTACGTCCTGCCGAAGACCCGAAGTCCTGCTCAGGGCCCAACGTTCAGCCCCTACGTCCTGCCGAAGACCCGACGTCTTACTTAAGTAACTGATTGTAATCTGATCACCCTTGGAGGTGATTTAGTCCTTTGTAACCAACTCAAAGTCTAGTGTAATCGTTTTCAACTGGGCTAGGCCCCGTGGTTTTTTCCTTTTCAAGGGTTTTCCATGTAAAAAATCTTGTGTTCTCTGTATGTGAGCTAGTTATCCGTTCAACGTTAAGACGCAGAATTAAATCTCTATCGCCGCGTATTTTCTAGCCCGCAACAAACAACATGAAGGATCCAATGCCATACTTTGAGCAATATACATTATAATTATTGCTTATCATTAATAAAAAATTACAATACGTCCGTGTTTTGTATCTACATTCTATCATAATAAAGTGATTTAAAATTTTAATAAAAATAAAAAATATTTTTTTTCTAACAACAGGTCCTCCAATATACTTAAGTTACTTGCTAATACTGGAATAGGAGTGTAAATGAGTCAAGTGGACTCGTGATCAGCTAGATCATGGTCATCTCGAAAAGTATCTTATGAGCCTGGCTCGATGAGTTAATAAGTCAAGTTTGTGCTAGTTTTGACTCGACTCGTTAGGACATCTCCAACCGAAAATCTCATTTTTCACTCCAAAATGCCGTGAAACTAAAAAATGCCGTGATTCATCTCTAATCGAACTCTATTTTGCTCCGTAACAGTCGAACTCTTCTTTCGCGCGTTTATTCAGCAAGTTCTGTAGATACCAAAAAATGGCGAAGATGAACAGTGCAACGCCAATATTGGTGTCGTATTGTTCATCCGCGATGAAATGGCGTAATAATTGTTGTTTGGTTGGAGCGACAGAAGAACGGCAACGGTCGCTCATTTGCTATTTTCCCTTTAATCTCAGTCGCCTAACTATGGTACCTGACCTCCGTCACTCGACTATGGTCCTACCGAACAAACGAACAGGCCAACATTCTCTTGAGAACAACTCTTATGTCATTTGATTATTCCAACTACAACTATGTAATATGTTCTTCATGATATATATTTGCAAATTGTGTCAACGCCTTCTCTTAAGGAAGGACATTATTTGTAAGTTGTAACCAATAACAAATAGTACTAGTTGAATCATTTTAACTGATCAAGTCTCCACAATTTTTTCCTTTTTAGGTTTTAACCACGTAAAAATTTAGGTGTCACTTATAAATCTTGCACCTCTCCTTATCTGCATGCATGTTGGGTCTTTATACAAAGTTAGGTCGCTAAATCCTCTATCTCTCTACCATTGCAAATGTTCTGACACGCAACAAGTATAAAGATGTTAGAAATATTCAAAAATTATATACGACTTTCTTCTTTTTGTTGATTATTTACTATCTTTCTTTTAACTTCTTGTTCGTTTTACTTTTTTATTTTAATAATTGCTTTAATCATAATAATTTCTTTCTTTCATATTAAACAACCGAGCTCGAACTTATAAAGTTCGAGCTCGAGCTCAAGCTCAAGCTCAACCCAAGGGTGACTCGAGCTCGGCTCAACTCTTTACAGCCCTACGTTGGATCACTTCAATAACTTTAAATAATAATAATAATAATAAATTCTCTCAAAAGCAAAATATGGACAACCGAGTAAACTATGCAATCACAAAGAAAGCCTTTTAAGTATGGACGACCATTTGGGGATGTCTTTTTCATGTATCCACTTTGAGGCACTTCATAGACGGATTGTTTGGAGATCATTTTTTATGCATTTTTCTTTTGTTGGGACACCTCCATGTTTTTATCTGCTATTACAAATGATTAACAAATTTGTTTTTTTAGCCATCTTAAATGGTTACTATTTTTCTACAGTGTTCGTTGCTTTGAGTCATGGGGGTATTTTTAGGCTTTGTTTGGGATGACTTTCTTATTGTTTCTTGTATCAATTTTCTTGTATAATTTTTTTAATTTTTTACTAAAAATTTGCTTTAAGCAACAATAAAAAAGTAGTCCCTAACCATGCTGGTTTTGGATCAGTTGGAAGCCTTCGTCAATTATTGAGCCTAATGGGTTGTATACCCTCTTGCTTTGGTCTTTCTGTGTTTTTTATTTTTTTGATCTCTTATTTCAGTTTTTTGTAACCCTCCTTTTTTGTTGGAATGAATGGTTTTGTTATATATATATATATATATATATATATATATATATATATATATATTTTTTTTTTTTTTTTTTATTTTTTTTTTATTTTTTTTTTATTTTTTTTTTTTTTTTTTTTTAATTTTTTTATTTTTTTTATTTTTTTATTTTTTATTTTTTTTATTGTATTATATATATATCTCTTCTAGGTAGTTCTATGATTTGCGAAAATTGAATCGCTCGTGTAATTACTCGTGTAATTAAAGTTTATCAATTAGTATGCTCAACGTGGCCCTCAATTTCCCAAAAAAAAAAAATTAGGACCAAAGTCATTGATTATGTGAATCTTAATGCAATTGAATATTTTTTTAGATTAATAATACAATATATATATATATATATATATATATATATATATATATATATATATATATATATATATATATATATAAAATATATTTTAAAAATTCATATAATAATCTCAAATTCAGATAATCTTGTATAGTGGATATCAAAATTTAAATAATAATTTATTTTATTTTATTTTAATTAACTGAAATAAATTTCTATGATTCAAGCAAAATAAGCGAGCCTGAAATTAAAAAAAAAAATTAACAATAAAAAAATTCGAAGCCAAGCGACCACTTTTCGTCCGGGTAATTTGTAAATAGTACCAACAATGGAGGGTATTTTCGTCAATGCATTTTCAACCAGGCGTGCGTGGTGGACTATCCACAAAGCACGAAAGCTTCTCATCGCCCCCGCCCTCAGTCCTCGTAGTGGATTTCCCTCACGCTTCTGCCTCTCCGGCACGTGCGGGCCCCACCCCGCACACCCCCTTTAAAATATCTATATTTTTATTTTGGCAGATGCACCCCCAAGAATTACGTAATTGCATCTGTAGCTCTGCTCTGCTGATGGAATTTACAAAAATTATTATCTGTGAGCTTAGCCATGAAAGCCCTTAAAATGTATGTGATTATATTTAGTTGGCCACGACGCTTTATTCTTGTCCTAACATCAATCTTTTACAATGGCCAAAATTGTAATTTTCATATATATATATAAGCTAAAAACAATATCATAAGTTTAATTTTATAATTTATAAATAAATGAAAAATGTTTAGCCTTCATTTTTTTAAAAGGAGGCTATTTGATTCAATATTACAAAGAAACTTCTTTACATAGCTATAATTGATGTTAAATATGATATATTTTATCAATTTCATCATAATTGGAATACCATTATGATTTGGAATACTTGTACAAGTAATAAGAGTTTATCAACTTAATATTAAACGAAAATTTCATGTCCAGATAAATTAATAGTTTCGCGTGTTGTAATATTCACGGTGATAATGAGAGGGAGTTTATCATCTTAGTATTGTATAAAAACTTGCGCAAATAAAATAAAAGCATCTATAAACAAGCGAAAGAGATGTTTTATTGAAAATCATCATAATAGAAAAACTTACAAGGCTTGACCTAATTTAAATGATTTCACTAGTAGGACTCGCATGTTATAAAATATGCATTTCCTACAATTAGTGATACAATATAGTAAACATGAATTATGGAAGAAAACTTATTTGGTGAAAGTGAAGGTTATCTTGAGGCATCGAAAGTAGCATCTGGTGATCATTAGTGATGTGCTTGATTGTTCTTCCTCAAATAGAGGAAACTGGTAAAGAATGAAGGCATCCTATAACTGATAACAACCATAGACTATGGTAATGATGGTGGGTTTCAATATTATTGGCAATGTTTAGCATTTACATTCATGTCAATGGTGGTAGCTATCCTTGCTAGTAATGGTGGACGCCAATATTGATGTAAACAATGGTTGTTAGTTATATTAGTGATTTTGAGGGCCAATGTTGTTGTTGATGGAGGGTATATGTCTTGTTGGTGATTTATGAAAGCAATGTTGGTGTTGACAATAAGAATCAACTTTATTAGTAAATTATAGGTGTCAATGTTGTTGTTTATAGTGGGCATCAACTTTATTAATGAAAACAAGTAATGGCATTGATATTGATAATGTCTAAAATGACCTTATTAGCAATGGTGAGCGCCTGCAATATTATTTATGGTGGATGTCAGTTTTGTGTGGATGGAGGGTATCAATGTTGGTATTGATGAAAGCATCTATATTTTTATAATTATGGCCACTACGTTAATGTGGATGAAGGGCATCAGTTTTGTTGACAATGGTGGTCATCAAATTTTATGCCAATGGCAAGCATCAATCTTCTTGGCAATAACACATCAATATTGATGTTAATTACAAGCATTATTCGTGTATATGATGGCAAGTCACAAGATTATTGGTGTTGATGATGAGTGTCAATATTATTGGTGTTATTATCAACTTATTGGAAATGACAGGCATCAATGTTATTGGTGATGGGATCATTGGTTTTAGCGATGGCTAGAGTAAGCTTTAGTGGTAGTGATAGAATTTATAGTGATCACTGCTAGACATAACTCTAGATTCAGTCCTCTATGATCTTTTTAGTAACTCATACCTTCTTTATAAAAATATGGAAAAGTTGAGCCTATTTAAATATTATTAGAAAGGGATATTTTAATCATTTGACATAAAATTAAAATACCTATGTCAATAATTTTTTTCTCAATTTTATTTATATAAATTTTGTAAATATTAACATTCAACAATCTTGGACTCACTATATTCATTTCATTGAGATGTTTATTTTGACTATAGATATAAAATACTTGGAGTATTTTGGATTCCTCAATTAAGCTCATGTCATCTATATTTCTATGTTCTTGATATAGCTTCAGTTAAATTTATATTGAGTCAAACTTATTATCTTTGGGATGGATAATGATGATGATGCCCCTTGTCACATCCCAATATATAAGTGAAAGAACATCTATTCTGTTCTCTTTATATATATATATATATATATATATATATATATATTCATTTATCAATCAGATCAATACGGACATCCAAAACTGATTAATTGCAAAAAAGAAAATCAATAAAATGTAAAAAATATAATTTACATTACTATTGTTAATAATTATAATCTACAACCATGGTATAAATAATATACACAATAGTCACGTTGGCTGCAAAAAAATATATAAACTAAAATCTAACATAAAAACTATACAAACATAAGTACACAGCCTCAAGTAGTAGACTCTTAAACTTGAAATCATTTAAAATCACATAATGATAATAAAAGTTCAGCAAGCTACTAAAAATCTATCATTGCTTTCAGTACAAGGCAAAAGAATCAATATATATATTCAATTCTAGTCACTATCAATCATCACTTAATATGAGACATAAAAATACCAAACATTAATAATAAAATCAATATGATACTATTTTGTATCAATATTAATACTAATATAATTTTAATTATATATATCAATTAGTTATTGTAAAGCAAGATAATACAATACAGCTTCAATGCGGTATTTTCTTTTGTATATCTATTATATGTCATAGCTATCAGTTTGTCAATTTTATTTTATTTTTATTTCTATTAATCATTTATTTTTACAGGTGACTTTTAATAATAATTTAAGAGACGTCACCCTCTATCTATTGGCATAATTATGTTAGTTGGTTATATGCAACAACTAGGATTATATTACTAACCTTTTATTTAAAGGAAAGCCCATCATCCCACTCTCATGCATAGAGTATTATATTTTAAGAGCCAACTCATAATCATTATTATAGTGTTAACAGACAGCTTTCATTACTTACATGCAAATGATATCTTTTCTCTATGCAATATAAGTCAATATCATATATGAAATGCATAAATATAAAAATGTAAATGATATCTTTTGCCTCACATTGAAAACAGTGATAGAATTTTGGTTGTTTGTTGAGTTTTTATGCTCATTATGTGGTTTTAAATTATTTTAAGGTAAAGAGCCTGTAGCTTTAGGCTATGTGTTGATGCTAGTATAATTTTTATGTCAGATTTTGGTTTATATATATTTTTATAACTAGTGTGGCTATTTTATATATTATTTTGAGCTCTGATTTAGATTGTAATTATTCATAATAGTGATGTGAATTATATTTTTTTGCATTTTATTAATTTTCTTTAATGCAATTAATTATCTCTAGATGTTTGTATTGATCTAGTTGATAAATGAATAAATATATATTTAAAAAGATCTTCATATAGATGTTATTCCATTTAGATTTTGGGATGTTATCAATCAGATCAATACGTACATCCAAAACTGATTAATTGTAAAAAAGAAAATCAATAAAATGTAAAAAATATAATTTACATTACTATTGTTAATAATTATAATCTACAACCATGGTATAAATAATATACACAATAGTCACGTTGGCTGCAAAAAATATATAAACTAAAATCTAACATAAAAACTATACAAACATAAGTACACAGCCTCAAGTAGTAGACTCTTAAACTTGAAATCATTTAAAATCACATAATGATAAAAAAAGTCCAGCAAGCTACTAAAAATCTATCATTGCTTTCAGTACAAGGCAAAAGAATCAATATATATATTCAATTCTAGTCACTATCAATCATCACTTAATATGAGACATAAAAATACCAAAAATTAATAATAAAATCAATATGATACTATTTCGTATCAATATTAATACTAATATAATTTTAATTATATATATATCAATTAGTTATTATAAAGCAAGATAATACAATACAGCTTCAATGCGGTATTTTCTTTTGTATGTCTATTATATGACATAGCTATCAGTTTGTCAATTTTATTTTTTTTTATTTCTATTAATAATTTATTTTTACAGGTGGCTTTTAATAATAATTTAAGAGACATCACCCTCTATCTATTGGCATAATTATGTTAGTTGGTTATATGCAACAACTAGGATTATATTACTAACCTTTTATTTAAAGGAAAGCTCATCATCCCACCCTCAAGCATAGAGTATTATATTTTAAGAGCCAACTCATAATCATTATTATAGTGTTAACAGACAGCTTTCATTACTTACATGCAAATGATATCTTTTCTCTATGCAATATAAGTCAATATCATATATGAAATGCATAAATATAAAAATGTAAATGATATCTTTTGCCTCACATTGAAAACAGTGATAGAATTTTGGTTGTTTGTTGAGTTTTTATGCTCATTATGTGATTTTAAATTATTTTAAGGTAAAGAACCTGTAGCTTTAGGCTATGTGTTGATGCTAGTATAATTTTTATGTCATATTTTGGTTTATATATATTTTTATAACTAGTGTGGCTATTTTATATATTATTTTGAGCTCTGGTTTAGATTGTAATTATTCATAATAGTGATGTGAATTATATTTTTTTGCATTTTATTAATTTTCTTTAATGCAATTAATTATCTCTAGATGTTTGTATTGACCTAGTTGATAAATGAATAAATATATATTTAAAAAGATCTTCATATAGATGTTATTCCATTTAGATTTTGGAATGTGACCCCCCCCCCCTCCAAATTTTTTTTTAATAATGTGATCAATAAGAAGACCTTCAAGGCTATCAAAATTAAGAATATCAACATCATATAAATCATCCTAGCTACCTAGTTGAGAAAAAATCATTATGGGATCACCAAGATTATATTTAGACATAGGAAGACAAAAAAATGTATTATATGATATCTTCTCTTTAAAATTTATGAGGGTTAATAATAGCCTTTTTTTCAAGTTAGCTAGAATATCAAAGATCACTTAGAACCAATTTATAAACATGGGAATAATATTATAGTGTTATTAAAGTAATTGAGATGCTCAATAAGATTTGTGACTGTCTTTTCAATGAGGCCCTTCCTTGGGAGAAGGCCTTGGCTTTGCTGATACAAATGTACATCATATAGAGCGCATTACATGGTGGGAGTTACAATGTAGACATATTTATTTGGTCGGCATGATCATAGTTGATAGGATGGAGGTCGGAAAGACCGTTGTCATGTGATGGAGGTTGGAAGGACCATAGTAGGCGACGGAGGTCAGAAGGACCATAGTCGGTGTGGACCTCCGAAAGAACACCGCGCGAACGGGTCGATTGGAAGGGCAGATTGGATCGTGCATACGACTGATCATTGGGGATAGAGGCTGTCGCCAACACACCCCGATGGGTAGTAATATACATAACCAAATCACGGGTTTCCCCCATCCGATATGAGAGATCGAATGGGGTTTAGTAGATGTGGGATCAAGTTTCCCACGGGCGCAAGCCCCCGTGGTTAATTACATCCCAGGCCGGAGCCTGAGAAAACTCTCGATTAAGGATCATACATTATCCTCTCCTAAAGTGGGATTGACACATGGGTATAGACTAGGAAATCCTATCCAAGAGGAAGAAGGGTCCGAAAGGGTGAATCAAACATACATGGCTCATACCAGCATTCGGAGGCTCTAGGGTACTAAATAGAAACTGGAGAAAATCAAAGTCAGGCATCCGATCACATGCGTGAGAGAAAAGATGGAGGTGGCGTCATCTTGTGACGCAGATAAGTAGGATTTAGGGTCCCTGAAAAGAAGGGACCTACCTACTATTTTAGGCATACTACGAGACCGAATGTAGTAACCTCGAATCCTAGATCTAGGTTAGGCTTAGTGTTCGACGAGTAACACTAAGGCCCGTGTCCTAACTAGTGCAATGCAAAGATCTGGACTTATCCCGGCCTGGATGGGGGAGCCAGCTAACCACCTAATCGATTCAAAACCATGTTGTCCAGTCAATTATGAAAGATGGGTGGGAGGTACAGTTTTCTGGAAATAGGACCGACATATAGAGAATTTCCTAAGTGGTCCTAGACTTATGTGGGTCAGATGCTCCTAGCTAATGCAATTAAATTTCAATTAGTTGGTTACTAATGCAATGCATGCTAGTTGAATCGTCAGCTCATGAATGCTATAGATTTTAAAAACAGGCTTAATATAAAATAATTTTTAGAAAAGACTGGGTCTCCCTAGGTCCGGCACTTCATCCTCATAGGCCAGATTATCCGGACTCTACCCGCAGGCAGGGAGATGTCTTATAAGAAGGAGAGAGAAGATGCAGTAATATGCATGCGACCCCGGACGATTCCGGCAGTTCCCTAGGTTTGTTAGATTTCTATGTTATTTATAACTTAAAATTTTAGAAATTAGTTACGAGTATAAAAATTTTGTAGTCCTTAGAAGAGCCTACGAAATCCAGGCGAAAACAAAAACGACATGCAAGAAAGAAACCTAGGAAAAGCAGGCAATTTCTACTGCACAATCAGGTAAACACATCAATATAAATCCAAAATAATCAATTAAATGGCCATAGGCAAATTGCCCTTATTACACCCCAGATATACAGAAAATAAAGTGGCCGGGCTCCACTGCCAACAACCCGGATTTCTAAGCCTATGACAGACGCCAACAACTTTGAGTGAGATATTGGGTCTTCAAACCTTTAGTCTTCTGGATATCTTCTCCTTGGACTCTTTGGAATTCTCCTCCTCGGACTCCTTGGAAATCTCCTCCTTGGACTCCTTGGATCCGTCGTGGCTTGAATATCCAAACGAAGAGACAATTCCCCCAGCAGGGGTGTATTGCCTTTTCTCTTTGGATATTTAAAGCCATCCAACTCAGTCTTCCAAATGGAAGAAGACTCTCCCCTTTAGGGATGCCTTCTTCTTTTGGAGTCTGAGTTGGATAAGAATATCCCGACTCATAGTTGTTTTCACAACTCTTAACAATTATTATAAATTTTTACATGAATTGAAAAACAGTAAATCTAAGAATTCCTGCAATGTTATCCTAGTAAAAATCATCCAAAGCAGTTTATATGAAAATGAAAATGCTAACACCATTGACCCTGTGCCAAGCCATGCTCTTAATTTTGAGGGCTAAGCAGCTCCACCTGTGCAGTTATAATTATTAATTTAGCCCTCATTTATTCAGGGGGGCTGAGCAAGCACCTGCATAAGACAACATTAGAAAATATAATGGTGCCCCCCTTTTATTAGCATTGAGCATGGCCACCTGCACGGAAGAACAGTATATATATATATATCGTTCCTAACCTAGGGGTAAGTCTAGCGCTCATCACATCACAGAGTGCAATAAATGTAAGCAAACACACCAATCATTTTTCAAACAGCATGCAATGAAATCCGCGAAAGCTCCGGCACACAGCAGAAAAGTAAATCCCAGCGGCCTAACCTAGATCTAGAAGTGGTGCCCTAGCAAACAATTCTATGTGTGTGTAAGGCTAGTGTGGTTTGGATATGTCCTAAGCAGGGTAATTAGTTAAAATTATCTATAGTTCATATTTGTTGAGAGTCTGAAAAGGATATTTTAGTTGAAGTTCAAATATTAGTGAATTAGGTCCATTTTAATTATTTCAGTTTGTTGTTCAATTTTAAGAGCTTAGGATACTGACATTTAAAGTTTAAGTGATATTAGCCAATTTTAGAAAGTTCTAGGTCCTCCTCTGAACTAAGCTAAGGGTCCAAAAGGTCACTATGGGAAAAAAGGCTAAGTCTGGGATTTCCATCATCTTAGGAAAATACTAGACCTCAATACGAGTAGTTAGCCAGGTAGTTCACTGAAATTGGAGTTCTCTAGGCAAAGTTATGAATTTTCTAAGTTTCGGGCCCTATCCTATAGACTAGGGTGGACCAAAAAGTTGACTTTCTAATCTAGGCCAATTTCTGGACATCTAATATTTTTAATAAATACTATACCCTAATTGGAGTCTAATGCAAGTGAGTTTGCCTAATTTGGAGTTTTCTACAATTAGTTATGAATTTTCTAAATCTGGGGTATTTATGGAAATTTCTAAATTGATTAGGAGAAGGCCCTATTTTGCAATTTTGGCCCAAATCAGCCCCAAACTGAGTCGAATCACTCCCAAAAGTCAAGGATGACCTGAGAAAGTGATCCCCTAGGGTTTGGAGGGGATTTGGGATTTTTAATAATTTTTAATAATTTATTAGGGGCAAAAAGGTAATTTCGACCTAAGATCAAATTAGGGGTCAACCTGAAGTCAAACTAGGGAGCCCTATTTATCTAAGGTCAAGAATTAGATCTTGGTCAGTTTGAGGTATTATGGGTAATTTTCTGACCTAAAATGTATTTATTATATTTTTCGGAAGGTCTCGGGGCCTTAATTAGTAGATTAATTAGGGTTGGTTAATTAAGGGCTCTAAAAGCTCCTAAAAAATCCTAGAAAATTCAGTGATGTTTTAGACGTCACTAAGTTTAAGTGTTGAGTTTTCATGTTGTTCTGGGGTCTATCCTAATCCCTAGAAAACTTCTACGTTCGCTAGACAGGTCCTTAATTTTTGTCCTTAGGGTGTCACTACGTTGTAGGAGTTTAAAGTGATGTTTAGTCTAACCCTTCAGGTAATAAATGCATGGGATTACAAAAATGAAATAAACACACCATGTCCTTAGATCTAGGAGAGCCTAAACTAAGTGCTCGTGGTGCGACCTACACATGCAGACTACAAATAACAAGAAATTAAAGACACCTAAAGAAAGGATTGGTGAATGATTGGACTCAACCATTCACTAATCCTCTCCCCCATGATTACTCTTCATATCCAGAATCCATGTCTAAAATTTCACAAGTAGTGGATCTCCCAAGATTAAGGGATTTAATACATAAGTAGTTTTAAAATATTAAAAATACTTACAAATATATGAACCTTTGGAAAATAGCATAATTAAAGATAGATCAATTTATGATAAATACATATAAGGGAGACCCACTGACCACCCAATCGAGGCTTCAAAAAGGTTTGAAAATAATTTGTATTTAAAAATAATTATGATAATTAATATTTAATTAATAAGGAAAAGACCCGGAACGGCGGTCTAAAACTAAACTAGTCAAAACAGCCAAAACCACTGGCTGGAAATGGTTTCAAAACATAAAGCTCGTCTTTCTGAAAAGAACGAGGGGTTGCACGTCAAAATCCGACTTAAAATGGCGAAGATACGAATTTCCGAAGTTTTAAATATAATAAAATGATATTCTTAAATAGTGCAGTTTCACTGTTTTTGAAATAACAGAAAGTACAGACCAAATTTTCACCTGAAAATAGTCTCAAAATATGCAGAATCCAGAGTACATACAAAACAAGGTGCTGTGCGTCGACAGCGGACTTAAAATGACAAAGTTATGTAATTTCGAAGTTAAAATGCGATAATTAAATAATTTTAAAATAGTACAGCTGGCTGTTTTGAAAATAACTGTGCACAGACCCAAAAATTTTGGATGAAATCATTTCCAAAGTGTGCAGTATCAAAATACGATCGAAACAAGGGGTTGTGTGTCAAAATCGGATCCAAAACAAGGAAGTTATAATTTTTGGAAGATCAAGTGCGATAAATAGTTTAAAAACAATTTGAAAATAAATAATATTTAAAAATAATTATTAAAAATAGTATAAGATAATATTTTAATAGTTATGAGACTCAAAGTAATTTAAAATATATAATAATGATAATGTTTTAATTACTAGTAATATTTTCACTAATTTAGCTAATTAAAGTAATTAGAATAATACTTAATTATTAAAAATATAGTTTTATATTTAAATAAATATAATAATAATAACAATGATAATAATAATAATAATAATAATAATAATAATAATAATAATAATAAAATATACAAAACAGTAAGAAATAGTTTAATCAAAATATAATTAGTAATATTATATAAAAATAATAATTTTATAATATAAAAATAATAAAATAATCAAAAAAAATATTTCTAAATAATACTTTTTTACTGTTTTATTAATTAATAAAAATATATATATTATTTTAATAAAAAAAAAATTTATAATGTAGAGAATAAAAATACGAACAAAACGAGGTATTGCACGCTAAAATCGTACGAAAAACAAATTTTTGGCGAATTTTTGAAGTTTTCTGTATTTTAAAATAATAAAAAAAAAATTTTAAAACGGCGGCGACACGTGGCGACTCCTCACTGGGCGGCTCGGATTCACGCGGTCCGCGGCCAATGATTGGCGGCGGCGCAATGATTGCGCCGCCAGCCAATGATTGCGGCTATCAATGCCGCAATCACGCGGCCACTAAGCCACGTCGGACGCGGGTGCAGGCCGTCCGATCTCCCGCGTATGAGATGGACGGTCGTGATGCCGCCACGTGGCAGACGAACCGCGGACGGAGTCCAGCGGTCAAGCCAGACCGCGGAAACCCGTGGATCTGGACCGTTGATCGGCGAGATCAACGGTCCTGGACGCTCGCCCAGCCGAACCGAAACCCTATAGGGTATTTTTCAATTTTCTCTCTATTGGCTGGATCAAATTACATAAAATTTGAGATCTATGATCTATGAATGAAGAGCAATATTGGGGAAGTATTATTTTGATTTAAAATGCAGTACATAAAACTCTATTTAATCCTAAGTGTTCTAACTAGGGTTTGCGATATACCTCAATCCACACGGTGGATTCGGGAGATATTGGTCTCGTTGGACTCGTGGGATCCTCTGGAACAACTTCCCTGTTGACGTCGAGGTCCAACTCACGCTCGATCGACGGGACGAAGCCTTGGAAGGAATTTCGCCTCGGGCTCGCCGGGATTTCGCCGCCGGCGGGGTCTAACCGTCGGGATTCGATGGGGGAAGATGGAGGAAGGAAGTGGGAGCTCTCACCGAAAATTTGGAGGCCTAAGGTGGTCTCTCCAAAGAGCAAGAGCAAAAGTCCAAAATTTGACCTAATTTTTGCTATTTAAGGGGCAAGGGCTCAAGATCTGCGGCCAAGATCGAATCACCAGCAATTTGGAGGGAAATTAGAGCTAGGGGGGCCGTGGTTTCAAGTTCAAAACGCTTGGAGGCATTAATTCCATTAATTAGCCCTTAATTTGGCTCTAAATAGGTTAATATGACCTATTAATGACTTGATTTGGCCAAGTCAACATTTGACTTGGTCAAATCAGTCAATTAGGTCAATGGGGAGCGAGGATCGAGCCACAAAAGGGTTTAGATTGGATTTAAATCGATTTGGACTCTTAATGGGCTAGGTGGTCAACCTGGGTTGACTTGGTCAACCGGGTTGACCCAGGGTCCAAGCTCGGGCTCAACAGACTCGACTTGACCCACTGAACCCAATGGGGAGGGCCATAAGGTCTGGCTTGGTCAATTTGACCAAGTCAACTGTTCAGGCTCAAATCTGGGCAAAATCGAGGTCAACAGTCGGCAGGAGACCGGCGTCAGAAAGACCGTTGTCTGTTGATGGAGGTCGGAAGAATCATAATAGACGACAGAGGTCCGAAGGACCGTAGTTGGCAGGAGACCGGGGTCAGAAAGACTGTTGTCTGTTGATGGAGGTCAGAAGGATCATAATAGGTGACGAAGGTCCGAAGGACCGTAGTTGGCAGGAGATCATGTCAGAAAGACTATTGCCTATTGATGGAGGTCGGAAGTACCATAGTAGGCGACGGAGGTCAGAAGGACCGTAGTCGGCAGGAGATCGGGGTCAGAAAGATCGTTGTCTAGTGATGGAGGTCCGAAGGACATAGTAGGCGACGGAGGTCCGAAGGACCGTAGTCGGCAGGAGACCAGGGGTTTTAAAGACCGTAGTTGGAGGGCAGAACTTCGGTAGAAGTCCAGGCATCAGGTGATCGTTTGGCAAAACTTCGGTCCTCAGGTGATGGTCTGACGAAGATGAGGGCCTCTGGAGAAGGTGAGGGCCTCTGGCAAAGGTAAGGGCCTCTAATGAAGGTGAGATCCTCAGATGGTGGTCTGGCGAAGATTAGGGCCTCTAGCGAAGGTGAGGGCCTCTAACGAAGGTGAGGGCCTTTGGCGAAGGTGAGGATCTCTAACGAAGGTGAGGGCCTCTAGCGAAGGTGAGGGCCTCAGATGGTGGTCTGGCAAAGGTGAGTGTCTCTGGCGAAGGTGAGGGCCTCTAACGAACGTGAGGGCCTCTAACGAAGGTGAGAGCCTCTGACGAAGGTGAGGGCCTCTGGCGAAGGTGAGGGCCTTAGATGGTGTTCTGGCGAAGGTGAAGGCCTCTGGCGAAGGTGAGGGCGTCAGGCGGTGGTCCGGCGAGGCTCCGGCGGTGGTCTGGCGAGGCTCGGCGGTGGTCCGGCGAGGGTGAGGGCCTCATGTGGTGGTTCGACGAGATTCCGGTGGTGGTCCGGCGATGCTCCAGTGAGGCTCCTGCGGTGGTCCGGCGAGGTTCCGGTGGTGGTCAAGGAGGAGCTTCTTCATTCTCTTCTCCTTTTCTCTTCTTGCTTGGATCCCCCTCTCAAGAGAAATGAGGGGTCTATTTATAGATTTTCTGGAGTGGCATAGCCATAAATAGGTGAGAGATCAAGGGTAAATGGGGAGTGATTGGATGGATGGACGATATTGAATCCCTTGATCATGCACCGTTTGTCAAACATTTGAAGGCCTTAATGATGTCAGAATTTGGCAATCTTGGGCTCGTTGGATTTGTTTCGTCGAGCCGTTCGATTCGACTATAAGAAATTCATGTTCGGAGACCGTTTCATAACACAAATTGTGGTTTGAACCTTCCAACAGTGCTTTGGTACTTGATTTGGACTCATTTGGGCTCGGATTGAGTAGAATTTGGTGTTGTTGAGCTCGTATTTCCGAGACGTTCAGTTTGATTGTAAGTTTGTTGAAATCAGAGTTAAGATGATCCCAATTTTAATTTTTGAAGTTTCCAACTTGATTTTGTATCGAGATTCGTGCCCGATCAAGATATTTTTGAGGAAATATCAATAATAATAATAACAATAATAATAAGATATAATAATTTATGTTATTATTAATATTATTAAAATAAAAGCTTCATTATCAGATGCTACCTCATAACGACAAAAACCACCTTGTGATTCAGAAATTTCCGGCCCGCCTTCGGAACCAATTGACCTTGAGCCAAATCGAATGTAGCATACCGTGGAATGCGTGGCACGAGTGGACCACACATTTTTTGGAAAAAAATAGGGGAAAACATACCCAATTTTATTTCAAAAATAATAATTACAAGGAACAATTGATTAATAAGAAAAAACAAAGAAAAACCTACAAATCATGCTTTCCATTTTCCTGCTTCCTTCTATTTCCATGTCGGCGAGGAAATGTTGGTCCTCTGTCCTCATGAACCACGCGCCTGATCATACAAAACCATACAACGTTGAAAACATGGTGGACCCACGACATTTTTGGAGAAATAATGTGTCAGAAACTCTTGATAACTTTTTTTAGACCTTGCATTGTAGTTTCTTCTTTTAGGATTTCCATGTTACAATTTTTAAAGGACATGCATACATACCACACAACTCTTATGTATTTACAAATTTAATCTAAACTTTGGTATTTAACTATATGACACATAAACCTTTACATCACATTAAAAAACACAAATTTAATTAACTCTTTTAAAGTAAACAAATTTTCACGCTTATACTTTGATATGACTGGCATTAATGTTCTAAGTAAATGTTAAAATTTAAATGTTAAATATATAAAAACTTAAATTATGTTGTATGTTTATAAATCCTTTGAGAATTTAACAATCATTGCATACTTTGAATATTTATTTGTGTATAAACAAATATTGTAATTGTAATATTAAAATAATAAGTTTTTCTTATTTTTTGAATATTCTAGCACATAATAATAATATATAATAATTTATGTTTGTTGCGTCTAGGAGTATTCGCGGCGGTAGAGAAATATCATATTTAATGTCTTAGCATTGTACGAAAATCCGGCACGCAATCAGATAAGGAGAGAGGGTCTAGCATTTATGAGACACCAATATTTTTACGTGAAAAACCCCTGAAAAGGGGGAAAACCACGGGGCCAAGCCCAGTTTGAATGAATCCATTAGTATTGCAGTCGATTACAAATGAGGCCCTTCCTTGAGAGAAGGCCTTAGTTTGATGTACATTTTATAGAGTACATTACATGATATGAATACAAAGAATCATTATTAACATGTTCGTTGGGTGTGGAGGACCGTAGTCGGCGGGCGACGGAGGTCAGAAGGCTTGTAGTCGGCTGGCGACGGAGGTCAGAAGGCTTGTAGTCGGTGGGCGACGTAAGTCAGAAGGACCATAGTCGGCGGGCGATGTAAGTCAGGAGGACCGTAGTCGGCGGGCGACATAAGTCAGGAGGGCCGTAGTCGGCAGGCGACATAAGTCAGGAGGACCGTAGTCGGCTGGCGACAGAGGTCGGAAGGACTGAAGTCGGCGGGCGACGTAAGTCAGGAGGACCGTAGTCGGCGGGCGACATAAGTCAGGAGGGCCGTAGTCGGCGGGCGACGTAAGTCAGGAGGACCGTAGTCAGTGGGCGACAGAGGTCGGAAAAACTGTAGTCGGCGGGCGACGTAAGTCAGGAGGATTATAGTCGGTTGGCGACAGAGGTCAGAAGAACTGTTGTCTGACGACGAATATCAGAAGGACGACGTCAGGTAGAAGTCCAACAAAAGGAAAGAAATCCATCTTCGCATAGACGTCCAGCGAAGTCTGATAACCGGTAGAAGTCTGGCGTTGGGTAGAAACTTGGAGAAGAGTTAATGCCCGACGTCGGGTAGAAGTCCGACGTCTGTTGATGGCAGAGGAGAACTCCGGCTTCACTTGGGCAGAATTTCGGCGTCAGGAGAGAACTTTGTTGTTAATTTGGAAGAATTTCAGCACCACGCGGAAGTTGGGCAGCATTCCGTCGTTTCCCGAAAATCCGGCAGAGTTCCGATGTATTCTGGCGACGGTAAGAGCTCCGGCGGTGGTCGAGGAGGAGGGGATTCGCCTTTTCCCATTTTCCTTCTTCTTCTTCTCTTCTTCTCTCTCTTCACTTGAGCCTCCTTTGTGTAGAATGAGGGCTCTATTTATAGTTTTTCTGGAGTGGCATAGCTCGTAAATAGGTGTGAGATCATGAGCGAATAGGGAGTGGTTTGAATGGACAGCCGATATTGAACCCTTTGATCGTGCACAGTTCGTTGAATATTTGGAGGCCTTAATGATGTTGGAATTCGGCGATCTTGGGCTCGTTGGATTCGTCTCGTCGAGCCGTTCGATTCGAGTATAAGGTCGTCAAAATCGGAGACCGTTTAGTAACTCAAATTGTGGTTTGAACCTTTCAACAGCACTTTGGGTCCTTGATTTGTACTCATTTGGGCTCGGATTGAGTCGAATTTGGTGTCGTTGGGTTCATATTTCCAAGACGCTCAGTTCGACTATAAGTTTGCTAAAATCAGAGTTGAGATGGTCTCCGAATTAATTTTTGAAGTTTCCAACTAACTTTTGCCTCGAGATTCGTGCCCGATCATGCTAATTTTGTGATGCTGTATCAATGTTATTATTAATATTATTAAAATAAAAAAGCTTCATTATCAGAAGCTACCTCATAACGACAAAAACCACCTTGTGATTCAGAAATGTCCGGCCCGCCTTCGGAACCAACTCAACTGGAGCCAAACAGAATGTAGCATACTGTGGAATGTGTGGCACGAGCGGACGACACATTTTTTTGGAAAAATATAGGGGCAAATATAACCAATTTTATTTCAAAAATAATAATTACAATGAACAATTGATTTCAAATTTTCCCAAAAAAAAAAAAAAAAAAAAAAAAAAAAAAAAAACAAAGAAAAACCTACAAATCATGCTTTCCAATTTCCTGCTTCCTTCTATTTCCATGTCGGCGAGGAAATGTTGGGTCCTCATGAACCACGCGCCTGATCCTACAAAACCATACAACGTTGAAAACATGGTGGACCCCACGACATTTTTGGAGAAATAATGTGTCAGAAACTCTTGATCATAAGAGTGGTCATTTTATAATGCCTATATATATATAAAGCTATTTTAATTTTTTACATTTTATAAATATTTTTTTCAATGTTTATATATTTTAAATAAATTGTTTTACTCTTGATTAATTTATTTTCAAAATTATAATAAATATTTTTATCTCAAAATAAAAATAAAATAATCATGATCTAATTTATAATATATTAATATAAAAAATTTATCTTAATCAAATTATTTAGATTTATATTTTGATCATGTAACATAAATTATTGCCTTTTTAATTATAGAACATATGGAGTCATTTTTCACGAAGATATAGTTTATGAAAAATAAATAACAAAACTTCTCACCCCGAAAATCCCTAACCCCTTTCTTACCCTCCCTTTCCTCTTCTGGCAGGGCCAGCCTAATTTCTTTCCCATCACCCCTCACCCCCACAAAATCTCTCAATCACCATCCTAATATATTTCCGTAGAACCTTCACTGCTCAATATTTCCCTTCCCTTGGCCACCTTCACACTCTCAACCATTCTAACCCATCTCCTACTAACCAGCCGGTTTGGAAAAAACTTTTCCTTGCTCGAAACCCCGACACCGGAGACTTTCCCCTCACTTTTCATCCCCTTGCATAGAACATTGTTTCCTTCTAAGAATTATAAATTTCGGAAGGTGCCCTAGAATGGGGTCTCTCCCTTGTTGGATACTCAATTAGTTGTCACCCTTTCTACGACGCACTCCTGACTTCCATTAACCTCACCTTGACACTAAAAGGATCTCTTAACCCCCTCTCCCACTCTAATGATTTTTTGTTGTTGAAGTTTTCTACTCTTGAAGAATTAGAAATGAATTCCTCGAGCAGTCCCTGATTCTTCCTCGGTAAGCATTTCAGTATTTTAGCCCTAAAAGGGATGAATTTTCTTCGATTCCATTATGGATTAGAATACAAGTTCTTCCTTTAGCGTGTTGGAATCCTGATGGGATTTCCAATATTTTAATCACTACAAGAGTCTTATTGGTTGTTGATAAGCTTACAACTCATAAAACGAGACTCATTTTTGCAAGAGTTTGTGTTCAAGTTCATAATTGATCCCCCGTTTTGGATGTCATTGTGATTTAGATTGCTAGGAAGCATCAAATCTTGAATGTTATCTATGATCGACTAGAAACTTACCACAAGCAATTTTTGTGAGTTTTATGTCCATTCCTCAAACCTATGTCACAAGAAACCCAAAACCACCTACAAATTGGAAACCCAACACCATGGGAGAAGTGTTAGTCGTAGACCTCGTTAGAAATCCTCATCTTTTAACCCAGGTCAAAACATTTCTCAGACACATTGCAATCCTCCACCTTCCTCCCCTCCGCCTCCCCCATATGTTCTACCTCCAACCAACCAAAAACCCCTTAAGCTCCTCCTCCCGCACCTCCTTCCCCACCCATTCAACCCACCACATCCTTCAAGTCCACAACTTTATCCTCCCCATTTGAAAGCACCCATATCCATAACCTATTTTTACCTTCATAACCTATTATATATACCAAGATGACCCATCGATATCACTCTCCTCAAAAATAAAAAATAAAAAATAAAAACAAATTTGATTCCCTATTCAATTTTGATGCTATTAGTGCAAATGACAGACCTTCCCCTCCTTACACTACATTCCTAGTATAAAAACAAATACTAGGGCTAAGTAGGCCAAACAGGCTAATTAATAATCAATCTCAAATATCCCACAAATCTATCCCTCCAATGCGGTGTAGAATGTGAGGCGCTTCAATAGCCCTGATAAGTTTTTTTTGTGTAAGAAAAATTTCTAATTAGTTCAATATGGACTTTATTTGTATTTTGGATGTAAAATTCAATCTTTTAATCGTGTATGATAATTAGTTTTTAGCTAGTCACAAGATATTTGATAATGAAGATAGTTGTTTTAACTTTTAGATTTCTCAACCTAGTCATATTTTGGATCAAGTGGAACCCCTCTTCCATTCCTATGAGGAAGGAGTCTTCTATTCTTCTTATATCCTTATTGTTATCCCTAACTTTAACTTTCCTTATGGAGATCCCCTTTCATCATATATTATTTCTTCAGCTATTGTGGGGAATCTAATTGCTTACATACCTATAATAAATTTATTTTACTTAACAATGCTAAAACTTCTATGGGGATCCATTAATACTAGATATAAGGTTGCCAAAAAATTAAGACCTCAAACAAAATTCTAAGACTCAATGATTAAACCTAACATTGTTGTTTTGAATGTTGGAATGTTCGTGATTTTAATTGCCCATATAAAGTTATGATGTGTAAGGATTTTGTAGGTTTTCATAAACTTGATTTACTTTGTATTTCGGAAGTTAGGTTCTTAATTGTTCTCTTGTTGATGCTTGATTTTTTAGCTTTTCATAAGATATTTGATACGGATAACAATTATAATACCTTTAATTTTTAACTCGTCTAGCCATATTTGGGTCAAGTGGAATGATATCTATGTTAATTTCATTACTATTTGCATGGATAGCCAATTTATTCATGGAGAAACTTGGTTTAATGATTATATTTTTAGCTATTTAACTTTCATTTATGCTTATAAATCTCCCCTATGAAGTTATTTATTTTGGCGCCAACATCTTGTAATATTTCTAAGCCTTAGATTGTGTTAGGCAATTTCAATTGTTGCAGGTATCCTAATGTAAGTAAACTCTGGACCTTTAATAATATGGTTTAGTTTAATGATCTTCATGATTTGGCATCCTTTGTTTTGTTTTACACATGGTATAATCATATTTTTGATCGAGTACCCCATTCATATCAAACTTGGTAGGGTGATGGTGAATGACTTTTGGCTTGAGAATTTTTCTTTCTTTTCATAAAGTGGAAGGCCCTTTATATTCTAATTACTCCCCTTTGATTTTGGATTTCAACAATAATGTGTTTGTTAATCATCGATTCATGTTAAAAAACTTTTGGCTTAAATATCATGATTATTGGGATGCTCTGGCTTCTTCAATATCAATGAACTTTAATGGTGATCCTAATAATATTTGGTATAATATAATTATTAATCTTAAAAGAAAAATTAAATCTAATCATTGGTCATTTTCTTCTCTCCTTGTTACCAAGTCTCTAATATGCAAATTTAATAAAAATATTGTCTAGATTTACTTAATAGTAATACTCTATCTTATTCCCTCCATTCTCAGTTGAATACTATTAATGAAAAGCTCTCTTAACTTCATGATTCATTGGCCTCTTGGATTTTCCAAAGGGCCAAGGCTAAGTGGCTCCTTTATGGTGAGGATGATCTGATAGGAGTATTACCACTACTGATGGGAGCTTCTCTTCCCCCAATGATATCATTTTTTTTCTAATCAATCATTTTGCTAATTTGTTTAATTATACTTCTCATGTTTTTAAGATTCATGGCAATCTCCCTATTGCTCATGTCATTTATGATGAGATTAAAAGAGTAATTTTCTCTAATCCTAACTCCTCTACCCCTGGTCGTGATGGCTTCTTATATTACAATAAGGTCTACAAGGCTATTAAACTACATTTTTTCTCACCTCCTTTCTCCCAAAAAAATCTAAGGCTACTACTATTGCCCTTATCCCCAAAGGCTCACATGCCTCCCATATCAAAGATTATAGACATATTCCCTTGTGCAACACCTTCTACAAAATTCTTGCAAAAATATTAGCTTTGAGGCTCAAACTTGTCATACATTATATTATTCATTCTAGTCAATCTAGGTTCATCAATAAGAGAATTGTCGCTAATAATATCATTCTTGGTTTTGATATCCTTTCTAATTTTAATTTCTAAGGCAAGTCTAAATATTTTCGTGCCAAGATTGGCATTTTAAAAGTATTTGACACTTTCATTAAGTTTTCTCTTTCATATGATGCTTCAAAAAGGCTCCCCGGAGTCTTTTGTTTCTCAGATTCATACTTGCATCCATGATGATCCTTTTTCCCATTTGCTACAATGGGGGGTTGCATGGGTTTTCAAACTCTTTCTCTTATTTTAGGCAAAGTTATCCCTTATCTCCTTATCTTTTTTGCATAATCATGGATGCTTTTTCTAATCTTATGTATAGTTGCAATAGGTCCTCTCCTTTTCAAAGCTTTTGTCATGTCGACTCTTCCATTTCTCATTTAATTTATGTTGATGACATGGTGATCTTTGGTAAATCCACTATTGATAATGCTAAGATTTTATATAATAACCTCCTTTTACCTTTAAGAATAATTATGGGCTTAGAATTAATCATGACAATAGTGTTATTTTCTTTTCAAAAGACATCATCGACCAAAGGAGCATTGTTGACTTTCTCAAGCTTTCCTTGGGTGATGGGTTTTTTAAATATTTAGGAATTTCCATTATCGCTATGAAACTTAGAGTGGCTAATTTATCTCCCTTATTGCCTTAAATTTCTAATATAATGGGGGTTTGGAATGCTATACTCTTATTCTTTATTTGGAGAATTCATTTTATCAAGTTTAACATTTGGAATATCATTACCTATTGAATAAGGGGCTCCATTATACATAAATCTTATTGTAATTTTATTGATAAGTGTTATGCCATATTCCTTTTTTGATGGTGATGCTCAAGGTAAAAAAACTTTATCTTGTCTCATGGAGGAATACTTGCCTTCCTATGAATTTAGGTGGTCTTGGTCTTTCTTCCATCTCTACCTTAATTCATGCATATTCTTCTTTTTTAATTTGGAGATGCATCTCTTCTAACTCTCTCCTTAGTTGCTGGTTTAAGGACTTTTATATCTCCTTCTAGAAGCCTATCTCTAAGAAAGCTTCTACCTGTTTGAAGCATTTGGCCAAGATGGTTGGTTTGATTAAACCTAAAATTTCCTTCAAGATTTCTAATGGCAAAAAAATTACTCTTTGGTGGGATCCCTGGGGTGCTGGGAAATCTTTGGGTGAGTTCTCAGTTGTGTTTGTTGTTGTTCATCCTTCTAATTCTATTTTGGTTTCATTTATCTCTGTTGAGGTTAGGCCTAATTCGCAAGATCAACACCCCCCCCCACTTCATAACTCTATTTTTATTATTAATCTCTCTAATGCTAAAGTTGATTTTCCTTTGTACTGTAATATTGAAAACCCTACTTTTAAAAGCTTTCTTAAGGATTATTATCAAATTTATGAGGAGATTAACTTTATGATTTGGCATAAAAGATTTCTTTAGGTTCACTTTTTTTTTTGCTTGGCTAGCTATGTCAGGTGGCCTCAAAATTGTTGACCAACTTCTTTTAAGGAGCATCCCAGTAGACCCTTTATGTCCCCTTTGTCACAGTTGTGGTGAATCAATTTCTCACCTATTCTATGAATGTGATTTCTCTTTTAACATTTTAAAAATAATTGTCTTCCCTGGTGCTACTATTTTTTTTTCTTTTTAGACCTAACATCATTAAAATCTTTAACTGCATTAACGGAGATCCTAAGCTAATATAAACTATAAAAGTGACTCGTGTTTGACTATTTGTGCTACCATCTATTACATTTGGCGTGAAAGTAATAGTAAAAGGAATGGTGATTCTCATTCCTTTATCAATACTTGTTTGTTATTGATTAGAAAGGCTATTAAAACCAAAAATTACGGTTGGAAAAATCATGAAAGATGTTTTATACTTTTTTTTTATGAATTCTTTTTTCTGGCTATGTTTTGTTTTATCTCTGAATCTTATAGATTGCGAGGGTGTTGCTATTGGTGCCTTGCGATTTATGTGTCCTCTTGATTTTTCTGGGGGTGCTTCCTTTTATCTGTTGGGGCTTCTTTTTTATGATGTGGCTACCTTCGTCCCCCTCCCCGGATGGTCTCGGCTCTGCAATGGCAACCTTGGAGGCATTTTTAATTCTCAGGGTTCTCCTTATTTATGATTATGGATGCTTAATTTATGCTGCTACATCTCTTAGCCTCTTCTGTATTTTTGTTGAGTAACTTTTGGATGGAGTGTTTCTATTTTCATGTGCTTACATAATTTTTTCTATGTAATTTTGGGGTTGTTGCCCCTCTAATGGAGGGTCCTTAGCCTTGGCAACCAGGTGAGCCTTCTCCAATATGTGTATCTTTTACAGAAAGGTTGGCCTTTACCTGAAGAAATTATTCAGTGCGGACACCGGACCGTCCAGAGACAAACCAGAATGCACCACGTCACCCGATACACAACAAACAGATGGTGTGGCGTATTCTGACTTGCCTCTAAACTGCGTCCGTATCCGCACAGAATAATTTCCTCTTTACCTGAGTCTTGTTGACTATTTGCCTTTAGTCTATTTTTATTTTATTTTTATGCTCTTTGACACTTTTAGAGGTTATTATTTGCAACGTCTAGATATCACATTTTTTTGCTGATTGTGTCTGCCTTTTGGGGAGGCTTCTCTATATGCATATACTGTTCTTTTATGAATAAGGAGAAATCTCCTATAATTTTTCACAAAAAAATGGACATTTTGAGTTTTTGTCTTCAACTTCAGCTGCTTGTGCCACGTGCCATTAGTAAGCAATGATATACCACGTGGCATGTCGTGGAGACGTGGATGAAATTAATTAGTGCGTGGGTGGCATGCGGCATTTAGATCATTATAGTGAGTGCGGGACCTGTGGTCTGGGTATAGTTATTTAAATTTAAATACTAAGTAAGATAAAAGAGAGAATATATATATGGGCGGATCTATCTTATATAAGTCTATATGATTTTTTAGGTAATTTATCTCCTTTTATGTATTCTTTAATCTTTATTATAAGAATTTTTAGGCAATTGTCCTCCCTAAAAGTTCTAAATAATATGGTCTTTAGGCAATTGCTCCAACATAATTAAACACATTGTGTAGAGATGTTATTGTTAGGAAACGATGAACCAAATACAAAGAAAAATAGCAAAGATAATCCAAAAATATCCTTACAACCAAAAATATCGAACCCGTCATATCAGCGAAGCGTACAACGATCAAGAATATGAACAAATGAGGGTCAACAGGCAGCGCCCTCGGAACAAATAATTTTGATTGTAAGGATATTTATGAAGAAAAAAAAATCTACACTTTTACTTATAAGTTTGCTCCCCTGAAAATTAAGACTGTTTGCACCACTATATATATATATATATATATATATATAGAGAGAGAGAGAAAGTTTATCTAAAAATCTTCGAATTAATAAAATACAAACAAATAATTCATGAATCTTAAAAGATTTTGTATGATTTTTTTTTATTATTATTTATCTACTTATATATGGCTCAACATTCTTATAAATATTAACCATCCAACATCACATGCACTACCATCCTGCACAACTAGAAAGCTAAGCAAATTGTCACACCCCTCTCTCCTCTCTCCTCTCTCTACTACTTTTCCTGTGTGCTGCTTCCCTCCACTTATATGCTTCTTAGTTCTCGTTATCACTCTATAAGTAGACTTCCGGTTCTCCCAACATCTCCAACTTCTCTCTCTCTCTCTCTCTCTCTCTCTTTCTCTCTCTCTCTCTTTACTTTCTGTATACTTGTTATTTTGGAAGGAGGGATGGGCGAAGCAGCCGTGCAGGATGTTTACTTCGTCAATGGAAGCTCTGAGAAGGAAAAGCAGAAGTGGTACGAGGAAGAAGTCGACGATGATCTTAAGCTGTGCTACTCTTTGAACAGGTGATCGGAAGGTTTTGAAGGATGGCTTCCAACAATATTATTTTTCTTTGAATTGATCAGCTCAGTAAATAGATCGTATTTTTTTAAATACTAACTAATATAATGATTCTTTAATTAGTTGAAGGAATCACTAAGTTTACTTCTTTGATTTTGGTAATTAGTGTTCTTCATAGAGGGACGAGCAAATACCAGGACATAGCTCTACTTGACACCAAGCATTTTGGGAAGGTTAATTGTATTTCATGACTCACTTTTCCATTGTGATTTCTTTTTACAATGCATTAATAGTAGTGTCAATAAAAAATTAGAATCAATAATCCAATCCTAATAACTTGAAAATTCCGGTGATTATTATTTCGGTCAATTTTAAATTGAAATTTTGAACCGATTAATTTTTTGATATGATTCATGTTAACATAAACATTCAAATTGGGCACGAAATTGATCCGATTTTTAATCAGGCTTAAGTTAAACGAGTCAAATTCTGATTAAACAAATCATATTTTCAAATTAAATGTCTTATCTAAGTTAAATGGTCATATTAACAATAGCAATATCATTATCATCATCAATCCTTTATCCCATTATATGGGGTCGGTTACATGAATCTTTAATTTTTCTCCATTGCACTCTGTTAAAAGTTAATTTTTCATTTAAATCTAATAAAGAAATGTCATTTCTAATATTTTCTAAGTCTTTTTAGATGTACTCGACTAGTCAGTCCGAATTGACACTTCTATCATTAATAATAGTTGTATTATAATATAATAATGATAATGACACTCTAACAAAACTATATTAAAAAAGATGATAATGATTTGCTTATGTCAATTTTCAGGCTCTATTGATTGATGGGAAAATGCAGAGCACAGAGATGGATGAGTTCATCTACCATGAATGCTTGATTCATCCTGCCTTATTATGCCACCCTAAGCAAGTTCTTCCTTGCTTTATTTTTCTTTTATCAACCCTAATTTTCATTGATCATAGTAATTTATTTATTCCAATAATTTTCAGAAGAACCTCAGAAATAATTATATTTTCGCAACCAATTGTTTTTTTTTTAATTTACTTGATTTGATGTCTTTAAATTGCTATATAAATTAAATTTAGCACTAATTTTTTTATATTTATTTCATTAAATTTTATTTTTAAAATGAACTAATGAAATAAAATAATCTTATTGAGCACCATTAACATCTAAATTTATATATATATGTATATTATCAATTTTTTATGTATTTATATATTTAACATCTAAATTTTTATATTTATTTATAAGATATTTTAAATATTTAAGTTACATTAAAAATATTATTAATATTAACTTATTTAAAATATGTATTATTTCTTATACAATTTAAATATTAAATTAGTTATTTGATTTAATCTTTTCTATTACTTGTTAAGTATAGTTTTAATTAATAATGATTATATTATTGCAGGCCAAAAGCGGTTTTTATTATGGGAGGTGGGGAGGGGTCCGCCGCAAGAGAGGCACTCAAGCACAGAACCATTGAGAGAGTTGTAATGTGCGACATTGATGAGGTTATTTTCTTCAATTTCACTAGCTTGTTCTATCTTTACTAAAACGGATTTTTATTAGTTAAATAAATATAATTTTCAGGGACTTTAATAAAAAATTATTAGAAGGTGGGAAATCACCCTTTCTTTATTTTGAGAATCGACAAAATAAAATTTTTGTCTTAGATATCTTTTGGGACATCTTTCTTATTGCTTCTTAAAGCGGGCTTTTAATATCAAAATTTTAATTTTTGTATTAGAAAGCATCTTTAAGAAATAGTAAGAAAGTTGCCACAAATGACCGAAAGCCTTAGAATTTTTGGGTGAATGGATTTAGTGAGAGAGTAAAATAGTTAAAATGTTTATTCTATCAAGAAAAATAATCAAAATTGATAATTTCCTACCTTGAGCTCTTCCTAGGTCTATCGCTGATTATCAAAATATTTTCATAGAAATTATATCAAGATGAACTTAAAAATCATCTGATTTACTGTCAGATTAGTCTAATACAAATTTTTTGTATGTAGCACTAATCTCAAAGCAAATCTAATGATTTCAAGCCCACCTGATGCAAGTTATAAGAGAATACGAGGATCAAATATTTAGATTAAAAATAAGGGGGACTTATATGCATACTACTTTATTTTATGTTATTTACATATATAATACTCAAAATATTAATATTACATATCTATCATCCATAGAACAAATATGGATGCATGAAATAAAATATTAAAGTTTATAGTGGTATGAGTGGTAGGAATGAAATATGAGAGTTGTATATTTAATATTAAATTTGTATATAAGTGATAGACATGTAATATTAATATTTTTGATGTTAAATATATAAATATCATGAAATAAAGTTGTATGCATGTAAATTCCCCTATAAAGTAATTAAAATTAATCAACTAAAAGTTTAATTATACTTATTTAATAAATAAAAGATTAATAATAGTCAAAATATATTTAACCATTTTTTTTATTTTTTTTATTGGAGTGCAAAGTATCAAATATTTTGTTTGCATAATAAATACAAAAACATTTTAAATTCTATAATTTAAGTGAATAGCGCACCATAGAATCCCCTCTGCCCAAAAGTAAGCTAACGTGCATTCCATAATCGACTGATTATGAAATTTCTTAATGTTTTTTACGACAATAATATCTGCCTTGTAAATATTAATTTAATTTTAATAAGTTTATGATTATGAAATTTTTTTTATATTAAAATTTGTTAATTTAAAAAATGGGAGGTGTGCAGGTGGTGGTGGACTTCTGTCGGCGCCATCTGACTGCGAACAGCGAGGCCTTCGCCAATGAGAAGCTTTGCCTCGTCATCAATGATGCCAAGTGAGAAAATCCTCTTTCAACGCATCAAGATTTAGGCTAAGTTTGGGGATTCATTATTCCGTGTGGACTCCGAACACCGTCTGGAGATCTATCAGAATGCACCACATTACCCTTTGTTCGGTACTGCTCGGTGTCACTTGGTACCGTATCTCGGTACTGCTGACATGAAATATTCTGGTTGGTCTCTGGATGGCATTCGGTGTCCGGTCTCCTGACAAAATAATTTCTCATATTTGGGACAGCTTTCAAATTACTTTTTAAAATAATTTTTTAGTAAAAAATTTTTAAATTAAAAATTTTGTATTAAAAACTGATTTAGGAAACAGTAAGAAAACGATCCCAAACAAAAATTTTGTGGGGCTTTTACCTATATATATTTAGGATTCATTTTCTAAAACAGTTTTTTTAATACAAAATTTCTTAAGAGCAATAAAAAAAATGATTAAAAGCTGTCTCAAATGAAGCCTAGGAGAAATTATTCTGTGTGGAGTTCGGATGGGAAGAATTATTCGGACTACGAGTATACTCACTGTGTACACACAATCAGGACAATTATTCCTACATGTATTATATAATGTATTTGTTATTAGTAATATAATATATTAAATGATTGGTAGTTATATTTTGAGCTTAATTAATTGGTTATTGTAAATATAAATTTTAGCAATAAAAGATTATATTTCAGGGCGGAATTGCAGAAGAGAGAAGAGAAATATGATATTATAGTGGGAGATCTGGCTGATCCGATGGAGGGAGGTCCATGCTATCAGCTCTACACTAAATCCTTCTACGAGAAAGTCCTCAAGCCCAAACTGCAGCACCATGGCATCTTTGTTACTCAAGTAATTTTCTTTATTATTAATTACTGTGCTAATTAATTATAATTAACAAGACATATTAATTAATGTTTATTTTCCTCTGATCAGACCTCTTTTTAATGTAATAATGTGTTCTTTTATTTTATTTTGAGATTTGTTTATATTTTGAATAAATGCAGGCTGGACCGGCTGGGGTTCTCACGCACAAAGTGGTCTTCTCATCAATATATAATACTCTAAGGCATGTCTTTAAATGTGAGTCCTCTAACTCCTGAAAATGAAGAATGCTAAACTCCCAAATAAAGTCACTTTTAAAAAAAAAAAAATTATCATATAATAGAATAAAAATCCCAACTCATAAGATATATACATATAATTTGTGTGGCAAAGATCGACTTCGTTTGAGACAACTATATATCACTTTTTTTTTTTCTGCTTTTAAGAGATTTTTGTATTAAAAAATAACATTACAAAGCAGTAAGAAAGATGTCTCAAATGAAACTAAGGGCCTTTTTGGAACAACTTTCTCACCACTTTGTTTTGTAGACCGCAATCACAATTTTATTTGTTAGTTGTGTTTCTCGTTGTTTTCCATAAATTACATGTTGTCATAGGAAGATGCTTTTTTCAATAAGATTTATGCTTTGTTTTGGGATTAATTATTCTGTGCAGACACCGGACGGGAGAACCATCGATTTTGTCTCTATGAATAGTAAAAGCTTGGTGACTGTTCACAGAGACAAAACTGGACTGTTTTTCTCCTCCGGTGTCCGCACGGAATAATCTCTCTTTTTTGGGGCAACTTCTTGCCACTGTTTTTTCACTGATCTAAAAAAAAATACTTGAAAGTAGTTATAGATAACAATAAGAAAATTGTCTCAAATAAAACCTTATTTTTATGTGGTAACTATAAGAATATAATACTACTATCATATTCTTTTCAGAAACAATATATTTATAACATTCACAACAACTTTCAAAAAATTTGTTTTCCCCATAATAATTTTACAATCATATTTATAAAATATTATAGTCATCCCAAATAGGCCCTAAGATATTGAATGCAAAAGTCTATGAATTCTCAATCATAAATAATAAAAATAATAATAATAATAATAATTACAACCTATAACTTACTCTCTATGTCAATCAAATCAGTTGTCCAATATCTATTAGAATGCCCTCTAAATATACACTTGCATAATTATGTTATTCTTTAAATTCTTCTTTATTTTAATTTTCACAAGTTCAAATCTATTTTAAATTACTTTATTTATTTCAATATTTACTAAAATGAAAATATTTACTCATATTGCCACAGATGTGATTGCCTATACAGCTCACGTGCCATCTTTTGTTGATACGTGGGGATGGGTAATGGTAAGTATGCTGATCTTATCACACTCAAATGAACTAACTGATTCTGTAATAATATTTCAGTTGACATTTGTAAAAGCAAGCTTATCACATTCTCTTGCTCGTCTTCTCTTTCTTTTATTTGTTTAAGGCATCTGATCAGCCATTTGAGCTGAATGCTCAACTAATAAACGAAAGGATTGGTGAGAGGATAAATGGAGAGCTTCTTTATTTGAATGGAGAGTCGCTGGTGTCCTCCACCATCATGAACAAAAGTGTGCACGAATCGTAAGTATCCAAGGCTTTTCTTTTTTATTTTTTCATCCACTACTTCTTTCATTCTTTTTTTTTTATGAATATTTGAAAAAAAAATAAAAACAAAATTGATAGATGAAATCTTAGGTTTCATTTGGGATAATTTTCTTACTGTTTTATATAGCAACTTTTTAGTACAAAAATTTCTTAAAAGTGATAAAAAATAGTAGCGAAAAATTGTCTTAAACGAAGCTTTAGTTATAAATGAATATTGATATGTATGTACATTATATGGATTTTATACTAAAATTAAGAATGAAAATTATGTGCATTTAATAGAAATTGTTTTAAAATTATTTGATCTATTACGAGTGAAAATTTCTGTCACAACAGCAAAATAGTCATAATTCACAACTTTTTAATCCTTACTATAGGTGTAGATTTGCTGCAGTTTTAACCGCTGCAAATACCCCATTATTTTGACTGATAAAACCACTGAAAATCACAATGTTTCGATTTTCCACCACAGTAGTTTCAAAACAGCAGCAAAAGATCTTTGTTGTAGACACTAACTATGATAGTCTTGCAATAATTTTGGAACTTCTAAAGTATTTTTTTGGCAGTTAAAACCGCAGTTGTAGCATACTTCAAGGGCAAGCAAAGCCCTATTTTATTGTGAGATATATACTGATTATGTTTTGTTAACAACTTGTAATTTTGATTTTATTTTATGGCAATTTCAGGCTATTGAAAGAAACTCATGTCTACACTGAAGAGAATGCAAGATTTATTCATGGTCATGGGAGAGCTTGTTGTGCTTGACCTCTTTCTCCTCTTAAACAAAACAAAATGGCTGGCATCTAATAGGCTCTCTTTACATTCTCCATGCAAGGACCTATCAAAAAAGTTACCACAGAATGTTTTATCTTGACATTTTTTTGCTTTTTTTCTTACACAACTGTGTCTAAATGTGTTGGTTGTGAGTCTTCTAATTAATAATAGAAGCAAAGAACTCCAATAAATTGATGAACAACCGGTTACTCTTCTTCTTCTTCTTCTTCTCTTCTATTCATTTATGGCAATAATTTGGATTCATGCCGGGTAGATCTATTATGGAAGATATTTATTTATTGAGAGGGTTGATGGAGAAGTATAGAGAGAATAAATAGGATCTACATATAATATTTATTGATTTAGAGAAAACATATATTTAAATTTCAAAAGAAGTGCTATGGAGAGTTCTAGAAAAGAAAGGAGTTAATAATGCTTCTATTCAAGTCATTAGGGATATGTATGCATGAGTTGTTACTTGTGTTCAAACACAAGGTGGTTTAACCAAGTATTTTCCTAATTTAGTTGGATTACATCAAGGTTCAGCCTTAAGCGCCCTTATCTTTTTGCTTTAGTCATGGATTTGCTTATTGGACATTTGCAAGAGGATGTTCCCTGGTGTATGCTTTTTGCTTATGATATTCTTCTTGTATATAAGACTAGAGAGGGAGTTGAAGGTAAACTCGAATTATGGAGGTCAACTTTAGAGTCTAAAGGTTTTCGTTTGAGAAGATTTAAAACCAAATATATAGAATGTAATTTTAGTAGTAATAGATATAGCGGGGGGTTTGTGACTTTGAGCGATCAAATCATGATTAATAAGTGTACTCGTTTTAGAGATCTGCAATGCTTTATGACGCAGAATGTTGACCATTAAAAGAGAAGCATAATATCAAGTTAAGTGTTGCTGATATGAGAATGCTCAGGTGGATGAGTGAATTTACTCTTAAAGATATGATACGAACAGGCATATTCGTGAAAAGGTTGGAGTAGCTCCAGTGATGGATAAGATTAGAGAGAGTCGCCTTAGATATTTTTTCTTCTATTGTTTTATTAAGATTTGTTTGGGAATTGTTAATGAAAAATTAATATATATTTATTTATATTTCTAGGAAAAAAAATATAATTATAAATTAGTTGCAATTGAATCAAACACCAAATGTAAATTGTGAAGTAAAATGTATTTTTAATTTCTCTAATTCTTTCAAATTAAACATGCATGCATAGGCTTCTGGTTTTTTGGATAAAAATGAAAAAGAGAAAATGAAAACTAAAAATGATGAGGGAATTAAAATGAACAATTTTTCTATCACTAGTTTAGTTAAGAAGAAATTGAATTTATTTCTTAATTTTTAAAATTTAAAGTTTTTAACTTTTTTTATTTTTTGGTGAAGTCCTAAAAGGGGACCAAAATCCTCTACTGCTCCCATAGCACATCAAAATGGAAAAAAAAAAAGACCTAATAATTGAAGGACCCCAAACTAGCATAAAAAAAAAAAAAAATAATAAGGTTGACAAATAGTCAAACCCCAAAAAAATAACAGGAAAAATCTGCCCAAAATCTGTATATGACAGTAAGTTCAATGTAGAGAACCTTGCCAAAAATCTGGTGAGAAAACATAAGTACCCCAGCCACTGGGGCTTCAACAACCAGCCACAAAAAATCCAAAGTGCACGCCTGCATCAACCTAAACTCAGGCTTTGTTTGAGACGACTTTTTTTACTACTTCTTAAAGCAGCTTTCTACTAAAAAACTATTTTTAGCAGCCGTAAGAAAGCCATCCCAGGGGCGGCTTTATTACCGCTTCTTAAAGCAGCTGTCTATTAAGTTGTAAAAAAATCATCCCAAACGAACATCAGTCAGCACCCTAGTGTACCATCCAGTCCAACCAAAATCAATAACATCCTCAAAAGACTTGCAAGCACAAATAATCTCACAAAAGCCAGAGCTGACAATTGTAGTTAGAATACCAAGAGAAATAAAGACAAATAGCGAGATCAAAATAAGCACCAACAGAATAAGGAGCAGCCAAGAAGGATTCTCGACCACCCAATGAAAATATGTTAGAATAATTTTCATCAATGAATTATTTATAAAAATATTTTATGCTAAAAATCTCACTTTATTTTTTTTTATATAGTTATAGCAATCATAATCATCTTCATAGCTCAAATGCATTAACAGAGTCTTTTACTTATTATAATGAGCCATTCAGAAAATTTACATAAATAAAATTGATGATGTTTCATTGACACTCAATGGCATATTATGAACACCCAAAATCTTCATATTAACATTTAAATTACTCTGCTTTATATATATATATCACCTTAGATGGTTTGGTCACATAAAACAGCTGTCTACCGATGACCTGATTAGGAGAGTAGATGTATTAGAATTGACTTATGTTAAGAAAGATAGAGGCAGACATATTTAAAAAAAAAAAAATAGAGGCAGACATAAAAATGATAAATTATTTTGTGCGGAGGCCGAATGCAACTCTACGTTCGGAGGCGAGCCAGGTGTAGTCACGTCAGCGGTACTGAGCAATACCGAGCCGCAGTACACAACAAATGGATGACGTGGCGCATTCTGATTGGTCTTCGGACGGCGTTCGATGTCCACACAGAATATTTAATCCCTAAAAAGATTAGTTAGAAAATATGAAAAATGATTTTTCTTTATTAGATTTAAATGATAATTTTATTCTTAATTGGATAGAAAAGAGAAAAAAAATTTCATGTAGTTAATCTCACATAGTGAGATAAAAGATTAATGTTATTGTTGTTATTGTTGTAATAGACACATCAATTTTTTTTTTTTTCTTTGCTTTGTTCATTTACAAAATAAAAATCTAAATTAGTCAATCAGTCTTTGTACTTTCCATCAATCTTTTGGCCACTCAATCAATGAGCTATTATTTTGTTGTCAGCCAACCTTTTGCTTATAAGCACTTGAACATTTATTTTCTACCCACCTTGTTATAATATTTTTGACCTAACATTGATTAAAGAAGATTATGTCGCCTGATCATCAATGCATTATTGTCTCTTAAATTACAGCAAAAAGAATCAAGCCAACAGTTCTTGAATTAATGAGCTACCTTCTTTGTTTCTGGCTTTGTTTTTAGTCACTTTAGCATTCATTTTTTTCACCCATCACTTCTTCTTAGTTTTTCTTACATTGCATTAGTTTAAATTTGGTTATTTCCTTATGTGGAATTCTCAAGGCTAAAGACATTTCTTCTTTTGCTATCTAAGTTTGAACCAAAGCAATTCTTTTCTAGAAAATCAAAATATCAATCAAGTCAGTTGAATTTCTTGTTATTTTTAATTACATAACATATTTATGTGTGATGTTTTGATTTCAAACTAAGAAATTACACATCGTAGCAAGCATAGATGGACATGAGATTATGATGAAGTACTAACAAGATTGCACACAAAGATAATGGCTACTATTGTATGTCGGAGTATCCACAGCTGTGCAAAAATACTATTAATAAATCAAGCTTTTACAGCACTTTTTTTTCATCAACTGCAGCGGTTTAAACACCTACTAAATTATTTGCAACGGATTATGAACTGTTGCAAATTTACTGTATTTGCATTCGCCGAAAAAACTTTTGCAACGATTTCATGAGTACTGCTGTAAGAAAGCTTTAGCAATACTTCTAGCAGGTGTTAAAATCGTTGCTAAAGGGCAACATATATATATATATATATATATATATATATATATATATATATATATATATATATATATATATATATAATTGATGCCTACAACTAATAAGCATATAAACATTACAGCCCACAAGCATATTCGTGAACATATCTTAGAAAATCTTCTACAAGTACAAATGGTTATTAGGTCATCTTATATATGTTGCAAATAAAATCAGAAAAGTTGGTGATATGTAATATTTCAAATGGCAAGTATACAGGAGAAATTATTCTGTGCGGACACTAGACGGTCCAGAGATCAACCAAAATGAGCTACATCATCGGTACCAAGAAATTTTGATTAAACTTATGAATGACCTAGATTATAGCTGGGTTTTCAGCCATAGATCTTACCTAGTTCATAATTGTTATATGAAATTTACTAAATAGTCAACTTCTTTGGATATTAGTGTTGAATGTCTTATTATTCCAATCTAGATCGCCTTCCCTAATCTTTGCCATCATCTCTTCAATCCCATAATTCTTTATGCGTTAGGGTCGATTTTTGGTCATCCACTAAAAGTCGACACCGCCACTTCCTTGGGCTCTAGGCCTTCTATTGCGCGAATCTTGGTTGAGCTTGATGTCATGAAAAATTACCCGAACAAAGTGTGGATTGGTCTTGAAAAGCTCGGTTACATCCAACTAATGCTATTGTCGGGCGGGTTACAGATGATTTGGTTGGGGAGGGTGTGATGCCTTTACCTATTGAATGTTCTAAGGCTTCTTATGCTCCTAATTCTTGTAGAATGGAAAATGCTGACGCAGCTAATGCTTTAAGTCCCGTTAGTGTTGTTGTTGGATGAGGTGCTGATTGTTTGGGGGTTAATGGCGTGACATTGGACTCTGCTATAGCGTTTAGTGACTTTGTCGTTGTGGTGAAGAAGTCTGCTCCTTTGGTTACTTTTTCGAATCCGCATAAGAACATTGGCTGTGATGGAGTGAATGGAAATGCGAGTGAAAATCATTGCGGTCTTAATCTTATAACTAGCCATTCTTGTGTGGTTGAGACAGCTGATTCAGGTGATTTGTTGAATGTTTTACCTGGTGAGGATCTCCCTGGTTCTCCTTCCCACGCGTTGGTTGTTTCTGATGGTGTCGTTCCTTTGGAGCTTGTGGCACAGGAGGTTGTTAGTGCGGCTCCTTTTATTGCTGAGTCGAATGTCTCTCCTTTTGTTAATGTCATTATGGGGAATGTGGGGTATGGTGATATTTCTATTTCCATGATGTCTAATACATATTTGAAAGCTTACATATCCCGCCCGTTGAATAACTCTATTTTGCTTCAAGTGGATTGGTTGGTGTTGGATGAGGACCTTCCTTCTTCTCCATTGGGGGAGGATGATGATTTTGCTGACCATGCTTATGATGTTAAGTTTTGTTCCAGTGGTGAAGGTAAAAGACAGAACATTAAATCTAAGAAGAAATAGGCTTTGGTGTTTCTTTGTGCTTTCGCTGCAACGGGCTTTTTGGTTTTTTAGGATGATGATGAGGCGGCCCCTTGCTTTTCGCCATTTTGGTCTGGGCTTGTTGGCAACGTTGTTGGTGTGCCTTATGCTTGGTGGTGTGGGTTGTTGCTGAGTGGCTGCTACCAATGGATGGTCCGTGCATGACTGAGGGTTGCTGGCAGGGTTTTGCCACCCTCATGAGTTCTCTGTTAGATTGTTGATTCATTTATTGCATCCTTTTCTATATGGTTTATCTAGGTTGTTGTATTTTTTCTTATTTTGATATTTTTTGGTGTCTTCTGCGGTCGGTGTTGTAGTTCTTTTTAGTTGGAATAAATTTCTGTTTTTGGAAGAAAAAAAAACAAGCATAGAATTGAATATTATTGTCTTGGCCAAGGAAAGAATTAAGCACGGGAGGTCAATTTGCTGAATTCACAAAAAAATAACAAATGAAGTACAAACTCTATGGAGACAAACAACAGGAGGTCCAATTTGCATACGCATAAATAGTAATTACTTTAAAGTAAAAAAATCGAAAGAAATAGTTTATCAAATAAATATAGCAGATTGTCTCAATGATGAGTTTTGTGGCTATATGTTAGATTGGCTGAAGATTTGGGACTGCATTTTGGCGAAAACAGTGCTCTGTTTCTTTGAGGCATTGAGATAAACACCTAACGTGCAGTAGCATGTTCTCTAAAGATCATCAATGCTAAACCAAGGGAATTTCCACAACTGTAAGCTTGAGTTTGTTGAATTTGTCTCACCGAGTTGCTCAATTCGACTATAAACATGTCATATTTGGATATTATTTAATTATTCAATTAATGCAATAAAGTTTCCAAATGTGCTTTAAACCTTTAATTTCATCCCATTTAGGCTTAAATTGGATCGATTTTGGTGCCATTTGGTTTGTATCATCGAGACGTTCAGTTTGACCATAAGTTTACCGAAATCAGAGTTTAGATTGTCCCAAATTTAATTTAGGAAGTTTGCTAGTGATATATGCCTCCAAATTCATGCCTGATAAAGACTATTTTTTGTGAGAATGCTCCAAAACGTTAAAATTGCTTGAAACTTGATATGTCATAAAAAATCATATTGACTAATGATTAGGAACTAATTTTGAGTCATATTCACTTGAAAACTTTCAAAATTAAATTTAGAACTATCTAAACTCTAATTTTAGTAAACTTATAGTCAAACAAAACATCTAGATGAGATGAACACAACAACATCAAAATTGGTTCAATTTGAGCTCAAATGGGCTCGAATCAAAGACTTAAAACATATTTGAAAGCTTTAGTGGTTTATTTATTAGTTCATTATAAATTTCTATAGTAAAGTAATTTTAATAAATTTCTCTCACTTAGGGGCTTACTTTTAATGTATTCTAAACTCATTCGTTTCACCTAAATTCTAAAATACAACGCAAGTTGATTCCGCTTTTTCGCTAACACCCACTGTCTGCCATTTGCGGGGACTACCACCATCTACTGGCCACCACTATTATTAGGCTTTACATTACATTTATTTTATTTCAATCAAAATAAAAATAATAATCACTTGCAATTCTTTTACACACATCCAAATAATTCTAAATATTTCAAATATATTACTTTTTTTACATTATTTTTTATTTTACTATGCATTTCTTTTTTGGTAAGGGGCGCTTGCTGTAAAAAGGCATGTAAAGTATTCCAAATGCATAGATTTTGAAAATATTAGTGTTTTGTTTGAAGTAAAAGAAATAAAATGTAAATTTTGAAGAAAAAGGAATTCACCATTTAGTTCAAATACACTATATTTGGAAACCATTTGAATTGGGCGGTTTTTAAATACGTTGAAAACTCAATGCCATTGTCGGCACAGACCCTTCTCCTCCACATTAACCAGCTTCCTCCACATTAACCAGCTGATTGCCGCCGGCCACCACCCAACCATTGTTGGCAGCCATCGGTCACTGGCCACCCCTTGACCATCGTCAATAGCCATCGGCCACCAACGACCACCTCTTGCCACTTCCGGGCATTGTCAACCGCCACCAACTATCACCATTTTGAATTTATACTGCGTTCAATTTACTTCAAGCAAAAAAAAAAGAGTAAAAAAATCTGCATTTATTTTACACTCATTCAACACAACTCCAAAAATATTTTAGATACATTGCATTCATTTTTCAGGCAATCAAACAACCTCAAAACCAAACTATCTCTAAATTATTTGTTATGTTTTTTTTTTTTTTTTACAAAATGATAAAAAACTCTCTCTTAAATAAACGTGTTTAATTTTGGTTGATGAAGAATACAGACTAGAAATTCAAATTGGAGATTCCCACAACTATTAATTCAAATTTAAAATGCCACTGTTCACTTGCAAGGAATTTAAAAAGAAATAAAATAATTTATTTTAAGTGTGAATGAACAATGAAGTGACAGAGGATCGATGGGTAAATTAAAGATGATGAGTAGTTGGGGAACTGAACCGGGTGATGTATTTATAAGGAGCAGAAAGGCGAGGGTCAGCAGCAAGATGTGGATTTATTATAAAAAAAAAAAAAAAAAGGGGCCAAAGAAATTTTTTTTTTCCAAATAAAATAAAGACAGGCCATGTTTGATTCAAATTTGACTCAACTCGGAAATATTGTCTTAGTTAGGGGTATCAATATTTGACACAACACGAAAATCCGACATGAAATTTTCAGGTTAAACTCGACCCGTTTTCAAAAATGGTCAGGTTTTAGTTCCCGGATTCGACCCATTTGAAAAACAGGTCGGGTTCGGGTTGACCCGACGGGTCAACCCGGAAACCCGTTTGAACCCCTGCCCGCCCTGATGCCTCGCGACCACGCCCCGCGCTACCCCGCTGCTGCTCGCGACCCCGCTCGCCCTGCACGACCCCGCCTTCCCCGGGCGACCCCGCGAGACCAGCTTTCCCGTGTCGGGTCGGGTCGGGTCAACCCGGCAACCTATCGGGTCGGGTCCGGGTTCGCATTTCCGACCCGTTTATCTAACCGGGTCGGGTTAGGGTCGACCCGTTTGAACCCGGGTCAGTTTCGGGTCCGACACGAACCCGACCCGTGACCCGAAATTGACACCCCTCTTAGTTATTTGATTATTTTGTTCATTTAATTTTTTTATTAATTTTTTTTATTTATCATATTTAAATTTGATAATCATATTTATTTCAACTCATTATCCTAATAAAAAAATAGTTAGGCTTTAAAGTCACTGAATCTACTTTCCGAGAAATATTATAATTAAATAATTTGAATTCTACTCATTTCAAAATAAATTTAAGATTTTTAAAATCATTATGGTCAGAAATTTAGTCAGAATATTTTGACATAATATTTTCCAATACTAAACAATCTCGATTGAAGCTATTTAGTTTGTTGAAAAATATGCAAAGTTAAAAGAATAAATATAATATATTTGAAATAGTTTAAAGTTGATTAGTTGAATGGAAAATAAATATAATATATTTTTTTAAAGTAAAATGAATTCAGTGTAAAGCTTAATCACAGTGCTACATAATAATGACCCGCTATTAAAGCGGCAGGTGTTGGCTGGAGATAGCGAGTAATAGTGAATTTACAATATATTAAGAAATCGATCCTTTTTGAAATACTTCAAAACTGAATAAAACAAATAATTCCAATTCATTTCAAATGAAGCTTACCAAACACTTGAATTTTTAATCCGAATAAAAACCCCCCTTAAACATTTCTTGTATTGTGTCAGATTTGCATTCAGATTTGTTCAAGTTGAATTAGGGTTGTAATTCATAACCGGTTTAATTAATAAATTGGATTTTATCATATTCGTGTAATATCCTCTTAGGGCATCTCCAAACGAAAGGCATTCGGGCATTTGTAGTTCGCACAAGCATCCAACTGAGGGGCGGAAGTCATTTTCGTGTTTTTGAACAGTGCGATATCAATATTAGCTTCACACTGTTTAATAACACAGTAAAAAAAAAAGATAAAAAAATATACACTAGATATTTTTTTATGTTAAAAATAAAATTAGATTGAAAATGGATTACTATTTGATACATCACTTACTATAATTTTTTTATTAAACAGAGACGAATCACGATCGACCATATCATCATACCACTGGGTTCACAGTGGTACATAATATTAAAAAATTGGGCAATGTACATACATACCACTTTATACCATTCTATTTATATATCTAACACCTAAAATTTTAATATTACATACATATCATCATATATTATTTTAATATCAAATATATTACTCATATTTCTTTCGTACCACTCATATATTTCATTTATATCAGTCATATTTGATATGAAAATAAATTATGGGTGACATGTATGTAATATTAAAATTTTATGTGTTAAATATATAAATAAAATAATATAAAATAGTATGTATTTAAATCTCCTTAAAAAATAATGTGGCGCCTCTGATTCGGCAAATTATTGGGTCAGGTGACCGGACGCAGAGATAGGTCCGGATATTAATAAAATAATATTTTAAATTAAGCACAGGTAAAGCGCAAATAAAGCGTAAGTAAAGTGCAGGTAAAGCGCAGACAAAACACAACTAAAGCGCAAGTTAAAAAGCAGTCAAAAGCGCAGGTAAAGCGCAACTAAAGCGCAAGTCAAAAGCGTAGGTGACGCGGCAAATTTTTATTGACTGTCCGAACATATTTTTTGCCTCTGGTCACCTGACCCAATAATTTGCCCTCTGATTCACATGGAGTCAGATGACCTAATTATTTCACCCGAACGGATCCATAAATCCGAATCGATACCATATCCGATGGAGGAGGTTTGAATCCTGCAGTGGAAGCGTGGTGGGGGAAGAACCTAAAGGCAGCAGCCGCACATGCAAGTGAACAAGAATCATATCTGGCGCGCAACCCTCCTAACCGAACGATATCGCCTCCGCCGGCGATAAGATGGATGCGGCCGCCAAAAAACTGAATACCCTCTTCTTGTTTCTATATATAACCCTTCTTTCTTTCCCCCTTTCCATTCTCTTTCTTGCATTTCCCATTCTCCATTCACTCGCTTCCAACACTTGCTTGCGATGGCTGCTGCGGCCTCCTCTCTCCTTTCATTTTCTAAAGTCCCCCGCCTCACTGCTCTGCCTCGCCGTCTTTCATCTCAGGGTGAGGGATTTTACTGGATCCTATATATTTAGATCGTTTCTTAATTCATTATGTAGATTTGGCGGTTTAGTAGTTTGTGGTGTTTTAGGGACTTGGAAAGTGCGCTTTGGGATCGATACAGTGCGGGCAAACGCATCGTTTGGTAGAGCTAGGGTTTCGGCTGAGGAGAAGAAAGATGTGCGACCGATAATTGTTATAGACAATTATGATAGCTTCACGTACAATCTTTGCCAGGTTTGTTCAAATGGCTTTTAGTTTGAGAAGATTGCGACGTGTTCTTTTTAATTGGGTTGTTTCTTGTTGAATGGAAATAGCAGTAGATTGGGGAACGTTTTTCGGTTATTTGGTATGTGTTTGCTTTGTTTTAGTTTGATTTGTTATGTCATCTGTGTGAAAGATTTATGAGACTATTTTCGTCTCTAGTGGAGGTTAAGTTAGTTTGATTACATTCAAAACTACTTGCTCCATCACGCACGGCATTTGTCAGAATTTCCTGGAAAATGATCTTTCTTGGTTGAGTCGACCAGGCTTAACGGGTTTACGCATTGAAAGCCTGGGTATGTAAATTGCTTTTGTGAGCTGGTCACAAGGTTGTTATTAATTTGAAACAATTGGTGGTTTGTCTGTCACGCCCATCCACACCGCTTTGTTTTGTAAGTAATAATAACTGCGGAATCAGCCCTGGTTATGATGGTGTCGATGTACTATCAGCTTATTGTATGCTACTAAAAAAAAAAGGTACGCCTATAGGAATTTATAGCAAGATTCTTATTTTTTTCATTAATGAAAAAGGGACGGTAAATCTTAACAGTTTCCGCCAATGTGACGAACGCAACATGGCCCAGCAATAGATATGGCAAGTAAACTTAAAAGAAATAAAATAACTGAGAAAGGGATATACTGATAGAATATTGGTCATTAAAATAGAAGCATAAAGTTAAGTATCATAGAGATGGGGATGCTCAGGTGGATGAGTGGGTTTACACTTAGAGATAGAATGCAAAATGAGATATATGTGAAAAGGTTGGAGTCAGTGGCAGATAATATTAGAGAGAGTCATCTTAGATATTTTGTTCATATAAAACATTGGCCTTTTGATGACCTTATCAGGAGGTAGGTGTATTAGATTTGGCTTATGTTAAGAAAGGTAGAGGTAAAACTAAGAAGTACTTGTATTAGATTTATCTTAGATATTTTGTTCATATAAAACACCGGCCTCTTGAAATGTGGTTACACCATTAGTCCACATGCGCATAGTTAGTTTTATGTAAAACATTATGAAAGCATTTAGATGGAACAAAAAGATTTGTTATAATCAAATCACCAATAAGCCATTGAAGTGTGATTTCCATCAATCCTTTGATAGGAAGTACTTGTAGAAATTTAGGAAAAGCCTTGGCTGAAATATGATTTCAGCAATTTCAAAAAACCAACAATAAGAAAATTAAGAATAGAACACACAAGAACATTTTTTTATTGAACATTTTATGAAAGAAAATACAAGATACAAGTGGATCTTCGATTGGAGAGAAAGATCCGACTCTCCTAAATCGCTAGATGCCACTAGAGACCAAAACCTTAGAGAGAGATCATTTTTCAGCCAATTCAAGATGCCCTAACCCTAGGAAAACAAACTATTTAATGCATACAATACAGAAGAAACTTCTCCGCCTCTGTCGCTACATTCAAATTTCCATCCTAAACTTATCCTAAAATCTTCCTAATCTGCTCTTTTGAACTGGGTGGTTTGATCGGCGTATGCAAGAGGCGGAACTTCTCCACCTTTGTCGTCTGTAAGTCGGTCTAGTGGACCAGTATAATAATATTCCCCTTCCAAAGATTCACCTTGTCCTCAAGGTGAAAAGACAACACCATCCTCCATTCCATCGTCATCACAAATGATAAGAACCTGAAGAGTTCGGTCCTTCCACATGTGTCTTGGCGTATACCTCTCGTCACATTTGAAACAGAATCTCTTCACCCCCTTCTCCTTTAATTCAATTTATGTGAGCTTTTTGAAGTTGTTCCCAGGTCTTCCTACTGCATTCTTTTCCTTCGAAGTCTCTCGAAGAGTATCCGATGTTGGCTCCTTAGATGCCAATAAGGTGATGGTCACATCCTGTACGAGCCTCCTGAGCTACTGCCTCCCGTTCCTCTCTCTAGGTGCCTCTGATCCTCCACCAATTAAGCTAGCTCCATAGCCTCTCTCAAGTCACAAGATCTCTTCACTCTAACTGTTGTGCGGATATCTTGTTTTAGTCCCTTCATAAAGTTCCCCTCCAATGCAGTCTCTGGAAGTCGATCCAGTCGACTGCGCGAGGTACTCAAATTGCTCACGATATTTACCACTGTCCCCTCTTGTATCATAACAAAGAACTGCTCATAGAGGTCCTCTCCCCAACTGGTTTGGAAATGTTCCAACAAATAGTCCATAAATTCCCTCCTGGTCCGTATCGGTCGCCTCGTATCCCTCCACCGGTACCATGCTAAAGTCTTCCCTTCTAAGCATATCCTTGCTGTTGTTGGTGTCTCCCCCTCTATCAACTTATTGATGGTAAAGTATCTTTCCACCTTGTAGATTCATCCATGGGCATCCTCTCCTCCAAAATATGCATCTTTAACTTCCTCACCCTCAGATCGCCTCTGTTCCTTTCATAATTTCCCATTTCCAATGGGGTGGTTACCTTCAAGTGTCTCAATCATCCATTCTACGTTCATACCCAAGCTTTTCATCAAATTCCACATTCTCCTTTCAAATTCAACACCCCTTGGATCATAACAAATTCCTCCCCTCTCAAATTCAACCCCCCTTTAGTCATAATTACGTCTTTCCCTTTCAAATCTTGCCCCTCTCTTCTCCAAATCAGCACCTCTTCATTCTTTCCCTGCATCCTCCCGCCACTCTCCATAGTCTCTACCCGACTCCTCCCTAGAAATAGGCCCTAGGGGTGGCATTTTTTCTGTTCCCTCCAAAATCTCCACCTCTTAATCTTCCCTTCGTCTAATTAGCTTAGGGTTTTCCCCGCTTCCCTAGCTGTTTACGCCTTCCCTCATCTCCGACGGCGATATTTTTGTTTGACCCTCGAGCACTTTCTTCAACATCTCCTCTAAGATGGAAAAATTCGAATCAATCTTATCATGGATGATTGAAATATCCTTTTTTAAATTTAAAACTTGAGTTTTGAGATCTAAAATTTCATATTTCATTTGTCTGATCTCCCCTTCTAATACTTTTACATTTCTTCCTTTCATAAATCCCTAGATCTTTGTTAGGCTCGAAAGTCCGAATTTCCACCACAAAAACAACAAAATTCACTGTCTGAAATAAAATAAAAACAACTACAAGAATTATCCAAAAATAGTCTGGAAGCCGCTTTGATACCAATTTTATAGGAAGTGCTTGTAGAAATTTAGGAAAAATATTGTCTGAAATTTGATTTCAGCAATTTCAGAAAACTAACAACAAGAAATTAGGAATAGAACACACAAGAACACTTTTTATTGAAATTTTTATGAAAGAAAATGCAAGATACAAGCAGATCTTTAATTGGAGAGGAAGATTCGGCTCTTCCAAATCTCTAGACGACCCTTAGAGCTCAAAACCTAAGAGAGATATCAAATTTCTGCTAAATTCAAGATGCCCTAACCTTAGGAAAACAAATTATTTAATGCATACAATCCAAAAAGAAATCTCTAAATAGTCCCTGCATTCAAATTTCCCTCCTAAACTTCTCCTAAAACCTTCCTAATCTGCTTTTTTTAACTGGGCGGTTTGATCGGCATATGCAGGAGGTGGAACTTTTTCGCCTCTATTGTCCGTAAGCCGTCCCGTATGGATCGGCTTTATCGGTCCAATGGACCGGTCTAATATCCTTCCTTACCCTCATTATTAGGCTTGTGGCTTCGAGTTTGGTGGTTGCTTTGGATTTGGTGGCTAGTTATTTTGATTGGATTTTAGGGGCATGATGTTTTGTATCGGTTAATTCAAATGGGGCCTTGTGTCATAGTCTTGGTTTATTTTGTGTGGTTTGTTTTCCTGTAGATAATTGAGATTCTTTTTTTAACCTAATGCAACAACCCACAACTATAGGAGTCCAAATGTATTTTTTATTTATGGTTGCAGTATTTTATAACTACACTTTTGTTTTTTAATTGTAAATTTTAAGGAACTATGTGTTTATAAAAATGGGATGTATGGATGTAAAAGTTAACTTGGTTATTTTTTTAATGGCGTAAGCTTTAAAATAGTCCATAGGGTATTTGTATACAACCATTTTTAGTCTCAAAATATCATGTTACTCCAATTTAATCTCTCAATCACACGAAATTGATCCAAAATGGTCTAGGGATTATTTTGGGATTTTTTTTTTGATTTTTTAATAAACTTCTAGTTGGATGTGTCATTTCATCATGTGCTTACAATCAATTAGAAAACTAAGTATTTTTAGGAGATAATATCTCCTTATAAAAGTGTGAGGCTTGATTTATTTATTTATTTTTATTTTATTTATTTCTATTATCTAAAATTTTGTTATTAGTTCGCACTCAAAAATGCTTTTAGTGAAGTTTGATTCAATTTAGATTTCTACAATGACATGTTTTTTAATTTTTTGTATAATTTTCATGCGATTTGATTTTGTGTTATTTTTAGTAAATGCCTATTAAATTATCGTCCATGCAGGATTTTTTTTAATGCTTCATTAAGGGACCATTTGATTTGTTGAAAAAGGAATGTATCATAAAATGAATGCAATGTATAAGGAAATTTAGGTGTTATATTTGATGAAAAAGAAATACAATGTAAAATCTTAATGAATTCCTTTTTTGACTTCTTAATTCATTTTTTATGTATTGTAAATTTACGCAGTTTTGGCCTAATTTCTTTTTCACTTCAAGCCAACTGTGTTGTCTTCGCTCGCCTCCTCGTTTTGCCAGCCACTATCGGCCCCGCCGCCACTAGCCTCACATCATTTGCTACCCACCGTTACCTACGCCACCCATTGGTAGTTGCCGCCTACCACCGCCCATCAGTAGTCATCATTACCACCGTCGCTGCTACCACTGTTGGTCTCCCGTCGATAGCCAACCATCCACACTGGTGCCGCCACATCCATTTACCACTTAGGGAATCTCCAACCGAAAAATTTATTTTCCACTCCAAAATGCATTAAGGGACATATCAAAAAATAATTTATCTCCAACCGAACTGCATTTCTAACAACAACAACAACAAGCCTTTATCCCACTTTATGGGGTTAACTATGTGAATCCTTTTTCTCTATTGTGTCCTGCATTACACTCATTAAAAAAATTATTTTGTGTATATTCTTTCTATCTTTTTTCCTCTAAAAAACAAATGCGTTCTTGAACAGTGTGACCCCAATATTGACGTTGCACTATTCAAAATGCGAAAATGCCTTTCCGAATGCTGCTTGGTTGGACACTGGCACGAACTGCAGACGCCTCAATGGCGTTTAGTTGGAGATGCCCTTAACGCTTCTTACTGACACTGCCAATGGCGCCCACCGTCTTTCATCACCATCACCATCATTTTACTTTGTATTGTATTTATTTTACTTTAGGCCAAAATAAATAATAATAATAATAATTTCTTGCATTCTTTTCATACTCGTCAAAACATCTTCAAACATCTCAAATATGCATCTCAAATACAAGCATTCTTTTTAGTTTTTACACTACATTCTTTACTTGCTAATTAAAAGTTTGTGATCTATGAAGTTGTATGTTTATTTAATTTTGTGCATCTAATTGTTGCTTGGCATAAGTAAATCTTAAAACCCAAAACATCTTTTATGAAATTTGGCATCGAGCCTAAGTTTTTATCACAATGTCTACTATAAACGGGACATAACTATCAAAATGATATACAAAATAATAAAATGATGCAATTTAAATAAAATTAATTTAATAATGATTCTAGATAGTTCTTGCATAACTGTTATGAGATTAAGGGTTATATTTCTACATACTATGTAGTGTATAATCTTAGTGAATATTAAAAAATGAATAAATAACTTTGAAAATTTCTTTTAAAGTTGCAAAATATTTGATTCTTTAACTGTTGAATTTGTTAAAATAAAATTAAATGGGCATAATTATTTTGGCAAAGTAATTCTTGTCAAATTCTAATAGGGCTGATATGAAATAGAAACTTAAGAAGCAATATTTTTCATTTGGTGATTATAGGGATAAAATGCATTGTCAATTTAAAAACTTTAGATAATGTGACTATAGTGTGCTTGAATGCTTCATCAAGTTTAAACATTTAGCCACATATTATAATCATTTTCATGTTAGGACCACCACATCTATTATTAATATTTCTAAGAAAAAAAAATAAATCTCATAGAAAGTCTGTCAAATTCATCATGCAGAAGAATCATGTATGTTTAAATTTATTATTTAGGAAAAAAAATATAATATATGATTATTCTTTAAATGATTCATTAGATGAATAAAATTAATTTACTGTCATAATACATTTTTACATCTGATTTTGTTAAATTTGAATTTATATTGTAGTCTACACTAGAACATATTCATAAACTGATAGAAAACACTTGAAGATTTCTAGTATTTCCTATCAATCTTCGGAAAATAGCGAGAATTCTACATAAAATTTCAAAAACAGTAGATAATTTGTATTATTTGAGGAAAGGAAACGGAAATTAGCAAGATACAATTGATCCTCTGCTCGAGAGGAGGATCGATCTCTCCCAAATTTCTAGACGCCACTAAAGCCCAAAGAAAAACCTAAATTTATGAGATCTCAAATTTTAGCCAAATTCAAGATGCCCTAACCCTAGGGAAACAAAGTATTTAATGCATACTAATCAAAAGGAAAACCCTAAACAATCCCTACATTCAAATTTCCCTCCCAAATCCCTCAAAAATCCTTCTTCAAATGCTCTGTTAGCTCCTTCGGTGCGTGCCACTGAAGCAGGAGGCAGAGAATGTCCGCCTTATTTGCATGTAAGCCGGTCCCGCCTGAATCGGCTGGACCGGCCCAATGGGCCAGTCTAACAATACTCCCCTCCCAAAGATCCACCTTGTCCTCAAGGTGGAAATATGCTTATGTTCCCATGGAGGTGGATATTCTTGAGGTGGCTGAAAAACTTTACCAAATTGCAGAGTCAAGGGTTGCACTAAAAGAGAAACATCCACTCTCTCCTCCTATGAAGCACCAACACAAACACGGCGACACAACACGAACACGACAATTTTTTAAAAATATAGGACACGGGTGCGGCGTGGACACGACATTATAATTTTTTTAATATAATATATAAAAATTAAGGTGACATCATATTATAAATAACAAGTAATAATAAATCAATGTCATGATAAATTGTTTAGCTTATAACATAAAAATGTTTAGTACAAAATGTTTAGTACAACTACAAAAATATAAACAAAAAAAAAGTTAGTACAACATGAAGATTCAACTACTCAATAGATGGAATGATAGAATTAGATTTGAAGGTTAGTCTTTGGCTTTCAATATCATCATCATTAAATATCATTGCTTCTAACTTTGGTTCATCTTGAGAAAGATTTGCAACCTCCAATAATCCCATATAATCAAGGCACTCGAACCCATCTCCAGCAACATCCTACATCTTGTTATTGCCTGTCATATAAAGTGAGGTCTCCCTTGATAGAAAACGAAGAATTGTATGCATATAAACTAAATCTTCAGCTCGTTGTGCAGTTATTTTATTCCTCTTTATCGACTGAATAAATGAGTATGTGCTTCAATTTCTCTCACAACAAGTAGAGAATGATACTTGACCAAGAAGTTTTATTGTTATTATTTGAAGAAGCGGTATTGAAGCTCCATTAATCAATCACCACATTTTTGGATCCATCCTCCATCTGTCAATCAAAGATTCTTGATCACCAAAATCCTCTAAATATCCAAAGAACTTTGCAAGTTCTATATTAATCATTATTCTCTCCTCATTTGAAAAATACCATTTCAAATATATATTTTTCATTCTAAATCTTTTTGTGGTGATACACGTTGAGAGTCTTTTTGAAGCCATTCTTTACTTGAATACCTTCAAATAATACAAAATATATAAAATTATTTATTCATTTACCAATAAATTTAAAATTAATTTAAAAGATGAATACAAATGTACCTTGGATTTAATGAATCGGTCAAACAATACAAATTTGTGTTGCTTTTAGTCTATCTATCATCAAGAATGGTATAGACAATCTCCAAAAATCTGAATCTTTATTATGTGACTTTCTTTCATGTCTGTATATAATTTCTTTCACTATTATTAATATAGTGTCTCACATTTCATAAATCAAATGTATGCATGATTTATCTGTGTCAGTCTCTCTCAACATGTCACAGATTGAAGAGTATTTGTTATTTGTTTGAATCTTCTCAACATGATTATTACAAAGGCAAAACGAGTTTTAGCAACATCTAACATTCTCAAATGTAAGAAATCATTAAACATTAAAAGTCTTATTGAGTGGTTCATAATGAAATTGCTGATCAAAACATCATCATCTGCAACTACTGTTATCCAATGACATTCAGCATAAATGATTTAATTTGCCCCTGTATTCTTTATTGCATAAATATTTTTTAAAGCAAGATTTAAAGTGTACACAACACGTGGAGTCCAGAATATATGAGGATAAATTTGCTCCACCAACAATCATGCATCTCTACACACCGCTGCATTATCTGTTATAATTGCACAACATTAGAAGGCCCAATAATGACTATTACCTCTTTAATTAAATAATACAATGAAATATTTATCATTGTATTCTCTTTCATAATTCACAACTTTAATAAACATTGGGCAATTCTCTGTAATGACCATAAAATTAATGAGTGATCTTCTTTAAGGATCAGTCCAACCATTACACATCAAAGTGACTTCTTTTTCTTTCCACACACCTTTTGTTTGTTCAAGCAATTTTTCAATATGTGCTTTTTTCCTTTCCAATAATTTTGATCTTAATGCATTGTAGCTGGGTGGAACATAACCTGCAAGGTTGTTTTAACATGCAAAAGTGAATGCATTTTTTGTAATGAGGATTTCTTGCAAGGTTAAAAGGAAGTCCAGCTGAAAAAAAACATCATTGCGATTTCACCATCCAATTCCTCTCGCTTCTGCATGTTAAAAGTCTTCTCTAAAGCACTACTGGCAACTCCTTTCTTTTCTTTGAATCATATCTTCACTTTTATATGATAATGAATGATCAACTCTAACAGATGAGGAAGAAGTGTAGGATGAACCATGGGTAGATGTCAAAGGTATCTCTTTAGGAAGTGCTTTTTTGATCCTAGATTCAGCTTCATCAACATGTCTGTTCAATTTAATCAACTGTGACGTAGTAATCTTATGACATATTTTAATTTCATGACCAAAAATCTTAAATAGATGTGGTTTCACCCTAGAATAAGATTATTTATAGGTGTTACCACAATAATTACATTTGAATGACACATTCTCTCCTTTAAAAGTTTTTCCTAACTTTGTAATATGAATCCATAATGGTTTATCAGTTCCTACAGACATAGGCGGATGGAGGGGGGGGGGGGGGGGCAAGGGGGGGCACGTGCCCCCCCTAAAAAAATTGATTTTTTTTTTAAATCTCAAGATAAAATCAAGTTGGAAACTTCAATAATTAAATCGGAGACCATATGAACTCCGATTTCAATAAACTTATAGTCGAACTGAACGTCTTGAAAATACGAACCCAACAACACCAAATTCAACTCAATCCGAACCGAAATGACTCCAAATCAAAGACCCGAAGCATATTCGGAAGGTTCAAACCATAATTTGTATTACCAAATGGTTTCTAAACATGACATTCTTATAGTCGAATCGAGCGGCTAGACAAGACGAATCCAACGAGCCCAAGATCACCGAATTTTGATATTACTAAGACATTTAAATGCCCAATAAACGGTCCATGATTAAGATTGATCATCCATTCAAATCACTCCCAATTTAAATTTCTATTTATTTACATTTTTTCTTGAATGATATTATCTTAATCCTAAATTAATTCGATCTTAAATAGATTTTATAATTTTTTTTTGTGCAATGAGATTTTTAATATCACATATTTAATTAATATATTAAACATGTTCTAGCAGAAATCAAGTGATTTGATGATTGAAGTCATTTTGTGAAGAAAGAAAATAAACTAATTTACTACCAAAGTTTTATCATTTTTAATACTGATTATATTGGTCCTAAGTCTGAATGTAAAAAGTTAAAGGAAAATATTAAAAAAAAAATTTAGGCCCCTCCTAGATATATTTTCTGGCTCCGCCACTGCCTACAGATGACTCTTTTGAACCACTCCCACCAGCACTAGAGCTCATTTGGCTTTTAAATTCACTGGTGAAGTAGAAGAAATAAATGTTTAATAAATTGGGTTACATATTGTAAAACAATTAAAAATTGCCAAACAAAATTAAAAAATAATTAAAGAACTATTGCATCATGCGTTATGACTATCAGACTAAAAAACAATTAAAAATTTGAAGCTATGCTGAGGGTCCAAGGGGGTGCTGCCCCCTGGCGGGGTTCGAAGTGCAGTGAAATCGTAGCAAAAGCGCAGTGAATGCGCATCAAAAGTGCAGTGAAAGCGCATTAAATAAATAATTTTTTTATTGTAAGAGTAATTTTAATCCAAAACAAATAAATTTTTTTTAAAAAATATATATGCTCTTCTGATCACAAATCTACAGAATCATTGATAAATGAAGAGAAATGGCAAATGGAGAAAAAATGGCAAAATCAACTTACATGTTTGAAAATTTTTCTGCGGTTTGGCGTCGGCTTCCCTCTGCTGCGTGCAGAAACTGAGGATGGCTGGTTACTTACGGCCGGAAGGGAAGACCAAGGGTCCGATATCCAGCCAACCGCTGCTCGCAAGAAAGATCTCCAGCCGACCGATGCTCTCCTCAATCGCTGTGGAAGACCACGAATACAAATAGGAATACGGGATTAAGACGAAGACTCAGGCGTGTACCGGCTTATGAAAAAATGGGATTAGGGTTTTTTTTATTTATTTAATTATACAATAGTCAGACACGCATGTTCGGTTTAATTTTTTTTTTAAATGAGACACACTAATGACGTGTTTGGCATGTGTCCTTGCCATGTCGGACACGTGTCTGTGTCCGTGTCTGACATTTGACATGTGTCCAACACTGCATACCCTCTTAAAACGAAATGTCGGTGCATTAGAGCCCTCCTCCAATCTGATTACATCTAGCCTGTGTAGTTCCACCATATAATCTTCTCCTGCCTCTTGTATGCTCGTAACCATAGTCTTAAGTGATATCATAGCTTTGGATAACCCTGCATCTCCCCTTATAACCACCTTTCTATCTTCCACTATTAATTCCATCTTGAGTGCTCCCCAATTATCCTCAGTTTCCCCTAAAGTTTGCATCCACTTCATCCTCAAGATAACATCAGTACTTCCTAACTTTAGTGGGAGAAAATCCTCCCTTACCTGAATCCCCTAGATAGTCAACACCACTGCTCTACAGATCCCCTGGCCTTTCTCCACCTTCCTTGTACCCATCATCACCCTATAATAATTGATTTCCTTCAATTTCACTCCCAGTTGGTTGACGACCTTAGTGGAAATGAAATTATGGGTAGCCCCACTATCAATTAATACAATCACCTCCATGTGTGCTATTTCCGCCTTCACCTTCATCGTATGATTTGAAGTGAATCCTACTACTGAATTTCGGGAGACCTCCGTCACATCTAGATGCAACTTGTCATCTATTTCTCTCTTACCTCCCTCTTCAGTTTTCTCGTCATCACAAACGGTGAGAACCTAAAGAGTTTGGTCCTTGCACTGATGTCCTGACGTATACTTATCCTCGCTCCTGAAACACAATCCCTTTGCCTTCTTCTCCTGCATCTTCTTCTCTGTCAGCCTCTTGAAAATTTTCCCACTCTCTCCTCCTACTAGCTTCTCCCTGGTGGTCTCATTAATGTTGTCTGATACAGGCCCCTTGGGTGCTAGAAGAGTGATCGTCATCCTGTAAGAGCCTCCTGAGCTGCTGCTTCTGGCTCCATTCTTTAGATTCTTTTGATTTTCCACTAGTTGTGCCAACTTCATGGCTTCCCCCAAGTCACTAGGCATCAAAATTTTCACTGCCGCTCGAATCTCTGCCTTCAACCCCTTCATGAAGTTCCCCTCCAATACAGTATCTGATAATTGCTCCACCCTACTGGCCAGGTGCTCGAACTGCTCCTGGTAGTCTCCTATTGATCCCTCTTGCACTAGAGCAAAAAACTGCTCATAGAAATCTCCTCCCCGGTCGGTTTGGAAACGTTCTATTATGCAGTCCTTGAATTCCCTCCAGCTCCTGATAGGTCTCCTCTGGTTTCTCCATTGGTATCATGATAATGTCTTCCCTTCCAAGCACAAGCCTGCCGCTGTTAGCTTCACCTCATTCGTCAGCCCATTGACGGCGAAGTACCTCTCCACCTTCTAAATTCACCCGTACGCATCCTTCCCTTCAAATATGGGCATCTTCAGCTTCCTCACCTTATGATCTCCACCATTCCCCCTTATTCCTCTATAGCTTCCACTCTCCCAAGTGCACGGCCCATCCCATGTCTCCCGGTCTTCCCTTGCCCTGCCAAAGCCCAAACCCCATTCGAATTCCACTCTTCTTCCTTCAAAATCAACACCTCGTCGACAATAATGTCCCTCCCGGCATTCCCAATCAGCATCCCTTTGCTCCACCCCTCCATACCCATGCCTTTCCCTGTACCTACCTCCTCTTTCCTTCTCTCGAAAGGCACCATATAGGATTTCCTTCTTTCTACCTCCACGATTTCCACCTCATCTTCCTCCCCAGGAATTTCAGAATTTGTATTTTTTCCTTCCTCCCCTTTTGCCAAGGAAGCTGCCATTTTGTTGTGGATTTCCAACATTTTCTTCATCATGTCCCGGAGATCATCTACTTGTCCTTCCATGGAGGAAATCCTTTCCTCCAGCGTTGTCTTGATTTGGTTCATCTCCCCTTCAAGCCTTTCTTCTAGCACATCAACTTTCTTGGCTGCCATCTCGATCCGGATTTTTGTAGATCCAAAAATTATGGATTTGGATTACAAAAACAACAACTTTATCCTTTCCCAACCAAAAATTAACCGCAGGAATTCACCAAAATCAGCCCATGAACGGTCCCAAGACTTGCTCTGATACCAATTTGATAGGAAACACTTGAAGATTTCAAGCATTTCCTATCAATCTTTGGAAAACTGCAAGAATTCTCCATAAAAATCCGCACAAAATCTCAAAAACAATAGATAATTTGTATTATTTGGGAAAGGGAAACATAAATTAGCAAGATACAATTGATCCTCTATTCAAGAGGAGGATCGTTCTCTCTCAAATCTCTAGACGCCGCTAGAGTCCAAAGAAAAATCTAACTCTATGAGTTCTCAAATTTCAGCTAAATTCAAGATGCCCTAACCCTCGGAAAACAAAGTATTTAATGCATACAAATCAAAAGGAAATCCCTAAACAGACCCTACATTCAAATTTCCCTCATAAATCCCTAAAAAATCCTTCCTAAAATGCTCCGTTAGTTCCTGCGTTATGTGCGGCTAAAGCAGGAGGCGGAGAATGTTCGCCTTATTCGCGCGTAAGCCGGTCCCGATTGGACCAGCTGGACCGGTCCAGTGGACTATTCCAGTGGACTGGTCTAACATAAACTTAATCTTAAAATAGAGCAAGGGATTATTTTTGAGCTCAAATCCCTAGTAAAATGTGAACTTATCACTAATTCTAAAATCAAACTTATGCCTATTAAAGTTGTTGAATTAGATGAGTAATTTGATAATGAAACTCTTAAAAAGTAACCACTGAAATTTTGTTTACATCTCTAAATCAAATTGATATTAAATTTATTTTTTAATTCTGGATTTCTTGATTCACAAAACTTATGAAAAGAGTCTTGTGGAGAAATTCAATTTGCATTGGCATATTGAAGGATTTATTAATGATAAATGCCTTCAAAAATGTTGAATTGAAAATTCTTAAAGGATTCATCTATCTAATTGAATTCATAGGTACAAAACACATTATAACTAATCTTTTAACCATTTGGATTATTTTTCATTAAAAAGTTGTTCATCCGTATGATGAACATATCACATGTGTTAGTTTATTAGTTACCGGACAAAAATTTCATAGAACTTAATAAATATCAATTTTAAATTTTTGTTATCAACTCTTATGGGCATAAGTTTAGTAAATTCATTATTAAATTTGCATTTTAAAATGTTTTTATTAATCATATCCTATTGTATCATTTTCATTAGTTATTTGCTAGAAGAGTATACAGAAGAAACTTACTATTATATAAGGTAGTGGTTCATCTGTACTGTAGAAATTGTATCAATGCTTTTTAAATTTGACTTTTTCCAAATAATGCAAAATTGTTGCAAATCTGAGAAGTCTAAAATTGTTGAAAATATAACTTGTGTGTGCTAAGAAAAATATTCAAATAAATAAACTTTTATTTGATTTTTAGTTATTTTAGTTTAGTAAGTCCTATTTCAATAAAGTGTGTATTTACATGCACAATACACTCTAAATTGTTACGAGAGTTTGTTGATGGTGGTGAATCTAAAACAATTCATTGGAGCCTAAATTTTGTAATACGAAGAGTTTATTCTTAGAATCCCTCTGATCCTTCTCGACCTTCATCACATTACTTGCTACTGAGAGTTTAGAGTTGGCTTTGTAGTTTTGTTATTGGTTTAAGCATAATCCTTATTTTTTTTACTGTGATATGTACTAGATTTGACATTTACTCCGATCCTTCTCCACCTTCATCAAATGCAGTTTTACTGTGATATTTACTAGATTTTGCATTGACCCTTATTTTTTTCTAGTACTTTTATTTTAAATCTAAGGATACTTGGTAGGGGATCAGAGGCTTGCAAGGGTCAATCAAGAATTTTTTGTTAAACTTTTTAGTGTGATGTTTTATTCCTTCTAGTCCTTTCCTTGATCAATTAGGAGATCGAAGAGTCTAGGAGATGTCTCCTTTTACAAGTGGGATGTTTTATTTGTTGATTTCTTCTTCTTTTTTTCTTTCTTTTTTTAGCTCTATTTATATTCTATTCAATTCTGTAATTGATTTGCTTGCTTGATTGATATTAGCCAAATTTGATAAACTTTGGATTCCTTTGGTGTCGTGATTACAATTGATTGTATCATTTGCATGTTTCTAAATTTTCTCTTGAGTGGCTTTCCTTGTATATTTTATTTAATAAAAAGTAACTAATAGTTTGTTGAAGTTAAGAGCTTCTGATGTGCGAATTTGTATGTATTTTCATGATTTGATGCATTTCATTATAAATATTTATTAGCAAACTGTTGAACCCAAAAATATCTCATCAGCCATTCACGATTGGCCTAGCTTAGACTTTCTTCATCTCCTCATTATTGCTCAGTCCATATATCCTTTCATCGGTTCTTTCAAATGCCACAGTACTACTTTTACTTTTGCGTGTTGGTAATCCTATCACTTTAAAGATTTACTAATACTTACTGAGTGCAACTACTGTGATTAATGCGATTGTTACCTGAATTACTATTTTATTAAAGTAGGAACTCATATTATTTATGCGATAGCTGAATTTTGTTAATTCTCTAATTAGTATATTGGAGAGCTGGGTGTTGACTTTGAGGTATTCCGCAATGATGAACTTACTGTAGAAGAGATCAGAAGGTTTGTTTTCTTTTCAAATATTTGAGTGAATATGTTTTGTTCATGAGATGTATTTATTATCATGGAAATAGATATTTTTGTATGAAAATCTAGTTTTTGGCTTTGTTTGCTGACGACTTAAAATGACTTGGCTTTTTAAGGAAAAACCCCAAAGGGATACTTATTTCGCCTGGACCTGGTAAGCGCCGCCTGTTAAAAAATGTTGCCACTTTTGTCATTTTCTCAGCTAGAAGTAAACTGTCTTTTGTTTCAGGTGCACCCCAAGATTCAGGGATCTCACTGCAAACAGTTGTTGAATTGGGGCCTTCAATTCCTTTATTTGGTGTCTGCATGGGCTTGCAATGCATTGGAGAGGCTTTTGGAGGTTTGGGTGCTTTGCGTTGCCATCATTTGCACTACTGTATGCCTAAATAATGCTATGAAGTTCAATGGAGGTTCTTTGTTGTTTTACAGGGAAGATTGTGCGTTCCCCTTCTGGTGTGAGGCATGGTAAAAGTTCTCTTGTGTACTATGATGAAAAACTTGGAGAAATTCTATTTGATGGATTGTCAAAGTAAGGTTTATGCCATTTCATAATTGCTGTGTACATGTTCTCTAATGATTCGCACTTCATAAAATGCTTATGTTGCTTCTCACCATGTGAAGGATCACTCTTTGAATGTATTATTTTGTGAGTTGTAACCAGCAAAAACTCATTTAGTCTGGGCCTGAGGATTTTTAGGTATATTTTGGTTTTTAATCCTTGATTGCACATTTGTACCTCAGGAATTTACTCTCTGAATGAGAAGTCTTTCACATGTCCACGGTTGTCATCATCCAAATCTTCTCTCCCAACTATTTTTTGTTAGGCTTCAGATCTCTTCATCATAGGATCATATTAATGAACGAAATTGTATATTGGTGAGTAATAAATAGCAACTAAATTTTAAGAAAAAGGCATTTAGGGAGTCGAAGTCTTTTCCTTCCATGTAATTATACTGATCATCAAGGAGATGAAAATCAGGATTAGATATAGCATTGGAATATATGAGAGAATAAAAAGGTACGTTTTTTTAGGTGGTAAGGTTCTGTTCAGCATGACCGTGTGTTTAGTGTGGTTCGCTTCTTGGTGGCTTTTACTGCCAATAAACAGCTGATGGCAGTGGGCATGAACCCCTTCATTGGCAATTGGCATTGAATGGACCTTTTTGGTTGTGAACATATAATTTTTTTTTAATATGCACTATCGTGAGAATTAGTCTGTGACTATTATTATTCATTTAATATGTTTATTTGTTAAATCAATTTTCTTGCCTGATGGACAATTTCTTCATTTTCTTGCAGCCCTTTCTCTGCATGTAGGTATCACAGCCTTATTATTGAGAAAGAAACTTTCCCGAGTGACAAACTTGAGATTACTGCCTGGACGGAAGATGGGTTAATCATGGCTGCTAGGCACAAGAAATACAAGCATATCAAGGTAAATTAGCATCTGTTTTTTTTTTTAATAATTAGATAGCGATTTAACAAAGCCATACTTGAATTTAAACTGTTCATTGCCATCTAGGCCAGATCAGGATTACGTTAAACATAATTGCCATCGTTATTATCATTACTAATTTCATCCCAACTATTTGGGGGCATTATCTGTTAGGGAATGTGCCCTAAAGAAATATTATTGTAATATATTTTCTATTGAAATAAATATTTAAAGACAAAATTTATCTGGTCCAGTTCTATATAATCATGTTATATAAAGTACTTCCATCCTTTTTTTCTTTTTTTTTTAATAAAGTACCTCCATCCTTAATATCTCCATATCGAATAATCCGGATAAGATTATTTCATTATTAATGTTGATGGACCATACTAATAATATTTAATTATAGATTCCAACTATAATTAATAATTATGAACTTATTTTGATTATTATCCATAATTCAATCCTCTTGTATATAATTATATACTAAATTATTGTTACATAAATAATCATGGAACAAAATTATTATATCAAATGATAATATCGAAACATGCTAAACTTGTCTTTAAATATTTATTTCAATAGAAAATATATTACAATAATATTTCTTTAGGGCACATTTCCTAACAAACTCCCACTTGCCCTAAAGCAAATTAGACATCTTTCTTAATCTCATTGCTTGTATATGTTTCTGAAAAATTCTTTCAGGCAGTGTCTTGGTAAAAGGATCAGCAATATTCTCTTGCGATGTTATCTTCTGTATTGATACTTTACTCTCTTTCACAATCTCTCTTATCAAATGATATTTTCAATTTATATGCTTTGCCCTTTTATAATTTCTGGTTTCTTTTATATTTGATATAGCTGCACTATTATCACAAAATAGTGTTAGAGGTTTTTCTAAATTTGAAACAACTTCCAATTCTATTAGAAAATTACGGAGCTAAACTGCTTCTTTAGCTGCTTCTGCAGCAGCCACATATTCAGCTTCCATAGTTAAGTCAGAAATACATGATTGTTTTATACTTCTCCAAACTATGACTCCACCTCCTAAAATAAATATCGAGCCAGATGTGGATTTACTTTCATCTCTATCTGATTGAAAGTCAGCATCAGTGTATCCTTTAGGAATCAAATCACTTCCAGAATACACAAGCATATATTCTTTAGTTTTTATGAGATATTTAAATATATGCTTAACCGCCACCCAATGAAACCTTCCTGGGTTAGATTGATATCTACTGACTATGCCTACAACATAACAAATGTCAGGCCTTATACACAACATTGCATATATGAGACTACCAACAGCTGATGTAAAAGGCACATGTAGCATATCATCTTTTTTTTGTGTTTGAGGACATTACTTTTTAGAAAGATAAACTCCATGACGTGAAGGCATATTTCCTTTCTTGGAGTTTTGCATTCCAAATCTTGTAAGAATCTTCTCAATATAGGATGCTTGAGAAAGTGTTAATATTTTATTTTTGCAATCTCTTATTAGTTTTATTCCAAGTATAAAACTTGCCTCTCCCAAATCTTTCATTTGGAATTGTTTGGCTAGCCATTTTTTTACGTCAAATATTCATTATTATTTCCAATAAGTAGAATATCATCTACGTAAAGAATTAAGAACACTACTATTTGATTTTTAAAATACTTGTAAACACAAGGTTCATTTAAGCTTTGATCAAATCCATAAGATTTAATTGCTTCATCAAATCTTATATTCCATGACCTTGAAGCTTGCTTAAGTTCATATATAAATCTTTGTAGTTTGCAAACTTTTTGCTCTTGACCTTCTATTATGAAACCCTCTGGTTGTTTCATATAAATTCTTTCTTCAAAATAGCCATTCAAAAAAGCCGTCTTGACATCCATTTGCCAAATTTCATAGTCATAATATGCAGCAATGGATAAAATTATATAATTAGTGAGGTGACAGAATTACCTAGCTCTAATTATGAACTTTTTATGGAGGATTATTTTATATGTAATGATTAAATCAATGGACAATTCAATTTTTTAATTGAGTAAATTATACTATAATTTCAAGTGTGCAATTTCATATTTATAGTGGAATAATATTGAAATTAATAATTTTGATTTATTAATTTAAGAGTTAAATTAATAATCAAATTTATTGGAGCTTGAATTATAGGTCCATAGGTCCTTTCTTCATCACCTAAGCTCTATTATATATTGAACACTAAGAATGTGACATAATATAAATGTTAATTATGATCACATTAGTAACACATTTATGATCACCTTTTTATTTTATCTTTCATGAAGATAATGATGACTCATCATTAATTTTTTCTTAATATTAAAAGATAAAGATAAGATTGATGATAAGTTATGATGTGTCATGATAATTATCATCAAATATCTTTTAATATTAAAAAGATAAAGATAAGATTAATGATAAGATCGATGATGTGTCATGATGTGTCATGATAATTATCATTTTAATATTTATTAAAAATGCTTCATAAAATATTAAGAGGTGTTTATGAAAAGATGTGAACTTTCCTTATAAATAAGAATTAAGTTCTACATGAAAATGATGATGATACATAATTCCTTCACGAGAGATTGAAGAATATGTATGAGAAAAATATTGCTCTTATTATCTTTTTTTTTTTTAAGGATTAAATTGTGTTTATAACACAAATTAGATTCAAAAGAAAAAGTGTTCATCAATAATTGATTGATTGTGCCCACTCACTAAAATATATTTGGTGGGGTGATTAGAAGAATAAGGCTTACGGTCTCAATCAACGTTTCGACGAAGAAGATCTCAAGTCTCAATCAATAATTCGGTAACGTTTTCTTCATTTCATATTATAAAGTTATTTTTTAAGAAAATTAATATTGAGAATATCTTAATTTAATTTTCTAAAAATCCTGATTTTTATTTCCACATTTTATATTATGATATAAAAATCCAACATTATCATCATCATAATTTTGCCATTGGTTGGGTTAGATTGAACTTTTATTAGGATTGTGAAAATCAGATCAGACAACGAATCAGAAGAATGAGAGGTTAATGATTTGATTGGTCGAACTGGATAACATAATAAATAATAATATTATTAAAAATTAATAAAATTAACATAATAATTATGACAATCTAATCTTAAATCTCATAATTCTAAGAATTTAAACTGTATACTTTTCAGTAGATTATCACATGTTATCTCTTAATATAATTAAATTATTAAATAAATTAAGTTAATTGAAATGATGAATATAATTATATATTATAATTAAATTATTATACATATAATTTAATTATATTATATTTATGAGTATCTAATAATTTAATTATAATTAACTTTTATATAATTATAGTGATAATAAATGAGATTCTTATAATATACATTATTATAAATTAATAATAATAATAATATTTAACATAATATATAAATTTATAATATTAAAAAAAAATATATTATTAATACTTATAATATACATTATAACAAATTTATAATACACATTAAAAAAATTTGCAATCCAACCTGTCCAAATTTGCAGCCCAACCAGACCCAAATTCACATTAACTCAATAAATGAATAGCTTCCAAAGTAGGCCTACTCGGCATGAATCCAATTTGATTTTGAGAAACATTAGTACAACATCGTAGCATATGCTCCATAACTCTCTCCCAAAATTTTAAAGTACGACACATCAACTTATTCTTGAAAACAAAAATCAACACACTCACTCTCCACTCATCTTACATCTTTTAAGTGTTCAAAATAATATTAAAATGTTTAGTAAGCCAAGAACTTCCTTCATCTTTCAAGCATTTCTACACCTCTATTGGAATATTATCAGGTCAAATAATTTTTTCACACTTCATTTCTTTAAAGCCTTTCTCTAACTTCAGTTTTGCTAATACACCAATAAAAATAAAAAATTTTATTTTCATTTAGAGTACTAAGATTACTAAAGTCAATTGTATTCTCACAATCTTCATTGAGAAGCTTAGCAAAATATCTCATTCACCTTTGTTGAATATTCTATTTTAAAAAACTATTTTTTGATCTTCATCATTAATGCACTTCTTTTAAAAGAATTTAAAAAATTAAAATATATTGTTTACAATTTAATTAAAACAAAATTAAATTTTTATAGAACTGACTTGTTCTTCCCAACTTGGATCGATTCACCGATTGAACCGCCTCTTTTTATCGGCTCGATACAAAGCCGGTTTTTAAGTCGGATCAGAACAGACATCTGACCGATTCACGATTGAACTGGCCGGTTCGATCTAATTTTTAAGACTACGACTTTTATTGCTTTTAAATCGTATAATGGTTGCCATTTTTTTGCTAAATTTATATACTCATAAAGAAATTGTAGAAACAAAAAAAAAACCTACAAATAAACCATGGAATTAGCCAATGATAGAGGAATTAAATTAAGGGATTTTTACATGCATACCACTTTATAACATATATATTACATATTTAACACTCAAAACTTAAATATTTCTTATATACCACTCCAACTCAAATTTAACCTCAGAAATACCACTCCGTCTCACTCCGTTTCGGCTCTGCTCGGTTTCACGTTCACGCTGCCCGCTTTTGCAATTAAAATTCCTAAAAACCTTCGGCTCTTCCCACGACGCTTGAGGATCAATGAGCAGATAAATTCCTGTGCTCCTTCGTCTCTTACCACCGGAACGAAAACTAAGGTAAGGTCTGCTCCTAAACTCCACCATATCGTCTATTTTCCCCATTATTTCTTCAGCTCATTCGTCGTCTCAGGCGGAGCAGGATAGATTTGCACATTTGAATTTTTAGATTTATGTACTTCTCATTTTTAGATTTCACTTTAGATCCCCTTTTTCCTTTCAGATTTCAATTTTTTATGTATTTCGGAATTGTAAGAAAAAAGCTAGAGCAGTGAAGTTTTGTGAACCAGAGACGCTGTGATCGCGAGCAGAGGCGTTGTAAGAGTAAGAATAAATAAGGTATTACCAATGGAGTTTATTCGCGCAGCACCGGACAGAGTAATATACAAAACAACAGAAACAAACTCTGTCTAAGCAGCCCCGGCCAGAGTTCGTTTTGTGAACCAGAGACGCTGTGATCGCGAGCAGAGGCGCTGTAAGAGTAAGAATAAATAAGGTATTACCAATGGAGTTTATTCGTGTAGCACCGGACAGAGTAATATACAAAACAACAGAAACAAACTCTGTCTAAGCAGCCCCGGCAAGAGTTCTTTTTGTGAACCAGAGACGTTGTGATCGCGAGCAGAGGCGAGCAGAGGCGTTGTGATCGCGAGCAGCGAGCAGCGAGCAGCGACGAGATGAGATGTATGTACGTATTTCCCGGCCTGAGTTCGTTTTGTGAACCAGAGACGCTGGGATCTATCTGATCGCGAACAGCGATCGCGAGCAGTAGCGTTGTGATCGCGAGCAGTGAGCAGCGACGAGATGTATGGAGTGTATTCCCGCGCGAAGATCATTGTTTGGCGGGAAGATATACGGTGGTATAAGTGATGTAAAGTATGAGTTTTTGGTGGTATAAGAGTAATATTAATGTTTGAGGTGTTAGATATGTAAATGGCTAGAAATATAGTGGTATGCATGTAAAAATCCCTTAAATTAATGTGTTAATATATAAAAACTATGAGAGAGAGTTACTGAGTATAGATTACAACGTGATACTAATGTTTTTTAGTTTGGATGTATGTTTTGTAGGTCTACTATGGAAGCTATATATTTATTGAGAGGTTACAACGCCATACTTTTTTAAGTTGATAATTGTATAAGAACATCAAACATGTTTTCACTTATGTTAAGGACATAAACAGAATTAAAAAAAATGATATCAAACGGCCCCTTAGGACTTAGTTTTACGAGAAAATTTATCAATATTGAGTTATTTCCTACATTCAAAAGGAATGATATCTTATTAAAGCTTCTGAAATAAAGTTTCCTCCGTCTCATTATTTTTTGTGCTTTCCTTTTGTTTGACAGGGCGTTCAGTTTCATCCAGAGAGTATCATCACCCCAGATGGCAAGATGATGATTCTGAACTTCATCAAGTTTCTTGACAAGTTTCACTTATAATTCTTTCAAAAAATGAAGGTAAGTAAAATCGAGTGATTCATATATGTCCAGAAATTGGCTTTTGGCTCAAATTTTCTTTTGAGTTGGAACTTTGAAAAACGTCCGGTTTTCATTTTATAGAAAGTAAATGAAAATTATTCCTTTTTCGTAATGCCATTTTTCGACGTGCATTGCATTCTGCAGCCTCGACTGAAGTTTGGCTTAGTCCATCTTCTTGCAAAGTTTTTTTTTTTTTTTGTTTTCGTATTTGAAAAAGATCATTAGAGGATCTTTTAGTTTAAAAAATAGTGCAGATTATTAACGACTTTCATGAATCTGGATCAAGCTATGTTTGTACAGAAAACAGCTGGCTGGGGAAAAAGAGCCTAGAGAGCAGTCATGAAGTGGGGAGGTACTCATCTGGTTCTTGCAATAGGAAAATACATTAGTAGTTAGAAAATATACTAAATAGTTAATTCATTGAAGTTTATAGCATAAGAAAATAATTTTAATTCAAACAATTAGCTTAATAAAATTATAAAAAAGTATGAAAATTTACCAAAGAAATAAAAAAAATGAATTGAGATAAAGAAGAGGGATAAAATTTTGAAATATGTATATAATTATAAAGATAAATTTTGAATTTAAATATTTAAAAAATATTTTTATGTTATTTTTTTTTTAAAAAAAATCTATATACAATCAAAATGATCTTTTTTTTTTAATTCATCAAATTCGATTTTCGTTCACAAGTCAGTTGTTTCCTCTTACCGGTGGCTTTTTGTATCTATAGAGATCTTTTTATTAGGTTGCAAATGAACCGAGCATTCGATGAGTTACTTGTGACTCGGCTCTATAATAGTTTTTTTATGTTTGTTTGATAAGGTAAATGAACAAACTTAAAAACCTTTGATAAATACTCGAGAGTTAAATAAACAAGCTTGAATAATTTGACGTTTGAGTTGTTTATGTTTATCATTTAGAGCTCGTGAACATGCTCGTTAAGAAGTTCGATTATGTTTTATTTAATTAAAAATAAATAGTATATCTTATTTGATTAATAAGATAATTAAGCCTCATGTTATTTAATTAATTTTTTAAAAATAATTTTAAAAATAAATTTAAAATTTTTGTATTTTTTAAAGGTTAAATTTTATAGAGGAGCATGTTAATAATAATAATTAACAAAAAGAACAGACTTAGTTAATAATTAAAAAAAACAAACAAACTCGCCAACATAATTGGCGCATTCAAAATGAGCCATAGTTTTCCGCGTATTTTAAATACGCCATTGTTTTGGCGTGTTTGAGTAGAAAGAGAAAAAGTAGATTGATATGAGAGAAAGAAAGATTGCAAGGAGAGAAAAAAAAAGCTAGAGAGATAAAAGTTGGCCAAATTTTCAGAACAAGCCTTTCGGTAGTGACATTTAGAGGAACGAGCATGAATTTTAATAAATTTATAAAGCAGCAACTGCGCCACATGATTTGGCGTATTCAAAGAATGCGCCAATCTGTTAAGCGCATTCTTTGAATGCGCCTATCTCTTTGGCGCATTCCTTGAATGCGTAAATGAACATCACGCATTCTTCAGTAGTGCGTGGATTGCGCCAATAGTTCCGGCGCATTGTGCTATGGTTCAGCATATTGCTTAAACTCACAAGATTTTCCTCGTATTCAGCCTCGTATTCAGCTCCACGTCTAAATGATTAGATAACGTTTTCAGTGAATATATAATTGGCTTGGCAATTAAGGGTAGAGTGTGTAATCAAAATCTCCTTTCTTAGCCTTTTTAATTTTAATGAATTGATGATGAGAATTAAATGGATGATAATAAAAATTATAAGAAAATTAACATATAAAAAAAGAGAGATTTCATTTAATAATTTTTTAAAAATTTAGAAGAAATATATATTTCATTTAACATTAAAAATATAGTTGTAATAAAAATTATATATTTTAGGTTAATTTAATAGTGTTGAATAAATAAAGGGAAAACTAAGGGAAAAAATAATGTTTTAAAATTTTGAGTATTTTTAATGAAGCTTTGGCCTACATATAAATTTAAATTTGTTATGGTAGGTGATATTAATATTGATTAAAAAATATTGATAAGGTGAATATTATAAGTTGATTGAAATTTTGATTGAAATTAAAGTCGAGTTTAATCATAATATAATATATAAAGTTAAATTAAGTTTAATTAAGTATATGTGGATAATTTCTTTTGGTAGTTAATGATATAATTAAAAATTAATTTCAAATAAAGTATTGTTACATTATTTACTAAAAAAAACAAAAAAGGTTATTACATAATTAACAAACGCAGTATTAGAAATGATGAAGAAATTTAATTTAATTTAAAATATGAAATTTTAATTTACTATCATTTTTACATGAAATGTTGTATTAAGATCTTATAAAATGAAATATTTATAGAGCAAGTATTTGTATAAAGCAAATATAAATAATTTATTTCGTAGTAATAATAGAACGCAATTAAAATGTTGCCCAACATTAGAGATTTTAATTGATAATATAGATATTTTTGAATGAAAATATTTGATCAGTTCATTAAAAAAATGAAATACATAAGATAAGAATTGAAAGACAAGTAAAAAAATTATTATTACAGGTGGCTCAGTACTATGCGCATACGCGCTTGGAGCTGGGTTAAAGTTGGACAGCATAAGAATTTTTCTGTGAACTGCTTTTGGATGATTTGTCAATCTTTGATATTTAAGAACTCCTTCTTTTTACCATCTATAATATTCATCTCTTGATATTTTTCAGATAGAAATGCATCTTAATAAGTATGTCACCTTTTATAAAGAATACAATGTTGCACATCAGTTATTGGATTCTCAACATTGACCACAACAGAACCATCATTTTTCCGTGCGATTTCACCAATTTTTGTCTTAAGAATATTTATAGGAGCAAAATGACCATTATGATCCCTAAATCTTTGTCGTACAAATTGCCAGCCCAAATCAGTAATGGTTTCTCCATCCACATACATTGGATGACGACATTTGATAACTTCATGATATGTATCTCATAAACTATCGTCTTCATACCATGACCATTCATGTAAACAACATTGAAAAATTTCATTTGATCTTGTTTTTTCCTTCAAGAATTCATCCATGGGATATGACATAGATTTTGTCAATCGAACATTACCATAATAGATCAACTTCTTTCTTGGAATAATATGTAGAAAATCCCTTGATGGTGAGCGCTTTATTGATGAGGTGATTGATGATGATGACATTATGTGCTGAATATTTAGCAAATACAATATGAGTTATCATTATAAAAATAATTATACATAAAATTAAAAAAATAAATTGAAGAAGTAGAGTCACATTAATAAAACAAATTTGAAGTTGAGTAACAATTAGAAACAAAAATATTAAGCATCAACATTACAGGACGAAGTACATTTTAAATTTATAAAGAAACAACAACATAAAGTACATTTTCGAAGTTACTGATTCATATTGCTAAGTAGATATCGTAGATGATTTTGGAGCTGTGTTTGTGTAGGACAACATTTGAAGTCGATCTGAAATTGTTGTTGTAATTGCTGCTAATCTTCTCCATTAAGAAATTCCTTTGCTTTAGGATATTTAGAACTTTGCAACAACTGTTTATAATAATCTAATATGTGTTTATCATGATTTGACTTCCAATAAGAGTATAAAATACAGTTATCTATATCCATCATGGACCTTCCCATACCTTGTGCAACTGTATCGTCTTTATCACAACTAAGTTCTAGAATTCGACCTTTTAAGAAATTTTTTGCCACAAGGTGGTGCTTAAAATCGGTAAAGCCTTCTTGTAGACATTTCCAGCCTAACTCTCGACGTGCAGGGTTACATCTATATTCCTTAGCTTTCTTCATATCATCGTGTAAGTTTCACAGTAAGTAATCTTCATCTTCATCCCAAGTATGTATAACACACCTGAATAGTTCATTTGATAATACCCTGGCTTCAAGGTCCTCATCGATCGGATAAGATAAGCTTTCACGCACCCGGATGGTACCCTCTGTAATCCATTGTTTGGTTTCGGCACTGCTGCTAGCATCAAAATTGTGGGAGTACATTCTTGAGTAATGTAGCTGAAATAAAATATTTGCAAACAAGCTTGAGTAGTCTAGAATTTCTCTTAATTATTTAACACAAACTAATGAAGGAAAAAATGAGAAGGCTGAAAAAAAAAATTCTTGTAATAATAGTAATGAGTGGTCCAGCTTTTTTAATAAGAAAATTTCATAATATGAATAAATGTTTACAACCGGAAGTCAAACCCCAAAGATCTTAATGCAGAATAATACATCTCAAATTTCATACTAACGATGCCTAGGTAAAGCCCCACTCCCTAGAGTAAATCTATTTGGTGCCCTTCGTCTCTCCTCTGTAATTGTGGCTCCTCTGTAATTGTAGCTCCTCTGAGACCTCAGTCTCTTTCTGCCTAACCTCAGCACGTTGCTGTGAAAGTTGTGTACCTTGTTCTGTAGGAAAACCTCTCGTTAACATAATGTCCTACTACGTGGGGGATGAAGATAATCCTACTGATGACATCCACTGTGGAATGGCCATTGGAAATAATGATTGTTCGCCGGGTTGCTCGTATTGTGTGCCATAATAGATATGACCTGGTTGACTAGACTGTCCAACGTGCGGGCTCCAATGTGGGGCTGAAGGACCTGCTCCCGTGAAATCATAGCCCATGGACGGTGTATGAATAGAATGTCGATGCGGATCAGGCACAACAGTCTGTCGGTGCCTGCTCCCCTTCAACCGGGACGGAGCATCTAAAACAGATCGTCTACTATGGTGCTGCCCATGAGAACTCCCTGCACGTTCTCTACTTTGGTGATCTGCCTCCGTGGCCGTATCAAAGGTAGTGTAGTCGATATAAACTGATTGTTGAACTCGGGCAGAAAATTCAGCAACCTGATCTACAGCCATCTGCAAGGAACTAGCATTTTGTTCCCCTCCCCCAGCGAGTGGCTCAAGTATCGCAGATGATCGTATATAGTAATCCGCCTGAAGAGTAATTATATATTAATTATTACTAAAATTTAAATTTATGTTAAAAATTTTGTACAGTTTACATAAAAATACAGTACGTACCACTAATCTCTCGCCAGGTGATCAAGGAAAAAAGGTCTCTGGAGGCTCAGTTTGAGGTTGTAAAAGGTAGATGGATGCCCAAGATCTGTACCACCGTAGATATGCTCCTAGTTCGTGATTGCCTGTCCCTACTGGTGGAGTGATAGGAACGACGTAAGCCCTTCTCTCCTCCCAGATCTGGAGGTAGTCACGGTATTGGATAGTCCAATCCTGATCTGCTCTTCCACGACCATCAATGCGCCTAAATGATTGATCCATAGGTTCAATATCAGTGGATGGCACGCCTGAAAACTGTCTTACAACTCGGTCTGGGAGGTGCCACTCTGCACATTTCCAATTAATTAGCGGTACTATTGCCCTCCAAATGTTCTGTCCTTCATGATATTGTACTGGAAGAGCATCTAAAACTTCTTGCGTATATGGAGTCATGATAACCTAGAAAAAAATTAAATAGATAATATGTTAATTATTTATGAACATAAATTTATTATTTAGATTATATAAATATTATTATACCTGACTCATACGCAAAGCATCAAACTCATCTCTATACATCATTTTATTGCCTGCAGGAAGCTCACGTATCATATCTTCAGCCCACCTATAAATTTGTACGAACAATTATTATTTAAATTACAAATGTATTTTAATTGACTAAAGCTTACATACCTGCAACCCAATGGACGTCCGGCTAAGTTAAAAATCTGAGAGACTCGTAGTGTTGGTCGACCAATGTACACTCGTTCCCATGACCAAACTTGTAGGAGTGCCACACATCCCGCAATATATGTCCTTGCAGGCCGAGTCACATATCACAGCTCCCTATATAGATGTGCAAGAACGGCACCTCCAATTGACATCCTACTGAAGCTGTCAACATTCGCAAATAGAGGTAACCATTGTAGGGAAACATGACTTCGTGATGTATCTGGTATCAAAAAATAACTTATCATGAATACGATGTACGCGCGGACATGTCGAAGGAAAATCTCTGGTGCCAAATCATCATATGACTCTCTATAAAACATCCAGCGGAGCCAACGTAGTGGGAGCATAGAATCAACTTGTGATGAACCCATCCTGAAGGTCGCAACATCTTCCTCATCATCAGATGCGTGGTATACTATCTCCCTCCCAGGATGCGTGCCAAGCAACTCGTCACAGTAATTCGGCCATGTTGGCCACATACGTCCTTGCCCAACAACATTTGGGCCCACCACCGCAGGTCCATCAACTCTAAGCCCGAGTAACAATTGGACGTCCTGCAGTGTGATAGTCATCTCGCTGATTGTCAAATAAAAAGTGTTTGTTAAGGGACACCATCTCTCCACCAGTGCCGTGATCAGGTTGTAATCCAAACTAATAAACTACAAATGTCTGAGATTTTGGAATCCCAGGCTTGTCAAGATATAAATCATCTGTGGGCATTCAATTGGCCATTCCCTAGCCATGCACATATGAGTTGTGGCAACCAAAGGAGATGCCTGAAAATTTCAATATTATTATAATTAAAAAGATAATTAACCATGAAATTAGGAATATATAATCACATTAACTTTTTTAACGTACATGATCTGGATCATGCGCTCTGTGAGAATCTCCCAGTGATGTTATACTAAGTTGCCGTGCGACATTCTCTTGACCAGTATGATGTAGTGTGCGTGTACCTGAATGAGCACGTCTAGCTCTGTCGGTCATACCTATAAAAAAATAATCAATATAATTCATATTATTATAACTCTATATTTTTTTGAAGCACAAACTTCTACTAAATATAGATTACCTTGATGATGAAAGATTTTGCGAACAAGTTGATCTATTGTGACCTATTTATTTGCAGAATCCACAAGCTTTATTTGATCTACTCGAGGGCTCATCCATTGTGGTACGGAACCTATTCATTCGTGGTCGACCGGCACGACGCCTAAAAGTAGAAGCCAGCAAAGGGATTAATCGGTGCTCTTCACTAAAGGTGGGTCATATATCTTTCGGTGGAAAGACATGGAATAATTTGGAGTACGTAGTAATAACTTCAAATTCATTTCTATTTATTATGATTGGTTCAGGACACCGTCGAGCATCACGTTCAGCTCTTTGTATCACAAGCATTGTGCGTGGAACGAACTTTGATTGGGCTTCCTCAACCCACTTTCCAACTTCGGTTGATCTCTTTAGGAATAATATCACGAGATTATAGTAAATTGCCATTATTAGTTCTTGAATGGGAAGTCCACGTGCACGTTTAAGCACCCCGTTAAAACATTCAGATCCGTTTGTGGTCATAATACCATACCGACATCCTTCATCAAATAAGAGGGACCATTTAGATACATCGCGTTGTACCAACCAATCAAATGCCTCCTGCTTTGTCAGTTTAATTTCATCCATCATTCGATTGAAATATGAATAATTATCAGTATTTCCGGTAAAATACATTTTGTTACTCAAGCCCTCACTATTTGGAGTTCCTAAATGACGCACCATCTTTTTAAAATTTTCACCTAAGTGACGAAGGCAGTGCCTATGAACAACATTAGGAAATACTTCCCTACACCCGCGTACAAGTCCTGGGTGCTTATCAGAAACTACACACAACTTCTCTCGATTAACTACAGTCGGTAGAAGTTGTTGTAGGTTTTGCAGGAACCAAATCCTTGATTCATTGCTCTCCGATTCCACCACTGCAAATGCTAGTGGAAACAATCCGCCATTCCCGTCAATGCCTACAGCTGCCAAGAGGGTCCCTCGATACTTCCCAAGTAAGAATGTCCCATCCATGCTCAACACTGGTCTACAGTGTTGCCACCCATATATAGATGGTCCAAATGCCCAAAAAAGTGCCTTGAAGCGTGCGGGAGGTACGACATGAATATTGTATACAGTGCCCGGCTGGGATAACCTTAAGGCTTCCATAAAATAGAAAAAAGAATGATAAGATTGTTCGTAGCTACCAAAAGTGGCTTCAATAGCTTTTCTACGTGCATCCCATGCCTTCATATATGAAATCTTAATGTCAAACTTCGACTCCATTCTAGCTATGATCTCCTTCGGCTTCATGTCTAGTTGTTGTCTAATTATAGGAATGAATTATCTGCATATAAACTTTGATGTACAATTATGATGTCCACTAGCCAAAATGGGGTGGGTGCATATATGTGGAGGTCCACATGTAGATATTTTTCATAACCCACCTAGTCTTTTACTTCGTGCAGCATGTAAGCGCCAAAGGCAGGGACGATCCAAATTCTCATATTGGGCACAAATGATACTCAATCGGCTTTTGTTGGATGTTGAATTTAAAAATTGAACATTATGAAGGATCGACCAACCATTAACTACGGCTTGCAAATCTATTTTCGTATGAAATATCTGACCTTCATATAACTCTATTGGAGTACTAGCTTCTATCGAGCTAACAATATTTACACATGGCGCATCAAAATTTTCATCATCATCCCACTGTTGTGTTGTCCGAACAGTTTCGACAAAATCATTATTGATGTTCATGCCATCAATCACATCACGATTTTGTATTGCATGATTTTCAATGAACACTTGCACATTACATTCAGTGTTGTTAAATTCCTCCATAGGAACTTGGGAATCCAATATTGGGCTACCATCATTCGATGAATTAGTGCTATCGTTATTCATCGTTTTATATCCTTCATCTTCATTTAGTGAATTACGCTGCATGTAAGGCACTGAGGGGTTGATATCTTCTGCTTCTGTATAATTACTTGTGTAGCAATATGGATGTTCCCCAACACTTTTTCTAGGTTGAACTCTTGGAAGTTGTCGTGTCGAATACCTTGGTTGCTCCCTTAAACTAAGACGACCATCTAAATCATCTTCAACATTTCTTGGAATATCTCTTACACTAGCCATAACGGATTCAGATATGCGAGTGGGCCTAATACATAAAAGTTAAATTAGGTTTAATGACAAGTTCATCCAAACGATCATGAAATACAATGGTTGATACTCACTTGTAAGCTTTAACCGGTGGTTCAGCAGCTTCGATGGGTGTAATTTGCTCAACCTCCACATATACAATAACAATTTGTGTTCTAGCCCCCATCAACATGTACTCACAGACCTCATCATCGGTGACATGAATCGCACAAAATCCCCCATTATTTCGAAGATGACATGTGAGGTTAATAGTGGTTGTTGTTGAATTTATTCTTAGTGCACACATAATTCTTTGTTTTATCATTTCAAGGGAAATATTGTCATCGATGAGGAGCGGTCTAATCCTCCCGCCAATATAACTTGGTATGAATTCACCCGAAATATGTAACTCTCCATCGAAATACATCATCAATCGAGACATACTATCAAGATAAAAAAAATTATGTAATTACTTAGCATGTGTTATAAAGTTTTATAATCACCAATACAAATCTCAAATCATATCTCAATGATTTTTTGAGATTTTTTAATGCCCTCAATTATACTAAAAATTTAATTAATACACCATTATTTATATAACACATCAATACATTCAATTTCTAGAATTAGTATTAGTGAACTATTAATTTGGTGTGTTCACATCTACATATAGACTTCTAAGGTTATTTGTTCACACAATATATCCGAACAAAAATAACCTAATTACAATAAATTTTTCATTCAAGCTAATTCATGTAATTCTTATTATTCTAATTATTTATTAATTGCATCATTTCCATTTCTGATTATTATATCACTATAATTTTAATATATATTAAACTTGAATCAAAATAATTATTATATTTTACTCATATCTCAATTTATTTACTTATATAGGATCCACCATAATTTTTATTCTTCTAATTGTAGTATAATGAAATGTAATAATTATGTATGTACATAATAAAAAATTAGTGCTTTCCTACGCATTAATTACCTTCCAATATTTGTGGCAAGGTATTATTAAGCTCCTCTATACGAACTTTTATTTGGTCCGGTGCAAGGACCTAGAGGAAGGTTCGGTTTTGCTTAAAAAAGTGCAAATACCGAGTTTTTTGAAAAAATACCGAGTTTTTCAAAAAACTCGGTATTTGCACTTTTTGACCTATTTTTGCCTAAAACCGAACCTTCCTCTACATCCAGTGAAAGGACCTAATAATTGCTCCCTCTATACACAAAACTAGATAGCCTTCTACAGATTTTTGTTCTTTTAACTTTGCAAACCCTACTACATGATTGGTGTTATTGGGTTAAGTTAAAAATGAGTTTTGGTCGAATCTACCAATAAAATAAAAAAGTGATAACTAAGCCTTATAAATTAAGACAATTTAATTTAAATTATTTTTATATTGTTTAACAAATATTTTAAAATTTTAGTTTTATAAAATAAATTTTAAGATGAAATTAATATAAAATATTAAAAAATTAATATATTATATTTCTTTTTAGTGTAAAATTTTAGGTCTTTCTAACTCATTTTCTTAATATCACCATGTCGCACCATTTCTCACGAGCATTACAAAAATATTTTTTGATATCTACGCATATAATTACGAAACATTGTTATAATTTATAAACACCTGTAATTTTTTTTCTTGCTTTACAGATCCTAATAAATTTGTTTGTATTTTTAACAGAAGATATTGTTTTTTATATATACTGAAAATAAAAAACAAAATTCATTTAAGATTGATTACGTATGCTAGTTTGCAAAGCATTAAATTCATTATACCTTTATTGTATTTGTACGCATATCTATAGGATTGATAGATAATATACATAATTTTTAAAATTAAATGCTCGATACAAAAGGTTATATGATATATAGTTTATGCTTATTAGAGTACCTTACAAGTATATGAGTCTACATTCCTACAATTTTTTTATTTTGTGTGATGTGCACATCAATGACATGTAAGCACAACTGATATTTCATACAATGCTTAAAAAGTAGAAAATTTATAAAGTTAAGTTTGTTGAATAACAAAATTTTGTTTTAAAATTGGTCATACAAAATATTATTTGTCGTCAAAGAAAAATTTCATTCTTTCTTCATTTCCACTAAATTTTATTTTACTTTTCAAAAGTTAACAGTTTGTCTGAATTTTTTTTTTATCATTTATTAATTAAATTTTTATATTATTTCTATTTATCATAATATAATTAATTAATCATATTAATATAATAAAAAAAAATTAATTACAGTAGCTATCTGTTCTTCTATTTATTTTTAATATTAAAAGATTTTGAAACATTAATTTCAGTTCATTAAATTTAAACTCAAATCTGCAAATAAAGCACTATTACAACACACTAATGGGTCCGAAATCTAATACATAATTAGTTAATACATGCCAGTACTACTAAAAATTAAAGATCATCAACAAATTAATAGATCAGCAAATAATACCAAATTTATAGATTAGCGGACAAACAATTTCAAATACTAAAGATCAGCTAAAATAAATTTCAGAAATTCAAGCTACTCTAAACAACTAATTAAAATAACAAAATAAATTTAAATAACAAACACACAAATCTATATTTGCTCAACACATGTACTTTACTTACACTAGCACATTATTTCTCGTGGATAAATTTAACTTCAGATGAGAAAATACATAACTTAAAAAAAAAACACATACCTTCAAAAATTTAAAACTGAAGCTTTGAGAAGAACTTCGCTTACGGAGGAGTGGGAGAGAACGATTGCAGACTTCCCCTTTTAAAGCACTTCGGTCTTCATACCCATCATCAATAATCAGCTCCCAACCAATCAAATTCATACAGTCGGCATCAATTTCCGCACCTCCCCAACTGCTTTCGCGAATTTCGCGGATCGTGTCCCCCGCTATAAGCCAATTTTTGCCTCATTTCGCGTTGGCAAGCAGTGGATTAGACTGAATATGCCGGATAAATGGTACAATGCGCTGTTTAGAAAGGCGCATTCTTTGAATGCACCAAACCGAAACGTGTATTGGCTCTTTTTTAAATTATCCCCACATCGCGCTCCTTCTGCTAAATTGCATAAACGGTAAGCTCGTTCCGAAAAATTGGCCATAAAAGTTCTGCCGCCTCTCTCTCTCTCCTCTATCTAAAGTTTATATATTTTTTTTATATATTAAGAAATGATTTATATGTTTGATTTTTTTGACTAAATTTTTTCATTAAAAGATTAAACATATAAAAATTTTCAAATATTGTATTTAAATATTATTTGAAAATATAAACAGTATAATTTTTTATATTATATTAAAATAATATATTTAAACAAAAAGCTTATAAAATATTATTAAAAATAGTTGAAATATAAATTAAATATTTAAAAAACAGTTAAACTTGTAGTTACATATTCAAAATAAACTAAAATTTATATTTAAATATTTTTTTTTTATTTCTAAAAAAAAATTATCACTATTATGCTGTTATTTAAATATTAAATATATTATTTTGAATATCAAAAAATTATTTTAAATATTAATTTTAATATTATCCTTTTTAAATATATTTTATATTTTTAACTTTTTCTATAGAATAAAATTTTAAAATTACTATTTAATTTAATTTTTAGATATTATAATATTACATAAATAATTTAAATATTTAATAATAAATTGTATTATTTAAATGTAATTATGCTTGTATGTTTTAATTTAATTATTTATCTTTTAATAAATTATATTATAATTAAATTTTTATAAATATTTTCTTTAAAAAATAATTTTGAAGTACAAAAATTATATTATATTTAAAAAAATATATATAATATAAATATTTTTTTAGTTTTATGTTAAATATTTATTATATATTAAATATTAGTTAAAATATATTTTAAGTTATTATTAATTATTTAATTATTTTTAAATATTTAATTATTATTTATATAATAATTAAAATAATTACTAAATATTTAAGGAAACCCTATGACATTCCACTCTCTCTCTCTTCCCGCCTACAGCCCTACACTCTCTCTCTCCCCACCCACTCTTTCACTCCCTCTCTCCTCTCTCCTCTCTCCTCTCTCCTCTCAATAGGCTTATTGGGCGTATTTGCTCCTTAAATTTTTAGTTAAATTTGCTCTTTTTGTTAATTGTCACTATTTACATGCTCCTATCTAAAAATCCCCCTTTTTTAAACTCTTGGACCCGCTCGCCCTCTCTCTCCTATATTTTATGTTTTTTATTCGCCGCCTCTCTCTCTTTCTCTCTCTCCCTCCATTGTATCAAGGAGCTAACGGTAGGGCGGATTATTTTTTGTTTGTAAAATTGGGATCCATAATCTAGGCGGGATGGTTGGGACGGAGAGCTATGTTCAGCATCCGCACAAAATAATTTCTCCTTGACAAGCTGCTCGGTTTGATTTTAATAAAAGAAATTATTTTGAGAATTGTAGTAGCCTCGACTCGACTCGCTGTTTAACGAGCCGCTCGGTAAGAGACTTTAAAATTAACCAAGCACAAAAATAAATATGAGCTGAGCTCGAACACTAGAGTTTCAAAGAGCTCGAGTTTGAACAGCTGTCAAAAGAAGCTCTAATTTTATTGAGCCAAACTTGAGCACAATTTTGACAAACGAGTTGAACTCGAACTGGGTGAAACTCGGCTCGACTCGGCCCAACGTTTTTATCCGCCCAGCGGCATATCATAACCGCTCATACGAACTCAAGCATCCAACGACCAATAGCGACAAAGCACTATGTGCCACCCAGCATCGGCCCCTACTAAGCATCAGCCGCACCAACCTTAAAGACCCCTTCCCTCAATCCCGAGCTCATCTTCCTCTCTCCTCCACCTGCAAATCTCCCTTCAACAACGTCAACCTCATGACCGCGTTTTAAGTAGAATCAAGCTAAGAAAACGAAGACAAATCTATTTCCTCTCCTCTTACAATCAATCAACAATGGAGAAATGGGAGCAATCGCGACCGCAGGCTCCTCCGTCCCATCGCCATGGCCGTAATAATCCCTCTTTTTCTTCCTCCCTCCTCGACGCCATCTACCGCTCCATCGACGATTCCGATGCCGTAACTCCCTGCCTCGTCACTTCCTCCATCGACAAAAATTGCGCCTTACGACCACCACCTCCGGCTTCTCTTCGCCGGGCTCTTGATCCGGTCGACGATCGCCGTCACCGACGCTTTTTCTCTGCCACCAGCTCCTCCGATACCTCCAGATTCGGCGGATTCTCTTCCTCCGACTTCGACTCCGCCACCCGCCCTCGCCCTGTTCTCACCCGATCCAAACTCATCCGAATGGATCCACCGCCGCCTCCGGAAACTAAGAGGACCAATCGCTCTATCCGCAGCCGTATCCGCGATTTGCAGAAATCGCCGGCCTCGGCGTCGCCCGGATCCCGCCTCGCTGCCTTTGTTAACGCAATCTTCTCCGGCGGCAGCGACAGAACCCCAAACAAACCCAAATGCACCGGCCGCATGGAGAATCCAGCGAGCACGACGTCCTCGTCGTACTTTTCGAGATCGGGAACCAGCAAGGCTGCACCGTTTTGTAATGGCCGCGGGAAGCAAGAGTCTGTGCGGATCTCGCCGGTGAACGACTTCGGCGGCGGGGATCTCCGTCAGACACGCCCATGCGGCGGCGGAGATTCCGCTGCAGCGAGCGATCGGCGTATGATGGTGGAATTGTTTAGAGGATTCGAAAAGATAGAGGATCAGGAGGATTGCGAGAGCGTGTCGAGCTCGGATCTGTTCGAGCTGGAGAGCCTCTCTGTGATCGGACGGTTTACGGACGAGCTCCCGGTGTACGAGTCCACTAATCTGGGCAATAGTCGCGCAATCCCCCGCGGCTTTATCGCCTGAAATTTATATTACGATGATCTCAAAAATATTTAAGTAAAAAAGCTCTCCATCTTCATACAATTATTGGAACAATTATTACGTCCTCCGACCGGACGGAGAGGAACGTCCGGTCGGGGGCAAAATCCCGCCAAAAAATGAGTTGTACCGAGCAAATACCGAGCAATACCAAACAATAACGAGGAATACCATCATTTGAAGACTCAATACCGAGTTATACCGAGCAATACCGAGTTATACAAAAGTTGTACCGAGTTTTTTCTAGAAAAAACTCGGTACAACTCGGTATTTCTCGGTACAGCTCGGTATAACTCGGTATTGGTCTTCAAAGAGCGGTATCCCTCATTATTATCAAATAATACCTAGTTGTACCGAGCAAATACCGAGTTTTTTGGCGGGATTTTACATCCAACCGGATGTTCCTCTACGTCCTTACACCGGATGTAATAAAAGTTCCAATTATTGGGTGCAGTTTCAAATGGTTTATTTCTACAAAAGATTTAATATTTTCAAAATTCAAAGGAAATATATATAAATGTTGAAGGCAAAGTTTTAAACTGAAAATATTTAATAAAATTTAAAAGCAACATCAATTATATTTTTAGATAAAAAATTGAATGCATTTAGTGCAATTTTAGTGATAATAGATCTAGCGGTGGGTTTGTGACTTTGGGAGATCAAATCGTTAAAAATAGTGCAGTATTTTGATATCTTGGATCTATTAGTCAAAATAATGATGAAATATATGTGGATGTTATTAATAGAAATCAAGTTGTATGGTTGAAGTTGTGGAATGCATAACGTTGTCGTGTGATAGAAAAGTGCCCCTCAAATTTAAGGAATTTTTTATAAGATGGTGATGACTAATGAGACCTGCAATATTTTATGATGTAGAATGTTAGCCATTAAAAGAAAAGCATAAGCATAAGTTAAATGTTGTAGAGATGAGGATGCTCTGATAAATGAGTTGTTTTACACTTAGAGAAAGAATGTGAAATGAGTATATATATGAATGTAGTTGCTCTAGTGCTTGATAAGATTAGAAAGAGTCGCCTTAGATAGTTTGGTCACATAGAGCATCACCCTTCCAATGACTCAATTACGATATTAGATGTTTTGGATTTGATCTTTGTTTAAAAAAAAGTAGATGTGGTTAGAAATATTAGAAATAACATTTGTTTATTAAATTTCAATGAGAATTTGATTATTGATAAGACTTAATGAAGAAAAAAATTCATGTAAGCAATCCCACGTATTGGGATAAAAGTTAGACGTTGCAATTGTTGTTAAATGAAATCTTTATGAGGAATCAATGAAACGACACCAATTCAAATCCTGGATATTCGAATTGAGAGAGATCAAGAATTCTCACTATTTCTTAGACTCATGGATCAAATTCGATGTGGGATCATTCACTCACATTTTTTCCCTTACCAATCAGTGCTAGTAGAAGATATCAAAATTTACTACTACATTGATTTTAGTAAAAGATGCTTAATCTGTCATGGAAGTCACATTGGCTGATTACTAGAAATTTCTATTATGAGTATTAGAAATCTTATTTTAAAAAAAAGGCACTAGAAGAAATTATTAACATAAGAGAGAAATAAGCAGGATTAGATACCTCTGCCTCCATCTCCTTCGTACCCTGCTGCTGTGTATGCAGGAGTTTTTCCTTGGCCTGTGTTTGTTATCAAATATATTTATAAATAAATAAATATTTGCTATTTTATTTATTAATGTATTTTGTGTTTTTATACCTTAATATAAATTATATCAAAAATAAATGTTTTCCCTTCTTCAAAATTGAAGTAGCAAGATTGCCATGCGAGCATGATCATGATGTGCGTTTAATTAATCCTTAATCAGAAATAATTTTTTTTGTTAACTTAATTATCTTTGTTTACTCTTAAAAGGAATTGAACTTTACCTTTAAGAATTAATTATGTCCCACTTGAGAATACTTTATATTGATAGTGATAATGGACTGATCAATTCAAATTTTCAATGATGAAAATGTTGGTAAGCATCATGCCTGGACAAAAAAAGCTAATCAAACATCTTTGTCCCTAGTTCAGTTGACAAGGTTCACAGTCAGATTAATTAGAACCTGTCCAGTGATTTATATCTGCATCTCCCATCTCTTATGATTGAAACTGTCTATTGTAGGTAGCTCATCTTGATTTGTTGGTTAAAAGTTTTAACGATTAACTAAGAGGTTTTGAATTTAAGTCTTATATATATAATATGTCGGTGACTTTTTTTATCGCTAACACATTACGTACACTACAGGCTATGATGCACAGACACGAACACGGCGACACGAACACGACACGACACGGACACGGGACACATCAATTATTGAAAATATAGGACACGGACAAGGGTTGGACACGGTATTATAGTTTTATATTTTAAAAATAGTGTATAAAAATTAAATAAGTATAATTTTAAAAATAATTTAGAAATAATAAGTCATTTAACTAAAATTTGAGCTTAAAATAATTAATATTAGGATGTCGAGAGTCGGGCATTAATGTCGTTTATCATTAATGGAGAGAGGAGATGATAATGTTGTCGAGAGTCGGGCATTGATGTTATGCAGTAAATATTGGGCGTCAATATTAAGAGGACATTTATCGTCGATGTTGAGATGGCGTTAGTCGTCGATGTTAGTCGTCGATGTTGAGAAGGCGTTGGACAAAGATGAGATGTCAAGTTGTGGTTGTAGAAATTGCTAGCATCGAGCATTAAATTTGTATTTAAGATATGCGTTTAAAAAAAAATCATAAAATATTTAAGATATGCGTGTCGGACATGCGTGTTCAATTTGTATTTAATATTTTTTTAATCGGACACGTTTTCAGCATGTCTGACACGTGTCGGAGGAGTGTCGGACGCGTGTCGTGTCGAACACTGCACGACTCTTTGAGGAGAAGTTTCGGTGCATCATAGACTATAGGAAATCACCTATTTCCGACAGCACTTTCTGGCGGTTTTAAAAATTACCGGCAGTTCGTGAACCGCCAGTATAAACCGTATAGGAAATGAATTGCGGGGGCCATTTTCCGGCGACTGAACTTTCCGACGGCTTTCCGATGGCCAGAATAGCCGGTAAGTTCCGACAGTCAAACCGCCGGCAACCGCCGGGTAATTAGTTGAGACTGATTTGGTAGGTAGCCTGTAGGGTCCAATTTTGTAGAACTAGCGACAATCCCATTTTCAGTGTATGAATGTGAGTGAGACATAACACAATCTCATATACACTACTATACTTGGCCATAAGGCCTATGACCCACATATGTCCCTGCTCTCTTTTCTAACCTCTACAAATATTTATGCTTTTGGCCGCTTTCATGGTGGAAGACAGCGATCCTCTATCTTCCACATGGGTAGCTCGCAACTTTTCATTATCTTACTAAAAGAATGGGACAAATAGTACTAATTAAGCAGCTGATCTTCTTACTTATTCCTTAAAAATCTCACGATACGATACCCAAATATTTATAGAGCACAATGTAATAGTAGCTTATCATGACTTCAACAATTGTGTTAATTATGGAGAAATTATCTCGTAATCTGGACAGTTTCTCTGCTTCTTCTTCTTCTTCGTTTCTATGCTAACACTTGCAGCTGATAACAGTATATATAACAGTAGCTAAATTTTTCCCTCGATACATAGAATTTGTTGCATTTCTATGGCTTCGATTAAAGGAGCTGCTGGCAATGGATAGACATGATGAAGAGCTGAGAGTAGAGGCGAAGAGTGTAGTGGCTGAGAGCATCTCCAACCGAATGTCAAACGAGCGTATGGCGTCGTTCGGTCGCTCCAGCCGAACGCCAAATCTTCCGCCATTTACTTGCGGGTGAACAGTGCGATGCCAATATTGGCGTCGCAATGTTCACCTACGATATTTTGCTCTCTCAACCGGAAAAACGCGCGAAAGGGAGAATGATCGTTACCTTCGCAAAAGCACATAAAATGACGTTCGATTGGAGCAGCACCACGACATTTTAGAATTTTGCTGTGAAAAATGGAGTTCTCTGTTGGAGATGCCATGAATGCATATATGTAATGATACTTAAGATAAGTGAATCTAAGTAACTGTTATGTCTACTTAGTACCGCCCAATAAGTTAATAATTCTGGCATGAATCATTAGTTACTTGTACCTCAAGAGAGTATAGCGCATATGAGATGAAGCTTTGGTACTTGGTGGGAATATCGGCGAGTTGTTCTTGTGTAGATATATGATGCGTAAAATACAATGTAAATTAGAATATAAATAGGTACATGATGCTGATGATATAGAAGATGAGATAGATCCACCATACTAGGAAGAGAACCAAGATTCTATAAATACCTAAAAAATATTGCAAACTATTAGCTTGGGACTTATTTGAGACCAAATAGCCTTTTTGAGAAGACAAATATGTGTGGGATGTTGCAATCTTTAAATCCAAGTGATTAAGACATGTAAGCAATCTCATCAAGATGACTATGAAGAAACACGTACACATTACAGATATTTATCTGAATAATTTTCCACCTGTTTGTTTTTGCCATGATGAGTAAAATTTGGATATTGGATACCACATTCTTCGTTGTAGCCATTTGCAACCAAACTGATCACATATCTTGCCATAGAGACATCTGAATTAGTTTTGTTTTATATATCCATTCACAACCCGAAATATTGTGTGTTGTTGTTTTAGGAACAAGAAAGTTCCCTAAGCCTCTAAAGCTTGAAATCCTATGATATTGCTTTTCTTCAAACCTCTTCCTTAACTGCTTTTGTATAACAAGTTGGATCATATGAAGGAATAATATTTTGTTGCTGACTAACAATATGGGCCCTGCGGTGGTAGAACCAGGTGAACCTTGAGATAGCCAATCTATAGTCTAGTTATCATAATATGTCTAGATATATTGTGAGGAGGTATAATTATTGTGAGGCAACCCGATCGAGATGATGAGGACTATGTCTTGGAAGAACAAGAAGCAAGTTGAGTGGAGAAATAAATAGTTAGACTAAGTGGTGGAATAAAAGAATGTGTTTGTTGATTGGATGAAATTTTGGTGGCTCGTGATGGTGGGGAGTTTTGCAAGTAAGAAACTCTAGAAGAAGGAACTAAGACCTAAGAAGAGTGGATGCGTGAGATGTTCGATAGGGGAAAAGTATTTTCATGAAAAATCACATTTTTTGAATTTATGACTTTTTTAGTAACAAGATTAAGGAATTTGTTTCATTTATGTGTTGTAGCATAACCAAGAAAGACGCATGGTGTGAATTTTGTAGAAAAGTTATGAAGTGAATGAAGGTATAACCATTGGTAATAAAGATATGGGGAATATTCTCTTATCCCACAACCATTGGTAACAAAAAAGAGTACATTCATTCTAAGTCACTAATTAGCAAGAGTTTAGAGTTGATGGACAAGCAAGCTATGGGGAAAAATCTCTAATCCCTCAACATGAACACTATGTTCAACTTTCTAGTGCTGCCACTATACTAGCATTATGAAGGCATTGTCTGACATGTATAGAAATTCCTCTATCATCAACAATGTACATACAAGGCAAGCTTTTTAAATCTCTTGTTAGGAGGGATATTTTTCATCAATCACATCAATAATTTCAAATCAATGACAAAATAGTTAAAGTTCTTTAGCCTTAAGTTCAATGATAAGATCAATGCCCTAAGATTGCTCATATTATTTCCCAAGAGCATGGATGGTATTATAATATTCATTTGTAATTTCTAAATCTTAAGATGTTAGGAGGAGTTTTGTTCATCAATTTCTATGGTTCAACGATATTAAAGATTTCATTCTGAATGAGCATGTTAGATGTCATAAGAAGTATGAAGTATTTTAAAAGTTAATAATAGTAGGCATCATGGACAACATTATAGAAAAAGGCGAATCAAAATGTAATTGTAAGAAACAATATTTAAATAATAATAACAAAAAAAGTCTCAAAAAGACTCGAGCAGACCTTCGACTTTTTTTTTAACATTTTTTAGCAAATTTAGGTTTCGTTTAAGATGGTTTTCTTTATGCTTTTTAAAGCAGCTTTATGGTATACAAATTTTATTTTTTATACTAAAAGCTGCTTTAAGAAGCCATAAAAAAGCCGTCCCAAATAAAACCTTAGTCGCAATTTATTACATGCTGCATTGACATGGTATCGAACTCAACATCTCTGGCTGTTTGAAAGCCTTAGCTCCCAATCAACAATTAAACTAAGCTATGTCATATTAAGGCAAAACAAATACTTTGTATCTTCAAGGAGCTAAATAAGACTTAAAAATTTTATCTTGTTCTTCCCAGCCAAATTTACATAAAGGAATCAGATCTATTTATGCTCAAATATTTTTAGAAACGGGCTGAAATTTTGTATACAAATTCGTTCCATTGCATAATAGATTAAATAAGTTGAATTCAAACATTTATAAGCAAAAATTATTAGCCAACATTGAAGCCTTTCTTTCTTTTCACTATTTTCATAGCTTCTCTTGTTGATCTAGAAAATGCAAGCATGTCCATTTCCACATGTCCACGTTGTGCCTTATCATGCACTATAACAAGTGATGATCACGTCCTTAATTAATTATTTTCATCGTAATTAAAAAAAGTCATATTCAAACCAACATATTTATAGATTTAGGCTTCGTTTGGAATGACTTTCTTGATGCTTCTTAAAGCAATTTTTTAGTACACAAATTAAAATTTTGGTTCAGAAAAATTATTTTAAGGAGCAGTAAGTAAGCCGTCCCAAATGAAGACTTAACACATTTTATAATATCATCATTAACGGTTTGTTTGGGAGTTGAGACAGTTTTATTACTATTTTATTTCTAAGACGATGGCTTCATTTGCGACAAATTTTATTGCTTTCTAAATCAGGTTTTTAAACACAAAAATTATTATTTAAAACAAAATATACTAAAAAGCTACTTTATAAAGCATTAAGAAAGCTGTTCTAAATTAAGCCTACAATTATAAATTTATTTGATTATTAATTTCTTATTATTTTGTGACTATTTTTTTAAAAAAATTGTAACATGAATCTATTTTTTATAACTAAAATCACTAATGTGTGATAGCTATAAGAAAGTTGTGTTTGATTTTTTTTAATAAAAAATTTATAATAATTACAACAACTTTTCAAAAAGTCTCTTAGCCCACAACAACTTTATAACAACCTTTACAAAATAATGTAGCTATCTCAAATAGACCCTAAGCCTCCTAATATCGTGCAAGCTTAGATGTTTAGTAGATTATAAACTTTATTAGATTCTATGTATAGATAATTAATATTTGTTTTAACTTCATCCACCATGGGGGTGTCAATATTTGACACGACCTGAAAATCCGACTCGAACCTGACTCGAAAATTTCGGGTTAGGGTCAACCCGAACCCGAAACGGGTCAAGTTCGGGTTCAACATTTCAACCCGTTTCAAAAATCAGGTTGGGTTCGGGTTAACCCTTTGACCAAAAATTGACCGATTTTGACCTGAAAACCCGATTTTGACCCGGCAACCCAAGATTGACCCGATTTTGTCCCATTTTTTACCGAAAAAAAGGAGATAGACCCGTTTTTGACCTGAAAAAGAGGAGATAGACCCGTTTTGACCCGAAAACTAGCAATTTTTTTTTTGTTGGAAACGGGTCATTTGGGTCGTGTCGGGTTGACTCGGACCCGAAGCGGGTTGGGTTCGGGTCAAGAAAATTGACCCGTTTTAAAAAACGGGGCGGGTTAGGGTTGACCCGAATAGTGTCGGGTCAGTTTCGGGTTCGACTCGAAGCCGACCCGTGACTCGAAATTGACACCCCTAATCCACAATACGATTACATGCATTAAATTCCATGTTAGGCACCACTATCATAGGTGAGTGATTTTGTGTAGATTGAAAAAAATTATTCAATAAATATGTCAAGATAAAAATTTACATTGGGCATGCATGTCATGTCTACTTGTCTAATTTGATAATTTAGTACAAACCTATGACATTTTGTGGAGAAATTATTACATGTGGAGACTAGAAGCAGAGAATCGTCCGATTTATCTCTGTGAACAGTAAAAGTGCAGTAAACTACGCTTTTACTGTCCACCACTACACTTTTACTATTCATGAAGACAAAATCGAACGGTTCTCTATATTCAACCTCCGCACGAAATAAACTCTCCATTTAGTGGGAGATATGCCTATGACTATCATTGTGCCCACAATGATGCATGTAATGCATACACACATTCTTCATCATATCATGCATATTGAAATTAAATAATAAAATTGTGAATATAAATAATTATGATTTGGTTTGTTTAAATATATTTATATAGAATATTGCAAATAATTTTTTTAGCAAAATTAGGACATGCTACCTAAATTTAATTAATAAATTAATATATTATTAAAAAAATTAATAAGAATAATAAATTATGAGTTACAATTTTATTATTTTTAAATTTGGATGATCATATATATTACAAATAGAAATAGTACTTGGATGTTGGTTTTATAAATTTATAATTATTAATGCTCCACAAAAAGTACTTTTTTTATCATAATTGTTCACTGATATTTTTAAAATTACACTCTGAATTTATTGAATAAAATTATCTTACACGTTAATTGGCAATGTAAAATAGACTTTGTAGTCAATCGCTTGAATATTTGAATTCATTTCTGATTTATGATAATATTTGAGATTTAATTAAGATAATCTAGCTAGTATTATTATTGTTTAATAAGAAGAGTATAATTAATTAATATATTAGCATGTTCGAGTGTTTAGTAAATTGTGATAATTAATTAAGATCATTTAGATTTATTAGAAATTAACAATAATAATTAATTTTAAAAAGTAACTAATATTTATACTAATTAGGGAATAATAAAAAAATTAAATAATCTATTGCTATTTTTTATACCTTTGATAATTAAGATTATAATTAATACTTTATTCACAAGTACCATAGTAATCGTAATTAACTTTTAATCTAAGCTTATTTTGATTAGCAAACAATATCCATCCATTAAAGTTTTAACCAAAAATAATTTTGATAATTCGGTATAAAATAATTAAATTATAAATTCATAAAGTATAATAAGTTATTGTTAAGTATTTATTATTTTAAATTTGGATATTAAGTATAATTTTACTTAAATTAACTGAAATTTAAATTGTATTTATAGTTAGTTTAACATAAATTAATTATTTATAATATCCGGTAACCAAATAATTTAATATCTAACTAATGATTATTTTTGTTTCTTATATTAATTAGGAGTTGAATATATTAGTTTGTAAGATTAATATTTGTCTTAATTAGCTGTGACGTAATTGTTAAATTATTATCATTAAATACATAGTTTTACTATTTACTTATCAATATATAGAATATGGATCGATCCATACAACTTGAGAAGCATAATCCTAATTATTTTTGGGTAATTTTTTTATCTGAAGCCATAAAATAATCAGACTAGAGGATATTTTGAGACAAATTTAATTAAAGTCAACTTCTCAAGGTTTTGTTCTTAACAAATTTATTATTTATTAATATTATTACATCAACTAATTAATTTTAAAACTATGAGGATTATTGGCCAGCCCAATTTGATTTGGGATTATCATTCTAATGTCTACCTCTAATGAACAATCATAATACCTCTCATGGTGGGATCATTCCGATCGGGTCATGTTAGTTCCAAAGAAGTGAGCCTCAACCAACTCATTTTCTTAATGCCTAAAAATGTTGTTAAATTAAATCTTTGTCCTTTCTATTTTTTTCATCAAGTCATCATTCGAATATCACTTGATTGTCTAACAATTATTGAATGATCATAAAATCATTATTCAATTGTTGAACCATCTTATATAGTTTTCAAACTACCACTGAACATTCAAAAATTATTATGTGTAAGAATTTTATGATGGTAGAGGGAGACTTTACCATCTTCTTATTGAATAAAAATTATGCATTGAGGGATAAGTTGAGAGAACTTCATAGGAAACCGAAAGATTTTTATGTGAAAACTAAAGAAAGAGATAAACTATAGGATTTGGCATAGGTGGAATGATTCCACCGGTGTTAGTTGTATATTGCGTAGGTTGGTCATCCCCAAACAAAGAAAAACATTCATATGATATAATACATGTACACCCATGAGTGCTTGTGTAGGTACCCTCTCGCATGTATCTTGTAGGTTACGTTCGGGTAATTCAAAAGGAGAACTCTCACCCTTCTGGATGTACAGAGAAGAACTAGAAAGAGTTTTAGCTTATGATGTTAGAAACTAAGAAATAAGCAAATTCTAATAGTTAAAGTCCAATAAAAAAACATTACTAAAAAAGAAGCTACTTGGGAGAGGGAATTATAGATGAGATAGTTGTATCCCAATTTAATCATGTAATTTGACATCTAAGTTTTGAAACATCTAGGTTCAGCATATGATTTAACCTGTTTTAACCCGGATTAAAAAAACTAAATGTTTGAACTTTTGTATTTGAACTCTTTTACATGTGTTTGGAAGTGATATGTATGTACGAAAAAGGTGTGCATGTGCTTTGGAGTGAGTCCCAGGGTTTGAACATATTTTGAAAATTTTGGATTTTTTTCTCTAGAGCACCTCAATATTGAGTGCTCTGACCTCTAGGCGTCGTGTTGACTGGCTCCTATGTGCTTAACATTGGCGCCCCAACATTGTGCTCAAAAGAGTGGTTGTCATCAAATTAAGAATGATACTTAAAAATATCTTAAAATTTTGGTTATCATTTATTTAGGCATATGAATTCCCTTCACATGCATATTAGCCCTTTGCAAAGAAATATACTTGGCTAAAAAATCTATAAAGTCATTCCTATAAATATGGTGGTTCCCCTCCCCACCCCAAAAATTTCCTTCATTTTACTTTAGTATATAGAAAATTTTATATGCTTGCTTGACACACATCAATTTCGAAGAGTTCACTTTATCCACTGGATGAAACGTTCAGGATAAAGTATCATTCCCTAGGCCCTATTTTCATATATACATTATATGGCCCTTATGACTTCCGTTGCACAACATAATTCATTCATTACATATCTGACTCTTATATCTCCACTTGGATGCATGAATAATAATAAATAGCCATCACCATTTTCTTCCTTCACACTATTTTAATCTCACAAATAAAAAACATTAACACTTTCGACATATATAAATATCATCGAAAATATCATAGAAATAAGTAGAATTTCACATTTATGGCAGAACAGATGAAATTATAAGGTTAATTTGTACACATATTTCAACAATTACTAGTCATATATAATATTCATAATAGTATTTTAGAGCTCTTATCCTTCTATAATGACTTTCCTTAGTATCATTATACTCTATCTATATACTTAAAACATCATACAATTAGAAATATCCATTGAAAATGTATAATAAATATGTCAAAATTTATCAAAATTTATAGAATAACAAGAACAAGAATATTTCAAAAGGTGCACAGTTAAAATTTCCTATATATAAATTTAACCAAATTTTTGTGTCATCTATTCAATTAAAAAGCCAAAAAAAAATAAAAATCAATATTATTAAAATTAAAGATAGGGTAAATGTAACCTACTTTGATTTGAATAACTTTTCTAACTGGCCCAACATATAAAAACATCATGAAGATGTACGCAATGAACTTTATCTGACTAGAACTCTCTCTCTCTCTCTCTCTCTCTTTAGGTGGCTTCCCAAAGGATGAAATGAGTTTAGAAAATGAATTTAATTTGATATTTATATAAAAATTTAGAATGCAGCATTGTGGCACCAAAATACCTAGCATATATATATATATTATATACTAAGAAACCCTAAATTTATTTAAAATATAGAGAATCCAATGCCGCTTCTATCAAAATCCAATGTCATAGTCTCCCAATGAACCTTTTATTCTACCATAATACATAGAGGACTTATCATAACTCTCAAAAGTCAGCACCATAGCGATCCTAAGGAATTTTTTATAAACACATATTTTCTATTTCAATTCAAACCCAATGAAACCTTATGATTGATTTCTAGCAAAAAACAATATTCACATACATTTAAAAATGTATAATTTAAATATGCTAGTCTTACCATATCAGTTTAGGTCATTATAGTTAACTGATTATTGTTGAAGTATTTATTCCAATTTTTATAATAGTATTAAGAATTTTAACAATTTCCTTAACATTAACTCTTCTGATTTTGTTTATTTTGAGGCTATTGATCTATGAATTGCTCTTATAAATAATGACTTAGGTTTCTTAGTGAATTAAATATTCAATATCTTTCATTAACTAAAAATATTTTCCAATTAAATGCCCTATTAATGGGTGGAAGTAAAATATTAATATTGGACTCCACAATTCTAATTTTTTAATGATTTTAGTCATTTAAAGTGTTCAGAATTAGGATATCCATAAGAATATTCTTCCTCAATATGTTTAATGGGGTGTAATTAGATGACTTATGCTAAAGGTAGTAAGCGAGAATAATGACTCTGCGTTTTTGATTGGTCTATTTATTCGTGGAAATTGATCAATTTATTAATATAGGGTCTTATATTTGCTTGAGGAGTATTTAAATTACTTTTGAAAGGCACTAATGACCTCGCAAGTAGTTATTTATGCTTGTAATATCTCAAATACATATGTTTTCAACCTCCACCACTGCCACTAGAGTAGGAACCATCTGACTACTAAGTACTTTATTGTTTGTCTGATTTGGTTGGTGTTTGTGTTGTTATTCACTAGCCATTTTTAAGATGTCAAAAGAGGGAGTAAGTGTTTGATTCTATTGTTTATTTTCATTTGTGTTGTGTTCTTGTATTTGTGTTTGGCTATGTGTAGTAAGTAATTGTTGTTTTTTACTTATATTTTTTATTTGTACTTACACGTGTCTTGAAATTGATTTCTTTCATTTAAAAAACTATGTTTGTCTCATAAATTTCTTTAAAATTGTTATCTCTGCATTTTTAATTGACTTGATATTAATAGAGGCATAAATTGAGGAGGAGAACTATTTTTATAAAATTTATAATTTGTTTCATAGAACAACTTCTATTTGATATATGACCTAACAAAAAATATTTATCATCATAAAAAAGAGGAAAATTTTTAAACCCCATGAGCACATAAGCTTATTGAGGTTCTGATGATTATAAATATTATTAGTTACATTGATTTTTGACTAATGAGTTTGAGTGTGAAGATCAATTCTATTTATGCTAAGATTTCAGGTATAAAGTAGATGAACACCGATGCAATATTGGATATACAACATGTGGCAATCACAAGCTGATGAAAGTGCACTTAACTTAAGATCAAGTAAGAGATATTAGTGAAGAATTTGTAGCATGACGAAGAAAGAAGAAAGCTGAGATATCAATGACTTGTATTTTAATATTTGTTGAGTCTTCTTCCACATACCAAGTATATGAATTATGTGAAACAATCAAGCACACATATATAAGAACTAAATTTTAGATAAAAAAATGCCTAAGAAATAGCTTAATATGATTAACTACAATACTTGATCTATTGCAAATTGTATTGTACGATTTAGATTGTAATTTATAATGTGTATCATATTTTTAGTGATTCAAAAAGATGAAGTCTTCTTGATTACCAAAAAAATTCAAAATTATAATTTCAGAACTAATAATACTATATGATGACAATTGGATAGTATAATCAATTATACTCAAAATTACATAACCATCATATGCTTCTTTACTTAGATAGGTAAATTCAAATTTGAACTAATCATAATGTACTAATCATAAATTATCTAAAAAATTACCTAATTAAAAATCATGAATTAAGGAGCATATTAAAAAACAAATTCATAACAATTTTGTACTATACGATATCAATCATATAGTCCAAATAAACAAAAAAGATTTTTTTTTTAAATAAATCATTTATACTAATCCTACAGTATGATCAATAAATTAGATTATACAATCCAGTCAATTTTTTTAATAAAATATCCTTTTTAGGGTTTTAAATTAAGCCACCCTACGAATATCCTTTTCTAAAATCCCAACAAAAAAAATATTTTTTAGATCTTAAGGGAAGGCTACTAAAAAGATTAAGAAGTTTTCTTTTATAATATCTCTTTTCCTTTGAGATTTTTCACTTTGTTCAAGAGAGGTTCATGAGAGAGTTTGCACCATTGGTTGTTTTCTCAAAATATATCCTTAACCTTAAATGCTCTGATTTGGGAGTCTAAAGCTCATATCTAAAGAACTTTTTGTATGTTTTGCTTTTAAAGATCATTTGATATTGTGGAGTTTTTCGGTACTCTATAAGGCATATATAGTAACGAAGAGTGACCTAGCTTAGTATATTATAATTGGATATGCAATTTTACTATAATATTAAATTAATAAAAGGCATTCCAAATTTGGGGAAGAGATGTGCTGAGTTTTTTGAGAATAGAGTACCAAGGATGCTTAACTAGAAGAGGAATAAGGTGCTCATGAGCAATTAAAAAATAATAATAATAAAAAAATAAAAAAAATAAAAAATAAAAAAAAGGTGCTCATGAGCAATGGTTTTTTGCCATGCCCATGACTAAAGACATGTATTAATTTGTTTATGGTGTAGAAATGTAAAGAGTTGATGAAGAGATGCATATAAGGTGTTATTCTTTTTCGTTTCTTATATTCTACAAGGCGTTACCCATCCTGAGCTCACAAATAGAGCTGATGGAGTATAATTCTATAAGTTTATTACATATACTCTCACTCAACATATCATAATTAAGATTATAAGAAGAAATTGTGCACCACTATTTTTTGGATAATAAATGAGGCAATGAAATTACAGCTTGATACAAGCCAATAAATTATATCCCCAAAAGGGATAAATCAAATTTCTACCATTATTTTGGAGTTAAGAAGTAGTCAAATAAAGCCAAAATTAATTATATGATGTTAAAGAGTATTTAAATCGGAATAGAGCAAAAGTAGATGATCTAACCAATTTTATTAAGTTCTTATATAGGTTATTATCTCAGGAGAGGAGGAAGGAGAATGAGAAAGAAAGTAAGAAGGTGCTTACCACTGACCCAACCTCTAATAAGTTAGAAGAGGAGAAGAAGATGGTGAAGTCAGAGGTTCAATCCATTGCCACTATTTGTGTTTGTAAGGAGAGAGAGGAGTCAATAGATAAATCTTATGTCATTGAGTGTATATACACCGAAAGGAGGACCCAAGGGTTCAATATCTTTCCATTGTATGTAGAACAAAGCATTAGATAGTCCATCTTTTGAAACTATACGTATTTGACTATTATTTCACATATCAATTAAAGGATATGAACAAGCCCATGGATCCATGCACTATTAATCCTCTTTTCTTGATAAATAAGGAGTAATTATGCTTCATTGGTGCTTGGATGTTAGGTATGGTAGACAACTCAAAGGAGCTGGAGATATGAGTTGACATTGGGAACACAAAGTAGTTTTAAGAGTTAAATACTCTAATTATATGGTTATAAGAGATATTTTGAGAATTCTTTTAACTTATTAAAAGTATGTTACCTACATTTAAATAAAATTTTGTCTAATTTTTTTTTTCAATATATTGATTCTTTAAGTCACTAAATAAAGGAGCAAATTTGCTCTTGTCACGACCCGACCCGATCCGGGATGGATCCCGCTCGCACCGGGCCGCGACACGGAAACGAAAACGGAACGAACTGACCAGGATCTAGTTTTGGAATTGGTTCCGAAACAGAATCTTCCAAATTATTTTAATCAACAGACACACAAACACAGAGCTACTATTAATCATCAAACACAGCGGAACAAATATCTATCTTTTCTTTTCCTCAAAACAATCATCTACAGATACAGTACATGGCTTTTGAACAGAAAGAAAGACAGAACAGAAAAGCCATGACTGTACAAAAATCAAAAGGTACAAACAATACCTACTGATCAGAACTCAGAAATCTACTCCTGGACTTCCTTCCCTTTCCCAGAACCTGAAAACCACCAGAAAACAAGAGTGAGCTCAACAGCTCAGCAAAGCAACAAACCTCCAATCAAAACTCTCAGAATCCAAAACCAAACTCATCAGACCAAATTCAATCAGAAATCCGTACAGAATTCAGAACAGAATCGTATCTCGAATCAGAACAGAATCAAAATCAGAACTTATACGGACATATATCAAATCAGAATCAAAGTCGTACAGATCAGGTCAAATCGGAATACAAATCAGAACAGATTAAATCAACAGAATCAGAATCATACAGAAATCAGAAATTCAGATCATATCAGAACAGAACAGAATCGGAACAGATATCAAATCAGACAGAAACGGAACAGATCAGACATCTCAGATCAACAGAATCAGAAATCAGAATTTCAGATCATATCGTATCAGAATCATAATTGCTTACAGAACAGATACGGAAAGCATAATCAGATTGAATTAGATATCATATAATATAATTGATAGCTAAATTCCCTGACACTGACACAGAATCTCTACGGATTCCGGCCCCTTATGCCTCCCTTTGTGCTCACGGCACCAGAATAGATATGCTTATGTGCTCACAGCACCAGAACAGATGTGCTCATAGCACCAGAACAGAATTCATCGGATCCGGAACAGAACAGATATCAGATTTCAGATTTGAGCTCATTTCAGATTTCCCAGACACTTACTGAATCGCTTAGGATTCAGACCCCTTATAGCTCCCTTTTTATAGCACATACAGATATCATATCAATTCAGAAGAAATCCGGGCAAATCAGAAATCAGACAAAAATCGGGCAGCACAACGGCAGTATACGAAATTTACACAATTTTTCCTGAAAATCAAAATTCACCAAATTCGCACAGAATGTAGATAATCACATTTCAGAACATTTATTCTACTGCACAGATAATTTCCAATTTCACAGAAAAATGCAGTCGACTAAAAACACCGCCGAATCAAAAATACTCGGACAAAAATCTTCGAAAAATAACCAAAATGTGCACACTCGGCACGTCAACAATATACAGAAAGTTACGCGGTAAAAACTGAGCCAATCAACAGATACGGACGAAAATCATTAACGGAAACGAAATCCGGACAGAAAATACTGCCAAACACGACGGTTCTGAAAATTGAGAAAGGCGGAATGTACCTTACCTTGCGTACAACAATATCTCGAACAGTCTCCTCGGACGAAAACGGCTCCGCGTCGTCCGAAAATCAACTTTTGCCAAATCCACCTCGACTTTCTCTCTCCTCAAAAGATATTTTCATTTTTATAAAAATTTTCTCTCTCTTCAAATGAGCTGAAATCAGCTTTATAAAACTCAGATCGGCCCGGCCGATCGCCAGATCGTCCCAGGACGATCAGACCAATTTGGATCGTCCTGGACGGTTCCCAGAACTATTCTCAGGCCGACATTTTCTACACTGCCGATCGGCCTGGACGATGTCCTCAATCGGCCTGGACGATATGTACAGAAAATCACCTGGAGCAAAACTGGGCACATTCTGGAGCAGATTCTCAACTGATCGTCCCAGGACGATCCAGATCGTCCTGGACAATCCTGGAGCAGATTTTTGATATTACAATCTCCCCAACTTCAGAAAAATGTCGTCCTCGACATTATCTAATCCAAACTCAGTCAAAACAAGTACGGGTACGACCGTCTCATGTCAGACTCCTTTTCCCAAGTCGCTTCTCGTGTAGTCCGGTGCTTCCACTGGACTTTAACCATCGGAATCTCTTTATTTCTTAATTTTCGGACGTCGTACGCCAAAATTAACTCTGGCTCTTCCTTGTACGCCAGATTTTCTTGAATCTCAACCTCGTCAGCTGATATCTTCTTCCCAGAGTCTGAAACCCACTTCCTCAGAGTGGATACGTGAAACACATTGTGCACGTCAGGCATCGAATCAGAAAGCAATAGTCGGTAAGCAGATTTTCCAATTCTTTCCAAAATCTCAAACGGTCCAACATACCTTGGACTCAGCTTACTCACCTGACCAAATCTGCTCACACCCTTCATCGGACTGACTTTGACATACACAAAGTCACCAACTTGAAACTCAACAAACCTGTGCTTCTGATTATAATACTTCTGCTGTCGATCCTGAGCCGCTTTCAATCTTTCTTTTATCAAACTGATCTTCTTAACAGTTTCCTCAAAGAAAGTGGCACCCAATTCTTGTCTATCTCCGATCTCAGTCAGAGTCAAAGGAGTACGGCACTTCCTGCCATACAGAGCTTCGTACGGTGTCATACCAATACTGGACTGAAAACTATTGTTATAAGCAAACTCAATCAGCGGAATATGATCTTCCCAGCTTCCGCCAAAGTCCAGAACACAAAGTCTCAACAGATCTTCCAGCACCTGAATGGTCCTCTCAGACTGTCCATCGGTCTGAAGATGAAAGGCTGTACTGAAATGCAGTTTCGTACCCAAGCCTTGCTGAATACCTTTCCAAAGTCTGGAAGTAAACCGTCCATCTCGATCAGAAACAATCACTCGTGGCACACCGTGCAATCTGACTATTTCCTTCACATAAATCTGTGCCAAACGATCCACCGGATCGGTCTGTCTGATCGGAAGAAAATGGGCTGACTTCGTCAATCGATCTACAACTACCCAAATGGCATCGTGCCCTTGTCTAGATCGAGGAAAACCCATCGCAAAGTCCATCGTTACCTCCTCCCACTTCCACTCAGGGATAGGCAACGACTGCAACAGTCCACCTGGTCGCTGATGCTCTGCCTTCACCAACTGACAGGCTTCGCATCTCGACACAAACTCCGCCACATCCTTCTTCATCCCAGGCCACCAGAACAAAAGCTTCATATCAGCATACATCTTACCACTGCCTGGATGAACAGTGTAGCCTGAATGATGAGATTCATGTAGAATCTCCTGCCTCAAATTCCCAAACACAGGTACCCACAACCTGTTCTTACAGAAAATAGCACCAGAAGCAGAAATTCGAAGTTCAGGAGTCTTACCAGATCCAATCTGAGCAATCAACGTCGAATAATCAGAATCTGACTTCTGGGCTTCTTGAATTCTTGCTTCCAAAGAAGACTGAATGTTCATCTGAGCCAAATCCAAATCACTGGAGGAAATCACCTCCAACTGCAATCGCTCCATGTCACGAATCAGGAACTCATCAAAAGTAAGCTGCAAACCTGATAATCCAGAAGATTTCCTGCTCAGAGCATCCGCTACCACATTAGCCTTCCAGGCTGATACTGAATAGTCAAATCATAATCCTTGATCAACTCGAGCCATCTTCTCTGTCTCAAATTCAGATCCTTCTGAGTGAAAATATACTTCAGGCTCTTATGATCAGTGAAAATCTCACATCTGACGCCATACAGGTAATGACGCCAAATCTTCAAAGCAAAGACAACAGCAGCTAACTCCAAATCATGCGTCGGGTAATTCTTCTCATGCGGTTTCAATTGTCTAGAAGCATAAGCAATTATCTGACCATGCTGCATCAGGACACATCCCAGTCCTTTCAGTGAAGCATCACTGAAGACCTGAAATCCTTCCGTACCTGACGGAAGTGCCAACACTGGAGCTGAAGTCAAACAGTCCTTCAATCTCTGAAAACTAGCTTCACACTCCGGTGTCCAAACAAAAGCTACTGACTTCTGAGTCAGTCTCGTCAGAGGCGTCAAAATCTGTGAAAATCCCTTCACAAATTTCCTATAATACCCGGCCATGCCCAAGAAACTACGTACCTCAAATACCGTAGTCGGCCTTGGCCAATCAGCAACCGCCTGAATCTTCTGGAGATCTACAGAAATACCTTCTCCGCTTACCACATGCCCCAGAAAAGAAATACTCTTCAGCCAGAATTCACACTTGGAGAACTTGGCATACAGCTGATGCTGCCTCAGAGTCTCCAACACAATCCTCAAGTGTCTGGCATGATCATCCTCAGAAGCAGAATATACCAGAATATCGTCAATGAAGACGATCACAAACTGATCCAAAAATTCCCTGAATACTCGGTTCATCAGATCCATGAAAATCGCGGGCGCATTGGTTACCCCAAAAGGCATAACCAAGAACTCATAGTGCCCATACCGAGTACTGAAAGCAGTCTTCACCACATCAGCTTCCTTCACTTTTACCTGATAGTATCCGGATCGCAAATCAATCTTCGAAAATACCGAAGATCCGGAAAGCTGATTAAACAAGTCATCAATCTGAGGCAAAGGATACTTGTTCTTGATCGTGACCTTGTTCAAGTCTCTGTAATCAATACACATACGGAGTGTCCCGTCCTTCTTCTTCACAAACAAAACAGGTGCTCCCCAGGGCGAAACACTAGGACGGACAAAGCCTCTGTCAACCAACTCCTGAAGCTGAACTTTCAACTCAGAAAGTTCTTTCGGTGCCATCCTGTACGGAGCTTTTGATATAGGAGCTGTACCCGGAAAAACATCGATAGAGAACTCCACCTCTCTATCCGGAGGTAAACCAACCAACTCCTCAGGAAAAACATCAGCAAACTCCCGTACCACTGGGATCTCAGAAACAGAACCCACCTCCAGGTTCAGATCCCGCACCGAAGCCAAAAACATTGGGCATCCTTTCTTCCACATTCTGCTCACCTCCAAAACAGAAATCAGACTGGAGAGAACACCTCGTAATCCCTGGAATACAACTCTCTCTCCAGCCACAAGCAAACTCACTTGCTTCTTCAGACAGTCAATCTGAGCCTCATACCGACTCAGCCAATCCATGCCCAAAATCACGTCATACGAAGAAATCGGCAACAAAATCAGACTCGACTTTCACTTCTTGCCAGCAATGTCAATCTCACACAAACAAAACTTCCGAGCAATCAAAGGATTTCCAGCCGGTAAAATCACAGACAAAGAAATCGGCAACAAAAACGAGTCCAAGTGTAAAATCTCAAAACAGTGCTCGGACAGAAAAGAGTGACTAGCTCCAGAGTCAAACAAAACATGACAGGGCTGATCAGAAATGTAAATCGTACCTGTCACAACATCCGGAGCATCACGAGCCTCCTGCTGACTCAGGCTGTAAACTCGTGGCTGAACTGGAGCAGGAGCTGAAGTAACAGAACTACTCTGCTCCCTCTGAACCGTAGGTGGTCTCCGTGGTCCAGAACTAGTACCACCACCTCTACCAGCAAACCCCTCAGGGCGAGGAGGAACAGTCCTCGGTCTTCCTGCTGAACTGACAGGTCTGACAGAACCCTCAGATCGGAACTCAGAACGCCGATCAGATCCAGCCTGTGGACACTCTGCAATCCTATGTCCCGGCTGACCACATCTGAAACAAAGACCAGCCATCCTGTAGCACTGGCCATGGTGTCGCCGTCCACAACTCTGGCACACAGGTGCCCCACTGACAGATCCTGAACTCGTCGTGCTGGTAGCAGTACCAGACGACCCTCCACTCTTCCTGGAATCAACAGATCCAGAACCAGTCACAAATCTCCTCTTTCCAGAGGAACCACTGCCAGAAGCCTCACCTCCAAATCTCTTCCTACTCGCAGTCCATCGCTGCTGAGTAGCAATCAGATCATTCTCAATCAGACGAGCCCGCTCCACAAGCTCAGAGAAATCAGAAATATGAAAAGGTACCAGGGGCTGTCTCAAACTATCTCGTAATCCCCTCAAAAATCTGTAGCACCTCTCAGCAGAAGTACTAACCAGCTGTGGAGCGTACCTGGCTAATGCAGTAAACTCAGCCTCGTACTGCATCACCGTCTTGCTCCCCTGAACAAGTCTCAGAAAAGTCTCCTGCATCTGCTGTCGTGCAGAAGGGGGAACAAACCAATCTCGAAATACCTCAGTGAACTCTTCCCAGGTAATCAAAGAGTTCAGTCTGCCCTGAAATCTGGCTGCCTGCTGGCCTTCCCACCAGTGCTCAGCCTCTCCATCTAACAGAAAAACAGCCAACGGAACCTTCCTGTCTGACGGACACTGCATTCCGTCGAAGGTCTTCTCCAATCTCCTCAGCCACTCCTCGGCTGCTCTGGGCTCAACAGTGCCCTCAAATCTCGGAGGTTTCAACCTCAAAAACATCTGCAGATGTCTATCAATATCATCAGATCTGACAGTAACAGCTCTGCTCTGAGTCTCGCTCATCATCTGAGCAACAAGCGTAGCAAATTGAGACAATGTATCTGCACCGGCCACTGGGGATGTACTCCCCACTGGTGCTGCTTGACTGGCACTCTGCCCGTCTGTCATGTCTGGGTCTGGCTGATCCATACAGAAAATCCAAAATCCGAAAAACTATCACAAAAACAACACAAAAACAACACAATAAAAAGCCAAACGACCCAAAACTACCCCCAGACAAACTCACTGATCACTTCCTATAGCTCTGTCTGACAATCCAACCAATTTCCAAAACCAGTGCTCTGATACCACTAAAAGCTTGTCACGACCCGACCCGATCCGGGACGGATCCCGCTCACACCGGGCCGCGACACGGAAACGAAAACGGAACGAACTGACCAGGATCTAGTTTTGGAATTGGTTCCGAAACAGAATCTTCCAAATTATTTTAATCAACAGACACACAAACACAGAGCTACTATTAATCATCAAACACAGCGGAACAAATATCTATCTTTTCTTTTCCTCAAAATAATCATCTACAGATACAGTACATGGCTTTTGAACAGAAAGAAAGACAGAACAGAAAAGCCATGACTGTACAAAAATCAAAAGGTACAAACAATACCTACTGATCAGAACTCAAAAATCTACTCCTGGACTTCCTTCCCTTTCCCAGAACCTGAAAACCACCAGAAAACAAGAGTGAGCTCAACAGCTCAGCAAAGCAACAAATCTCCAATCAAAACTCTCAGAATCCAAAACCAAACTCATCAGACCAAATTCAATCAGAAATCCATACAGAATTCAGAACAGAATCGTATCTCGAATCAGAACAGAATCAAAATCAGAACTTATACGGACATATATCAAATCAGAATCAAAGTCGTACAGATCAGGTCAAATCGGAATACAAATCAGAACAGATTAAATCAACAGAATCAGAATCATACAGAAATCAGAAATTCAGATCATATCAGAACATAACAGAATCGGAACAGATATCAAATCAGACAGAAACGGAACAGATCAGATATCTCAGATCAACAGAATCAGAAATCAGAATTTCAGATCATATCGTATCAGAATCATAATTGCTTACAGAACAGATACGGAAAGCAGAATCAGATTGAATCAGATATCATATAATATAATTAATAGCTAAATTCCCTGACACTGACACAGAATCTCTACGGATTCCGGCCCCTTATGCCTCCCTTTGTGCTCACGGCACTAGAATAGATATGCTTATGTGCTCACAACACCAGAACAGATGTGCTCATAGCACCAGAACAGAATTCATCGGATCCGGAACAGAACAGATATCAGATTTCAGATTTGAGCTCATTTCATATTTCCCAGACACTTACTGAATCGCTTAGGATTCAGACCCCTTATAGCTCCCTTTTTATAGCACATACAGATATCATATCAATTCAGAAGAAATCCAGGCAAATCAGAAATCAGACAAAAATCGGGCAGCACAACGACAGTATACGGAATTTACACAATTTTTCCTGAAAATAAAAATTCACCAAATTCGCACAGAATGTAGATAATCACATTTCAGAACATTTATTCTACTGCACAGATAATTTTCAATTTCACAGAAAAATGCAGTCGACTAAAAACACCGCCGAATCAAAAATACCTGGACAAAAATCTTCGGAAAATAACCAAAATGTGCACACTCGGCACGTCAACAATATACAGAAAGTTACGCGGTAAAAACTGAGCCAATCAACAGATAAAGACGAAAATCATTAACGGAAACGAAATCCGGACAGAAAATACTGCCAAACACGACGGTTCTGAAAATTGAGAAAGGCGGAATGTGCCTTACCTTGCGTACAACAATATCTCGAACAGTCTCCTCGGACGAAAATGGCTCCGCGTCGTCCGAAAATCAACTTTTGCCAAATCCACCTCGACTTTCTCTCTCCTCAAAAGATATTTTCGATTTTATAAAAATTTTCTCTCTCTTCAAATGAGCTGAAATCAGCTTTATAAAACTCAGATCGGCCCGGCCGATAGCCAGATCGTCCCAGGACGATCAGACCAATTTGGATCGTCCTAGACGGTTCCCAGAACTATTCTCAGGCCGACATTTTCTACAGTGCCGATCGGCCTGGACGATGTCCTCAATCGGCCTGGACGATATGTACAGAAAATCACCTGGAGCAAAACTGGGCACATTCTAGAGCAGATTCTCAACTGATCGTCCCAGGACGATCCAGATCGTCCTGGACGATCCTGGAGCAAATTTTTGATATTACAGCTCTATCTAAAGATCTATTGCTCTAGCATAATTTTGTTGGACAAATCATTATTGTAGATCATCAATCTCTATTTATCGCAAGCTCAAGAGAAAGTATGCTTTTAATTGGTTTGACGTGGCAGTTATGTACGTATGCCATTAGAGATGACTAGAAGTACTTAAAGTCATGGTTTGATGTGGCAGTTATGTACGTATGCAATATAACACTTGATATACTTAGTTCCAAAGAAAATTATTTTAAAGGTTACTCATGATTACATACAATTCTTCATAGTTAGTAATTTACAATTTAGTTTTAATTCTCTAAAATTTTTAGTTTTCATGCATATTTATTCTTTTATTAAATTAATTGATGATATTGATGAATTTACAAATTGTTTTATAAAAATCTTTCTTATAAATGATTGTACTATTATGATTAGTACTCAATATGTTGCTGCAAAGCATTTTATCTTTCAAGAACCTTATTTGATCTTGCTCATAGATGATTGTATAATTGTTATTAATACTTAGCATATTGCTATAAAACTATTGCGTGCTAGAACATTCATGGTGATAGAGAGATAATGAGCTTAAAATCTTAGTTTTGAATGAAGATCTATGCACACATTGAGATAAAAGAGAGAGGTGTGCAAAAGTCAAATAAGACATCAAAATTTTTACGTAGAAAATATTGAAAAGGGTAAAAGTCATTGGGCATGACCCAACTGAAATGATTTAATTATTGTTTGCCATTGGCTACAAAGGATGCCCTTCTTTAGGAGAAGGCGTTGACACAATGTAGCAAATATACATCGGACGACCCATATTGATTCCCTGAATTATAGAGCATTCATCAAGCATTTAAGTACCTTAATGATGCTAGAATTAAGTGATATTGGGCTCATTGTTTTGCCTCGTTGAGCTGCTCGATTGAACTATAAGTATGTCATATTTGGATATCATTGTATTAACCAATCAAAAATCATCGATTTGGCTCATATTGTATCGGATTTGGTGTCATTAGGCTTGTCTCGTCGAGACATTCAGTTTGACTATAAGTTTGATGAAATCAAACTTTAGATGGTCCCATGGTTAATTTTTGGAAGTTTTCAATTGAGTTATTCCTCGAGATTTGTGCTCGAAGAAGATTTTTGGTGATGTATCAAAAACATTTGACAACCTTATTTGATTTGCAATCAAATTATTTTATAAAATTTTTTAAAGAATGTAATATAAGAACCTTATTGGAAAAAAAAAAAAACTTTGAACCTTTATTAATCAAATAAACTATCTTAGAAGATGTATGAAGAAGGTTTGATTACACGTTTAAATAAGTATCAACAATATTATAAAATTTGAAGCAATATTGAAAATTCTTATATATTTTCGTATGTAATATCTATATCTTTATATTTATTTATATAGCATTCAAATATTTAAATTATATAAAAATATTATTAATATTAATTTATTTAAAATAAATAATACATTACACATATAATTTAAATATTAAATTACTATATAACTAAATATATAAAAAAATTATCATATACGTGTAAATCCCCTATTAAATTTCATATGAAGGGGAAGGCCAATAGCTAGCTGCATATCCATAGAACACAATGTAAAACAAATAAACATCGTGCGCAAAATCTCTCTCAAAATCTACATTTTCCCCAAAACCTCTGCTTTCTTACTCGCGCCGCTCACTTTCATTGCCCATTCATCCTCACCCGCTCTATCTTGGCTGCTCGATCCGCTCTTTTCGCCTCCACGCCGCCTTTGATGCTCCCCTTCCGTCTGCGCTAGGGTTTCAATATCGCCGCTGTCCAGTCGCGGTTTGAAGGAGATGGTGTCTGGTACAAGGCTTGAAGGCGGAGGTGGTCAGGTCATTCCCGTTCGCATTCGGAAGACGATCCAGTCAATTAAAGAGATCGTGGGCAACCACTCCGACGCTGATATCTATGCGGTGCTCAAAGAGACAAATATGGACCCCAACGAGACGGCGCAAAAACTCCTCAACGAAGGTTCGCTCCGCATCCAAATTCTTTTCAACTTCTGTTGCTTGTCTTCTCAAATGCTCCCAACTCGGACTTCAGTCATGAAAGAATGATCTAATAATGCAATTTTGAGGAGGATTTCTATTGTATTTGATGAGTCTTAACGGCGATAGCTGAGAATGGAAGTGAGGAGCTTATTAACAAGTATTGGTAGTTCAAAACTGAGGCTTCTATCTTTGGTTGAGTTTTGCTCGGAGTTTAATTTGTGAAAGACTTTTTTTGAATGGGCAGCTTGGTTACTGTTTCAGTGCTGTGACTTTCTCGAATTTTAGCTTTGTGGTATAAGTTATCAGTGTAAATTCTACTGTAGTTTTTGAATTTGCTAAAATTTTTAGTTGGCCCTTGAATCTGAACTCCTATTATTGCACATTATAAATTGGATTTGATAGCATGATCTGCTTTCTAAAATTTACTTAAAGCTAAGATTTTTAAGGTTTTATTATTTGTTGTGCTGAGATGTCCTTGGGGTGGTTATGAGAAGGCTGCAGTACTGTTTGAAGAATTCTCATATTTGTTGTTACTTTCAAAGGCATAGTCAATTGTTTTTGCATTCATAATTTATGTTAGGAACTGATTTTCCTACTGAAGAAAGTAACAGAAGTTGACTAATACAATATAATAATTACTAATTTCTCAGGAATTCAGATGAACTTCAAATATTCTGGTAGAGTGAAATAGAATCGATGGAGGTTAGAATTTGAAATATGGTGCCTACCAAATCATATAGAAAATGTCATTGTCATTATCCTTAGCCACCCTACTATTTTTTGGCAGGTTCTATAAATTCTTAGTCTCAGTTCATTCTCATTTAGTGCTAATTGAGGTGCTAAATCAATTTTGGCTATAACATTTTGCATTGGTTCTATCATTTTAATCTTTGGTTTACCAATTTTCTTATTAATCATTCCACAATGATTTTATCACGCATCTTGTTGATGCATATTCTACCCACTTTTATACCTGCTCAAACCACTTAATTCTATTTTCTAGTTTCATATTTTGAATAGATGCCATAATATGGTAGTTTCCTCATCCATCCTCCTAGTTTTTTTCTGGCATCCATCTTAGCATTTTAGTCGCTTAAGTTGGCCATCAATGACTTCATTTTGGTTCAAAACTTAGATACATAATAAGATAGCTGATCTAATAGCAGTTTAGGAAAAAATGTTTTTGGAGATCTTGATAAAAATTTGGTTAAGAGTTCCTTAATCAATTGTCATGAGTAATTATTAAAATTTAATGATTAATCATGATTGTGTGCACATTTCATTTGATTAAAAAGCTCTTGAATGATTTTCTCTAGGAGCTCCTGACATAAAATTTTCTATGGTTTTGTAGAATTATTTTTAAGTTTGCAATGTAATATAAGTTGTCTTGGCCAAACAACTTGGTGGAGGTTGTCTTAATGTGAGTTTCCGCAAACAGTTAGCAAGTGCCTAGTGCCAAATATTTATTTCTAATTGATTTCTTAATGATTCATATGTCCGCTAACTAGTATTTTGGGCCCGACTTGGATCCCTGTGGCCAATGTCCACCCACAAGTTGTGTTTCTTTAGCATTCACGCCACACTTGACGGTTTATTTTGTGTCCATCATTTGTCTATCATTTAGCTTTAATTATTGACAACATAGGTTTAGTTAGATAATGTTACTTGATTTTTCTTGCCTTATATCTTTAGAGTTTACATCTTTCTAGGCTATATGGGAAGAGAAAATTTGAATAGTAGTTATAACATATTGGAGGGAGGGCTTACAAAAAAAGAATGTCCAATATCCTATTGGATTGGTTCCTAATTATTTAAGATTGGCGAATATATATATATATATATATATATATATATATATATATATATATATATATATATATATATATATATATATATGGGCAAAATTATGGATACAAGGACACAAATTATGGGAAAAATAGGGCAGAGCGCATTAGGACACAAATTTTTTTTGTGAATAGTATGTATTTTATATAAATAGTAAATTTTGCATTGAAGAGTTTCAATATGGAGATGGGCTAAAAGAAGCTCTTATGTCTTTGTTCTGTACAGAGCCTAAAGAATTAGATAAATAAAGCTTGAATATTTTGAGCAAGGATAATTGGAAAAGATAATGAGAATAGGTTGAATTTACACTCTTTGATCTAATTGACTAATTGTTTTGTATAATCAAGTTATTGTATAAATTTTGGATATTTCTGAGCCTATTTGCTTGTGTCTCCTTCAAAAACAAGTTATAACTCTCCTATTGAATACAGGCCTAATGTAAAAGCTAGGAAATTTACTTTTTGGAGGCATACAATGACTATCATCATCTTCATTTGCATAATATTAACTATTTTGGGTTGGCTTTATAAATCCTTATTTTTCATTTGTTCCTTCCAAGTGTTGTATACGGTTTATAATCTATTATGTGAATGATTTTTTGCACAGCTTATATTGACATTATCTTTAGTCTACATCCTTCAACAATAATTTTATCCACACTTCTTATATGTGCCTTTAATATACTTTATTGTATATGTCCATTTAATATACTTTATTGTATATGTCCAAACCATTTTATTATTCTTCACTATCTTATAAATAATAAGTGCTACCTTCACTGCCTCATTAATATGATCATTCTTCAATCTATTTTTTTTTTTTTAATCTATCCACATTATCATCTTGAATTATCATTTTTAGCATGCTTAACTTGGTTATTCATACCTTTTTTACTGCTTAATACTTGGGTTGGGTCAATATAATACTATACATTTATGCACTTGCACAGGAGGGATGGAGGGAGGGGGCTTGTGATAACCACGGTGATAGTAAGGACTGAAAGAAGCGGATTTTGTAATTTAAAAGAATAATATATTTCTCTAGGTATCCTATTTTAGTTATAGGAATTGCTTGAAGTTGTTGCCTATTGAGTTAAGTGATGAGAAAAGGGAACTGAAAGCTTGTGCACATGCATGGAGGGAAGGAGGAAGGTAGGTGAAAATATTACCTTACAATACTTTGATCAAATTTTGGTTAGGATGAGGTTTAAAGTCACTGGATTTACTTTGAGATAAGTGCATATATTGTTAAAAAATTTGGTCTGGATATCCTAAAGTTTTGTTTTGTTTTTTTTTGGGGGAGAGGGAAAGAGGGGTTAAGGAGGGAGGGTTTGTGCACTTGGAGGGAGGGAGGTGGGAGAGAAAGAGGGAGGAAACTCAAGGATATGGTTGACAATTTGTAAAAAAAGAAGATGCCTTGGGTATACTGACACATGTAATATTATGGGGCTGTTTGGTTTGCTGAAAAAGAAATGCAGTGTAAAATAAATACTTGAGGTTGTTTGGTTGTCTGTAAAGTGAATACAGGAGAACTATTTTTTTATTTGGTTGGATATATCTAGGGTAAAATAAAATCACTGTTATCCCTGTCAAAAAAATTATGAAATTTTTCGGATTGATGAGATTTGGCCAAAGAAGTGCGCGAATGGAGAGAAATAGTTACCTTCTTGTCGTGCGAGCTCCCATAGTCCAAAGGGAACAACATCGTCGAAGGGTCGAAGTCAAATTGTAAGAAGGAGCTGCTGAAGAAGTGAATCAAGCAAAACTCTATCTCACGCAATAGGAAGGGAATGTTGTCGAAGGGGCGAAGTCGAACAGCAAGGAGCCGCTGAAGATGCGACTCGAGCAAAACTCCACCTCACGCAAAGAAACTTTAGCAAAGTCGACAGGAAGGGAACATCATCGAAGGGGCGAAGTCGACAAGGTGCTACTGAAATGATCTCTTACTGTTTTATTGGCGTGAAACATACATCTTTCTCTTGCCCGTGCTCTTGAATGTCTTTTTCGCTCGATTTGGGCAGTTTTACTTTACTTGTAAAATGAATTACAACAGGTGGTTCAAAATACAATGGGATTTTATTTCACTTTGCTTTGTGTCAAACCAAACAACGAAAGAGTTAAAACCCACGTATTTACTTTACATTCACTTTGCTGCCAATCAAACAACCCCTATATGGAAGGACTAAAAGAAGAGGCTTGTTGCATATAAGTCCATGAAACACAGTCAAGAATAAAAAAGAAATTTTATGTGGTATGTTATTTTATTTGTTTGAACTAAATGTGCCTACTAAGAGTAAATTTCATAAATTGGGAGCACAATAAGTGAAATAGATAGTTTGAAGAGAGATTTACGGTTGAAAATTAGAATAAAAGGAAGAAAACTTGAGTACGCTAACAAAAATGATTTTTACGTGAAGAACGAAAGGATGGGGCTTGTTGTATGCCGGCTAAGGAAATAAAATAGAGAATGATTTAATAGGCATACTATTTAAGTGGTTGGAATTGAATATGAATTCTAAGGACACATTCCATAATTTGGGAGAATGATAGGCAAAATAATACATTTTGAAGAGAGATTGAAGGGATTTTTGGGATGTTGTTATTTGGCTTTGATGATGGTGGTCAGCACAATCCATTTTGTATTTTTGGCACATTAATAAGTATTTATATAAACATGCACATTCATGTTATTCGTTTACACATTTCTTTTATCTACCCTTTCTATTTTAAATCTTTGTATTCCAAAAAAATTGTTATCCGTTTACGCTTATAGAAATATTTTTGAGAGTAAGATTTGTGTTTATGGGGAAGCTAATATTATGTAGAAAAACCAGCCAATTATATTAAGAATATTGCATAGTGTGTACTTGGAGAATCAATAGAAAAAGCTTATAATAGTAAAAAAGTTGGTGGTAGAATTAAAATATGCAAGAAAAGATAAAAATAAGAAGCTTAATTATAAAAAATTATTTTGATATCAAAACTCAAAAAATTGGTAAAGATATAGAGAGACCCATAAGGACTCCTAGAAAGTAATATGTGATGTAAAGAATTAGCTTTTATAGACCTATATAATAGATTAGATAATAAGATTGCAAAAAATGTATGTATAAGTTAGCCAGCTATAAGATATGAGAGGTAAAGATCTAGTCCAAGTGAAGTGCATTGAGGATGAAGAAAAAAAGTGCTATTTTTAGAAAAGGATATTCAAAATAGGTGGATGAGATATTTCGATAAGGTTTTTAAAGAATATTTTAAAAATAAGATCGACTTTAGTGACCTTAGCACTATAAATGATAATAGAGTTTTTTATTTTTATCGTTGTATTAGTAAAATCAAAGTTGGAGAGGCTTAAAAAAAATAAAATGTGAAAAGGCAGTAGGACCTGATGATATTCTATTAGAAGTGTGGAAATGCTTAAGATATCAAGAAATTTTTTTGTCTTACTAATCTTTTAAATATTATTTGGAAGATTAAAACGATGCCAGATGAGTGAAGGAGTATGTTGGTTCATATTTTTAAGAAAAAATGTGATGCACAAAAGTGTTCGAATTATAGAGGAATTAAGTTAATGTGTCAGACATTAAAATTCTAGGAGAGAGCAAATGAGCATATGTTATGAAATGATATTAATGATTATCAAAATCAGTTTGGATTCATGACTGGTAAGTCTACTATAGAAGCTATACATTTGTTGAGAGGTTTAATGAAGAAGTATAAAAAAGTAAGGAGGATCTACATATGATATTTATTGATTTAGAGAAAACATATGATAACATTTCAAGAGAACTATCTGGAAAGTTTTAGAAAAGAAAGTATAATAATGCTTATATTAAAGCCATTAAAGATGTATATAAAAGAGATGTTACTTGTATTCAAACACAAGGTGGTTTGACTAAGTATTTTCCAATTTCAATTGGATTATGTAAGGATATGCTTTAAGCCCATATCTTTTTTCTTTAGTCATGAATGTTCCTACTTGACTTTTGCTAGAGGATGTACCCTGCTACATGCTTTTTGCTGATGATATTCTTCTTGTTGATATGACTTAAGAGGGAGTTGAAGTAATACTTGAATCATGGAGGTCAACCTTAGAGTCTAAAGATTTTCGTAGAGTAGATCTAAAACCAAATACAGAGTGTAATTATAGTAGTAATAGATCTAATGTTGGGATTATGACCTTGGTTGATTAATTTATAAAAAAAGGAGTGCACGCTTTAGATATCTTGGATTTTTTGTTCAAAGTAATGGTGAAATAGACAATTATATTTTTAGTAGAATTCTAGCTGGGTTGTTGAAATAGATGAATGCATCAGACTTGCAGTGTGATAGAAAAGTACTCTCAAACTTAAGATTAAATTTTATAAGATAGTGGTGAGAACTGCAATACTTTATAACGTAGAATGTTGGCCATTGGAAGAGAAGCGTATCATTAAATTAGGTGTTGCAGATGAGATGAGATTAGCGAGAGTTGCCTTAGATGGTTTGGTCACATAAAACGGCGCTCTTCTGATGACCCGGTTAGGAGATAAGATGTATTAGATTTGGCTTAAGAAAGGTAGAGGTAGACCTAAAAAGACTTGGTTAGAAAGTATTAAAAATTATCTTTTTTCATTAGATATAAATGTGAATTGGACTCTTAATACAATGGAGAAAAAAATTCATGTAGCCGACCCCAAGTAGTGAGAAAAAAGGCTTGATATTGTTGTTGCTTGAGGTGCTTAAACTCCTACAAAAAGGGTCTATTGGCTAAGATCCAGTAATAATACATTTTAAATATGTGTTGCATCGTTTGAATCTTTGGTGCATGGATGTATATTCTTATAAGCACACATTATCCATTTACACTTTTTTATTTCCTTGGGGTAAATTTCCAAATAGTCCATTTACTTTTCGTGTGTGGCTAATTTAGTCTCAGAGTATCACATTGCTATAATTTAGTCTATTGACTACACAAAACCGATACAAAATTGTCTCTTTGGGACTAATTTGGGATCAAGTTTTTATCACAATTACAACACGAGGGATCATTTTGGATCAATTTTGTATACTTGATGGACTAAATTAGAGCAACATGATATCTGAGACTCAATTGACTACACTTGAATAGTCTGGGGACTATTTTGGGATTTTTCTATATTTTCTTTTCTATCCCTTACACAACTTTTTATTTCCAATTTATGATACATTTTAAATTATATCTATATATATACATATATTTGAAATTGTTTAATCCCTTGTGGGAAAGATACATTTGGCTAAGACCTCATCGTAATACATGTAATCATAGTGGTATTTTTATGAATGCAAAGGGATCATAACAAAACTTAAAAATTGTGTCAATAGTAAAATAAATTTTATGTTGCTTCTTTAATAACTGTTGAATTATTTGATATTTTTGTCTAGTAAAATTTATTGCCATCTATAATGGTCTCTATTTCTCCTCCTAGGTAGTATCAATACAACTAAATTGCCCAAAAGCTGTTTTACGTGATACATTACTCCTTTTTAATTTCCATTTAAGAAATTGGTGGCCATTTCTATTGCTTGCTAAGAATTTATAGACTTCGTACTTGTAAACTCACTTTGTTTTGTTACAATATTTTTATATAACTGTATTTTATGAGCTTTAAATTGAACTTATTCAAAAGACTAATTATTGATTTCTTTCTGATGAAGGCCTTTTGTTGTCTTTGTGGCATGCTTTAAATTATTTTAACCCATGCATGGTGCATCTTATAATGGTGTTTTGATTAATCCTATTCCTTTTTCTTTTTTAAAATGAGAAAACTTCTTTTTCTCGAAAACGATGTTAGTTTTTTAAGTTGTATAACTGAAAAAATTGTTTAGAGGGAATCAAATTCTATTCTATTCTTTGGAATCATTACATCTATATACATTATAGGAGAATAAACAAAAAAAGGAAAGACATTTAATCTAATTAATTATAATAATCATATCCCACGGATCTCCAATTACAGCCCTCGGATTACTGCCCACGGATCTCCAACTGTAGTGCTCGAATTGCTGCCCACAGATCTCCAACTGTAGACCTCGGATTGCTGCCCACGAATCTCCAACTGCAGCCTCGAATTGCTACCCACGGATTGCTGATGTGGCCTTCCCTTAGCTACGTGATTTAACACTCCCCATCAAGTTGGGTTGTACAGGTTGTGCAATCCTAACTTGCAAACAAACTTATCAAGTAGATAGCCCGGTAGTTCTTTTGTTAGACCATTGGCAAGTTGTTCATGAGTTGGGGTATATACTACTTTTAATTTCCGAGTTCTCTATTTTCTTAGATAAGTGTCTATCAATGGTAACATTTTTTGTTATGTTGTGATGTACTGGATCTTTGGCCATACTGATTGCGGCTTGATTGTCACATTTCAACTTGGGATTCGATGACTTCATTTTTTATAAGCTTCAAATTTTAACAGCTGGTAGATCTATTGCTACTGGTAAGATTGAGTCAAACCCCATGCTATGTAAAAAAAAATGAAAAAAAAACCATGCTATGTGTTATTAGTAGATGCAAACACACAACATTTGCAAGTATTCATCACATGTTTTCCTTTTTGTGATTTGATGAGATTATGAGATTAGTCTTATTGCATGCATATAAAAACTTGAGAATCACGTATGAATTTTTTTGAAACTAATTATTTGTTGTTGCTAAATTTACATATTATAGGTGGTAAGGAAGCCTCACATCTGCCAACGAAGATCTACTCTATCATTTGTTGTCTTATCATGTTAAAATAATGAGTTTATTAATATTTATAATGCAAAGATCGCGGTACAAGTTCTTGTAGTTGTTCAAACTCTAAAATTGAAATTATATATGCATTACTTCAATAATCCATGAGAAAAAAAGTTAGGTGGCTCTACTGGCCATCAAAACTATGGGCTTCAGAACATGACAAAATATCTAGAATAGGTATCACAGATCTGTTATTAGGTACACAAAATCTTTTTTGAACTACGAACTTGTGAGGATCTGTGAACCAATAGAAAACCATACCCATTTTTAGCATAAAATTAATAGTGTAGATGTGGATGCACAAGCAATGTTAAAAAGCAAACATCAACTAGTTCTCATTACTTACCCCAGTCATTTGACTTTCAGCAGATTAACGATCATTTGATTTAGAGAAGGGGTATCGTTTTTAGAAACAAGTATAATGAAGTGTTTATTTATGTTACATTATCTTTATGTGCCACAAAGAAACTATTGTTGAGACTTCCTCAATGTTACGGGCAATACTCCCTTACTGCATGTTTAAAATGTTCTACTATTTGAAGTATTGTTTGTATAACCATGTTGTTAGCATTTCTTGTTACCTGTTTTGCTTTGGCCAACTTTTATCATGGTTTGGTGATTCCGTGATTACCTATAATATTTTCTATTGGATATTGCATTCTTATTACCATTAGCATTAATCCTAGATGCCACTGGTACTCCATTTTTCACACTTAAATTGGTGGCTTTGGTCATTGTAACAATTTGCTTCATATTAGATTCCTTGTGTAGGTTTATCCATGTGCATTGAACGTGTGCAGTATACTAAATTTATTTGGAAGAGATTAGATATTTGATCATCACTGCCAGGATAGTATCATGGCATACTTGCAGAGGCGCCCATTGTTTTCTATCCTTGATTGAGTGTAGTTAATTATGCTAACGCTAATCAACTTGTGTGCAATAGTTTATTATCTCGGTTAAAAGTTCCTACCCTACATGAATTTTTTGGTTTTTGCATCTTTGTCTGCATGCTTGTCTTACCTTTGTAGTGTAAGCATAGCTTTGATGCACCACATTCATTTATGGAAGTTTGCTAATACATTCCTTCTTTAATCTGTTAGATCCATTTCATGAAGTAAAAAGGAAAAGAGACAAGAAAAAAGAGGTATGCTATATTCATGATCCTTCGGTCTTTCTATATGCTAGTCATTTTATATTTCGTTTCAAGTATTGTGATTTCTATATTATCTATGTTTATAGCAATTAATTTGTAAAGCATACCCACTTTCACCCTAATCCATTTCTTGCTAAATTTCAACTATGGGGATAGTAATATAAATTTTAATATTAAAAAAACCTGAACCTAAGCATGGTCTTGAAATTAACATGGAAAAGGAACAAAAAAAGGGCTTAGGTGATGTAGTCTTTTAGATAGATTTGATTAGGAATGTATACGTTACTAGTCATTTGATTCTATTTCTATACCCTGTGTGGGCACTTCTGCTGTTGATTACAAAATATGGTGCTAAAGTCTTCTTGTATGAATGGTAGAGCCTGTTGTCTTTCTTAAGTCGTAGCCAATACCTAGAAATTACCAAGGGAAAATATTTATGTGCGTTCCTTCCTTTTTTTTTTTTGAAAAAAATAAATTATAATGTTAAGAGTGGCTGTGTAGGGAGGGCTTTAAAGTAGTGGTCTAGAAGTCTTGGCACAGATTGAATCGTGAACTATACACTTTTTAAAATATTTGGATCATTAATGGATTATTAATAGTCATTTGAATTTTAATTTGTATGCCAAGTATTCATACTGAGACAGATCACCATTATTTATGTTGATATGAATTGATCCATACACTCATTTAGGTCTACTTTGTACAACAACAACAACTAGCCTTTGTCCTACTATGTGGGGTCGGCTACATGAATCCTTTTCTCCAATTTAGGTCTACTTTGTGTTTTGAAAATTTTATAGCTAAATTATTTCGATTTTTAAGAAGGGCCAACATTCGCTGTTTATGATTGCCATGTTTGAGTGTATGATTCTTAGGATGTTTCTTAACATATTTCAAAGCCTTGACAGTTTTTGAAATTTTGAACATAACAATTAAATTGGTCTTTCTTGTCAGAGAAGGGTTCTTAAGAAATGTAAACATCATACGTTCCTTTAGAGGAAATCGTTCTCACTTTTGCTTATTCAATTAGAATTGATAAAATGATCAAACTGATCTCTTGATTGTTTATAAAAGATTAAAATAATCCCAAACTATATTAAATGATTGTTTTGATCTTTCAACTCTTTAAAGGGGAACCAAAATAGTACCACTATGAGACTATTTTGATTTCCTTTTAATAGTGATAGATTATTAGTGCTACTCATGGAGTAGCTAAAGGCACATCCAACCATAGGTTTATAACAACCAAATTAATATCTACCTTACACTTGTAAAGCAAAATCATATTTTTGCACACATAGACATGCTCCTTCTTGTAATACTCTATATAAGACCTTACTCAGGAAATACAATTATCTTCTTTAGCTATTTTATTATGTGTGTATTTCACTATTCTACTTGCATTTATTGGTATCAAAACAATTTAGCCATTGCTTTCTTCATGGTATTAGAGCTTGAATACCTTAAGGTATATACATCTGCAATGGACCAGTCTGCACCTCTCAGCTAGGTGGTGGAACTCTTTCTTTCGCACTAGCTGAACTACATATGTTCAAACTCTCACCACTTGCTGTGAAATCTGGCTCACGCTAGAATGAAGATTTCAAGCCTCCAACTACTTAAGAATCATTCATCTAAAAAATGAGCTTCACAACCTTTCTTTAAAATTTTCCTCCATGACTCAATACCTTACTAATATTAACAATCTGGTAGACAATATCTCAGCAGTTGGTTCCGCCATTGATCCATAAGATGTAATTTTATATACACTCAATAGTCTCCAATCATTCAAAACATCAATCAAGACCAAACTCGCACCTCCGAGCCTTGACAATTTCTCCTCTTTACTTATAAGTGAAGAGATTGATCTCTCAAATGATTGTGCCAAAGGCTTAGCATCTCCCAACCCTGCATACGCTTTGTATACCAATCGTGGCCGAGGCTCGAGAGGTTATTCCAGATTCAATTCATCTCAATCCTCACATGAATTCTACCAATCACTCATCTCCAGCTCATGTCATCTATCAAATTTACAACAAGAGGCTATTTTGCAACCAACTCTTGGCATTGCTGGAACGTCAACTACAATCCTCTGCCCACCAGCTCCACACACAAAGCCATGCTTGCTTCGTCTCCCTCTCCGCATAATGAATGGTTTTTAGATTCTGGCACTTCATCTCATCTCACCCCACATGGCGACAACCTCATACAACGTACAAGGTATACTGGAGCTGATCAAGTTACAGTAAAAAATGGTGCACCACTCCAATTTCTCATATTGGCAAAGGAATCCTTTCTACTCCCACCTGTAAGTTTCAACTCTCTTAGTTACTTCATGCTCCTCACATCTTCAACAATCTACTTTCTATCTATCAACTCACCCATGATAACAATATCTCTATTTCCTTTGATGCATCGGGATATCTAATCCCAGACCAACACAACAATTACTTTAATCAAAGCCCCTCCCGTAATGACCTCTATCCGTTGCAGTACCCCTCCCAGTCTATAGCTCTTCATGCATTCAATGCGTCCATCACACCAGATCTTCACTGGCAGCAACGTCTTGGACATTCGCACTCTCACACAATAGTCATCATATCAAGTTATAACCAATCTCTCAACATTCCAGTGCAATCTTCTCCATGTTTTTCTTGTATGGCCTCTAAGAGCGACAAATTACCTTTTCTTTATCTAGCAATCACAAATTTACTCTCCTAGAGCTACTACATTATGATGTATGGTCTCTAGCCCCTGTTTTTGAGAAAATTGTCGCTCCCTCAAACTGATCAAATAAGTCATCAATTCTGGATAATGCGTATTTTTTTTAACTGTGAGCTTATTTAATTCTCGGTAATCAATACACATCTTGAAACTCCTATACTTTTTCTTTATAAACAACACTAGATCTCCAGGGCGACGAACTTAGCCTTATAAATCTTTTTATCTAATAATTCTTGCAATTGACTTTTTAACTCATGCAATTCTTTAACCGACATTCTATAAGGTGATTTTGTTACTTGTTTTGAACCCCGTAATAGTTCAATAGTGAAATCTATTTCTTTCTTGTGGTAAACCCGATAGATCATTTAAAAACACTTACAGATATTTTTTTGTTAGACTCGGCCCTGAGGCTCAAATTAATGAAGTGGGAATAGACAGTAGGATGACTGATTAAAGTTCTTTCAAGAACATTAATTACTTAATAAATTAATATCCAAAATATAACTATAGAGCCATTAAAATAATTTTTTTAATTTTAACATAAAACAAACCAATTACCTATTTTCATTTAATCCCTTTATTATGTACTCGAACTCTTCTCTTTCAGCCATTTAATTCACAAAAGATTTATATGATATTTTAATTTAATAATTTGATTTTTTCATAGTAAGCTCGGTGGATAATTATAATATATAGTATAGCAATTAGATATGAATATAAGTTGTCATGTTTATTTGTTAAACTTTTTATTTAACATGCATATGAATATTTAATATAAATGTAGATCAAAATTCTAATCCTTTAATTAAACTTTATTCATTTTTCATTTCCTTTATTATCGAAGCACCGTCAAATTTTGTACCTATGAAGGTACAACTATTTTCATTTCTATTTTTATTTAACCTGTACGTGTACGTCATGTCCCCAGCTAGTGCCATAAGGGGGTGAACTCTTATATTTGCATGCATATATCTTTTCCCTTTTTTTTCTTTTATTTATATGTTACGATACATTTTATTATTTTTATATTCTGTTGCATATACATATCAATCTTTATATGCATATTTCTATAACACACACATATATCACATTGTAAACTTTAATTGCTTAATTTTCATCAATATGGTGCATAATATACACTTAAACTTAAATAAGTACACGTGCATGATGTAATGTCTAATAATTGAAATTAAACAACAAAAGAATGTAATTGTTATAAAATAAACATAATCACTTATTTTGCCGCTTTTTGATACTGGTATTTTTCAATTTTTTTTCAATCCTTAATTAACCTTTTTTGAGTGAAATCTAATCATCATGGGTACAAATATGTTAATCAACGCAGATAAATTAGAAATTCATTCATCGTTAAATTCAATTTAAATTTTCATTAAAATAACTTACCAAATCTCTCTTTCTAAATACTTAATGTGAGATTTTTTACTTTGGTTATAATGCTTGATTCTACTATAGTCTTATTACAATAACAATCCATTTTAAATTATTATAAAAATTACCTTTAAGAAATCAAAGTTGCTAAGACAATGTTTAATGTTACAAACTTCACCAATTATAATATAAGATGTGTCGAATGTCGCTAAAGACAACACTGGACACAACAAACATTGTCGAAGTCGACATCAAATGCATCGTTTGATCATTAAAGGTAATATCAAGCAATCTACATTATAAATTAAATTTCTAATTCTCTAAAATGATTGAACATTTTATTTAAATAACTTGCATCTTTTACCTTAATTTTTCTTCATCGCCGAACCGGACTTCTATCAATTTGATTTCTGCCTATCGAACAAAACTAAAATTTATGCATTTATTTCTTTTCTAAATTTAAATAAGCAAGATGAAAATGTATACTTCCCTGTCGCTAGAAATGGAGGCTCACTTTTTTTCTTCCTTCCAATGAGTTCTGATCTTTTGGCAATCTTAATAATAAAAAAATTTCCTCCAAAATTTCTCTCTCACCCAATTTCGTTTCTTCCTATCAGTTACCGCCTCCTCTCAACTCCTTTCATTCGTGCAAGGCTTTTGAAGAGGGAGGAATTCTCACATGAGGAATCGTGTTTATATGCTTTCATTCGTGTTGGTTTGCTCATTCGGATTTCATGAATAAGGTCCATGACCAATTTGGCATCAAGTTTATTTTTTTCCCAACATTTATAAATCCTTATTTGCATTTGTACCCGTTGAATGTGTCGCATGATGCTTTAAGCTTATTTTCTTACAATTTTTTAGAAAAAAAAATTTCACTAGGTCTATTCCTTTTCCTTCCTAACCCTTCTACACCACATGAGGCATTTAAAAAGCATGGATAACAGGAAGACTGATAGAAGCTGGCCTAATATATTTTAGAGTCTAATGATAATAACTTTCTTAATTACTTCATTTTGAAAAAAAATTGCTTTTATTCATTTTGGTATTTGGATGTGATAAGTAGGTCACGGATTCTCTTATGGTAAATGCTTATTTCGTGTCAATTTAAATTTACCTTCTTAAGTACTATATTTTAGCCTATTATTTGACAGTCTTTATTTAGTGTATGACTTACATAGGTATTTATCTTGGCCTCAGTTTACAGGTTACAAACTTGCTGTTGATCCTAGAAAACACACAGAAAGCATCCATTGGGAAAAATCCAATAAATCAATGCATTTAAATGCTCCCAGAGGAGGTTTGGCTGGAAGTTATGTTCCTGGTAATGCAAAATGATCCTAGCTGTAATAGATAACTACAGTAAGACGGAAATGCATTTCTTATAGCATTGTTCATTAGATGGAATGTTTCAGTTTTGTTTAATCACATAACTTATTTGCTTATTTAGGTAGACAGTTTCCTTATGCGTATCTGTTTTTCTCATATGATTATTTTTAATATTAGTCTTTCATTTAGGTATTTCTTATAAACTTTGAAGCAGATGACAGTTACTGGCACTTTATTCTTAATATTACGGTCGTAGGGGAGAAAAACATGTCCGTCTCTCTTTCTGTAATTTTTTTATTCAGATATCTAGTTTTTGAATGCTTTTTTTATTCAGATATCTAGTTTGTGAATGCTTTGTTACTAAATTTCAAATTTATGCTTCATAATTGAGAATTAGATTTGGCTTATGTTAAGGAAGGTAGAGGTACTCCTAAAAAGACTTGGTTAGAAAATATTAGAAATGACCTTTCTTTATTAGATTTAAACAAGAATTTGACTCTTAACAGGATACAATGGAGAAAAAAAAATTCATGTAGCCGACCTCATGTAGTGGGATAAAAGCTTGATGTTGTTGTTGTAGTAATTGAAAATTTTAAATATCGGTGTTATGCTCATCAATCTTATTAACTCAGTCATGGTGTTGCACTGACTTTTGAATCGTTTAGATCATCTTCATATCTAATAATTCTCTGAGGTGTATTTTGTTTATCAACAATGATGTGTTGGCTTATTTGCTTGCTTATTTTTACTTATTTATGAAAGCAAAAGAAATGAAGGAAAAGAAAAAAATATGTACAACCAGCTTATATTATGTAGGGTTGAGGTCAGATCAAAGGCAACTTATATGATATGTAATTACTGTTTATGATGTTATCATTATCAGCAAATTCTAATAGATTCTAAAATTTTACTCACTAGGTTTCGATTATCTTGGATCTTCTAACACTTAGTGGTTAACATGAAAAAGTGCTTTTAGAGTACTTGTGGTAATAGAATATTATGGAGATTTAAAGATGAATTATATAAAAATACAATTAGTTTAGCTATGTTTTATGGATTTGAGAGTTGGGTAATAATGAAATTGTTGACCTTTGTATAAAATCTATAAGAAAACAAAGATGAAAATCCAGCATACATACTTCAAACCCTACGGATCCACGAAATTTGCTGAAATCCCGGTTGGAATCCTCGTATCCGTCGAGAAGCCGCCCGAAATCCCGCTGTTCAGCGCCGAATCAGTCGCTTCTCCGTATTCCCTGCCGAAATCCCGCTCTCGATCTCTGTCACGCTCCCATCGTTAAATACCGGACCTGCTCACACGAAGCTCCTCCCATTCGCAAATACCACGACGCTCTCTGCCTGCTCCGATCGGAAGCCCTAACCTCCAGCCGAACTCCTGTTCGGAGCTCCTCTCGCACGACCCCTTCCCTTCTCCGGCTCCTCTGCCCCTTTCGATCCTTGCCCGATCATTCACAGAGAGAGAGAGAGAGAGAGAGAGAGAGAGAGAGAGAGAGAGAGAGAGAGAGAGAGAGAGGAGAGCTCCTTACCTCCATTCCGTCTGAAGCCACTCCTAGCCGAGCCTTACCCGTCGCCTCCTCCTCCTGAGCCGAACTCTCTTTGCTCCCCCGACCGACTTTCCCTTACTGTCGGATTGGGAGTTACGACTTTTTAATCGGAAGCAACATAGGGAGCTCGCTTGTAAGAAGGTAACTTTCTCCCTTTCAAAACACTTCTTCGGCCAAGTCCCGTAAGCCAGAGAAGTGAGAGGGATATTTTTTTTTAATATTATAATTAATTATAATTATTAGAGTTTATAATTAATTATTAATTAAGTAAAATTAATTAATTAATCATTAATTATAATTATTTATTTAATTATAATTAATTATCACTAATTATTAATTAATTATAACTGTAATTAATAAATCAATTATAATTAATTTATAATTACTGATTATAATTATTTAATTAATTATAATTAATCATCATTAATTATAATTAATTATTTATTAGTTATAATTATAATTAATTAATTATTATTGATTAGTTAATTATAATTACATTATAATTAATTATAATTGAAATAAAATAAAAATATCTCTCTACCTCGAGCCAACGTCGACCCCGCGCAGGTATAACTCCTAAATCCTAAAACTCCGAGAACTCGTTTCAACGCATTCGTCGAGACAAAACGACCACCTATACACGCTTTTCTTAGCGTGGTGGGAGGGAGTGCGTCACGACGCTTGCGACGAAGCGGGTAATCACCCAAATTCCTTCTTCGAAGTTCGTATCGCCTTGGAAACCCCGCCTATACACGCTTTTCTTAGCGTGGTGGGAAGGGATCCCGGTGCGATGCGCACGACGAAGCGGGGATACCCATAAGTACCCGCTCGCGGGGAAATAACTGCCTTTGCAAATATTTACAAAAAATGATTTTCTTGCAAAATGTTTTCAAAATACCCATACACGCTTTTCTTAGCGTGGTGGGGGATCAAAAATTTACATGGCCGCGGTGTCCTCGAAAGAGGGCACCTACCATACATGCTTTTCTTAGCGTGGTGGGATAGGCCCAGTTTTCCGTAGTTTTCCCCTAAACGGGGGAGACGTCGGAAGGCTGCCGAAATTTCGGGTGAAAATGTTGCTGCACTCGGATCTTTTTGAACTCAAAGAGAACAAGACTTGGACTTTCATTTGAACTCGAACAAGAACTTGGACTAAGTCACATTGAACTTAACTTGAACCTAAATTGGAGCTTAAATGAACCATAATTTAAGATTTGAATCAAATGAACAACTTGGACTTGGTTTGAATCAAGCACAATATGGACTCGAACTTTGCAAAACAGCAGGGGACTTGACGAACGAAAGAGGTTCATATGGAACCTGAATTATACTTGAACTCAGTCATATTTCTGTGGACCTGGACTTGGATTTTGCACAATAAAATGACTTATAAAATATTTGAACAAGCTTGGGCTTGCAACAAATTACTACAAGAACTCAAACTCAAATGAAATAAATACAAGCTTAAATTGGACTTGCATGTGATGTTGATTGCAAGCAAATATCAATTATATAAGTCTACTATCCACACTACATGTCATTTATAAGAAGAAATTCATAAAGGAATGCAATGAATACAAAGGAGATCCTTGATGTATTGTCCTACGATCATCATCAATCAGTGAATGAACGTGGTAATACTCACAAGCAAAAATATACCGATTCGTTGTAAGAAAGGGTGGAGAAAATACATCAAGTGTGGATATCTACAAGTCATTATGGTAGATCCACCATACACTCAACATACCACTCATAGGCAAAATACAAAAGAATTGTGCCAAAGACGAACTCCTACGAGTTACTACAAAAGCTCATTATGTTGTGCAACTAATATTTTGTCTAAAAGGAAATGTAGGAGAGTCCTCATTCATACAACAGTCCCTACAAAGTCAATGCACGATACTAGTGACAAGCAACGAACAATCGCAAGGTGTACGAGTACTATCCATTTGTTGTAATCAAATTTCTGTCTCTACAACAAGTGCAAATACATCAGACCACCTGAGATCAATGAAAGGTGGGTAGGATGCAAGAACAATGACACTCCTACAATCAATAACAATTCAGTGCTGATCAAATGCAGTAATTTTCCACGAACAAAGATAGTTAAATTGTAGCAAGTACAACCATCTACAGACCGTTGTGGAGGACCCATCATATGTATTAAATGTCATATACAAGCTGAATGTCAAAAGACCACAATAAGTGTAAGCTCCTATGACTAAAAGCAGGAGATTAGTTGGTGCACTACGACCCACCTGCCGAAAGCAACAAGTAGTGTACGACAGTCTGCCTGTACGAAGCAGCGAATAACTCAATTCAAAAGCTGCTACGCCACGCCACCGGATCTGCAACATCCGTATAAGCAGACAGAAGGCGTTTATAAATGTTCCAAGAGTACCCCTGCACGTGCACTATAAATTGTATGCACATAGGTACACTAAAGGGGGAAATATATTCTCAACCCGCATGGGCCCCGGCGAGCGTGTTATTGGTACACACGTGACGTCTAGGGATGCTGCGCGGGTTGATAAGTGAATTCAAGTTCGAACCCGATCCTCCTATACGGATCAATAGGAGTCGACAAGGTTTGAACCAACAAACAAATATGTGGCCGTGGCGACCATAATATTTGTTTTAATACATTCATATTAGGCCTCCAATGCCTACAACGATGAGAATTCACTATCAAAAGGTATAAAGCCTACGAAACCCGATCCTCTGTCGACAGCCCGACAGAGTGACAAGGTTCAGTCCATAAAGAGAAATGACCCCGAACACCCCGATGATGGCCGTGTTGAATGATTATCTCAACCGGAGGGGTTTCCCAAACATTTTTAAATGTCTCCCAAATATCCAAATATTTTCCAAATACTTTCAATTGTCTCCCAAAAGTCCATTCCAAATACTTTCAAACTCTACCCAAGATATCCACCAAAAATGCCAAAATTGCACAAAAATCCCAAAACTCCACAAAAATCCCAAAAATCCAGAAAATTCTCAAAAATCCTAAAATACCCAAAACTCTACAAAATCCAAATTCTCAAAATCCCAAAAACCCAAAAAATATTTAAATTTGAAATCATCCATCCGTACTTAAAGCAAAGCTCATCCACCCTCCGCAACAGTCTGTCGGGGTGGACAAATTCAAATAAACTCTAGCTCACAAAGAGCCAAATGCCTAGTCGAAAATATCACTAGGATCCATTCTCAAACAATCTCTTGTCAGTAAGGACGTGGTACGTGTCCTCTAACCGGCAGTTTCGCCGCCAAATGGCACTGCAGGTAAACGGTTATGACCCGGGGCCCTCTGAACCGAGTGGTTTTGCCGCCAAATGGCACCACGGATACCGGTTATGGCCAGAGCCAATACGCTCCTTAATGGCGTTAAATCCTTGAGATATGAATCAATAGGATATGATCGATAGGGCACAAAGCCCTCTGTAAGCTAAGGTGGATTCAAATTTGTCCCCTTAGACAAACATTCAACCCCGGTCTACAAGGTCCCCTTGGACGAAGCAACCCATAGCTGCCGACAAGGATCCTTCTGTCAGGTTGGGTCGACTACCTCCTCTGACTAAGTTGACCAGGGACCACGATGGCCCGGGACGACGGAACCATGGGATCTTGATCGGGCCCATCATCCATTCCCCCACCATCCGCTTTAAGTGAACGATGGTGAAATTTCTATTTTAAATATAAAATTTTCCCAAATCTTCCAAACCAAATTCTTCAATTTCCAAATCCAATTTCTACCAATATCCTAAACCCATTGCTGCTACTATATGCCAGATAACACGTATATTCTACGTATCTGATTGACGACTAGCCTTAATCGAAAGTTCTCTCTCGTGATCGGGAGGGGTAATTAACTATAGGGGCTTGCGCCTATAGGAAACCAGAACTCAGATCATAAAGTCCTCACAAAATGAGGGCGAAATCTCTGGGTAGTGTCTTATCTACAAACCCATCTGCCTTCCAAAATTTACCTCGGAACTTAGTCAGTTAAAACTCCCTCGCCGAATAAGAAAAGCGAGTGGAGGCCGAGGCCAAATTTTCGGAGCCCACAGAAATCATTGATTTACGTGTTGAATGTTTTGAACATGAGTATGTTAAAATGGCTTGTGACTAAACTAGGAAATATAGATTGAGTATAATAGAAGAACAGTAAGAGTAGAATAGTGTCTATTAAAAAATGTTGTTGTCGAAAATAAACTTTTTTGGTTTGTGTTTGCACATTGTTTGCACATATATATTAAGTTAATGTCCTATGATTATGATGTAAATATGTTAGAGCAGAGGTAATGTGGATAAAAGTTACACAAAATATTTGTGCAAATTAGGTTTGGAGCTGTATGCAACACTCAACGTAGATATGATTGGAGAAAGAGGTTTCATAAAACCAACCCGAAATCTTTATCTATACTACCTTAGAAAAGCTGCTTAGAATTTGACAGAAAAAATCTTGACCATTAGTTCTTTACTTATAATGTATATCGTCAATTTAACTTTCCTGTTCATCTTGCAAATCATTTAACGCAATTGCGCTCCTGCCTGGTGATTTTCAAAATATTTTAAAAAACCTATGCAATATTTGAATTTGAATCTTTCTAGTTCTTTACTTGTTATATGGAATTCTCAGCTGGCTAAGCAATCCCTCTATTGTTTTTCGTGCATTTCAAATCCTATTTTTTTGGAAAACTTATAATGCTGAACGATCTAAGTTCCAAATGTCTTATCAAATGTGTATTGGATGCTGAAATATTATGGATATACTAATGCAAAAATTCTGTTGTTAATCATGTTTTCAATTAAATTTAAGGAATATGTTTTGTTAATTGCAATAATGAGAAAAATAAATTCTTATTATTTTCTTTGATAAAAAATTCTTATGCACCATACCCTCTCTTGCAAAATGACACTTCAATATTTTTTTAACTTTTTAAGTCTACTATCTTTTGAAATGAGACTTGGTCTTGGATCAATATGCTGATATTCTTTTTTCTATTTAAAATTTTGACTAGATGCCAGAATCAACAAACAGTTTCGCATTGTGCGGGACAATAGATTGAACCAAACTTTTAACAAGGATGCCAAGTCCGATTCCTTGCAGCACTCTCCACGAAAGGAGCATGTTAACTCAAATATCTCTGAGAGGAGGTTCGGCATGGTTTCTTTTCAGAGTTATTTGGTGTAGTTGTTCTTTGTTCCTATGGTTATTTTTTAATCATTGTATCCCTACTTTTGTCAATGTTTCCTTTTTGTTTCTCATTTTCTATTTATATTGTACATAAGGAATGGCTTGACTGTGATGCAACAACATTTATCAATGATTAAGATCACAATATTTCACATTTTTTTTGTTTGTATTGTACATATTATGTATCTTATGACAAACTACAAAAAAATTTCTCGACTTCACGATCACATCAATACAGGACTCACGTTTTACTGGATAGTCTGGTGATCTAGTTTAGTCTAGTTACAACTGAGCATATATTGTTTATTCTAGTTTGATTTGATTTTATCATGATCATTTAGTTATTTATTCATGTTGTTTAAATTACTTTTAAGGGATGTTTAGTTTGAGGGGTTTTGGGTCTAGTGCTAAATATAGGGGCTTTAAAAATTGAAGTGTTTGGTCAGCTAAAAATAAGTTCTAAGTATTTCTTAGAGGACTTTAAAACTCACCGTTAGTTCATATTTGGTATATTCCATAATTGTATGAATTGGCCGATTTTAGAATACATCGCGTACTACAATTAGTGAGCTCCTATCGTGACCTCTTCTTCACTAGCCTCATATCCCATCAATCCCTGTTCTGAGCGAACTTCACTAACGATCTCATAGAAATAACACCCACAAAAGATCTCCTAGAAAGCTCAACAACCCATAGAAAACTCAATAGTAAGCGGCCCTCAACCCCAGTGGAATATTGTAGAATAGGAAATGATGCTGCAACAGTAAGGCGCTGTGGTCCTCCATCAGGTCCTTTTCCAAATCTCCTTCGGGTAAGATGAGGCTTGGTTTTTAATACAATGTGTAGACACTTATATGAGCTAAAAGCCTATCGATCGGCAATAGTTCAAATATCTTCCAAGATCAAAACAGTATTGAGTTAATAGCAACAGTTCCGTAGCCTAAGAATTCGTCCCAAATGAATCATGTGAACCCTTTAAATCTCATTTAATAAGGAATCTTCGAGAACTTGCCCCCCTAATGAGGAGTTTTTCTTGTTCTCAACCGAGTTCCCTAGCACTAAATGCTGAAAGGTAATTGAGCCCCTGGTAGGGTCAAAGCTTGTTGGCGGTCTGGAGTCCAACAACCTAAGCTGGGTTAATCTACTGAATTAGTAGGACAATCACGATTCAATATTTAACAATCACAAATTAATATGTAATTGCAGCCAATTATTTTTGCTAGATATCTATATTGTGCCCTTCACTTAAAAGGATTGACTAGCTGTAGAGCGTTGATGATATTCAAATAGATGAACTCCACATTGATAAATGCCTAAAGATAACATCAGGTATGAGGGATCACCCATGCATTTCATGTCTACGGTTTTGACTTGCTGAAAATAAAATAGGTTTTTGACAATCATTAACTCGTCAAATTAGGCAGTAGTTATGTTAATTGGTTTTTTGCTATATTTGCAAGTATTTTAGGAGGGCTTTTTAGTTATATTTATTATAATACGGTTAGTGCTAGTTCTTCACTGGATCAGCTTCATCCATGATGCTTCTTGTATTGCACTTTTCTCATTATCTTACAACTGAAGATTTTTTTATTTTTTTTTATCTTACAACTGAAGATGGTTTCATCTAATTACATATTTTTCCATTGCAGATCGACAAGAATTGTAAATGATCAGAAGTTGCTTAATTCCTGCATTTTGGACGGCCAGGGGATATCTCAAAACATGAATGCATCATGTTCTCATGGTTTGGATCATGAGAAAAATTTGTCCCGAGCTAGCAGATCTAGGGATTTGCCACTGCAAGAGATTATGATCATCCCTCAATCTACAAATTTAGAGCCTGAAAGAGCTGTTGTGAATAGTTCCGCCTTAAATTCTTCTTCAGTTTCAGTGAATTCTGTTATTGGTGTGTACTCTTCGTCCTCAGATCCGGTTCATGTTCCATCTGTAGCTTCCAGATCAGCTGGTTCTGTTGGTGCCATTCGACGTGAAGTTGGAGCTGTGGGTGTTAAAAAGCAGTCTTCTGATGTCCAGCCTACAACCTCAGAAGTTTCAAATCATTCTCAGTCTGTAATCTTGGGTGGGACGGTCATTTTATCCACAACAGAGTCACTTCAAGACTCGGCTTCAAATATAAAAAAGAGTCAGGTTAACACTCAAGACTCGGCTTCAAATATAAAAAAAAGTCAGGTTAACCAAGTGTCTAACTCAAATACTGTCATGCCTACAACATCGAATCGCAGAGGTGTGCAGAATAATAGCAAACAACACCTTCAAATTTTCAATCACCAAAGAGGTATGGCTTTCTTTTTTAATTTGAAATCTAATTCATGTCAGCTTAACATGGACAATGGTGGTTTTGTACATGTGAGCTATGAATGCATTTTTGGAAACTTATTGAAGTTGATGGCAGCAAAGTTCATGGGAGACTAGTGAATTCGGGGAACATTTGATTCAGCGGGATTTTCAATCTAAAGGCCAATCAAGGAAGGCATCTAGTTTGGTTAATTTCAACAGAATCAACTACATTAGGCTCAGCTGGCTAGGTCAAGCTATTTTACAATAACCTGACCAATGGGTTTGTTTGCATAGGTTCCATGAACTAGTTGAAATTACATTTCAAGGTTAGAAGACCTGAATTCAAGCTTCAAGGATGTGGGCTCTAAATTAAGAAAGTTTGTGTTTTAGATTAAATCTTCAAAGATAGATTAGATTGCATGTAGATATGATACTGCTTATCACCCTCATTTTGTAAGGGTTTATGATCTGGTTCTAATTTCTTGGCACTCCTATGGTTAACTACCCCTCTCGGTGATAAGATAAAACTTTCAATTAAATCTAGTCAATGGATTTTAATGCTTAGCCTATAATAGCAGGTATTTGATTTTAGGATAGAAATATTTATCACCATTAGTTTAAAGTAGATAGGAAAATGATGATGAACTTAATCAAAATCCTATGATTTCGTTGCCTAGGTTGTCATAAACTCGTCTACTTAGTGAGAAGAGCTCTAAATATTACTATTATTTAGTAGTGTCATTTGTGAGCAAAATCACCCAATTAGATGATATGTTGTCCTCATTGGTATGAGATTTTTTATGAATTTGCATAGTGATATGCTTGATAAGTCATTGGATTTTTGTGGATAGGTTATTTCCTTAAATTTGAGGTGATAGATTTTGCTTGTTTTTTTAATTTATAATTTTTTAGATTTCTTAAGCTTTATCAAAATTTATGCCCCAAATAATTTATTTTGGGATTTGGAGGCATTTTTTATTTTAGGGTTCTCTACGGTTCATATTCACCATCAATATAACCATCATCAAGGTTCATATTTTTCAACTCCAATTTTTAACATGTGGAGGATCAAACTTGAAATGTGGGACGTACGAACTCGCCTTATAGGCAAGGTGAGTTGCTCTAAAACATGCGCATATGTTGATGAATCTAATTTTGAAAGAGAGGGTTGACAAATTTTTAATAGAATTACACTATCTTTTTTAGTGTGGTTGCACATTTCTCAAAATTGGTAGATTTAAATTTAGTTATTTTCGGTTTGTACAATATTCTCAGACTTCAAGTTTATGCATTTAAGATATTTGCTAGAACATATGAGGACATTTGACTTCACCAATTTGATGCGTCTTTTGGATAACGTGTATGCCTTTTGGTGCATTTGTATAGCACACTTATACATTTCACAATGCATTTGCATTCTTTTTTATGTGCTTCTATGATGTATTTGCATGTTTTCTGTGCACATGTATGCTTTTTTATGGTGGGAGAAATTTCATTTCATTTTATTTCTCATCCATGCAATTTGCTAACTTTAAGTTCAAATGTTTAGCAAGCTTGTTGAAGCACATGTGAACGAGGTTTGCTTTGACAAATTGGGCTGTTTTTCAATTATGTGCATACTTTTCAATGTGCTTATATGACTTCCAATGCTCATGCTTGCTTCCAAAGGCATTGTATTTAAGTTTGGAAGGTGTCTTTTGATGCATGAAAATAATTAGAAAATTATATGAATTTTAATTATCTGCGTGAATGTTGTCATTAATATGTGTGCAATATTTCATTTTGAATTTTTAAAGATTGCATTCCATTTGCTTGCGTGTGTGTATTGCAGATTTAGTGACGATTTATAATTTAGTTGTGCGCTTAAAGCATTTTAATTCACTTGTATTTAGCTTACATTTTGTTCAAGTAGACCCCAAAGGGACTCTCATCTTGTCTCATAGGTAGTTGTAGTTCAATATTTAAGTGTTCTGAATAGATAGTGAGAAGTCTTGCTTGTGCTTGTTTGGCAAGCTATCATCAAGTCTTATTCTTGCTCAATCTTGCTCGTAGCCGAGTTATTAACTCCATTGCAAAGTCCCCTGCAATTTCAATTTTGTCAACTTTACAACATGTTTCATATCTTGAATTTTCATTTTATTCTAATTTGATAATTTGTACTTATTCATTTCATTCCTTTTATTATTTCTACCACATATAGTCTCTAAATTCTTTATTTTGTTCTTTTAGAGTTTTGTAACTGAATTTTTTGGCAGCCTCTGGCAGCATAAGAACCTTTTTTTTTTTTATATAATCTCAGACTTGAGAAATCTTTGGAGTGCCTCAAGTAACCCCAAATCAACACCCCCTTCATTTTAAGAGATTCCAACAAATCTGCAATAACTCTTTTCTCATTAGAGTTGCTGGAAACACAAACCCATATTTTAAGATCTAAGTCCTTTGTCATTTCATCTTGATGGAGATGTCGTTGGAGAGTTATCTTTCCCATACCACCTAGGCCTACTATAAATAGCAGAAAAATGTTGCTGTACGTAGTAATCTGATATTCATTTGATGGATTCTGTAGATCCCTCTCCATGGCTGTGAAGCTCATAACTTTGCATTCTCCTCAAACTTTGATGTAAATTTAGGAACTTTCTCATTGGTTAATTACTTTGCTTTCACTTTATCTATTCAAAATTATGTCAACGGCATCCAAGCTTGCTTGCCTTAGCAAACCCATCTCCTACTCTAGTGTTGTGGTGAACTTGCTAGTTAAAATTGCGCCAGTAAGGTGGTTGGTTGCCAGTGGTTTCATTAACAGAAGTGGCAGTGACAGTGGATGGTAGGTATTGTTTCACTAGAAGTTGAGATTGGAGGATGAGTGGTGGGAGGATTTTGTCACTTGTGGGATTTGTACAGGTTGTGGCTTCGTGCGGTGCTTGAGAAAGTGTGTCACCATTGATTGCTGCAATTTTTTCTAGAGAAATAAGATGAGTGAAAGCAAGAAAAAAAGAGGAAGGAGTTGTTCTTGTTGTATGCGTGTGTGGGGAAGGATTCGTAGAGCACTGAGCAAGAAAGAAAGAGTGTACATGGCCAAGGTGAGCACGTTTGAGGGTTTGATGAGTGGGACAATTACACACGACAATGAGATTAGGGTGTGGTGGGATTTCAGGGATATAGAGAATATATTTGAGGATTTATAGGGAAATGGTTTTAAGTTTTAATTATAAAAAAATAAATAAAGATGATCATATAAGAAATTATATAGTTTTTTGTATCTTGATTGTGATGAGTACATCCGACCTTGGAGGATCTACCAGAGGCGTGACCGTTGATCTACGGCCACGATTGCGCCGCTTTACTTTTGATCGGCATTGTATTAGAAGTATTTGTATTAGTTTATTTTGTGTTATGAGTTATTATTGCATTTTTCATTTATACCCTCATTTGAGGACCTAGTCATGTGTAAGCCCGAGGGGCAAGTTGGTCTTTTATTTCTCTTTCATTGTAATGAGGCTTTTTAAAGGCCACCTCCTCCTTGGAGGCTAATGAATGATTATTATGAAAAATTTCAGCAATTGAGTTTTTGTGAGAGCTTGAGAGTTCTTGGAGAGAAATCACTAGGTGAGGGAATCAGATCACCCAGCAGCCGCAGGAAGTGTTCGGGCTTGTGGTTATTTTCTCCTTCTTTCCTCCCCTCTTTCTCCCTTAAGCCGACGGCCTCCCCACCAAACCCCCCTCCAACCGCTGGCCACAAAGGGCCTTGCCCCTTCCATAGCCGCCGGCCCATTCATTCAACCACTTCCTAGCCGCCGGCCAACACATCCCTCCCCCACCTCCTCCTAGTTGTCTACTACCTATAATCCCTTTTCTAAACCATTAACTAAATCCCACCGCCACCTAACCCTAACCTAACCTAGCCGCCGGCCACCGAATCCCAATCTCCTTGCCTCCAAAATTCAAACCTCCTATCATTACTTTCCTTTCTCTACAGAACCTCATTTGGAAAGCTTTGATTTCAATTATTCAATCAATTTTGAATTTTGAAATACTTTCTAAAATAGACAATCTATTTTAGGAAAGTTCCTTAAATCAAGTCCAAATCAATTTCAATCCTCTTCCTCAATTAAAGGTCCTTGATTAGGCAAGCTTTAAACTCACCCCTCCATAACCCTATGCCACCTCACAAAGCCGTCCGCCCCTCTCCCTCTATCTCTCACTCTCTCTCCTCACATTAACTCTCTCTTTTTAAATACCCCAATCAAATCTCTCATTTAGGAATAATTTTCATTTCCCTCCCTATTTGAAATTCAAAATTCAAAACCCCATAATCCCTCCCAATCTAATTTGAATTTTAAACTTTGGATTTTGGGAAATTAATCCCTTCTCTTTCTCTTTAGCCGCCCCCCCCCCCCCCCCCCCTCTCTTTTTCCTTCCTATTTGCTCTTTCACATCAGTTTCCCTCCAACTATCCTCCCTATGTCAATAACTTGGTTCTTCTTGATCTAGAACCATCCCGTTGAAGATCGGAAGCCTACACCGATGCTGTCCAGATTTCTGGACTTGGAAATTTCATTTGGTACTTTTTTCTTTGAATGTTGTCTGTGAAACATGGACACCAACATGAGGCATGGAAAATAATGTTTCATGGACGTGACATTTTCTTTTATAAATTATTAATATAAAATATATAATCAAAGCACTTAATATTTATTTTTTCTATCCAAAAAAATTACAAAATATAATATACTAACATATATATTATATTAAAGGCTTAAGGGAAAAAATATTGGTTTAACCATAATTATATTTCATTATCAAATGTATTTTTTTAATCAAGTATACTTAATTGTCATTTACAATTGTCATTTACACACCATACTAATCATTAAACATTATTTTATCAATATTAACATTATATTATACACACAAAATGCCAAATAAAAAAGTGTTAATAATCTTAAAAATGCCTAGAAAGATATGAAAACATTGATGTTCTACAAATTGGCCAAACACATTCAACATAATGATCAACCTCACCACTTGCACCAATGTACCTTTTAATAGAACCTTAGTCTTCATTGATAAAAAAATAATAATACTCTTACTTGGATCATCATTGCAAGTCTAAGCTGTCGGGGTGTGTTCTGATTATTTTCAATTATAATTTAAGTAATACATATACAATAAGCATTTATCTCACTATGTGAGGACGATTACATGAATCATTTTTATTTATCGTGTCCTATTAAGAGTCAATTCAAACTTAAATGTAATAAATAAGATCATTTTTAATAATTTCTAATCAAGTCTTTTCAGTTTTATGATGGGATCCAAAAGTTCTAAACCAAAGGAGAACACTTAAGAGAAAAGAGGACACAACTCGATCCAAAACAAGTGAACAAACCACCAACAAAATCCAACCAGATGCAAAAACTTAAACAGCTTTAGAAAATAATAAAAACTTAAATTGAAGAGAATACCCTCAACAACCAACAAGTGGTCATCTCACATGTAACGATAAAATAAGAAAATAAGGTGCTCTAAAGAACATGCAAACCAGAGGTCCACCACAGCAATCCTGATCCAACACCCGTCACAACTCCTCCGATAAATACCAACAAACAGGTCAACAACACCTCTCTCGCTTGTAGAAGAAGGATACAATTGAAGGATAACTTGTGGAGAGAAGAACTAGATAGAAGACTTAGTAGAAGAAATTAGTAGAGAAGAAGTAGCCCTCAAGCTTAGGAAGAAAACCCTCAGGTTTAGAGACAAATATCACTTCCACCACACCCTCCTACAGCAGCCAATACCCCCTATAAATAGGGAAAGGAAACCAACAATCACCTAAAGCAGGCGCCCAATTCAACCAACCAAAACAGAGGGAAAAACCCAGGAAAAAAGGCACGGCCAAGCCAAGAACCGAACAGTTAAGCGACCCAACAGCTAGCCAGAATCGGAACAGCCAAGAATCCCAACAGAAACCAAGGAAAAAGGGCACATTAGGCTCAGGAACCAAGCAGCCAGGCGCCCAATAGCCAGCCATCCCAAACACCAAACAACAAAAGGGAATTGGGCCAAGCCCATTAAGCTAATTTCTGCCCAATAATAAATACCCAAGGAACCAAAGAATGCCAGCAAACCAAAAGATTGATATGATTTAAGAGCACCTAACCTATTAATGATCATTGGTTGCCTTCTATCATTGGGTAAATAAAAATAAAACATAAAAATCCAAATTACAATATTCAAAACATGAAATGTCGTTTATTGAATCCATCAATTCTCCCCTGGTGGAGAATCTCGTCTCCTGATTAGAATGCTTCAATCATCTGCTAAGAGATATCAGGATGATGAAGCTGCAACTCCTCATCTTCAACAGTCAGTCAGGGGGGCGTCCATTCCATCCAACCAAGAGTTGTTGGTGCGCTCCATGTTTTACTTGGGTTGTACATATATCCTCAACATTAGGAACAATAAGAGGCAAGTACCACACAATTGTATGCTTTTAGCAACACCTTTACTTGACGCAACTAGATTCATTAATTCAAGTTCTTCATTTTCTATAAGCTGCATGTTTCCTTCAATATTTTGATGAGCTATAAAGGTTTTATCAACAACTTCCTCTATGGTCATTATTCTCAATTACAGTTCTTCTGGTTGCGTCATTTTGCAGCAGACAGGTTGATTAACATACTACAATGTCACATCATCAGATTGGCTTTCAAGAATAACTGTTTCTCCATTGTGCCTTTCATGGTCTTGCATCTCTTTGTCTATCGGTGTTTGCTCCTCATTCTTTTTTTTAATACATTATTCCTCACATGCTACCAACCTATTCACGACTTCAACTTTGTCTACTGTTTGAGTCTAAAATTTATCTACAATATCATTGACTGGATAAATGGTAAACTGAGCATTTTGAAGAGCATAAGCTGATTGTATTTCTTTTTTTTTTTTGAGGATGTTGCTTCCCAGAAGAAAAACATGGCAACTTACTACCAAGTTCATGAATTGAATCAGGATTAATTGAAGAACCAACTTCATCAATAGGCGTTCTCCAAAGTGAGTTTTGCATACAGCTAGAACTTGCTCGTTGGAATATAGATTTCATCTTATTGGATCATGCATTTTGTTTCAAAATAGGTTTGCCTTTTGAACTTAGTGCAGCCAGGGTATTAGTCACTGTTTCCATTTGTTGTTGTAGGTTAACCATTTGTTGCATAAACATACGTTGCCATTTAGCTTGTTGATTAAAAAGGAGACTCGCACGCTAACCAGGACCTCTGGTACCAAATTGATGGGATTCAAAAATTGTAAACCAAAGGAGGACACTTAAGAGAAACAGGAGACAACTCAATCCAAAAAATAAGTGAACAAACCACCGACAAAATCCAATCAAATTCAAAAACAAAAACAGCTTTAAGAAATAACAAAACTTAAATTAAAGAGAAATATCCTCAGAACAACCAACAAGTGGTCACCTCATATATAACGATAAAATAAAAAAATAAGGTGCTCTAAAGAACATGCAAACCAGTGGTCTACCACAACAATCCTGATCAAACACCCGTCACAAGTCCTCCGGCAAATACCAACAAACCGGCCAACAACACTGCTCACACTTGTAGAAGAAGGATACAATGGAAGGGTAACTTGTGGAGAGAAAAACTAGATAGAAGACTTAGGGGCTGTTTGGTTCGCTGAAAAAGAAATGCAGTGTAAAGTAAATGCAATGTAAAGTAAATGTGATGCATTATGAATACTTTGAGTCTGTTTGGTTCTCTGTAAAATAAATGCAGGATAATTGTTTCCCTTGTTTGGTTAGGTATATCCAGACTAAAGGAAAAGCATTTTTTTAATAATTTATTTTGACATTAAAATAAGTATATTTATAAAAGCAGTGTATTTAAAATAATTAGTATTATTTGGTGTTATAAATTTTTTTTATTTAATTCAATTTATTTAAACTTAAATCAAATTAAGTTAAGATTTACTTCAATCAATTTAAAATAAATCAAGTTTGTGATGATTTTCACTTCAAAAGCTACGATAATTAAAATCAAAATTTTCATATCAAGAACCCTTATCAAGGGAAAATGAATAACTTCATAAGCTTATAAAACTCACTCATTAATATCCAAAAATCTAACATCTAAGGACGTAAAAATATCAATATGAAAAATAGAAAAGAAAATAGTATGTTCTCTCAAATTATGTAGTTATTAGCCATATCTAATCAATTTAAAAAGAAAATATTTGGTATAAGACCTCCCCAATCTTTTTCTCTTTAACAAATACAATCTCAACCTCCGCATGACATATAATAAATTCAATTGTACCAGTGCCTAAACAAGAAAAAAAGAACAATTTTTTTAATTAGATTTCGCATGAATCATAACAAATAACCATACAAGTGAAAACAAAGTATAAACAAGATACTTTAAAATGTCTAAAGTTAAGATTCCCATTACCTACTAGCAGCCTTTTATTCCCATCTTTCAATTTCTCAAAACTCAATATTTAGTTAAAACCTCTAACAATTTATTGAAAAGCAAGACAAAAAAAAAAACCATATTCTAGGCTCCATGACAACAAGAAAATAGATCTTTTTCTTTCTTCAATCGTAGAAAAGACATTTTAGATCAATTAAAATTCTTATCAGATATATAAGAAAAACAGCTCAACAGAGTCATGCTAAAACTATGTAAATACAAGGCTTGCAATGTTAACAAGACACTTTAAAATGTTTACATACGTTAAGATCCGCATTACCTAGTAGCAGCTTTTTTATTCGCCATCTTTTAATTTCTCAAAACTCAATTTTCATTAAAGAACTCTCACTAATTATTAAAAAGCAAAAATAAAGAAAGAAAATAAAAACCATAATATAGGCTCCATAAGAACAAGAAGAAATATCTCTTTCTATATTCCATTACGGAAAAGACAATCTAGATCAATTAAAATTCTTACCAGATATATATCATCCTCCAAATCTCCACCTCTCCAAGAAAAGAATATAGCTTTTTAAGTAAAACAAAATCTCTTCTTTCATATCATAGTGACATGAGAACCGAAGTTCCATGAGCTTCCAAATGCAAATGCTTAGAATACGTATTCTCTTAGATTTCGTTAACAAAGAGTAATGACAAGGAAGAAGAACTCTATTGTTTTCTGTTTGAGGGAAAAGCTCTGCTCCGGCAAATAGCGATAATGGAGTTTATCAACAGAGAAGAAGAGTTCAGATTATTTAAAAGTACTGCTCCTTGCATTAGAGACACCAGTAAGCGCGCATGAAAGATCAAATGAAAAGAATGAAAGATGACGCCAATTGATTGAAATAAAATTAAAAGAAGAGGAAAATAAGATCACACGCCTTCAAAAGTGGAGGAAGGCCCTTAGTGACCTTCGTTTCACAAGCTCTGCTCATTCTGCTGAGCTTGCCTGGCTTAGAAGCCCTCAGGGCTCCAATAATGAAATATTAAACCGTCTGAGAAGGGAAACTACAAAGTACTGACCAGAGCACATCATGTTATTTTGATTGATCTCTCCGAGAAATAAACCTGATCCAGAGAACTTTGATATATCTATAAGCGATACAAGCTCACCAGAGATGGAAATGGAAGTGGCGGAAGCAAAACGCTGATGACGTGACCTGAGATATGTGGCTTAATGCCGGCGGGAAGCCCGTTCACGAGGCTGGCGCAGGCGGAAGCTTTGCCCCACGCGACTCCTTGGAAGCTTTGCCCCACGCGAACCGCGAGAGATTTTGTAACCCGCTCAATTTGAGCGGGTTTTGAAGTCACGCCAACGCCCCGTTGAAATACACCCTTTATGCTTCCGAGGAATTACATATGTTCCGCTCAAAATCAACCAAACAATTTAATTTATGAAATGCATGTAATTTAATTACTTTACACTCCTAATTCTGCAAACCAAACAGCCCCTTAGAAGAAGAAATAAGTAGAGAGGAAGAAGCTCTTAAGCTTTGGAAGAAATCCCTCAGGTTTGGAGTCAAAATAATGTTCAACAACCTCTTCCATCAGCAGCCAACAACCCCATAAATAGGGAAAGGAAACCAACAATCACCTAAAGCAGCCGCCCAAATCAGCCAACCAAAACAGAGGAAAAAACCCAGGAAAAAAGGCATGGCTAGCCCAAGAACCGAATAGTCAAGCAACCCAATAGCCAGCCATAATCGGAACAACCAAGAATCCCAACAGAAACCAAGGAAAAAGGGCACGGTAGGCTCAGGAACCAAGCAGCCAGGTGCCCAACAGCCAGCCATCCCAAACACCAAACAACAAAAGGGAATTGGGCCAAGTCCATTAAAGATAATTTTAACCCAACAATAAATACCCAAGGAACTAAAGAATGCTAGCAAACCAAAAGATTGACATGACTTAAGAGCACTTAACCTACTCATGATCATTGATTGTCTTCCATCATTGGGCAAAATAAAACATAAAATTCAATTACAATAGGTTCTGAAATATTCAAAACATAAACATAAAATGAAGGCTATTGAATGCATCAATGTACTTCTACCTTTCTTAACATAGGCCGGATCTAATGTATGTACTCTCCTAGCAAGGTCATTGGATATCATACACATATATGTCAATTTGCGAGCTATAGCATGTAATGTTGCGAGTCGGAGGTGTGCTCATTCCTGATAACGATGCAAAAGGCTTTTTAAAGAGTCAATAGTTACGATGATATTAATGGTTTTTCCATGGTTATGTAGCCTAAGTAATCAAATGAATACATGTTTTCATTTGCTTATTAATTAACCTTTTGTGATTAGCAAATGTGATTATGTAAATATATTTACATATGGATTGTAGTGCTAAGTTTAGTATATTATTCTCCGTCCATGGATTTTCTTTAGTTTTGATATTAAGGTGCATCGAAAGCTTGTGCATGGCTGCACGCCCTAGATCTATTGAGAGAGTATAGTTTTTGGGGTTAAATTTTCAAAAGGTAGATTACAGGTTTTTAAGATACTGCTCAGAAATTTCATTCTCATTTTGCGAGGACTTTATGATTTGGTTATAGGTTTTATATAAGCATAAGACTATGATTTATTACCTCACTGGATGATAAGAAAATTTTTTATTAAGGCTAGTCATTAGAAGTTAAGTGCTTAGCATACATTAGCAACAAATTTGGTCTATGGTTAGAAATTTATCAACTTATACTTAATGCAGATGGTGGAAAGAATGATGATGAACTCGATCAAGATTTCATGATTTTGTCATCCCTAGTTGTCATGAATTCCGCTCTACTTAATCAGGGAGATGTTGACCCAATTTAACTAAAGGCTTCTTAGTAATCATAGTTTGCTTCATCCAAGGGAATTTTATATACTTGCAATAGATGTTTATCTAAAGGGAGAAATTTGAATCAATCTTTTGCTAATAGAGAATTTTGTGTCATATTTAGTCATGACAATAATTTAATAGTGTCATGTTACAGCAAAATCACTCGATTAGAGGGTCACGGTCATAATCGTTTACGTTTGATACCATTTTGCGACAAATCTACCGATTTAAGACATGTATCACATCCTTCATAATGAGAGACCATTTGAGAATGAATTGTAAGGACTTGCATGCTTTTCAACTTGTGCATGCATTTTTTGATGCACTTACGAATGCACTTGCACATTTGAATACTATATTCACATGCTTTTCAATGTATTTTACTTGATGCACTTGCGTATGTTTGGAGTGGTGGCATGCTTCCCAGAATAGTTGTACACTTTTTCGAGGCAGCTGCACGTTCCTCAAAACAACAACATGCTTCTCAATATGGCTACACACTCCTCTATACATCACACTTGAATTAAATTATTATGTTTTGATGTGCATAGGATTTGAACATGTCTAAATTTTGGTTGTATGCACGAGCATTTACCAATAAAATGCACGTAAAATTTTATTTTAAGATTTTAAGGTATGCCTTATGTCACTTGTGTTGCATCTGTTTGTTGCAGATTCAGTAGCATCAAATGTGAATAGGAATTCTTATGATATATTACTATTTCATCATGCTATGTTTGTATTTTAGTTAGGTGCCCCCACAAGGAATCATTCTCTTTCCCATAAATAGGAAGGGTATTGTCTTACTCATTTTTCATATTTTAGTTCACAACGTTTTGAGAGTTCTTTCATTTTGGAGAGTTCTAGAAATTGTGAGGGGCCTCCATTCACTCCCATAGGTGCATTATTGTGTTCATTGCAAGTCCCTTGTAAGTCTTTTTTCTGTTTAGTTTCTTTGTTTATGTTCATTCTTACATTGCTTTTTATTTCTTTTATTTTTACATGTTTATGCGTAAGAAAAATCCTTCTGTTTTATTTTTTTTTTCTTTTCCAAGTTTGTTTGCTAATAAATTAGGCATCCTTTTGGCATCTCCCCTATTTAAGGGACGTTGTTGGGGTTGCTAAGCTTTCTCACCATGTTTAAAAGGTATGCATGTTCAATGTAATGCAAAACTGTGGCCAGGGAGCCTTTTATCCCTCCACACTTAAAAAAGTGTGCATAAGCTAAGCAAAAAAGACAATTTCACTGCCACATCGAAGCAACTTGCAGGGGTATTTATTTTGTAAATTTCACCACCTTGTTGGAACAATATGCACAGTTTTTTCCTCTTTTCTTTTGCTTATATATATATATATATATAGAGAGAGAGAGAGAGAGAGAGAGAGAGAGAGAGAGAGAGAGAGAGAGAGAGAGGAAGAAATATCTCTTATTTAGGGAGTGAGGAGGAAGGAGGGAGTGAGGTGGTGGGTTTCTGACATCGAGGTGGTGGCAAAAACTAGCGTAGTGGTGGTTGACAGGGCAGAGGAGGGTTGTGTGTACAAGGATCGGTGAGAGAGAGTTGGAGTGCAAAAAAGGTTCTGCTGGGTGGGTTGGGTTGATGCTAGGAGGTATTTCATGATTAGGCAAGGAGAAGGGAGAGTTTCAGACTGGAGTAGGGAGTGGGGGTTATGTGTACAAGGTGTTTCATTGATGACTAGCAACTATTAATCATTCCTCGACTATTCAAATATGGTTAATTTAGTCTAAGAGTATCGCATTGCTCTAATTTAGTCCAACAGTATTACGCTGCTCCAATTTAGTTCTTCAACTATACAAAATTGATTCAAAAAAGTCCACTTGGGACTAAATTGGATTTAGTTTGTGTAGCCGTGGGACTAAATTGGAGTAGCATGACACTCTGGAATAAATTGGCCACACACTAGTCTAGGGACTATTTGGGGATTTTTTTTTCTCTTTCTATATATGTAATCATTTAAAATTTAACCATAATTATTGTAGCAATCTTAATTTTAATTTTAGTTAAAATTTATTCAGGTCTAATAAAAATGCTATAATTAAGTGATAATTTTAATATGAAAATTATAATTTTTTTAAATTTAAGTTATGATAACTGAAATAATCTTTTTCTTAGATACATGTGCCGGTTTGCTCTCGCAGTTTTTTGTTACCCATCTAAGTCAGATTTTAAATATTGTTGTTGCAAGGTCCTAAGTCCTGGATGAGAAAAAATTGAGGGTTGTGTTAGGTAGTCAACAAGTAGCATAAAACTTACCCATTTATCATAACATTAATCATTTAATATAATGTGTTAATGCTAATGCATTCCCTGAAAGCAACGTCTTGTACAGCCTGAATAAAGCGAGAAGTGTGCAAGGGCCGCTGCACCGGCATACGGGTGCAATATTAAAGAAATTAGGGTTCCCACATCATGGAGGAATGTGGACAAAGAAGTTAATCCATGAAGCTAGTAGTAAGATAAAAACTTGGAATATAAGATACTTATCAACGGTGAATGGCACACCACTGCGCAAAGTTCCTCGTTGAGCCATGGCGCATAGCGCACGGCGCGGTGTGTGTCATTTTGAACATAACGCAAAATAAAAAAAAATTATTATAAAAATTATTATATAGATCCTATTTTAGAGTATCAATCAAGTTGGGTAAGGCTTGGTTGAATATGTTTGTGGTCCAAAGTCCAAACCATTAAAGTGAGCTTTAATTTCGTCCAAAAATTTCTACTAAAATAAAGTCTAATGAAACCTAACTAAACTATTTTAATCATATCAAATAATTTTAAAATTAATTATTATATTATTTTACAAATTAAAGTATATAAATATTAAAAACTATTTATAATTTTATCAAAAACAATTCCTAAAATTCAAATTACGCGCTATGCGCCATTCCACACACATTGCAAATGGCGCGCGTTAACTTGAACATGCGCGCCACGCCATGTAGCTGGCGTTGTAGGTGTGCCCGCCATTTTGTGCCATTGATAAGTATGGAATATAGGTTCTATTACAGACAAATTAATTAAATTAATAGATATCATGATTAATAGGAAGATAATATTTTATGATAGTTTAGGATTTAAACTATGATATTCGTCTAGGAGTCGTACTAGAAATAATGTAGTTGTGATTATGGATAATAGTTTGAAAGATAATGTTATAGAAATTAATAGAATTGGAGATATAATTATAGTTTTAAAAATTATTATTGATGCTAAGATTATTAATATTATAGTGCTTATGCTCTGCAATTAGTTTTTAATGTGTTCAAAATTAAAATTTGGAATGGCTACGATTAGAAGAAAAAGTTTTTATTGGAGGAGATTTAAATGAACAAGTTGGTGAAGTGGTAGAAGATTTTAAAAATATTCATGGTGGCTATGGATTTGAAACGACTAATGATGGTGGTAGGACCAATTAGATTTTGCTCTAGCTTATGATATTGTAATTGCTAATATCTTATTTAAGAAAAGAGATGAACATCTCATCACTTATAAAAATGAATAGTAAAATTTAGATTGATTTTGTTCAAGTTATCCAAGTAAAGAGATAGGAGAAGTAAGGATTTAGTTCAAGTGAAGTGAATTAAGAATGAAGATAAAAAAATATTTTTATTTGAAGAGAATATTCAACATAGATGGATGAGATATTTGGGTAAGCTTTCCAATGAAGATTGTGAGAATAAATTTAGTGACTTTAGTACCCTAAATGAAAATAGAGATTTTTGTATTTATCATCATATTAGTAAAACTCAAGTTAGAGAGACTTTAAAGAAAATGAAGTATGGAAAAGTTATTAGACCTGATGATATTCCAATAAAGTTGTGAAAATGTTTAATGAAGGATTTTTTTTGCTTATGATACTTTTTAATATCATTTGGAAGACTAAGAAGATGTCAGATGAATGGAGAAAGAGTATGTTGATTTCTATTTTTAAGAATAAAGGTGATGTACAAGAGTGTGTGAATTATAGAGGAATTAAATTAATGTGTCATACATTAAAACTATGGGAGAGAGTTACTAAGTATAGGTTACAACATTATATTAATGTTTCTTAAAATCAATTTGGATTCATGCCGGGTAGATCTACTATGGAAGCTAGATATTTATTGAGAAGTTTGATGGAGAAGTATACAGAGAATAAGGAGCATCTTCATATGATATTTATTGATTTACAATGAGCATATGATAAAGTTGCAAGAGAAGTTCTTTGGAAAGTTCTAAGAAAAAAAGGAGTTAATAATGCTTATATTCAAGTCATTAAGGATATATATGCATGTGTTATTACTTGTGTTCAAACACAAGGTGATTTGACCAAGTATTTTCCTATTTCAGTTGGATTACATATGTATTAATCCCTTCTCTTTTTGTTTTGGTAATGAATGTTCTTACTAGACATTTGCAAGAGGATATACCCTGGTGTATGCTTTTTGCTGATGATGTTCTTCTTTTTGATAAGTCTATAGAGGGAGTTGAAGGAAAAATTGAATTATGGAGGTCAACCTTAGAGTCTTAAAGGTTTTTGTTTGAGTAGATCTAAAACTGAATACATGGAGTGTAATTTTAGTAGTAATAGATATAGTGGAGGGATTGTGATGTTAGGCGATCAAGTCATTAAAAAGAGTATATGTTTTAGATATCTCGGGTCTATTGTTCAAATTGATTGTGAAATAGATGGGATATTATTAGTAGAATTCAAGTTGGATGGTTGAAGTGGAGGAATGCATCAAGCCTGTTGTGTGATAGAAAAGTACCCTTCAAACTTAAGGGAAAATTTTATAAGATGGTGGTGAGACTTGCAATGCTTTATGACGCAGAATGTTGGCCATTAAAAGAGAAGAATAAAATTAAGTTTAAGTGTTGTAGAGACGAGGATGCTCAGATGGATGAGTGGCTTTACTCTTAGAGACTGAATGCTAAACAAGTATGTATGTGATAAGGTTGGAGTAGCTCCAGTTAAGATTGGAGAGATTGGCCTTCCGATAACCCGATTAGGAGAGTAGATGTATTAGATTTGGCTTATGTTAAGAGAGGTAGAGGTTGACCTATAAAGACTTGGTTAGAAAGTATTAGAAATGACCTTTGATTTTTAGATTTGAATAAGAATTCAACTCTTAACATGACATAATAGAGAAAAAAGATTCATGTTGTTGACCCCCATAGTGGGATAAAGGCTTGATGTTGTTGATGTTGTAAACAATTTAGTCTTAAAATGTTGTGAATTTTATTGTTTTTGTATGATTTTTATATCTGAACATTTTTACCTTTCTTGTATGTATGTTTTCAATCTGTGAAGCATGATAATTCATACTGTCAATTTACTATAAAAGAAAAAAAGTTTAGATAATGTTTCTCCCAATTAATTAATTTTATTGCCTTGACATCTAACTTTATTATTAGTTCACTTTCATAAGTTAGGTAATTTTTTATTTTTATAAATCAGGAATATGCTTATAATGCATTTATTCTATTATCATCCAGCCTCGCAGCCCAACATGGAGTGGAAGCCTAAAAGCCAAAAGCTGAAAAATGATAGCTCTAGCACACTTGAAACATTTTCTGTCCTTGAATCTTCCACTGACAATGCCTTTAGCTCAAGCCTGGTGAATGCTATTGATCTGACAGATAAGCTTTCAAATGCCAATATTCGTGGAGAACAGCATGTTATCATTCCTCAACATCTTAGAGTGTCAGAGGCTGAATGCACAAAGTTCACGTTTGGTAGTTTTGGTGAAGGACCTGTTTCTAGCCCAGGCTTCCTGTCTACTCAACAAACAATTGGAAGTGTCGAACAGCCAGAAGTGACAACTTCTGTCAGGTTATCGCCATTTCACCCATTATTCACTTTTGGAAATTTTCTAATTTCACTTGTCTATTTTTATTCATTATGTTGTATAATTGCATGGCATTTTTTTTTCTGTTCTGCTACTGTTGATATTCTATTTCAGTTTCCATTTTATTTAGCTTGGATGAGTAATGTATAGCATTTTCATACGATTTGTTTGTTGGGAACTGTCTTATTAGTATTCAACACGTGTATTCACTTCATGAAGTCTAAGTTTTACCCTCCTTAAAAATGTATGAGATTTGTAAGACATCATCTTTTTGTCTTTGCTCTTGATGTAAATTCATTAGAGCATTCATATTTTTAGTCTTTGAGCATTTTTCTGTAAGATGTGGAAATTTTGAAATCAGCCCTCCTCAATTCCAGCTCCTGCAATCAATGCACATCAACTACAGCCCTTGCAATCAAATATGGCAGCCCACCTACTGCCAACTCATGCAAGGCCGTAAATCACTGATCAAAGTTTCCTCCAATCCACATGAGGCCGCTACCCACATGCAGTCAGCTTGCCCGCCATCTGTCGCCTGCATCTCCACAAGCCTTTCCATCTGCTATCCACTAATTCCATTATTAAATTTTTTTTTTCCTTTTAAATAACACTAACAAAAATATTTTTGAGAATAAGTAAAAATATTTTTGAGAATAAGTAAAAATATTTTTGAGAATAAGATTCAATATCTTTGACTTTACATGAGAAAGTTCATGTTATGTGGAAAAAGTAGTTAATGATATTAAGAATGTTTCGAAGAATGTACTTGGAGTATCAAAAGGAAAAGCTCGTAATAGTAAAAATAGTTGGTGGTTAAATCAAAATGTGCAAAAAAAGATAAAAAGTAAGAAACTTTGTTATAAAAATTGGTTTTAGATGTAAAAACTCGGAATATTGGGAAAATATAAAGAGACCCGTAAGGAGTCTAAGGAAGCAATGTGATGTAAAGAATTTAGATTTTAATGATTTATATAATAGATTAGATACTAAGGAGGTAGAAATACATATGTATAAGTTAGCCATACAAAGAGATAGGAGAAGTAAGGATTTAGTTCAAGTTAAGTGCATTAAGGATGGAGATCAGAAAATGCTTTTATTAAAAGAGGATATTCAACAAAATCGGATGAAATATTTTTGATACTCTATTTAATGAAGATTGTGAGAATACGATTGAATTTAGTGACCTTAGCATCTTAAATGAAAATATAGATTTTTCTTTTTATCGATATATTAGTAAAACCGAAGTTAGAGATGCTTTAAAGAAAATGAAGTGTGGAAAAGTTGTTGGACCTGATGATATTCCAATAAAGGTGTGGAAATGCTCCGATGGCAGAAAAAATTAGCGAGAGTCACCTCAGATGGTTTGGTCACATAAAACGTTGGCCTTCGATGACCCGGTTAGGAGAGTAGATGTATTAGATTTGGCTTATGTTGAGAGAGGTAGAGGTAGACCTAAAAAGACTTGGTTAGAAAATATTAAAACTAATATTTTTTTTTGCTTAGATTTAAATGAGAAATTGACTCTTAACATGACACAATAGAGAAAATAGATTCATGTAGCTAACCCACGTATCAGGATAAAGGCTTGATGTTGTTATTTTATTGGTCTAGTTTTGGTCTGATTTTATTCTTTATCTGATGAGGACATCCATAGGAGATTTCGGCACACTTACCATCGGAGGGGTCGTCGAGTGACAGCCCTGATTCATAGTCTTTATTTTTGATGTTTTATTTTATTCATGTCATTTATATTTCATGTTTTTTCATTTGTACCCCTATGAGGGAGTTAGTGCTTATTGTAGCCCAAGGGCAATGTCGTCTTTATGGTTTTTATTTTCGAATGGTTTATATATAGGCATAGTCATTGTATTTGAGTTTATTAGTTTTGATGAATGAAAAAAATTGCTCTTTGTTCTCTTTGTGAGCTCATTCCTCCTAGATCTCTTAGTGAGTTCGTCGGAGAAAATAGATCTCTTTGTGAGTTCTATTTTTCATCCAAGCTAATTTTGTGGAATTTTGGATTGAAAATAATTGAGGTGAGTGAATTCGTAGCTGCTCCAATCCCTAGAAAATTCCCTTTCTCCATCCCTTTGCCCTTGCCGCTGCCTCTCCCTAAACCTCCCAGGCCGCCGGCCACTTGGTTGTCGCCTCCCGCCGGCCGGCCAACCCCACGCTTTGGCCCACCCCTTGCCCCTTCCTCTAGTTGCCGGCCGCCCCCTCCTTTGAGTTTCAAATTTGAAATTTCAAATTTTCATGAGCCATTAAAGGTTTCCTAATTTAACTCCCTAATTTATGCAATCAATTTAATTGAATTTCAATTTCAAATTTGAAATTCAAATTGATCCAATTGATTGTCTTCATATTCGGAAGTTTTCTCCTCTTAAGAAAATTGAAATTTTATTTCAGATTTTTTTGTTAAATCTATGATTAAGATTGTGGTCCCTACTTAATTAAAACTCAAGCCCCTCTCTCCTATTTATGTGGCCAGCCCCCTTAATGGTCCCTCTCTCTCCGCAAATTACATTATTAGCTCGACTAAATCAGCCCCAAACTTCTCCATATTGCCGCCCCCCCCTCAATCCTTCATGGAATTAATTTGAAACCTTCAAATTTATTCCCTCCCACCCAAATAAAACTGAAATAATTTCAGAATTTTTTTTCAGTTTTAATTCTTGGAGTCTTTCTCTAGTCAATCCTTTCAAGTACCCAAGCCAATCCAACCTTCCTCATCCAACCCGCCACCTCCTTCCTTCCTATTCCCCTTTTTGTGTTTCTTCCCTTCCGGCAAGGATGCATGGCGGATCCCGAGCTTGAGAGCGGATTGGTTTTCGACATCTACGGAAACATTCACCTCACCCGTTCACCGTTCTTCGACGTCGGATTTGGCTCCGATGACACGGTTGAAGATTATTTGAACCGCATCCTTCCCACTCTCGTGGACGTCATAGACGACCAATTCTAAGACTACGACTGGACCATCAACGGACATCCACCCACTTCCCCACCTTCACCGCCGCTGCTTCCCTCGCCATCACTACGGATCATCTGCGCCGTCTACCTTGGAGTGATCTCGTTTCTCGTATGGTTCTTCTTCCTCCGACAATCCTAGAAGTAGAAGAGTGACTTTGAGCCTCAAGGTGAGACGATTACTTTGTTAACCGGCGGATTCTAGTTGGCTAATCATTTCATTACGTTTGCTTAAGTTATTATTTTAAGGAACTTGCAAATTTAGTAGTAACGGATTGCCTAATGCATTGTTGACTTCTTAGATCTTTCTTGAGTTTTCAACTTTGAGAAGCTTTGAATTTATTTTTATCATTGCTCCAAGAAATTTTATTAATTTCTAAAAAAACAATTCCTGGTTTCACATCATTATCTTTCTTCTATACTAGACTCATAACATAGGTTGTAAACGTTGTACCTTTTCTATCTTGGAATAAGAAAATGCAGTATTCTTCTCTTATATATATATTTTTATCATGGTAATAGAGATCCTTGTTTAACTTCTATTTCAGTTCCTCTCAAATTTCTACTTCTTTCTTATAATTCATCTAAAGGTTTTTGTCTAATATGATGATGATTAAAGACAAAATGGCCTTAAAAAAAACTCCTCTAGTACCTCCTTCCATGAATCAAGATCCCATGACAAGTTGACAACTATGCTAGGCAAGAAGCTTTCTCCATGCCACTAATTATTTGGCTCAAACCAAAACTCTCATTGCCAGAGATCAACATTGAAGCGGTTGCTCAAAAAAGTATGGACGGTGCCTCTAATTATATGACATGGAATGCTTTCTTAATGCAAACTCTTCATCTATACTAAAAGAACTGTACAATCAAAATTACTAATGAGCCAACACCATAACTAATTAGTATTGGCACTGATTTACCGGTTTTTAGCTTTGTTTCCTTGTTCCTAAGCTTTCTTACAACTTTTATCAATAAGCAAAAGTTTCAAAAATATGAATTGTAATATTAAATTTCTTCTTACTCATTATGAATTTCATGATAGTGTCTCGGGAAGAGTATTTAAAAATGTCAAGGAAAATGTTGGTTTCTACTTCATGAATGGGGAAGGGAATCTGGAAAGGCAAGAGAAATATGCTTAGTATGTATTTGTCTTTAAAAAATGTACAATAATATTGAAGCTTTTTCATCTTAATCATCCATGTTTCATGTATCTCAAAAAATTGTTCCCTTCTCTTCTCGTCTACAGAAATTCTGAAGTGTCTCTATGTGAAATTTGTCAATTGTCATTTTTATAAAGTCTCCCAACCATTTGAAATCATCCATACTAATATTTGAGGATATCTTGAGTGATTGGCGGTTTATATCCATCGTTGAAGACCATATTAGAACCACTTAGGTCTTTCTGATGAAAAAAGAAAAGAAACCAATTATTATTTCGTTTTTTTTTTCATTTATATAAACTCAATTCAAAATTAAAATTAAATTTTATAGACTGACAATATAAAAGAATATTTAGATTCCTTTCTTGGTTAATATCAGTATATCTCCAACTAGGAATTATTTTCTTAAGTTCTTAGATCCGTATTCAATAAAAGAAAGAAAAAATAAACATCTCATAGAGGTTGCTTGATTAATTATGATCTCCGGTAATGTATTAGAACATTATTGAGGGGATGTTTTTCTTACTGCTACATTTTCATTATTAGTATGCCATCACGAATTCTAAAATTCAAAAATCCTATTCAAACTCTGAGCCAAGCCTATCCCAAAAGTAGACTTATCTCAACTATTCCTCTCAAAGTGATTGGTTGCTCTGTCTTTGTGCATATTGCGCCTCATTAGAGAACTAAATTGGGATCAAAAGCAAAAAAAAAATATTTTTATTGGCTACTCTCCTCACTAACGTGGACAATAATAAAAAGTATTATTTTTCCCATAATAAAAAGTATTACACCTACATGGATGTAAAATTCTTTAGTTCAAAATGCATGTACCAAAAATTGAAGTCACCCAAATTGTGTTTGTTTGTGAAATGAATTGCGCCAGTGTATTCAAGATGCCACAAATAGTTTAAATAAACCCCCATTTTGCTTTGGTTGTTGCATGAGAAGACTTTAAAAAGATTAATTACTTGGGAAGTAACGAGACGCGCAAACAATAAGAATTCGAGATTCGATTACTCCTATTACTTTCATTTGTTTTAGTTTTATAAAAGAAGATTAGTTATAAAAAATATACATATCATGTCTTTCCCATGTCACTGTCTCAGCCCGTTCTCAAAATTGAATGCCTGGTCATTCTAAAAAATCCTTAAAACAATTATGTGGGTCTAGGAATTGATGATCTAACTGTAGTTGCAACTGTGGTATTTAGGCGGTTCTACTGAAGTGATTATTCATGCATCCTTGATGATGCTAGGAATGCAGCCAATGATAGCAAATAAAGAGAGGACGCAGAACTGCGGTCACCAAAGGAAGAAGGCCGGTTTGATAAAATGAGGTTACTTGTCTGTGTTGCATATTGAAGTAATGTGGAATTCGAAGGGCTATTTAATAGTAATGGAGCGGTTATTACTATAGAAAGAATGGATGGTTGGATAATATTATTGATAGAGTTTCAAATAACTTATTAATGGTATAAATATGCATATATTTCTTCATTGTAAGAACCTTTTAAGTTTCTTTCTTCTTTATGTGAGTAAACTGAATTTTGTCTTCGTTTAAATGGCGTATGGATGCATTGGCTGATATGCTAACCTTAGGTTATCTTCTATCAGTAATTCAGCATTTGTTCCAGTTGGACCTAATAACGGAACTTCTGTTGAAGTTGGACATTTGGTTGATTGTCAAGCAGGGACTTCCAGGTCTACCTCCTCTGCTTCAGCTGAAGAATTAGAGCGGCCTCCTTCTGGAAACAATCAACCTTTGAACTCTCAAAGCATCGAGAGTTACGCAGATATTGGGTTGGTCCAAAGTCATAGCCCTCCATTCAATTCTCAACAATCACAAAGAATACAGGAAACCCCAACCATGCCAAGTTTTTTAGTGAGTACATCTATTCTTCTGACGTGGTAGCTGAAAAAATCTACATTATCTCCTTTGAGTGTAAAAACACTAATTGTACTCGTCAGAGTTTAACAAAACAAATATAGTATTATTCTGCTTTTATATGATTTTAAATGTTATATTTAACTTTCATTAACTTTAATTTTAACCCTTTCAAAGTGGATTTGCTGGTCTCACTAATATGCCTTTTTTCTTGTTTAAACCAGCCATATGATACTGAAACGAGTTATGTTACTCCTTTTTATCAAACAAGCATGGACGATAGTATTCGTGGGCAAAGCTTAGCCTCTCAACCTGAGGTATCCTTTCTATCAGGAACATTCAGATCATTCTGATTCAATCATTTTTTATTATGCATTTTCTATTTTCTTGGGCTCATGAAAAAGGGCATGCTAGTTTAAAAAAAAAAAGAGGACTATTTCTAACTCACAAGTATTCTTGTCTGGAAACTTATGATATTTTTCTCACAAGGCGTATTGATATGTATATATGACCAGGTTCCATGCTTGATATCAAAGGTTTTGCTTATGACACGAGGTGGTTTGACCAAGTATTTTTCTATTTCTGTTGGATTACATCAAGGATCAGCCTTAAGCCCATATCTTCTTGCTTTGGTCATGGATGTTGTCACTAGACATTTGCAAGAGGTTGTACCATGGTGTATGCTTTTTGCTGATGATATTCTTCTTGATAAGACTAGATAGGGAGTTGAAGGTAAACTTGAATTATGGAGGTCAACCTTAGAGTCTAAAGGCTTTGTTTGAGCAGATCTAAAATTGAATATATGGAGTGTAAGTTTAGTAATAATAGATCTAGTGGGGGGATTGTGACTTTGGGCGATCAAGTCATTAATAAGAGTACACATTTTAGATATCATGGGTCTATTGTTCAGAGTGATGGTGAAATAGATAGAGATATTATTAGTAGAATTCAAGTTGAATGGTTGAAGTGGGGGAATACATCGGGCTTTGTGTGTGATTGAAAAGTCTCCCTCAAACTTAAGAGAAACTTCTATAAAATGGTGGTGAGACCTACAATGCTTTATGGTGAAGAATGTTGGACATTAAAAGTGAAGCATAATATTAAGTTAAGTATTGGAAAGATGAGGATGCTCAAGTGAATGAGTGGCTTTACTCTTAGAGACATTATACGAAATGAGCATATACGTGAAATGTTTGGAGTAGCTCCAATGGAAGATAAGATTAAAGAGAGTCACCTTAGATGGTTTGGTCACATAAAACCACAGCCTTCTGATGACCTAGTTAGGAAAGTAGATGTATTGGATTTGACTTATGTTAACAGAGATGGAGGTAGACCTAAAAAGACTTGGTTAGAAAATATTAGAAATGGCCTTTCTTTTTTAGATTTAAATGAGAATTTGACTTTTAATAGGACACAATGGAGAAAAAATATTCATGCAGCCGACCACTTATAGTGGGATAAAGGCTTGATGTTGTTGTTGTTGTCGTCCATGATTCATTGAAGTTTCTCAAGGGAGCTAGGGAGGACCATCCATGACAGAGTAGCAGGTAGTGCAACTAGTTTCTTCGGGCTTTGTTGGAGAGAAAAATGCTTACTAATTGAGAATCCCAAGTTGCTATTCCTTCACTATCATGAAATGTTTAGTCAAACTTTGATGGATTATGTTGACATGAGATTTTTGGAACGTTAAGCTTTACAGGAGCATTAGCCATTGTTCACCCATTTTCCAGGAGCTTTTGGTGCAGCTTCTTTTCACCCAAGCATGGTAGAGCAATTGGTTTTAGACCTCCTTTGAATTATATGGAATGTTGTAGGAAGTGTTTAGAAGTTGTTGGGCTTACTGTTAGTTGAATTAAAATTAAATGCATGATGTACTATTTTTATAGCTTTGAAATTGTTGATTGAGATAACGTTTTAAAAATATTATGTTATAATCTAACAAGACATGTTTAAGCATCTTTGATCTAGGGTTGAGGAATTGTAGAAGTAGCATCATTTGAAAATTAGATAGTAGAAACTAGACTTTTATTCATTTGGACATGTACAATATGGGTAGAAGAAACACCAATAAGAGGGGTATATAAATTAATGTGAATGGATTTGGAAGGCTAATTGGTAGCTAGAATAAAGGTGACATGTTTAGACAAAATAGAAGGCAAAAATAAATAAAGGAGGAGGTTTTGTAAAGCCGATTCCAATTTATTTGGATAAGGTTAATGATGATGATGATAATGAGAATTCAGTAGTGGTGTCATTTTGTTCCAACTTTTGTGCGATTTTTAAGTATTCTATAATTTAATGTATGTGTGCTATTTCAAACATGGCTAACCCATAACTTTAGTTTGTTTGTGGTGTCAATGTCTAAAGCAAATGCTTTCCATAATTGCGCCTGCACTTCTAGCATTGAGTTCCTTCATCCATCTTATTTGAGTAGGAGCTGAATGTAGCACTTCAGAGCTTTGAGGAATTTTGCTTTTAAAATGCACTTATTGGTGTCCATCTTGCTTTAAGTTAGCTAATCATATATGTATTTTTAATATGCTTCCATTATTTCACTTCCATTTAAAATTGAGTAGCACATAAAAACTCACTACTGCTGATATTTCATGCTATCCTAGGTATGTTCTTTTACTGGATATAGCTGGCGTTATGTGTCTAAGGCTTTGTTTGGGACGGCTTTCTTTCTGCTTTTTAAAGCAGTTTCTCAAAAATTTTAATTTTTGTACTAGAAAGCTACTTTAAGAAGCAATAAAAAGGCCGTCCCAAATGAAGCCTAAGCTCTATCCTTGACCAGCGTTATGCTTGGTTCTGATATTCTGAATAACGGATATTAAGGAGCTAGAGATGCCTTTTCAAATTTTCTATGCTCTTTTTCGCTGCAGATTCTGAATTTACATTCAGCAAATAGCAACCCCTTGGCCCCAACTGCCATTACTCAGCAGCAGCATCAACAACAGCAGGCATTGACACAAATTTACCCACAGGTTCATATCCCCCACTACCCGAATTTCATGCCATATCGTCACATCCTTTCACCCGTGTATGTCCCTCCTATGGCCTTGCCAAGCTACTCAAGCAACCCTGCTTATGCCCACCCCTCAACCGGCAATAGCTACCTTATGATGACTGGAGGAAGTTCACATTTACCTACTGGTGGAATGAAGTATGCCCCTTCCCAATATAAGCCTTTGCCTGCAGGGAGCCCCAGTGCTTATGGGAATTATTCCAGTCCGGCCACCTTTGCAATTGGTACCCCTAGCCCCATTGGTGGTGCCACAGGGCTTGAGGACATGATGAGGATCAAGTACAAGGACAATAATCTTTATGTTCCAAATCAACAGGTATGGTTTTAGCTGGCTTCTATCAACCAAGGTTAAAAATAGCTTTGGTAACTTAACACTGCCTTTCCAACAATTTATAGATCTATTCGTGATTGCTCTTGTGTGTGAAGTTTAGTGATATGATATTTATAACTGGAAAGGTTTATACAGTCAAAGCAAATAAATTGTTCCTTGTTTTTAATTGCAGAAGAAGGATTTCATACATTTGATTGCTTTGCTGTTTTTAATAATTTGTTTTCATATTTGTTGTTGTCAACCTGGGAGATTTTTTTTGCCGTTATGCAAAACTAAGCCCCTTCTATGCTGATAAATTAAATTAAACTTAATTTAGTGGTATTAGTGGAATAATATTCCTCGTCTTGCTTGAAGATATAGCCAACCTTAGCAAAGAAGTTAAGATTTATCTTTATTTTAGACCTTCTCGTCTTTCTGTGCTACAGCCCCAATAGGCTCTTCCAGTGGTTTGCTAAACTAAAGCTTTAATTTCCATTTTTTATGATAAACTTAAAAAAAAATAAAATTTTTGAAAGTTTTTTAAAGATTTTTTTACTGATAATATCCTTAGAACAGTAAATTTGAGAGCTGAATACAGATCAGTTGAGACTACTTCACGAAGACTATTTTGTCTGCATGGTATTATCCTCTTTTAAATGCAAATGATCAAGTAAAGTCCATTGGGGCATCCAACGCTCATTCCATTGAACTGAACTTGCTTTTAAATCTAACTAGCAATAATAAGTGATATTTATGTTCAAGCATTTAAACCAAAAAAATTGGATTAAATTTATTGCTGCTCAACTTTGAGAAAATGAGCTATCAAACTCATTCTGATATGGTGATATGCATCTTAAATATTGTGGCTGTTTTTGTAGGCTGAGCCCTCTGATATGTGGATGCAGACTCCTCGAGAACTCCCAAGCCTTCAGTCAATGCCATATTACAACTTATCAGGACACACAGCTCATCCACCTGCTTTCGTCTCAGCACATGCCGCCGCCGCCGCCGCCAGTGGCCATGCTTCCTTTAATGCCGTCGCTGCCACAGCACAACCATCTCCTCTGCAATACCCTGGCATGTACCACCAACCGCAGCCAGCTTCCATTGCTGCTCCCCACCACCTTGCCCACCAGCAGGTACCTCCTTCTGTAGGTTTGGCTGCTGGAGGTCCCCAAGTTGGGGCATTTCAGCAATCCCAGCTTGGCCGCCTTAACTGGACAACCAACTTCTAACTCCATCAAATGGGATGAAACTATTAGCTTTTTCTGCTTCCATAGTAGGCAGATATTAAGTCGCAAGATTTATCTGTAACAAAAGCTATGATTTTCGTAAATACAATGAAAGATGCTATTATATATATATTCAGAAAAAGGGCTTCGTTTTTTTCCTTGAAATTTCGTATGAGATCCAAACTCCTTCAAAATTGATATCATAGCATTGCTGCCTCCTGCTTGAGCACATTTTACTCCTCTAAAATTAAGCTAAGTATGCATCTGATTCGGTAATTTTATTTATTTTAAAAATAATTAAAAATATATACTAACCAAATGTTTTTTAATTGAAATTAAAAATAAAAGTGATTTTAAACAGGCTCCTTTTTATTTTCATGTGATGAAAGCAATTAGATGTTGAATTGGTGCATGATTTAGACTTTGTTTGGGACGGCTTTCTTGCTGCTTCTTAAAACAGCTTTCTAGTATAAAATTTTTAATTTTTGTACTAGAAGCTGCTTTAAGAAACAGTAAGAAAACCGTCTCAAATGAAACCTTATTCGGCCCCGTCCTTCTGGAACAGACCTTAAAATTGCTCCTTAGCTTTTTGCTTCCCTGTACAGATATTTACCTGTTTATGTTTCGAAGTGCTAATTCCTTAGAGATTCTTGGGTGTGGTGCGCTATGTTTTGCTGTCCATTTACAGAACTTACTCGTAGAGAAAGCAAGGCTATGTGATGGTGCTCATCAAGAGACCATCAGGTTTTGAGCCATTCCGGAAATGGGAAAAGCAGGTGAACACTGCGGTGAGGGCCTCAATGGGGAGGTGAGGAAATTCCAATTAGCAGAAAGATTAACTTTTCTCGGCTATGGCTTGGAATCACTGAAGAACTTGTTTGTCAGAATCACAGCCATACAAACATTTTACACATGTTGGTTGCAGTTTTAGGGGCTGTTTGGTAGCACCCGGATTTGATTTAAGCAGGATTTCGAAAATCTTGATGGGCTTAAATCATGAAAATTGTTTGGTAACATTCATGATAAATCCTCTTAAATCTCATGTTACTGTTGGCAATAGAGCAAGATTTACTGAGCGGACTCTTCATCTAGGGCCAAGGATTTCGTAAATCTGGCAAAATACATGATTTTGGATATCCGGGATTTAGAACGAATCAACGGAATTTTTTGTCTATAGCGGATTTTGTTTGCCGTGAGATTTTGTTTTGCATTTGAGGCCGTTTGGCTAGATTTCGCTCAAATCCGCTTCAAATCCGGCCTATATCTTGCTACCAAACAACCCCTTAGAATATGAAAATTGTTCTTTGCCGACCAATTGTTTCATATCAGCTAAGATATATAGAACTGAATTTGTTGGGACTATCTTGAAGGGAAAGGCTAGATTTTCACTGCATTAGGCCATGAATAGGGAAATTACAATTGATATTTGACTTATAATAAGGCTTCCACAATGGATGAGGAAGCCTCTTAGTAATTTTCTCTATTTTCTTGGCTACCCTCACCTCTCCAATATTCATAACAAATGATATTTTCCAATAGATAGTTATCCAAGAAAAAAATATTATTGCAAATATGTTTTGACAAAAAAAATCCCATTTTTCCTAATTTTAACATTTGCAACTGATGTGAAAAAAATGAACCGACTGGCATCATGAATTGACCTGTAAATCTGCCATAATTACATAATAATTTGTTTATAATTTGTATATCCATGATTAATGTTGTCACAAATTTACATAAATCTATCACAAATTTGACAAATTTATCATAAATTAATTGCAAAAGAAGCAAAAGCAAAAAAAGCCTCCCGCCGGGTTTCCTCCAAGTAGGGAGAGAGAGAGAGAGAGAGGGAGGGAGGGACATGGTGGCTATGCCAAGTCTAAACCGAAAACCCTGTGATCGGTGATGTTCCGGCGACGTCGTCGGCGGTGGGTATGAGAGAGAAATCGGTGATGGATGACGCTTCGGAGGAGCTTGAGCGGCGGAGCCGCTACCTCAGCTCTCTCATAGAGAGGACTAAGGTCAAGGGCGACGCCAAACAGGAGGAGGACAAAAGGGAGAAAGAGAAAGAGAAAGAGAAGGGAAGAGACGATGGCGGCGATGGACGGAAGATTGAAGATGATCTAAAGGAAATGGAGAATATCCGGGTTAGGGCCGCTGATATGCCGCGGGAGCTGCAGCGGCGAGCGTTCCACTGCGCACGGGAGACCCTCAGCGGTATGCCCAAGCTCGACAGCAAGCGTCTCGCACTTGTCTTAAAGAAGGAATTTGATTCTTCATATGGGCCAGCATGGCATTGCATTGTGGGTACGAGCTTTGGTTCTTACGTGACGCATTCTTTGGGAGGTTTCTTGTACTTTTCGATCGAAAAGGTTTACATTCTTCTCTTCAGGACAGCTGTGGAACCCTTAGATCATCAGCGGCCATGAACGCAGCCAACTTTTGGGTTTTCAAGCAAACATTTATATATCTCTGCGTCTAAATACAGTGAGTCTGAACTGTTTCTTAATGGTACCATCATCAGCTGAAATGAAACATTTGATGTAATTTCAGAATGCATTTCAAACTCTAAGAATCGTTTGTTCTATGTTTCTCTGCACAAAAGAACTGTTCAGGTAATTTTGATCCGAGTAATCAAACGAAATTTATTTAAAAAAAAAAAAAAAAGCAAAAGCAAAAAAAATTCACAAATTTATTTCAACATTTTACATGTCTGTGTGATTAAAACACTTCTCAACAAAACACTAACAATATTCAACAAAGAGTTAAAATACAATAAATTACAATACCATATCATCACAAATGCAGAATTTATAAAACTTCTCAATGCCCTCTTACTAAATTTCTTATCAGCTCAGTGTTTATAATTGTTGCACGAATTTCCCAAAAGAAATTATTAAGTTTTATATGAACTGAGACAAAAAAAAAAGCCTTTAAATGAAAACATGTCAATCACTTATTTTTATACAAATGGAAATGGTCCAATTTTACAAGTCCTCTTTATGTTTAATGCATATAAATCTAGAAATTTCTAAGTTGTTAACCATAAATAAATCCCTCCCTTTTAATCCTTTGATAAAGCGTATGATAATCCGTTTATTTTTGTCATTATCAATCAAATGCATGCAAGATTGATTATAATATCCTTGCAAAAAATTTTCTCTTTATTGACATCTTTTGTTTTGCTAGGAAAATTAATCACACTAATTGTTGCATCATGGAATATTTACGGTGGTAGAGGGATATAGAGTTTAGCATCCAAGCTTTGTACGAAGATTCAGCACACATACAAATAAGGGAGAGTGGTGTAAGACTCATAAGAGACACGACCGAATTTTCAAGTAACGCCGGACTTCCGCCAGACCACTAAATGACGCCAGACTTTCATTCTCATTTGTTGCTAGATTTCAACTATACGATTAACATTTGTAATCTGATCGCCCTTAGGGACGAGTCAACCCATTGTAATCTACCCAAACATTAGTAGAAAAATTTCAGACTGGATCAAACCCCGTGGTTTTTCCCCTTTCCAGAGTTTTCCAAGTAAAAAATCTTGTGCTCTTTATGTGTATGTGCAAATGCTAAAACTTAGGATTTTAACTCTATCGCCGCGTATATTCTAGCCCGCAACAATTATATAAATTAAATAAACATTAAAATAATTCATATAAAAGTAATTTAATTCTAATTATTCATAAAAAATGAAATATATTTATCGTTATTTAATACATTAAATCAATAAGAGAAGAAATAATCCCATGATGATTGAGATTAGATAGAAAATTGATTATTTTTAAATAAAAAATAAATATCATAAAAAAGCATAAGTAAATGGAGTTGATTAAAATAATAAAATATGAGAGAATAAATGAATAAATTTAAATATTTATATATATTATATTTTAAAATTAAAAATTTATTATTCATAATACATATACCAAACACACTTTGGCTAATTTTATTAGCTTTCTTTCATCATCGATCATTGTCATTCATCAAATGTCAAGGGAACTTAAAGATGCGGTTTCTGGTATTTCGTTCTTTGCTTTCCCTGAACTGAGTTTTTCTTCTCATCATGGCTTGTCGGCGTTGTTAATTTCTGAGGAAGAGGTTAGGTCGCTTGCTAAGCCTTTTGAATTCTCGTTGGTTGGTCGTTTTCCGGGTCGGAGACCCTCTGTCGATGCCATTAGAAAATTTTGCTTTAGTTTAAAGTTGATTGGGGAATTTTCAGTCACTGTGCTTAACAACAGGAACGTTTTGATAAAACTGGTGAATGATTTTGATTATTGCAGAATTTTTTCCCATAGATCTTATTTTGTTCAAAATTGCTATATGAAAGTGGTGAAATGGATGCCTCATTTGGAAGTTGAGATGGATTCTCCGATTGTGCCTATTTGGGTTTCTTTCCCCCTTCTTAGGCCCCATTTATTTTCTCCTAGGATCCTTTTCAGTTTAGGTTCTCTTTTCGGTCGGCCTCTCAAATCGGATTTGGCTACGGCTTCTGGTTCGCGTCCGTCCATGGCTCGCATACTGGTTTAGATGGATGTTACCAAAAAACATGCGGATAAGGTTTGGGTTGGATCTGTGGATTTGGGGTATGTTCAGTCTGTTATTTTCGATGATATCCCTAGTTTCTGTACCCATTGTATTTCTTTAGGTCATTCTAAGGAGTCTTGCCCTATTTTACATCCAAATCTTAAAGCTTCAAAACCTGTGGTTGCTCATTGCGAAGTGCCTGTGTCGACTGTGCCTGTCGATGCAGGTGTTTCGAATGATAATGTTATGCTTGAGTCGAATGAGGATGGGTCGGATGTGCCTGTTGTTGCTCCTGGTAGGGAGTTGGTTCTTAATCCCCCGGGTGATGTTATTTTGGATAACATTAGGGATGGTAATGTTATGCTTGAAACTAGTGTTTCGGTTGCGGCTGATATTTCGCTGTCCCCAAATGCTTTGCCTTTTGTTCCTTTGTGTGCTGAAATTGGTCAATCGGTTGTGATTAAGGGTATTCCGAAGGAAATTCAGATGCCGGATGTTTGCGAGAGGTTGGTTTCTAATCCTGTTATTGATGCGTCGGTTCCTGCCGTGGATGGTGGGTCGCTTCAGAATGTGTCACCTGCTGTTGATGATCGGATCCAGTTAAATGTTAAGGATTTTGTCCCTTTAGTGGGGGAACAGGTTACTAATACGGGCATGTTGGTTAATTCTCATAATTTGGTTAATGTTCCTGTAAATTTAATGGAATCCCATAATGTGTTGGGTAGTAAGTCCGGAATGGCTGTTAGGTCTCATTGTGACTGGTTGAATATTTCTTCTGAGGATGTTTTTGATCCTGAGTCATATTCAGATCTTGAATATGAGTCTAAGATGGTTCCAGATAGACCTCTGAGGGTAGCTCATCGTGGGAAATTTTGGAATTGAGGTGGAAAAAGAAGATAATTTGTTTTCATTTTTCTTGTTTATTGCGGTTTTTCGGTGGGTTGTTGCGGGACTATGATGTGGCTGGAGCTCGCATCCTCGTCGACTTCCTTGTGGCAACCGTTGGTGCTTCCCACTCTACTGGATGGTCCTTGCGCGGTCTCAAGGATGCTGGTAGTTCTGGCTTTTTGCTGAGCCCTTTTTTGGGTTGTTTTATCCTCCTTTTTTGTGTTATTGGTTTTTCGTTTGTGGTTTTGTATTAGTTGGAATCAAAAGCTCATAGGTTTTCTCTTTAATTGCTGTATTTTTAGAGAGCTTTTGATTTCATAAGGATTTGTAACCCCTCCTTTTATTTTATAAGAAACATTTTATTTAAAAAAAAATGTCAAGGGAACAACAAGATGGGCTGCTACAAATAAAGCAGTATTTTTGTTGCATTTAGGACAATTCAGATAAATTTATACGTACATCATATGCATAATATTTGGACTCAAAATTTTTGAGTTGATAGTTAAAAGTTCAAAACAAGGAGAGATTATTACTTGCGGACTTTAGACCGGCGAACTGTCCAGATTCCATGAGTTTGTTTTTACTGCATACACTCATAAAAATTAGACGCAGCTCCGATCCTAATTTGCACTTAATAATTTCTCACAACTAAGAGAACAAAGGCTGCGTGGCTGGAAATAAAGCAGTCTCTTTGTCGTTTTACAGCGAAAGATGAATGATTGTGTGGTCATCATCGAAAGGAAAAAAAAGGGAAGAAGACCGCTTGACTCTAATGAAGTTTTTTAATTGAATAGTTTTATATTCAGTGTACAAGTCAATCTTGTGAAAAAATCTTTGGAATTAGTAGCCCTTAGCTCTTTTTACGATTTTTTATTGTTTTCGGAAAAAAAAATCTGATTCAAGGTTTTTAAAATTTGAAAGTTTTAAGTAATATAAAATTGTCTTTCTTTTATAATTATTAAATCTTTGAAACTTGAGCGAGTAATCTTAAAAATCACAGAGAGCTTTATTTTTAAGTGGAAACACTTCATCGGCTATATATTTGTATTTTTTTTCTCTCCTCTAATTTGTTACTGTGGGGATATTTAATTTGTTGAAAAAGGAATATATAGTATAATGAAATGAATATAAAAATATATATAGTGTATTTAAAATATTTAGAGGTGATACATCATCAAATAGTTTTTATGATCAGACACGAATCTCAATGTAATTTTAATTGGAAACTTCCGAAATTAAATTTGGGACTATCCGAATTTTGATTTCAACAAATTATAGTTGAACTGAATGCCTCAAATTTACGAAACCAACAACACAAAATTTCGTTCAATTCGAGTCTAAATGGGTACAAATTGAGGGCATGAAGCACTTTTGAAAGATTCAAATCATAAATTGGGCTACCAATTGATCTCCAAATGCGTCCTGCTTGTAGTCAAATTTAGTGGCTCAATGAGACAAATCCAACGCGCTCAAGATCATCGAATTCTGACACTATTAATGTAGTTAACTACTCGATAAACGATCGATGATCAAGAGAATTGATATCGACCGTCTATTTGAACCACTCCCAAAATGTCATTGATCTTCTCCCTATTTATGTGTTATGACACTCATATAAAATCATAAATGAGCCCCTCATTCTTCACTTGGGGAAGGAAGGGGTGGAGGGAAAGAAAGAAGAGGAAGAAAGAAGACAGATCCGAGATCTCTTTTGCCAACAAGCTTCTCCTCGACCACCGCCCAGTCACCTGCCGTCATTAGACTGTCGCCATACTTCCGCCTAGCCATCGATCACCGCTGAACCATTGCCCGACCACCAGTCTTCGCTAGACCACCACCCGGCCACCAGACGTCGTTGGATTTTCACTGGACTTCCACCTGGCCGCCGATCACCGCCGAACTTCCATCTGGTCGTCTATTGTCGACTCATGTCTTTCCGACCTCCATTGCTTGTTGACTATGATCTTTCTAACCTTCGTCGAATACTAACTACGGTCCCCTCCGACCTCCATCACTTGTCGACTATGGTCCATTTGACAACTGTCGCCCGTTAACTACGATCCTTCTGACCTTCGTCGCCTGCTTATTATTGTCCCTGCTAAGCTTTGCCGTCCACTGACTACAATCTACTTGGACTACCATCGCTTGTAGACTACGGTCCACTCTGACCTCCGTCGCCCGCTGATTACGGTTCTCTCCCTCCTCCGTCGCTCGCCGACTACAGTCTTTCTGACCTTCGTCACCAGCCAACTATGATCTATTTGACTACCATCTCCATATTATAGTCTCCCTGACCGTTGTCACTAGACTACGGTCTTTTGCGACCTCTACTGCCTACCGACTACGATCATTTCGACCACCGTCGTCCGACTATTATCCTTCTGACCTATATCGCTCGCCGATTATGATCCAACCAACCAAACAAATATGTCAACAATGATTCTTCCAATTCCCATCATGGAATACATTATATATAATATATATAGGCTACATTGAGTCATAGCCCTCCCTTTAAGGAAGGTCCTCCTTTTTAATCAACTACAAATAATAGAAGATTTATTCAAACTGGACAAGCCCCGTGATTTTTTTCCCTTTCAGGACTTTCCACATAAAAATATGGTGTCTCTTATGAACACGATACCTCTATCTTCATTTGTTTGTGTGCTGGATCTTCGTACAATGTTAAGACATTAAACTTTATATTTTTCTATTGTTGCGAATATTCCAGGATGCAATAAAGAGTTATTTGGATTAGTATAAGATATATTTAGGTTATTATTATTATTTTTGGATTGAAATGTAATGAATGCAATGCAATGAAAGTCTAATGATAGCGGTGTACTGATTGTTAATAGGCAACAACTGTTGAGGGCTGTGTGGCTAAGGTTGGCAATTGGTGATGATCAATGGCTAGCAGTGACTCTTGATAGCGATGGTATGCAGCCGATGAAGATCAAGGGTGGTAGCATTTGATTGTAGGTGACAAAGGTGATGATTGACAATAATAAACGAGGTTTATAACAAAGAATTTTATAATATACTTTATTTTAAATGATAATTTGATTTTTAATATATTTAAAATTTTAAATATATTTTTAATAGATTTAAATAATAATTTGATTTTTAATAGAACCCAATGGAGCAAAAAAAAAATTATCTAGCAATCTTATTATTTACGTACCATATAAATTTATATAAATGCGCAGATATAGACTAATATATATATGCCCAATCCGCACAATTTTTTTTTCCAAAAAAAAAAATAAAAAATATATATCCCAACGTTCAAACTTCAAGACTCCAAAGGCCGGACTTGCAAATCTCTCAATTACAGTTAAACCGTCATATTTCTAAGTCCGACCCACGTCTTTCCTCTCTCCCTCTCTCTCTCTCTCTCTCTTTCTGGCAAAATTGAAAATTTCTCGCTCCTTTCAAACCGTTCATTCCTTTGCTCTCCCTCCATCGTTGTTGCGGTCGCTCCCGGTGGCTAAAGTAGCTCTGGATCTCTCTGCGTAGCCGGAACAATGGACGGAGGAGCGCCGCAATACAACCCACGGACGGTAGAGGAAGTCTTCGGAGACTATAAGGCACGGCGCGCCGCGCTTATCAAGGCTCTCACCACTGGTGCTCTATCTTCGTCCTAAATCCTCTTCCCCCTCTTCTCTTCCTAGGGCTTTCCTCTTCTAGGGGAAGGAGAAGGGGACCCTTTGTCCTATTTGGGCATTTTAATTTAGGAGAACTTTCCTCAGTTTTCTGACCGATGTCTTTTTACTTGATGTAGATGTGGATGAATTCTTCCAGCAGTGCGACCCGGGTGAGGACCTCTTGTTCCTCATTTTTTTTTGGCATATCTGGTGTAATTAGAAGATATTTGGCTTTCTCACAGTCATACGCGTGGCGTTTTCCTTATCATCAGACGGAACTGAAGCCCCTGAATTTTATATTTTAATATTTAATAAATAAAAAAACCAAATTTGATAAAAAATTAAAGAAATTATGATGTTCATAATTATATGATTCATATTGAGTTTCCAATTGATAATGTCCAAACCAAATTACAAAAATAAATAAGACACCCTCAAAGTCCTTATTCCTAAAGCTCTCAATTTTTCTTCTCCAATGGAAACATCCAAGTCATACGCACTTGCAATTTCAGAAACAAGTTGTATCTGAATCAAGTAATTATTATCATATTCTAAGGCGTTGACACTTTATCTTTCTTCGATTTTGTTGCCTGTGTAAGCGAGATTATATTAGAACATGCTATCGAGCATACTCTCATTTAGTAAGAGAGATGAAAGTAACCTTCTTTACTTAGCTACTTAAGAACTACCCCAAATATGAAAAGCTATAAGCCGAACACAAGCTATTCTTGAGTAGTGAGCTTTTTATGCTCCTAACTGAGAGTTTCAGGTGCTTTGAGTGCATATGATGATTATAAGTTGATTATTTTTGTGTGTGACAGGTCCTTGGACCGCTTTATATAGGCATTGATGGCATCTAGAATTAAAGTTAAACACTTTTGTTTTGCTTTGATTTTCGCTATAAAGGCACTGAGAGCATCTAGAATTCAAGCCAAACACTTGTTTTTCTTTCTAGCCTCTTCAATCGCGTCACATTATCTACATTGTTTGAAGCTGTGATAAATCAAAGATGAATTAGTGGTAGATAGACACAACGTTCTAGTCAATTTGCAAAGTGCTGTTTTTTTGTTTTATATATATATATATATATTTATCATACCCTATTAAAACTATTTTTTCTTACAATATAATAATTACATGACACTGTTTTAAATCATGAACGGACTAAGGGAAAATTAGTCTAATCATGACATGTGGTGTTTATCCATCTATCCAAAAAAAAAAGAAGAAAAAGCCACGGCGCCTCCCCCCTCATTTCATCTCCCACCAATTCAGAACACCATCTAGTTTCTTTTGCTTATGTACTTGGGGCCACATGCTTATTTCTAAACCTAAGCTATAAACCCTAAGGCTTTGTTTGGGATAGCTTTCTTACTGCTTTGATTTTCAGATCACAATCATAATTTTTTGTCTAGCCACTACTTTTTCTCACTATTTTAAAGAAATTTTTATATTAGGAAGTTGTTTTCTATAGCAGCTTTAAAAAAAGTTACTTTCTTCATAACAACTTTACAATCACATTTACAAAAAGCTGTAGCCTACCCAAACGGACTCTAAAACTATAAGTTTTCACCTTTCTCCCAACATGGATTACCACCCATCGCCAATTGCCCAATGTTTTATGCTTGCAACCTATGCTAACTGCTGATGGCAGTCTGATCCAACCTTATGCTCGAATTTGACAGCATGGTTGATTATATATTTTCTGTTTTTTTTTTAAAGTATGTTTAGGGAATATTTATATATACTTCATCTTTTATTATATTAGACTTTATTTCCTATCTATTTCATGCTATTTTATTTTCCTTTAGCCCCAGGTTTCCTTACATTATAAATGGGCCCCTGAGCTTGGCTTATGGATTATTGTGGAATGAAATATTTTGAACTTTGAGCAGCTCCTTGCCTCATACGTTTCTCTCTCTCTTCTCCCAGGGTACCTCGTCAGTACCTTTTTAGCTTCTTTCTTTCAATTCTAATGGACCATGCTGTGTATTTCAGTGGCTTGTCGTATCTAAAGAATCATGATATAACATGGTTTTATCAGCTATATATCTTATTGATGATGGTTCTCTGGTTTGCTTGTCTATATGGTTTTCTGATCTAGTAGTTTTTTTTTTATTCAGTTCCTGTTTGTTTTCCCTTGTTGTTCTCAACTATATATACATATTGCAGAGAAGGAAAATTTGTGCCTTTATGGCCATCCAAATGAACAATGGGAAGCTAATTTGCCTGCAGAGGAGGTTCCTCCCGAGATTCCTGAACCTGCTCTGGGCATATTGAGTTTCCAATTGATAATGTCCAAACCAAATTACAAAATAAAATAAGACACCCTCAAAGTCCTTATTCCTAAAGCTCTCAATTTTTCTTCTTCAATGGAAACATCCGAGTCATACGCACTTGCAATTTCAGAAACAAGTTGTACCTGAATCAAGTAATTATTATCATATTCTAAAGTGTTGACACTTTATCTTTCTTCGATTTTGTTGCCTGTGTAAGCGAGATTATATTAGAACATGCTATCGAGCATACTCTCATTTAGTAAGAGAGATGAAAGTAACCTTCTTTACTTAGCTACTTAAGAACTACCCCAAATATGAAAAGCTATAAGCCGAACACAAGCTATTCTTGAGTAGTGAGCTTTTTATGCTCCTAACTGAGAGTTTCAGGTGCTTTGAGTGCATATGATGATTATAAGTTGATTATTTTTGTGTGTGAAAGGTCCTTGGACCGCTTTATATAGGCATTGATGGCATCTAGAATTAAAGTTAAACACTTTTGTTTTGCTTTGATTTTCGCTATAAAGGCACTGAGAGCATCTAGAATTCAAGCCAAACACTTGTTTTTCTTTCTAGCCTCTTCAATCGCGTCACATTATCTACATTGTTTGAAGCTGTGATAAATCAAAGATGAATTAGTGGTAGATAGACACAACGTTCTAGTCAATTTGCAAAGTGCTGTTTTTTTGTTTTATATATATATATATATATATATATATATATATATATATATATATATATATTTATCATACCGTATTAAAACTATTTTTTCTTACAATATAATAATTACATGACACTGTTTTAAATCATGAACGGACTAAGAGAAAATTAGTCTAATCATGACATGTGGTGTTTATCCATCTATCCAAAAAAAAAAAAAAGAAAAAGCCACGGCGCCTCCCCCTCATTTCATCTCCCACCAATTCAGAACACCATCTAGTTTCTTTTTCTTATGTACTTGGGGCCACATGCTTATTTCTAAACCTAAGCTATAAACCCTAAGGCCTTGTTTGGGATAGCTTTCTTACTGCTTTGATTTTCAGATCACAATCATAATTTTTTGTCTAGCCACTACTTTTTCTCACTACTTTAAAGAAATTTTTATATTAGGAAGTTGTTTTCTATAGCAGCTTTAAAAAAAGTTACTTTCTTCATAACAACTTTACAATCACATTTACAAAAAGCTGTAGCCTACCCAAACGGACTCTAAAACTATAAGTTTTCACCTTTCTCCCAACATGGATTACCACCCATCGCCAATTGCCCAATGTTTTATGCTTGCAACCTATGCTAACTGCTGATGGCAGTCTGATCCAACCTTATGCTCGAATTTGACAGCATGGTTGATTATATATTTTCTGTTTTTTTTTTTAAAGTATGTTTAGGGAATATTTATATATACTTCATCTTTTATTATATTAGACTTTATTTCCTATCTATTTCATGCTATTTTATTTTCCTTTAGCCCCAGGTTTCCTTACATTATAAATGGGCCCCTGAGCTTGGCTTATGGATTATTGTGGAATGAAATAATTTGAACTTTGAGCAGCTCCTTGCCTCATACGTTTCTCTCTCTCTTCTCCCAGGGTACCTCGTCAGTACCTTTTTAGCTTCTTTCTTTCAATTCTAATGGACCATGCTGTGTATTTCAGTGGCTTGTCGTATCTAAAGAATCATGATATAACATGGTTTTATCAGCTATATATCTTATTGATGATGGTTCTCTGGTTTGCTTGTCTATATGGTTTTCTGATCTAGTAGTTTTTTTTTTATTCAGTTCATGTTTGTTTTCCCTTGTTGTTCTCAACTATATATACATATTGCAGAGAAGGAAAATTTGTGCCTTTATGGCCATCCAAATGAACAATGGGAAGTTAATTTGCCTGCAGAGGAGGTTCCTCCCGAGATTCCTGAACCTGCTCTGGGCATTAACTTTGCTAGGGACGGAATGCAAGAAAAAGATTGGTTAGCATTGGTGGCTGTCCATAGCGATGCATGGTTACTTGCTGTGGCGTTTTATTTTGGTGCTAGATTTGGCTTTGATAAAGTTGGCAGGTAATTGTTTATCCAAGTCAGCATAAACATTTTATATAATTGTTTTATTTTGTATATTAGAATATTTTTAGATTTACTTTCTTTTTAATGAATTGTTTTAATCATTTAATTCTTTTGCAATTATTTCCATCTTGCTGTTGAAGCAGTTCAGATGTTGTGAGTAATGTTTTGCATATTAATTTTGTTGCTGCGTTGGATATGTTTGTTTATCAGTATCTTTCCTCAAGTTTAGCAGAGATTATGGAGTGAAATTCTCCGTTTTGTCACTTTATGTAAGTAGATAACTGGGTTGAGAAAATCATGCCAATGGTTTTCTTTTTGCATACACAAAGATGCCTATGGCATATCTTCTTGGTTTTATTATTGTCTGAATGCCTTTTACTATATTAACGTAAATTGGAATATCTAGTAATTGCATGAGTGCTTTCTTTGAGATGTTAGTGCGGGCTCTAAAAATTCAGCCCCGGCCTCCCCGCCGCGCGATTTCTTTTTTTATTCGGCAAGGGAGTTTTAACTGAATAAGTTTCGAGGTAAATTTTGGAAGGCAGATGGGTTTGTAGATAAGACACTACCCAGAGATTTCGCCCTCATTTGGTGAGGACTTTATGATCTGAGTTCTGGTTTCCTATAGGCGCAAGCCCCTATAGTTAATTACCCCGCCCGATCACGAGAGAGAACTTTCGATTAAGGCTAGTCGTCAATCAGATACGTAGAGGATACGTGGTATCTGACATATAGTAGCAGCAATGGGTATTGAGTTTAGAAATTTGAGAATTTGGAACGCCATTGGAAAGATTTGAAGATTTGAAAAATTGATATTTAAAAATAGAAATTTCACCATCGTGCACTTAAAGCGGATGGTGGGGGAATGGATGATAGACCCGATCAAGATCCCATGGTTCCGTCGTCCCGGGCCATCGTGGTCCCTGGTCTACTTAGTCAGAGGAGGTAGTCGACCCAACCTGACAGAAGGATCCTTGTCGGCAGCCATGGGTTGCTTCGTCCAAGGGTACCTTGTAGACCTGGGTTGGATGTTTGTCTAAGTGGACAAATTTGAATCCACCTTAGCTTACAGAGAGCTTTGTGCCCTATCAATCATATCCTATTGATTCATATCTCAAGGATTTGATGCCAATAAGGAACGTAACGACGCTGGCCATAACCGGTATTTCGTGGTGCCATTTGGCGGCAAAACCACTCGGTTCAGAGGGCCCCGGGTCATAACCGTTTATCCTGCGGTGCCATTTGGCGGCGAACCGCCGGTCAGAGGACACGTACCACGACCTTACTAGCAGGAGACTGTTTTGAGAATGGATCCTAGTGATATTCTCGACCAGACATTTGGCTCTTTGTGAGCTAGAGTTTATTTTGATTTGTCCACTCCGGCAAACTGTTGCGGAGGGTGGATGGATTTTGCTTTAAGCGTTTGAATGGTTGGATTTCAGTTTTAAATATTTTTGGACTTTGATGATCTTTTGGAATTTTGGGTGGAGCTTTGGAATATTTGAAATAAAACTTTGGATATTTGGGAGATATTTGAAAATATTTGGGAACCCCTCCGGTTGAGATCTGCATTCAACACGGCCATCATCGGGGTGTTTGGGGGTCATTTCTTTTTATGGATTGAACCTTGTCAACTCTGTCGGGCTTGTCGACAGAGGATTGGGTTTCGTAGGCTTTATGCCCTTGAGAGTGAATTCTTTGTTGTTATAGGCATTGAAGGCCTAATATGAATGTATTCAGACAAATATAACGGTCGCCCCAACCATATATTTGTTTGTTGGTTCGAACCCTGTCGACTTCTATTGACCCGTATAGAAGGATCTGTTTCGAACCTGAATTCACTTGTCAACCCGCGCAACATCCCTAGACGTCACGTGTGTATCAATAACACGCTCGTCGGGGCCCATGCGGGTTCTATGATTATTTTTATCCCTTTTAGTGTGCATATGTATATACAAACTATTGTGCACGTGCGGGGGTATTCTTGGAATAGACGCCTTTTGTCTGTTTGTACGAATGTTGCAGATCCGGTGGCATGACGTAGCAGCTTCTGAATAGAATTGTTCGCTGCTTCGTACAGGTAGACTGTAGTGCACTACTCGTTGCTTTCTGCAGGTGGATCGTAGTGCACTAACTAATCTCCTGCCTTAATTGTATATGCTCGCATCTACTGCAACTCTCTTGTGATTTTCTTGTCGATGATGTATTAGGTGTGCAACATGTGGCTACAGTCTTTGGCTTTTTCACATTTGTTTCTTGTTTCTCATAAGCAGGTAGATGTATTCCTTCACGGTCTGAATTTGACTTCAGGATACTGCATTTACTGAAGTCTTTAAGCATCTACCCATAAATAGCATGTGGCACGTACATCTGTCTTTGTAGAGAGCTGATATGTGTTGCAGATCTTACATGCTTGATTGCATGAAAGCCAATTTGTGTGTTTGAATTTCGATGTTGACCACGAGGATGCTAGAATACCCTTGATACAAGAGTTTGTGGATGCTTATATCTGTTGCATGTCGGTCGTTGCATCAACTAATGGTCCTCTTCATTAGGGCTTCTACTCTTCAACATACAAATTCATTGGTAGATTGATATGAACACCGCAGATTTCATGTTGGCTATACATAAATCAAGGGTCTTGTAGTATATTTATCGTTCTCGTTTGAAAGTAGACTATTGTGTGCTCATTTATATATTAGTCTAACTTGATAACAAAGAATTCACTTCTTCTACACCTCCCTTGCTTTGCTTGTGAACAACTTCTTTCACTATTGTATTCTTCCGTGCTCATCTACTTTGCAATTCTATTACTTGTGTATGAATCATCTTAGCATTACAAATATTTCAGCCTCCTTGGGAATAGGTTGTAGTTTGCATGATGAACTTGTACCTTTGATGGTCTCTTGCAATTGATTGTATATCCCTTCCAGTTTTTGTCACTTGGAAAACTTATCTTGATTGTCTTGTTAGTGAATTATGTTTGCAAGAGTTTGGCGTATCCTCACATTCTCTACAACCATTGTTGATTGATTGTAGACGGTCATATGAAATGTTACAAGTCTCCTACCATCTTTTGGGGATGTCTTATGACTTGTATAAATCTTCTTTTAACTTTGTCAATTGATATATGCAAGAAAGTTGTATTGATGTTTCATTTGGACAATAGCATTTGTACCCTTTTTGTTTGATTTAAACAATTATCATTCAAAGTCCGGGTCTTTGTAGTCAAGTTGCAAGTTCTGTTTCATATCTAAGATGAGTTCAAGTTCTAGGTCCCCTGCTGTCCAAATTCTGTTCAAATTCAAAAGTCCACTGTGGTCCGAGCTTAATTCAAGTTTGATTTCAGTCCAAATTAAGCCTCTTGCACATTTTTTATTTTTGGTTCAATTGTTTATTAAGCCACTTAGATTTTGTTCAAAAGTCCATGTACAAGTCCTTCGTAGTCCTTCTGAGTTGAATCAAGTCTAGGTCCCAAATTGCTCCAAGTTCTTGTCTGATTTCAGACAAAATTTTGGCAGCCTCCCGGCATCTCCCCCGTTAAGGGGAAAAAACCAAGAGACCGCCTACCCGCCACGTCAACAAAGACGTGCACGGTTGGTGTTGTTGAGACACCGCGGCAATATTTTTTGTTTTTCTCCCACCACGCCAACAAAGGCGTGCATGGGGTTTTTGAAAAGCATTTTTTCTTTGAAAAGAGGCAGGTTTGCTTTCCCCCCGCTCGGGGGTACTTATAAGTGACCCCGCTTCGCCACACGTGCCGCACCGGGGTTCCACCCTACCACGGCCAACAAAGGCGTGCTTAGGGCAGTTCTCCGATTTGCTACGAATATTGAAGTAGGGTTTTAAGTTTAGAAAGATTCATACCTCCGCGGGGTTGTCGTGGTTGACACGTGGATCGAGGGGTCACTCGCCTACCTCGTTGTAGGTGTCGCACCGGGTTCCCTCCTACCATGGCCAACAAAGGCGTGTTTAGGTGGTTTGCCGGTCCGACACGAACATCGAGGTAAGAGAGTGGAGGGGATTTTTTTTTATTAATATTAATAATTAACTAGAGTTAATTATAATTAAACTCAACAAAATAATTATAATTAATACATAATTAATTAATAATTAATTATAATTAAGAATAATTAATCATAATTAAAGTAAATTAATTATGATTAAAGTATCATAATAATTAATTATAATAAAAAATAGTAATTATAACTATAGTTAATTAATTAAATTTAATATATAATTAATTAATTAATAATCATAATTAATATTGTCTAAACATGATTAACCTTAATTAATCATGATTAATTAAATATTAATTACGATTAATATAATTAACTATAATTAATTTAATTAATTGTCTTTAATTTATAATTAAAACTAATTAATAATAATAATATTATTATTAAATAAAACATAATCCCTCTCCTCTCCTCCTCTCTGTTCGACAGATTTACAGGATTTGGCCGAGAAGCGCGCGAGCAGGGAGAAAGTTACCTTCACTTCCAGCGAGCTCCTGTGTGGCTTCCGATCGGACAAGAGGGGATCTTGTCGAAGGAGATGGAGTCGGGTGGAGGCTAGGGCACGGTGCAGTGGAGAGCTCAGTAGAGGTAAGGGAGAAGCTCTCTCTCTCTCTGGATCTGGGGTAACCGAGAGGTCGGCAAGGCTCCCGATCGAACTGGCTTCGACGGGATGGAGTGCCGCTGAAGCTCGGATTTGGAGGAGGTGTGGGTTGTGGTCGGAAGAGAGCAGTGAAAGGGGAGCTCGATAGCGTGAGAGGAGGGGGATCGGAGGGAGAGCGAGAGTGGAAGAGTGTCGGGAGATTTGCGAATGGGGGAGAGACGAGCAGCGAACGAGTGTGAGATCTCGGTTTCTATTTAACGACGCAAATGATGTACCGATCGAGGAGCTGTCGCAGGAATAGCGGAGAATCAACTGGAGCGGCGCCGTTTGCAGCAGGATTTCGGCAAGGTATCGCGGCTGGATTCGAGGATCCAACGGACAAGGTATGATTTTTAGTCTCTTTTTTTGTTTTTCCTTTGGATTTAGTATACAGGTCAACAGTTAGAAGATCTATCATATAGGATATTCAATTTTTATAAGGCAAATTAGATGGGTGGTATGTACTAAGGTTTAAAAGGTCGAAATCAGGAATCGAGGTATTTTGTCCAAGTGAGGCGAGGCGTAAGAGCCTCAAAACGGGAAAGTAAAATACTAAAAAAATTATAAATAACTCATAAAAATGAAAAAAAATGTAGTAAATTATGAACATAATGAAATGTTTGAAAGTAAATATTACGGAAACACAAGATTCAAAATAAATACTCATTGTTTGCCTAAAGATCTAAAATTTTCCATGCTAAAGAAGGTTTAAACCTATGATGCACCGACACTCCTCTTAAAGAGGTATGCAGTGTTGGACATGTGTCGGACATGGACACGCGTCGGACACGGCATGGACATGTGTCCGACGCGGCATTGGAGTGTCTCAATTTAAAAAATTAAAATTAAAATCAGACACGCGTGTCCGGTTATTAAATGATAAAATCGTCCGTTCTATTTAGCCTTTTTCACGTGTTCAACACTCAGTACCGCTCAGTACATGTTCGGTACCGCTCAGTACATGGTCGGTACCGCTCAGTACATGCTTGGTACCGCTCAATATATGCTTGGTACCGCTTGGTACATGCTCAGTACCGCTCGGTAACGTTAGGTACATGCTCGGTACTGCTAGGTACATGGTCGGTACTGCTAGGTACATGCTCGGTACCGCTCAGTACCGCTAGGTACATGCTCGGTACTGCTAGATACATGCTCGGTACCACTCGGTATCTTCCCATACAAACAACTTACGAACTTTAAAAACAAGCAGAACTTCAAAATTACTCTTACAATAAAATTTTTTTCCAGGGCCGCTGCCCCCGGAAACCTCGCAGGGGCGCTACCCCTTGATCCCGTGACCTGACTGGGTAGGTCGAACCCCGCCAGGGGGCAGTGCCCCCTTGGAGCCCCGGTAAACTGGTATATTGTTGTATTCATGTTGTCTTATTATTGGGATATTTTGATTTCACTTCATATTAATTTAATTTGATGTATTCATGTGTATGATTGGTTTGTTAGCAAAATGAGCTCTCATGCTGACTGGAGTGAATTAGGTGAATGTTTAAAAGAGCCATCTGTAGAAACTGATAAGCCTTTATGGATTCATGTTACAAAGTTAGGAAAAATCTTTGAAGGAGGAGGGAATGTGTCATTCAAATGCAATTATTGTGGTGACACCTACAAAGGATCTTATTCTAGGGTAAAGGCACATCTACTTAAAATTTCTGGCAATGGAATAAAAATGTGTACTAAACATTTTGTACTAAACATCTTTATGTTATAATCTAAACAAGTTATCATGAAATTGATTTATTATTGCTTGTCTTTTTTACTATAATATCACCTTAATTTCTATATATTATATTAAAAATTTATTATGCCGTGTCCATGCCGCACCCGTGTCCTATATTTTTAAAAATTGTAGTGTCCCGTGTCCGTGTCTTGTCGTGTCCGTGTCCGTGTCCATGTCGGTGCATCATAGGTTTAAACACATAATAGTCTAATTTAGCTTCTTAAAAATGGAAGAACCAATTTCAAAAATTGTATTTTTGATGTAGTTTGAAACATTCGTTATTTATGATTTTTAGGCGGTCTTTCCGCTTTGCTCAAAGTTCTCAGATTTTTTTTATTCTACATAGTTTTGAACAAACAATTACATAACTTATGCATCTTATTAATAGGAAAAGCAGTTTATCTAAGTATAATTCTGTACCAAATTTCTACTACTTCTATAATATGCAGAAGCTATATTTCAATATTGCAGGGCACATGCAAGTGCTATTGAGAAATGCATAAATAGAATTAAAATCAAACTTTGAAATAATATTTGTACTCCTGATCAGATAGTTCAAGACAATAAAAACTCAACTTCGTACAAAGCAGGCGAAATAGGTCGAAAGGGAAGAAAGCTCCTTACTTCACGATTCACATGACGCAAGCGAAGCCAAAGCAACACTTGAAAGGTCGTTACGTTTGCTGCGAGCTCTTGTTGGAATTAAACTTTCAAAACTTTATTTATCACGAAGTAATCGAAGATGGCACAGGGTCGAAAGGGAAGAAAGATCGTTACCTTCGCTACAAAGAACTCGACCAGACACGAAGAAGCGAAGTTGAAGTTGAAGCAGTTTACAAGAAGCGAGAGATCATTACTTTTGCTAAGAGTTGCCGAAAGAGGCGAAGGAACTTTTTGAACAACTGTTTAAGAAGACCTAAATCTAAAACAAGGCATCCTTAAATCTAATACGAGCGACTTGGCAAAATTAAAAAAAAAAATGCAACAACAATTGAAATTATGATGCACATACACTTCTCCTCAAAGAGGCGTGCAGTGTCTGACACCGTGTCCGACACGACACTCGTCCGACACGCGTCGGACACGCCGAAAACGTGTCCGATTAAAAAATATTAAATGCAAATTGGACACGCGTGTCCGACACGCGTATCTTAAATATTTTATGAATTTTTTTTAAATATAATTTCTTGTATTTTGCGGGATTTAAAGTAAATTTCTTATTTCCTATCCACAACACAAAATCAACATCCGCACTTAATTCCCAATCATTGAATATTCTCATTTTCATTTCTTTTTGGCAGTGAAGATATTTTCATCTCCTCTCTCGGTGATTGATAAATGGCATCGACACCTGACTCTCGACACCTGAAATATTAATTGTTGTTTTTTGAAACTTACCAAAAAAAAGCTAATGTACATGCTCGGTACTGCTAGGTATCGCTAGGTACATGCTCGATATCGCTAGGTACATGCTCCGTACCGGTAGGTATTGCTAGGTACCGCTTAGTACATGCTCGATACCGCTAGGTACAAGCTCGGTACCTAGTTATCATGAAATTGTTTTATTATTGTTTGTCATTTTTACCTTAATTTCTATATATTATATTAAAAAATTATTATGTTGTGTCCACGCCGCACCCGTGTCCTAATTTTTAAAAAATGCCGTGTCTGTGTCCGTGTCGACGTGTCCGTGTCGGTGCATCATAGAATTGAAATGATGCAGAGACTCAAACTGCATCGAGGCATGCACTTCAATGAAAAAAAAAGCGTAAGCCTAGCCCGAACCGGTGATACTTAAGCCTCAAGATGTCAAAGCTGTGCCTCAAATTGATCGAATCGAGGCGTATGCCACGAACGCCTTTTTAAATCATGGTTTGTAGAGTACTAATGGTGGTTTGAACTTGATTACAAATCTTTTGTCTACTCTTTTGGGATTTGGTTATTTATTTTCCTCATTGATGTTGATATCAAGGTTCTTAGGTTTACCTGTTAAAGTGTTGATCAAAAGTTTCTTTATATTCATGCTAGTCTATGAAGAAATAGCACAAGAATATACTTTTTTATTCAATTTAAAGCCATTTGTGCTGATAATGCTCTTGAATATTTATATCTCATTTTCACCCGTTCTAATTTGTATTGTCCTTAAATCATAATGTCTATATTCATTTTAGTAAAATGGAGTAGTTGAGCATAAGCATTGACATCTTCTTAATATTGCTTAGACTTTAGTGTTTTACATGCACGTCTCTTGACATTTTTTGGGGAGATGATATTCTAACAACTTGCTATTTAATTAATCATGTGTTCTTTATTGTTTTGTGATGTGTTGCTTCATTTCAATTCTTTATCCTAACAAAATTCCTTTTCATCTTATTCTTAAAGTTTTTGGAAAGAAGTTTTTTGTTCTCTCTCTTCACCCAAGTTATGAACTTTTACTTCACACCATTCAATGCATCTTTCTAGGTTATTCTTATGCTCATAAAGGTTATCAATATTATGAACGTTCTACACGTTGATTATAAGTCTATGTTGATAGTACCTTTCATAAGGCATCTCCTTACTTCTCTCCTACTTCTTCTCCTAGCAACAATAGTGCTCTGTTAGCTACTCTACTGTCTATAGTTACTATGTGTGCTCCTCTTTCTTTATAATTTTATACTTATAGAGATATAGACGATTTTTGTTCTTTGTTTAAACACCCCTTCCATCTCTATTCTATAGTTGAGTATTTGCCTAAAGCTGAACTATTATATTTACAACTTTCTTTTGAACTGCAAAAAGGTAAACACTAACCATTAGTTGCATTTTTTTGGTCTTTCTATCATTTATCCTCTTACTTTTATCAATTTTCTGTATTTTATTCCATTGTCTTAGTTCCCTGAAGATTTAGGAGGCTCAATTCCATTGTCTCAATTCCTAGGACGCATTAGGAAGCTCTACTCGGCGACTTAATTTGATGCACACAATAAACTCTAAAATGGTTACTCTTATTTACAGTCATACTTGGGATTTGGTTACACCTCCATTTCGGGTTAAAGTCATTTTATTTCGTTGGATTTTCACTGTTAAGTTCCGTCTTGTTGGATCTATTGAACGGTACAAGGTTTGATTGATAGCGAAATGATATAAATAGGTCCATGACATAGATGACTTTGAGAATTTCCTCTCTTGTTATTCTGACTTATTTGTTAAACTTCTTCCACCTATTGCCGTTAATCAAGGATGAACTCTTGTATCTATGCATTTTCTACAAATTATGTTCAATTTTAACTATTTGATCTTGTATGGGTCTTTTGTTGAGAACTCTTTCATCTACATACTTTGTATTTTTTTTTTTTGCTTAGTTTTAATATTTTTAAAATTTTGATTGAAGCTCAGTTTTGTGTTGCAATCCTCAATATCTATTAAAGGCAACCTTATTTATATGTTATATTATTACAACAATATCAAGTCTTTATCCCACTACGTGGGTTGTCTACATGAATCCTTTTTCTTTATTTTGTCCTGAGAAGAGTCAAATTCTCATTTAAATTTATATGTGATATTATTGGTTATAAATTTTTTTAATTTGCGAAAGCCTAATTGATCTTTTCTAGATGTGTTGTGAATGAATTACTTGTTGTTGATTGTTTGAAAACATTAGAGTGACATTATACCGTTTTATTTTTGTGGGCATCATTCATTACTTAAAAACAGTTGGCATTAAAATGATTTTATATCAGTTTTGTGGTATTTAAATGAAATCGAAGTATTGTCTGTCATTTAATGAACAACTGCACTAATGCAGCAATCATCCAAACAATAATTATTTTTCTAATTAAAAAACATCACCTATTAAAGCTTTATTCGGGACAGTTTTTGCTTTTCTATTTTAACTTTTATAAGCTTCTTTCTCAACCACTGTTTTAAATATGCTTTCTCAAAAACAAATTTTAAGCTAACTTTGACTATGAAAAAGATGTCATCCAAATGAACACTACTTTCATTGGCTGATTTTCCTAATAACAAAAGTAATTAAAAATTTATTCTAAATGAAGCCTAAGTTGAATTCGAAGAAAAGCTTCAAAAACAACTTCTAAACTTAGCTTTTTCCACAACTGACTTTGGGTTCGTTTACGGCGGATGTAGTTTTTTTATAAAAGTAGTTGTAAAGTTGTTGCAGGTAGAGTAAATTTTTGAAAATTTGTGGGTACCATAAATATTTCCTTTTTTGAGAAAATTGAATAGTAGCTTTCTTACAACTACTACGGTATAGCAGATTAGGCTATAAAAAGCAACTTTCTATCATAATCATTTCTAAAAAAATGCCAAAAAATAAAAGCCAAACGACAATGTTGCAACAGTCTGAAATGCCTCAGACAAACCCTTTAAACCCTTTATTTGGGAGATGGATGGATTGATTCAAATCTATTGTAAAATCTGGACTAAGGCGGAGATTGGTGTGATTGGTCCAGTTTTGGGATAGTTTTTTCGTAGGTGCATTTTATCCTAATAAAACCTATATTTAGAGAGAAGATGTAACAGGCTTAGGATCAAGCAATAGAAATAAAGATTTCTTTATTCTATTTTGTTTTCTACTGTTCTTCCCTCTTTTCTTCTCTCTTCCAAGAAGCTCAAGTGGCTTCATCTTTCTCCCAAGAATCCTACAGTTGCATTGTAGTAGTAGTTTATGTTAATTATAAAAAAAGTGTGTTTATTTCATATATTATTTTGGGATATATTTGATATTATTATGAGTCATCAAATCTTTCTAATCCAATTGTCACGACCCGGCCCAGATACTCGATTTAACAAGACGGGAACTAAAAGTCGGACGGTAAAATTCATTAAACATTACACTACTTTCTTATTACTACTGAAGAGCCACTAAAACCCAATTTAAAATTACCTGTTGTCATTTGCACGTCGTCTTCTGTAGACAAACTATTCCCTTTATGCCATTTCTAAATCTTTGAAGTATTTACCTAAAACATTTAAATTCATGCTTTGAGTTTACTAAGTAAACTCGGTGGGTAACGGAAGAAATTAATTTATAAGCATAAAATATAATACATAAAACTTTGCTATATGTTCATTACTTTAACATATGAGTTATATTTCCTTTCTTTATTTCATTTCATTTCATATACATATTATATCGTATTCCTTTCTTTACCTTTTACATACCATAGCATGTTCATTTATAACATTTACTTTAACAATTATTCATTTTTCCTATTTCATATTGTACAGGAGCACCGTCTAAATGTACCAAAGGTACATCCATTTCCATTTCATTTTTCATTTTCATAACCTTTTCCTTATTTTACGTTCACGAGTACGTTGCTTCCCCAGCTAGTACCATACGGGGGTGAACTCCCGTAAGTTTTGCATGCATAACATTTTTTTCCTTTCCCTTTGATTCATTTATATTTGTATCATTTCCTTAACATTTATTTATTTGCATTCTTTCATTCATATATACTTTCTTATTACATGTGCGTTTTCTTTCTTTCACATATCCATACTTGTACAAACATTTACTTACTTTGTATAATAATTTTCAAAAATATATAAATCATAAGCTTTAGAAAATTATATGCATGCTTCTTTCGAAACGAACTAAAAAATACAATAAAGAAAATTCCATAATTACCACTTTATTTTCTCTTCCAAGTCGTCCAGTAATGAGAACTGTTCAAAATAACATAATAATTTAATTAGTATTAAATCAAATTGAATGCCTTAACAATATTTATTTCATTCTATAACATTACCTCACGATAGCTTTATCTTCTAAGAATTATTGTTAAATTGAACTCCTAAAGCTTTCGATCCCTTCCTTCCTAAAATCCCTAAAATCAAACAATGAAATTTTCATGAAAACATGACATACTAATAAAACTTAATAAAAATTTCATAATAGAAATTTATTCATAATATAAATTTACTTACAATGGGGATTTTCCAAATCCCCCAAAATACTTCTCCCCTTCCAAAATTCTTTCTTCTTGCTTTCACTCCCCTCTTTTCTTTTGAGAAAAAAATATTGTTTGCTTTAGATGAAGTAAAAGAAGGAAATTTATAGGAAAATTCAGAAGAAAATCTAACAAACCTTCTTCCTTATTTCTCCTCAGTCGTTTCTCTCGTTCTTTGAAATTTCTCCCAAATTAGCATTTCGTTTACGATAAGAATAAAAAGGAATAGTTATTTCTTATTCTTGAAGACAATCCTTTGCTAAAATTAGAAAAAAGATGCCTACCTCACTCTCCCGCACGAAGCAACCTGTCCGCCCGTCGCTCTGTTCGCTAAGCACACAGTACCGACCCCTTTTTGGGGTCGCTGCTATTAATAGATGGGTTGGCCGGTTTGGTTGAACCGGCCACCCAACCAACTATTACACCAATAGAGTATTTGCTTCTAAAACTAAGAAGAACAAGAATTTTCTATAGAGTTTAAACTCACAATGAATCTCGGTTTTTTACAAATAATTTGCAATTACATTGATGCTAATAAGAAGAATGCTCATGGCTTTAAAGAATGTGTGCGGATGTGTTGTTATTGATGAAAATTTTGATATTTTAATCACTAGTGCACCAATATATATAATAAAAAATGTAGGTAGTCACATTCAAGGTTTTAAAAAGAATTAAAGAGTATATTGTGATGAGCATAGAAAGATAATATTGATATGACAAGAGGAATATGCATCATATATAAAGCATTCTATCCAGCTTATAACATCCTAGAAATATGTTAATTAATATGAGACTAATATTTTTGTCTGTTATAAGCTAGTTATTTCCGAACAATGCAACCTGTTTGAATAATCTAATTGCAAATTATTTGGAGTTAGTAAAAGTTTATGGTGAAGGGTGTAAGACCAGAGCTTGCCATCTAGAAATTAATAAGCACAAATACTAAAAAATTAACTCAGATAATAATGAGCATTCGGGGTTTATAGAGACTGACCTAGATGCATCCTACGCTATGATTTGGTTGAAGGAGATGTTCATGAAGATCATTTAAAATATAATCAAACACATAATGCATGTACGACTAAGCAAGCAACATCATCATCTTGTAAATGTTGAGTCCAACCTAAGAATGATAAAAGGTTTAGGTTTCATCAAACACTTAATGACATTGTTTTTAATGATTATTAGTGTGGTTTAAGTTGGTAATGTAATTCAAATTCAACCATCCACTAGGACCGCTCAGGAAAATAAAATGAGTTTGTTTGCTAAAATCAAGACAAAGTCATCAATTCCAAGATTCAAGCTTAACTACCTAAAAAAATTGATATCATAAATGATAACTTATCTAAGAATCGAATTACAAATCATTTTTTCCTCTCAAAATATTTAGAATCAAAGGCTCAACAAATGAGTAAGAAGCTGGAGAAATGATTTTAAATTATACAGGAGTATTGATTCAGCAACCACCTCAAACCTTATTTTGTTATTATGAATCTGTAATGAACGGATTATGAACTTATGTTTTCATGTCAAAGCCATTAAAACTTTACCTTTACTGCTGGAAATTTTGATTGTTAAAATGTCTGATTAGTAATTCATGTTGAATTATAACTGTATTTCCCTAATGATATGGATGTCAGAATTTTTTGTATTTTGAGAGAAAATAATTTATTTATAGTTATTAAATTTACAAGGTAATGAGGAGGTAATCTTATACATAATTTTGCACATTATACATATGAATACATGCATGTCTATGCATAAATATGTGTCAAGACAAATCACTTATTAGTGCTTACACATTAAGTTGATCTTGAATTTAATCAATCTAATTTGGAACAAGCCATCCTATATATAAGCTAATCAATTTCAATTTCAACGCAACTCAAATTCAAGCAAGTTAAAAGTTTCAAATAAAGTTACTAATCTTAGACCATCCCATTAGTAAGGATCTTCTTTAGCTACTTATTGCATCAAGCTAGTTGAGAAAAGAAGTATGACACTATACCAATTCATACCAAAGTATCCAAAATATATTACTTTCATTTAGTTTAAGTATTTTTATGCACAAATTAATTGATTCAAAGTTAAACGACAAAATTTAACAATTCCAAAAAAATTATAATGAAGGTCATAACTGTAAGACTAATCATTTGAAAGTATCTAAGAGGAGAGAGCTCTTTCATATGTTTTGTATCTACCAAAGGACCACTCCATTTATAATTTAGGAATTAGTGTTATTTTCTAAGGAGCAAACATATAAATGTACACAACTCACTAATCATGGATTACATCCTCAATATTTTCTGATGACAAGCTCCAACATGTATATTAACTTGATCCAGCTTGTTACATAGGTTTTAAAAATGAAGTCATAAACCCTTGTTACGGATATTGGCAATTGTTTTTCACTAGCAACATGGGGAGTGATGATCTTCTTTGACAGAGGAATATCCTTCATGAAATGTTAGTCAACATCAATATGTTTTGTCCTATCACAAAATATTGTACTACAAATAATATATGTAACAGCTTGCTTATTGTAGTTAAAATCATAGAATGAGATACAAAAAACTCAAATTGCTTAAAGAAAAGATTATACCCACATCATTACATAAATGAAGTGAGTAAAGGCCCCTATATTCTACTTCAATATTAAATCTAACCGGAAATATTTGCTTCTTACTGCAAGGCAAAAGATTTCCACTGACAAATATACGGTATCCTATGGTTGACTTTCCATCTTCAACGGGTATAGGCTAATCAACATCCACATAAACTTCAACACTTAGGTAATTATTTCATTAATAGACTAGTCTTTGATGTATAATCCTTGAAGCAATTGCATTGTAGCTACAAGAATTTCATATGTTTGGTTGCTTGCCTTCTTCTACGGCTTTCTATTTTCGAGATTGTAACAACTTGCCTTTTAGCAACTTTCCATCTATGATCCTATTTTTTGAGACTATATCAATTAGTAATTTTCATACATATCAATGGCACAAAATGGTGTGTGCCATGGCACAGGGTGCGGGGCGGTGCGCATATGTGTGGGCTCCGAAAATTCGGCCCCGGCCTCCCCGCCGCGCGATTTCTTTTTATTCATGTTCGGCGAGGGAGAGTTTTAATAGATAAGTTCCGGGGTAAATTTTGGAAGGCAGATGGGTTTGTAGATAAGACACTACTAAGAGATTTCGCCCTCATTTTGTGAGGACTTTATGATCTGAGTTCTGGTTTCCTATAGGCGCAAGCCCCTATAGTTAATTACCCCTCCCGATCACGAGAGAGAACTTTCGATTAAGGCTAGTCGTCGATCAGATACGTATATAATACGTGTTATCTGGCATATAGTAGCAGCAATAGATTTAGGATATTGGTAGAAATTGATTTGGAAATTGAAGAATTTGGTTTGGAAGATTTGGGAAAATTTTATATTTAAAATAGAAATTTCACCATCGTTCACTTAAAGCGGATGGTGGGGGAATGGATGATAGACCCGATCAAGATCCCATGGTTCTGTCGTTCCGGGCCATCGTGGTCCCTGGTCTACTTAGTCAGAGGAGGTAGTCGACCCAACCTGACAGAAGGATCCTCGGCAGCCATGGGTTGCTTCGTCCAAGGGGACCTTGTAGACCTGGGGTGGATATTTACCTAAGGGGACAAATTTGAATCCACCTTAGCTGACAGAGGGCTTTGTGCCCTATCGATCATATCCTATTGATTCATATCTCAAGGATTTGATGCCAATAAGGAACGTAATGGCGCTGGCCATAACCGGTATTTCGTGGTGCCATTTGGCGGCAAAACCACTCGATTCAGAGGGTCCCGGGTCATAACCTTATCCTGCGACGCCATTTGGCGACGAACCGCCGGTCAGAGGACATGTACCACGTCCTTACTGGCAGGAGACTATTTTGAGAATGGATCCTAGTGATATTTTCGACTAGGCATTTGGCTCTTTGTGAGCTGAAGTTAATTTTAATTTGTCCACCCCGGCAAACTATTGCAGAGGGTGGATGGATTTTGCTTTAAGTGATTGATGGTTTGATTTCAGATTTTAAATATTTTTTGGATTTTGGAAATTTTTGGATATTTGGGTTTTTGGATATTTGGAACGGCATTTGAAAAAAATTTGGGAATCATTTGAAATGTTTGTGAACCCCTCCGGTTGAGATTAGCATTCAACACGGTCATCATCGGGGTGTTCGAGGGTCATTTCTTTTTATGGATTGAACCTTGTCAACTCTGTCAAGCTGTCGACAGAGGATCGGGTTTTGTAGGCTTTGAGCCTTTATTAGTGAATTCATATTGTTGTAGGCCTTGATGGCCTAATATGAATGTTTTAAAGCAAATATACCAGTCGTCACGTGTGTACCAATAACACGCTCGCCGGGGCCCATGCGGGTTGAGATTGTATTTTTCCCTTTAGTGTACCTATGTGTATACAATTTATAGTGCACGTGCAGGGGTATTTTGAAAGTATTTATAGACGCTTTCTGTCCGCTAGTACGAATGTTGCGGATTCGGTGGCGTTCTGGTCTTGATATTGACTCCCCCCCTTCTCATTCACCGGGGAACATTTCTTCTGGATTTTGGAGTTCGTTACTTTGCAAAGAAGAGATCTCCTTCGAAGATCTTTAGTGTAGTAGATTCGTTACTTCTGGCATTTGTAGACACTAGAATTGTTTTCTTCATAAGGATTGGACCAGAAAGGAACTTTGGAACACCGGGAAGTTTTGTTCTAATTTGTTCGAACATTTCCCCCTTCTGCCAGGGGGTGTCCTTTTCGTACATCGAGTCGCCCTTGTACCCGAAATACTTGAAGATCTTGACCATCACTGTCATGGGTGATATCCATACTTGTGTCCACAGTAATTCATTATACTTTTAATACACTGTTGTTATCCACAAGCCTCCATTTGCGGGGGATTGCTGTATCAGCTACGAGTTCCTAGGAGTATTCGTAGGAGAATCCTTGCTTTTGCATTGAAACCACCTTTCACCGATCTCAGGTGGTCTGATTGTACTTGTTTGACCTCATAGGGATCGTCGCAGGAGATAGTTATACTTGTGCCCACAGTGGTTCGAGATGCTTACGATATGCCTACTGTTGTTATCCACAAATATCTTGTATTTGTTTGTAAGGATCCGTCGTGTTTGCTATGAGTTCCTAGGAATGTTCGTAGGAGACCCTCGTTTCTTGCATCACATCCACCCTTTCACCAATCTCAGGTGGGTTTGTTGGGTTGCATTTGTTTGTAGAAAAGCGGATCCTCTATCATTGGTCTCCCGTATCGCCATCTCAATCAGCAGGCGTTGGAGAGATTGTCGTAGGAGTCTGCGCATCGAGGTCTTGTAGTTTGAGTTTCCTCGTGTATGATCCAAATTTCGATCTTTGCATATGTTTGGATTCAAATTCAATTTCATTCAGACTCGAATTCATCAAGTTTACAAGTCCCCATTTGATGTCGTATAGCCTGAGTTCGAGTTAAGTTTCATTTAGACTTGAATTCAAACTCAGTATGAGTCTCCCACATTCATTTAGGTCTCCTATCACCCTGCTGAATTCATCCGGATTTGAATTAAATGCTTGCAAATCTGGATTTCACTTGGCGTCGTACAGTTTAAGCTCAAATGCATAAGTTCTTGTTGTCCACATCTTGTTCTAGTTTTGAGTTCATAACATAAGTACGAGTCTTTTAAATCTTTGGTTTAGTTTAACATCATTTGATTAGGCTTAACTTAGTGTTGATGTTGTATTCGTGCCGTAGTCCTTTGAGTTCAAGTGTAGATTCAGACTGGTTTGAGTTCAACTGCAGTTTGATTTCATTCTATTTGGATTTGATATTTAGAAATCATTTAAATTCATTCAAATTTAGGTCCACGAGTCCACTGTTCATCGTACAGGTCAACAAGTCAAGAAGTCCACAAGTCCTTTGTTCTTGCTCATTTGAGTCACACTGCTTGTCCTTTTTGAGTTCAAATCAGGTAACAGTATTTCACCCGAAATTTCGGCAGCCTCCCGGCGTCTCCCCCATTTTGGGGAAAATGACGGAAAACTGGGCCTTTCCCGCCACGCTAGAGAAAAGCGTGTACGGTAGGTGCCCTCTTTCGAGGACATCGCGGCCGTGTAAAGTCTTTGCCCCCACCACGCCAGAGAAAGGCGTGTATGGGTCTTCGATACCTGTTGCAAGAAAAGGGCAATTTGCTTTCCCCCCGCCCGGGGGTACTTATAAACATCCCGGTCTCGTTGTAGTTGTCGCACCGGGTTCCCATCCCACCACGCTAGAGAAAAGCGTGTATAGGCGGTTTTCCGGTGTGCCACGAACACCGAGAATAGGATTTGGAACTGAGGGCCACTCGCCTACCTTGTCGTGGGTGTCGCGCCGGTTGTCCCTCCCACCACGCTAGAGAAAAGCGTGTATAGGGCCTATAGGCAGACCACCAACTCGACACCCATGCCGAGGTAAGAGAGAGAGCCTAGGTTTCAGAAATTATACCTTTGGCGGCCGGCGGATCGACGGTGGCGGTAGAAGCTCGTGGGCCGAGGTGGGAGGAGTAGGGGATTTCTCTTTTCTTTCTTAAATTAATTATAATTAATATTAATTAATTATAAATTAATTAATAAATTATTTTTAATTAATTACTTTAATTAATTAAACTAATTAATTAAAGTTTATTAAATTTAATTAAAATTATTGGTCATAATTAATTCGCAATTAATTATAACTAATTAATTTCAATTAATTTTAATAAATTATAATTAATTAAAATTAATTAATAATAATTAATCTTATTATAATTAATTAAAATTAACTCTAATTAAAATTAATTATAATTAATTAAATTAATTATAATAATTTAATTAGAATTAAATATAATTAATTATAATAATTATAATTAATTAAAAATAACAATTTTAATTAATTATATTTAATTAATATAATTATAACTAAATATGTGTTATAAAAATAATAATAAAAATAAAATAACCCTCCCTCTCTTTCTCTCAATTCGGCGGCATTACGGGATTTGGCCGAGCAAGCGAGCGAAGGGGAGAAAGCCACCTTCTCCACAAGCGAGCTCCTGTCGTTGCTTCGGGATCAAAATGTCGTGACTTCGGATCCAAACGGAAGGGAAGGTCGTCGATGGGAGCGAAGTCGCACAGCCACAGGGTGTCAAAGAAGCACGCGGTAGGGAGAAAGTTATCTCGCAGCCAGCGAGCGCCCGTAGTTGCTTCCGAACAAAATGCCGTAACTTCGATCCGACGGGCAGGGAGAGTCGTCGAAGAGCAAAGTCGAGCAGCCAGGAAAGATCGAAGAAACTCACAGAAGGGAGAAAGTTATCTTCCCAGCCGATCGAGCTCCCGAGTTGCTTCCGATTAAACGTTGTAACTTCCGATCCGGCTGGGAGGAGAAAGAGCGAGAAAGGGATCGGGAGAGGGGAGTCGACGCGAGAGAGAGCGGGAACCAGCCGAAGGCCTTCGACGCTTCGAGCTTTTAACGATCCGTATCAGTCGTGCGAGCGGTCGTGGCGAGAAGTGACGCGAGGGATGGCCTCGACGTGCGACGACGTGGCTACGATGTGCGGGGTGAGGCGTTCGGTAGAGAGTAGGTGAGATTTTGATTTATTTGATTTTTTTTTTTGTTTTCACGGGAGAGGGTCAACAATATGATGCTATTTGTTTGGCGTGGCTCGGCTAATCAAAATAGCGCTTGTTATTTGAGCCATGCATGGGCAATGGTGCATGGTGCAAGGCGTAAATGCCATACTCAATTTTGTTAACATGTTATAACATTCAAATTATAATTATTTTTTAAGGTTTATATATTAATAATGCAATTAATTAAATACAAAATTAATAAAATATCAAAAAAATTCAAAGGATTTAACTTTTTTGTAGGATTTTAAGTTATCATTTTTTCTATTTGGTAGGATTTAGGCTAAATTATGTTAAAATCTCACTCAAATTTATTGATACAAGTTTATGCAGGATTTAAAATTATCATTTTTACTATTTAACATAATATTTAGGCTTAAATTTTGCTCCAATCAACCTATTATTTATTATTTAATGATATTTAATATAAATAAATAAATAAATAAATATATATATATATATATATATATATATATATATATATATATATATATATATATATATATATATATATATATCGTGTGCCATGTTTAAAATTGCGCGACACGTTGTGCGCTATGCGCCAATGAATTCATGGGGAACTTTGCGTTATGGTGCGCCATTTGCCATTGATAAGTATGGTGATTTCCTTCAGTAGCTTCTAGGACTGTACCAAATATGATTTCCTTTGACATAAATTGATTTTGTGAAAATTTAACATTTGCAAATTTTCCTTTTTAAAAATGTAGCAGATGAGCAACACTTTTCTACTGCGGCTTTCCTTCTTTGGTTCCTTTGGTTGACACAATAGCACATGCATTTTTTTACTATTTTTTGGACACCGAGAACTATTTTACTTGGGAAATTTTTTAAACTCGTGGGAATCCATGACAGATATTTTGAAACATGTTTCTTGGTGGACTTCAATCTAATAAGTTACTATATTTGAATCTTTTAAAGTTATAAATAAAACCCTTGAGCCATGTTATAATCATTCAATGAATCAATTAAATTTCAAATTCCCTCTCAATACCGATGTATATTGTTGGATGTGATTTATGCATGGATTTCATAAGACTCAAGGAATAATTATGATGGATGATTCATTTTGTGCCTATGTGAGGCCTAATTAGTATTTACATGATATGCATCCTTTTAGTCTCTTATTTATCATTGGTGTGTCTAAATGATTGGAGTTTTGTCGAATATAATGTATGCTTTACTTCTTTTTGTACTTAATATAGCTTCTAGTCGGTGTTGAAAATTTACATTTATTCGTTGTTTTTCTTGTAAGATTGTAAAAATTGACTATTATTGTCTTGAATGAAAAATGTGTGCTTGTTATTTTGGATTTAAGGCAACTATTTTTGTTAAATTTGAGAGTTGGTAACCTATAGATTATGGCATTGTGTATGTATTCGTTGTGCATATCATCTTATGTTGCATTAGCAAACTCTAAACTTTTAAGCACACTAAATAAAATTAGTATCATTGTATCATAGCATATGGTCGCATCATTATTTCATCTAAATTTTGGGCGTAATAATTAGGTTAATTGAAAAAAAAAGACGCAACTTAAAATAATCAAGTAGGTCTTGGTTCTAAATAAGCATAATGTAACTATTAGTTTGGATTTAATTTGCATTCATACATTCGATCGAAAAGTATAATCTTGAGGAGTTTTCAATCTAGATTAGTAATTTAGGATATTATTTTGATGATTACAAACAATTTATTTTGTAAAATTTTTTATTTACTAAATCCAAACTACTAGGATGTGCTTAAACCAATTTTTTAAAAATCGGACCGGGCCAGCCGGTTCAACTGGTTGAACTATGAACCAGTCTGCGAGCTGGTCCGATTCATTCCCAAATTGGTTTCGCAATGAATCGATTATAATCAGTTTGAACCAACGATTCGACCGCTTAACTAGCAAATTCATGCTGGATTTCAAAAATCGGTTGGCTTATTTTATATGAAATAATTAATTTTAAAATCCAACTAGTATACAATTAAATTAATTAATTTAATAAATTTGATATAAAATATTTAATTTAATAAATTAATTTAATTTTTATATATTTTTATGTATTAAGTTTATTATAATTATTTATTAAAAAAAGTACTAACTATGTTTTTTCACATGGTCCTATCACACCATGTGATATTTTTGCTCATGGGAACCCAAAAAATAGTATGAATAATACAAACATATAGTGCCTTAGTGATGTGTGACTAAAAAAGAAAGATGAAGTTTTCAAGTTTACTACACATACACTATATATTTTTACACATTTTTCAGTTAAATTTTTATATTCTGAATAATATTTAATTTTTAATTGATGATATTTAAGTTTTTATCTAATTTTATTTATTTAATTATATAATATAAAAAAAAATTTAATTTGTTTTTTAATAATAAATGAAATAACATGAATTTATAGATGTAATTTTATAATATAAATATTGTATACAATTTATCTATAAATTGTATCTAAACCTATAACATAAATTATAAATTATTTGTATTAGATTTATAAACTTGCATGTAAACTAATTTTATGTTAAATATGAATTAAATTTAAAGATGGAATATGTTTAAATTTAAAATTATAGAATATATTATTTATTTGTGTGTATTATTTATTTTTTAGTCACAAATTTACATTATTGCATGATTATTATATCATTATTATGTTATTTAGGTGACATTTAAATAATTTTGATATTTATTGCATCATTCGGTTCAATTCCGGTCAAACAATTGAACCTTGAACCTCTCCTTATTCTAGTTTTATATCCGGTTCGGTTTTCATAACCTTGGCTTAAACGTTTTGACGACGTGGTGCAAGTGAAACTAAGCTTATATGGACTTACTTAAAATAAAAATTAAAAAGAAATATCTATCACTTGGTAGATATATGGATGAACTGAATGAACTATTTAAACATTATAAATAAGTTGTAGATGGTATATATGAATATTATGGTAGATTTATGAGTCTTGTTGTAGGGAGACACATTGTTTAAAATTGCGCAATATGAGGCTCGCCTCAGTGAAATTCTTGTGGAAAATGCCTCGAGGCTTATGCCTCTAGCTTTTTTATGAGGCTTACATCACAGCTTGGCTAAGACCCGCCTTCAGGCATGGCGCGCCTTGCTAGCGTGAGGCTTACGAAGCCTCACTCTATTTGTGCATATATATATATATATATATATGTTTAAACTAATATAAATTACACCTTCATGCACATTCGAGCACAACAATATCCTCTCGATTGCCTCAACATCTAGCCCGCAACCTTCGTCGCAGCCAACACCTTCATAGTCGTCACCGACAATCAATTGAAAGCTACAAATCACCACCTAAATTTTGGAGCATTAATCTCATATTTTGTTGATGAAAATATTTCTAAAAGATAAACATGATTTAAATAAATTAAACAAGAAGCATATTGTGAGGCATTCGACTCTACCTAATGAGGCAGGGGGATAAATCAATTTGTTATGGTGACAACTCAAATAAAGACCACCTCAGTGATAACAGTACAGATGATTTCTAAGTTGTTGCTAACTATTTCAGCTTTCATTAGAAATTAAATGTAAATGGTAGAGAATTGAGAAAGAAGAAATTTGGAGTTGAATTTAATGTTATATGATGCTTTTATGCAATTTCTATATTTAATATTATTTTGCTCTTATAATATTTGGATTTTAATTCCATTTCACGCAATTTATCACTTGTCACTTTATATCTTGTGCAATTTTTTGTTTTATATGTATGCCAATTTATTAATTCATAATTCAACAGGAAGTTATTATGTCATCATTTAACATATTATTTATGTGTTATATAAAAAATCACTTTTGACATTTATTATCACTTTACGCAATTTTTTTATTTTGAGGCTTGCGCCTCAAAACGCCTTGAGGCTTACGCCTCGCCTCATGAACAAAAAACGCCTCAACACCCAATTGCGCAATTTTAAGCATCGGGGAGACACTATCAGTTTGACTAAATATCAGCTCTCTTAGACATGTTTGTAAGTAGGTATTTAAATTGCATAAAAACAGTTTTTTTTTTTTTAATTTTGATTTTTCCATTGCCCATGCCCACTATTAAATTTTGTCAGAGAACTATCATGTAAACCTTGTGAGTTTCCTAAATCTTTGCACAATATTTGTATCTGTTGGAAATTTAATATTTCATTTGAGAATTACGAATCTGTTGAAGATTGTGCACCTACTTCATGAGAAGTTTCCATTAAGGCCACTCAAGAAAATTGGAGCAGAAATACATGCTCGCACAAAAAACATGATGGAGCATTGGTGCAAATGCATACAAGTTGGATATGTGCATCAGTATCATCTCTTTGAAAACTGTCTTGACAATTTGTTACGAGCCAGTAGTAGGTTCCCTGGACTATCCTTCATTCAGTATTCTTGTTTCTGCATCCACATTTCTATCTCCGTCAATAACTCACTTCTTCTACCATTCTAAGAACATTGGTTGCAGACTGTACATCTCCCTCACCCGAACTCCACTTTATTTGCCCCATAAGGAGTTTTTTTGACTTCGGTATGCATAAGTTTTATTCATTATTGTCACGTTCAAAATTCGAGCTACTTTCAGTTCTTAATTGTATGTTGCAGTTCAGAAGTCCTTGCTGAACATAAGAAGTGGTTAAATGATGTATTCAGCAAATTTATTTTTATTTATTTATTTTTTTCGTGCTTAAGCTTCTCAGATTTGCTATTTTGAGACTAGAGCTTAGAGAGGGCGATTATTTTGATGTTAAGTGCAACAAATAGTAATTAGTACCTAATTAGCATTACCATGAGGAGCTTCCTTCCATGGCTCCAAACTTATCTCGTATTGCTTTGAGTATAAAATTGCTTTAAAGGGACTATTCCTGAAGTGATTACCTCTTTATGAAAAAAAAAGTTAATATAAGTTAAAAAAATGATTTGTATGCTTCATCTTCTTTTATCTTCTTGTGTTTTTTCAATTGTCTTGTGTGTAGTTTAAAATATGTTATGCTTGCATTAATTTAAAAGAAATTCATAATCATTTCATATGCGTTTGCTTCTTGAGTTCTGTTCCTTTACATACTCTTTTTGCTTACTATTGTAGATTCTAGTATATTGTGTTAGAATAGAGCTATCCCAACAGTTTGTATAAGGTTGTGGCTGCTGCTGCTGCTTCTGATGATGACTCTAATGCAGGAAGCGCCTGTTTAGCATGATAAACGACCTGCCTACAGTTTATGAAGTCATGAATGGTAAAAACAAAGTCGGGACATCAAATAACCACCTCAGCACCAAATCAAAATCGAATTCCAAAGTGGTGCACAAAATATTTCCCTCTACATATTTGTGGTTTTTTGCTTTATCTATGTAAAATCTTTGAAAGTTTCTGTATTCAATATCTTGGCCACATAATATCATTTCATATTTTGTCTGCTATTTACCATTTCTAGATTTCTCAAAGCTGATTAATAGAATTTCCATATAGTATCATTTTTTAGTTTTTACATGCTCCATCTAGTATCATGCAAGTTTGTTTATCTTCAATATCATGGCCATATAGTAACATTTCATACATATTTCCTATGCTACCAATTACGGTTTTTTGGTTAGGCATCACCTATAAGCGATGCACCATAATTTAACTTGAGCGTGATAAAAAAGTGGACAAGGGTTGGCTGGGGTGTGCGAGAACTTTATTGATTAAGATAAATAGTAGGCTAGGATTGTCGGAGGATGCACCTGCAAGTGGCATGCCACAATTTATGACCCCATTTTGATGAAAATATGAGCAAGGATTGAATAATTCTAAATTTAAGATTTGATTTAATACGTGAATTAGGGGATTTTGAATGTGAAGTCCATAGAATGGGTGGACAATGATTAGAAGAAGGCTAAATATTCTTATTTGCTATAAAGTAATTGGAAATGTGAAAAAAATCCAATGATGTTGAGGAATATTAGAAGCTATTGTGTGTTGGAAATGTCAAAAATAAAAATGCTAAAGGGATAGTTGATATAGAGTTGAAAGGTTTGTTCAAGTTAATAGAATTCAATGATAGGGTATTTGCCCAAGTTTAATTATTGTTGAGGATATTATTATTGTATAGTTATTAGTTATGTTCTAAAGCTAGATTAGAAGGTAAGAAAAGCTAGTTTTGGGAAGAGAGGGATTATCTATTACATTTTATACTTGAGGGAGAAAGGAAATTTTCTAGGTGACTTAAATGGATATATAGGTGCAGTAGGATAGATTATGAGAAGCTTTATGGTGCGATATGAAATTAGAGATAAAAACGCAATTTGAGAAAACCATGGCTTGATTTCGTTGTAACCTATGATCTTGCAATAACAAATACATACTTTAAAGAATGTGAAAAGCCACCAAATCTCAAGTAGACATTTTTTTTACTTAGGAGGAAATAATTTTTTGGTTTTTTAACAAATATTATAAGATCATATTTGAAAAAGTTTGTCTACATCACACATAATATTTATGGATACATAACTTAGTATTATAAATAAAAATATAAAAAAATTATTATCTTTGGTAAGATGGTGGAATTTGAAAGTTAGAAATTGTTAATCCCTTAGGATATGTTTCTAAGATCTGCAAATTAGAATTCCATGTTTGAGTCAAATTGATGTAGGGATAAAATGACTAGTCTCATTGAGAAGATTGCGGTAGAAGCTTGAAAAGTTTAAAAATAGACATATAGTGATGAGACTTGGTGGATTGATGTGGCATAAAAGGGCGTCAAGAAAAAATGTACTTTTAAAAGATGACGAAAGATAAATATTATTTGAGTTTTATTATGATTAAGTCTTGCAAAGAGGTTAGGGAGCAAATCTAAACCTGTATTATCTGATGACCTATAAAATATGCTTGATACTAAGGAAAATGAGATATATAGAATAGTTAAGGTAAAATATAAGTGCTTTATGGAATGTGTTAAAATCGGATGCATTAGAAGCAGAGAGAAAGATTTTAGTTAACGATGATGGCATTAAGGAAATATGAAAAATTGACTTGAGAAAATGTTAAATGAGAGCTTTAAAGAAATTAATTTTGAAGAGAATAATAAACAAAATGATGTGTTATATTATAATTGGATTAAAAAATGAATTGGAGTTTTCTATTAAGGAAATGCATAAGCATAAAGCTTTTATTCCTTATGGATAAATATTGAGACTTTGACAATTTTGGGGAGTACTAGATTGTTATAAAATCTTTCAAATGAAAATTTGAACACTCAGTTGATGCCCCTGTAATTAAAAATTTATTTTGTTATCAATATTTAATAACATAAGAGATATTTACTATTTTGATAATTATGGAGGAATCAATTTTATGATATATACGATGAAGATATTGGAGTAAGCAATGAAGCGTAGACTTAAAAAAAATTTATGTTAGTTTTAGGGAATCATTTTGATTTCATGATAGGAAGATTCACCATAAAAGTGAATTTTGTATTGAGCTGATTAATGAAAAATTATAGAAATCTGAGAAACCATCATATGCTTTTTATTGTTCTTGATAAGTTGCATATGATTGAGTCTATGGGAGTTGATTTAATGCGTACTAAGGAAATATTTGTATTAAAGGTATGGTGAAGTTATTAAAGTTATGTGTGATGGAGCATTCACTAATATTAGAGGTAATTTTGGAGTGACCACAAAATTTTCAATTATATTAGGGTTTTGTTAAGGATCAACATTGAGTCCATATTTTTTTTATATTGGTTATGTTAATGCTTACAAATCATCTTCAAATTAAAATGCATTGGTATTTACTCATCACAAATGATATAGTTCTAATTGATAAGACATCTTTTAAAATAAGTATAGAATTGGAACATTGGAGAACATATAATTTATTTTGTATAAAATAGAAGATGAAGGCGTAGAATTAGTAAAATAAAAATTTAATATATGGTATAATATTTAATCGATGTGATATTAAAAATTATTAGTCAATATAATTAGTAGGTAAAATAATATCTATATAGGTTTGATTTAGATATTTTTTATCTTTAAGACAACAAATTAGGGATATAGATGATGATGTAACTTTTAGAGTTAAGGTTAAGTTAAAATAGAGATGTGTCTTAGCTCTATGCAAGTCTTGAAACAAAGGTGAATTTTATAAAATAATAATTAACCATGCTGTGTTATTGATCCATATATTGGATAATAAAAGGTTGTTGAAAACTTAGTTGAGTATGTTAAGATGCATGCATGACATGAAAGATAAACTAATAAATGATTATATTAGAGGGATGATTGGAGTAGCATCTATTGAAGATAAGATTATTGAAAAGTGACTTTAGGTGGCTTGATCATGTCAACAAAGGGTAAACAATACATCTGTTATATAAATCAATAAAACTAATGTCGAAAGATCACGAAGGAAAACCACTAGAAATTAAGTTAGCATGGATGGAAGTTTCTAAAAAATATTTGCGAAGTTGGGATGAGGTTAATGACTTTAAGCCTTCTTGCAAAACTCCACCGGATCGAATGAAAATGTTGATTTATCATGTCAATTGTAAATAGTTGGGATGAGGTTAATGATGGTAATGTTGCTGGTTAAAGCTATATAAACTTTTTTGTCCAAGTGAATTTCTGACAGGAAATTTGACTGATTGAAAGAGAGACTATTCATTTATCTCAAAAAAATTTATTCATGTTGCTTATTATATTGAAAGAGAAATGTTGAAAAAGTAATTTGTTAGTATTGCCTTCCTCGTATAATTATTAGTTGCTAGGTTTCACTTTTAACCATTCTGGACATCATCATTTACTATTTTCTAAACATATTATATGCTTCCATGCATTTACAATATTTTCACATTAGAGTTAGAGTTTGTTTGGGGCGGCTTTTTTACTGCTTCTTAAAATAGTTTTCTTAAAAGCCTTAGATTGATCATGTTGATGTATTTTCCCTATTAAAATCAAGTACACTCTTTGATCATGTAAATTCACTTGCTGGCATTGCCTGTGTTACTCTTTCATGCACCGGTTAACTACATGGTTCAATTTGTCATCCCAGTCTTCTTTATTCATGAAAATGTAGCAGAAACCATCCGAGTTTCAGTCCAAGTACCCAAACGAAGATCATACCAAGGAAGAGGAGGAAGGTTTGGCTGAGGATGAACATGGCGAAACTCTATGCGGTGCGTGCGGAGAGAACTACGCAGCAGATGCTGATGAATTTTGGATCTGCTGCGATGTCTGTGAGAAGTGGTTCCATGGAAATTGTGTCAAGATCACACCAGCAAGGGCCGAACACATCAAACAATACAAGTGCCCCTCATGCAGCAGCAACAAGAGATCTCGGCCCTCCTGATGCAGAAATGACCAATCGGCAAGTATTTTTTTTCCTTCTTGTATTATGGTGGCCTTTTTCACAAATGTGTAAGAATGTTTTCTATATGGCCTCTTTCATACTTTGTAAGGGAGATTGCCGTCTTGCTCTCTTTAGCTTGTGGTTGTAGGCTTAGGCGATTAGTGTTTGTTATGTTTAAGCTTTTATGTATCGCTGATTTAGTTGTCTATTATTTATTTATATATTCCACATAAATGCTTCAGATCACGCATAGGCTAAATGTGCTTATCATTTCGTGCTTCATAGTATCTCTTACTTTGATAAACAAGTTAAGGTTTTGAATTTTGATGTGTTACTAGCATTCTTGTTGCATTATATTATAAAAGTGTCCACTCGTTTGGAATGGCTTTCTTACTGCTTCTTAAAGCAGATTTCTAGTAAAAAAATTAATTTTTTGTACTAGAAAGCTGCTTTAAGAAGCAATGAGAAAGCCGTCCCAAACGAAGCCACGAAGATTGACGAAGCTTTAATCTTCGTGGCTTCGTTTGTGACGGCTTTCTTATTATTTATAAGTTATTTAAGTACAAAAATCTCATAAAATATTGGAAAAAATAGTGATTTAAAATTGTTCCAAACGAAGTCTTATAACGCTCATTACCAATAGAATGTTCTATTTTATCCGTGTGGGCAAAAAATTACTGGGGATTTATATATTGAATACTTAAAACGAAAAACTTAAATATTTAACGCATAAAACTTACTATTAATTTTATCTGTCACTCTATTAGCCCTGCCTCTTACTCAAGCAAAAGATATTGATGGGACCACAACTTGTGCAGAGTAGAAGTCGTGACGATTTCTTGTTAGCGGAAGGCCATTGATCGAACCGAATTGGTTACTTGTGTAGTCTCATGATTGTTGATGACGAACTTTTATTTGGTCCGGTGAACGTACGTAGGGCTACGTTCGGCCGGCACTAAGATCTCAGGCACAAAACGAGAAATACTGAGCAAATACCGAGTAATACTAATAATAACGAGAAATATTATTATGTGAAAATAAAATACCGAGTAATACCAAGCAATACCAAAAAATACTGAGTTTTTTCTAGAAAAACTCGGTATCTTTTGGTAAGACTTGGTATTGCTCGGTATTACTCGGTATTGGTCTTCCCAGAGTGGTATTCCTCGTTATTATCAAACAATACCTAGTAATACCGACCAAATATTGAGCAAAAATCGAGTAACAATCCTTTGATCGAACATAGATCTACGTCCGGTCAGAAGACATAATAAAAGTTGCTTGATGACAAAGAAGAGAATAGGAAGTTGCGGCGAGATCTTTCTAAGTAGGCATTAATAAGACTAGCGGTGTGTGCACCCAATATCTTCTATTAAGAAGAGCTGATAAAGTTATAAACAAATTGCTTTTTGGGAAGGGAGAAGACCATTGCTCATGTGTTAATGATAAATGTGAGGAAGATTATGTTACTTCAAAAATTGAGGGATATGCGAGTAAATAGTAAAGTTTAGATGTTAAATATATATAATATGAGAGTTTAAATGATATGGTACATAAAGCTCCCAAATTTTAAATATGCATAATGCTCATGAGGGTGAATTGGTTGCTTTAGATGAAAGAAAATGGTCTTTATTACAGGACGTTGAATGTCGTCTTAAAACCAATCAAAATGTGTCAAGTCATCCCTTCGTTCAGTACTACTTAGTATCGTGATTAGGTATCGTTGATATGACGCATTTTTGGTTGGTCTCTAAATGAAGTTTTACGTTTGACCTTCGCACATAATAATTTCTCGAAAGACGACTCATAAGTGATGTATTTTATGAACTTTGTATTTTTTACTATTTGCTGCTCTAAAATCCAATCTGTTGAATTAGCTCTTGCGTTTTGATAGCCTCTCCACTCAAACTTTTATTTTATCCGGTGAACGTAGGCTCCTCTACGTTCGGTTTTAGACCAAAACAGCGCAATACCGAGTTTTTTCAAAAAACTCGGTACAACTCGGTACTCGGTACTCGGTACTCGGTATTGCACGTTTTTGGCCTAAAACCGAACGTAGAGGAGCGTACGTTCACTGGATGTAATAAAAGTTCCTCCAAACATATTAATACTTTAATAGCTAATCAATTTTATGAATTTGGTATGCTTTATTTGGTGGGAGACAGGAAATTCACCATTTACAGAAGAAGTAGAACAGAAATCGTACCAGAAAATGAGAAGAAAAATGTGGGGCAACGTGCTGCACATATGGTCCCAACCATGTAAGTTTACGAAAGGTTTCACAGCGCTCAATCGATTTAGGGTTTTGCTGTGCTATTTGTGGTGTTAAATCGAATTAGGAATTCCTCGGCGAATTGTTTCCCTAATCTTATGGGCTTTATAGGATTATTTGTTTTTTTTAAAATCTTGTTTTGTTTATTTTTAATATAAATAATGTTTACTATTTAAAAATCTGTTATTATTATTATTTTTTTAAAAAGTTGAATAAGTTTTTTTTTTTTTGAGAACCGCGGAGTTACAACATTCGGCAAACAAAACAGTAAAAAATAGTATACACGAGCTAAAAATCAAAACAATAAAAAAGACTGATAGAGATCAATAGAGGGCTCAGCAAAAGTCCGAGGCTTCCAGCATCCCTGTAGCCTCGCAAGGACCATCTAGTAAGGTGAATAAAGTGGACAACGAACACCCAATTTGAGGACATCACCAAAGGTTGCCACCAGCAAGACGAAGAGGACATGAGCCCCAGCCACATCATTGCCCCATCCTCGATAAAAAAATAGCAAATAAGCGAACCAAGTAAGAAATTAGATAAGAAAAGATAAGGAAAACTGTTTATCTTCTTCTTCTCCCGCCTCTCCCACGAAATTTCCCACGAGATGCAATAGTGAGGACGGGTCTATCACGAACCATTTTAAACTCGTTCCAGGATCAGAACCACCTCAAAACTCCGAAAGAGAGTCGTAATCGGATTCATCTTTAGACGAAAAATGCAACAAATCATCATGGGACCTTACATCCACTCCAGAATTAACATTCACCTGGTGCATCAGAGCTTGGAGGGCCATCACATTCACAGGAACATTAACCAAATTGTGAGATTTAATCAGCATTCCTTGCACAACCGAATTTTCCACCCGTCCACCCATCTCAATTGATTCCACAGGTTCAACAACATTCTGCACTCTAACACAATCCTCCAAAACACAAACAAGAGAATCGACGTTAACCAACCCACCATCGATGGAAGGCAGCAAAGAAGGTGCGGGCTCTAAATGAACTAAAACAGGACAAGAGCCCACAACATCACCAATTCCCGGCACCAGAATATCAGTTGGAGAAAAACCAACCTGATTACCAGGCAACACATCAACACCAACCAAAGGGGCAGGGGAATCCCCATCAGCAAGGGTACAACCCGGAGATTCAACAGAAGGTAATGCCGCGAGAACAACCTCAGTATTAGCAACAACACTACCCAAAGCTTCCAGCACAGAAGGAGCATCACCCATATCAGCATTAACAACACAGGTTGGTGTTAAATTAGCAATCGGAATAGACGATTCGTTAGGATTCACAGACGCAGCAGGACGATAATTACCCGAAGAATGCCCTATACATTTACAAACAACACAGAACTGTGGAAATTCATCTAAAACCACATCCTGAACATAACCTAAAGTTTCAGAGCCTAACAAACTTGCTTAGGGTAAGATTTTGTTATGTCAAGTTCGACTAATACACGGGCATTCGACGGACAGAAACCAACAGACATAGCTTCATCGATTTTTAGAGGCTTGCCAAATAATTCACCAAGCCCAAACAGAATCCGCGGAGAAAAAAAATGAGGACGAAGACGCGGAAACGAAATCCAGATCGGGATAACCGGCGACTAAACACCGATATCCAAGCTAGGCGACCATTTAGTAAGTTTCATATAGCAATTGAATACAAGGTAGGAACGGTGACAAAAAACCCTACAATAGTCTTAGATCATTGGAAAGTTTGATCAAAATGTGAGAGGGATCCAAAACAGTAACAGATACTTCTCCTTTAAGCTTCAAATTGAAAAAAAAAATTACGAATAGAGTCAAGAGGGGGTCGTTTAGAAGGAAAAAAGCCAACTAACGAGAACTGAAAAGGTGCAGCAAGCTCTTTGATTTCCTCGTCAGAAATCCATAAGGACGGCAAACCACGGTAAGTAGAAGTCCTCAAATCCGGAAAAGAAGGTGAAGAACCAGCAAGATCTTCAAGAAATGACCTAGAGTGAGAAACCCCGCCAAAAAATCTGGGATCCTTCAGTTTATTCGGCGCCATGCTGGCACCGCCGGCGAAAACGAAAAAAAACCAAGCTAAAAAGCCTTCAAAACCAAAAAACAAAACTAGGAAAAGAAAAACTTCCCTGAAGCTTGGAGATCACCGGAGCGAAAACCCCCGCTTGTGGAAAAATTATTGCGTACTCCCACCTGACGTAGAGATGCGTCCTCCCACCGCCAAAAAACTCGGTTTTTGCTCGGTATTGCTAGGTATTATTTGGTTATAACGAGGAATATCATCATGTGAAGACCAATACCGAGTTATACCGAGCAATACCGAGCAATACCGAGCACATACCGAGTTTTCTCTAGGAAAAATTAGGTATTTTTTTGTATTGCTCGGTATAGCTCGGTATAACTCGGTATTGGTCTTCACATGATGATATTCCTCGTTATTGTTTGGTATTGCTCGGCATTTGCTTGGTATTTCTCATTTTTTAGTGTGATTTTAGCTCTGGGAGGATGCATCTCTACGTCAGGTGGGAGGACGCAATAATTTTTCCCGCTTGTGGGGGAAAACTCAGAGCAGGACAAACCCTAGCAGAGCGATTTGAGTAAGCGGTCTTGAAAATAGTTGAATAAGTTGATTTTGGCTTAGTTTGAGATAAATTTTTTATTGTTTTCTAAAATATTTTTTTAGTAAAAAATTTTTTTTGAACTATTTTTTTCACTAGAAAGCATTAAAAAAGTTGTCCCTAACGAATGTGGATCTCTCATCAAATTATAATTTAAAAATAAAAATTATGAGGCATGATTACTCCCTAGATGACAATGTGGATCTCTCATTAGAGTCTGAATCAAATTCTCATAAATCATAATTTCAAACTTCATTAAAGTTGATTTATTAATTGAAGTAAAAAATATAAAAAAAAACTTATTCTCCATTTTTTTTTACTTTCAAAATTACTCAAAAATAATTGTAGAGGGTCGGTTGGATTCTGATGTCTCAATATTTATTCTAAAATGTCAAAAAATAATTCCGATAATTTACTAAATGGTTGTAATAATGTGTTCGGCCTCGAAATTAAATTTGGATTGGGTCAAATTGACTAGGATGCTAGCTAGCGATCACTGGTAGCAGCAGTGCTTACAAGCGTTCTATAGGACGTGCGATCTATGCATTTGCAAATTTCTCCCCCAAAAAATTATAATCTAATTGTAGAATTCAGGAATTGTTTGCAAATTTTCATCTTCTCCAAATTAGCTGGATTTTTTGTAGACTTACCTAATGGTGTATATTTTCTATATATATATAAAAAAATTTTGTCTCAAAGTAGTTTCTTCAAAAAAGTTAGTGAAGATTTATAGTAAGGTACACGAGTGATTTTATTCTTCATGTAGGCTTCATTTGGAACATCTTTCTTATTACAATCTAAAACAAAATTTTAATATAAAAATTTTTTGAATAAAAAATTTTTGTACTAAAAAGCAGAGCCCTACATGGGGTCCTGGTTGGGTACAGACGCTCTACGTTGGCGGGCTTTACCCACTCAAGCCCACCTATGGTGACTTTCGGGATTTCATACCCACCCACTAACCACGCTTCTTGAATGTAGTCTGCCACGGGTTAATGGCCTTGAGGTTTGCTGCCATTTTCTCTTACTACAACCTTTCAAGCAACATATCAAAATTTATTGTGGTCGCGGCGCGGTTAAGTGATGCACACTACGTAGTAAGGATTATGGTAATATATTACATGCATATGGTAATTATTAATATAAATCGATTTATCCCCTGATGTTGAGTATCCACCCATACCCACCCACGAGGCCATGAGCGTACCCACACCCACCCAATCCCATTAGGTATAGGTGGGTATATGGGTAGGTGTGGGTATAGGTACCCAATGCAGGGCTCTGCTAAAAAGTAGATTTAAAAAGCAGCAATAAAAATGTTCCAAATGAAACCGTAATCTTTTACGACTTTTGAATCTTATTTAACATTCAGGTATATATATATATATATATATATATATATATATATATATATATATATATATATATATATATATATATATATATATATATATATATTATATATATATATATATAAAGTAATCATAAAGCTGGAGTATGATGTTTGATTAAATAATGCCATCAGATTTTGTGAAGATCGGATATAAAGTGATGATTATATGGTCCCCAACATCAAGAGGCTATAGAAGCTTTCAAGAGATGTGTGTTAGATTGAAGTAGAGTTACATCTTTGAAGGCTATAAATATAATCAAAAGTAAGTGACAAATCTCATGGAAGCTGAAGGTACAAAAAAGTATGATAACTATCGAAGATTTCAAGAGATCCATGACGTATTATTGCTTGATTGAAATGGAGAACCTGAAGCACTACCATCTTTAAGAATATTTTATTCGTGGCTTCTTGAAAGAGGTTTGTTTTGAAAAAGGTTTGTTTGTTGCATTGCAAGATTGGTGGCTAGTTGAATAATTTTCTTTTAATCGAACAATGAAGTCCTTTCCTCCAATGTTGATGATGATGATGTAGAAATTGAGCTAATTTTGATATTCTTGTTGATAGTGATGGGTAATATATGTTGATATGATAATTCTTTCATGTAGAATCTTGGATGAGAGGAAAAAACACTTCCTCTTGAGCTTCTTGAGAGAGAGGAGAGAGGAGAGAGGGGAGAGGGGAGAGGGGAGAGATAGAAACATAGAACTAAAACTTTATTTGCTTTGGCTTGGAATCTCATTTCAAATACAATCAAGCCTTATTTAAAGGCTTCTAATGGTAACATAAGAAGCTACACAGGAAACAAAGCAAGAAATACAAATGGATACAAATGAAACTAGCTAAAAGAAAGTACAAATCTTGGACCAATCACAACATTTCATGTATTTCTTTTATTCTATAGCAATTTGATTCTCATTTTTCTTTTCATGTACAAGTTTTATTGATATATATTATAATTTGATTGTGATAAGTTTTGTATATGTCTCAATCTTAACCAAATTTTTATGATATGTGTTAAGAATATTCATGAAGAACTTTCTTTCAAATTTTGGCTGCTTATACGTTATTAGAATGTGATATCATCCCAAATCTTAACATGCGATGAGAGATGTATAAAGAAAACCATTTTTGATCTATTTAATATTATTTGTTAGAGTATTACAAATGACATTAATCTATGATGAAATATGTCAAATAAAATTCTCTTGGGATCTATTATACGTTAATTGAAATAACCATATATCCCAAATTGAGGTGAGAATTTTATTCTTAGACTATTACTGACCATTTGATAATGGTCTCTATGCCACAACATAAGTTAGAAGGTGTTTCCCCATTGAAGTTCTTTATGTATTGTGATAAGCTAAGAGTATGTTGAAAAACTTTTCAGGCCAATGCTTCCCAAATTTTTTAAGGCTTGATTTTTATTCGCTAAGAATGGTTTGATTTGTGAGTTCATGACATCCATCCATTTTAGGATGTGTGATAGCCATATGATCTATTTGAATATAAAGATTTTTGCAAAAATGATGTAAATGTCTTTTTTTTAGTAAATTGGGTCTTAGTACTAGTAATAACTTCATATGGAGTCCAACACAATAAATGACATTATTCCAAATAAATTATGTAGCATGAGCCTCAATAATTTTTATAAATGGTTAAGTTTCTACTCGCTTGAAAAAATAGTTAACATCTAAAATAATAAGCTTTTGCTATCCAGTGACTATTGGAAAAAGGTCTCATAATGTCCATACAATAACCTTCCTCGTAAGTGCACACTCATTTAAGCAAACATCCCGGTTAAGTACACAAAAATTTAACAAAAACTTAGGGTTCAATATTTAGAACTTGAACATGTCATAAATGATTATTTGATATAAGTTTTGCAATTTTTTACATTTAACATTGAGGGTTATTGCCCGAATATTTCTTTAAAATAGTTCAAATGATTTTCTAAGATTATCGAATCGACCAACTTACGCTCAAAATTTTTTTTCTTTAGCTTCTTCAGACATCAACACAGAGCGTTTAAGGATTTTCTCTCTAATATCCCAGACCTTTTGGATGGAGCCTTCACTCATGCCATACTCTCACGCTAGAGCATGCTTAATGGGAGGATTCATCTTGCTCAGCTTTGAGATTATCTCACATCATTGAGACTCATTCAATCATTTTTGTTTGTTTTATTCAACATCTTCCAAAAGATAGGCAAGATGTTGTACTTAAACGTGCTATGAATCGACTGCTGGCGTGCGAATGGGAGTGAAATCCTTCCACAGGAGCTAGAAGTGCGGACGACTGGATTAGAGCTGGGCGTACAAACGGTGGCTGGGCTTATGAATAGAGCTAGGTGTGAAGACGGGAGAATGGTTTTGAACAGTCAATTGAGAGCTAGGCATGCAAACGGCTGGATGAGAGAGTGGTTTATGAATGGAGGATAGGAGCGGGGTGTGCAGACACGGATGTTGTGTGGCTTGCGAATGGGAGTGGAATCCTCAACTAAACTAAAGTACACACCTACCAGTTAGGTATGCATGAAATTTTTTGTTTCAACATGCGTACTTAACCGAGAGTTTATTGTACTTTATTAAGTGGCCATGAGCTTTGGAGAGAAAAAAAAGTTTTATTAGTGGTATATGAATGAGATTATAATGCTTTTGACAATTATTACATTTTAACATAAAGTCCAATATACCATGTTTAATCATTTTTCATATCTAGAGATTTCTTTTGGGCAAGCATTGCATTTGTAAGTGCACCCAATATATCTTTAGTGGACTTATTGGAGTGCATACTCAGCCTCTAGTGGTAGAAGGCACTTTTTTTACCCTATGAATGCTTTTCATATATAATTAGTCTTCATTCGTGTTAGAGTTTATTATTTTTCTCTTGCGCTATCGCTCTGAACTCAACCTAATACATCTTGGATCATCTTTATGATCCTCTCTTCCATCTCCATCAAATTGTGATGGGTTATTAAGTTTTGGTTCGCCATGTTCACTGATGATTCATTGACTCCTAGTTCTATTGTTGTTGATGTAATGTTTGTCTTTTAGTTACTAGCATTAATCTATGTTCATTGCACCATAAAGGATGTTAGATCCAATTTTCCTGTGGGCAACACTTGACCCTATTAACTACTTTAATGGGTTATACTAAGAGAACCAAATGCGAGTATCAAACAATATGGAGAATAAATGAGACATTGAAAGGGCTACAAATAAAATCCTGCATCTAGGAAAAAAAATAAAAAAATAACATATGATGTGATAGTTATAGATTGACAGAAACAGATAGAATGAGCTGAATGGTGCACACTTGGTCCTTCACTTCTAACGTGGCTTGAGGAGGCACATGATAAGTACCTTGAGTGATTCTTTAGGGTTGAATCCTTGTGTGAGACTTGAAAATTGAGTGCATGGGGAGAGTATATAAAGGTAAGCCCATCGGGATAACATGCAAGTCCTTTGGATGAATATGACTATGAGACAAGGAAGAGGATAACTAATAGATTCATGATGATGACCACTATAGGAGTACCTGAAAGTTCAGTATCTGAATTGACATATTCTAATCCGATTGAAAAAGGCAACAAGAAAAGGAATTCGGGAGGAAGAAGATGATTTTTTAGCTGCTTCGGGTCATTCTCAGCCTTCGACCCATTTCAAAAAGTTATCTAGATCGAGGTATGTCACATTATGCCTATCTCCGTCTTAAAAAATATGATAATTTACCAATTTTTTTTTTATAAAATTTATATTTCTATTAGCGAAAAATGAGTATAACTTTGCGCCAAAAAAACTTTTTTCGTGTAACTTTTTATATATTATAGATATTTTGATTATGAATATTTTGAATATTTTTTTTAAAAATTTTATATCGAGTTTCTTGGAATCTATGCTGTTAATTAAATAAAAAAATAATATGGACATTGAAAATTAAGGTACTAGTACAATGAATGTCATAAAATAATATTTTACACAATTCTTTATTTGATTATGTTTTGACATTATAAAATTGTTAACTAAATTTTATTTAGCTGTTATAATATAATGAAATATATCACTACGGGAAAATTGGTCATTGGCGACAGATTTTTCTAGTGAAATTGCACGATCGAATTTCCGGTGGTAATGAGATATATTTTCTGATAGATTTTTTTTTTTCGCTGGTATAAATCGCGTAGAAAACTAAAATTGGTGATTTATTTCTAGCAGTTTGCTGTGATTATAACCATAAGAAATTAAAAAAAATAATTAAAAAATGAATTAAGCCGCCCGACTGCCTCCCCATGCTGCCCCACTACCATAGGATTCAAACTCATACCAAAAGAAACATCAAACATCTATCCATTTTGATGGGAAGGAAAATGCGTTAAAAATTTACTCTTTTATATTTAAACTATAGTAATACAAAAATTTAAATTTACAACATATTTAATTAAAATTTAAAATTAATAATTAATTAAATTAAGTTAGTTAATCAATAATTAATTACAATAAGTTATTAAATTAATAGTTAATTAAAATAAATTATTAAATTTATACTTAATAAAAATAAAGTTTTAAACTATATAGAAAAATGCATAAAATTAATAATCAAGTTAAAAATGAAAATAAAAATATATAATTAATTTAAAATGAAAATGAAAATTAATAATTAATTAAAATAAAGTATTAAATTAAAAAAATAATTAAAAAATATTAACTTAATAATTTATTAAAATAAACTATTAAAATTCTTAATTACTGAAAATAAATTTTAAATCAACTGTAAAATTCCAACCGAAAGAAATTCAACGGAACTTTCCGCCAAAAAATTTATCTCATTGTATTCAATTGGAAAATCGCTGGAAAATTGACCGCCAGTAATGAGTAATTATTTTCCTGTAGTGTATGCTTATGTGATTAGATATATGCTAATTATATGATTGAAAAATATTTGTTGTGAGCTATAAGGGGCTAAAATCTTTTGAGATTTTGTCTGTATCAAGGATTATTTTGATACCTTTAAGGCATGTTATGGTGACTATAAATCTATGTTCTGGTGGCTATGAGCTACGTTATGGGCTTGTGGGCATGTTTTATTGCTAAAGCACAAAAGGGAAATATAAGAAGTCAGAATCTCTTGAGATTTTATTTACGACTGATATAGGTGATGTGAGCTGCTTTTTGATATAAACTATTTTATAATTTATCTGTTAAGTATTATTATAATTAATATGATTTTATTACCTTTCAGTATAAATAATGATTTATTTGATTACATTGATTGATTTAAATATTCAGTAAAATATTTATTAAAATAAAAAAATTTAGAAATTTAGATTGGTTTGTGTAGCATGCTGAGCTGTGATAGTTCATTGTGATGTGCTTGTGATATTCAAGAAATGGGAAAGGAAAGGAGACGTCGTTAGCAGTTCATAATCAGATATGAGATTATAAACATTTCTCTAATTTGATTTTATACATTTCATAGCTGATTTCACTATTAAGTTATGTAGCTTATGCATGTAGCAATGTACTGTAGTGTAGATATATATATTTTTAAATGAAATGAAAGAAACTCGGTAGATAGGTTTGTTTTCAGTACTTGAATGTTTTAGTATTTATGTAGTCTATAGTTTAATTTAAAATAAAATTTGAAAGAAAATCTAAAACATTTCAAAACTAGATTTTGGGAATAGTTTGTCACAGTTCAACACGATGGGACCTGTCCTGATCGGGTTAAGGTGTGACAAGGTGTGTGCTTCTTGTAGCTTTCATTGAGCCATCCATTGAAGAAGGATAGCCTTAGTTAACAAGAACTGTGAGGGAGCAAATCATCTTGAGGCGAGTGCTCCTTAGGGTTAGGGCCTGTTGAGGCGTGTCAACTGGACTCCCAATATGTTATGGTTCCATATATTCAATTTAGGCTGTTAAGCGCAATGCCTATATATCAAACCTTAGGCTCTTTCCAACTGGTGGCGTTTGCGACAGTGATGTCTAACGATGAAAAAGAAATCTCATTTTTGATAGAAAATGAAATTTCACCAAGTTCTTCATATGAGCGATTCTTTTGCAATTCCCTGTCATCCTCAATTATATAATGTATTAATGAAATGACGGTGATCTGTTCCTCTCTGTGATCCACCTCTTGATTGAAATAGAAAATCTGGATGGATTTTTCATGACAGTTTGTGACATTTTCCTCATTGATTTTAATGGATAGAAGCTGCAGTTGGTACGTTTTTATACAGCTAATTTAATGCTTCCTTTGTGTTAGTTTTTTTTTTGCTACTTTCTAAAATAGTTTTGAATACATCACTACAGGAAAATCTTTCATTACCGGGGAGTTTTTCTGATGGCTTTCCGTTTTCGGAAAAATATCCCGGAAATATTTTTCCTATGCTGGTTTTTCCGGCGGAAAATTTGCGGCCGATAAATTTCAAAGCTGCCGGAAATGACCAATTGCTGCCAGTAATAAATGATTTTCGTGTAGTACATAAATTTTTTGAACTAAAAAGCAACTTAAAAAAGGAATAAAAAAGCTGTCACGAATGAAACTATAGAGGGGGCCATGAAAATAAATTCTGAACATTTTTGCAGAATAGAAACAGGCTAGCTAGTCTTTGTTTTTGGTGGGTAATGGTAAAGGTTTGTGGAGCCAGTCTCTATTAAAGATTCATTTTACAATGAAACATTCTTTCTAAGTTTACGTGGAACAAACTCTGACCCCAAAAAAGAAATTCTTCCTATGAAATATTTTGATGGTCTATTTATGAGAATATTATGAGGGATAAATATGATATTTTCAACTCTTCTATGATGCTCAAGGTCAAGTTTTCATATGGTCTCATCAATTTGTAATTAAATTAATAAGGGAAATAATCTTTGAACTACCTAAAATTTATATTATTTAATGATTTTTTTTTTTGCATTTTCATTCTTAAAAGCTTGCAACATATTAGAATGACTAATTAAGAGGTTGCTTAGTTTGTTCGTAAATAGAAATACGATATAAATGGAATGTAATCTACTAATAAATTTAAAATTATTTGGATGAATGTAAAATAAAATCTTGTGATTACTCTTTGTTGTTGGTTTGAAATAAAATAGATGCAGTGCAAATTTCAATGACGGTAGTAGCTGGTTGTTGCGGGTGGCAAGGACAACGACAACGACAAGCTGCAGTCGGTGGCGAGCGCAGAGTTAGCTTGTGCTGCATTTTAAAATTTGATAAAAACAGGCAAATTTTGAATTCATCAAAATTAAACACAAAGCAATTTTAGAATTCACCAACATTTTTTTCTGTATTCTTTTTTCATCAAACAATATATCAATATTTTTGTAATACTTTTCGCTCGCTTTCCATCAAACCAAATAGCTCATAAATCAAACCCAATGTAATGATAAACATCTTGTAGCAAAGATAATAATTACTAGAAATAATAAATTTTATATGAATTTTCCAAAATAAAAAAAATCGAGAAATGTTTTATTATCATTTTCTTTCCAATATCAAAATTATGGACCACCACTGATATTATCATTGGCAATCAACCAACACAATTAATTATTATGTAGTTATATTTTATGAAGTCACTCTTCTGCAACCAAACAGTTCCTAGCATAAATGCTAAGCATTATTATAAAAAAGAATTAAAACACTTACAGATGCATGCAATCATTAAAACTGTAAGCAAAAATTTTTATGAAAAAATACTAAACATGCATGATTTAATTATAATAATTAAGTTTCAACAAAAGCACACTAAACTATTTAAACAAAGCTTACATAAACTGTTTTGAATGTAGATATAAACTGAGCTCTTAAGATAACTACCTGATTATCCTCTCGCGCTATAAAAACCGCACAGATTACATTGAAGGCTGAAGGTGAAGTAAACATGGAACGAATTAATTCTTATGTTTATTAATTGATGATATTTTTGTCAAATAGATATAGAAATTTCATGATTATTCGACAAGTTTTACGCTGAGCCAACGTAAAATCCGACACGAACCTGACCCAAAAATTCTGAGTTAGGGTCAACCCGGACCCGAAACAGGTTAGTTTGGTTTCAACAAATCGACATGTTTCAAAAATCGGGTCGGGTTCTGGTTGACCCAAAAACCTGAAATTGATCCGTTTTTGACCCGAAAACCTGAAATTGACCCTTTTTTATCTGAAAATCGGAGATTGATCCCTTTCTTGACCTGAAAGCTAGTAATTTTTGGTTTGCCTGGGTCATTCGGGCCGTGTCGGGTTGACCCGGACCCAAGAGGATCTGGTTCAGATCCAAAAAACCGACTCATTTGCAAAAAGGTTAGGTTCGGATTGACCCGAATAGTGTGGGGTAAGTTTTGGGTTCCACCCGAACCCGACCCATGACCCGAAATTAATTAATGCCCTATGGTGGCTGGTGACTACCTAACTCAGCCTTTCATTTTTCTCATCCAAGACTTAGAATTTGATAGCGACAGTGTTGACAACCCCACATAGTGGGATAAAGACTTGTTGTTGTAGATAGGAAAAAGTGTGAACTAAACCCTAAACTTTGGATTTATTCTGTTATTTAACTATGGCTATAGGACCCATCCATGCATGAAAAGATAATAAGCAGTATGCATGTTTTTAGCTATTGCATGGCAGCAGTCTCATTACAGGAAAAATGTCAAATACTGGCGGTTTGAACCGGCGGTTTATGGACCGTCGGTATTACCGGCGGCGTCGCCGGCGGTCTAGCCGTCGGACTCTAACGACGGAAAAATCGGCGGCTTAGCTACGATACACCGCCGGTAATACCGACGGTCTATAAACCGCGGTTAACCACGGATATCAATATTAACCGGCGGTTAAACCGCGTTGATAAGTGATTTTTTTCCAGCGGTCCAGACCGCCGGAAAACTGCCGGTAAAAGCCCTAATACGGCCGCCTCGCTCCGCTCATTTCATTTTTCGCTCATCCTTCTCTCTCTCGGTCGCTCGCTGTGGTGTCCTCGCTCGTCGATCAGCCCCCGACGAAGGAAACTCCGGCTGCCGACCCCAGTCGACCGCCGCCGACCCCAGTCCGACCGCCGCCGACCCCAGTCTGACCGCCGCCGACGAGTCTACTCCGACGCCCGACCGCCGACCGATTCCGACCCCAAACAATCCGATTTCTATTTTAAGTTATTTTTCATGATTTTTCTTTGATTATTTGGTGCTACTCCATGTTATATTATGTTTATTTTAATGTTTCTATACTTTAAAAATGTGGGAGAGAGTTATGGGGCATAGGTTTAGGTGTTGATACTAATGTTTCTCAAATCATTTGGATTAAGCTTGGTAGGTTTACAATGGAAGTCATACATTTTTTGAGAGGTTTTGATGGAGAAATATATGAGAATAAGGAGGATCTATATATGATATTTATCTATTTAGAGAAAAACATATGTTAATATTCAAGAGAATGCTATGGAGGGTTCTTAAGAAGAAAGGAGTTAATAATGCTTATATTTAAATCATTAAAAACCGCCGGTAAATCTAGACTAACCGCCGGAAAAAGCCGCCGGTTTTCAGCGTTTTTCCTGTAGTGTCTGCTTCCCTTTTAAAAGTAGAAGAGTTGAGCTCATAATGAATTAAGTAGATGGGGTATCATTTAGATCTAGATAAGTCAGAATCACGCGATCTCTCTCTAACTTTCTAGAGTGAGAAGCTCCGCTAGGGTTTTCTTCCACTCCTTCGCTCGCGCGCCTTTTTTTCTTCTCCCGCCTTCGTTGGAGGGATCCTATGGATCCCTCCCTCCACCCTTCTTCCTTTCCGCCTCTCTCTAACTCTTCTCCTCCAGCTTTCACCGGTGCTTCTTCTGCTTTACCGTGGGATCGTGTTTTTTGCTATCCCGCCAGCCTCTGAAGAGTTCACCGTCTCCACTATTCAAACTCCGGATGAGCCTATCGACTTCCGACTTCAGATATTGCTGATGCAGTTGAAGAGCTGAACCTATCCCTTGTTGGATACTCCTTGGGTAAACGCCCTTTCTACGAATCTCTTCTGAATGCTGTTAAGAAGCTTTGGGCACTAAAAGGTAACATCAAGCTTATCTCTCTTAGCGATGGTTTTTTCTTGTTCAAATTCTCTTGCCGTGAAAATTTCGAGATGGTTTGGAATAAGGGCACCTGGTTTATTTTTGGTAAACCTTTTATTTTTCGGAAATGGACTTCTCATTTCAGTCCCAAAAGGGAAGAGTTTACCACTGTCCCAATATGGTTTAAAATACATGATTTACCTCTTTGCTGTTGGACACCAGTGGGAATTTCTAAGATTGCAACAAAAATTGGAGCTCCTGTGGCGGTTGACTCTTTAACCGCCTCAAAGTCTCGACTTACGTACGCTAGAGTCTGTGTTCTGGTAGACTGTTCAGCCACTTACCATGTTTCTGTTCCGATTACTGTCGAATGGAAGCTGTTCAATTTAGTGATTCAGTATGAATGGAGGCCCTCTATCTGTGACTTTTGTAAGTCTTTTAATCACTCTTCTGATCTTTGCCCATCCAATCCTAACCCTACTGCCATCCTTCCACCTAAACCCCCACATGGTAGGAGTTCCAGTCGAAGGCCCAGACCTCCCTCAAAAAACCCTACAGGTATTCTCCCCACTTCGTCTTCTCATACTTCCCCTTCTCCTGGTAATCCTATCTCTGAATCGCCGACTGGCATCCAAGTCTCTGAATCGCAGACTGGCTTCCAAGTCACAGAAAGTATTCCTACTCCTTTACCAACCTCTGAGAACATCAATAGCTCAAAGCCCACTATACCTACACAAAATCCTGTTACCAACTCTTCCAATCCTTTTCCTTCTACTTCAGCCACTAATCCTATAACCATCCCTAATCTCAATTCTCCAAACATCCCATCTTCTTCCTCTTTTGACCTACCACCTGAACCACCTTCCTCTTCTAAACCTTCTTACAAACCTTCTTCGAAACCTTCTTCACCTTCTACAAAATCCTCAAACCACCAGCAAAATGATCAATTGCCTCAAAAATCTTCTTCACCAAATAAATTCAACCTTCTTAACCTTTTATCTGACTCTGAAGCAACTTCCAATAACACTCTGGAAGAATGTCTCAAAGACAACAATTTGATGGATTCGGCCAGCTCCTCTCCTCCTCCAAAAAAAAAAAACTACTTCTTCCAACCTTAAAATTTCTGATCAGCCTCACAAAAACACTAGAGGGAAGGGCTCCAAGAAATGCCCTAAATCTAATAGTAAGTCATGATCCTTCCAAACATTACTGTTTGGAATGTCAGGGGTTTCAACCACCCTGACAAAGTGTTCTGCTGCAAAAAAATGGTTACGGATCGTGCTTTAGACATGTTTTGTATTCTTGAAAACCGGATTTTGGCTTCTAATTTGCAAGACCCATGGTTTTGCAGAACTCACACAATCTTTGAGAATGAGCAGAGTTTGGATAATTTCCATTTGGCCAACCCTGGGCGTATTTGGTTAAAATGGAATGTTGACAAGGTTTCTTTTGCTGTAACTAAGATCACTAAGCAAGCTATCACTGGCATTGTTACTCATGGCTCTAATACCTCCTTTATTATTTCTGTGGTTTACGCCTCCAACTCGTTTGATGAACGAAATTCTCTTTGGGACGATCTTAGGAGTTGTTGTCCTAATAATGGTATGGCATGGGCTATTTTAGGTGACTTCAACTGCTGTCGTTATTATTCTGAAAAAAGAGGTGGTACTGATATTAATGACTCAAGGTTGGCACCCTTCAACTCTTTTATCTTTGACTGTAACCTGATTGAACTCCCGTCTTCTGGTAACTTTTTCACTTGGTTCAATCAAAGGGTAGACAATCCCATTCACATTAAGCTGGACCGTATCCTCACTAATGAAGCTTGGATTTCCTCTTTCCCCAACTCTCACTATTTTGTTGGGAATAGCATGGTTTCTGACCACTCTCCACTTTTGTTGGGGAATAACAACAAGAAGGCTTGCAAGAAGAGATTTATGTTCAAAAACTACTGGTGCCATATCCCTGAATTTTGGGAGGTTCTAATTGACACCTTTGCTTCTCCAACTCTTGGCAATCCTATTCATTGCCTATATCAAAAGCTCAAAAATCTGAAGGAGGTTATTAAAGGAAAAAAATGGGAATCTGCTAATTCCCTGGAGGTTAAATGCAATGAATTAGCATCTCTTCAAGAGCATTATCAACTCTTACTTGATCGGGATCCTCTCAATTCTCATCTCTGTGGGATTTTTTAAAAAATTACTACAGATCTTGCTTATTACACCTCTTTGAGAGCTAATTGGATAATTCAGAGAGCCAAGGTAAAATGGCTTAAACATGGTGAAGAGGATCTTAAGTTTCTTTACTCTAAGATCAAGTTAAGGACATCTCACAATAGATGTATCCTTAACTCTTCGATTAGTGGGAATACTCAAACTGCTGATTTTAATGGGATTGTTCATCACTTTCAAAACTTATACAACTCTCCTTCTCCTCCTTTTAATAATATGGAGTCTATACCGGTTGGTAACATGTTGCCTGACTTTGCTAAGGATTTTCTGGTTTTGCCTGTTACCAATGAGGAGATTAGGAAAGCTATTAATTCTGGTTGTTCTTCGTCAGCTCCGGGGCCGGATGGGTATAATACAGAATTTTTCAAAAGAACTTGGCACATCACTGGAATTTCTGTTTGTAACGCGGTGAAGTCTTTCTTTAACAAGTGCTATCTTCCTGATAGGACTAAAGCCACTGCAATTGCAGTTATCCCCAAGAAAACTCATGCTGATTCCATTCAAGACTTCAGGCCTATTTCCTTGTGTAATGTTTTTCATAAAATAATTGCCAAGATTCTTGCTTCTAGGCTTAAGCCTTTTATGCCTGAAATCATACATCACGGCCAAGCTGCTTTCATTGCAAATAGGATCTCTTCTGAGAACTCCATCCTTGCTGCTGAAATTCTCGGTTTTATCTCTAAGACCCATAAGGAAAGATTTTTCTGTGCCAAATTTGATATCAGGAAAGCCTTCGATACGGTTTCTAGGGAATTCCTTTTTGCTAGGCTGGCTCAAAAGGGGATTCCTACACTTTTTCATTCAGTGGATAAAAGCTTGCATTAATGACATTAAGTTCTCCATTTGCATTAATGGAGGTCTTGAAGGTTTTTTTAACTCATCTTCCGGTATAAGGCAAGGATGCCCTTTGAGTCCGTTCTTGTTCTGTTTTGTTATGGATGCTCTCTCTTGTCTTATTGAAGATAACAATCATATTTACAAGTTTGAAGGTTTTCATTACGGAGATTTTCACTTGTCTCATTTGTCCTATGCTGATGACTTGCTTGTTTTTGGGAAGGCTGATACCACTAACTGTGATAATCTTATGAACATCCTGAACCGTTTTTCATGTCTCTCTGGCCTCAATCTTAACCTCCACAAAAGCTCTCTCCTTTTTCCTCCTTCAGCCAACATCTCCTCATCTATTTCTCAAGCTCTATACATTCACACTTGCTCTACTACCATTCCTTACTTGGGTATTCCCATTGCTTTGGGGAGAACCAAGCTTTCGGATTTCTACCCTCTCCTTGATAAAATTACTAATATGCTTTCCGGTTGGAAAGCTAAGCTTCTTTCTTTTGCAGGTAGACTTCAATTCATCAAATATACTATCACCAACCTTGTGGCATATTTTGAAGCATATTGACAATGCTTCTGACCCCTTGCTATTAGAGGATCGATTCTTCCTAAAACTATTTTGAAGCATATTGACAAGGCTTGCTCTAAATTTCTTTATCATAGTGGTGATCATTCTAAGAGACTGCATCTTATATCTTGGAGAAATACTTCCATGCCTTTTTTCAAAGGTGGACTTGGCATTGCTTCCTTACATGCTCTTAGGTCAGCCTTCAATTGTGAAGCTATTCTCAGGATCTATAATCTTGATTCGCAACTTTCCAGATGGTTCAAAATTAGGTACACCTCCCCTTGGAAGCCTACTCCTCGGCACAGCACAGCTTTTTGGAAAAGTTTGCAAAATGCACTTTGACTATTATTGCTTTCTGTTTAAAAGCTACTTTAAGTTTCATGTCACGCATACCCATTGCTATTCTTTGGGACAATTGGTGTTCCAACGGCTCTTTACTGGATTCCTTTCCACATTTTGATTACTCAGCTTTCATTCAGGATTCTACTACTCTGGCTAATTGGATGGATGGGTGCTCTTGGTTCCTTCCATCTTCCCTCCCCTCTCAGATGGCTGATTTTATTACCTCAATTCCTATTGCCAATAGTGCTAGCAGACACCTTGCTTGGGAGAACAATGAAAATGCAACGTTCAAGGATTTCTATAAAGAATATTTTGCTTATGAAAATGATGTTGATTGGGCTTATTTGGTCTGGCACAAAAAACATTCTCTTAGGCACTTTGTTTATTCCTGGATGGCTCTCTCTAATGGTCTCAAAACTTCAGCTGCTTTGAGTGCTAGAAATATTGTTATTATGGACCTTAGCTGCCCACTTTGCCATCTTCACCCTGAAACCACTGCTCACCTTCTGTTAGAATGCAACTATTCTTTTCAGGTTATATGTAAGCTTATCCCTCAATTTACAAGTTTCCTCCTTAGACCTAATATTGCTCAAGCGTTTCAGTTTATTTCTGGGTTTGATTCTTCTAAGGAGGTTAAGCTTGGGCTTTTACTGATCCTTAACGTTACTGTGTACTTCATTTGGACTGAGAGGAACTCAAGGAAGTTTAATGGGAGGATTTCTTGTGCTATTACGTTGGCTAAGAAAATTTCTAATGTGGTTTACCTGAAACTTGATAGTTGGAAGTGTGGAAATTCGGTAAAAGAAAAACTTATGGTGAAATATCATTAATCTGTCTTCTGCCGGGGCATGAATTCTCTGTCTGTTGCTTCGTTGCCTGCTGGCTTGAGAATTTTTGGGTTATTTGCTGCTGGACTATGATTTTTCTGGGAGAGGATTTGTATTTTGATGGTCTGTTATGTCGTGGTTGGAATTTCATCACCTTTTTCGCTGGTATGGTTCGGGAAGCTGAAAGTTCTTATGGCAGGAATTATTTCATTGTGGGATTTGCTGGTGGCATTTCTCTTTGCTGCCCAAATCTTACTGTTGCTGTGGTGGAGCCGTTCGGGATTCGTTTCATTGGCAGGCTAATTTTTGAGTATAGGACGATGATGAATCCTGCCTCTCCTTTTGGATGGTCTACGGGCAACCAAAGGAGCATGATCCAAATCATGACAAACCAAATCTTATTCTGAGTCCTGGCTGGGCAGACCCTCTTGTCTGCAATTTTGCTTCATGTATTTTTGGTCTTATAGCTCTTATAGTTTTTATAGTTTTAGCATTTTCCTTTTTTGCTGCTTGCCTTCTTTTTGTTTAGGCAATGCTTTCTTGTTTTATTTACTTGTAATTCAGTTTCTTTTTAATAGAATGGGCATTGCCCTCAAATTTCCCCCAAAAAAAATTAAGTAGATGAACAAAATATGATGCATTTCTACCCTTTTATATGTAATCTGGTGGTTGTTATTCTCTTATAGTATATTTGTCTTCCTCAGCAAGCCTTAAACATTAAGATGAACTTCTCCTTTTTTAATCTGAAGCCACATCCCCTCCTTTATTGCTTTGTTAGAAATGGTTAAGGATTAAGGGGAAAACCATCTGTGCTTCTGACCCCTTGAGCTGTACCAAGAAGGGGGGATATGACCACTTCAGGAGCTACTGTGAAATTTAGCTCATTTAAGTGGGCCACTAAGAGACTGTGGTCCTTCCTTTGATAGATTAATTTCTCTGTGAACTTTATTAGAGTTGTCTTGGCCCTATGAGGTTCATTATGAACACAGAGCCCTAGAATAGTAAGCAGCAAAGTTATAATTTTTGCATGAAAATAACAAGTACAGCACATGATAGCCAACCAACTCATTGATCACTCTATATTATCAAAGATGTACTTAGGCTTTGTTTGAGACGTCTTTCTTACGGCTTCTTAAAACAGTTTTTTGATACAAAAATTAAAATATTTGTACTAAAAAGCTACTTTAAGAAGCAGTAAAAAGCTGTTTCAAACAAAGTCTTAGGCAATTAAAAGAAATATTTACTTACATAAATTTAAGTTATTAACACAAATTACTTTATAAATATCAATCAATATTTAATTTTGGATAAATTATATATACTTTTCTTCTTTATAGATGAAGAAAATATACATAGCTCTCCTATATATTTTTTGTAAATAATTTTTTTTCTTTAGTTTTGTATTTAAGTATTCCATTACTTCTTATAATCTCTCTATAATTCGAAGCTCCTTGTACTCTCTTGGAGTCATCATCGTACTCATGTAGAAGCTTCTTTTACTCTTTCGACTTCAGTACTATATAGTTAACTGGCGGAGCGAGAAACCCAAACAGGTATTATGTGATGCTTAAATTTATAGAAGAAGATTATAGAGAAATTATATGTGAAAGAAATGGGCAGAAGTGCTTTATAAAAACTGGCAGCTCCAACTATCAAATGAGGGCACAATAGCAAAAGTAAAATATGCTAAATGTGCATTTTATCATCTTCCTAACGAGCTACTTGATAAACAACAAATTAACATGTTGTTTAGTCTGTGTGTAATCTAATTGTATTGATTAATCGGGTTGTATTGTTACCTCAAATCTCAATTTAATTTGTAGTGCTCACCCTCTCTCTGCTTGTGTTTGGGTGCTATGCATACAAATTTTTTTGTGTACAAAGTCTCGATGTTGTGTACCCAAGCATCCCGTCGTTGTGTACCCAAGAGTCCCAGTGCTATGTTCCTGAGCACCCCATTGCTGAAAACTTTGCTGGGAGAAACGACATAGAGCTTAGCACCGTAATACTCGAAATTCGGCGTTGCAGCGCAGTCAGATGTATCGATGACTATTAATTGAGCAATCAAAATTTTCATCAAATTTATATAAATTGTACTAAATAGTTTTTTTTTAATTACTTTTTAATCAGATAATTGTTTGATAACGTTATTGTCTAAGATATTACAAGAGTTGCTATTTTATACAAAAAAAAAATATATATATATTAGGATGATGAATCACTAAAATAAATATTTTATTATTATAATATACTAAAATAATTTTAATTAGATATAATTAATTAAAATAATAAGTTATTTATTTATTAAATATAATAAATTCTTCTTTTTAAGTTTACCATAATATGTATATTTTAATATTTTAAAACTGCCATTACTGTTGAGAAACTAAAAGCAGGCAGCATAAAATATTACCGAACAAAACCCTCAGGCTTATTTTTGTAATTTCTTGCTACTTGATTTTGTTTCATTTAGGCTTATTAAGCAAACAAAAATACAGCAAAAATTTCTGCTGCGCCAACGATGAAAAAAAAAACCTTTTTTAGAACCGTTAAATTAGATATAGCTTCTAATCAGTTAGGATTTATATGAAATTACGACTAATTAATTTGTTAAACTAAGTATATATTATCTTAAAAAGTTAATTTAATATAATTATATGAAATCCATATAGCATTTATTTTGATCTTTCAGCCAATATCAAATTTTCTTAATAACATAAAAAAAGAATTCCACAATTTAATACAAAACCACAATAGGTAAAATTGATTGTATCAATATTAAACGAACAATTATTACGTCCTCCGACCGGACGTAGAGCTACGCCGGTCGGAGCTAAAATCGCGCCAAAAAACGAGAAAGACCGAGCAAATACCGAGCAATACCAAACAATAATGAGGAATACCATCATGTGAAGACCCAATACCGAGTTATAACGAGCTATACCGAGCAATACCGAGTTGTACGTACAACTCAACGAAAAAATACCGAGTTTTACTCGGTATAGCTCGGTATAACTCGGTATTGGGTCTTCACATGATGGTATTCCTCGTTATTACGAAATAATACCTAGCAATACCGAGCAAATACTGAATTTTTTTGACATGATTTTAGTGCCGACCGGACGTTCCTCTACGTACGTTCACCGGATCAAATAAAAGTTATAGCCTTATAATGTGCTTTTTAGTCACATTACTGAAAGAACCAAAAAATATTATAATAAAATTTCATAAATGATTACTTTGGCTTATGTTTTCTATTAAAATATAACTGAAATTCATATTTGTCATAATTTTAAAATAAAAAAACAGCAAACTATAAAATTCCACTAATATTAATTAATAAAAATGTTAATATGCTAAGTCCAGTGGACCACTAAGACAAATTTAGTTCAGTTGCTCATCATGATTTCACCAATTATGTGACCCTTAAGGTCCACCATCAACGTACCATCATCCAATTGGTGTGCAATGCAGTGAAGGGTCCACTTGTGCTAGCTATATTGCTAATAAATGATGATTCTGTTCTATCCAAATCCAACCACCAGATTGTGGGAAATGAAAAGATATCAAGGCATTGCTTTGCTTCTCTTTAAAATGCTTTGCTTCTCTTTAAAAGGGCTTCTGTAATAGGTTGAGAGGTACTCAAGGACTCAAGGTCACATGGCACAATAGTGATGAATCAATGCAACTGAATACTTAGTTGTTTGTTGCTCCACAGAGCTTAAAAAAGAAAGAGGTCAATTGAACAACCCTTTTTTTTTGGGAGTAGAGAACTCATAAAAGGTCTACGTGTTAATAATAAAAAATCGGTTACAAATCATTGGAGGAATCGATAACCCACTATTGCTTAACGAGCTAAAAAAAAGTCCAAAAATGCCTAAGAGTCAAATTACTTTGCCCAATTACAAATAAAAGCAATAAAAATATAATCTAAAGAAGTTAGTCAAGAAGCTAGATCCAAAAATAAACATCCCAATGTTGACATAGGCAAAACGCACAAACCAAAAAACAGCAAAATATGAAGCGTACAACCAAATTGAGACATGCAGATAGAGAGGTGCATAATAACAAAAAAAATACGCAAGTGATCAATTTTCAGAAAGACCTGCAAGAAGAAAAGCAACGAGCAAACAAAGAAATGCAGCCTGAACCAACAAAGGCTAGCCAACACTCAAATAGAAAGAAAAACATAGAGCCTACCAGAAACAAACCAAAGACCACAGATTGACTAGAACCAAATAAGAAGACCAACTAAAAGAAAATAGAAAAATTGACATCAAAACATCAACAAAACCCACTTAAGCAGAACTCAAACAAAATCGATAGCAACAGCCAGAACCAAGTGTAACCGTCCTAAATCTAGGGAAGCAGAAGACCCAAGCAGAGCACCCCAACATATCAGCCCGAAGGCAGCGACAACCCAAGCAGCCAGCAAACAATGAGGCAAACCTTACATCAAAAGAAGAAATGATAGAAAAGTACTTGAAGCTTAGAGGAAGAATGCCAAACAAAAAAGATCAGGAACTTTTATTGTTTCCTTACGTAAGGTAAACCCAATTTATCCAATCTCACCAAACCTCTCAATAAGTGAAGCTCATTGAAATTATGATTCAATTCAATGGTGGATACTACATAACCATTTTTAGTAAGCCAATCAGCCAAACTATTCACTTCTCTTCAAATATGAGTAAATATATAATCAAAACGATTAAGAAACAATTTAATATTCTTGAATATATATTGAAGATAATCATTATTATAGTTGTTAGACGAAATTAAATTAACTAAAAGCAAAGAATCAAATTCCATCCAAATATTATGAAAATTATGAGACAAGAAAAAAATTCAAAACCATAAGCAATGCCTTTGCCTCAGCAAAATAACATTAAAATGAGGAATGGAGGCAAAAAAAGCAAATATGAAGTCACCATGATGAACTCTAATAATGCCCCAACAATTAGCTCTGGAATGAGATAAATAACCATCTATCTTTAATTTAACCTAGTCCAAGGGGGCCCCGGCTTATTCTAGAAAATGACTTTGACAGACAAATCATTATAATTTGACTCAAAAGAATTTTGGAAAAAAGAAAGCCATCTTTTCTTACCATTAAAATGTTTTATAACAGACTAAATTGGAAGCAACAAGTTTAATGAATTTTATGCTTAAGACCAATGAGACTAATTATATATAAAATCATCTTGATGCCAGAATATTTTTAATAGTTTCTTTCAATCCAAAGCAACCAAAAAATAATATAAGAACCACAGTAGAGATATGACCAGCCTTTTATAACCTTTTTTTTTTTATAAAAACATTGAGCTAGAATAGAATGGAAGTTTGTAATATAAAGGTTCAAGCTCAGCTCCAAAATATTATCTAGAAAGCACCAAATATTAGTAGACCATCAATAAAAACATGATTCATAGTTTCCAAGTTAAAATAACATTGGCATTTGGAGGTAATGTAAAAACCTTTTTTTCTGGAGCATGTCATCAATAGGAATAAAGCCCTTAAAATACTCCAGACTAAAATAGATATACTAGTGGGGATAATGAAATTTCAAATTTTATGAAAACCAGGATTGAAAGGAGATTCCAACCTAAAGGAGTCCCAATTCATAAACATCTTTAGTAGAGAACTCACCATCAATTGATAGCTTAAAGATATGTTGATATGTGGATAATAAGTTTATGCGGCTACACAAATGTTAACAACAACAGAAGAATAAACATGCTCATAAATAAGATCATGATCCCCTTTACAATTAAAAATAAAGTTGGAAACTTTCCAATTGGATAAGGAAAGAGTGTTAAAAATAACATCAATAGAATCTTAACTCAACCAATCATTTTGTCGAAAGTAAGAGGAACCTAAGCCGACTCCCTAATGAATAAAATTCTTAGCAAATCATTTGACTTTACAAATAGGAGACCAATTAACCAATAGACTACCCATTTTATAAACACACTACCCATTTTTGATTTTACAATCTTCATTCTCTAACCAAGACCCATTATTGTTTTTATTTTTATGAATAATATTTTTAATTCTTTTATTATTAGCATGAGCATAAAAATATTTGGTGTTTTTGTCTCCTTCTGAAATAAGTTTAGAATTATCATTTTGTTTCCAAAAAGCTTCTTCTTTCATAAGAAGATATGAAATGACATTTTTGGCTTTAAATAAAAGGGATTTGTTGTCATCAAAACTGTTCAAAATGAGATTATTCTCCAGACGGATAACCTCTTGATTAACTTTGGAAATATTTTCAAATAAGTTACCAAATACATTTTTATCCCACCATCTGATAAATTATTTTAGTCATTCCAATTTTGATGTAAGAGAAATAATGCCATTGGAGCCATCATAATTAAAAAGAGGAGCATTCCAGTTATCCTCCACAATCTTCAAAAAAATCTTTGGAGAGAAGCCACATATATTGAAAACAAAAGGAAGTAAATCCAGTGGAATTGATTTGATTAACAAAAGTAAGAAGATGAGCGTGATCAAAATTAATTCTACTAAGGTGTTTCACAGAAGTATTCTGGAAAGAGGGAATCCAATCAATATTAAAAACAATCCCATCTAATCTTTCCCACATTATGAAATTATACTAGGTAAACTGATGACCAATGAAACCAATGTCATAAAAATCACATTTCATAATCATATGATTAAAATCCTCCATCACAATAAAAGAAGCTTGAGACCCTCCAATCCTCTCATTAACATTAGGAATAATGTTAACATTCCAGTTATCCATCACAAAATCATTTGACTTTACAAATAGGAGACCAACCAATAGACTACCCATTTTATAAACACACTACCCATTTTTGATTTTACAATCTTCATTCTCTAACCAAGACCCATTATTGTTTTTATTTTTATGAATAATATTTTTAATTTTTTTATTATTAGCACGAGCATAAAAATATTTGGTGTTTTTGTCTCCTTCTGAAATAAGTTTAGAATTATCATTTTGTTTCCAAAAAGCTTCTTCTTTCATAAGAAGATATGAAAGGACATTTTTGGCTTTAAATAAAAGGGATTTGTTGTCATCAAAACTATTCAAAATGAGATTATTCTCCAGACAGATAACCTCTTGATTAACTTTGGAAATATTTTCAAATAAGTTACCAAATACATTTTTATCCCACCATCTGATAAATTATTTTAGTCATTCCAATTTTGATGTAAGAGAAATAATGCCATTGGAGCCATCATAATTAAAAAGAGGAGCATTCCAGTTATCCTCCACAATCTTCAAAAAAATCTTTGGAGAGAAGCCACATATATTGAAAACAAAAGGAAGTAAATCCAGTGGAATTGATTTGATTAACAAAAGTAAGAAGATGAGCGTGATCAAAATTAATTCTACTAAGGTGTTTCACACAGAAGTATTCTGGAAAGAGGGAATCCAATCAATATTAAAAACAATCCCATCTAATCTTTCCCACATTATGAAATTATACTAGGTAAACTGATGACCAATGAAACCAATGTCATAAAAATCACATTTCATAATCATATGATTAAAATCCTCCATCACAATAAAAGAAGCTTGAGACCCTCCAATCCTCTCATTAACATTAGGAATAATGTTAACATTCCAGTTATCCATCACAAAATCATTTGACTTTACAAATAGGAGACCAACCAATAGACTACCCATTTTATAAACACACTACCCATTTTTGATTTTACAATCTTCATTCTCTAACCAAGACCCATTATTGTTTTTATTTTTATGAATATATTTTTAATTTTTTTATTATTAGCATGAGCATAAAAATATTTGGTGTTTTTGTCTCCTTCTGAACTAAGTTTAGAATTATCATTTTGTTTCCAAAAAGCTTCTTCTTTCATAAGAAGATATGAAAGGACATTTTTGGCTTTAAATAAAAGGGATTTGTTGTCATCAAAACTGTTCAAAATGAGATTATTCTCCAGACGGATAACCTCTTGATTAACTTTGGAAATATTTTCAAATAAGTTACCAAATACATTTTTATCCCACCATCTGATAAATTATTTTAGTCATTCCAATTTTGATGTAAGAGAAATAATGCCATTGGAGCCATCATAATTAAAAAGAGGAGCATTCCAGTTATCCTCCACAATCTTTAAAAAAATCTTTGGAGAGAAGCCACATATATTGAAAACAAAAGGAAGTAAATCCAGTGGAATTGATTTGATTAACACAAGTAAGAAGATGAGCGTGATCAAAATTAATTCTACTAAGGTGTTTCACAGAAGTATTCTGGAAAGAGGGAATCCAATCAATATTAAAAACAATCCCATCTAATCTTTCCCACATTATGAAATTATACTAGGTAAACTGATGACCAATGAAACCAATGTCATAAAAATCACATTTCATAATCATATGATTAAAATCCTCCATCACAATAAAAGAAGCTTGAGACCCTCCAATCCTCTCATTAACATTAGGAATAATGTTAACATTCCCCCCCCCCCCCCCCCCCCCCCCCCCCCCCCCCCCCCCCACAGACACACACAAAACCAAGGTGGCAGTTAAACCAACTAGCAAAATCAAGTAATTATTGCCACAAGGAAAGTTTACAAGTTCTAGTGCAAGTAGCACAACAAATAGAACTCATGACCACCTTATTATTAATACAAAAGAACAATGCATAGCTTGATGAAAATAAGTAATAATATCAAGTTGGATTTCTTCTTTTCAAAATAATCAAATCTTACCATTAGTATTAGCACATGAATGAGAAAACCCCAGCTAACATTAACAAAGGGAATTCTTAACTGTATCGACTAAAGGCTCAAGAATAGCTTAAAAAAAATTTGTTAATCGTGTAAACATTATGAAGGTAAGAGCGCGTAACAAAATTGCCTACACCCCAAGCATTCCAAATAAAAAGGTTAATCATAAAAAATAAGAATATGATGCAGCTTTAGATCTAATAAGCCCAGAAGCCGAAGCTAAGAAATTATTATTTTTATTTTTATTTTTCTTATGACTTCTTTTCTTATTTTTGTTTGAAGGAAGTTTGAAATCCTTTAAAGAACCATTTATAGAGTTAAGATTATGAGCTTTATTGATAACATGAATTAACTTAACATCAGATTTAATCTCCTCGTCTTCCCATTTAAAGAAAGAGTTTTCAGAGGGGCATCTTATTCAAATGATTCATCAGGAATTTCAGAAAGCACTTCAAATTCATTTGATTCATTAAAATCTTTTAATTTTATAAGATTTTAATGTGTAACTTTTGATATATTATATATTTAATCATTCTAAATAATTTTCTATGATTTATTGTATTTTCACCAGTTAAATATGTGTAAAAATTTTTTGGGTAAAATGAGTAGAGAAAAAGGATGATTGGAAATGAGTTAAAAATTAATGTACTATGATTTGGCATGATAAGATTATAAAATAATATATATTGAAATGATTGATATGATTGAGTTATGTAAGAATATAATATTGCTACAAGTCTAAATATGATATGCTGATATATGACATAATATTCTTAAGATCCACGTAGTCCACTAACAGAAGTTAGTGGATATGAGTCATAAAGAGTTTGAGATAAATGGAGTTATAAGGAGTCAGGGTGATTAATTCAGTGATTCAAGGGGAGTTATGAGGAGTTTATTAAATGAGAATTAAAAGAGGTGATTGACTGGGCATCATAAGGATAGGAGAAAGATCAAGATCAAGATACTCTCGTCTAAACATCTAATTGAATACTAATTTCTTACTATTAATACTGATTACTAATCGATTACTTATTACTATTACTAATAATATTATTTACACTATACTGATGCTATTTAATATCAACACTATTACTATTGTTGAGATTGTCCACTATTACTAATATTGTGACTAATATTGACACTGATTAATATCACTAGTATGGATCATTGTTACTGATATCATTACTGATGATATAATATAATGAGATGTGATGTATTATAAATTGAGTTGATATAGATGACCGACATAAATATTAAGGTATATATTTCTTTATATAATTTACAACATATTATTTCTTTTCATTGCATTAATTTTAGTTGTAAGATTTTAGTTATTGCTAGACTTTTATGCTACTTTTGTGATTTTATATGTTTTTAGGACAGGATAAGGTCCCTACGATGTGAGACTCCATATATCATGTTTAGTTTTCCTTTTTGGCACCTACAGTTCATTTTGTAGTCATGATATATTTATAGTGATGTAGCTAATTTTTTGTATCATAACTATTATATATATGATATTTTTTGTTTGTAATAGCTGTACATATTGATGAATATAAATGCAATCATGTTTCTTTCCATTTTTTATGTGAAATACGAAATTTGTGGATTAAAAAAAGTAAGTAAGATAGATCCAAATCTTCTAGTATAGATCTAGGGCATGACAATATCACTTTAGAGTACAATGTTTATGTTACAAAGCTCTTAAGCATTATGAATGATCTAAACATATTGTGAATCAACAAAACTTTAGGTGATTTTTCTTTTGCAGTCACTTTATTTTTTGTGTCACTATTTATGTGAGAAAGTTTATTGCCTTATATTTGTAGAAAAGTTCAAAAACATACATAAGCAGGCTACAACTCATAAGAGATTCATTTTTTTTATTTGGAAGATCTTGAAGAGAAAAAATATTATAGGATCTAACCCAATTCAAATAATTTCATTATGAAGGTTGAAAGCTATAATGATTCACTCATCTCTACCATTAAACAAGATAGAATTATAAGATAAGGCAACATGCATTAGCATTAGCCAGTAAAGCATGACAATTGATAGTGGTTTGTAATATCATTTCATGGAAGTATACTATGGATGGTTGAAGTTAAGATCATTCGATGGTTGGTATTAACAATGACTGATGGTGGGCATTAATGCTGGACAAATATAGAAATTGGTATTTGATGATGATAGGCATCGATAATGGTTGATAGTTGGTGCCATGGTGCTTGATGACAGACATCAGGTGTTGGTAGATAGAGCATTGGAACTATCTATAACATTGAATTATTATTTCTAAAATCCTCAGAAGTGTAGGAGTAGCGATTATTTATAGATTTCAAGAAGGGAAATCCTAGTCATTTTTTTTCATAATCGTGGACACCCAATCTAATGATCTAGATGGATCTCTTTTGATCATTTAATATATTTTTGGACTTCTAATTGCCATAGTAAATTCAAAATTGAGTAAGATTATTTTCATAAAATTTTTCTTGTTTAGGTTCCTTTGGATTGGATCAATTTAAATCTATATCATCATAATATTTATTTGATAATAATTTGCTTAAAATAGAACTATAATGTTCTCTAACTGATTAACCGTTAGGTTTCGAGCCGGCTCAGCTGGCACACCATGGTGCTTGTCTTTTTATTGATTTTGACCATATATGTCTTTGTATAGTTTTTTTTTTGGAAAATAAGGGCAATGCCCGTATATTAATTGAATAAGAGTAAAAAGAGAGGCAAACACCTCTAATTATAGATCAGCTCGAAAGAGCACAAAAACTATGGAGAAACAACAAAACTATACCAGTGGCCAAAAACACAAAAAGCGGCTAGCTGAAAGTATGAAAAGCCTTCCAACTAACCAAAGTATAGTGAAAAAGAATAATCAAGCAAAAAGATGAATCATACAAAAAAATTCTAATTGCCCAAAGCAGAAGTAGTGAGGACATCCAATGTAGCAGGCACCAATGAACCAAAATAACAACAGAGATCCTTAAAAGCAGAACCTGTCAAAATAAAAGGAAGCAACAAGATGGAAAAATAAAAGAGGTGATGACACCCCACAAGCCAATCATAGCCAGGACTCAGTCTAGAATAAGCAGTGATCGAAATATAGCAAACCCACGACCCCTGGTTGCACGCAGGCCATCCAAGGGGTGCCTGAAAGAAGGGCACATAATCGTCCATGGCCAAAGCCCCCATCAGGCGAATACGAATGTGATAAACACCAAGAAATCGATAGATAGTCAACCAGATCAAGCCCATAATCCTTCCAGCATCATAAAAGAGCCATGAAATGCACTGAATTTTTGCACTTGCTGATTTTAGAAAATACCACAATTTTAATTCTTAAAGAAACAATCACAGAACAAAGCATATTGTTGACATATCTCCACTCATTTATTTCCTTCCAAATGTGGTATATAGAGCAATAAAGAATAAGGAAGTAAAAGCATCTAGTTCCATTAGATAGGTTATCCTTCTTAGAGATCCAGTTTAGAAGATGTAAAATACTTGGTCTGAGAAATAGGACAGAAGTGCCCGGGATAAGGCTTAAAAGAACCTCATGAGAAAAATTGCATTCAAAAAATAAATGAGAGGTACTTTCATTGTGAGAATGGCAAAGAGGGCATCCTTGATTAATCTGAATATTCCTCAGAAGTAAATTGTCAACCGTGTTAAGCCCACCAACTAGCGAGAGACAATCAAAGGAAGAAAATTTGAGCACATGCTTTTTGTGCCAGATTGGATTGTACCAGGAACAAATTAGGAGATCTTGGTAAAACTACAAGAGGAATTTGAAGAATTTACCCTCGGTATTTCCTTCCCAGAAAATAGTGCTATGTGCGTGTTCAAAAATGGGAGTAGCACGAATAATAATAGTAACATCCACGAGGGTCAGCTGGGGAATAGACCAGCAATTGCCATCAATTAACTCTTTCAGCTTGGCATTACTATCATAAAATTGCATCAAAGCATTACCTCCAAAAATAGTTGAAAGAGTAGTGTTGTCACACCAGTGATCCCAAAAAAAGGGAGATATTAGAGGAAGGATTGACCTTGAACATAAAAGAAGGTCTAGCCATAGCAATTAATAGAATAACATAAGGCCTTCCAAAAATACAGCTGGAGAGGGGGGAAGAGCATTTATACAGTCTACTAATAACCATGCAATTGAAAGCAAATCTAAGAGCAGGAATAGATACCAGCCCCAATCCACCATAGCATTTAGGCCTACTAACTTTATCCCAAGTAACTATTCTCAACTTCTTGATAGCCAACATATCACTAAAAAATATAAATATGGAAGAAATTTTCCTGACATACTTAATAACAGTTTTGGGTATGATAGAGTCCCTGATCTAGTAGGCAATGGTGCTTTGAATGATAAATTTTAAGTATTGAAGGCATCCAATAAAAGAGAGTAGGCTAGCTTTCCAACCAGTTAATTTTTTATTGATATAGTCCATTAGAGGTATGAAATCAGCCATAAGAAGCCTTTGAAAGAAAGTGGAATGCCCAAATAAGTAATTTTGGGGTTATGGTTAGAAATAGTTAAAGCATGACAAATAGCCTGTTGAATAACAACACTGTTAGGGATCATAATATAGCTTTTCTCAAAATTGACATAGAGGCCAAAGGCATTGGCAAAAGTAGACAGAATTTTCATGAGTTTATGATAGTTTTCCACATTAGAGTTGCCAAAAATAAGAAGATCATCTGCATAGAGAAGATAAGTGAACTTGAAACCATCAATGTTAACCCCCTCAAACTCACCACTATCAAGTAATTTAGAAAGATCATCCATGACAATGTAAAAAAGATAAGGAATGAGGGGATAACCTTGCCTCAACCCAGCCGAGGAAGAAAAATATCCTTCAAAATCCCCATTAATCAGAATAGTGAAGTTGACATCTGTGATACACGCTTTAACCCAATTGATGAAGTTGCTAGGGAAACCTTTTTGAACAAGCCGAGCAAGGAGAAACTCCCTAGAAACCAAATCAAAAGCTTTACGTATGTCCAAACTGGCACAAAAAAAGACCACATCTTTGTCTCTTCAAGGAGAGAAGCTCATTAGCAAGGATAATGTTATCAGTGAGAATTCTAGCATTAATGAATCCATCTTGATTGTCTTTGATGATCAAAGGCATGATCGGTTTAAGTATATCTGCCAAGATTTTAGCAATTATCTTGTATAAAACATTACAAAGGGCAATAGGTCTGAAATCAGAAAAAGAGGTAGCATGCATAGATTTAGGAAGGAGGGCAAGAGCTGTGGATTTAACACCACTCGGCAGATAACCAGTAGAGAAAAATTCTCTGCCTGCCTTGATACTAACGACCCCACAATGTGCCATCCAGATTTATAAAAGTGAAAATTATAGCCATCCGGACCAGGAGCAGAAGTGGAGGCCCCCCAAAAATACAGCTGATTTAATTTCGTCATCAGAAACATATTGAGCAAGGTTTTGGAACATAGTGGTGTGATACAATTACCCATATGAAAAATATGCATGTTATGAACTGTAGGCCGAGGAGAACTGAGCAAAGCTTTAAAGTGCTCAATGATAGTAGTGATAGTGTCTTGCCTGGATGAGAGGCTAATGGTGGATCCCATATTGAGGACAACTTTATTAGAGCTTTGCCTAGCACAGATTTTAGCATATAAAAATTTCAAAGTCGTCTTCACCTTGAGATAGCCACTTAGCTTTTGCATGTTGAATTGTCCAGGAAGCTAACATATGAGTGAAATCAGCAAGTTTCTAATTAATATCCTTAAGATTCACATTTAGCATATGATTGAGAGGATCATAGTTGAGACGATTAAGGCAGTCATATTACAAAATGTTTAAATCAGCCATATGCTTTTGAATAATAGTGGAGCTAGCCCAATCCTTGCTTTTAATATTTTATTTAGGAAGCCTAAGCTTACAGCAAAAATCCAAGATGGGATTACTAGAAGTGGGAGACGAAAAGACTTGAAGCACCAAATCCCAATACCTATCCAACTTAGTCCAAAAATTTTTAAACATAAATCTGTGCTTGAGAGAGTTAGGTATACTTGAGTGGAGAATATAATAGGGCAATGATCAGAGCAGGATGGGCTTTGGAAGGAGTAAAAAGAGTGAGCAAAAGCATATTTCCATTCCTCATTCACAAGAGCTCTGTCTAATTTGATATGGATAGGATTATCCAAACGTTGATTAAACCAGGTGTAACGACTTCCAACATAATTGAGGTCATTCAGTTTGACATCAAATAACAAATGGTTAAGCTTCCAAAGATTGTTTTTAGTCAACAAGGCACCACCTACTTTTCACGAGCAGAGTGACAATAATTGAAATCTCTCATGAGAATCCAAGGAGTAGGCTGAGTAGGCATAATCTACCTAATGTGATTCTTAAAGCACCCCTTTCCAAAGTATTGTTAGAAGCATAAATGACAGATAAAAGAAAAGGAATAGAATTGCCAACATAAATATTACCAAAAATGTTTTGATCCATGACAAGAATGGGGGTGAAAGTCAGCTTAGTAGGGTTTCATTTAACCCAAATGTGACAAGATTTGGATTTCTCAAAATTGTTGCAACTATCTTCTGTAGAAAAAACAGAGTGAGAAATACTGAAGAAAGGGTCTTGGAGAACGGCAACATGAATTCTGTTCTCCAAAATACACACCATATCAAGCTTGAACTTGTAGGCCAGTTGTCTACAACATAGCACTTTATTAGGGTTATTAAAACCCCTGATGTTCCATACCGCAATGGATGGAACCAACATTAATGTTTAGGGATATTAGGGGGCTTTCGGCCCTTCCCCCTAAAAGGTTTTTTCCATGTATTGAGATTTGTAGGAGAATGAGTATGGCTTGAGTTTGAATGTCTAGTGACTTCCACAATGAATACATCTTCTTGCAAACTATCTTGTAAAGAAGCAAACTTGTTAGGAGAATGGAATTTAGGAGGGGATTGATGGCCATGAGAGAAAGAAGAGCTGGAAGTAGAAGTAGCATCCTCATTGGGAGAATTTTGGTTCGAGATCACAGGAAGAGTGTCCACTTCCTCAAATGTGGTTGTAGAAGGCTTGCTATTTAAATTTAATTCAGATACAATAGCAGGAACTTGAGAAGTTTTCGAGACACTATCAATAGGAATGGTATTTATATGCTACTAAGGCTCAGGCGTGGGGGTTTGATTGTTGACCGAGATTATAAGATCCTGGGATCTTCAACCAATTATAGAATTGATAGTAGTGCGGAAAACGGAAGTGGAAGGAAGAAGGTTTAATGGCATTGTCTGCAGAGAAGGTCGAGGAGTTCTTTTTTGAGGCTTTCTTCTGGTACTCCTACCCCGAAAAGTAGTTGGCAGCTTACTAGCTATAACTGATGTAGGAGTGGGATTTGAAGGGCAGAGAGATGAGGCAAGAACCAATGACTTGCAGAACTCACAAGGAGTGGGCCGTCACTAATATTGGACTTTGAGACTAAAAACATCACCGTCTAGAGAAATAGGTATTTCATTTGGATATTTAGCATCACAGTCTACTTGAACACACACCCTAGCATAAGTATGATGAGTTTTTTGAGCTGTCAGTGTGTTAACCGCAATGGGGATGCCAACTTTGCTAGCTATTCTATAAATTCCTTCAGAGTTCTAACATGCAAGGGGCAAATCATGTATCTTAACCCAAATCAGGATATTGGAGAAATTATCCCTCTTAGGACAAAAACGAGGATGCCACTTTTGTAAAACAAAATGTTTTCCAAGGCGGAACCAAACCTCTCTATTCCAAACCATGTCATAATCTTCTGAGGTAGTAAAACGCAACAGAAAGAATCCATCAAGAAGTGATAGAAGTATTAATGAACCTTTGAGCGTCTAGGTTTTTCTGATGGCTCCAAGCAGCACTTCATAAAATAGTCTCCTCCCCAAAGAGCAGCCAACAAGACACATGCTCCAATCTTGAGCACCAACCAACAACTTTTCCCAAGAAAAGGGAATCACCTCAGGTTCCGAAGGGAAGAAGGAAAGCTAGATGAGTTCGGTTGCAGCGTCAAACGGTGCAAAGATGTTATTCCAGACACAAAGACATGAGGCAGCAGCACCGCTACTCCCATATGGGAGAGGAGGAAGTCAAAGGCATAGGTAGAGAGATTCATTGGACCTCCGACCGAGTCAGAGGAGGCAGTGGGAGCGGGAAAGCAAAACTGCAACGGAAAAAACCCTAGCAGAGCCATCTTTGTAAAGTTACTAATGCTTGGATGTAAAGAAGACCTAAAATATTTATTTATTATTTTTAAGAGTTTGTTCCTTAAACAAATACCAAGTGCTGACCTTTTTCCTTCTTCCTTGATGAGCTGTCGTTGCTTTAGGAGGAGCTTTTTTAATTTAATAATTGAAATTCTTGGTGTAGCTATTAATAAACTATTAAATTGCTTATATGATTATGTTCTCATTTTTAATAGTATCTTTAGGTCGTGGGCCATATTTGATCTTTCGTATAACAATTAAAATAAAGGGCTAGTCATTTTGTAGAGAGAGAGACCGCATTTTGCCTTTTTGATTTTTATATTGCTAAACATTATTTTTAAAATAAGCAAAAATAATTTTATATTTATTTTAAATTCATTAATTTGGTTGGATATACTTATAAATTATTATTCTTTTCAATTCTTACCAATAAAAAAACTAATTAAACAATTATCTAAGCCTTCGTTTGTAACAGTTTTTAGTCATCGTTGTTTCACCGCTTTCAAAAACTTTTTATTAAAAAATTGTTTTAAAAAGCAGTAAGAAAACTCTCACAAATGAGAGAGATTTATATGTGCTGACACCGGATTCCATCCGGAGACGAATTAGAGTGCGCCACATCATCGGGTACACGGCAAAAGGGTGATGTGGCCTGCTCTGATTTGACTCCAAACAACGTCCGGTGTCCGCATAGAATAATTTTTCCACAGATGAAGCCTAAGTTCATATCATTTGTCAAATCTAAGTTCTTAACCTCAAAGCTACGTTGATCTTCTTTTAGTCATCCCATTCTCCATCCATACAATGACATCTTTAACCATCCCATTCTCCATCCTCCATAAAGCAAAAGGCTCATATGTTAGATCAAAGTTTGTCAGTTTCAGTGTGATGTATTATGTCGGAGGGGGGACCATATGACAGATACATATATTCGAATTTAAGACTCAAACATTTATCATGTGAATATGTCTGACTTGGAGACCTAACAAGTTAAGAGGATGTCCATTAAATGTGCAAGTTCCAAGACGTGCAAAGTAATCAACCACTCATCAGTTTCTCCACTTGCTGCTTGTTGCTATTAATGATCATTTAGCAATTAACACCTCTGCTACATAGACTTAACACAAGTAGGAAAAGTCTCAAAATATCAGTATTTGCATAAAAATATAGACTTTTGTCGGGGACTAGGGAAAAATCTTGGAGAATTAAGTAGGGGTGTCAATTTCGGGTCATGGGTCGGGTTCGGGTCGGACCCGGAATTGACCCGGGATCAATCGAGTCGACCCTAACCCGACCCGGGTAGGCAAACGGGTCGAAAATACGGACCCAGAGCCGACCCGTCGGGTTGTCGGGTTGACCCAACCTGACACGGCAAGGCGAAACACGCGGACGAGTAGGAGGCGAGCGCGGGTGCGCGCAGGCGGTCGGGCGGCGACAGCTGTTGCGTGCGGGCGAGCGCGGGTGAGCGGACGAGCGCAGGTGCACGGGGCGCGCGGGCGAGCGCAGCCGCGCAGGTGCGCGTGGCGCCCAAGCAAGCGCAAGTGCGCGAGGGCGCGGGCGAGCACGGGCTAGCTCGGGTGCGCGCAGCGCGGGTGCGCGCGGGCACTGGGCAGGCGGGATACTTTGCAGGCAAGTTGGGCAGTGCGGGCAGCCATTTTTAAACAAGTTTGCGGGTTGACCCAGCAACCCTTCGGGTCAACCCGAACCCGATCCGTTTTTCAAACGGGTCAATTTCTAGAACCCGAATCAGACCCGTTTTGAAATCGGGTCGGGTCAAACCCGAAATTTTCGGGTCGAGTTTGAGTCGAGTTTTTGTATCGTGTCAAATATTGACACCCCTAGAATTAAGGATGATAAGATGCAGAAGTGATTGAGATTGTGGACATTTTCTTGAACTCTTTGTTTTAAAAGATGTTTTGATTGATTTTATGAGAGATTTAAGGTTCGTTTGGGACAACTTTCTTACTGTTTTTAATTCAGTTTTTAGTAGAAAAATTTTAAGTTTAAAAAATTTTTATACTAGAAATTAAGCTGCTTTAAAAAAGAGTAAAAGAAGTTGTCCCAAATGAAGTCTTATTCCGAAGAACTTTAACTCGTGCAACATTTTCTTACAAATTTAGTGTTAAAAATTAGATAACTATGCATCCTTTCTTCAATAGAAAGTTGCTTTTGATCAATATGTTTTCAATAAGAATAATGCTATAACCTTCATCTAACATAAAAAAAAAAAAGAAAAAAAAAAAAGAAAAATGAAAAAACCAAGGCTATTGTTCACATTGTTTTTGAAGTAGGCAACCTTTGACTTATAATTGAGCTTCATAAATCAGATTCAAGCCTAGATGGCCTCTCTTCAATCCTTTGCCACTCAGTTGGCACTAAGGCTTGTGCATATTAACTTGTGACTCATAACTGACACTGTGAGTCATATATATATATATCATTATAAGGCCTATTTAACTGTTGAATACCTATTTTTCGAATTGTTTGAGTTAGTGCCCAATTGGCTTAGAGTCAAGATAGGATGACCTAAGGTTAGTTTGAACTTGAAAGGCCTAGTCAAACTTAAATAAAGGTAGTGAACCTTAGGTGATGTTGACCGATCCAGTCAACTCCTAACGAGATCATATTGAATAGAATCAAGTGCAACTTTTGGCTAGCTAAACTTAATTTGATTGTCCCTTATGTTTAGATTAATTTAGGATATGGGCTCCTCACTAGTTGAGATCTACTACAATCATGATCCGACCCAACATAACCTATATACTCTAATGGGTCACATTAATTCAATTTGGTGCCTTATCCTTCCCTGAAAGATGTTAATAAACAGAGTAAGTGTATAACTGAATATGTTACACAAAAACTACCACTATAATAAATGCAAGAAAATCAAATTAATATGTATGTTGTTATTACTTTAATCATGAAAGCTATTTCTGTACTAAATCAATATCATTCTATTTTTATTCTTGTACATGTATTGATCACAATGCAAATATGATCAAGAGCATTATATTAGAATAATATGTTTATGCTTGTTTTAATTATATATATATATATATATATATATATATATATATATGCTTTAATAAATTATGTCATGTCGATTATGCATGTCATTATCACATGTTATGCTAATTATGCATTTCATGTCAATCTAATATACATGTCAATTATTTTATTTAATCTCAATGCAATAGTCATTTATTATTTTCATGCTTTATCTATCTTACTTTCCTTAAAGAATATAATCAAATATAGAAGTACTTAATAAACATAAATATGATCGTGTCAGAATGTGTAGAATAAGCAGATTTACAACATATCGAAAGTCACTTGGTCATGAAAGTTCACTAGAAATATAGGTATCACATCCTTTGCATATTTTGATCAAACTAAATCACAAAAGTCTCATGAATCTAAATCACTAAAAATAGACGTAGGATAATGATCACCTACTTGTGGATGAATACTTTTCCTAACTGGTTAGATGGATGGAATAAACTTTATGGCATTGAACCTGACTTTCCCTTTCTTCCTATCTTTTATCCTTCCTTCTGTTCTTCTCCTCTTCTTCTCTCATTGCCAAATGAATGAGGGGTATGGGCATTGGGGGAGTGGGTTTCGATATTTATATAAAAAATTTAAAATAATGCCACTCCACTATCATATTCAACACCACTGCACTTCCAAAGATTTATCATTTTCTGTAACCTTCCCCTAACCCAAGATCACAATGCCATATTGTCCTCTAGGGCTTCGCTTTTTTCCTTCCATCACAAATAGAGCTTAGCGTTGTAGCGCTCCCCACATTGAACATCACAACGCCCTCAAGGGCAAACTTGACTTTACACTATAGGAAAATGACTGATTTCTGACGGCCTTTTCCGTCGAAAATTGATCAATCTCTATTGGAATAATGCATTTGAAACGGATTTCAGACAAAAAAATTTTCACCATTAAAAATGCATAGAAAAACAAATACTTGTGAAAAAAATCAGTCGGAAACATTTTTAGCGAATTTCCGGTAGAAATTTCTGTAAGAAAAATAAAAATATTTCGATGAAAAAAAAAATTTATTGCCAAGCACTTGCCTACTAACCAACTACTCGCCCGCGCCCACAATTGCATGCGGCCCACGCTTGCCTGCCCGCGCCCGTGCCTACTTGCTACTAGCCCGTGACTATGTGAGGGTTCGAACCCAACTCTTTCGAGAGGATATATAACGTCCATCCTCTCCATCGCGAAGCTAAGTTCTTTAAAATTACAAGTCTTTTTATTTAAATTATAACTCATAGAATATTAAAATTAATTATTAATAAAAGTAAATATTAGTTAATTTAAATCGATTAATTAGTTTTAATCAGTTATTTGATTAGTTAATTGAAAGTATATAATTAGTTGATCTAAATTAATTAATATTCTTAGCTTATTTAAATTGATTATTTAGTTAATTATTCTTTTTAAATTATAAATATATTCTTATTTTTTACAAAATTTTAAAATCCTTCAGAAAATCTGTCGGAAATTCGTAAGAAATCTGTCAAAAATTTCGTCCGAAATATACTTCCACCGGAAATTCCACTGGTTATTAAAATTTTTCCTATAGCGTTATCAATTTTCGTTCCAGGTTCAATTCTTAAATCTCTTTTCAATCTTTCAAATATAAAAAAAAAAAGGTTAATCACACTTATAATTATCATAAGATACTCTTCTGATCATGCCTTATGAGTTCTACTGTTTTTAAGGTGCATCAGTAAGAACCCAAAGCCCTATAATCTTCTTCATCATTGTGAAAATTTCTCCTCTTACTCTTCTGCATATTGAATGCAATCTATAAAATTGAATAGCTATAAAATTATATGTTCTCTTCAATGATGGATTTCAATTAGTTAAATATAATTTCTGACTTCAATTTAATTTTAGATTTAGCCACTGAAATCAAAGTGGACTTTAGCTTTGTTTGGGACAGCTTTCCTACTGCTTTTAAAACAGTATTTTGGTACAAAAATTCTTATTTTTATACCTAAAAGTTAATTTAAAAAACAGTAAGAAAGTAATCCAAAATAAAACTACATAAACTGTAGTTGTAAAGGCATAACTGGAGATTATTAAAAAATCTACCCGCTAATAGTCTTTTCTGCAGAGGAGAGTCTGTGTCACATTTTGGTCCGCACACGAATCCAGTTTGAGGACAACAGTGACTGCCAAGTCCTCTCTTTAAGTAGTTAGGTCTATGTTTCACTATTTTACTTGAGAAAACTAATGGTGAGGATGTAACGAAAAAGAAAGGAAATGCTGAATCGACTACAGCTTTCTTTCAAATCCGCTAACATCTATTTACGTCCATCTCATGAATCACTTAATCGAGGCTGGAAGATCTACTAAAGATTCTTTTGGCAAGTAGTAATGCTGCACCGCTAAGAGTCTTAAGAATTGGACTTTGTTTGGGATAGCATTTTTATTATTTTTAAAATAATTTATAAAAAATGTTTGAACTAAAATTTTTTTATACTAAAATATTATTTTAGAAAGCATTAAGAAAATTCTCCTAAACAAAATCAAAGTTTCTTTATGTTGATAATTAAGTTGGCAATACAAATTATATGAAATTATCTACTTCATCTCTCTTTTTAATATTTGAACTTTTTTTTTTTTGAGATTTGTGGAGTGGGTTAATTGGTGCAACGCTTTTTCTCTATCTTGCTCTTATATTTATATTTATCTAAATAAAATTATTTTAAAAGGTATAATAATTTGAATGGAGGAATATGCAGGGGCGGATCCAGCTTCTTTTGAAGGGTGGGCAAAAAAATATTTTTTTGTGGGGGATGGACAAAGATGCTTAGGATTGATAAAATTAGGGCTAAAATTTTGTGTGTGTGTGTGTGTGGGGGGGGGGGGGAGGGAGGGATGGGGAGGATTGTGAAAAAAAATATCCAAAATATCCCCTCTAAATATCCAAAATACTCAAAATATTCTAAAATATCCCCTCAAAATATTTAAAAAAAATGTTTGAGGGTTGCCCACCTCGAGTCCTTGGTGGATCCGCCTATGAATATGAGGTTTAAAGAATATGATTGAGAAGGGCACGCATCGGTTTTGATTAGCGAAATTTGACTTTATATGTATCTTAAGATTTGTAATTGGAGAATGGATCTCCTGCTTGTTTTTTGGGAGAAATATGTTCGAAGATTAAAAAATTATGTTCAAAGCATGATAATGACTAGTCATGACGGTACACAAATCAAAAGAAAAAAAAAAAATAGATGTACAAACTCAGATGAGATCCTAAAACAGCTACTCAAGTAGATCTTTCTCTTTCCCAGATAGAAAAAAATAGAAGGCGAAATGACTATGAGTTAACATAACTTAGTAAGCCACATTTACCCATCTAATTAATTTCTAAATAAATTTTGTTCTTAAGCATTTAACTGAATGTTTAAAAGGAATATAATAAATCACTATATATACTGAGCACAATAGCTGCAGTCATCAAGAATATAAATAGTAATATTGAGAAAATAAATAAATAAATATTCCATATTTCAAAGTAGAAAGTAACATCAGACATTGTTTAGATAATTCTACATCTTATGCCTCCTAACTGATATAATTCAAAGAATTCTATCCCTTATGCCTCTCAATTGATATAATTTAGAAAATTCTAAATAGTGAGTGGATATAACATTAGAATGTATCTTTGGCACCGTAATCTAGATTTAGCACCAAAATAAAACTCCCTCCACCTCACATCTCTTCAAAGCCCCCCAATTCAATCAAATAAGCACATAATTCTTTACAGTGCAATAATTCAAATATAATTATAAACTCATTTTAAAATTTCACGAAATGCTATAATGACATGCAATAGAATATACGACTGAGTAGAAATTCATTATTTTTTAATATAATCAAATTACAAGAGATTGTCCACAATACTGTTTGAGATTTTAATCGTACTACAATATTATTTTTTAGAGTAAGGATTATTTTATAATAAATTAAATTAGCATAATTTCATAAATCCATGGTATTAAGTTTCTAGATAATATCTAAATGTCTAAAATCAATGGTTGTATAACATACGCAAAGATATATAGAAGAAGTTTTGTAATTGTAAAGTTATTCTCATTTTTGCAATATAAAAATATAAATTAAATAAAAAAATTCTCAAAATTTTTATATTTTTTAAAACTGAGATAGAAAAAATATAACATACTTTAAGTCGGATAACTTTCGAACTTAACGAAGTAGTTGATACCGATCCAAATCCAGTTTTCTCTCACTAGATGGGTACCCTAGATGAAACAAATGAAATTGAATAGTGGAAAAATATATTTTAATTAAAAATTTTTGCTCTAGTGTTGTGGCGCCCTACAGTGCTTGTCGGAGCGCTCCCTCAGAGAGTCCACAATGCCGTAGCATTGTTGAGCTAAATTATTTTCCAAAATTTTAGAAAGTGCAGCGCCACGGAGCCACCAACTCTAGCGCCACAATACTATTTGAATGAAAAAAAAGTTGAAAGTTTTTAAAATGTTTAAGTATCTTTGGGACAATTTAATTTCTAAAATTTTAGTCTTGAAATCGAACATTGTATTATGAATAATATATCGACCCGGAAGATGAAAATATCATTCCTTAATAGGTTCATATTACAAAACTTTGAATTCATCTTGATTATCATAGTTAAACTTAAGGAAGGACAACATATGATCTCGAGGGAAGATAATATCGTCTACTATCAATCATTTGAAAATGACGATAATGATTATTGACTTTAATTTTTCCAAAGACAATTAATTGAATTTTTAAAAACTTAATTTTGAAAATTTGATCTGCATTTCTAAATCTTCTACGAGTGTAAGCTCTCATAGTTAATTACATTATAGGAAAACCAATGTCTACTATGAATACTCTCAATTAAAATAAAGGTAGAAATTTCATTTTTTGAATTTTTAAAGATTGATGTCGAAGGAGTGAGGTTTAAAAATTCAACTGGGATTATATCAAATTAGAACACTTATTTTTGGAGGTCAATGAATTAGAGGAATGAGGTATTTTGAGATTTTGAAATACTTCAGAAACACCCCAAACTATCCTAAATATTTCTAAAGTGTTTCAAAATTTAATTTGAGTTATTTATATTTATAGAAGGTTGAGGTCTTATAGTCTGGTCTTATAGTATGAACCTGTCTCAAAATATAAATCTAAATAATGTACTAAAAATTAGTAGCCTGAACTTACTTAATGTAGGTAAATATGGACTTACCTCTGTATGGATTGAGAAGCTAGCTAACCACCTAGTCAGTTAAAATCAATGCATCCGATATTTAATGAAAGAGTGGTAGGAATGTTGTTTAGTTAAGTTTGAAGAAATGTGGCCGACATCTAGAGCAAATCTTAATTGACCCCTGAACACATGTTGGATAATATGAAGCTTGAAACTAAAATACAATTATAAATTTAGACACTTTTAAATTCATATCTAATGCAATGACTACAAGTTGAATCGATAAATACTTAAATCAAATATGAAGCAATTTTAAAATTAAGCTTAGAAATAGGTTTTTCCCTAAGAAATGCATAACTTTCTCTTGACAGGACTGCACCCTAATAGGTGAGGTGGCCTACTAGAACCCACTAACGAGGAGGTGCCTAATAAGAAAGAGAAGTAATCAAAATGTATGCATGAGACCCTCGACAACCCAAGCTTACTGTTTGAATTCATATTCTTAATATTATCCCAAATTTTCCCCTTTGAAGGGTCACTCGTTAAAAATTAGTTATCATTCTCCTCAATAAAATGAGGTATAAGAGACTGATCAAAACCAAAATCAAGAGTAAAATCCTTGTTGAAAGTGTTATGAAAATAATTAATACCTTAACATAAATCATTTTAGTATCATCTAATACAATACCACTAGGTTGAGTGAATTTATAAATGTAGTTAGAAACTTTTTTGTGATTATCAATATTATGAAAATATTTAGTGTTCCTATATGTCCCCCTCAACCAAAAATTTAGAAGCAGACTGTTGGAGAAGCTTAGCTTGAAGATTAAAAAGATTCTTTTTATCTTCATTAAGATTGTAGAGATTCTCGGTAGAAGCATCCAACATATAAATATTATCTAAAGAGTTAACCTTACTTTGAGCATCCAGAATGTTAGAGAAAATATTTTTTTGTGAAAATAGCCTTATTTTACAGCTTAAATTTTTGTTTAAGTCTTTTAAGCATAAGTAACAGTCTAGATATGTCACTAATGTTATCATCAAGATATAAAGGAGCACACAAATTACTTTCTAAGACTTGAAAAAATTTGATCAAGAAGCCCCAATCCTCTCAGTTACTTCAGAGATGACATTGAAATCCACCTCAACCAACCAATGATTGGTAATAATAGAAGAAAAATCACAAAGTTGCTTCCAAAGAGAAGTACTCCTCCCTTGTTTAATGCTAGAAGCATAAACAAATGAGCCATAACATAAAAACTGTTGGCATTAAATTTTTGTATGAACAATTTGCGGGAAGTAATAGATGATATATATGTTGACAGAAAGATTCAAGAAAAGTCATATTTTATGTGTACAATTCACAAAAACCTTGTTGAAGCCAAGAAATTTCCTAGTGGACTCAAATTTTGAGATAGAAATTAAAGACTCAATTAAAAAAAAAGATATTATGAATCCAACAGAAAGTCTTCACTCTATATCCCTAAAGACGGAATAGCGCCACCCCCCCCCCCCCCACCTTCATTTTAAATAAAACTGAAAAAGGGCCTACACATTGATATTGGAAAATGGTTACAAGTCTTTAGATATACATTTAGCATAACAAAAAACATAGAGAACGATCCACAGCCCGTCTTCAAGACCAAAAATAATAGAGTACCAAAGCCCTCCAACAAGCTAAGACCCCTGCCAAACAATTTCAAAGAAGAAGCAATAACGTGATCTAGGATAACTAAAAAACACCTGTATGAGTGCAAGGATGAATCCTGACAAGTAGCAGCTCCACCGAAAATAAAATCCACAACCCATCATCAACCCAGAAAAAGAACAGAGCATTAGAGCCTACTAATCAAGCCAAAGCTTCTGCCAAAAAATACAATTAACAAAAAACAAAGGACTAGCCTGAAAGCTACTTAATAACAAACTTGAAAGTGTCAAAAATAGAACCCAGATAATCAACAGCTACACCAATAAATAAAAACCAACACCCAAAATAGTGACAAACAGCAGCACCGATAACAAAGCCCCCAAATCAGGTCCTAACAAAATAGAATTAAATAAAAGAAAAATCAAAACTCAATAATAAAATAATACAAAAGAGGACCTCAAACTAATGCCCAGACCCAACCACCCCTAAATTGCTAGAAAAAAATCAGAGCATGACGAAAAACATACCAAAACAAAATAGAGGGAATGAATAAGAAAAGAAGAACAAAAAACCTATATATATATATATATATATATTTGACATTGCAATTGGGAAAACCAAGCTTATCCATTCTCACCAAATTTTTAAGCATAAGCAAATCAAAGAGGGAAATATAAATATCCATATTTCGAAGATATGCACTTTTTCTAGCCAAAAAAACAACACAAGAGTTGCCATTTCGGGGAATATGGGAGATAGAAAATTCAATCGGGTTTAAAATATTCATGATACTTCTAAAAAATTAAAACAAAGAAGCATTGTTACAAACTTTACTATTAATGAGATTAACCAAAATCAAGGAATCATACTCAATCGAAAGATTCCAAATCCCAAAATATAAACAAAGGTTAAGACCAATAAGAAGACCAGAAGCTTCAGTAAAAAGAACATTACCATTAAAAAATTTATTTGCAAAAGCAAAAATCATATCACCCTTAGAATCTCTAAGGATACCACCGCAACCACCACCAACCTTAGAAAGCGAGCCGTTAACATTAAGCTTGAACTTGTTCACAACCAGATTGATCCAATACATGACATCAAAAAAATTTCTAATGTTGTCCTTCTGAAAAGAAATTTGAAAAAATTTAGTCCAGGATATAACACCTTTAAAAATGTTTAAGCTTCAACAGATCTGCATTAATCATCTGATGACTTTTCACCTTTAGGCACATAATGATTCTATCACAACTCATTTTGACACCCATATGTTTACTATTATTTCTCTCGACCCATAAAAGACAAAAAATAATCATAGGGATAATAATCGTAATATGGCTAGCACGACATTTGACACAACATTTCTCTAAAAAGCATATGCAATTAATCATAATTGTGTCAAAGGGATAACCCAAAGCAATAAACAATATGTTCCAAACTTTGTAGGTTATAGGCCCAGACATAAAAATATAATTGATTAATGGTTTCCACCTGGAAGCAACATTCACATTTAGAGACAATATTGAAACCTTTAGATAAAAGCCTCTGGTCAACTGAAATGTAGCCTTTAATAAGCCTCCAAGTGAAAATTGAATAAATAGTGGGAGTATTATTACTCCAATTTTTAACAAAAACCGTGGAATTATCAACTTTAAGGCTTATGGTGTACCATACATCTTTTGAGCAAAAATCCCATCTTTAGAATTCTTAAAAATCAAAATGTCAGAATAGTTGATTTTCAAAGGTATGCTCAAAATCCTGTCAGCCACAGGGGTAGGGATATCATCAATCAAATGATTATAATCTTAGTTCCCATTGCTAAGAAAATTAGAAACTATCAAATTAGAGACATAATGAGTGTGAAGAATCTCATCTAAAGATTAAAAGCCTGACTGATTGTTTTGCCAAAAGAAACAATTTTCCTTGCCAAGTCCATATTGCAAAAAGGATTCACCCAACCACTTGATCTTACACAATCTATGCCAAACAGGAGATTGACCGTTCTTGAAGAAACAACAAGATGGATGATTCGAATTGCAATACTTCTTATTCATATAATTAGCCCATAGGCAATTGTTTAATCTAAACTTCCACCAAAAGTTAATTTAATAGAAAAATAGTTAATCATATCTATGATAGAAAAACAGCCAACCCCTTTATATTCCAAATAATGAATTTAATCATTAGCATTGTTCGAGGAATTTGAAGATCCGGCAAACCGTGGGGTAGAGGCCAGGATTTTTTTAATGTTATTACTCTTCTTTTTGTTATTAACCTTGATAAAACCATGAGATAGTCTTTTTATACACAAAGGTATGATCATAAGTCAGAAGCGCTTGTTACAGAACCTGTAATTAAATAGAATCTGGTCTTCTATTTTAACACTAAAAAAAAAACCTATAATTTATGAGAACAAATATGAACATAACAAACTTTCTAACAGACACCAATCAATCTTTTTAAAATATCATCTCAGTAGCTGATATTCTGATATGATAAAGCCGTAGTTTTTCATAAGCCAAATCTGGAGACCAAGTTCAATAAGAGTATGAAAAGGATGTTGAAGCTTCGTGAGCTTGATTCCTCACTCTTGCCTCATTGAAGATTCTCTTCTTATTTGTTGAGATCATATGTAATGGAGCCTACAAAAATATTTCAGAAGTAAATTTGTGAAATATTTTGGTTTCACAATGAATACTGCACATGTACAACCTAATCTCTTCTTAATATAGTATATATGGTTGTTTAGGTGAGAGGTCTCCTGATGAAAAATATAAAGGGTAGATGTGGTAAAAACTAAAAGCAGGAGACCGGATAGGCCCCTTCATATTTGCCCGTTTGAGCAATCGTCCATCTAACAAGGACCACTGTCCTCAAATCCTATAAGGCCAGCGCGCGATATAAAGAAACCCATCTTCTTTAAAGAAACGCGCACAGCATAGCCATTCCCCTATCCCTCCACAGTCGCTCTGAGATTTATACGCATCCACAAACACAGAAAGCTCCTCGCTTGCTGCGCCATCTGTGCGGTGATGGCTACAATGCGTGAAAGCAAGGTAGGGATGTAAAGAAGAAAGCAAAGCAAGCAGAAAGCACAGATCCACAATCATAAACGCAGAGAGAGAGGGAGAGAGAGGGAGAGAGAGAGAAGAGACAGGTTATGGTGAGTAATAACCAGCAGCTGCAGCAGTACTGGTACTTTAGCTGTTCTTTGAAAAGCCAAAAAGCTTCCATCGGTTTCAGTATAGTAGCAGAAGCAGCCCTGCCATGAGGTTCAAATCACACTATCCGTTCCCAAAAAACCACAAACCTCTCTTAACTACAATAACAATCATTACCGTCATCCCGAAACTCCTACCTTAGCTTCCTCTTTTTACTATTCCCTTCTCTCTCTCTCGCTATCTTTTCCTTAACAGAACCATGAGCGAGAGAGAAACCCAAGACTTCTTAAACGTTGACTCCTTCTCTCAGCTCCCTTTCATCCGCAGAGATCATAAGCCACCTAACCCACCCATCCGCCTCTTCGGCTTCGACTTCCCACCCGAATCTCCCACTTCCATCGATACCAACAAACGCCGCTGCTACCCTGCCGACGTACACACCGGAAGCCCTTCCGAAGCCACCGAAATCGCGAGGAAGTTCGAGTGCAACTACTGCTTCCGAAATTTCCCAACCTCGCAAGCGCTTGGGGGACACCAGAACGCCCACAAGCGCGAGCGCCAGCACGCCAAGCGTGCCCACCTTGCGTCGGCGGCCGCTGAAGGGCACTTGCACGGCATGATAGGCTACCACCGGCTCGGTTTTCCGTCATCAGCAGTGCCGCCGCCGCCCCCGCAGCTGCACTATAATTCTTGGAGTTTGTCGGCTGGAACCGGCGGAGGAGTGCGGTTCTATGGCGGGCTGGGTTCGGTGGCCCAACCCATTAATGGAAGCCCGATGTTGGGGTCTTGGAGAGAGCCGGCATCGGCGCCTTTGCCTTTGTTTCGCGGGGATGAGGAGAGGAGGACAACGTCTTCAGCGCAAAGGGAGCGGCATGGCTATAATGAGTCTAAAGATTGTGTGAGTCTGGATCTTCGCTTGTAGTTTTTCGTTGTCGAAATTGCAGGTGTTAGTTTCTGAACTTAATTACTTGCTTTTAATAACTTACTCGACTTCTATGAGTAGTTTCTGTGGTGATTTGCAGAGTGTTTAGGCTAATTGATAAATGAGAAACTTTATTCTCATTAAAATTTTCTTTTTGATTCATGAACACATCACTTATATAGCTGGAATTGTATACGATTAATTATAGCTATTTAGTAACATATTCTTTAATAAAAATATTATTAAAATTTTGGATACTCAATTAATTGTTATGCTTCACCTAAAATGTGACTACAAGATTAATCAATATTTTAAGGATAATTATGTGATTAAAGCATAATACTTTGTCATATTTTCAAATAACTTGGTTTGTTCAAATTTATAATATTAATTTCTTTTATAATTGATATGCTTCATGATAAAAAGTGTAGATTTTATGACTGAAATAAACATTTGCTTTTGATGTTTAAATCAAAGTTTAATAGAAGCAGATTTTTTAGTTAGGAAAAAATTATATTAGGGTTTTCTCATGAGCATTGATTAGAAATTCAAGATAATTATACTACCCCTAAATACTGAAAAAAAAAAGATCTGTATAAATTACATGATTATGATTATATAAATTAAACATTACAAATAATGCTTTTTTTAATATATCTAAATTGCAAGATGGTTCTATACATGGTGTTTTCTTGCACTACAAAATAATTTTTTACTTTATTTTATTTTTTATTGTATAAAGTTATTACCTACTTCTGATATATATTTTTTCCTTTTTCTTTTTGTTTTTTTGCTACGTTTAGTCCAGGAAACATAAATAGCATTGGCTCTTAAGCTTTGGCAATAAATAATTACACTGTTTGATGTGCAGGCCCTTTGCTTCTCTTGGAAAGGGCCGTTACGTAATTTTTTTTTGTTTTTTCAAAATTTACAAACCATAGAAAGCCTCTTTCCGATACTGCTTCTCGTTAGAGGATGCCAGATCGAGATTGATCATTATGCCCTCGATGAAGACCTGCAGAAGAAGAAGACAGTAATTTTGGCTCTTTGCAACAGTAGCATTCAAAGTCTCTTTCTGTGACATTACATATGTATATTACCCAGACCACATATATTTACACGTATATATTTCTATGTTGTCAAAGGTTAGAGTACTTTATAGCGTAATTTATGCCATACATTTCTGGGCTGCTGTAACCAATAGTATATCTTTCTGGGCTTCTGAAACCTGTTTGCTCTGGCTGGCCCTAGTATCCTTGCTCAAGATTCCTATCGCACTTCTCGCTAATCTTGTTGCGGCTCCTACAGTAGTAGCTATAGGTGGCCCATGCTTGTCGTAGCTGATTTTTCATCTAAAGAAATTGCTTATTGACATTCTTCTTCCCCGAAAGTTGACCCTATCCCAACACTGTTTTATGCCCAGGCATAATGGACCCTAGCCTCTTTTTTTTTCGCCAAAAATAAGACTTCATTAAACTTAAAAAAGATACAACCAGGACCTCCCATAAACAACAGGGTTACAAAGCTAAAACCACGTAAGAGAAACGATCAGAAAGGGAAGAATGCGGAAATAAGAAAATCATAGCCAGGAGAAGGGCGAGTGCCTTCAAACTTACGCACGCCCACCCTCAGACCAGCAAGGACCCTCCATTGGATGCAACACAGCAGGAGCCTAAAGAAAATACAACACTTACAAAACCTAGCAAAGTCGCACCAAACCGCAGGGAGGAAAGACCACCAAGGTTGTCATCATGCAAGGGAAGGAGGTAGCTGACATAAGCCTCTTCATCATTGTCCAGAAAATAATTGACCCTAGCCTCCTCGTTCATCTAATCCATGGTTAGGGTCAACTATGCAAGTCATTTTCCCTTAGGATTGTTGGCCTATCACCTTCATCTTTGATTTATCTTGTATTATCTAGGTTGTAACCTAAGTCTAGCTAGCACCTAATGTGTTTATGGTGCTTCATACATGGATTACCTCATGCAAGGCATTTCACTTTCTTTGGTTCATCCATCTTCTTCTCATCTTCTTGGCTACCAGTTGCGTCTACCTTGTTCCAATCTGTTCCCCTCAAATTTAGCTTATTTCATTCTTATAAAACCTTATATCATAATATTTGGCGTTGGATTGTCTTCCTACTCCTGTCCGCATGTTGGTATCTAATAGCCCACGCTCTTATTTATTTTTCTCTTCATATAAGGGTCAACTTATATTGCTGGATAATTATATGGATAAATAGGTATCCCCTTTAACCTTTCACTTATATGCAAATTCTTGGATAAATGACAAGCATTTCATGCAATTAGAAGTTCTTTATAGGCTCATTGCTCTTGGGGTTGTGTTCCATCTCCTTACTTTCGAAAGAATGTGTAGACGAAATTCAATAGATTATTGTCGAAGAGAATATAATATTTTTTCTGTAAATGCTATATTGGTTTTATTTGGATTTCATTTCCAAACTTGACTGCTCATCTTTTGAAAAAAAAACTATAATGTTTACATTGGCTTTATTATTCAACAAATCTCTTCACAACGATGTGCTGATTGCTATTATTTGTAGATGATCTATTGAAGTGATATGAAGAAATTATTTGTAACTCACCAATTTTTTAAATCTATATGGATTGGTTGTAAGAAATGTAGTTATAATCAAAGAATGGCTAATATGTTCTATAAACACTTCCACCTATTTGGGCATGATGATTCCAGCTGTATATGTGTTGACAATCATATGGAATTTTTTTATTTTATTTTTATTTTTTTTATTTTTTAGAGACTCAACCTTAGTATAGTCGGATCGATCCTACCCATAAAAAGATTCCTATAAATATGACAATATTATGCATTCTCCTTCTTTGTCACCAAGTCAATTTTCTCTTTAAAGGACTCAATTATCAGTTCCATACAAATCAAGTTGATCAAAGTGATTCTGAGATCCCCAATAAGCTCTCTTATATGGATCATAGGCTATCTTATATTATAAACTACTTAAAAACTGCCGGAAACTTTATAAACCATCAGAAATAGATGATTTTCCTATAGTGTTTCAAATCCATGTAATCTAACTCTTGATGAGGATAATTTTTCATTGGGGTTGTTCTTTCTCCTCTCCCCTCTAAATAGAGCACAACATTTCACAAGTTTAGATTATTTAGCTCATCTAATTAGTAATTATCTTTCTCTCAAAGAATTCATGGATACCATAATTTCATCAATGAATAAAAATATCACATTTGACGATGTTATTCCTACCTGCTCTTCTATTTATTTCATTGTACCTTTTCGAATTTACGAGGCAAGAGAAAGAAGAAACATCATATTTTACCAAAGCATCAATTAGCATCTTAGTAGTGATTCATCTAAATGAAAAATTAATTGCTGTTAATTTGGGCTTTGTTTATGACGTTTTTTTTACTTTTTTGTAAAGCTACTTATTAATATAAAAATATCTCAAAAGAAGAGAAAGATCACAGTGGACTAAATTATCCCAAATGAAGCGTTAATTTAATGCTTTACAATCGTGCTTATATTTTTTTGTGATATTTTGATAAATTTTTTTTATTTTCTATTGTTTTCTTCTTCTTTTTTATTAATTAGGTACTACAATAGCCACTTTTTTTTCGAGTGATGTAAATATCATCTTTTTTGCTTTAAAAAATTTTAAAAAGTTTTTGAAAGGTGAATTTTTTTTCTACAATTCGAAGTTTCAACTCTAAAATTCTCTCAAATGGAATGATTTTATTCTTCATATGCAAAAATAAATGAAAATTAAATCACAAAAACTTCAAAATTATTTTAGAATGAGATTATTTTCAACTACACAATTGATTTGAAATTTATGATTAGATTTCCGCCATTTAAATTGATCAAATTAATTTTAAAAAATAACATTTTAAAAATGTGACTTAGGCTTCATTTCGAATAGCTTTCTTACTCATTTCTAAATCAACATTTTAATACAAAAATTTTTTAAACTAGAAATTTTTGTACTAGAAAGCTGCTTCAGAAAACAATAAGAAAGCTGTCCAAAATGAAGTCTAATTCTTTGTGAATTTTAATATTCGTTTCGGTTGTCTTTTAAACAGTTTCTTAAAGCAACTTTATGGTAAAAAATTAACAAAAAACTGCTTCTTCAAGAAGCAGTAAGAATGCCAACCCAGATAAAGCCTTAGTTTACATTCTATCAAATTATTGTGCCACGAGGCACGAGAACTAACAGCAGCCACTCAAGAAAAATGTGGCTGAGGATCCAAAAAAATACGTAAGATGGTGTAAATTTTGTCTCCATACGGGGAGTAATGTAGCATCACAAGCTAGCTATTATGGCAAGTTTCAGTATTTCAAAAACGTCAATATTCTATAACTTATTGTTTTTAGCATCTTTCTAGCTAGACTTTGCAAAAGAAGAATTTTGTAAATGGCAACAAATTTTGAAGAGTTTTTCCATCATATTTTAGTTTGATCAGATGCTCCATGGAACGACATATGAAATAAGAAAGATATCTCCATTATGATATTATAAATTACCTCTTATTGTTTCTTTTTTTTTTTGGATTGTAGCTTTTTTTGAACAGTAGTAAGCTTTCGATCTCTTTTAAGATCTTATAATTTTACCTAGATTCAATGATCATGTGCAACTGACTGTTATGGATTTGATTGACTGACATGCATATTGTTTCAGTACCGTGCTTTGATTTCAGTTGTAGGTATTTGGTGATCTGCTGGGCTTTTTGAAGCTCATTATATGTGGTTAACAATTTCAGGTCAGAGCAATGGAGCAAAGAAAGTGTGGTTGAAAAAAGTACGAATTACCTCTTATTTCCCTTAGATCTCTCTCTCCATCTCTCTCGCTCAAAAATTTATAAATAAAAAAAATTTTATAGGAGAAGATGCTGCAGGACTGCAAAAGGACTGATCAAAATTTCATAAACTAGAAGAAAGAAGCATTGTAAACAAAAAAGAACAAGCACACAATTAAAGGAAAAAAAAAGACTTTTATAACATTCTCATGAGGCACAACCACAAAAGACTCCAAGACCTTTTATTTTATTTTATTTTTTTTTAGGGTTGATTTTTGCTAGAGCCACTACAAGAAAATCATACATTATTGACGGTTTTTCGACGTAATACAATGAGATAACATTTCTAGTGGCAATTTTCGGCGGAACTTCCGACAGCCATTCCGACGGATTTAAAATTTTACTATTTAGATGATTTAATGAAAAATAATTTTAATAGTTTATTTTAATTAATTATTAATTTAATATGTTATTTTGATTAATTTTTTATTTTAATTAATTATTAATTTTCATTTTATATATTTTAATTTTTATTTTTAACTTGATTATTAATTTTACGTATTCTTCTACCACTACAGGAAAACCTGTTATTACCGGCGGACAGAATCCGCCGGAACAAATGTAAAATCCGACGGAACCGTTCGTTTCCGGCGCATGTTCCGGCGCAAATATCTCCGCCGGTTTTGGGTGCGTCGATAAATTTTTTCCGACGCATAAGTTGCGCCGGAAACAGTTCCGGCGCAGTTTCCGACGCATTACCGGCGCATTAAACGGTTTGTTTGCCGACGTGAAAAATGTGAAAATTCCGGCGCCTAATGCGCCGGTATTTACCGTCGTATAATGCGACGGTAATTAACGGCGGATAAGTCGCCGGAGTTGCGTCATCGAAATTCCACGATTGGTTTACGACGCAATTGTTGCGCCGGTAATTAACGGCGGAATATCCGCCGGACTTGCGACGGTAGTGTCCGACGGATCATATTCGCCGGTACGCTCGATACATTTCGTTGTATCGTCTTTTCCGGCGGATTACCGGCGCATAATCCGTCGGAAACCTGTAGCATTGACAAAAAAAAAAAATGCCTTCCCAGCCAACAATCCCATTTCCACACCTACAAACCTATCAATTCTAACACATACAAGTTCCACAACAGGTTCACAACAGTTCCACAACTTCACAATAATTTATAACAGTTTCACAACATTTTAGTACTAAAAATCAACTGATAACATCATATTAAAAGTAATTGTCCAATAACACAAGTTCGTTGAGTTTAATTAAGCCGGCGCATTAATCCGCCGGAACGGTTTCGTTGAGTTTAAAAGAACGTTTCCGCCGTAATCTGCGCCGGAAATAATCCAGAGCCCTTTTCACCGGCGGTATTTCCGGCGGCATGGACGCCGGTAAATTTCCGGCGTCAGTTCCGCCGGAAATAACGCCGTAAACTTTACGTCGCATCATTTCGCCGGAACCTGCGCCGACAATGCCGGCGCAAAAAAATCCGCCGGAAATTCCGACGGTAATCACGTCTTTTCCCGTAGTGTACATAGTTTACAACTTTATTTTAATTAAGTATAATTTTAATAATTTATTTTAATTAACTATTAATTTAATAACTTATTTTAATTAATTATTGATTTACTAACTTATTTTAGTTAATCATTAATTTTAATATTTTAATTAAATAACTTTTAAATTTTAATTTTCGTATGATTATAGTTTAAATATAAAAGAGTACAATTTTCTTACACATTTTCCTTCTCAGCAAAAAAGCTGGGTGTTTGATATTCTTTTCGGTCTGAGTTCGAATCTCATGAAAAACGGGTCGCAGGCAGCATGGGTAGGCAGCCGCATAGCCCAAAGCGAGCGGGCAGCGGGCAACACTAGCGGGTAGCCAGGCAGGCTAGCGTAGGCGGGCAATCGGGTTGCTTTATTTTTTAATAATTTTTTTTAATTTCTGGTGGTTATAACCTTTGGAAATAAACCGTCGATTTTAGTTTCTTAGGTTGTTTATACCGGTGAAAAAAAAATATGTCGGAAAGTTGTAGGAAAATCTTATTATAGCCAAAAAAATTCATCAGTAATCACCGATTTTCTTGTAGTTAGATTTTAATTTTATATTTATTTTACTTAAAGGTTTGTCCTTTATGTCTGCCTTTTTCTACTTTGGTCTTTCCTTTGTTGTCTTTTGCTATGATATCTGCTTTGGTTAATTTGTTGTCTGATGGATGTTTGTCTTTGATGTTGTTTTTTTTTTTCCTATCTCTAGTTCATATTAGCTTTGAAGTTCAATGTATTTGCTATATATAGTTAGTTTTGCCTTAGATTGGGGTATTTTGGTTCTAGTATTTGATTTGTTGTTGCATAGGTTAATCATTTTCTCTGATAATAGACTATTTTTTTTCTTTTTCCTATTTGTGCTCTTAGTGGGTTTTGCAGTTGGTGCTATTGGTCTTTCTATCTCTGGTTTTCTGCTCTGTTACCTTTGTGAATGTTTTCCATGGGTTTAGTTATCCCCTTTTGTTTTGCTAGTTTGATTTTTTTTGTGGGGGAATTTTTGGGGCATTGCCCATATCATTAATAAAATAAAGTTACAAGTAATAAATGAAAAGAAAAATTATAGTCCTGGTTCTCACAAACAAGAAGAGAAACCATATACTCAAAATAAAGAAAAAGAAAAAGCCCCACAGGGCAAAGCTACAAAAACAGAGCAAAGATGCTACATAGGACTCAGGTTGCTCTTAAATAAACATCATAATATAGATCAAAAACACGAAAGGGACAGCTCAAGAGCAAAACCCCTGGTTGCCAAAAAAACCGTTCGAGGGGCAGCTGTAGTACAACATACATCATTGTCCTATAAAAAAACTCCCAGGCCATAGGAATACAGTTGTGAAGAACCGATAAACCACATAAAACTTCAAAAATCCTTCCAAGTGGAGGTCTTGCGTGAGATATCATTTTTTATTTTGGTGATCACTGTTGCTTGACAATCAACAATACCACCAAATATTCTATCAATCCTAGCTCTCCATATAAAGTAAATAGTAGCACAAGTAGTCAACATATAGAAGTCAAGTCGAGAAGCAGCAAGACCTTGGTGTAAAACACTATCCATTGCCCGATATAAATTTGGTCTCATAAGGAGGTTACCCAACCAAGGCAGAAATTTTTTAATAATTTTAAAGGTGAAATTACATTCAAAGAAGAGGTGAGCTATATATAGATTCTTGCTCAATATGGTAGAAGCAACAGTTGTTGCACATGAGATTTCCTCAAAATAACAGCACATCAACTGCTTTATAAGCCATGTTTGAATGCAATCCATTCATAAGCCGAGTACCAAAGGGCTAACTTTTTGTGCTAGATCAATTTGTGTCACGATATAGTGGGAAGAGTTGCAAGGAAATGAGAACAAAACTTGTTGAAGTTGGGGTTAGGAGTGCCCAACTAAGAGTGATTTTCCCTTTGGGTATTAATATTGGTAGCTTAAATATTTGAAACAATAATGGCCTCAAGGCAATGGGGAATTGCCCAACAATCTCCATCAATAATTTTAGTAACATCCCAACAGTAGAAAGAGGAATAACGACTAATCACCTGGGAATCATTTAGAATATCAACAATGGAAGAGCCATTGCATTACGGTCCCATATAAGGATAGATTGCTTTCAGGATGAACAGCCAGCGAAATGCAATGCTTAATGTTATCAGCCTTGTTGCATAACTACTTCTAGTATTGAGAACATTTAACAGTCATAGGTTTCTATAGAGAGTGATACTTGGAATGCCACCAGTCAAAAGTAGGTTGTTAGAGCTTAAGAACCTCCAAATAATAGTACACGCAAAATTATGGTAAAGAGAGTTAATATATTGGATGCCCAAGCCACCATTAGGTTTGGGAACACAAGTATCTTTCCAAGAGATGGTGTGTAGTTTCCTCATGTTAATATTGCCAAAATATAGAAATCTAGAGCACATTTTGTTGATAAGTTTATAGCAACCTTTGGGTCAGATAGAGCCACGAATCCAATATGTTAAAGTATTGTTGATGGTGAACTTTAGGTATTGAACCCTTCCAGCAAAGGAAAGGATTTTGGCTCTCCACCCATCAAGGGAAGAAGAGAATATTTGAATTAAAGGTTGGAAATCCTGAAGCTTAAGCTTTGTGTAAAAAATTGGCTTCCCAAGGTAGTTGATAGGAGAGTGGGATTGATTCACCTGAAGAATATCACAAATTTCTGCAGCATTGGGAGTATCTTTAAAGAGAAGAATAGTGCTCTTTTGAGGGTTGATATGATAACTAGACATAGAGCCGAACCTTCAAAGATGGAATTAAGGGTTTGAACATTTAAGACCATAGCTCTACCAAACACTAACATATCATCATCAAACATAAGGTGTGAAATAACATAATTGCTTTTGTAGCAATAACAGTGAAAGAGGAGTTAGAAGTGGCATTTTCAATGCAAGACGAGAGACCATCCATAGCAATGCTGAAAAGGTAGGGGAGAGAGGGAATTCTTGGTGAAGTCCAGAGCCAAGGTTCAAAAAACCCTCAAGGGCCCCATTAATACAAATAGAGAAATGTACATCATAAGTACAAGCTTTAATCCATGAAATAAACATATTCTTCATGGAAGAAGCTTCCCCAACCTCCAAGTAGTATTTTCTTGTAGAGACTCCATCTCTTTATCTATAGCCTTCTTTCAAATATCATCATCAAGACTATCCACCGCTTCCTCATAGTGACTAAAAATTTCAGCCTTCATGGTTATAAATGCAAATGCAATATGATCCCTCGACCAAGATGGTTTTTGGACATTCTGGTGCTTGCACCTATTCTTTGCATTAGATTCCTGAGTAATCTTATCCTCAACACCATCTTCTACCTCCTAATCTATAGCTGAATCAAGTACCTCGGTAAAAATAATTTACCTCTCTGGATCAAATGGAGTTGCATCAAACTCCAGCTTCTGAATTGCATCTTTCGTCCCAATAAAACTCTATACCTTCTTGGAGTCTTGAGGCTTCAACATGCTTGCCTCATCGAAAGTAACATCCCTACTAATGACAATCTTCTTCTCTTCAATATCATAGAGTTTGAAGCTCTTGATTCTACGTCTAAAGAAATTATAGATCGCCTTCTTTGAGAGCGATTCTCATTTATCATTCTTAACAAGATAGTAAGATGGACACCCAAATGCTCTCAAGTGCTCATAATCTCAAACAGGATGCCCGACCATATCTTCTTTAGGATATTCTTTGCAATAGATACAGAAGGCAGATAGTTCACTAAGTAACATACATAGTCTATTGTCTCGACCTAATAGACTCTATCCAACCCAGCATTGGATATATAATATACACCAAAGTTTTGTTCATCCTCTCTGCCACTCTGTTCTATTGTGGTGTCTCTCTAACAGTAAAGCGGTGCTCTATCTTATATCTTTGACACTCCTATAAGAGTGCATCTGAAGTGTATTCTCCCTTATTGTTTGGTCTGATACACTTGATCCTTTTGCTAGTTTGAGTTTCAATCCACTTCTTTCAAGTTTTAAAAATCTCTAGTACCTTGCTTTTGTGCCTAATGTTGTACACCCAAATATATCTGGAGTAATCATCAATTAAAGAGATAAAGTATTTTTGCTAGTCGAGTGATGTTTTCTTCATCAGGCCCTAAACATTTGTGTGAATATACTCCAATATATCCTTTGTATTGTGGATGGAAGTACCAAAAGATACATGTGTCTTCTTGCCAAACACAATATTTATAGAAATTGAGCTTGCAGTTGCTTACTCCTTTGATCAATACTTGCTTCACAAATATCATAAGAGAAGCCTCTCCAGCATGAGCTAGTTGCATATGCCGGCATCGGAAGAATCATCAACAATAATAGCTATTCTAATCACTATTTTTCCCTGAATATAGTAAAAAATTATGATGACGAACTCCCTTCAAAAATACCAATGCCCCATGATATATTTTTAGAACTCTTGCCTCAATGATTACCCTATAGCCTTTCGTCTCTAAAGTCTCAACAAATGGTAAATTCTTCCTAGTATCTAGAATATATTTTACATCAATCAGCTCTTTCATAGTACCATCATGCAATCTAATGAAAATGCTCCCTACAATAATAATATGATAGACATGGTCATTTCCCATAGTCACAACACCACTATAAAGCTCCCAATAAGAACATAACCATTCTCTAGTGGGATAAATATGAATGGTAGCACCAGTATCCATAATCCAATAAGAATCATCGCTATAAAAACTCTAAGAAACTGCAGATAATGATTCATCTGAATTTTTGTCATGCTCTTCCACACTAAGGTTTGCCTAAGTGGAAACTTCTTTGTCCTTCTCCTTTAGCTTTAGGAAATCTTTCTTCTAATGATCAGTTTCTAAATAGAAAACACACTGATTCTTTCCAAGACATTGTTCACTAGACTTGCCTTGCTTGTTGTTGTTGCCCCTTTTATTTTTCTATTTTTTATATCTTCCACACTGGAGTGTGAAAGCCTCAGCTAAACCCATCTTTGCAAACTCCTTATCTTGACGTTGGAACTCGTAATTCAGCAATACAGGAGTCACCTCACCATATTTCAAGAACCCATTCCTATGTATGAGTGCCATTTTGAAGTTTTTGTACTCATATGGGAGCGAATTTAACATAAGGAGCATCTTGTCTTCATCTTCAACATCTTTATCAGATTTAAAAGATCTTCTAATAACTTTATGAAGTCATTCAAATGCTCATCAATCATAATCTCATGTCTCATCAAAAACCTGTAGAGTTGTAGCTTCATATCGAGATGATTCTCTATGCTCTTCATCATATACTTATTCTCCAAGGTCTTCTACAACTTTACAACAAAAGATTTCATTATCATCGCATACTTGATCTCTTGAGATAGATAATTTCTGATCAAGCTACAAGAACTCTGGTTCATGTTTAGTCAATCTCTATCTGAAATCTCCTCAGGACAATCATCGCTCTTCAAAACTTCCTCTAGATTCAAAGAGCAAAACGCATCAATCACTTCACATCTCCACATGCCAAAGTTTTCTTTGTTGTTAAATTTCATCACATTAATTTTGATGGGATGTGTAACCACCAGATGAATCGATGCCTTCTCTACCGTCGAGATGGATGTATCCATAGTTCCACTAGATTTCATAGCCTCCAAAAATTGCAGTTGTCTTACTTAGCCAGGATTACACCAACCCGACTCTCTTCATTTGCCTAGATGAACCACACAAATAGAAAGTTTTTCCATTCTTCACGCCCTCACTGGAAAATCGCCTAAATATGACTCTAATATCAATTGTTATGCATTAAACGCAGAGGAAACAATAAATCACGCAACATATAACACAAAGAACATGACGATTTAGATGGTTCGGCGAATGCCTACATCCGCTGTGAGGGGATGATGATTTCACTATATTAGAGGACAATATATATGTTTTATAATAGGAGCTCAAGCCCTATTTAAATATTTCAAAACAAACACAATAAGGAAAGCCTAATCAATAAGAAATTGAATCGTGTCATAATTAGATCTCCTATTCAATGCTTTCCTAATCAATACATAAATCAAATCTCCTAACTAATCCAATAATTAGATCTCTAATTAATGCATCAATCAAATCTCCGATCAACTCTTTAATCATATCAACTTAATTACGAAAATAATCAACTCCTTAATCAAATAAATAATGAGACGTTAAGGCACATCCAAAATAAAACTTATTTTTATTTGGAAATAATTCCAAATCAACATTAATGTTGTTCATGCACTGACCTTAAAGGCTTAAACTACATTAGCAAAGTATTTGCTTTAAGCCAAGATAAAGCTAACACCCCAGCAGCTAGCGTAAACATAGTTAGAAGGAAAACCCAACCATTAAGAATCTAGCTACGGAGACCAGAGACAAAAAAAAAAAAAAAAAAAATATCGGTTGTGCATGCTCCAGCACAACTAAATTCCTTAAAAATAATAACAAATTTTCCAATTGGGATATTCATCAATCGAAAAAAACAAAAAAAAAATGTATTGCACTAAAAAATAGTTCGCTGAACGAGAGATTATTCTGTGTGGACACTAGACACTGTTTATCATCCAAAGGTGAATCAGGTGCAGCCACGTCATCCAGTACCGAATAGTATCGAGCCAAGTTACTGAGTAGGAGGTGATGTGACACATTTTCATTGGAATTTGAATAACGTTAAGTGTCCGCACAGAATAATTTGCCTCGCCGAACAGCCTTTTAATCTACGGATTGTGAAATTAGCCAATGAAACATAATCCTTTATATAAATGTTTGCTGTTGGGAGAAAAAATATAAGGGCTGTACGCTTCCACCTGACAATGTGGGTCAGACTACTTTTAAGAATCCAACAAAACCAAAGGTGCCAATCTGGCATCACTGAAAGCCTTTTATGGCCACAGATAGCAACACTTCATTGAACAATTTGCCACACAAGTTATTAGAAATACGAAAACTGCTGCTTAAATTTCATGTGCATTCCTGAAACTGTACTTTATTGATCCCAGTAATGCCCAGGACAGTGTCATGGCTTTCAATTAATTTCTTTGGGATAGTTTTTGGCCTTTGCTTCTTCTATGTTTTGATCCTGGGACTGATCGATTTCTTACTGTTCCTTAAAGTATCTTTTTAGTAATTTTTGTGCAAACAACTTGCTTTAAGAAGTAGTAAGAAAGCTGTCCCAAACGAGCTTCGTTTGAGACGGCTTTCTTATTGCTTTTTAAAACAATTTTCTTATACAAAATTTTAATTTTTATACTAAAAAACTATTTTAAGAAGAGATAAAAAAAATCGTCCCAAACGAAGCCTTAATCACACTATTAGATAAAATATGATTAGAACTCAAACTGTTAATTAATAGAGATGGCAAGATGAAAGAAGTTCTTTCAAAGAACAACTAGTTTGATCAACTAAAAAATTAAAAATAAAATTAAATTGCCCTAAATAAAGCTTAAATTAATTCGTCATTTAGATATTAATTTAACTTCAAATTTGAAATAAGTTATCGATATATTTTGAATATTCACCATGAAAAACACATTATGATTTGTGTCTTTTGAATTTGTTAATAGAAGCGTAAGCTTATAAAGCCACAAATGGAAGTCAGACCACCTGCTGAAATTAGTTTAGGATCTATAGCACTTTTCTAAGCTCATGGAAGTCTTCATGACCTGACAGTCCACGTGGAAATGCCACATTAGTTCACCTGCCGTGTAATTTTTTTTTCTTTTTTTAGAAGATAATCTTCCCAGCGCCACAACACTGTGAACCCTCTCTGAGATTAAAAAAAAAAACTCAGTGCCGAGGTGCTATGGACATCATGTTGCAGTGCTGTGAACCCGTTGTGGGATAGAGGACCCAGCATCGAGGTGCTATGAGTCAAGGGCCGCAGCGTTACAGTCCGACTGAGGCAGTTTTTATTTATTTTCGTATTATGAGTTCTAATAAAATGATAATTATGCTGTAGCATATGAAAGGGTGTGAAGGATGCAAAAGAGAGTAACAAGTGAGGCATATCTATATGGTTTAAATTTGTTGGTGTGTTGTGGTGTCGTGATTTTCCCCCATTTTCAAGTTTCCTACATAAATTTTGGTGTTCTTTCTTTGCTGTTTTTCTCATGTTTGTTTCGATTTTGTTTACTCCCAACAAATATTTTGTTAAAGAAAGCCTATCCAAAATGCATCTTCATCAAGCAGGATATTTGATAGCAATTGCGTGTGGATCGGCCTATCTTCATGAACAAATGTGGGCGGGACCATGTGTTGAAATAGTAACCTCCTAATTTTAATTTTTTCTATCTCCCCTAAAAGGTTTTAATTATATTTAAGCATTGTTTTGTGAGATATAAATATAAAAGTACAAGTCCTTGAAATCTCATTTGTCTTCTTTTTCCTTGAAGATTTTATATTGTTCATAGATATGTTCAACTTGAGCTTAAACAGAGGAAAAATTATTGTGTCAGGACAGGGTATCGAGCATACCGAGCGGTACCGACTGCTGTACTTAACTCGATACCGAGCGCCTAGTAATGTGGCGCATTTTTATTGGTATCTGGATGCGTTCGATGTCCGGACACAATAATTACTCTAAACGGATGGCACCTTCTTCAGCTTGTGATTTCCATCAAAATCATATATTTATTTCGTCTCACATCGGCCTTCATCTTCTATATATCTGAAATGGTTATATAACTAGAAATCCTACATATGAAAATTTTATTAGTTAAAATTCAACATCATTCAATAATGTTTGTAATCATCAAATTTCAATAAATTTTTGGCTTATGGGATTAAACAAAAGCACTAAATGTATTAATTGTGCAGTACAATTAGATTAATTTTTGAATTATCTTAATTAATGTGAATTCTTGTTGTTAAAACTATCCTAAAATTAGATGGATCATATATTGTGATACATAATATACAGTACAATATTAATATCAATTCAATTTAGTAATAGATGTCAGTGTTTAAAAATAATAATAATATTTAATTTAAAATTGATCCCGATCGTGCAATATGATTTGAGATTATACAATAAACTTTAAGAATTTTTAATTATGGGTAATCATGCAGTACTGTAACACATGGTCGTATATTTTGCGATTAGTTAAGAATAATTTTCCTTAATTTTTATTAAATATTATTAACTTTGATACGTCCCAAAAATTCATCATGATTGGACACGAATCTCAATGCAAATATGAGGTTGATATTCCAAAAATTAAAAATAGGACCATCCAAACTCTGATTTCAATAAACTAATTATAATCAAATTAAACATCTCGGAGAGACGAACCCAACGACATAAAATTTGTCCAATCGGAGTCCAAATGGGCTTAAATCAAATGACCAAAATATTTTTGGAAACTTTATAGCATTAATTGGATGAATGAATGATATCCAAATATGACATGCTTATAGTCGAATCTAGCGGCTCGACGAGACGAATACAACGAGCCTAAGATCACTCAATTTTGGCATCTCTAAGGCATCTAATTAGTGCTTGACAAATACTATATGATTAAGGGGATCACTATGAGTCGTCCAATGGAACACTCACCCAACATGCCATTAATCCTCTCCATATTTATAAGTCATGCTAATACCAAAATACTATAAATAGACCCCCATTCTTCACATAAAGGAGAAACAAAAAGAGAAAAGATGGGAAGCTCCTCTACTATTGCCACCGCCGGATCTCTTCCCAACCACCAACCATCACTGTCTTTAGCTAGTTCATCGATCACCGTCAAATCTCTTACATGACACTAACAGTCGCTGAACTTCCACCCGTTCTTCGGCTGCCCACAGATCTCTTCCTGACCACCAACCGTCGTTAGACATCCGTCGATTTGTCAACTACAGAAAAATCACCCATTACCAGCGGAATTTTTCGGCAGCTTTTCGATAGTCAAATTTTCCGGTGATTTTTAGACAGAAGACAATGACACAGCTTTTCCGGCGAAAGTTTCTGGCGGTTTCTTTCCGTTGTAATTTTCGGACAATTTTTCTAGCTTTCCGGCTAATTTTAAATAATTTAATTAAAATGATTAAATTTTAACTAATTAAATTATTTAACAAAAAAATTAAAAAATAATATTAACTAATTCTAGTTAATCATTTCCTTAACTAAAAAAGATTTAAATTAAAAATTATTATTTAAATTTTAATTTATTTTAAAATTTTATTTCAGTTATTAGTAATTTTAATAATATTTTAATAAATTATTAAGTTAATAATTTGTTTTAATTAAATTTTAATTGTAATATTTTAATTTAATTAATTTTCATTTTTTAATTAATTAAAAATTAATAATTATTATTTTTAAATTAATAATTAATTTTCATTTACATAACTAAATTAATTAGTAAATATAATTTAGAGTACATTGCTTTATATAGCCTGCTATAGTGCAGGGTTAAATAGTAAATACATGGATTTATACGGACTAACTTATGAGCCTTAATAGTCCACACCAATGCCTCCAAAAGTCCAAAGGGATCACTTCCCATTTCTGAAACTTTACAGTACTATGCAGAAGCCTCGTTCAATTTGCTGTAGACCAAAAATATTTGTAGGACTCGACGTTTTGGATCTTAGACTAAAAAATATTGAAGGTATCGATAGATTGGAACCTTCATTAATGAATCTTTCTCAGTTATATAAATGGATATGAACGTTTCATTTGATTGAAAATTCACCATTAACTGGCTCTGTCAAAGAAAGTATATCAATCAAGGACTACTGGCTCTCTAATACCACTTCTAATGCTTCTTCATTCTTCTTCAAGGGAGTCATTCTTTAATGAAGTTTTTCCTGAGCCCATTAAGTTCCAGCGATCTTAAATTTTGAACTGATAAATAGACTGAAAACTCTACCTTATCTTCTCAGTTCGATTCCCTTATCAAGCTTAGAATTCAAATTGTGCTGTTTCTTCTCAATTCAATATTTTTTATGTTCATTGGGGAAGAACTTTGCCTACAGTTTCATTCTCTTTCATTGGTATTACAGTTGGTTTTGGATTACTAAAGATAGCTGCTTTAATTTTCTATGAAATCACTTTGTCTTTTTGTCACTGATGGTGGTGTTTGTTAACATAGAAAAGTTCATATCTTAGATTGGCTTCTTTTCAAGAATAAACCATCTCTTTGGCCTTTGCAATCATCTTTTTCATCTTGGCATCTTCTCTAACAATATCCTATGTGATCTAACATTGTAGAAATTTTTCATATTTTCTTTCTTTGTGATGTGGCATTATGGCTTTGTATAAGTGATCTTCAATCTGTATAATGTTACATCTTATCATAAAGATATGTTCTCTTTTCCTGTTACATCTTCACAAAGAGAGATTTTAAAGAAAAATTTTGGCATGATAGAAGCTTTATAATATATATGATGCTATCTCACTACTGTCTCCATGGACAACTAATGGTAAGGGGAAACGGCTATTGATGATCAAGGAAGGTCTTGTAGTGGGTGTCAATTTGGATGTGAACGGGTAAAAATCCATAACTAAATCAATTTGAAGAAATTAGAAATAATGATATATTTCATTTCAACATTCTATTTTGCTTTTAATGTGGCAGGAATACTCTCTTTTTTACTTTAGCTTTAATGGCTTCTTTTCATATTTTGGGTCATGGGTCGAATTCGGAACTGATCCGGCACTATTCAGGTTAACATGTTTTTACTGGTGGGTTGGTTTTTAAAACCCGAACCTAACCCGCTTCGGGTCTGGGTCAACCCGACATGACCCGAATGACTCGAGGCCGATAAAAAATTGCTAGTTTTCGGGTAAAAAAAGGGTCAATCTCCGATTTTCGGGTAAAAAACGGGTTAATCTCGGATTTTTGGGGTAAAAAAGAGTTTTCGAGTAAAAAAAGGGTCAATTTCGGGTTTCCGGTTCAACCTGAACTCGACCCAATTTTTGAAATTTTGAAATGGGTCGATTTGATGAACCCGAACCCAATCCGTTTTGGGTTCGGGTTGACCCTAACCCGAAATTTTAGGGTTAAGTTCGTGTCGGATTTTTGGGTCGTATCAAATATTAAAATAAAGTTTCTGCGTAGCATTTAAAATTGCTGTGATTTTATATTTTAAAAATATTTTATTGAGTGAAATATAAATAAAAAATATTTTTTTGTATATTTGTGAAATGGACTTTATAAATATTTTTTGAGGAATTTATAGTTGGTAGAATCCTGATGTGAACCTGCAGATCTTGCCGGACAAAAAATCAAGAAATTTAGAGAAGCTAAAATCTGGCGTATGCCTGAAGCCAGATGATTAACGAACAAAATGACTCTTTGGCTTGTACTACAAGTTTGAGAGCATAATTATTCCCCAGTGTGAAGCAAAAGCCAAGGCTATACCACGCATTAGCGTGAATCAGAAGACAAGAATAGAGAAATTATTCTTATAACTAACCAAGGCTATACACAAAATCAAAGAAGACTGTTAATAACCAATTAGGTTTACAACAAAGAAAAAAAAAACATAAAACCTTGAGAAAATTTGATCACAAAAACTAACAATCTTCACCTTGATCAAATTTTAATGAATGACTCATGTCAATACAATTAACTAATTAAGTTCAAACAATTCTTGATTTGAATAATTTGTTAACATTTTATCAATGCATCCGATGGATTATCTTCTAATGTAATCTTCTTCACTTCGACATTTTCATTTGCAATGATATCTCTAATGAAATGAAGCTTTATATCTATATTGTTTGATATTTCATGAAAAATGGGATTTTTATTCAGTGTATCTCATTTTTTGGGTGTGGGCTGCTAGCTGCCCTAATATAGGTTTCTGGTTTTTCATTATAATTTTGTTTAGTATGGACCACCAGCTCATAGAATTTTTTTATCTTTTTTTGTAGCGCTTTTGAGCAGTAGGCGGCTGGAGATTTCTTTAAGGATCTTGTACCTTTTTTTTAATATTAACGCATATGCCCGTGAGTGAATTTTCTGATTATGGAAAAACAATGTGAATTTGTTTTGAGAGAATCAAAGCTCTTTAAGAAATCCTTGTACCCAAATACATTCCTTAATTGCTTTGGTGGCTGCAACAAACACAATTTCTGCAGTGGATAATGCAACTATGTGTTGCAAGGAACACTTCTTGGCTACCAAGTTATCGAATACAGTAAGCAAATAACCTAAAATTTAATGCCTCGTGTATAGGAATCCTGCAAAATCTGAATCAGAATATCCAGTTATTTGCAAACGACAAAGCTCTATTCAATGAGCCTTTTATGTAGCTCGTCATCCATCTTATGGCAAACCATTGCGACTAGACATGCTAATAGAATAAGCAAGATCAAGCCTTGAGCACACCATTGCATACATTAGACGTCCTACAACATTTGCATACGAGACTTTCTCCCCAATGTCCTTCAATTCAAACTTATAGGACATCTGCTCTTTCAACCGATCAACCTCTTTTCTACCCTTACTTTCAATCAAGATATCATCAATATATATTAGCTTATCTAAAATGAATATATTTTTTCACGCATAAATTTTGATATGATTTAGAAAAAAATGAATACAAATATTTTAGTATTAAGTATGTAAATATATAAGAATAATAAGATATGCATACAAATCCTCCAAATATCATTAAAATTTAGCTAAATATATCAGTGGTTAAACACATTTTTGAACCAAAAATTTAACCATATTGATAGGAGATAACCACTTGATATTTCTACACTAATATATTTTTCAACTTTCTAATTAATGTGGTACTAAACCCAAAGTCTCATTTGCGTTAGTAATCTCAAAGTGCTATATATATGAACATTAATAAATAAAATATAAAGCAATGAAAATGCTACTTGTATTCTTTGAAAGAATTTATAGATAGGGGTGTCAATATCGGGTCACGGGTCGAGTACAGGTCGAACCAGGAACAATTCAAGTCAATCAGAATCCGACCCGTTTTTGCAAACAAGATAGTTTTTTTGGAACCGAACCTGACCCGCTTCGAGTCCGGATCAACCCGACCCGACCCTTCAAACACTGCAGTGGCCGGCGCAACGGCAACTTGCAGCGTAATCACTCAAGACGCAACGCAGCAGTGGCGGCGGGTCGATGGCGGGAAGCAACTCGGCAACGACAACGGTAGCCGGCTTAAGTCGTCACTTGGGACGCGACACGGCAGTGGGTCGACGGCGGTACGCAACAACAGCAGCGGCGGGGTGGCGAGTCAGTGGATGGGCAAACCAACGAGGATAGGGATGCAACGCAAATTGGTTTTGCCTCGAAACACGACGCGCGGTTAGCTTGAGACGCGACGCGGGCAGCTCTAATCATGCGCGGTCAACATGGACAGTGCAAGTCATTCTGGGTCATTTATGGGTTTCCATGTCAGCTTAAACCCGACCCATTTTTTAAAATGGGTCGAAAACCTTAACCTGAACCAGACTCGGTTCGGGTTTAGGCATGGGCGGATCCCCATTCACTTGAGGGGGGGCAAATGCCCCCCCTCAAAAATTTTTTTTTAATTTTAAAGGGTATAGTTTGGAATATTTTGGATATTTTAGGTATTTTGCCCCCTCTCAAAAAAATTTTTTGCCCTCATTTTATCAATCCTAAGCATTTTTGCCCATCCCCCACCCAAAAAATTTTTTTTGCCCACCCTCAAAAAAGAAGCTGGATCCGCCCCTGGGTTTAGGCCAACCCAGACCCGAAATCTCTATGTGAGATTTTTAATTCTTGTCAAATATTAACACCCCTGTTTATAGTTATACCACCTGAGATCAATAAATGCAAAACCATTTTTCTATATGAAAATCACTCTGGACATCTCCTGCTGCCATTGGACATCACCTTCTTATACAATATTAAAAAAAAATACAATTATTTAGAATATTAAAATTACTTTCATTTATATTTAAATATAAACATAATATATCAAGAAATATAAATAAAAATAGAAAATAATCGCAAACAGCTGCTTAACTTTTCAAGAACTTGTGAAAGCAAACAGCGAAGAGTCTTTAGACGTTCTGCATCAAATTCACTGCGTAACAATGTTAAATGATCATATAAGAGGCATACATGCAAACATATTCTCTGCTGCCTTTAAGGAACATCTGGTCTTTTTAATTACCACCCTTATAATTATTGCTGTTGAACTTTATTGAGCCAGTCTCTTGTAAATTATTTGCTATTTAGTCATTGATAATAGCTAGCTAACGACAAACTTTTCTAACCAAGTAGGTTCAAATTCATCGATATTACAATAAATAAATGATAGATATTTAAAATTTTTTTGGGAGAGCTTTCTTATTATTTTTTAAAGTAATTTTTTTATCAAAAACTTTTTTTAAAAAATGATAAGAAAACTTAAAAAAAAAATACAAGAGTCTTAAAAAAAGGGCTTAACCACAAAGATAATAATGTTTTCTTTTTTATCGAAATGCATAAAGGATAACAGGAGTAGGGGTGTCAAACTGTCAATATATGACACAACCTGAAAACTCAAACCGAACCCGGTCCAAAAATTCCGGGTTAGAGTAAACCCATTTTTAAAATGGGTCGATTCGGGTTCAGAATTCTGATCTGTTTGGAACATCGGGTCGGGTTCGGGTTGAACCGGAAACCTGAAACCAACTTGGTTTGACCCTACAACATCCCGTGTGAGTTGTGTGACCTATCTTGTCATTTGTTGCTTCGTTTGTATCCTCGCATCACTCACTCGGAAGGTGCAAAAACATGCGTTGCCTCACAGTCACGTCCACGCTGCCGTCGTGATGCCCAAGCTACCGTTGCCACTGCCACCATCACGCCTGCGGTGTTGCTGCTGCTACTGCCGTCACATTCTTTTTGTTGGAAGTAACGACAACAAGAGGAGCTCGCTGACATCGTCATTCTCCCATTCACACAATTGCGCGCTTCTTCACTATTCTCCCAACATTTCTTTGGCGATTTCATGTCGGTCGGATCAGGTCCGGGTTGCACTTTCTGATCCGTTTGCAAAAACGGGCCGGATTCATGTCATGTAGAAGGGCTGGGTCAATTTCGAGTTTTACTCACAATTCGATTTTGACACCCCTAAACAGGAGCCAAGGATTGATAAGTGAATCTTATATACAAATACATTAAAATTTGATTTGAGGCAATTTCTTATTTATTTTATAAAGCTATTTTAAAGAAATAACTTTTAAAAATTATTGTAAAAAATAATTTCAATTATAATTTTTTTTTTTATAAAGCCAAATAAAAATTTTGATTGCAGTTTAAAAATCAAATCACTAAAAAAATTATCTTAAACAAATCCTAAAACTCAAAATAAATCGGCCTAAATAAAATCACACCAAAATGATGAATTCAACCGGTTTGATTCCTTGTTTGTTTTTTTTTTTCTGCAGGTCCCAACAACTGGCTGTCTTCCTACAATACACAATATGTTTCATGGAGGGAAAGAACATGTATAGGAACAATTATTAGGTCCGGTGACCGGACGTACGTGCGGTCACCACTGAGATCGCGTCATGTGCTCTTACTCTTGACCGTGCGGCCCGATGACTTGACCTGGACCGGAACCCGGGAATGCTATGTTCGCGTATTGATAGGTATTACTCGGTATTTGCTCGATGTTACTCGGTATTGCTAGGTATAGCTTGACAATAACGAGAAAATACCGCTCTGTGAAGACCAATACCGAGCAATACCGAGTTTTTCTAGAAAAACTCGGTATTAGAAAAACTCGGACTATAAATTCGTTTGCGAGATGTCTACGCTGGTTCAAATCCAGCTCGACCCAAGAATTCGTCGCTCCATGAAGAAGATCTAAAGAATTTGTCCTCTAGAAACAGAAATACTGGATACGTATAAAAGAAAGAAAAAAAAGTCCATTTTTTCTCATCCATTCTATTCGGAACTACTATATGTCCAAGGTCCAATATTGGAATAATTTAAGAGGTTTTCCCTTCCTTTGTCCGTGTCAACAAACAATTCGAAATACCTCGATTTTTTCAGAACAGGTCCGAGTCCAATAGCAATGATTCGAAGCACTTCTTTTTCCATTACACTATTTCGGAAACCCATAGAAAAACTCGGTATTGCTCAGTATTACTCAGTATTGCTCGATATTACTCGGTATTGCTCGATATTGCTCGGTATTTGTCTTCACATTATGGTATTTCTCATTATTGCCGAGCAAAATCAACAAATACCTAGCTAGCAATACTAGGTTGTCATGGATTTAAAAAACGCACGTGCGACATACCCACTATTCGCTGGGTCGGATCCGTGGTTTTGTGCATGCTACGTGACGCGTTCTCAGTGCTCGCCGAACGTAGCTCTGCATCCGGTCACCGGACCAAATGAAAGTTTCATGTATAGGCGCTCCTATCACAGCTACTGGCAGGATACTGCAGGCTTACACTGGCCATCCTATCATTTTGCCCACTTAAAATGCATAAAACCATGAAGATTTTACTGAACTTTTGAAATCAGAAAACTCATATATCTTTGGTCTCCACTAGCGTCCATGTACCTGCACTTTACAAGAATGCTCGCCCTAAACCACCAAAGTATACTGACAAAAGTAAGAAAACTATTGAAAAAGAAATGTAATAGTTTTAAAAAAACAAAAGCTAAAAGCATAGTATTCTTCACAAAGCTATCTTTATTCTAAAATTAGATTCCAAAGCCGTGTTTATCAGATGCCATTCTGAAGGAACAAGAAGTTGCAGAAATGGTGGAAGGAGCTTAAGTAGCATCAAAAGAGGGGGAAATTAAAAGATAAAGGTGTTGTTAAGCTGTGTGCATCTTTCGAAGCACGCAAGTTCTCTTTTTAATTGAAAGTAGAGCATTAAAGCTCATTGTATTAGTTAGGATATAGGAACTGAAAGCTTCCACTGCATAAAACAAAATCGAAGTAATGATTGAGAGAATAATAAGCCTATATATGTCATGAGAAGAAGAAGATTAATGGGTTTATCGAGTAATGATATGAGATATTATAAGCTAATCATATTCTAGTAATCATTAGAAATTGATTAATCTCGGTAGGTGATATAATTTTGGATGTTTTAGAGAATTTAATAATCAGCAAAAATTGAAAAAAAAAGAAGGATATTGCTTTTCTTCAGCATAATTCCATGGAGATTACATATGAGAATGCAAACTATGAAACGAGAAAAAAAAACCATGAGCAAACAAGAGCAATGGAGGGCGAAATGAAAAGCTTAGCTCTCTCTCTCTCTCTCTCTCTCTCTCTCTCTCTCTCTCTCGTGCACTGATGCTCTTCTCTAGGGGTGTCAATTCGGGTCAACCCGTCGGGTTCGGGTCGAACCCGACCCGACCCGGATCTAAACGGGTCAACCCGAACCCGACCCGTTTTTGCAAACGGGTCGGACATTTTAACCCGGACCCGACCCGGCCGGGTTGCCGGGTTGACCCGACCCGACCCGTCGACCTGATAGTGACAGCGGCGGCAACGAGCAGCGGCAGCGAGCGCGGGCGAAGCTCGGCAACGCGAAGCGCGGCACGCGGCAGGCGAAGCGGCATGCGGCAGGCGAAGCGCGGCACGCGGCAGCGCTGGGCAGGCGGGCAGCTCGGGCTGGGGCAGCGGGCAGCTCGGGCGGGAAATAAGGAAATTTCAAATTTTTTTAAATTAAATGGGTTGTCGGGTTGACCTGGCAACCCGCCGGGTCAACCCGACCCGACCCGTTAAATCAAACGGGTCAAATCTACGAACCCGGACCCGACCCGTTTATCAAACGGGTCAGGTTCAACCCGGATTTTCCGGGTCGGGTCCGGGTCGGGTCAAAAGTTGACACCCCTACTCTTCTCTGATTTTTGCTTTGAAAATAGCACTTAATCAAAATAACCAGTGGCATAAAGCACTTTGTTTCACTAAAAAGTGCAAAATATTTTACTTGGCCGAAGAATGGAGCGAGGAAGTTCAAGCTCTAGCTTGTTGGACTCACGTTTCTTCTTCTTCGCTGCCAAGTAAAGCCAGCCCCTTGGCGTAATCAAAGTTGGAAACGAGTCCAGCAGAAAACTTTGAAAATTTTATTTTAGCTTTTTCTGCAATATCCTGAAAATTTTTCCTTGCATTTAGTCTATTATGTCCGGACACCGGACTTCAGAGTCCAATGAAAATGCGCCACGTCGTCCAATACCGAGCAATGCCGAGTTGTAGTACCGAGCAGTACTGAGTGACGTGGTGCATTTCCATTGGGCTCTGGATGACGTTTGGCATGCGCACAGAATAATTACTCATATCTTACAGGGAGAAATTATTATAGAGATACGTCCAGACTCTAATAAAATATTGACACGTGGAGTGGACACTGAATATTCAATTTGATTTATTTTTTACTTTACATATTTAATGTGTTTGTAGAACTTTAAGCCAAGCACACCAAAAGCATAGCCAAAGCGCAGTTAAAACATAGGTAAAATTGATGGAAGCAAAAACAGAACAAAAACTTTGGAAGGAAAAAACTCAAAACAAACTTTTTTCTTCACTGTCTTCACGGGGACAAAAACGAAACAGAGCCAAAACTACTTCACACTTTCACGGGGTTCTAATACGTAAGAAAACAACAGTTAATTTAAAACAAATTAAATTAAAATAAACTAAATAAGTGAAGCGGCACATCTCTTGGTTTGAAAAAAAAATCCAACAATCTCCCCCTCAAACCAAGACTTTCTTCATTCCAAGCATCTTCAGTAGCTTCACAAACCTAGGTGTCGGCAATGCTTTGGTGAACAAATCAGCTACCTGATCCTCTGTACTGCAGTGCTCTATGCTAATCTGACCCTTCTTCACTGCATCTCTGATAAAATGGTAACGCACATCAATGTGCTTACTCCTGCCATGTTGTACTGGATTTTTGGCCAATGCAATCGCCGACTTGTTGTCCACATAAATTGTTGTAGCTTCATTAATCTCTCCAAAAAATTCCTTCAGCAAATTCTTCAACCACATTGCTTCACAAGCCGCTGCCGCCGCTGCTATATACTTTGCCTCACATGTAGATAATGCCACAACTTTCTGCTTCGTGTGCTCCAAGTGAAGGCTGTATCACCAACATAAAACACATATCCACTTGTGCTCTTTCTTTCCTCATGATCATTTGCCTAATCACTGTCACAATATCCAAGTAACTTCATGTCTCCACTGCACTGATAATGAAGGCCAAACTCAAATGTGCCACTGATATATCTAAGAATCCTCTTCGCCGCAAGTCAATGAGACTCCCTTGGATTCTCCATGAATCTGCTCAAGATGCCCACACTATACACAATATCTGATCTCGTCACTGTCAAGTATCTAAGGCTCCCAATCAAACTTTTGTACAATGTTGGATCAACCAATTTTCCTTCTCCTTCTTTTGTGAAATGAACTCCAGTTTGCATTGGTGTTGAGACACTATTGCAATGATTCATCCTGAACTTCTCAAGCAACTCTTTTGCATATCTCTTTTGGAAAATCCAAATGCCATCCTCTTTCTGATGCACTTCTATACCCAAAAATAATGACATGAGGCCAACATCTGTCATATCAAATCTTCTGAACATAGTTGATTTAAAGGCTACAATCATCTGCTCATCATCACCTGTTATAAGCAAATCATCAACATATAAGCATATGTTAGTTTGTTGCCATTTGAGTCTGTCTTCATATACACACCATGTTCATAAGGGCATTTAGTGAACCCTTCTTCTTCAAAATGCTTATCAATGCATAAATTCCAAGCCCTCGGGGCTTGCTTCAAGCCATACAAAGCCTTTTTCAAACTATACATCATATGCTCTTTCCCTTTCACAATAAAACCTTCAGGCTGATCTACATAAACTTCTTCCTCCAAAACACCATTCAAGAAAGCCGACTTCACATCTAATTGATGAATCTTCCATCTATTCATAGCATCAATAAAGAAAATTAATCTGATTGTATCAAATTTGGCAACCGGTGCAAAAACTTCTTCATAATCTATCCCTTGCTTCTGCTTGTACCCTTTGACTACAAGTCTAGCCTTGAATTTGTTTACACCTCCTTCAACATTTTTCTTCAATTTATACACCCACTTAACACCAATGGATTTTTGACCTTTAGGAAGTGAGGTCAAACTCCATGTGTCATTTCTCTCAATAGCATCAATCTCCTCTTTCATGGCATCAATCCATCTCTTATCTGCAACTGCTTCATTAAAAGTTAAGGGCTCTTCATCTAAATAGAAAGCAAATTGAGATAATTCTTCATTAAAGTTTGTGGTGTCATATATCTCCTGCAAGCTTCTTGTCTTCACCTTTTCAATACCACTACTAGAAGATTCTCCCAATCTCACTATAGTGTGTGGTGGTCTTTGTTTCTCTACATCATCAATAATTTTTTCTGAATTTCCCCCAACTGTGACATCCTCCTTGTTGCCATTTTCAAGCCAATCCCAAGATAAGCTCTCCTCAAATCTCACATCCCTGCTCACTACCACTTTCTTCGTTATAGGATTATACAGTTTATAAGCTTTGGACCTTTCACTATATCCTACAAACACACACTTCTCAGATTTTTCATCCAACTTCCTTCTCTTTTGATCAGGTACATGAACATAAGAAATGCTCCCAAAAACTCTCAAGTGATCAACAACAAGCTTATGACCACTCCAAATTTCAAAAGGGGTTTGAGATGGAGTACTTTTTAATGTTACCCTATTCAACAAATATACAGCACAAGACACAGCTTCAGCCCAAAGCCAATTGGGCACTTGCCTCTCCTTCAACATACTCCTAGCCAATCCCATAATGGTTCTATTCAACCTCTCAGCAACCCCATTTTGTTGTGGTGTGTATCTAGTTGTTAACTGATGGCGTATCCCATTCTCCTTCAAATAATTTTGCATATCATGACTAACCTATTCTCCACCTCTATCACTCCTCAACATCTTAATGAAATGGCCACTCTCCTTCTCCACAAGTGCTTTGAATATTTTTAAGTATTCAAATACTTGTGACTTCTCCTTCAGAAAATATACCTAAACTTTTCTGCTATAATCATCAATAAATGTGAGAAAATAACAATTACCTCCAATAGAAGTAGTGTGCATCGGTCCACATAAATCTGAATGAATAAGCTCCAATGGCTTTAAGGCTCTCCATGATTTTCCAACTGAAAATGGTGCTCTGCTCTGCTTTCCTGCAACACATGCTTCACAGATCTTGTCTTGAACTTCAATATGTGGAAGCCCATCAACTATATTCTTCTGTCTCATATAAGAAAGTGTCTTGGAACTCAAGTGACCAAATCTGCAATGCCATAATCTTGAATGATTCTCTATGGAAGTTTTCAAACAACCATTCAAACTGCAAATCATCTTCATGGAATACATTTTATTTGGAGTCACCTTCACCTTGGCAATCAAGAATCCATGCTTGTCTTTAATGGTACAAGTGTCGAAAGAAAATGTCAACACATTTCCCTTTTGATTTAGTTGTCCAACACTAAGCAAATTATGCTTAAGATTTGGAACATAGAAGACATCTGATATCTTCTTTTCTCCCTTCCTTGTTTGCACCAAAATGTCACATTTTCCTTCCACAAATAGTTTGTTGTCATCTCCCGTACGTACTTCACTTTGGATTGAGTTATCTAAAGTAACAAACAATCTTCTATTGCCAGTCATGTGATTACTACAACCACTATCAATAAACCATACATCTCCTGAATCACCATATTCTTTACTATGTGTAAGAAACATTGTGTCTTCACTTTTCTCCACTTCCTTTTCTTGCACCAAATCTGCATTTGCCTCTTCACTCTCCTTCCTCTTCCAACAATAACGATAAGTGTGCCCATACCTTTTGCAAAAGTGACATTTGATATTGGCAAGGTTGCTTCTTCCTCTTCCTCTGAAACCATGTCCACGACCACGTGCACCTTCTCCATCGCCATGAGTTCCACCTTGAACTTCACCTCCATCACTTTGTGTTGATTCTCCTCTACCAGCACGACCTCTTCCACGAGTACCATAAGAGCATCTTCCTCTACCAAAAGAGCATCTTCCTCTACCAAAACCTCTTCCACGGCCACCTTTGAAATTCCCATGCAATGCCACTTGAGTTTGGAATGCTTCCTCAAGTGGTGTCGAATCATATTGCTTCATTCTTAATTCATGGGATTGAAGAGATCCAAGCAAACTTTCAATAGACATTTTCTCTATATTCTTTGCCTCTTCTATGGCTACCACCGTGGCTTCAAATTTTCTGGTCAAGCTTCGTAGAATCTTCTCAATAACCCTTTTATCTTCTACAACTTCTTCATTCAATTTCAATTGGTTAACAATGACAATTACCCGATTGAAATATTCTTCCACACTTTTCGACTCCTTCATCTTCAACATATCAAATTGGCTTCGTAGGGTTTGTAAACGTACCATTTTTACTTTATCATCTCCTTTGTAAGAAGCATGCAATGTATCCCAAGCCTCCTTCGCCGTCTTCGCCGTAGAGATCCGCTCAAAAATAATTTCATCTACCGCTTGATAGATGAAGAAAAGAGCCTTCCGATCCTTCTTCCGATTTTCTTTCAACTCTTGAAGAAGTCTTTGATTCAAATCTCTCTCAACTTCGAGCTCCTGAAAACCGCTCTATACAATCTCCCACAACTCTTGAGATTGATACAACACCCGCATTTGAATACTCCATTGATTGTAGTTCTTCCCCGTGAACTTGGGCAACTGAGGTTGCAAATTATTACTGCTTGAACTCGCTGCCATTCTCCAACCGTGGCTCTGATACCAATGATGGAATCACCAAATTGAACAAAAAAATTTGGAAGAGAAAAATTCAAAACAAAATTCTTCTTCACTGTCTTCACAGGGACAAAAACGAAACAGAGCCAAAACTACTTCACACTTTCACGGGGTTCTAATACATAAGAAAACAACAGTTAATTTAAAACTGTTTTATGAAATTAAATTAAAATAAACTAAATAAGTGAAGCGGCACATCTCTTGGTTTGAAAAAAAAAAATCCAACAAAAATGCAGTCAAAAAATGTGCAACAAAAGAACAATTAAAACACAACTAAAGTGCAACTATTGTATAAATTTCTTAGGCTTGGCGCATCATTGAAGGCTAGGGTTTTGTTAAGATGTTGACATTTTTAACCTCTTCTTTGACTCACTCAGACCTCTTCAAGTCCATTTAAATGACTTCCGCAAATTCTCATCTTAATAGGTTGACCTAGCACTCTTAACGGACTAGGAGAATATTCTCAACCTTAAGCCTTAGCTAACAAGTTGGCCAAAAGCTTAATCTAACTATGTTTATTGGTTGATCTAGGTCCAAAGCCCAAGCTTATGATTTGATTATGAAAATTTGAGCTTTTCTTAATATAAAAGATTTCTTAAAAGAATTTTATGTGAAATGCTAGGATAAGATATCTAAGATTTAAACAACTTAGCATATTTAAAATCATAAGAAATTTATAAAATCTTTTATAATTTAACTTGAGTATGTTTATCTTTAATATTTTATTTTATTTATTTTTATTTTTATATTTTTCTTAGATCTAAGTCTCTCAAGAAACATTATTTGCATGATTCATTATATTAGATCTCGGAGAATACCCAAGAGTGCTACCAATATAAAAAGCTAAGCTTTTATTCTAATATTTAGCAATTGTTCAAATGATTTGACTCTATTGTATATTCAAAAGAATGAATAGGCCCAAAGAAGCTTTAATGGAATATATAAGGAATTATAATTTTATGTTTCCATCATCTCATGTTATCATATTCAAAGTCTATTTACTTATTTAGTTTAAAAACTAATTGGTCATGTCTAATATGACTCTTTATATTATAGAAATCATTAATTAGATTATCTAAAAAAATTCATATACTATTAATGTGATGGCTCAAAATCTAAATTTGAATATTTTTTTCTTTTAATTTATACAACAAGAATTATTCATTTTCCAAAAATCATATACATGATTCAAAATCTACACAAGCATACTACCACTACTACATCCTGAATACAAAAAATAGCTAAAATAAAAAAGAACATGAACTGGAAGGAATCTTGATCAATCTTACACTCCTGATCATATGTCCTAACCTAAAAATATTTAACCATATATAATAAGCTCATAAGCCCAGCAAGCAACCAAGTATTATAACTAAACTCAACAAAATTGAAATGAGTAATATGCATGTCAGCAGTCAAATCATAACAATTGCAATCATATGATCATAGAGCAATACAATAGAGAAATCAATAAATTAGTACATAAGTCAAATCACTAAAATAATCATCATATTAATACTATAATCAATAGATAAATCGTATAAAACATCAAATCAAAACATCGATAAAAACTGTAAAAATTATGTCAATGCAATAAAAGCATATAAAAAAATAAATGTATTCATGTATCACATGCTCAGAAATATTATATCAGTGTCAACTCAGTGTCAATGTCTGGTGCATATGCACAATATATATCACATGATCAACATATTAAGATAATAGAATAGTAGTAACATCAGCATCATTGATGGAAGTAATAATAAAATTATACAGTGGTACACTATAGGAAATTCATCAATTATCGACGATCTGGACCGGCGGTTCTCTAGCCGCCAGTATTAACGGCGGTTTACCCGACGGTGTGACCACCAATTTTTATCGGAAGCCTAACTGGCTTTTATGTTAAATATAGCCGCCGGAATAAGCGGCGGTCCAGACACCGCCAGTTAACCACCGGTGTTAAATCTTACCAGAGCGAATTGATGGCTCGAATCACCGGTGTTAAGTGAATTTATTTTCGGTAGTCTGAACCACCGGAAAAGGCCCTAGAATAATCCGTCTCGAGCCTTCCATTTCATTTTTGTGTTCTCTCTCTCTCCTGCGCGGCGCTCGCCTCCGTCTCCTCTGACCACTCCCTCTCGAGATGCCTCCTCCGGCCACCGACGATCTCCCTCCGGACGCTAAGAAGTTCCTTCAAATGAAGCCTCCACTCCGGCCGCCGAAGGCTCTCCCCGCTCCCATCACTTCGCCTCTAAGGTTTGCATTTTTTTATGCATTTTGTTTAGATTTTGGTGAGATTATATCAAGGATCAGTCTTAAGTCAATCTCTTTTTGCTTTAGTCATGGATGTTCTAACTAGACATTTGCGAGAGGATGTACATTGTTGTATGTTTTTTGTTGAAGATATTCTTCTTGTAGATTTGGGTTAGATTACATCAAGGATCAGTCTTAAGTCAATATATTTTTGCTTTAGTCATGGATGTTCTCACTAGATATTTGTGAGAGGATGTACCTTGTTGTATGCTTTTGTTGATGATATTCTACTTGTTGATAAAACTAGATTACATCAAGGATCACTCTTAAGCCAATATCTTTTTGCTTTAGTCATAGATGTTCTCACTAGACATGTGCAAGAGGATGTACCTTGTTGTATGCTTTTTGTTGATGATATTCTACTTGTTAATAAAACTAGATTACATCAAGGATCACTCTTAAGTCAATATCTTTTTTGCTTTAGTCATTTATGTTCTCACTAGACATTTGTAAGAGGATGTACCTTATTGTATGCTTTTTGTTGATGATATTCTACTTGTTGATAAAACTGGATTACATCAAGGATCACTCTTAAGCCAATATCTTTTTACTTTAGTCATGGATATTCTCACTAGACATTTGTGAGAGGATGTACCTTGTTGTATGCTTTTTTGTTGATGATATTCTACTTATTGATAAGACTAGAGAGGGAGTTGATGAGAGAAATAGAAGAGATGAGAAAGGTTCAAAAAGAAATGTAGGCAGAGCTGCGATCCTATAGAGATGAAAATTAAAGAAAAAAAGAGTAAGAGACAGAGCAGCCACATGTATCTCCAGACAGCGAGGATACGGAGGAGGATTAGTACTCATTTATGTTTGATGAACTTATGATGATCTGATTGTAAACTTATTTGATTATAAACTTGTTTGGTTTAACTTATTGAACTTAATTATGAAGTTATGAACTTAGTTATGAAATTATTTAATTTCACTTATTATTTTATTTGGTTTAACTTATGAATATATTTGTGATAATTATTATGATTTACTATAGTAGCATGTTGCCCAAAATTGTTGTAATTGCTGTATTTTTTGTACAGGTTTAGAGTTTAGGGTGAAAATCCCTCAAATAGAGGGGAGGCTGTCAATTTTTTTTTCAAATGTTATAGGTTTCCGGTGGCCGGAAACATTGATACCGGACGGGTAATTAACGCCACCGAAAATCTACTAAAACCACCGGTATATAACGGCGGTTTGCTGACGGTGTCCGGCGGTAAACCGGTGGTACGCTGCCAGTCTAACCGCCAGAAATTCCTTTGGTTTGCACCGCCGGTGACATTACCGGCGATCTGCACTATAATAACTACGATTTTTATATCGACAATTCAACAACCGGTATGCTGTCAGTAAGAAAATCGGCGGTCACCAACGCTAAGACCGCCGGAACATAACTGGCAGTATGAACCGTCGAAAAATTGTTGGTGAAGGAAACTGCAGGGTAAAGGTTTCTGGCGCCATTTTTTCCGGTTGTTTGTAAACCGTCGACAAGCCGTCGATTTTTTTCAAAACCGCATGAAAACAAGTAGCAACAGAAAATCCTACTAATTAAAAGTCATATTTTTAGAAATTAATCAAATTATCAGAGATTGTATAAAATAACATTCTAAAGTTTTTATTAAACTAAAACACTATTTTTAGATGTTAAAATAAATTTTTAAGTATGCAAAATTGATTCTTTTTCAAAATCCTCAGTAAAAAAATCTCATAAAAATACTCAAAATATTCATAGTCTCGATTTCTATAACATATAAAAAATTATGTGGTGAAAGTTTTGTCAATACAAAATTATCCTCATTTTTTTATAACAAAAATACAAATTTGATCTAAAAATTCCAAAAATTAAAATTATTGAAATCAGAAATATGATAAAAGTACCTTACAGCAAGATGAGTAAATTTTCCAACATGTTCGACCAACAAAAACTGCTTCGTGTCTAGAATAGGTCCTTAAAATCCAAAAATTTTATTTTCTCTCTCCTCACTTTCTCTCTTAATTCTATATTTTTTTCTCGGTTTCTCATTTGGCCAAACAAATGGATTAAGATATGCTTTAAGATAATGCTTTTAGATATTATAATAAAATAATAATATAATATAAATATAAATATATAATTTATTCAATTTTTAATATAAAATTTATATAAAATATTTTGGGGCTTAAAAAATTATAACAAAATATCCATAAAATAAATTATTTTATTTAAAAATATTACTGAAATCGGTTAGTCCTAAAATTCTCACTTGTATCAATAAATGTCAATTTCTTAAAAATTTTCACCAGAGTTAAAAAATTATGAAAAAAATTGTGTAATTAAAGCACTATAATGTCAATATTATGGTGAAGATGTTTGCAATTTGGACTTATAATAACTCTAAAAAATTTATTTGATTGGATTAAAATACAGACTATTACACTTAACCATGAAAGAGATATAGAAATCCTAGATTATATACAACAACAATAACATCAAGACTTTATTCCACTATGTGCAGTTGGCTACATGAATCTATTTTCTTCATTGTGTCATGTTAAAAGTCAAATTCTCATTTAAATCTAAAAATGAAAGGTCATTTCTTATATTTTCTAACCAAGTCTTTTTAGGTCTATCTCTATCTTTCTTAATATAAATCAAATCTAATACATCTACTTTCCTAACCGAGTAATCGGAAGGGCGTCATTTTATGTGACCAAACCATCTAAGGTGACTCTCTCTAATCTTATCTTCCACTAGAGCTACTCCAACCTTTTCATGTATATGCTCATTTCATATCCTATCTCTAAGAATAAAGTCACTCATCCACCTAAGCATCCTCATCTCTATAACACTTAACTTAATATTATATTACTCTTTTAATGGCCAACATTCTGCATCATAAAACATTATAGGTCTCACTACCATCTTATAGAATTTTCTATTGAGTTTGAGGGAGACTTTTATATCATACAACAAGCCTGATGCATTCCTCCCCTTCATCCATTCACTCAAAATAATAGACTCAAGATATCTAAAACTTATACTCTTATTAATGACTTGATCACCCAAAGTCACAAACCCTCCACTAGATCTATTACTACTAAAATTATACTTCATATATTTAGTTTTAGATATACTCAAATGAAAACCTTTATACTCTAAGGTTGACCTTCATAATTCAAGTTTACCTTTAACTCTCTCTCTCTAGTCTTATCAACAAGAAGAATATCATCAGCAAAAATATACACCAGGATACAACCTCTTGCAAATATCTAGTGAGAACATCCATGACTAAAGCAAAAAAATATGGGATTAAAGCTGGTCCTTGATGTAATCTAACAGAAATAGGAAAATACTTGGTCAAACCACCTTGTGTTTGAACACAAGTAACAACACATGCACACATATTTCTAATGACTTGAATATTCTTTTCTAGAACTTTCCATAGCACGTCTCTTGAAACTTTATCATATGCTTTCTCAAAATCAATAAATATCATATAAAGATCCTCCTTTTTCTCTCTAAGCTTCTCCATTAAACCTCTCAATAAATATATAACTTCCATAGTATACCTACCCAGCATGAATCCAAATCAATTTTGAGAATAATTAGTATCACATAGTAACCTATGCATCATAACTCTCTTCTAAAGTTTTAAAGTATGATACATTAACTTATAAATTCCTCTATAATTCGCACGATATTATGCATCACCTTTTTTCTTAAAAACATGAATTTTAAAACTCATTCTCCACTCATCTGACATCTTTTTAGTCTTCAAAATAATATTTAAAAGTTTATTAAGGAAAAAAATTCCTTTATCTCCTAAGAATTTCCACACCTCTATTGGAATATCATTAGGTCCAACAACTTTTCACACTTCATTTTCTTTAATTTAAAAAGATTCCTAAGGAAATAAAGTGCATAGACAAATTAACTAATGGAGTCAAATTATCTAATTAATCTTATAATCATATATGGATTAGGACTACCATTAAATAGCCTAAGCATACAAGACTTTCACCTAAGTGAGCTAGCTTAAAGAATCATAATGATTGTCTACTTCAAATGAAATAAGTATACTCCACTGGGCATGAACCATTCAAATTCATCTTTCATTAATATGAAGACTTGAATATTATGCTTTAGAGTTTGGTCCTATCATAATTTATAAGTCATATTGGCCCTTATTGATAATATAAATCACCTTTGTGAAAATATTTAAGCAACTCAATATGCTAACTACATATATACATAAATAGTAATGGAGAATATTTTTATTTTATTTTAGAAAGTTGAAGATTATTCATTTTGTTAAGATACTATCCTAAATTTTATTTTAAAGTAGACTATCATTTTTCAACAACTTTATAGAAAAAATTTCTTTTTAAAAATCAACCAATGTTAGAAGTTTTCAAACAAATAGCACATCACTAAAAAAAAGAAAAATATTCAATTATAAATAAATATTTTACAAGTTGCAAGTTAAGGAGAAAGTTTGAGTGAAGTTAGGTCCTACAATAAACTCTAGTAAAAAAGGAAATATAATTATTTTTTACCTACAAAAATATAATCCCATCCTAAATTTTTTTATAAATATTAATGTACATAAAGGAGTATATGAATTTAAGGTATAAGTCATGAACTCTTCAGTTCATGGTTCCTTCCTTTTTCATTTTTTTTGTTTATAATGATAAAGTTCTTTGCACCTTAAGTTTATTCTAATAAATTTTCTAATCTAAAAAGTTCATGAACACAGGTAAAAGTATTGAGAAAGAATCACAATCACACATAAATTTTCTTTGAAAATTTATTAGCCTAGCATAATTTATATGTTAAGCAAGTTATAATGCCTTCAAGGGCATTGTATATTATAACATTTACAAAAAAAATTAACTAGATTTCTACACTAATGTGCAAAAATACAAGTCAATACAAAGCATATAGCCAATCATAACAATACAACGCATCCCATTAATGCATCAAAAACAAACTAAACCATACTATATCTTAGACCAACATCATCTTCAACTATGTTTATTATAGTAATTCATGAGTAAAAATTGATCAGCATGCTCAAGGGGGTCATCTCACTTGATTAAGATAAGACATCAAAATTAAACTTATCCCATACCTTTATACTTGCTCTTTAGTCGTAATTATACAAGTTACGTACTAAGGTTAGTATGCCTCTGGTTTAGCTAGTTGAGTATGTATTCAAGAAAAAAATATATATTTCAACATAACAATTTAATTTTTTTGGCTTGAAGTATGATAAACTTCGAATAGAAAATTAAGCATATACCTACAGATCAAACTCATTTCATGTACCAAACTATTTACCAACATTGAATTATACCACAATTTAAATGATCTTCATATATTGAGAGGATTGGTGAGATTGGATAAACATACATTACCTTATTTCAGGCAACATTAGCTTTTTCATAGCTCATGGGCCTCCTTTCTTTAGCTTTTTGGTTCTGTTGTTGTATGGTTGGTATTATATGTTGGTTGTTCTGTGAGTTCTTTGTGTAGTTGTTTCCTATGCTTGTGTTTTTTAGTCTTGGATTTATGACTTTAGCTTTTTTTGGTATTGGTTCATATGTAGGGATTTGAGCGTGCCAGTATGTTTTTCTAGCTGGTTGGCTTAGTTTCTCATTTTTCTTACTGGTCTGATCTTTGTCTTTGTTTCCATTCAGAAATGAATTCTATGACTTATTCTTTGTGCTTGGTCTTTCATGCTCTCCTTTTTTTGAGGCTATCTTCTCAAGCCGTAGTTTGGTATTATCCTACTGTTGGTTTTTTATTATTTGATGGATTAATCCTTAATTTTGTTTCCTATATGCATGGATTTTTTAGGTTTGTTTCAGGTCTCTGGGTTGTGGTTCATTCGGTTGAGAACTTTTTTTCTTGGTTTTGTCTTTAGTTTCTAGTATTTCTTTGTTTTTGATGTGTTGATAGTATTTCAGCTATTCTCTTTGGTTATTTCTCGGGCTTCCTTGTGGTATCATCTCTTTGTTTGTGGTTGTCTTGTTGTTCCTCTGTAGAGGTTGGTTTGTGTTGGTTGGTCCCCATTTTGGATTGTCTCTTTTGTTGATTGTTACTCTTTTTTTACTTTGATTAGTTTTCCCTTTGTAGGTCAAGGCTCTTGGTATGTTGATCTTCGTGGTAGGTCTTTTTCCTATTTGTTTCTGGTTGATTTTTCAAGTTTTTTGGTTGGCTTGGTCATGTGGTGTGAATCAGAGATGGTGGGCTCCTGCTTGTTTTGGTTGATCTTTTCTACTCTAGGTTTTGTGCTCCATTTTCTTTTTCAATTTTGTGTTGTTTCACATTTTTTGGGTGATGACTCCTGGCCTCCCGTAGAATTTTCCTAGGGTTTTGTGTGGATTGTAATTAGACAAGGATTTATGGCTCTTAGGACTTTCTTCTGCTTTGATTATAGCTCTTTCGGCAATAGTAAGCTATTCACCCCTCTTAAGGACTTATAACTTTCATTTTATATTAATGCATAGGTTTGTGAATGAGTTTTATTTTAAAAAAAAATTATTGAGCTGAACATATTAGATAACTAAATCCATTTGATATTAAAAAAGAAAAAACTAAATCCATTTGATATGAATTTAATGGCTTCGTTAAATTCATTAAGTATAATAATTTATTGAATTCACTAGCTATGATGAGTTTATTGAGTATATCAATTTAGCAATTAATTCTAGTAAAACAAATACACAAACTCCTAAGATTTATGAGTCCAATTTTAAAAATAAACGAGCATAAAATTTTAATATTTCAAACTTTATGCAGTTATATATATATTTTTTTTTCTATAGTGGAAGAAAAAAAAAATTGACTTGAAAATTTATTTATTTTTATTTATTTCATAACTGAAAATACAAATTCTGACTTTTTTAAAGGATAATTTCAATTTTATAAATAAAATATTGTTAAAAATTCAGACTCTAAATTCTTGGTATATATATATATATATATATATATATATATATATATATATATATATATATATTATATATATATATATATATATATATATATATATATATATATATCCTTGTTAATGTACATTTGAAATCAATATGTAGAAGTTTTAAGTAAACTAATCAAGCTTAATGAGTGGCCTAGAAAAGTTGTTAGATTGAATATATTAAGGCTTCGTTTGGGACAGCCTTTTTATTGCTTTCTAAAACAGAGTTTTAGTAAAAAAAAATTTATTTTTATACTAAAACTCCATTTTAGAAAGCAATAATAAAGCCGTCCCAAACGAAGCCTAAGATTATGAAGAGAGCACTTTTCATTAAATTAGTGCCATCAAATATAAACTATAATTAATCGATAGCTAACGCGACTAAAAAGCGCGTTATGGTATACCATTGCAAAGGAGATTTTGCTTTGTCTTGCACTCAACAACTTTAAGATTAGGATAAAGGAATGTTGTAAAGAGGAATAAATGAGAAAAGAGAAAATATGTCGGCAAAGCTATGAAGAATCACGTGTAGAGAGAGAGAGAGACTCATACGTGAAATGAGATCTTATTTATTTATAATTAATTTTATGATTATAAGGTAAAAGTAATTAGTGGCATTTATTTTGACTAAATGGTGATACTATATGCTCTTAAATAGTTTTTCAAAAAAAAAAAAACAAATCAAAACAAAATAAAGCTCTCTCTCTCTCTCTCTCTCTCTCTCTCTCTCTCTCTCTCTCTCTCTCTCTCTCTCTCTCAGTCACTCTCTCACACACACACACTATCTCTCTCTACCCTCTCTCTTATGGGTTTTTGTAAACCTGCTTGAATTCTTCTTCCACGCACGCCATGCTAGAAGATCACATATGCAGCTCATCTTGATCTGTTGATTGGGAACTTTGACTACCAACTAAGAGATTTTGAGTTCGAAGCTTACATATGTGATGCGTTTGTATTTAAAAAAATAAATAAATAATTATAAGCTATATAAGCCATTTATAAAGTGGTTGGGTAAGCAACTCCCTTTACATCAGTAGCTAATGGGCATGTTTGCAAGGAAAAGGCTACATAAGAGAACAGTAATCCTTTACCTATTTCATTAAAGGGTTATTATGGGAAGCTATTTATAAAAGTGAGTGTGGAGTTCTCTTTCCATTGATTTTTTGTATTTATAAATACGAATTTTTGTCGAAGATTGAGATTTGTTGATGATACAAGAAGATATTTGATGTTGGGATAGATTTTTTAGCAGTAGAACTTCTAAAATTGGAGGAATTGGGGTGAAGTCAAACATCCATATAGGAAGAGATATAATGGCAGGAAACAAAGAAGTGTAACGCTCAAAAAGGGTCCTTTTTTTGTTCTTTAGAGATTGAAAGGATTTGTCCATGACTAAGAGGGAAATTTTTTTATTTATACCAGCACATGCAAAATTTTGCACAAAGGATGCCTACTTACAATTGATGTTGAGGTGCCAGAATTGATTAAGTAGTCTAATAATAGTGGTCGATCAATTGAAGAAAACTACAAGTGGGTTCCTACACTGAGACCAAAGCTCTTAATAGAAATTCCAATTTCGTATATTAATTACACTTATGATATTCTTGACGGTTTATTCCAGATATTCTATGCTAACTTTATGGTTTGTATTAATGGTTTTCTAGTCATATGTAAAACATCTAATAGGCTCGACCTTTGTCACTTATAATGGCCTATTTAGATCATCCTTCTAGGTCAAAGAAGATATGGCAATAGTTTTAAGAAAATTTGGCTAAGTCAATTAGATTTGAGTTATATATATTGGTCTTTATATCAAATATGAAAAAAGATATAACTAAGGCAATAGGACATTTTTTCCAATATGTAGAGCATTTAGTGTGTCTATGTCATTCGTGAAAGAACTTGAAGAGTATATACTTTCACTATCATGATGGTCATAGTGTCCAAAACATGGTATGCTCAACTGTCAATGCTTAAGAAATTTGTTTCTTCTAAATTATTTTAAACTACTTGAAAGCCTATTTTAAGTCATCCTCATATCTTGTGAACTAAATGATTTAGAAGAAACAAATTTCTATCAAAAATAAAAATAAAAATAAAAAAGATCATGTGAACCAAAGATCCCACTTAATTACAAAAAAAAAAGCAAACAAACAAAAAAAGTTAAGTTATGAAAGAAAACAAAGCACCACATGATGCCCGAAGCCATCACCCAAAAGAGGATGCACCGAATTGGATATTGAAGTGGCAAGCGAACCCTACAAAAATGAATAAAACTTGCAGAAAAGGAAACAAGTAAAGAGCACTATGAAATATGGGAATAAAAAACTTAAACCTGAGAATTCACAAACCTAACAGATAGAAACCGGCAACCAAAAGAACCAACAACAATTGTCATGATATGATGTAGTAGTCATAATATCTAATTAACCAAATTAAAATCGAATAAATTTGAGTTTCTTCCCCAAAAATATAGTTACTCCATATTATTCGTAAATCCCTATATCTCTTCTCTTGTACACTTTCATTTGGGTAGGGCAGTCATAGAATCCTATTGGGGTAGTTGACATTGGCATGCATTGGAGCATCTATTCTTGAATTTGCTATTTCTTTTCACCATTCACTTTTTTTTCCCTTTCCTTAAATATTCTCTCTTTTTTTTCTTTTTCTTTTCTACCTTGGATTCCTTCACACATGAGCTGACCATCCTGAAGCATTTATCTTTATATTCCCTTTTACATGAAAAAATAAGCTTATTGAAATATACTATATAGAAATGGAACGGGAATAAGGAAAGGAAGCCTTTCTTTTCCTTCTGTTAATAGCCAAACTATTCTGAAATAATGAGTGTATGAGTCAAAATTCAAGACGCATTTAACTAACTAAATGAATATTTATATAAATTGAGTGATATTTGAGTCAAAATTTTATATGTTTCTAACTCATTGCCATTGAAAAGTTTTGGAGCAAAATGAGAACTATTGAAGCATAGATAATATAGGTTTCGTTTGCGACTATTTTCTTATTACTTTTTAAAATAATTTTTTTTTAAAAAAAATTAATTTTTTATTAAAAAATTGCTTTAAAAAGCAATAAAAAAACTGTCCCAAACATAACCATAAACTTTGCATAAGAACATGAAAATATAATTTAATTAAATTTTAAATTGGGAGTTCTTGACCTCCTTAGGCTTAGACTTCAATTGAGAAGGCTTTCTTACTGTTTTCTAAATTAATTTTTTAATTAAAAAAATTCTATACTAAAAAAATACTTAAAAATAATCAACACAAACGAAGCCTCATAGTGTAAAGCTACAGCATTTTAGAGATGGATCATATTTAATTTTTCAAATAAATTAAATTCAATAATTAGGAGTAAAAATAGAAACCTAACATATAGATAATCACAATAAAAATGCTTATGTTGCCTACTCCCCAAAAAAAAAAAAAAAAACTCTAACATATTGATACAAAAAGGATGTAGAACTAACTATTAAGTGGTATTATAATCCAAATATGATATGGATGCTTTTTATAATTATTATATTTATTTTGATTGAATATAATGTATAAATAATCAATTAAATTTTATATTAAATTTATTTTAAAATAAATTTCATAATTATAAAAATTATTTTGACCAAGTACATGAATGCCTAGCACATTTTTATCCACCATACCGTTTTACATATTTAACTAAAAATAGAGTTCGGGTTGAGTTAGGTATGGGTTGGGTTCTAATAAACAGGTCAAAAAATTGACTCAAATAAGACCCACTAACAACCCAAATGATATAAATCCTATCTGATAACTCATTTTTATTTAGAAAAATTTAAATTTACTAATCATAAATTTTCAATTAATTAATAAAAATAAGATCATTCCAATAAATAAAGAATTTTAAAAAATATATTTAAGGAATCATTTTCAAATCAAAATTAAGCTGGCAGGTCAATTCGAATCCGTCTTCGGGTCGGGTTGACAAGTCAGATTATTTTTTCACATCTCTAGGTAGGGTAAGGCTTCATATTTTCCAGTTAAATCTTAAATGTGGCTCAAAAAGTCGAATTCATTTGTTTATTAAGCTCAAGAATATATTTTGCTGCCCAGCAATCCACCCATACACGTGCATAACACGTGCATATGGCACCTTCATCCTTCCCTCCAAATCAGAAAAACAGAAGAAAGCAGAAAAGCACAAAAGCACAAAAGCAATTTTCTCAGAACGCTCGTTCACCTTCAACTCTGCAACTCTCTTTGTTTCTTTTTCCTCTTCATAAACCTGTGAACTTCAACCCGCAGCAACTCCTCCTCTGCAACCCGAATATAGCTTCATTACTCAGGAGAAGCATAAAAAATGGAGCTTCTGTCCCAAATGTGGTCACTTCTCGGCCTCCTCACCGTTCTACAAAACATCCTCCCCACCCAGCTCCTGTCTCTTCTCCACTCCCTCTGGGAATCCTTACAAGACGCTCTCACCCCTTACTCCTACTTCGACATCCCCGAATTCCTCGGCTCCGCTGCCGTCGACCCCAATGATCTCTACCGCCATGTCCACCTCTACCTCTACCACTACCTCCTCCTCCACCCACCCTCTCCTCCCCCTCGCCTTACCCTCTCTTCCTCCCCATCCTCTCCTTCTCCACCTTCTTTCTCTCTTTCCCCCAACCACTCCCTCCAGGACTCCTTCGCCGGCCACCGCCTGCTATGGACCCACCATTCTGACACCCTCCACGACTCCCTTGAAGAGCGCCGCTCCTTCTCCCTCCGCCTCCCCAAGCGCCATTCCTCTGCCCTTCTCCATCCCTACCTCTCCCACCTCTCTTCCTCCGCCCACACCATCGCAATCTCCTCCCGCGACCGCCGAATTTTTACTAATTCATCTCCAACTTCATGGTCCTCCGTCCCCTTCCGCCACCCCGCAACATTCCAAACCCTTGCACTCCACCCTGAACTCCGCTCTTTCCTTCTCTCCGACCTTGACTCTTTCATGGCTGGCCGTGAGTTCTATGCAAGGGTTGGCCGACCATGGAAGCGGGGGTATCTCCTCCATGGTCCGCCGGGCTCTGGCAAGTCCTCTCTAATCGCCGCCATGGCGAACCATCTTCGATATGATGTGTATGACTTGGAACTCACTCGTGTGCCGCACAACTCTGCTCTCAAGTCCCTTCTCCTCCAAATCACCCCTCGCTCGATCATAGTGATTGAAGACATCGACTGCTCCCTCCAGTTAACTGGTGAGCGACATTCAAAGAAGCGAAAGGCGGATGATGAAGACGATGAAGGGGAGAGGGTGACTTTATCAGGACTACTGAATTTTACGGACGGGCTGTGGTCGTGTTGTGGAGAAGAAAAGATTATTGTTTTCACCACAAATTATAAGGGAGGGGTGGACAAGGCATTGTTGAGACCAGGAAGAATGGATGTGCACATGCAAATTGGAGGGTGTGGGGCACATATGATGAGGGAGATGTTAGGGAGGTATGTTGGTGGGGAGGCAGAAGAGGGGGAGGAGGAGGCAATGATGGATGCAGCTGAGAGGTGCACGAGGAATGGGGTGGTTATAACAGCAGCGGAGGTTGGAGAGGTGTTGTTAAGGAATAGGGGCCAGCGGGAGGTGGCGATAAAGGAGCTCATGGCAGAGTTGGAGTTGAGGATTAATGGTGGGTGTTCAGAGGAATTAGAAGAAGGGTGGGTGGAGGAGGAGGAGGTGGAGGTGGAGGTGGAGGAAGAGGCGGCGACAGGGAGGGAGAAGAGGAGGAGAGGGAGGAATGGGTGCGCTGTTAGAGAAGCTAGCGGTGGTTGGGAGAGGCAGGTGCGGTTCTTCGGTCGGCTGCGAAGCTTGACCAAGTCGGAGTCGGGAAGAAGGGGAGTGTAGAAAGATCAAAACCATTGCATCTAGTGGGAGGCTTGGACTAACTTTTGCATTAGCTGTACCAGTCAATAAATTGTTGTCATTGTAACCCTTTTGTCTATAACTCCAGATTAGTTTCTTCTTATTAGCTTTATTGTAAGGTTATCGTAGTAGCTGTTTTTAATATTGCAATTCTTGTAAATGTTGACTACCATGTATTTGTATTTCTGGAAGTCTGCATGTTGGGATGTGTTTGCTTGATTGTTTGTGCATTAAGTGCATTGCTATGCATAAATATGCACTTTTTTTTGTGCATATGTAGAAGCAGTTAGGAAATTGCAAGTTCTTTTATACCTCTATAAGGTCTTGTTTAGAACAACTTTCTTATCACTTTCTAAAGCAGCTTTTTAATACAAAAAAATTTAAACTAAAAAACCACTTTAGAAAGCGATAAGAAAGCTATCCCAAATGAAACCTAAGTCTCACCGGTTATCATTCTAATTGAACAGCTAGTATAAACAGAGATTGAGAATCAGTTCAAATAAAGTAGTAACTGAAAAGTGAAAAGACTCATACAAATTAGTAAGATTTTGAAATTTGTTTATAAGATTTTGAATTTGAATCGGCCTTACCACTCAGACTAATAAATTAACAAAATAAAAAACATGCCTGTCTCTGAAGTCCATGCAAATTCTCATCTGCATGCCTGCCCCATTGTTCCTGCCTTTCTCCCTTGTGTTGTTTGCGTCCATATATATAACAATAACTGTAGAGTTATGCATAAATGTAAATAATAAAGCTAATGATCACAATTAGTAAAATCGAAAACAGTTCAACGAATCATTAATAATGGAATAAGTAAACCATAGTATTTGAAGAAGTGTAGCATTCTTTCCCTAAAAAACAAAGTATAGCATTCAGTTCAGATTAAGGCTTTGTTTGGGACGGTTTTCTTGCTACTTCTTAAAGCAGCTTTTTAGTACAAATATTTTAATTTTTTACTATAAAGCTGTTTTAAAAAGCAACAAAAAAAAAATCCCTAACGAAGCCTAAGACACATACGTAAGTCATATTCATTGTCATTGTCAAGCCTCTATATAACTATTTAGGACTCGATCCTGCACATCTGGGTTGATTTCAAGGAGCATGGCGCTGAAGGTTTTGCCCCAACCCAAATGGGGCAGCCATGACTGCGTATTTGCACCAGCCTGCAAAAGAACTACTCTTTTTAAGTTAACTGTAACGAATATTGCAATTGTGCATGAGAATTTTTTTTTTTTTTAGTGGTGAGCCATAAAACATAGAATATATGGCTCAATCCTGTGATCTTAGAGAACCAACCTTCTCCTCTACCCACCAGGCCATAAACCCTTTTGACATATGAGAAATGTTTGAAAACCACCGAGAGACATGCAAAAGTAAAAAAATGGAGGAAAAAACTGCAAAAGCAGAAATAATTGTCAAAATGTATGTAGCCAAACAAAACAATAGATAATCCCAATTTGCACCTTACAAAATTTTAAGGTCAAATTTATGAATCCTCATTTATTCATTCAAAGCAACATTACATGTTCACAGTTAACAGTTCCTTTTTATAATAATCCTTTTACATGAACTATATTCACCAACATTATTCTACTTCTTACCGTTAATTATGCATGCCCAAATTGCATAAGAACCATTTGATTGTATGTAAATAGTTACAAAAATGGTGATACTGTTTTCGTTCCTTTGTGTGATCAAATGAAACCACTACACATGAAGGGTTTATCAAGTTTTAAAACCTGAAATAATTTCTGATGGCATTCAAGCAAATGATGGACTCGCAAATGTCATCATTTCTTATAAGGAACGACATAGAAAATCATTCTCTTCTCTATTAGCTTATTTTAAATAAGTTTCTCATACTATTTCTCTAAAATAATTATTTTTCCATTTATGTTTTCTATTTTTTTCACACATTTATTAATGTAACATTCAACTTGGTTATTATTTATTTTTCTATTGCAATGAGCTACACATATAACATAGGTGGTTTATTTATTTTTACAAAAAACTACTTTTACTCTCCATGATATTATCATATTACACAGTACTCCTAGATACGACTATAATTTAATTTGGTTTCATAAAATATATATTTTTTAAAGTAGTTAACATTCGGATCTCTCATAGAGAGACATGCAAATGGTCCATCAAGCATAAAATTTCAGCAAGCACAGCAAGCCACTTAACATAAAAATTATCGCCATAAGAGATCTTCTATAATGAAATTAATTGATATGCCAAAACTGTCAAAAATTTTGATTTGATTTTTCATTATGTCTTAATGAATTCATTGTATGAGTTATATAAGTTCATATTCTCCCATACTTACCAAAATCCCACTTATCAACCCTAGTGGCCTCTCATCAACCACCTGCGACCTGCTTGTGGCTTGCTATCCTCTCTCATAGTCCCATCCGCTTGCTATGACTAGCGGGCTACTGAGCTAAACCATCGCCTGCTGCTTGTTGCATCCACGACCAACTATGTTGGCTCACAACTCCAAATTGCTCATTGGCTCACATGCTTCACTTGATCACTTATGACTCCCACTATGTTTGGCTCGCATGCCAAGAACACGCACTCTCTATGGCTTTGCTACACTAGTTGTATGAGGCTAAAAATTCCTAATGCTCAACAACCTCATGACTCTAAAAAATTTTAAGATATTTATTACCTCTAGAATTTTGCTCTCTTTACAAATGATATCATGGCTTGTGGACTCCGAAAATTTGCGCATTGGCCTCTCTATGGCCCCTATCTTATTTTTTGGGTCGTCAAGGAAAGAGTTTTAAGTTAACGAGTATGTTTCGAGGCAAATTTTCAGAAGACGGATTAAGTTTCGAATTAGACATTACCTAGAGATTTTGCCCTCATTTTGCGAGGACTTTATGATTTGAGTTCAGGTTTCCTATAGGTGCAAGCCCCTATAGTTCATTACTCATCCCGATAACGAGAGAGAACTTTCGATTAAAGCTAATTGTCAAATAGATACTTAGTATCCATAGATACATAATATCTAGCGTATAGTAGCAGCATGATTTAGGCTTTGAAAATTTATATTCAAAATTAAAAATTCACCACCTCGTACTTAAAGCAGATGGTGGGGGGAATGATGATAGACCTGATCAAGATCTTATGATTCCTTGATTTACTTAGTCAGAGGAGGTAGTCGACCCAACCTGACAGAAGAATCCTTGTCGACATCTATGGATTGCTTCGTCTAAGGGTATCTTGTAGACCTGGGGTGAATATTTGTCTAAGGGTCTAAATTTAAATCTACCTTAGCTAATAGAGAACTTTGTGCACTATCAATCATATCCTATTGATTCATTACTTAATGATTTGAAACTGTTGGGCTCTGACTATGACGTAATTTAATGGTGTCATTTGGCAACAAAACTACCTGGTCAGAGGGTCCTGATCATATCCAATCTATGGTGTCATTTGGCGGCAAAACCACCAGTTAGAGGACACGTGTCAAGTCATTACTGGAAAGAGACGGATTGAGAATGAATCCTAATGATATTTTCGACCATATATTTACTTTTTGTGAGTTGAAGTGATTTTCAAATTAATTTGTCCACCTAAGAAATTTTTTGCAAATGGTGAATGTATATTTTACTTTAAGTATTTAGGTGTTTTATTTCAATTTTAAATATCTTAAGTTTTGGTGATTTCTTAGTTTTGAATCTTCATGGAGATTTGAGAGGCATTTTGAATGTTTAGAGGTTCCCCCTCCGGTTGAGATTTTCTGTCAACACGGTCATCATCGGGGTATTTATGGGCAATTTCATTTTCTCGGTTGAACCTTGTCAACTTTGTCTACTTGCCAACAGACGATCGGGTTCATTGTAGGCTTTGTGCCTCTAAGAGTGGATTTTTTTATTATAGTCCTTAAAGGCCTAAAATAAATGTATTAAAACAAATATTTCGGTCGACGTCGTGATCGTACATTTGTTTGATAGTTCAAGTCATGTCGACTTCTATCTGCTCGTATAGGAGAATCGGGCTTGAACTTAAGTTTATTGTTTAACCCACGCAACATCCTCAGACATCACATGTGTGCATACAACACGCTCGTCAAATGCATTTTGCATGATGTATTTTATATTTTGCAATATGTATATACATGTTGTGACTACGCTAATGAGTATTTTAATGCATGAGAAATTCTCCAATGTTCAACTATAACTAGTTTTATAGGTGATGATCATTTGGAAAATGCACAAGTTTTGTATTTAAGGGCATGTAAACGTCTTCTATTCGCTTGTGCGAGTGTTACGGATTAGGTGACATTGTTTAGCATTGCATTAAGGAACAATGTATGGAGAACAACAGTTCCTGCCCCCGAAGCTAGAGCCTCAACAGTCTCAGGCCTATCATACAATACCCTATCAATTTTTAAGGGATTACAATCCTCCGAAGGTTCGACAATAAGGTATCATAATCTAATGAAACCAAAGGCTCGACTAATGCACTATTAGGTTCTTTTATCTTCGATTTGTCACAAGGTAGTCTCCTCGAAGCATGAACCGGACAAAGCACAAGATAATTTTCAGTACCCAACGATAGTCTAGTATCTGATATGCACATGAAACATAGAATTTTTTTCTTGTAACTCTTGATATAACAACCAGGAGCAACTCCCTTCAACCCACAACTGCAACATTTAGTCTTGTAGGGACATGAAAATTCAGCATCCAGACTCATAATTTTCTCGCCAGAATAATATACTTGAGGAACTTATTCTGCGCATTTATAATGCACGTGTAGCACATTAGATTATGAAGCTTATCTTCAAATATTTGTCATCCATTCAAGGCATGCATCATTTCTCCAAAAGCCTCGACATTTCTGAAGGAATAAAAAAATATATAGATCTCAATGATGTTCACATCCAAATCAACTTTGGTATGCCTCCTCATCGAGACAATTTTTCAACTGATCATTGTTTGACTCTCAAGAATAATTCAACCTAGCATGCTTAGTGCTACAGTTAGGACCTTCCTCTGGTAACATATCAGCGGATTCCCTCTTTATATCGTGTGGTCCTTCTTTATCCCAACTGTTACTATCATAATCTTTAAAATTATCAATTGAAGGGCTTAGTTGTATTGGATGAACAAAACATTCAGCTCCAGCAAAATGAGTATGCCTCGTCTCAACATGGTTGTTGCACGAGACAGGAGTAGATACATCCATGTCAATGTCAAATGAGGAATCTTGCTGCAAAGATATAGCTGAACTCATATTTTTGTAAATAGTAAGAAACTTTTTAATATGAGTGATAGGTCTCAATCTTTACGTTCATAAGGTAGTGTAATCATGACAGATGTATCTATCATTTGTTGATATCCTATCACAAGAATAGCACATGGTATGATCACAAGGCAACAACATTGGTTGGTTCAAAATATTCAAGCAGGTCATGCAGTTGAACTCCAACTACATCTTCTTCAGATAGAGGACCAACGGGTTTAGCAATCGACTGATGCCCCCGGAAGTCGCCATCTCTCCCTATATTCCACCGTTTTCTCAGGCAATTTCCAAGGTGTTCACCTTAAACTTGGAGGCGTAGTAAAGTCCTAATTTTATAGCAGATTGGATGCCTTCGACACTGGCACACTGCATTGTTGTTTATTGTGCGAACATCCTGACATTCATTGCACATTGCATGCATATGTCTGCAGGGAGTATTATCATTTGTAAACAGGTTTTGTATGTTTGTTAGCATGCTGATTTGAGCTACTAGTTGAGCTGCACTCATTACCAATTACTCTGCACATGTTGGCCAACACATTGTTGTTCAATGCACATATGCCCCTCCCGCTTGCATTGTACTATTGATGTGAACATTATATGTTGATCACTTGATCTTTGTAAACAGGTTTTGTATGTTTGTTAGCATGCTGATTTGACCTACTAGTTGAGCTACACTCATTACCGATTACCCTGCACATGTTGGCCAGCACATTGTTGTTCAATGCACATATGCCCCTCCCGCTTGCATGGTACTATTGATGTGAACATTATACGTTGATCACTTGATCTTTGCTTGCAAGGAATCATTATATATGCCTGCCACAAAATGGTTGTTGATTGTAGGAATGATCTAGCATCTGTTGCATGTTATTTGTTGTCATCATAGGTAGACTATTGTGCACGACAAATCTCCTACAGTTGTTTGCAGGTGCTTGTAAGGTGGATTGGATGTTTTCATTTGCAAGTCAGTTGTCATTGATCACGAGCAAGTTGTTATGTTTGTTACGATCCCTCATCAGTGTTTGCATGGGATTCATCATATTCATTGCCCTTTCAACTATCATTACTTGCCAACGGATTGATGCATTTATTTGCAAGTTGATATCAACTATAAGTGAGTTGCGTTCATCACTAACTCCCTTTTGCATGTCGGTCGACATCAATTGTAGGGAAACATTAGGATCTCCTTTATTGTTTGATATGTTTGCTTGAAGTTTTGTTCAACATCAGTCCCTTACTGATTCATGTTCGCTTGAATGACTTAAGTCATATTTTAGGATTCATATCATCAATTTGATTGTGCATTTTTGAAGTTCAGGGCCCATTTCCCTATTATTCATTTAGCAGGTTCTGTTCCCTGTCATTATGTTGAAATCAAATATTCTGTTAATAAGAATTTCAACAACATCCTGGCGTCCCCCCCCCCCTCCCCCCCGTCCGCCCGTTTAGGAAAATTTTGGAGAGACTTAGCCTTCACACCACATCAAAAAAGACGTGCATGGTCGGTGTCGGGTGACATTGTGGTCGTACTCTTCAATCTCATCATGCTAGGAAAGACGTGCATGAGTCTTCAGGGGTACCTGTTTAAAAATGCACAACTATTTCCCCGCAGGCACTGAGGCACATAAATGGGTATTTAAATTTTTGCCCCACCATGCTAAAAAAAGCGTGCACAAGGCTTACCGACCTCGCCGTAAGCACCACAACGAGTTTCCTCCCACTGTGCTAAGAAAAATGTCCATAGATGGTTGCTCGCCGCGCTAAAAGCGTCGAGGAAAGGATTCATAGGGTTTGGTGACATTTATACCTTTGTAAGGAGGCAACGACGGTGACGATGTCGACCGAGGGGGAGATAATGAATATATATATATATATATATATATATATATATATATATATATATATATATATATTTCTTCTATTTCTTTTTTTAGTCCTTTTTTTCTTTTAGCTTTTTCCTTTTTTTTCTTTTATTTTTTAAATAATAATAATAATAATAATAGAGGGAGTGAGAAAGCTTTCTCTCTTAGAGGTATTAGAGTGGTGTTAAGGCCTATGTTAGGAGTTTGTGAATCTTTGGAAATAGGCTGCTGCAGGGAGTGGATAGCTTGGAGAGATCGGATAGAGGAGAGGGAGGTCTGTGGAGTGCGGTTGTTGGAAGTCTATTGGATTGAGTGGGATCGGTATGTGGTTGAAGTAGAGGGATTCGGTCCAGTGAGGCGTCAATTTCATCCAAGAATGGGATCAACACGTGATTGAAGTGGAGGAACTCGGGCGCAGTTGGGTGTCAGATTGGGTTTGAGAAGTAAAGGAGGTTATGAGTGATTATGAAGTCGGCACAATGATGCTAGAAACATGGGATTGAGTCAATTGATAGGTTGGAGATCTTCGTATAGCTGGGTTTGCAAATAAGAGAGGAGGAGGGAGCCTTCTAATGACGGGCTAGGTGCACACAAAAGGGAGCTCGCACGCATGGAGGGTGGAGATCAGCGGATGGGTGTGGCAAGGTCGGATGGAGGAGATGGATGTAGAATCGACACATAGGAGGCGGAAGGTTTGGCAGAGGCAACAAAGGATTCATTTGGTAGAGAGGATCGATGGAAGCAGGAGGCTGAAGGTTCAGTACAGTGGCAGACACGGTTCTGAACCAACAAGAAGGGACGTTGTCGAAGGAGGCGTGAGTTCGGAACCAACAGGAAGGGACGACGTCAAGGGAAGTGTTGAACAGGAGACAAATAGAGGCGAATGAGCAGTGGAATCAAGGGGTTAAGGTCGAGTGGGAGAGATCGCGAGCATTTGTGTGCTAGAGGAAGAAGCATGAATGATAGATGCATTTCGTTTCGTTCAGCTATAACGAAAAGGCAGAAACATGTAGATTGTGCGTGACAAGGCTGTGTCGACGTGCGTAGATCATGCGGAGCATGACGCCGACGATTTGAGTGGATTTCCGCAGCCATGCGGAGAACGATGTCAAACAAGTACACGACATATTTGAGTGTGTTTTATGGCTTACGATGTGCAGAGCTCGTGCGGAGACTAAGACATCCAATAAGGGTGTTGAATTGATTTTTTTTTTTTTTTTAATCTTTTGTTTTATTCTCTGTGGAGATCAACATGGCTTCACACTTCTATCTCAATCAATCAAAACTTTCCTCCACCAATATTGCTATTGTCAAATTTAGGTATGTCAATTATCCTATATGGTCGAGATTTTATCATTTCCTAATCTATTCTCACAACACTCCATCACCTTGATGTCTCTCCTCTAACTAACACTAACATCATCAATTTTTCGAAATTATAAGCTTTTGATTATGTTATTCTTGCATGGTTGTTAAGTAGACTTGAACCTTCCATTGTTACGACTGTCTAAGGACTCAACCAAAAAGATTTAAAATTTTCTTCAATCCACTTACTTTAAAGAAAGCAATCTCTCATATCTACACTCGATTTTGAGATATTTTATCTTCAATAAATTGGTATGCAAATCCAAGAATATCATGGCACACTGCATTACAAATGGGACAAGTTAATTCAATATTGTCCCTTTACAACTAATCCAACTATCTGGAAAACATAGAACGAGATATTTCCAATCACCAATTTTTTTGGGCTCTATCCTTCTTTGTAGGATGTATAATTTCAATTGATGGATGACTCCTCCATTCCTAAAATTGTTATGACTATCTCACAAGTTTCTTCATCTCACAAAACTATTTTCTCCTCAGCCTCCTCCTCCTCCTGACAATGAGCCTTGGTAGCTACGTCTCCGGACCATCAAGGGGATCATGGATGTGGAGGTCATATTAGTGGAACATGTGTCATTATAGTAGCATCTTTCTAACATGCCCTCATTGTAGTTGTAGCTTACTAATCATCCTCCTAAACAATGTTAAGAGGATTTTGGTTATTCCTCCACCACCAGTACACATGCATATCCATCTCCACTATGCTTACTCTTAGTGCCACATCTTCAAAATCTATTATTTTCTTCCAAGAAGAGTAAGATCAACTACTTCAACAAACTCAACTATCTCGACATCTCATGCAAACTCTTCCACTAAGTTTGTTGCAACTGTCTTTTTCAGTGTCTTAAATCTTAAATCTAGTGTTCCTCCCATAAAACAGATAGAAATTATTTGCATCCCTTACGATGATACCTCCTGCACATACTATTATTTTTTATGGTTTTCGTTCTCCAACTCTATGGAAATGATTTGTCCATCTTTCCTCCAACTTAACCCTAGACAATGTTCTACATGTCCCATAATATTTTATCAAGCATCTATCTATGCATTATCTAAACGAGTTATAATTGCGAGGTTATATTATATCCGACTTATTATATGTTTCAGGATCTCGACACAAAGAAGACAACTGCTGAGTTTCTTGAAACTTGAACCTAGATAATACTTATTATCTAAATGTTGTTGATCCTACCAATGTTTAAAATTGCGTATTCGGGTATTGAGGCGTTTTTCATTCGTGAGGCAAGGCGTAAGCCTCAAGGCGTTTGAGGCGTAAGCCTCAAAATCAAAAGATTGCGTAAATATAAAATGATAAATTTTTTATATACTAATGAGTGAATAATATAAAACATAAAAAAAACATAAGATATGAAGTGAAATCAAAATATCCCAATAATAAGACAACATGAAATATAGTTCAACTCAAAATTCTATCTTTCCTAAATCCTAGTATTCTTTTCATTAACATATAATTCAAATTTCCAAAAATAAATAGCAATGACATATCACATAAGAACTCATAAGTCATCAGCACTGTCATCACTAAGGGGTTCTTCATTTGAATCCTCATTATGATGAACTGCTCTCTCCCCTTCCTCCTCTCCTATAGAGTCTAATGTCTGGCATTTACTTCAAGATTTATGTAAGTTTTAATATATATAGCGTGAGGCGTAAGCCTCATGCCAGTGAGGCGAGGCGGGCCTCAAGGCAGGCCTCAACCAAGTTGAGGCGCAAGCCTCATAAAAAAAACTCGAGGCGTAAGCATCGAGGCGTTTTTTACTGGAATTGCGCAAAGGCGAGCCTCATATTGCGCAATTTTAAACCATGGATCCTAGTATTTTGCCTGCAATTTTCTATTATTATTAACACTATAGTGTGGTCAGTTGTGTGGATCAACCTCACCGTCTTCGAAGTTTCACTCAGATACAATCTTTTATTTCAAAATTGAATATCATACATGCGGATTTTGCAAACATCATTGTATGCAATCTCCCTTTTTCTCACTTTCACATAAAAGTGTCCCATTTACTTTGATTCAATTTAACATATAGGAACCAAAATCCTTCACCACCGTTATTTGTTTTCCCCACTTCATTTCCTTCATTAATGGCATATCAGAGTTACTTGTGTTTACCTATTATTCAAATTATTTTATCAAAAACAAAAGTACAATTTTTCTGTTCAAGTCAAAACTCTTCTCTTAATTTTATGCACTTTCTATTTTCGCTATTTTTGTGTCAAGAATGCCACTATACATCAACCATCATGTCCATATAAATCTTAGAAACATATTGCAAATGACCATAACACCAGCATCTTCTTGACATTGTTCGAGCCTTACTGTTTCACATGCACTTTCCTAGCAAATTTTAGGGGGGCGTTAATCTTACTACAAAGAAGTTAATCAATAATGCATAATCTATTATGTTGAATAGAGCTACTCCATTCTTTATTCTTAATCCACATAGATTTTTTTTTTTTTCACTTAACCCTCAGCATCTTCTATTATGTGTTTTGTTCATTCTCTTCACCTAAGATGTGGCAGACTATCCCATCATGTCATTCAATACATCTTTTTGGATCAACAATATTATCCTTATATTAAAACAATCTATCCTTCATAAGATCTCCATTTATGTCAATCTGCCTTCTTCTCCTATAAAATGCATTTGTTTTTTACCTCTGCTGCCTTTAGCTCCATTTCTCACTTCTCCTCTCACTTATAGGTTTATAGCCGTGCATCCAAAATCTCCTTCCACAACACCTCATTTCATCCCATCTACTTCCACTAGGCATTCAACTACAACCAAGCCTTGAAATTCATATTGCACTGTAAAAATTTTTTGGCCCTCCTTAAATGATATGTTGAACATATTATTGCTTATTATCTCACTTGCAAACTTGTCAAAATAATTAAATAAAAAGCCGACAAATACACTACTCTCCTTGTCCCCTATTGACGTTGGGAGCACCTTTCATAGATTTCATTTTAGAATTGCCAAAAACTACTCATTGATATGATGGTATTTTTTAGGTTGTTAGGTTCTCCAAAATGATGCATTTTTTACCCTATTAAAAAAACTAATGATATCTACCAAATTCAAACTTTTCTTCAAAGAAACTATTAGACTATATGGGTTACTATCAATAATAATGTCAGAGAGGGACATTAAATTTGTTTCATATTTTTTACAAAAGTTATGCAAACTATTGAAACACAATTAAAATTTTCATGTACATTTCATACTCAAACAAATAATCAAGCGGAAGTTCTTAATAGATCCTCAAGTGACTTACTAAGGTATTTAGTAGGTAAGAATATTTGTACATGAGACTTGTATCTATCTAGTTATGAGTTTGTATACAATAGAAATATTTTTAAAATGACTAAGAATATCAGTTGAAGTTATTAATAGTGATAACCCAAAGAAATGAATTGATTTGGCATATATTCCCCCATAATCACATGCTGCATTCACTATGGCAAAAAACTTTCATAATCTACAAGCACAAGTAAAACAGCAAATCCAATTAAATAATAATAATTATGTAAATATAATAAATTCTATACGTTCTTCCAAAGAATATAACAAAAGTTATCATATCTTACTTTAAATTCACCTATAGCATTATCCCACAAAATATATTAAATTTCATGCAAGGACTTATGGCCTATTTGAAATTTTTAAAAAACCTAAATCAAATGCTTCTCTTGAAATTTCCATCTAATATGCAGATAAGTTATGTTTTTAATATTAAGAATATATTGTTTGTTATGAAATTATTAAGCCTCAAGATTTACCAGATAATTCTATTATAAAAGATACAAGATAAATTTACATATTTCTTGTGCCCCATAATTCTTGGATATTGATAATATCATTTCAAAAAAACAACACTCACCAACAAGAATTACTTCAACTCTTGATAAGATGAAAAAACCAATCTTCTTATGAGGACACTTGGATGATCAAAGAAGAGTTAGAGAAGCTTGCCCCAAGTCTCGTTGATGAGTACAGGAACTTTAACCCTATAAAGTAGAGTTCTTTGAGGCTTAACAGAGTTGTGCATCACCAAAATAAAAGCTACTAATAAGATCAAAAATCAAACCTCAGTATTAAGATTTGTGTGGTTCATCATACACAACTCTCCATGCAAGCTTATAAACAACACATAATCATTTTAAAATATTGGAGAATAATTAAGAAGTTTAAATTAAGGCTTTTATAGGTAGATGGGCAATACCAATCAAAGAGGTAAAAATCTTCATAATTATTTAATCTCATGACCGCTTTACTTTTATTATTTGGCTAATCAGGATTTTCACGTATTTAAAGGCTTCAAATTTCTTTTTATTTCTTTTATTTTCTTTTCCTTTGTAAAGTACAAGTTATCAATCAAAATAATAGTATTTTATTAGCTTCTATAGATTTCCTAGGCTTGAAAATATCCTATAAATAAAACATTATTTAAAAAAAATTTATTCGTGGAATAAAAAATACATTTGTTTATGCAGATTTAATATGCAAAGGCTTGGTGGATGCTCTACTCTCAGTAAAACTTGGTAATTGATCCCCTAAAACTTTTTAGTGAATCCTTAGTTATCTTTTCTCATCCTTATTCCTTATTTTTCCTGACATACTTTTTATTTCCTCCATGTAACCTCAAGTCTAGCTTTTCTGAACCCCAAACACATTCAACCTCTTCAAAACTCTCCTAAATATTCTCTCATGTCTCTCACAAACTTCCAAGGCTTCAAATCTCCAATAACCCTAAAAATATCATAGCCAAAATCCAATATAGAGAGCCAATTTCATCATGTGCGCAACTAGATAAAATTTCAAAGTTCCTTGACCACTTATCCAAATTCCATAAAACACCATTATTAATTTCCTAAAATTCCAAACTTATAATCTGTAGTTACTCCCATTTTTTCCAAGGAAACTTGTCTTTGATAGTCTAGAAGTTTCAGCACCAAATCTATCTAAATATTGAATAACACTTGGACCACCACCCTAAAGGGATGACAATCAAACTGTTGCCTTCATTATAAAAATCTAATATATATCTTATATCACAACCTCTATGATGAATTTATCAAGAATGTTGACCCATGACTAAGTCTGTGTATAGGGGAGTCAATATTTGACATGACCTGAAAACCCAACCCGAACTTGACCCAAAAATTTTGGATTAGGGTCAAATCGTTTGGCAAACGGGTCGGGTTCGGGTTTCAAGATTTGACCCGTTTGAAAAATCGAGATGGGTCCGGATCAGCCTGCTAACCCAAAATTGACCCAGATTTGACCCATCCTCCAACTTTGTCAATCCCAGCTTTTAGAATAAGCCCGCAGATTTGCTTCCAAGGGGATTTGATATCAAAACCAAAGACACCCCTGAGCCACTCCTCCAAGCTCTCCTCTAACCCCTCACATCCATCCAATGCCTTTTGGACCATCTTCTCAGCAGCCACTAGCCCTTCACCATTTGAAATAGTTTGAATAAGCCCCTTACCACTAGAAGATTGTGCAAAGATCTCATCTTAGCAACTCTGCATCCATGCAGAACATGCCTGACTTACAAATTCGGCACCAGCAAAACCATCACAGATTCCATCTTCTCCCTGTGGGATTTCCAAAGGTTTACCTCCTCCTACGGATTGGGGATTCCCCCAAACAGCTGCATCCTTGGGGCGAACCAAGCACAATTTTGTAAAACAGTGGCATCTCATTCAACACATGATGTAAGAGTTGTCCAACTTGCCCTAAACTAGCCCTAATTACCTCGCAATGTTGCAGAGCACCATCATGGGACTGTCATTTGCCAGTAAGCTAATGAGTTTCTGCGAGATGACAAGATGCACGCCCATCTCGAGTCGAGGAAGATGTCAAGAATCTGCTTAGGGTTGAGATCATCGATGGTAGCAATGGCGGCAAAAGCGTCAACGTAAGCAGCAACAGTAAGGCCACGACCCGTGTAAGATCGAATTGACCCGAGTTTTTGGTGGGTCGGGTTCAGGTTGGAATTTTTGACCCGTTTGCAAAAATATGTCGGGTTCAAGTCGTGTCAAACCGTAGCAGGTCAATGTCAGGTTTGATCCGAACCCAACTTGGAACCCGTCTTTGACACCCCAATCTGTGTAGCACATTTTCTTCATAAAGAAAAAAAGGCTCCATAACTTAACATCACCACCTACCTAACCTAAAAATATGTGAAGTGAAAGTGTTATTCCATCACCAACACATTATTCATGGCCTCAAACAACTTGTGCTCAATTAAGCACACTACCTTAATGCCTTCCATGGAGTCCAGCACTTTCTAATCTGGCATTAACCAAACAACCTTAGCAACTACCATTCCTAAATAACTACCATTATCAAAAATGAAAAAAAATGCAGATGGGCTTGTTAATATACGCCCACACTCATGTCGCACTCCCAAGATACGGTTGAGATGCTCCATGTGCTAGAAATGGTGTCAATAGCTAAAGAAGCCATCATGTGAGAACCACTATCAGATGATCAACACCTAGCTACGAAGCTAACTAGACTTAAAAAGCACCTTGCTCCAGTGCTCTATGGCATATCAACTAGATAGTCAAGCCTTTTATGGTATCCTAACTGACCTCAATGTTTAATCAGGAATTCCTCATCGACTCATTCACAATTCCTTATTGCCTTTCCTATCTTACACCAGAATCTACGATCCGAACGTCTCTACATGCATCAGTAAAGGGATCTTGATCGACCTATTTACTTTGACAAGCTCTTGTTTATCTTCATTGTCCTTCTCTTCCTCTTCCTCGATCATGTTCACTAGCTTGATCTTTCCCACACCTCAATAAAAGGGTTCCACTGTGAGAATTTTCCTCATTTTCTTCTCCAATGCAAACAATGTGATGAAAACCCCTTTCATCTTGTCAGACCCAGTGGAAGAACTACACATCTCTATAGGTTAGCCAAGTCACCTAAGATGAGAGAGCCTTCATTGTCGCCCCAACTGCCTAGCATTCCTTTGTTGTTGTCAAAAAAGTGTGTATTATTGAGTTCTAACATCTTATAGATGATCCGAATGGTGGAATTAGACCAACCACCATGCCTTGAAGCATAAAAAATAGGTATTTTAGCGCTTAACAAAATATATTAGACTATCAATACCCAACAAAATTGATAACCTGGTGGAGAGGTAGAAAAATCCATCAATCTTCTAAAGTTAAAAGAGATAGAAAAACTTAGCAATCAACCACATGACCTTGTGGTCCACAACTTCACTTGTATCACAAACATCATCTTTAAGAACTACATAGACTCACTTGCATCATAGTGGTCTCCCTCCAAATCTATGATGCAACCTTACTTGTACCATAGTTGTCTCCTTCAAGGCTTGCATTGCAATCTCACTTATGCTAGAGGCATCAGGACATGTGCGATAACCTAGCATGAATTGTAGTTGTCCTCTTCAAGACCCACATATCAATGATCTCACAACAAAGTCTATGTCATAGCCATATCCAACGAGAAATGTCTCATAGCAATCTTTAGTTGAACCTGGACAAGAACTAACTTCATCCAAGATTATCCAAGATTATGATAACCCATATTATCGCATATATTTATAATATTCACAACTGATGAGTGTATATACCTTCTTGATACCCTCTACATTGCCTCTATAAATTGTTTGAGAAGAACCATGTACTAAAATCCCTTGGTTTATATGAAATAAGGTCACATTTGTACAAAGAATGGCTGATGCCCATTAGTTCAGGCCTATTATTTTTCCCCTCCAATGGTTTTCCCCCAAAAAATATTGTCACATTCTTTTATTTATTTGACTAATCATGCGCATGTGATATCCAAAAAAACTAAGTCAATCAAGATAGATCCAAATTGCATTGTCTCAAATTCCCACGAGCAACAAGAAGCAAGGGAATCTGAAGTTTCTAGGTGCATGGAAATTCTAACTAAAGTAGTTCCAAATCTGTTTCTAGTCAATTAAGTTACTTGGCCTCAACACTTCAAAATTATATGCAAAACAATCAGAAATCCTAATAAATCAGACAAGAGTTGGAAAAAAAAATTTAAGAACAAATAAGAAGAGCTATGATGTATAAACTCATAAAAGTAAACAAAGAGTGTGTCAGATTGATCATGCTTCTAAAGTTGACCATAAAAAATAGACATAACTAGATTTATACTTCAGATGTCAGCTAAAGTATCTTTTTTCCAAAACGTTTTTCTAGACCCCATCAGAAACTCAAGCTTCTAAAACCTAGACAATGACAACTTATAGGCTCTGATAAATCCATCTGTCATGACTCAGAAGATAAAGCCTGAAAGGTGATCAAACTAAAAAGAGGGGATAATCACTTATATATTAAATATACACCTCAGATAGATTTCCGCATTCACGTCATAACCCATTAAAAAACACGATACAACAAACAAGTCGAAACCTTTCCAGTTGCTCGATTAGAATTTGGCCGCTTTGAGTGGAAAAGGTGGTAATCGAATCATAGCTTGCTCAGTTTCAAAAGGAACCGACCTCAGTATCTGTTACGTACAAAAAAAAGATATGAAAAGAAAAACACGAATGAGCAAGCGATGGAAAAAATAAAAAATTCAACTGATAGAAGGCGTATTAGAGCGAAGTTTTAGGCGGACCGGGTCTTGGAGAAGGGGTTTGGAGTCGTCCTGAGCAGGTCGGAAGGGAGGTTTCTGCTTCTGAGCTCTTACAACGCCGGCGATATCTCTTACTACGGTTCCAACAGCCGAGTTTCCACCTGATTCACTGCCTCCCGTCGAGCCCATTGCGTTGCCGGATCTCTTCATTGATAAGATTTTCGCCACCTAGCCCTAGCCTCGTGCAGGCGATACCCACTGTTCAACGTAAACTTCCATATATTATGTGTAATTTATATATTTATTTTCTTAGATTTAAAAATTGCAATTTGAGACTTATAAAATAAAAATTGATTTTATTTTTTCATATTATAATAATCAATATCTTATATATAAGTATTCAATATATTATTGTAGAATATTACAATTGCTTTTATTTAATAAGATATTTCTTATTATAATTTACTATGATATACTCTATTATTTGACAAATTTCAATATTATACAAATTTTATTAAATCTTATAATTCCACTATTTTATTAATTTTTTTAAATAATACCTTATAAGAATCATATTTGATTTATGTTTTAACTTTGATAGAAAAATTTTTCAAATGAGAATGATTCTTATTTAATTAGGATTTAAATAACATTTGAATATTGATTAAATTTTTATCTCATATGATTTCAATTTTGATTAAATGTTATTCAAATTCTATTCCAATTCATTTTAGTCTAACAGGCTTGACAAAGTGGCGTGCACTCCATATTTAAGATATTTTGGCCCAAATAAAACTTTCAAATATATTTCTCAAAAACATAAAACAACGAGCATATTTATTCAATTTCAATCATTACAAATTTCGCCTTTACATACATTTTATAAAAATTTTATGTATTTTTATATCTAATATCTATTTTTTATATTATATTATCTAAACAACTGAAAGTGTGAGCAAGAAAAGACTTGCCCTTCTATTTCATGCATAGAGCAACAACTACTTACTACTTTCGAGTCTAAATCCTTGTTTCCAAGTGCTTGTTGAACCTTCTGTTTACAAAAATTTATTATGTGCAGTGTCCAAATGCATCTGAAGGCTAATCCAGACATGACACATCACCCAATACACAGTGCATTTGGTGACGTGGCCTGTATGTCCGGCAAGTCTGGACTTAGCACATAGAAGACCTTATAGGGACCAAAACTTTTGTGCCAAGGAATTGACATAACTTCCCTAAACCATGTTAGAGATTTTTCAAACTTATTCCATAGTTCCGCAAAGTGTAGGAGCCAATATCATCGGCATCGATCCCAATGCTCCGAAGTGTGTTTCCCTACTTCAATAGTCCATTTTTTTGGGGGAATTTAATAGTCCATATTTTTAGAATAAAATTGGTCACTCTTGTGATGCTGGCTGATAAATTTGGTCTGTTGCGCTTGTGATGCTTCACTAGTTTATACTCAAATATCACAAAGATCTGATTCATATCTAGTTGGTCTAATTCAGTTTTCAAAAGAGAAACCAATCTAGAAAATTGGCCAAGATCACAATAACCTCATCATAACTATGGCAAATTTGGCAAGGTCATAATGATCTCGCCAAAATTATGATGGACTCACCAAGGCTACAATAAATACATTAGAATTATGGTGAACTCGCAATGGCCGCAGTGAACATGCCAAAATCAAGACGAACTTGTCAAAATCATAGCAAATTCGCCAATCAATCATAAAACTCAACTCAATATCTAATTAAGCTAAGTCTTTGTTAATTAATCTTTGATTTCTTAGTATATTTTAAGGGCTACATGCCTCGTGTATTTTCGTTCAAGTGATTATTAAGCATTGTTATGCATTTTTTTACATGCTAACCAAAATATGGCCCTTACTGCGGCTAAATCTTGACCCAAGACTATTACTAAGAGGTTAAAGTTAAAGCCAATAACATCAAATTATTTGTACTCAAAGCAATTCATATTTTACAATATAAAAAAATCTTATAACTTCTCACTCTAAATTCTGTTTTCTCTGTCTCTCTCTAATTGTTTCTCTCTCTGAAATTTTGAATCCCGCAACTAGCTTCCTTAATTTTTTATTATTGCAAATATTTGTTGATAACTTCTTTAATAAACAATTCTTGTAAAGAGGATTTACTTAGGGGGTATTATGTTACATATAAGAATAATTAGTGGTGGATCAGTGGGAGCCTGAGTCACAACTCGAGATCTAATTTAGAAGATTTTCTTTTTTTCTTGACTATAAAATAAACTGAAAGCGCTGAAAGGAAAATTATGCATATTGTTTGAAGCCTCATATCATGGGGTCTTTACCCTTATCTATAAACATGTAAAACCACAAAGTGAGCAACCAAAAATATTACAACTAAAATCAATGTAAGGAAATAGAAACATCATGATGTAAATTGTATAAGAAAACAATGCATTAGTGTATGTTATCAGTGCCATTTAATCGTATCAATTTATCAATCAATATGTACTTATCATTAAATCATTCACTTTAGTCTATCAGTTATGACAATAGTATCAATAATAGTATTCTGTAACAATAATAAGTATCCATAATATCAATAGCAGTGATTAATATTAGTGATACGTCATCAAAAAATAGTCTCGATCAAGCACGAACATCGAGGAAAAATCAAGTTGGAAACTTCAAAAATTAAATCGGAGACTGTTTGAATTCCGATTTCAGCAAACTTACAGTTGAAATGAGCATCTTGGAAACACGAACCCAACGACACCAAAATCAACCCAATCTGAGCCCAAATGAGTCCAAATCAAATACTTGAAGCACTTTTGGAATGATCTAATCACAATTTGGGTTACCAAACGGTTTCCAATTGTGGCATGCTTATAATCGAATCAAACGGCTCGATGAGACGAATCCAACGAGCCCAAGATCATCAAATTCTGATATCATTAAGACAGTCAAAAGTCCATTGAATAGTGCATGATCGTAGGAATCAAGATCGGCCGTCCATCCAAACCACTCCCAATTTACCCTTGACCTTTTACTTATTTACAAGCCATGCCACTCAAGAATTCTATAAATAGAACTCATTTCCTCTTGAAAAGAGGGGAGAGACAAGAGAGAATAAGAAAGAGAAGGAAGAAGGCTCCAACCGCCTAGCTCCTCCTTGACCACCGCCGGAGTTCTGCCCCACCACCGTCGGAGTTCTGTCGCACCACCTCCAGGTTCTATCGAACCACCACCAGACCATCCAAAGACGTCGAAGTGCCACCCAAAGGCGGAGTGCCCCCTAACGCTGAAGTGCCACTCACAGACCATCGCCTGACACCGGAGTGCTGCCGAACCAACACCTGAGGCTCGGACTTCTGTCGGACCACCACCTGATGCCCGTAGTTCTGCCGGAGTACTGCCCTACAACTACGATCTTTTTGACCCCAATCTTCTACCGACAACGATCCTTCCGACCTCGGTTGCCTACTATGGTAACCTCCCTCGCCAACTATGATCTTTCTAACCCTGGTCTTCTACCGACTATGATCCTTCTAACCTCCCTCGCCAGACAACGGTCTTTCTTTTACCCCTATCTTCTGCCGACAATGGTACTTCCAACTTCCATCGTCTAATACGGTCTTTCCGACCTCTGCCATATCAACTATGGTCCTGCCAACCAAATAAATATGTCTATGTTGATGCGCTATATATAATGTATATTTATAACAACAAGTCAAGGCCTTCTCCCAAGGAAGGGCCTCATTTGTAATCAACTGCAAATATTAGTGGATTATTTCAAGCTGAGCCAAACCCCATGGTTTTTCTCCTTTTTCAGGGGTTTCCACATAAAAACTCTATGTCTCTTATGAACGCTACCCCCCTCTCTATTATCTGTGTGTGTGCTGGATCTTTGTACAATACTAAGACGTTAAACTATATACTTCTCTACAGCCACGAATACTCCAAGACGTAACGAATAGTATTAGTACAATATTTGATATCAGTAACAATAAGTAGTAATAGTATCAATAGTATTATCAATAGTAATCAATATCAATATAATGATTATTATCAATATTCTTTGTATCAAATATTTAGATGAAGTTATCTTGATCTTGCTCCTACCCTTATAACTTCAAATTAATCGCCTCATATAACTCCCAATTAGTAAACTCCTTATAACTTTCAATTAGCAAATTATATTAATCAGTCATTCTGACTCCTTATAACTCTCAATCAGTCTTTAGCTCCATATGACTCCCATTAGTGAATGAATGAATCTTGAGGGTATCATGTCATAATATAATCCTACCAGAATAGGTCATATCGTGTTGAGCTGTGACAAACAAATCCTAAAATCTAATTTTGAAATATTACAGATTCTCTTACAATATCGAGAAGATAAATAAATTAAAATTCATATTATATAGCAATTCATATCACAAAGCAATTCATATCATCTATCTTGGTCCCAAATAGAATCTCAAAGGATTCTGACTCATTATGACTCCATTTTGTGCTTATAGCACCAGAATATATTAATATGCGCCTGAAAATAGTTATAGTCACTAGAACATGTCATATAAGCATTAGATCCTCAAACACAGAGAAAATCTCAAAAAATTTCAGCCCAGTATATCTACTAGTAATCATAATTCGGTCACATATGCACATATTTCATCACATTATGGAAATTAAAGCATAATTGAGCATGCTTCAGAATTGCACAAATTTGTATAATGGTAGGCAACAGAAATTCCCACTAAGTATAATTTCCATTAATTGTGTAAAATACTATTTTAAAATATTAATTATACTGCAACACTAGTTTTAGTGTCCAAATTATTTTTATTCGATAAAAAATGCACAATTTCTAAAATAATCGATATAAATTTTTAGAAAATATTCAAAATGTTTATAAAATAATATATAAAAAGTTATGCAGTGAAAGCTTTACAAATGCATAGTTATTTATGTTTTTTATAACAGAAATAGATATTTAATCAAAATATTTAGAAATTTTTTGTATTTTTGAAAACTGAAATAGGCATAATGTGACCTACCTCGATCTAGACAACTTTTCTAGCTATGCCAACAGATAAAAATGGCCCGAAGAGGCTCAAAAATTCACTTTTCCTCTCCAAACCTCTCTTCTCTCTCTCCTATTTGGTTGGTTTTGATCAATCAAAAGAATCGAAAAATGGATTTAAAAATATATAAAGTGATATTAGTGGCCTAACGCTGTGGCGCTTGTTCAAAATCTCAAATTTTATAGCCAAGTGTGCGACAATATCACTATTTGGTGTATCGTATGAGTGAAGCTCCAAAACTAAAATTTTATTTTATTTTTTTCAAAATTCAGTCCAAACACTTGGGACTCATTCTAGAATACATACATTCTAAAATACACTCCAACATTAAAACACTCCCAAAGACATCCAAATGGGTTAAAAACTCAAGTTTTCAAACCTTTCCTTTTTTAAGTCAGGTCAGAATGGGTAGAGCTGAATGTTGAACCTGAATGTGTCACAACTCTTTTCTCTCTCAAAAAATTCATTCTCGATATTTCAAAACTCATGTCTCAAATCACATAAATAGAAAAGGGTGAAACTATATGATCTGAAACTCTTTTTTCCAAGTAGCTTCTCGTTCAATCATATTTTGCCATAGAACTCTAACCGTAGGAATATGTATACTCCTTAGCTTTCTGAAATCATAAGCTAGAATCCTCTCTGATTTTTCCCTGTAGCTCAAATTCAGACGTACCTTGATGTCTTCAGCAGACAAACTATTTTCAGAATTAGATATTCATTTTCTTAGAAATGACATGTGAAATACATTATGAATTCGAGAAATGTGATTTGGCAACTGTAACATGTATGCAGCTTTCCAAATCCTTTTAATAAACCTCAAATAGTTTAACGTACCTTAGACTCAATTTTTTTTCCTTACTAAATCTTATAATACTTTTCATCTATATGATCTTCACATATACAAAATCTCCTACGTGAAATTCAACAATCTAATACTTAGCATCAAAATATTATTGTTGCGTGTCCAATACAACCTTCAATCTATCTTTGTTCAAATGAATCTTTTTAGTAGCATCATCAAGCAAGGCTGGCCCAATCAGATATCTCTTACCCATCTATGTCCAAGACAATGGTGTACAACACTTCCTACCAAACAGAGCTTCATACGAAGTCATATTTATGCTTGTCTAAAAATTATTATTGTACATAAATTCAATCGAACGAATTTAGTCTTCTTAATTGCCACTAAAATCTAGAAAATAGAGTTGTAGAAGATCCTCTGGTACATGAATAGTCCTCTCAGATTTTACGTCTTTCTGTGAAGGAAATGTTGTACTGAAGTGCAATTTCGTATCTAGTCCTTATTGAATACCCCTATACAGTCTAGAGGAAAATCTATCATCCCTATCAATTATAACCTTCAATATCCCATATAATATGATAATCTCACTCACATATACTTGTATCAATCTGTCTACAAAATCAAACTATCGAATAAGAAAGAAATGAGCAAACTTTGTCAAACGATCAACTACAACCAAAATAGTATTGTGTCTCCATCTTGACCTGGGAAAACCAATTGTAAAATCTATAATAACTTCTTCCTATTTCCACTCTTGAATGGGCAATGGTTGAAGAAACCCTCTTGATCGCTATCTTCACTAACTAACAGGCTTCATATTTTGATACAAAATATATCACATCCTTCTTCAATCTAGGACACTAAAACATAGCTTTCAAATAACTATATATTTTGCTCCTTCATGGATGAATATTGTAGCCTGAATCATGAGTCTTGTGTAAAATCTCTCTCCTTGGATCGCCAAAAATAGGAACCCACAATATGTTCTTGTAGAAGATAATATTAGAATCATATACTCATAATTCAAATTTCTTACTAGATCAAATCATTTGATTTCTGATATTACTGGACATTTTCTTAAAAAGAATGTTGAATAATCATCTAAGCTAATATATCAGAATCTCAATCGGTAGAAAAAATCAGCTCCAATTAAAATATCTTCATATCTATATCAAATACTCATAGAAGTAAGTTATATATATGACAATCCAGAAGATCTTCTCAGAGCGTCTACCACCACATTCGCCTTATCAAATTGATATTGCATAGTCAGATCAAAGTTTTTAATCGACTCAAGCCATCTCCTTTGGCTCAAGTTTGATCTTTCTAAGTGAATATATACTTTAAACTCCGATGATCGATGAAAATCTCACACATGACATCATATAAGTAATACTGCAAAATCTTTAAAGCAAATATAATAATAGCTAACTCCAAATCATATCTTGAATAGTTCCTCTCATGTGGCTTCAATTATGTGGAGGCATAAGCTATAACTCTATTGTGTTGCATCATAATACATATCAAATCTCTCAATGAATTATTACTGAATACCTGAAAGCCTTATGTACCAGAAGAAAGAGTCAAAATTGGATCAGAAGTCAAACAATCTTTCAATCTCTAAAAACCAGCCTCACACTCTAGTGTCCATATAAAAGCTACTAACTTATGAGTCAATCTCGTCAGAGGTACAAAAATCTAAGAAAAGTCTTTCACAAACTTCTTATAATATCGAGCCATACCAAAAAAGTTGCTTACCTCAAATACAGTAATTGGCCTCGGCAATTCAATGAGTGATTGAACTTTCCGAGGATCAATAAAGATACCAGCACTACTCACAACATGTATCAAAAAAGAAGTATTCATCAACCAAAACTCATATTTAAAGAATTTAGCGTATAACTGATGTTGCCTCAGAGTTTCCAAAATAATCCTCAGATATCTAGCATGATCTTTCTTAGAATAAGAATAAAGCAGGATATCTTTTATAAAAACAATCATAAATTAATCCAAAAAAATATATGAACACTCTATTCATCAAATCCATAAAGATGACTAGTGCATTTGTCACCCCGAAAGGCATGACTAAAAACTCAATGTCCATATCAAGTACTGAAAGCTAATTTCATTACATCATACTCTCTCACCTTCATCTGATAATATTTGAATCGTATATCAATCTTCGAGAATACAAAAAATCCAGTAAGATGATCAAACAGGTCATCAGGCAGAAGATACTTGTTCTTAATAGTGACTTTATTCAACTCAATATAGCCAATGCATATACACATCATACCATCCTTTTCTTCATAAATAGAACAAATGCTCCCCATGGATACGCACTAGGATGAATTAATTCCTTGTCCATCAACTCTTAAAGCTGAACATTTAACTTCTGAAACTCCTTATGTGTCATCATATATGAAGCTTTAGATATCGGGGTCGTAACCAGACATATATCAATGCATAACTCTATGTCTCTATTTGGAGGAAAATTGACTAACTCCTCAAGAAATACACCTAAAAATTTCTGCACTATCAGGACATCAGAAAGAAGACCAGAATTTATACTCATTGTAATAACCTAAAACTGTAAAATAAATTATTTGAAAAATATGAAAAATTCTAAACTAGAGCACTGCAGTGTTAGGCCACTAATAGTATTTTTATGTATATCTCACAAAGTTGCTTGGCCAGGAAGAAATTGAAAGAGGAGAAGAAGAGAAAGTAGAGAGAAGGATTTTTGGGTCATATTTGTCCATCATTTCTATTATGGGTTGTATTCAATTTGTTGTAAGTAACTATATTATTACTTCTGTTTTAATAATTTTAATTTCTACGAATTTATCTCTCCTAAATATGTCAAAAATGCATCATATCATAATTTTGTCACTGTATAACTTTTGATATGTTATAGATTTGATCATCCTGAATAATATAATATAATTTTATTATATTTTTACTGATTAAATGTGTATAAAAATTTCTGGGTAAAATGAGTAGAGAAAAAGACACTGGAAATAGATCGAAAAGTACTATATTATTATTTTTCATGATAAGATTGCAACGTAATATATATTGAAATGATTGATATGATTGAGTTATGCAAGAATGTTTGCTTGAATTTTTGATATAATGTATGGATATTAATATTACAAACACTAATCGTTGTCACTTATTACTATTCTAATTATTGTTACTATTATTGTGACTAACACTGAAAATAATGATACAGGTCCGTTATTGATACTCAATATTGTTATTGATATTATGTCTATAAGTAATAGATTGATGTGAGATGAATGGATGATAAAATTGAATGGTATTGATTGAGTGATAAATGATATATCCTTCTGGCTTAAAAAATTTTACAAAAAGATCACAGATCCCACTTTATTAGGCCATGCTGCAAATAACTCTACAATTTTTAAAATCCTCCATCTTTATCCCTAGCATCATTTGAAATTTCACTAGTCTTCCAACTTGGTCTATGATCTTCATAGAGATCCATTCTTGCTAACAATGTCAAATATTCTACAAATGAAGCTGATATGATCATTTGTTAAATTTGAATGAAATTAAATTTTTATGAGGTCATTCTTGATGATCATTACTGAGCTCTATCACTCAGTAATGAAGTTCAGAAATGCTCTATTAATATCAAAATTCGATTGATTAGAGATAAAAACTCAAAATTCTAAGATCAAACCCCTTATTGTAGTTGAAGTCGAATCATTCCCTCAACCAGCTTTGAAGAAGAAGAGGAAGAATAATGGAAGAGGTAGTGGCCGCTTGAGAGATGAAGATAAATAAATATTTATGTCTTTTTTTAATAATAAGCTTTGCATAGATGAAAATGCTCATGTGAATGAGTAGCTTTACTCTTAAAGACAAGATACGAAACAAGCATACATGTGAACAAGTTGGAGTAGCTCCAGTGGAAGATAAGATTAAAGAGAGTCGCCTTAGATGATTTGGTCACATAAAATGACGGCCTTCTGATGACCCGGATAGGAGGGTAGATGTATTAAATTTGATTTATATAAGGAAAGGTAAAGGTAGACCAGAAAAAAAAAACTTCGTAAGGCAATGATGAAAGAAAATACGAGCAAATATGTCCTAGCACAAGTGATTCATATTATAAGAAGTCAGAGATTCTGCAAGGAGTTGGTGTTTTGGTGTAAAGGAAGGCATGTTGCAAGCAAATCTAGTGAGGTATATGCCACCTCTTATGACTTTATTTCTAAAAATATCAATCACTTCCATCAACACTATTACCATTGAATTGCTCCGCCAATTACCATATTGGCAACATATTAATTAACAAGATGAGTATCATGAACATAAATTTTAAATGTGTATTTAAGTAAAATGAATTTAAATCCTAGTAGTTGAAGCACGCTGGTGGCCCCCTTATGATTTCTCTGAGGAGACTGAAAGACAAAATCGCGTAGGCAGAAAATGAACAACAATATGCTGCAATGACAAACTTCATAATAATCAACACTCTGATGACTTCATAACATCCTATTGGGTGCCGACTCCTTAATGCTTTCAAGGTGGTCATCCCTGCATATCATGTGACAATGAAATTTCTTATAAGAGGTTGAACTCTCACCATTTATGTTGTATTTGGGATGGCTTTCTTTCTGCTTTCTAAAGCAGCTTTTAAGTAAAAAAATTTTTGAACTAATTTTTTTTTACTAGAAAACTGCTTTAAGTAGTAAAAAAGCTGTCTCAAACAAAACATTAATCTTAAACATGATACTTAAACACAGTTAGATATATCCGGGAGTACTACAACTCGACGAGGAGTTGGCCTCAAGACTCCGAAGGTAATAAAAGAATGAAAGAAATCACCATTTGATACAACCCAACTAAATTCATTAGCCACTCCGCGGCTATAACCTCTAGAAGACTCATCAATCTACAATCCTATTATGAGTTACTTTGATTGTTCTCAAGCTATCATCAAATCAAGATGCATTCTACCAATCACCAGAAAATTCTTTTCAGCGGCAATGATAAGTTTTATAGTTACAAGTTACAACCTCATGTTGTTTGGTAATATGAATACTAGAGAAACTTGCCAAGGCATGATGGATGAGGTATTCAAAGTTTAAAAAGGTGGAACATTAAAGGTTTCGTTTGGGACGGCTTTCTTACTGCTTCTTAAAGCCGTTTTCTAGTACAAAAATAATTTTTGTACTAGAAAGCGGCTTTAAGAAGCAGTAAGAAAGCCATCCCAAACGAAGTCAAAGTTTATATTAATCACTTGTTGATGAATACCAATACTCTAACACAACATGTTGCAAGGAGATGATCATTTTTGTTCTAATTTAAAAAGAAGGAAATGAATAATGGACAATATACTATATCAACAAAAACTTTCATGCTTCCAAACTGAGATGTTTAATCATTAAAAAAAAAAAATTAGTCCAGTTGTCACAGCATGACAATTGCATCCTAATTTTCAAGCTCATGCAATTTAATTCGTCAATAACCACCCAAAATGATTTACTCTCAAAGCTATCACTTCGGTAAGATTATAGAATTTGATTTTTTTTTCTTGTAAGTTCATTAAAATTGGCAAAAAATTTTGTGGATGCTTCCCTTCATGAGTAAATTTTCCACATAAGTGTTTAGAATTGTTCTCAAAATAATTTCTTCAAAAAAAAATTCAGAAATAGCTGTTTGCTGGCAATTTTTATACTACATTATTGTTATAGAAAATCCATAAAGGGGTCCAATGAGTGAGTTTTTTTATGGTACTGGTGTAATAAAAAAGATGGCTATAAATATGTGTATTTCCATAGATCTGTAAGATTAATAGTTTTTTCAAAAGTATTTCAAATCAATATAAGAGCTCTGCTCCGCATTTGTGGAAGCCTTTAGGTGAAGGGAGAAGGGTATTTCAAATTAGTAAGAATTTTCAATTATTTAATTATAATTGATTATACACCTTTTGTTCAAATTGTTGAGACTTGACTTTTAAGGTTTTAGCAAGAAGAAATTACCTCAAAAACAAAATGAAGTGAATTCAACCCTTCAATTCATGGAATTATGGAGCCCTCTTGGGCTTTTAATAAGAACTATGTCCAACATTGGGTACCCTTAGAGGCTTCTAAATCAACTTGCCCTACAATATTTTATGATGAATTCAAACACCATTAGTTCCCTTAACGAACAACATATACCAATGGTTAGTAAGCATTAGGCAACAATCAATGAGGAATATTAAAAATGAGGCATCAGAATATAATTAACTAAGTTATTATCTGAATAACTGGGTGACAAAGTAACGGCAAAGATAAGTTTTGTATGTTGGTGGAAGACGAGCATTAAATGTCAGTCATTGGCATGCCTCAAATGACAATTTATGAGAAATGTCAAAAGTTAGATGACAGTTGATGGTAGACTTGGTCGCTCAGAATATTGATCAATTGAGAGGCAAACATTAAGTGATGGTGGTCGGTAAGCGTCAAACATCAATCGTTGATAAATGACGAATGTTGAAAGTCAAATGATGATTAATGATCAGCTTGACCATTCTCTTAATAGAAGGGGAAGCTAGATGATTAGTAAGATGAGTATTTAATAGATGTAAATCATTGACAGGTGTTGGATGATCATTAATAAGAAAATTCAAAAATCAGATGAAAGTATGAAATTGGCTTAGCCATTCATTAAATAGGAAGAGAAATGAGGTAACTAATAAGATAGGCATCAAATGTTGATTGCTAACAGACGTTGAACATCAACTGTTGGTTTGGACCATGATTGATGAGGCCATCAGAGGATAAGCAATAATCAACGGCCATCTCCGTTGTACAACTAATAAGAGGGAGATCAAGCTATCAACCATAAGACATGTCAATGGCTTATGGGGGTCAAATGATAAGCGTCGGGTGATGGTCAATAATGAATAGCAGAAGTCAAGCAATGTTTAGTAGTCAATTCAAATATTACTCTAATATGATGGGAGATCAAGCAACAAAGAAGACTAAGCATTGAACATCGATGGCTAGCAAACATCGAAATAGGTGCCAAGCAATGATAAAAAATGAGCAGGAAATCAAATAACGGTTAGCGGCTAGCAATTAACTTAGTTATTTTCATGATATGAGAGAAGATTGAGCAACAAGGATGGTGATGGCGAGTATCAATATTGGTTAACGATTAATATCAGATGATATATAGTGTTGGTAGGTGCAAAATTGGTCGACAGTCGGTGTTAAGTGATAGTGGGTAGAGCACTAAAATTCTATAAGTCCAAAAATATCCTCAATGCATAGTTACATACAAACAAATCCTATTTGTAATTTTTTAATTTATACTATAGCAATTTCTACCAGAAATATGAACAATCAATCAAACAATTGAAAAGATATCTCTGATGATTATGAAAGTGCTATAACACATCAACAGAGAAATGAATTGATATTTTAAAATTTTTCTTGAAATAAGAGTAATGTGCGGAAGCTTTAAGAAAAATTTTAAAACAAAAAATAAGAAGCAATTTATTTTTTGTCCTCCACAAGCACAACATGGAGGACCATGGTGCAGACTAACAGGAACAACCGTCTGACTCCCTCACAACCCTTGACACCCTCAAGAAAAACTCTCCTTCAACCTCACTTCTCTCACTCTGAAGTGGCTTGGACACCATATTACAAGCAAGGAGACTCCCTCTCCATCTCTAAAGCTCTCTGAAAAAACATCTTTGACTTCTCAACATAGACCCTCAAGTCTTATGTAACTTAAATAAAGTGGGTTATTTAAACTATGACCATCCAAACTCCGATTATGCATGCGACTACTTTATGAGGCCAAGATGAGGATGAAGCGATGAAGCTAATACATTGTGTGCAATCTCCTAGCTGAGCGAGCTGAGGTAGCTTACAATGCCCTAGCTTAGCGGGACCAAGCAGAATAAGTTGTGTATGGACCCTAACAAAAATAAAAAAATTAAATAATAAATATTTTAAAATTTCATTTATAACTATAATCTATCAAATTTAAATTAGTGCACGCTATGGGTGCTATGCGCCATTCACTACTGCACATGAATAGCACAAATAGCACATGCTATTTTGAGCCTATGCACTGTACCATGAGAAATGGCTCAAATTGTACACCACACCACACAATGCATTATGGTGCACAATATTTTATACTATTGACACGTATATTATGGCTTAATTACTTAGATACTTTGACATATGAAAATTATACCAAATAAAATTTATATGACATATCACTAGTAAAATTTTGGTATCTTTCCAAGAAAAGCATTGGATCCAAAAGAAAATAGAATTTATATGACATATCACTAGGAAAATATTGGTATCTTGCCAAGAAAAAAAAAATTGAATTTGAAAGAATACATAAAAAAATAGTAACAAATTCAAATAAACTTTCACTTTTGATTTTTGTTTTATCCTCCGGTTAATAAAAGTTACATGGAGCATTTGCCACACCAACAAGCACCATGAAGCTGAAACTCAACAAGTAAGCCACGTACATTTCATTTTCATACGTAATCGCATTATTATCATAAAATCTACACTAAAAAAAAACTTGAAATAAAAAAAGAGAATAATTTTTTGACGATAACTTAAATTCCAAAGCCAATGAGTGCTCTTATCTGGTGAAAGATCAGCTCTCTCCACCCCCTCTCAGTATTGTCAACTGTAGAATATCCAAACCTGAAGGTAAAAAACAAAATGAGATAATGTTTCAGATTTTAATGATTTCAATTGGACGCTTACACATCTACTGCAGATAGAAATCAAATCAGATGAGTAAAGATAAGAAAATAAAGGTAACCTATCCTGTTCAGGAACACCATTCTGAGTCAGTTTTACAACGGCGACACCAGGCTCTGGTTCATCAAAATCAAGCCTAACCTGCATTTACCAAAATGGGTGACGTTTCAATACTAATTGACAATAAGCCACATTATTATTCAAATTAAAAGCCATCTCATCACCGTGGAATGGATCCCATCAGCCCAGCTACTGAATCTCCATTTCTGCACAATGAGTTTCCCTTCATGCAACTCTTCGTTTACCCCAGTGATTGAGCCATCAATAAGGCTAAACTGACCCCCAATTTCCTTGGTAATCCTTGCGTTACTATGCGTAAACCCTTTCCACCTGTTCTCATCCATAAGCATCTCGTAAACATCCCTCGCCCTGCATCTAAACCTCTCAGTCATCGTGATTGTCTTGAACCCCTCTTTTTCACTATTCTCCTTCTTTCCAGCGTTTCCCGCAGCTAGCTGACTTGCTGGGGCACCTGTTGCAGGATTTCCTGCCACTGCCGTAGCCAATTGTGGCTTCTCGGAGGCTAAAGGAGCTTTTCTAAGCTCAAGCTCGTTCTTGGCCGGGCCACCCTTCGACATAGCCTGCACGTAGGACCGAATTTTGTCAAGAATCACCGGCTTTCCCTTGGCAATAAAGGCGTCCTTGATCATGCGGCCGATCGGGCCGTCGCCATCGCCATCACGAATAACGATTTTGAGCTCGGGGTCCTCACCAGCGTTCTCATCAGCGAGGTAAGGGACCTCGACGGATCCCGTAATGCGTAAAAGCTGCGCGGAGCCACCTTCTCTGCCATCGGAGTCACTTGGGGTCTCTGCTTCGAAAGAGAGAGAGAAGGAGAGCTCATAGCCGGGGATGGCCTTTCCCTTCCTGACATTAACATAGGCCTCACCTTCGAGTTTGTCGAGAGTTTTGGTGCGAATGAAAATGCCACCATCGCCTTCAAGGATGGTGAGGTCGGAGAGGAGAGATGAGAGTAATGTGCGAGACCACTCGAGGCAATCGCGTTCCACCCAGTGCCAGTTATGGACGTTCCTGCCGTCCGATCGTTCGGTCACGATCCATCTCTTGTCGCCCTGGCCATACTTCGCCATGGCCACTAGGGTCTCGAGATGGATCTCCCTCGAGATGTAGTGAGAGATGACGGCGTGATGTTCGAGTAAATGAAGAACGAAGGAGATGGACTACGCGGATGGATCCGCGGGCAAGATACCATGATAAAAATGCGTGGACTTTCTCGACTCTTCGAACTAAAAATTTCTGACTACGAAAGGAGGTTCTGTGAAGAGAAAGGAAAATTGTGGGAAAAATGTTTAACATTCTGATTAATTAAAATAAAAAAAAAAACTCTTTCTACTCGTTTTAATTCACAGACTTCAAATTATATTTCTGAATAGCATTATTATAAATTTCGATGAGTATTTGAATTAAAAATTTTTAAAATTAAATTTAGAGCAATTATAATTTCAATTTCCTAATTTCAATTTCCTAAAACTTTTAGTCATAATGTTTCAACAAGATATATCTATCAACATGAAAAGTACCGGTGTCAAAATAAGTTTTCAAATCAGATTTGAGTCCAACCCTAAATTGACTTGCCTTCAATTGCTTTGATTCGAACTTGACCTAATTAGACAAATAGGTCAAAAATTCAGACCTAATCCAACCCACCCTAAATTGACTTGCCTTCAATTGCTTTGATCCGAACTTGACCCAATTAGACCAAGTAGGTCAAAAATTCAGACCTAATCCAACCCACCCTAACCCAAATTGGCTCAAACCCGACCTATTAACTTGTGAATGTGTACAGGTGCGAGCGCAAGCGGCTTATGAGAGGCTATGAGCACTAAAGCGATCGGGTCGCGAGGGCTTTCGCGGTGCGGTGTAGGATGGGGTTTCCAGTTGCTTTCAAGTTTTCGAGCTAATTTGAACCCGGCCCAAAATTAGAAATGGGTTAGAACCTGAAACTCAGCCCGTTTTTTACCCAAACCCAAAAATTTTAGGGTTGGTTTGGGCCGAGTTTTCTGGTTGTGTCAAATATTGACACCCTTACAAAATATGATATGATTCAACTCCAAAAGAGTTAAATCAAGCACATGAGGCATATTTGAAAATTTCAAGATATTGATTAATGGAGAAATAATCTCCAAATCTTGCATACATATAGTCAAAATTGAACATCTCAACCAGCTTAACTTATGAGCTATTTTAGAGTTAAGCTCGAATCAGTTCAAAAATCAACTTGACTCAATTACACCCTTAATCATTATATTAGAAAATAGCTTGATTTTGAAATTACATACATGTTTGCATAGAAGGTATAACTTGGTGGCTCTCCTAAATTAGAACTTTGGTGACTAGCCCATGAAATAAGATTGTATTATTCCTTTAATAATGGATGGAGAAATGAGAATTCGATTTTATTTATATAATTTTATGTTCTTTTTTCATGGTTTTTTTGTTTATATCCTCTATCCCCACCACTCAATTTTCATAGGCTTAAACTTAGGCTTCGTTGGAGACGGCTTTCTTACTGCTTCTTAAAGCAGCTTTCTAGCAAAAAATTTAATTTTTGTGTAAGAAAGCTGCTTTAAGAAGCAGTAAGAAAGCCATCCCAAATTAAGCCTTAGCTTTCATATATTTGGCTAAGATCTGCATCTAACTTAGTGATGGCTATGTGAGGCCTCTTGATGGGATTGATGGCTAAAAATCTTATGGATATGTACTTTAATGTATGAGGATATGATATGAAGTTTTCAATAGGAATATAAATTCATTAAAGTTAGGGAAGATGGAATATTATGACTAGCTCAAATTAGACTAGTTTGGACTAATATTGAATATATATTTAAGGAATGAGTTTGAACTTTTTAAAGAATACCTCAAACTGGGTTAGTTAAGGATGTGAATATATGATTTGAAATAGTTATAGAAGTTTAATGAAGTTTAAGACTTTATTGAGGTGTGGGGAACATGACTTGGTTTTGTCTAATTAGGTGTGGTCTAGAGACTACAAGAGTAGTTTGGAGTGGTTTTGTGGATTTAAATGGTGGATGGCTTGCCTTGAAAGGTTATTAGGCTGTGGAAGAAGATGTGAGGAAAGTTTAGAGTAGAGGTAAAGCAGAATAACAAATAAAATTAAAGATCATAAAGATAAATATCAATCTCATTAAAGTGATAAAACTTAGACCACCAAGTACCTCACAAAAAGAAAGAGTTTTGCCAAAGTAATATGAAAAAATAAAAAATAGAATAATTTATTATCAGATAGACAATATATATAAGTATTTATGTGATTATTGAACTACCCTCATTTTAAACAAAGGAAAAGGGAAAAGGTGGGGGTTAGTTATTAATGGAAGGAGTTCCAATATATATAGGGGGTTATTATTCCAATGCTATCCCTTCCTTAAATGGCTAGCAAATGTGTCCCTATGGGCAAAAAATGTCTTGAGTTTAATATTTCTCTAAGAAATTTTAAATTCTTGTGCTTCTTCAATCTTAGTTAAGTTCTTGACTTGTTCCATAGAAGTCGACTTGTTTTCACACGTGCGTGAGAGAGAGAGAGAGAGAGAGAGAGAGAGAGAGAGTTTGTGAAAAGAATATAAATTTTTAAGGCCAAATTTTTGGAACGAGCGTAGCTATAGTCATATTTAGCAGAAGCAGCGTGAGCAGAATTAAATTTTAAAACGAGCAAATTCGCCAAACTGGTTGGCGCAGTGTAGAATGCGCGGTCCTGAATGGCGCATTCAAAGAATGCGCCAACCTTAATGGTGCATTCTTTGAATGCGTTGAATTGTCAGGCGGATTCAAAAGGATGCGCTTAAATGATAAGCGTATTCAAGCTATCCAGCCATCTTCTAGCTCATTTTTCCATTTTGTTTTGTCGTTACTGGAGGCCATATCCGAAAATCAAGCTGAGTGGGTGGAATTCAATGCGTGGGTGGGTTAAAATATTTAGCGTTAAAATTTAAACTTCAAGAAATTGTTGATAAATAGTTGTTACAAAAAATGAAAGAAATCCTTAGTCCTAATGCAAAAAAAAAAAAAACTTGCAAGTTCGGTGGAGGGCATCCAATTTCCTTAATGAGGACATTTATGTCAATTATGAATTTATTTTTGAATTGAGAAAAATGATATTTTAGGAATTCAGAATATTACCGTTGTTGTATTCATTTTTTGTCTGATATGGATGACTGCATATTATGGAAAAGATACAATACAGCTATGATGATCCGCTCTTACAGGGATGATACTGGGTTGAACGATAACAGATGGAAATATGTGTACGGGAAGTTTACAGAAATGTTTGGACATCTAGCACCATTAAAGATTATTAAGGAAAGACATGCTGAAATAAGAAGGCTTCAAGATGGATCGGTTCAGATGATTGTGAACAACCCAACAACAGATATAAGACATTGTATTCTATACCGAAGATATCATCCTACAGCAGATAAATTCCTCGCTAATACATATGAGAATCTGATATATTGACCTGGTAAAAAGAGGAAGGACTTTCTTGATGCGTCAGATTGGGAGTGCTTCCAACAATGGTATCAAAAAAGATTTGGTTGTTGTCCAACCCAAACACAAGTCCAGGCTCGCACGCGCATCGTCATAAATAAACTTTCAAGTTAAAACAACTTCATAACGATCGCAATCAAAAAACTCTTTCAATGTAATATCAATGCCTTTTAAGCTTTTTATGCTTGCAATTATTGATTGTAAGGATTTTTTTTACCTTTGAAATTATATTTCTAATGAACTTATGGGGGTAAGTTTTAAGAAGAAACATATTTCATTCTGTATTTAGCATAAGGATCAGGATAAAAAATATATTTTTTATATTATATTTAATTTCTTTTAAATTATTTTTTCAAAATTTTTTAATTATCTTAAATTATAAAATTTTTATAAAATAGAATAAATGTTTTAATTATTTATAATAAAACTTTGTTTCTTCAATATTTCAAACTAATTATTTGTAAGTTTCTTAAACAATTAAATAATTAACTAAAATTAAAATCTTTTATTTAACAATTGATATATTTAAAAAAAATTATTATTATACATAATTAAAGAATAATCATATATAATATACATAATTAAATTTTAACATATTTATGTATTTAAATTAAATACTTTACTAATGCATTTGAATACTATTTTAAAGTTTCTAAGAAAATAAATTATATTAAATAAATTTCAAATATACTATATTAAATTTATATTTTATGATTACGATAAATAAATACTTTTTAATTTATATTTAAAATAACCATATTAAATTTTATAAAATATAACTTAAATGACATTAAAATTTTATATTGTTTTCATTAAATGATATTTATTTTTCATATACTCACATAACTTGCTTTTACTTAATTTTTAATGAATTATATCAAGTTTTAATATTATTTTTAAACTGTTAGCTTTATCTTGTAATTCATTATTTGTTAATTAATCAAACTAACTTTAAATGATTGTTTAATACGTGCCAATCATTAGCAATACATAAAAAAAAAATCAAAGACCAATAATTAAAATTACCCAAAAATAATTTATACATAATAATTAATGAATCATACCAAAGAAACCTTAAATTTTGTCATGTTGTCACGGAACCCAAAATAATAGTCTTCTGCTTTACAAAATGGAAAAATGACTTGAATACGCTTATCATTTAAACGCATTCCTTTCAATCCGCCTGCCAGTTCGGCGCATTCAAAGAATGCGCCATTCAGGACCGCGCATTCTACATTGCGCCAACCAGTTTGACGAATTTGCTTGTTTTAAAATTTAATTCTACTCACGCTGCTTCTGCTAAATATGACTATAACTACGCTCGTTCCTAAAATTTGGCCAATTTTTAATCAAAGTGGCTTTATTGTCCCCCATGAGCCTTAACTCATATCACATGTTTTGACAACTACTAGTACAATTTGGTTTAATCATTAATGTAATTATTCTAAACTAATACATTAGTTGTAAGAATTAGAACTAATAAGTGCAAGTGTACAAAAAGACAAAATTCACATAACGTGTGTAAACGTGGAATCAAGATGACTCAAGCAAGGGTTTTATCAAACCCTGCCCTGAGGAAAAAAATAAAGTAATTAATATCAAAGCATCAAGTTTAGTTGAGGGTGATCCAAACTGAAAAGCATAAGAGTCGAGCCATAAATTATACCTTTTTTTTTTTATAGTGAAGTTTCGTGCAAAAAAAAATTTGTGACCTACTAGCTCACACACTCTAAAGTGAGTGAAGAAAATAATTCTAAAATCTTATCTTAAAATAATAAAAATATATAAGTTAATATATATTAAATCATATTGTACAATCATAATCATATTGTATGATTTGTATGATCATTTTTAATTTCAAATAAATAGCTATTATAAGATTATTTTTTAATTAGATTAATTTAAATTTTAAATTAATCATATTATACGATGCATATCATATTGTATGATTTTCTTTTTGAATTAACTTAAGTAAGAAATGGAAACTAAGTGGTTAATACATGCAATTTTGGCATAGCTAACTACACAGTATGATGCCAACAATCTTGGATAATTAAACCAATTTTACTTTTCATGATATTTTGGTATTTAACTTAATCATATTGTATAGTTATAGGATCATAATGTATGATGTGTTTGCATTTTCTGGTTAAGCTTGCCTTAAGATTTTACTTATGATCACTTTTTATATATACCTCTCTAAAAATCGTAAAATGTATCGGAGACTAAAAGTTTGAGGAGAAGAGTCATTTGAAAGAGAAAACTTCATGCTTTTGATTTGAAAACACTATGTGATAAATCTTTTAAGACCCTATGTGTAATAACCCGTATTTTAATTCAGTTAAATAATTTTTTTAGTGAGACATTAGAAATCCAAATGATAAATCGTCTTTGCCATAACATAGATATTGTAGTAATTTAATTACATTAATTTTTTCATAATTTTTTATCACTAGTGCAAATAGTTAAGGAATTGACAATTACCGGTACAAGCGAGAGTTTTGGGACTGTCAAGTATTCGTTTTGTAAATCAATTTCATCAAAAATTTTTAAATAAATTATTTTATTTTATTTATATTTCTCTATAATTTTTGGAGTCTCAAAAGGATTTATATTAATTTTATATTAAAAACTAAATAATTCTTTCAAATTAGATTATAAGGCTTTATAATTGGCATCAGAGCATAGTTATTTGAAGAATTGAATTATTATCAGAGCTATATAAAATTAATTATAAGTTGGGTAGATTGGGTAAATTAAGTTGCATTATTTTGCATCCATAATTGATTGCATAGGTGAATTGTTCAGCTGTTCATCAACTAAAATGAATCTACTAGAGTAAGATACACTAAATGAGCTACACATTGTGGCTCCAATATTGTCAGACATTGTTATGGAGATGTCTAATGTGATAACATAATTAATGGGTGATACTCAGAGCAAGCCATCAGGGAGAAAGGAAGAAAAGGGGGAAAACATTTGCATGTATTTGATAAGCTAAAGCCCCCACTATTCAAAAGTGTTGTAGGACTAGGTCCCCAGGTTGCAGAAGATTGGTTACTGAGGATAAAAATGACCTTCAACAACATGTAGTGTCCAAAGAATAAGAAGGTACCATTGGTTGTGTTTCTCTTTGAAGGAGAGACTAAGAGATAATTGATTGGACAACATAGAGAGAAATTCCATGAAAAGATTAATAATGAGATTATATGAGATGAATTCACTATAGTGTTCAGGATGTGGTTCATACCTCCATCAGCTTGATGATAGATGCAGGAAAGTTTCATTAAATTAGAGTTGGGATGAAAAACTGTAATACAATATGAAGCTGAGTTTACTGCACTTGTTATATATGCTTCTCATTTTATCCCTACTGTTGAAGAAAAGTATTATAATTTTTTTGCAAGGATTGAATAGGGAGTTGAGATATCCATTAGTGCCTCTATATATTCCTTTTTTTTTTAGTTGGTGGAGCGAGCTAGATTGATTTGGCAGTACTGCCATCTTAGCATGATTATAACTCCATATATGATGTCAACAAGAGAAGAACCAGGGATGAATCAAGCAAAAAGATAGAGAAAGTATTAGTGATAAGACAAGCATATATAGTTATTTGAGGGAATATGGATCGATAGCATATGCAGACAGTTATAACTATAGTGAATGTGTTCATTGTAGAAGATGACACACATGATAGTGCTACTTATTTACATGATAATATTTTTTATGCTAACAACATGGACACAAAGCAGTAGATTGTCCGAAGAGAGGAATTAGAACATATTATGGACCAGAATAGACCAAAAAAATTGAAGGACAGAGAACTGTAGGTTCAAGATCATATAATAAAAGATCAACCAACAGAGCAAATGATAGAATCGTTAGTGGTGGTCAGAGGGAGTTTGTTGCACCGGGATTGACAACACCCACTCTAGTAATGCCATGAGTATACAACTTATTGTATTTAGAGGACCGATAAAAACCTGAGAGTTATGTTAGTAAGAAGTTTATTTTAAATGATGCATGACATAAGATATCATAAAATAATTGAATGACATATGATAGAATAAACTACATGGCTGTATTATTTCTTGAGAAGTTTTTATTTGAGTTTTGATCGTACAGATTTGATTTATATTGATTTTGTGCCCAAATCATTTAGGCAAAATGTCAAAGATGATATTTTTTTAAGATTGATAAATTGTAATAGCTCATATTTTAATCTAGTCAAACAAATTTTTTTTGGAGTTATTATAAGCCCAATCACAAGTCGTCATCACCATAAAATAGATATTATAGTATTTTAATTACATTACTTTAAGGGTAGGACCCCTAACCTATTATATATATTTTATTTTTAGTGTTTTGTATAGAATAATGGAAAAATAAGCCCATGTAAGTTTGAAGCCAAATCATATGAGACTATATTTTTAGGATATTCAAAAAGTTGTATAAGGTTTTTAATGAAAGATCTCTAATAGTTAAGGAATCTACACATTCCACTTTTGATGAATCTAATATTTATAGTTGGCTTGAAGTAGTAGAATTAGAGGATGATGAGTTATCCAACCTTGAAAATTTAGATCTATTAAAGAGGAAATATAAGCATGACATAGATGATGGTAGTTTTCATAGGCATTCCAAATAATTGGAGATCCTTATGACGGTGTCATAACTAGAAATAGGGCTGCAAACGAGCCGAGCCGAGCCGAGTATGTGAGTGTTCATGTTTGTGTTCATTTAATATCAGCTTGTTCAAGTTTGGTTCATGTTTGTTCGAGCTTTAGCGTTTGTGTTCATGTTTGGTTCATTTAAATTAACGAGTGTTCATGTTCAGTTCATGTTTGTTCGTTTAGTGTTTATCGAGTTTGTTCGCGAACATATTTAACGAATTTTTTTAACTATCAAACAAACACGTTCATGAACATATCTATGAACAAACACATTTATAATAAAAGCAATCGTCTATGTAACAAAGGTAATGATTATTTATATTTATTAATTCTATAGTCAAATATTAATTATTTTTATCGAGCTTATTCACAAGTTCAAAAAAATCGAACACGAATCGAGCTTAATGTCGAGCTTATTCACGAACTTCAAATGATGTTGTTCGCGAACATAACTGAGCCGAACGCATTAGTGTTCAAGTTTGTTTATTTAAAAATCGAGTATTTAAAATATTGTCCAAGTTTGTTTGTTTAGTTAATTAAACGATTGCAAACGAGCTTTAATCGAACCGAACAACGAGTAGCTCGTCGAACGTTTGGTTCGCTTGCAGCCCTAACTAGAAATGCACTTTAATTTGTAATCACACTACCTTTTGTATCTCTTATACTAGTAGAGTTCAATATGCTTTTGTAGATGAATTTTAAACCGTGCAAAAAGAACTGAATTAATTTGCTTGTAATGATACGTGAAAATTAATGCCCATACAATGGACGTTTAAAAATAAATTAAATGACTCTAAATCAATTGCTAGAAATAAGACAAGATTAATTGTAAAAGAGTTCAATCATATAGAAGGAATTAAATTTGAGAACAACTTTGCACCTATAATTTCCCCTCCAATAGGAACAATTTTTAGGTCCTGACACCGGACATAGCTTTACATCCGGAGATCAATAACATGTCGCCACGTGCTCTTACTCTTTACCGCGGGGCCCGACGACCCAACCCGGATCGGAACACGATATTGCTATGTTCCCGTATTGCTAGGTATTGCTTAACAATAATGAGAAATACCGTTCTGTCAAGACTAATACCGAGCAATACCTAGCAAATCGGGGTATTGCTAGGTATTTGTCTTCACAGAATGATATTTCTCGTTATTGTCGAGGAATATCGAGCAATACCTAGCAATACCTCTATCTGCAAAAATCAGTCAATACATAGCAATCCCGGGTCCGGTCCGGGTCGAGTCGTCGGGCCGCGCGGCAAAGAGTAAGGATACGTGCACCATTTTACTGAACATAGAGCTACGTCAGGACACCAGATCAAATAAAAATTCCCCCAGTAGAGCCAAAAAAAGGTGGAAGAGGAGCCACAGGGATTAGGAGGAGCTAGGGCATCCTCGAGCGCAAGGAAGACGGTTTTATACTTTTTTCCATGAACGGCATCCTTGATGCTTCCTTTATAATATGAAAAAATAAAATAATAAAATAAAACCGACAGCCGTACGCCATCAGCGAACCCACTAATAACTAATGAAAAAGAAATCCATTTTCACCACGGCGATGGCTGCTCCACTCTGAATCCTCAGTCCAACCTACGCAGAGCCGCGAAGGACGGAAGGAGGCTTCCGCTCGCTTCTTCTCAATGTCCTCCTCAGCCCCCTCCCCTCATCCCCCCTGCTCCACCTCCGCCTCCTCCCGCCTCCACCCCCTCACCTTCTGGTGCCACGAATGCGATATGAGCGTTTCCCTCCTCCCCTCCCCTTCCCCTCTCCCTTGCCCTCATTGTCGCCGTTTCGACTCCCTCCTCCCTCTCGACTCCATCTCTCCTTTCTCTCTCTCTCCCTTATTTCCCTCCCAACACTCTCCGGATCTCCCGTCCCCAAACCCTACCCCCGATTCCGCCCCCGATGACTCCATCGCTTCCATACCCAGCGTAGAGATCGCCGAAACGGCCGCCGTTTGCGCCATCTGCAAGGACGACCTCCCTCGAGGATCCTTAGCTCGTCGCCTCCCTTGTTCCCATCACTACCACTCCGACTGCATCGTGCCCTGGCTTTCGCTCCGTAATTCTTGCCCTCTTTGCCGCTCCGCGATTCCATGCTCCGGCCGCCCCCGCGCACAGCGGTTCCGCATCCGCGTGTTGGAACCCGATGAGGTCGATGTAGATGCCTCGTTCCGCCAGATCGAGGTCTCGCCAACGCAGATGGGTCTAGAGGAGACGGGATCGATGGACCCGGCGAATAGCGGGGAGACGGTTACTTCAGAATGGCCCGTGGGCAGGGGGTGGGCTTTTGAACAGGAAGATGAGTTAACTGATGTGATAATGTCGGATGTTTGGGATGATTTGTTCGCTTGAATTGGAGGTATGGCTCTTGATGTGGTATGATTAGATTGAAATTTTTGTTGTGATCAGTATGTTTGTTTATAGGTTAGTGTTAACATACAGGTAACCTGGAAATTTGTTTTAATGGCATTTATGATTTTTAGAGCAAAGACTGCTTTGTTTGCTAAGTGTTGGCTTTGTTTCCCTCTGTAATTCACAACTGTTGGATGGAGAAAATGTTGTCACATGTTCCCGGCAAGAGTTCTGTTTTCCATATGAGTGATTCGCAAAAAACTTTTATCCATTCATATTTTTAATTTTATCGATGGTTATTGTATTAGTGTCCATCTAGTTTTACTGTGCTAGCTTTGATTTTGAAAAGGAGCATGCATTATTAAGTTGTATGCATGGAGAAATTATTAGGTTCGAACACCAGACAGAGGGAATCAGCCGGATTTCTCTCTGTTTACAGTAAAAGCACAATCAAAGCGTAATTACTATAACAGTTGCGCTTTGACTGCACTTTTACTATAGACAGAGAGAAATCTAGATGATTCTCTCTGCCCGGTGTCCGAATCTAATAATTTGCCATAGGTATGGCCTGCAAAGTTATAATTAATATGGGTGTACCCTCATGTACTTAATTTTTTATTCTTTTATTGTTATTTGCTTATGATTTTGATACTTTTCTGATGATAAGTACTGCATAAAAAGTAGTTTCCATTTTTAGTTCCTAAAATTTATCTTTTATATCGTTTTCTCGTTGGCTTATTTAGAGTTGAGGAATGTGGTTAGTTTCCCAAAAATATTTCGCTAAGGATTGAAATTGGATCAATTGCAAGGAAAAAAAAACTTTTTGCTTCTCATTCTGAACTGATATAATATATTCGTCTTTTGAACTAGCAAGCATTTTGATGACCCATGGTAACTGTTATGACACTTCTCAATCTCTATTAATTATATTAACTGATTGGAACTTAATTGAATGGAATTTGCAGGAGATGGAATCATAATTGGAGAAGCTATACTTGAATTTATAGTAATAGATATAATTTTCTAATAATGAAAATAAATTTTAAGAAATGAATAGGACACTTAATTATTCAAAAGTTGAGTCACCCAATCACAAATATATTTCTTCTTACCTATAACTATAAGAAAAAGCAAATTCTTTCTTTTAGAGGTAATAAGAGGATTTCTAGAAGAAATCTGACTATTAAACATAAAGTAGCAGTTATGAATATTTATCTTAAAAGTAAAAAAAAAGATAAAAAAATCTCCCCAGGCATAAGATGGTCGAGCTTGAAAGATGATGAGTTATTAAATTTTCAAGATAGGTTGCTATGAGGAGCTTAAGAATTATTTAGTTAAGCCAAACTTAATATTTGATAAAATTGCTGGCTCCATTAAGATGATTTTCATAAAAGTTTTGTTATATTCTAAAATTAGATCTCACATTGGTAGAAATACTTGATATTAGATAATTATTAAGGGAAAGAAATATGCTTTTAAAACAATGGCATAATATATTAATATTGAGAAATAATAAATATAGGAAAGGTAACAGTTCTTGTTAGGAGTTTAAAGATTAAAGTAAAGGGCCTAAAGGCTATAGCTTTTGATCTATAGAATAATCTATGTTCTAATGGGAAATGGGGTTAAATAAAAGAACTAAGATAAGAGTAAGATATTTAAAACCTTTGATCAAGTTAGATATAGTTGAAGTAAAGATAATACTAATATGTTAGTTAAAAATAAAGACTTTAAATATAGATGCAAATGTTATTTTGTGAAATTATTAAATGATATGATTAAGGAAGAAATAATTTTTGGAAGAATATAATGAACATGATAATGCAACAAATATTTTTAATAAATATTATAATTTTTTGGTTGAGAAATCTGATGAAATAACTGGAAAATTTGAATAATTTAGAAAATGTTTGGAAGACAAAATGACTATGACTAGTGGAGCAAAGATTGAATATATTTATGTAATTTTAGCCAAAAAGTTATTGACAGTTATTAACCAATATTGTTGATATGGTGATACTTTTTAGTGAGATAAATTTAAGTAGGTTAGATCTAATATATAGGATAATGAGGATACAGATTCTAGAGTTAAATATGTGTGATTAAAATGAAAACAAATTTCAGGAGCATTATTTGATTAGAAAAATATAACGGATACTTAAAGATTATTAATAAAATCATAGTTATGAGAGTTATGTTGTATGGATCTAAATGTTAGATCATAGAAAAATTAGTAATAGCCTAGTTGGGATTGTTAGAAATGAGGATGTTAAAATGGTTCTAGCAAAAATAAGAATTATAGATTGAAGAATAATTATATTAAAGGGATGATATAAGAGCAATCTATTTAAGTAAAATAGTAGAGAATAAACTCTAGATATTTGAGCATGCTAAGAAGGATATGAAATGCACCATATAGACGTTTTTGCAAAATTAGTGTGAAATAGGAAGCAAGGGTGTAAACCAAGGTAATATGGATTGAATTTATGTTAAAATTTTTGCATGGAATAGTTTTGAACCTCATGCAACCTTTAGTAGAAACCACTGAAGAATGAGGAATTATGAAGCGAACCCCTAGTTAGGATAAGACTAAGGCTTCGTTTGGGATGACTTTCTTCCTGCTTTTTAAATCAGCTTTTTAGTACAAAAATTTTAATTTTTGTACTAAAAAGTTGCTTTAAGAAGCAGTAAGAAAGCCACAAACGAAGCCTAATGTTGATGAAAGAGCCCGGTTGTGCTTACATGTCTTGAGTTTTTCGTGAGAGTTTCTACGATATGACTTAAGATGATGATGATTGTCTTACTGATTCTGCTAGAAGCTTACTTATAAATATCAATATTCTTATTATTCCACCTCCAAAATAATTTGTTTTTCGTGAAGCAAAAAGCCACTCTAGAATTGCACGGGGAGATGCAAGACTTGAAACACATTTATGAAGAATCAATAAAACATTACCACTGATATGATTTAAATAGTCTCCTTTGATCATATTGATTTGTCGTGTGCCCATGTTGGTTTTCATCAGTCTGATTCTTTTTTCCGTAATCATGAATAGAGCAAGATTGGATAGACACCCACCAACTGAGAAATTATTCTGTGTAGAGTCCGGACGTGAAGAACCGTCCAGATTGTTGCGTATTTACTAAGTATTTCCTATGTATTTGTAAATACTCATCAAATACTAAATACATACACAACAAATCAGCAGATACTTAGTAAATACTCAGCAATACTCACAACTGAGTATTTGCTACGTATTTGTTTGCTGAGTAATTATTAATACGTAGCAAATCCGAACTCCGTACAGAAAAATTTCTCCACCCAGCTTTGTTATTCACTTATATTTATATGATTTTTTTCCTGAACTGCTGAGGAGAACCGCTCTTGCTTATTAACTTATTTATGATATGTGCGCAAAAAACCTAGATAGCAAGTAATCTTCAGATATTTTCTTTGTACAGTTTGCATCTTCTTCCTTTTCTGCTTAATGATTGATGGATAGCAAATGTTGCCTTGCAGCGGACTATGAAACAATGAAGACTTGCTCCCTTGATTCATTTGGATTTTGGTCTGCTGCTACATTGCTATATCGCCTAAGTTTGTGCATTATTGTTTTATCTACTGCACAAGCCAATTGCCATTCAAAATAACACTGCTACTTCCCTCCCTATTTAAAATTATAAGCCTCTCTCAACTTGAATAAAGCTTAAATTTACCTAATCTCGTTCATTTCTTAGGAGTCTGTCAATAAGAATACATTGTCTTGCTGATTCTGTTCAGAACTCTTACTTCTCAAATATTTTATGCTGTCATTTTTCTACTAACAAAATGATTTGCTTTGCATGAGATAAAATGCCACTGGAGACAATAAAATACATTTATGAAGAGGTAATGAAGCAGTACCAATTAGTTGGTTTTATATATATGAAAGGAGAGCAATGTGTGATGATACCAAATATATTAAATGTGTAGGATCTCTATTAATAATTGTGCATTAGTTGTGGATAGAGGGAGGACAATTATAGCCTACACGTGCAAATTTTTTAAATTATTTAAATGATATTGAATAAAATAATATTTTATACTATAAATATAATATATTCTATATGTTGTACATTTTGGCTTCATTTGAGATAGCTTTCTTACGATGTTATTTTTTGGCTTGCAATCATAGGTTTGTTTGTCCTTTGTTTTTTCACTATTTTCAATAGATGTTTGTATTATAAAATTATTTTATACATTAGCTTTCAAAAAAGCTGTTTTATATCAACATGTTCACAATCAATTTTATAAAAATTATATCCGTTCTAAATGGACTTTTAAGCTTTGTTAGAGATGGCTTTCTTATTGCTTTTTAAAACAACTATTTATTAAAAAATTAAATTTTTGTATTAAAAAGTTGTTTTAAGAATTAGTAATAAAGTTATCCTAAATAAAGCCTTAGGCTTTGTTTTGGACGGCTTTCTCACTGCTTCATGAAGCAGTTTTTCAGTACAAATTTTTTAATTTTTAACTAAAAAGCTGCTTTAAGAGCCAGTTAGAAAGCCTCACCAAATGAAGCCTTAGGCTTCGTTTGGGACGGCTTTTTTATTGCTTTCTAAAACGGAGTTTTAATACAAATTTAAAAAAAATTGTACTAAAACTCCGTTTTAGAAAGCAATAAAAAAGCCGTCCCAAACGAAACCTTAGTCTAATAAGATCGTTTACGGTCCACTTTAGTTGGGTTTTTTTTTTTAAAGAATAAAATTATATTATAAAAAGTTATTAATTTAAAATAGATTAGAAGAGAAAATATGGATAAATAGGGTACACTATCAATGGTGAATGAGAGGACATTGTAATGTAGGAAGGGTTCTTACAAAAATTCAAATTCAAATATACTATTTGAATTATAGCTCATTGATGTTTATAATTAGCTTCAGTTAAAACGTCTCAAATATATGGTTGTTGCTGAATTAGTACGAGAAAGGGTAATGTGGCCTCTTCAGATAAGGACTAATAATATTTACAAGAAAATAGGGTAAACGATTTCCTTCATCATTTGTTAGTTCTTTAGGGATCAAAAAGTCCCCGTGTGGGGTTGCTTTGCTTCACCTGCAGTCTTTTTTGGTTAAGGAGAGAATGACAGAAAGTGAAATTTAAAAATTGCCATAGATGATTTTGGTGTTATTATATATCAGTGATTTTAACTGATGTAATAATGATTTTAAATAATTATTTTTTTGTAGCGATTATTATGAGACGATTTGAATATCATCTATAATAGTTTTACCCCAAAAAATGTCATCTTTAATAATCATAAAGCCAGCAAGTATGCAATTCAAAATTAAACTTTATTTTCTTTTTTTAGTCTATTTTCATGCCTCTGTTAGGTTTTGTTTGGGATAACTTTCTTAATTTTTTATGATATGAAGTAGTTTCATGCCCACCGTTGTTTAGCTTGGTTGGTGGGCGAATACAGTTGGGAACCCTACAACCCGTGCTCGATTCATCTCGAGCGGAAGCGCATCTAAAGTGAGCATAATCAAGTGCGGGTCAGAAGGTTTTGGGGTGCGTGCCTATTCTAAGTCAGCCAAGGATTAGTCACGCCGTCAAGCACATTTTTGCTGGTGGCAGTAGGTGGATATCCCGTTAAAAAAAGTAGTTTCTTAGTATAATTTTTTTTTTAATTTGAAATTTTTGTACTAAAAAACTTCTTCATAAAGTAGTAAGAAAAATATCCCAAATGAAACCTAAGTACTATTCTGTTACAAGTAATTAACTTTGTCTTGAGTCCCTGCATTGTATGCAAAAGTCATAACTCATAATATCAACAATATCATCAAAACTTTATGTAAGCCATAATATGGAATCACTTACAATTTTTTGTCTTCTTATTTTTCCGGTTGTCTTATTTCTCTGGCTTCTTGTACAATCTATATATTATTTGAATCATGAATGCTCAAATTTCTCTCAGATTTCTCCTATTCTCAACTACTTGCTTCTGTTACGATATGATTTGAGCTGATTGTATTCACATTATGATGAATGTTTTGCCTTGATTGCCACTAAAACCTTCAAATGTCTATGTTATGTTACTAATTTTCTTTCTGCTGACTATAAGCCATCATCAACTTTTGGAGAATTTTTTTTGTGCTGAGATCGGACGTAGGATGTAATTCGGAAACAAGTTAGAATGCGTCACATCAGTGGTGCCGAGCCACGGTACCGAGCAGTACCGAGCTGCGGTACCGGTACCGAGCAGTACCGAGCTGCGGTACCGGTACCGAGCAGTACCGAGCTGCGGTATCGAGCGTAGGGGTGATATGGCGCATTCTGATTTGTCTCCAAAAGATGTTTGACATTCACACAGAACAATTAATCCAACTCTTTTGACACTCAGGGAAGAGCTTTTTGTGCCAGAGGTGAATGATGCATGATAAGCATGGTAGTGAGAGTCTTTTCATCTGGGCTTATAAGAATGCCCATTTAATTTTGACATATTTTAAATATTTTAAAAATGTCTTATAGACATGTAATTTCCTTTCTTAATGAATGTATTTAGAAAAATATTGCAAATGCCAAGTCTATATAAAAAGTGTAGATCTTATGTTTAAGAACTTATTTCAACCTCCAGCATAGTGAGTAGTTTGGTGGTTCAGGTGATAGTGTGTTATCAAATAGAGCCCCTTTTGTTAAACTTAAGCTTCTCCCTTACATTTATGGAGATCACTTGGATTTTATTTGGGACAGCTTTTTTTACTGTTTTTTAAATAATTTTTTTTTAATTAAGTACTAAAAGCTAATTTAGGCTTCGTTTGGGACAGTTTTTTTAATGTTTTATAAATCAAATTTCTAGTTCAAAAAAAATTTATACTAAAAAATTATTTTAAAAAACAATAAGAAAGTCATCCTAAATGAAATCTTAGAAAATAATTAAAAAGTTGTCTCAAATAAAATCTCAATTACATAAACAAATCCTCGTAAAAGCTCATATGCAGCTTTCTTAATGTTTTGTAAAGCAGCTTTATTAAGGCTTCATTTTGAACGGCTTTCTTACTGTTTTTTAAAACAATTTTTTAGTATTAAATTTTAATTTTTGAACTAAAAATTTACTTTAAGAAACAATAAGAAAGTCATTCCAAAGAAGCCTAAATCTTACTACAAACAAGGTTCAGTCCCGTTTCCACTCAAGCACAAACTAATAATCGGTAAGATTTACAATATTTATTTCTGTGATTTGTCAGCAAAACAAACTCCATTGGAATTTCCTCGAGTAACAATCGTGTTATCATCATAACTTCAGCAACAAGCAGTACTAACTGTTTAGCACGCGGTTTCTGCTCTATTATTTCATCATAATTATTAAAAAAAAATTAAAATATCCGAACATAATTTATATAAGAATATTAAAAATTAAATTTTAAAATAATCTCCAAATTATCCGTATATGATAATTTTAGTTCCATAATATAACGTCGCTCCAATTTAACTTATCGGCCATACAAATTGATCCAAAATAATCCTTTTGGAATTAAATTTGGATCAATATTATAAAGTCTAGGGACTAATTTGTAATCAATTTTATATCACAATTAAAATATAATAGTCAATTTTTTATAAATTTTGTATAGTAGAGGGATTAAATTGGGCCAACACGAGATTTTGAGACTAAATTAATCATACACGAATAATCTGGAGACTATTTTATTTTATTTTTTCTAAAAAATAAAATATAGCTAACTTTTTTTTTTAATTTGTTCTGAGGAGCAAAAATTATATAAATCAGAATTTTTTGAGCAATTTTTTCCTTCTACCTTTCATATGGTTTGAATTCATCCAGCAAGCAAACGCAAAGAATGCTTTGCACATTTCATCCCTATCTAATAAAGAAAATCATCAAAAAGAGAAAGAAGCAAAGTTAGAAGATACAGTTATGCAGCCATATATATCAGAAAAATGTCTTATAAAGCTTGCCAAGCCTTATCCTCCACTTCACGTAAGCAAACTGAAACTATTTTATACGTGCAAGTCACAACTATTATATGAAGATTATAAGAAGGCATTTGCCACTTACGACATCATTAATTCTTCAATCTTAATTCTCATAACTAAACAGGCCATGGACTGTTTCTTGTTCTCTTTGGAGTTGAGTGAAAATGATCTGTGGAAGGTGGGAATGTTTCTGCTGGTTCAAGCTCTGGTGTATATCGTCCTCTCCAAATCATCAAATATCTTCTCCTCTTCCAGGATGAGATCTCTGAGCTTTCGGACCGTTAGATCGCCGAGCCTTCAGCGGATGCTGGAGATGTTCTCGGACCCCCCTCTTGCTGCAGAAGTTGGATCTCTGCGGCCAGCAGAACCACCCAGAAACTAATTTGTTTGTTGCTTCGATTCTTGATAATTGTTGATACTGTCAATATTATTGTTGAAAACTTCTGTCTTTGATGTAGATAATTCAATCATTTTTTTTCTGCTTTGGGATTTGTTGTATTGGTCTATGGGGGAAGAATATTTATTAGTTTGAATTCAACAATCTTATTGAGAGAGACGAAGCTTGCATACAATTATGATATAGAAATCAATGACGGAATTAGGATTCAAGTAAAATGAGCAAGATGAATTCCTCAAAATATAGGGGTGGAAGATTCTATAATATGCAAGATTGTAAGATAATTTAGGCTTCGATTGAGATGACTTTTTTACTGTTTTTTAAAAAGCTATTTTAAAAAATAGTAAGAAAGCTATCCCAAACGAAATGTTAATGTTATTAATATTTGTTGATGAAAATAGTATTCTTTGAAAGATCTTATGTGAAGTGATTGAGAAAGCTTAATTGGAAGGGTATCTAAATTCATTGAAACATAAATTTTGGATTTTGGCCTTTTAAACTAGTGATCATGTTCATATTTATATTTATATACATTTTATTTTATTTTAACTTATTAAATAAATAAATAAATAATCTGAAATATATACATAATGAATTCCATAATAATTAATGAGATGTCTCAGAAGTGTAATAATAATTAATCTTTAGTTTGATAATAATTTTAATAAGCTTAAACTAATATATCATTTAATGTACAATTAATATTAATATTGTTGCATTATGAAATATTCGTGTCAGCAAAGAGATGAAGAGCATAGCATCATAGCCTTGAACGAAGTTCCAACACATGTACAAATAGAGAGATAGGGGTGCAATAGTCATAAGAGACACTATAATTTTTATGCGAAAAAACCTACAAAGGGAGAAAAACCATGGGGTCTTACCAAGTTGAAATGAATCCACTGCTGTTTGTTGTTGATTACAAATGATGCCCTTCATTGGTGGAAAGTTTTAACTCTATGTGCAGAATATATAGCACATTATGCAATTGTAGTTGAAAGAATCCAATGATATGAGACACAACAGGAAAGTCAAGTATTTGTGGTGGAAAAATCCGTCGCAAAACAAGCCAAATTCGTCGCAAATTTTGTGTTGCAACGGATTTGCAGCGGATTTGCTTCCGATGGAAAAACTTGCATCATAAATTTTTTTTTGAAACAGATTCAATTTGAGAAAAATGACGGGTTCGTTTTTGCAAAATACCGCAAATTCCATCACACATTTCAACAGATTTGTGGCGAATTGGCTAAGGAAAATCCGCCACAAGTGGCAGCAAAAATTCCATCGTAAATTGCGGTGTATATTCCGCCACTAGTTGTGGCGGATATTTTCGCCACAAAATACGATAGTCACTAGTCATTTATGCATTTGAGATAGAATTTATGTCGTAAATCCACCGCAAATCTCTAGCAAAAATAAAAAAATAAAAAATATCTCCTACGGCTAGCTATTGAGATTTTCAATAATAACAATCCAAATAGTTTAAAAGCAATTTAACAAGTAATGATAAAATAAGCATTAGAATGAAATAAACAATCACATTCCATAGATTTCGACAATTACAACACTGTTAAGTATCAAGAGTTAATAAACATCAAAAACCCCTAAACCGACAATCTAAGCATAATCAGTTTCCTCGCTGTCATGCTCGATCGATGCAGGGCTCACGCTGATTTCCGCCAAACATCTCTCTCAATCTTTGAAGCTCATCAAGAATTTGAGTGTTAATGTCCACTAGTGATGTTTGAACATTTTCTAGCTCCACTGTCAAATTAGCTAACTGTTGGCTATATAAACAATCATGACTGCTTGTAGAGTAGTTGGAGGCAGAAGAGGATTGTCCCTCATACGTGTAGGCCTGCGAGCCTAATTCATAAATTCACCCCTTCTGCATTCCACTAATCGCATATTCGCATGTGATCAAGTACAGTAGTCAGAAATATTTATGAAATCCTTAGAGGGTCCCTCTCCAATTGTAGTATGATGCCATCGAAGTTGTATACTCATCATACAAAATATAACATAAGATTAATCTTAGTATAATCTTCACTTAGAATATTTCTATAAGTATAATATCATTATATACTTACATATACCCTCCTCGCTCGCTCATACACCCACTGTTAGTCTTCCTAGAACTTAGGATCTCTACCAAACATCTCATTATATAATATACTTAAATTAGTATGCATAACCAAAAAATTATTAAAGCATATTAAAATTCTTATCAATTGTCATTTGTGCCCAATGTGTGGAACTAAGCCCTTAGTATGGAGGGAGCTACCTAGGCCCCTGACGGCAGAAGCTCGATTCTGCCTGTTTTGCTCCCTCCTCACTATATAATCTAGGTTGCCCAAAGCACTACTGAGCTTGGCCCATACACCCTCTCTAATCTAAAGTTATTGCTTACTCATCCTCCTAATGTGAGTGAACATGTCTCGCAAGCGAGTTGCTCTACATTTCTCAAAATTTATTATGATTCAAGTACCATGCTTAGGCAACCAATAAAAATCTTACTTTATAAACCAAATTAAAAAAAAATATTCTTTATTAGCTTAATAAAATATGCATAAATGTTAACAATATTGCAACTTACTAATTTCAAACTCTCTGAACCACATATCATGCACTTTATTTAAAACTTTCTTGCAAAAAGATATATGAAGCATCAAACCTGCTCCGTATGATATCCCGTATCTTGTGCATGGGCACTTTAATGGATAAAATCTACATAAAATATTTAGTTGAAAATATTATTTCTCAAATATATATGTAATATAAAACATACACGTACGTTTACGTACATGTCACCCTTAGGTTGAATCAGCATGCACCCATCTATAGTTGGTGCTGAAGCAGCCTATGTGGAAGGTTCAATTATAGTCGGGGTTGAAGGTCCAGCTATAGCTGGTTGAGGGGGTAGTGGGTAGTAAAATGGCGGAATATATAGTGGATAGGGTGTAATATCTCGTTCCCTTACTGTTCCTCTCTGAATTGGATTTTCCTCCCAGAATCGGCCAGGACGAAGTTGAGATCGTCCAGGCCGATCAGTGCATGGAAAACAGCTGATTTCTGGTGTGTTTTCTGGAAGAATTCCTGTACAGATCGTCCGGGCCGATCGTGAGATCGTCCAGGACGATAGGTACTGTAGAAATTATCGGCCAGACAATAGCCCTGGGTGAGGTCCAGGACGATCAGGATTTGGTCTGATCGTCCCGGGACGATGTGAATATCGGCCTGGCCGATCAGTTCACAAATATAAGAAAATCAGCTCGTTTTGAGGAGAGAGAAAATCATTTTATAAAAAATCAGAAATATTTGAGGAGAGAGAAAGAGAAAAGGAAAAAGAGAAAAGCTGGTTTTCGGAGACCGCGGAGCGCTTTTCGTCCGACGCTGCTGTTGGGAAAAGTGGAGATCTCGTGGTAAGGACTCCGAATTCTATTTCTGTTTTCAAAGATGTTGTGTTTTGATCGAGTTGTGATCTGTTTTGTGTTTTCGTAGTCGACTTTTCGACATGATTTTGATTTGACACGACTTTCACCGCACAACTTTTAGAGTGTTATAGATATGATTATTGTACACGATTTGACTGTATTCTACGAAGATTTTATCGGTCGGAATTGATTCTACGTGATTTTAATCGAATAGAAAATTATCAGGATGTTTTCTGACTTGGTCTCTATAGAATAAAAGTCTTGCATTGATGTTATAGATATTCTATTGTAATTTGGTAGAATTTGGAAATCGTGTCTTTTTGCAGGATTTTTGTGTAAATTTGACCGACTGCCGTTACGCTGCCCGATTTTCGTATGATTTCCGAATTGTCTGAGATTGATAGATTGAATCGATATGAATATGATTATTGATATGATTGCTTTAATATTGACTATTGAATTGCTTATTGATTGAATTGACTATTGATACTGGAACCCAAGTGGAACCTGGTTGAACGTTGGTGAAGATTGATATTGACCTGTACAGGATGGTGGGCCGACGGGCTTTCCTTTAAACCATTGATCATTGATATAACGATTGGGAGTTATAAGGAGTTTATATGCCGACGGGCGGCCGACGGGCAAAAAGAGTGACGACTCTTATTGATAGACCAACGTACGGACTACAACAGCAACGGATTCTACAACAGCAACATGACCAGTTGATTTTACTTGTCCAGTATATAGTATTGAATTGCATGTTTACTGTATTGATTTGCGGATTTACTGCTTTATCGATTTCTGCCGTATTGATTGATCGGATTTACCGTATCGTACGATTTCATTGATTTCATTGATTGATTACCGAGCATTGATTACTGAGCATTGATATGGATATTGATAGATATAGATACTGCATTGATAGCATGGACATGGACATCGTATAGATTCATTGTATTGCCGCCTAGATTTTGTAGACTCGCTGTTGCTACTGTTCTGCACCGTATTGACTGTTGTATAGATTTCTTGTCAGAATGGATTGAAGTTTATCGTATTGCTTTCCTCGATTGATTTCATTAAATGGATCGTATTGATTTGACCGTATTGATTTGATTGACGAATATTTGATTGATTGCGTTGATTTATCGAATTGCCTGCCGCTGCATTGACTGGTTTTATTGACTATGGATTTCCACTGCATAGAATTGATGATCATTGATTCATGGATTTCCGGATTGCATAGATTCATTGACCATTGACTGATTCAGATTGATAGATTGACATGCATATTGATAGCATCGCCGTGCTTTGATTTCAGTTATAGGTATTAGGTGACCTGCTGGGCTTTGTAAAGCTCATTATATGTGGTTGATATTTTCAGGTCAGGGCTCGGGAGCAGGAGATAGGAGTTGATCCAGATCTTCAGGTTTTAGTTCTTTTGATCGATTGATGATTCTTTTGTACTCAGGACAGGATAGATTTCTCTACTTGTATTGATAGTTTAGTTCCTGAGTATTGTACATGATGTTTTGAGATATGAATCGACTATTATATTGATGTTTAAATGTTATAGATGTTTGATAGATCGCTTATTGAAGGTTTTAGATAACTCTGGTAAATTGTTTGGCTATTGATCGACATTCTTTCCAAGTTAGATCTTGGGGCATGACAAGTTTGGTATCAGAGCAGTGTTATTGGAAGAATGGATTGTTACCAGAGTTGTAGGTTTGGATTGAGAAATTGGGTAGATTGGGTAGCTTTAAGAGCTTCATTGGCATACATCGTTGCATGTGTGTATCATTTGTTTTGAATTGTGCAGGTGAAAAAGATATGGATCCTCCAGCAGAATCCAGTGTACCAAATGAGCAACACAGCGCAGCTCCAATGCCTTCAGAGAGTATGATGCAGTTGGCTACTGCGATTGCACATGTTATGGGGGATGCCCAGAGCAAGATGAGTGGAAGCAAGGAAGAAGAGGTAGACAGACACTTACAGATGTTCCACAAGCTGAAGCCTCCGTTGTTCAAAGGGGCTGTAGGACCACAGGCTGCTGAGGATTGGATCATGAGGGTGGAGAAGATTTTTGATAGCATGCAGTGTCCGGGGAATAGAAAAGTACCATTGGCAGTATTCATGTTGGAGAGTGAGGCAGAGAGATGGTGGATCGGACAGCAGAGAGAGAAATTCCAGGGGAAGACAAATGCTGAGATCACCTGGGATGAGTTCACTACAGTATTCAGGATGTGGTTTGTACCACCGTCAGCTCAGCGACAGATGCAGGAAGCTTTCATGAGATTGGAGCAAGGCCGCAAGTCAGTGATGGAGTACGAGGCCGAGTTTACTGCTCTTGCGAGGTACGCTGCTCATCTGATTCCTACGGCCGAGGAAAAATGTTATAGATTCCTGCACGGATTGAACAGAGAGCTGAGGCATCCACTAGTACCTTTCCGGATCCATGAGTTTTCTGAGCTAGTGGAGCGAGCTCGATTGATAGAGATTGATCTGGCGACACCGGTACCGAGGTACGAGGATACCAGAAGGAGGAGAGATGAGGTACGACGAGATGATTCTGGTAGAGATAGAGATAGAGAGAAGAGAAGCAGATATGAGAGTTCGAGAGGATCTGCATCGGGATCTGTACCGCGATCTGCATCGGTAGTATCGTCTGGTAGTTCTGGAGCATGTGTTCACTGTGGTAAACGACATGCAGGTCGATGCTACCTGTTGACGGGGCAGTGCTTTCACTGTGGACAGCAAGGGCACAGAGCAGCAGCTTGTCCTCAGAAAGGACTGGGTGGACGGACTGATTCTGGCACGGGTTCAGGACAGCAGAGGACTGTTGGCCCGAGGACTTATAGTGAGAGATCAGGGAACCGGATAGATGATAGAGCTGTCAGAGATCAGAGAGAGACAGTTGCGCCACGACCTCCTGCACTTCCTCCAGTGGTGCCACGCATCTACAGTCTACAGAGTTTACAGCATCAGGATCAACAGCGACCAGAGAGTTCTACTGGTAAGATTGATTTGACTAACCGATTGATATTGACATATGAACATTGCATATTGACATTTGATTGATTGCATTGTGTGTTCTGTATGGATTTCGACGAGTTTTGTTTTGGATTTGGATTTCGATCGATTTGGTTTGCTTCGTGTTTTGCTTCGTACATTTAGGGAAATGTCGGGACGACATTTTTCTAAGGTGGGGAGATTGTAATATCTCGTTCCCTTACTGTTCCTCTCTGAATTGGATTTTCCTCCCAGAATCGGCCAGGACGAAGTTGAGATCGTCCAGGCCGATCAGTGCATGGAAAACAGCTGATTTCTGGTGTGTTTTCTGGAAGAATTCCTGTACAGATCGTCCGGGCCGATCGTGAGATCGTCCAGGACGATAGGTACTGTAGAAATTATCGGCCAGACAATAGCCCTGGGTGAGGTCCAGGACGATCAGGATTTGGTCTGATCGTCCCGGGACGATGTGAATATCGGCCTGGCCGATCAGTTCACAAATATAAGAAAATCAACTCGTTTTGAGGAGAGAGAAAATCATTTTATAAAAAATCAGAAATATCTGAGGAGAGAGAAAGAGAAAAGGAAAAAGAGAAAAGCTGGTTTTCGGAGACCGCGGAGCGCTTTTCGTCCGACGCTGCTGTTGGGAAAAGTGGAGATCTCGTGGTAAGGACTCCGAATCCTATTTCTGTTTTCAAAGATGTTGTGTTTTGATCGAGTTGTGATCTGTTTTGTGTTTTCGTAGTCGACTTTTCGACATGATTTTGATTTGACACGACTTTCACCGCACAACTTTTAGAGTGTTATAGATATGATTATTGTACACGATTTGACTGTATTCTACGAAGATTTTATCGGTCGGAATTGATTCTACGTGATTTTAATCGAATAGAAAATTATCAGGATGTTTTCTGACTTGGTCTCTATAGAATAAAAGTCTTGCATTGATGTTATAGATATTCTATTGTAATTTGGTAGAATTTGGAAATCGTGTCTTTTTGCAGGATTTTTGTGTAAATTTGACCGACTGCCGTTACGCTGCCCGATTTTCGTATGATTTCCGAATTGTCTGAGATTGATAGATTGAATCGATATGAATATGATTATTGATATGATTGCTTTAATATTGACTATTGAATTGCTTATTGATTGAATTGACTATTGATACTGGAACCCAAGTGGAACCTGGTTGAACGTTGGTGAAGATTGATATTGACCTGTACAGGATGGTGGGCCGACGGGCTTTCCTTTAAACCATTGATCATTGATATAACGATTGGGAGTTATAAGGAGTTTATATGCCGACGGGCGGCCGACGGGCAAAAAGAGTGACGACTCTTATTGATAGACCAACGTACGGACTACAACAGCAACGGATTCTACAACAGCAACATGACCAGTTGATTTTACTTGTCCAGTATATAGTATTGAATTGCATGTTTACTGTATTGATTTGCGGATTTACTGCTTTATCGATTTCTGCCGTATTGATTGATCGGATTTACCGTATCGTACGATTTCATTGATTTCATTGATTGATTACCGAGCATTGATTACTGAGCATTGATATGGATATTGATAGATATAGATACTGCATTGATAGCATGGACATGGACATCGTATAGATTCATTGTATTGCCGCCTAGATTTTGTAGACTCGCTGTTGCTACTGTTCTGCACCGTATTGACTGTTGTATAGATTTCTTGTCAGAATGGATTGAAGTTTATCGTATTGCTTTCCTCGATTGATTTCATTAAATGGATCGTATTGATTTGACCGTATTGATTTGATTGACGGATATTTGATTGATTGCGTTGATTTATCGAATTGCCTGCCGCTGCATTGACTGGTTTTATTGACTATGGATTTCCACTGCATAGAATTGATGATCATTGATTCATGGATTTCCGGATTGCATAGATTCATTGACCATTGACTGATTCAGATTGATAGATTGACATGCATATTGATAGCATCGCCGTGCTTTGATTTCAGTTATAGGTATTAGGTGACCTGCTGGGCTTTGTAAAGCTCATTATATGTGGTTGATATTTTCAGGTCAGGGCTCGGGAGCAGGAGATAGGAGTTGATCCAGATCTTCAGGTTTTAGTTCTTTTGATCGATTGATGATTCTTTTGTACTCAGGACAGGATAGATTTCTCTACTTGTATTGATAGTTTAGTTCCTGAGTATTGTACATGATGTTTTGAGATATGAATCGACTATTATATTGATGTTTAAATGTTATAGATGTTTGATAGATCGCTTATTGAAGGTTTTAGATAACTCTGGTAAATTGTTTGGCTATTGATCGACATTCTTTCCAAGTTAGATCTTGGGGCATGACATAGGGAGCCATCTACGTAGGGTCTAGCAACTGAAAGTGGAGGTCTGTGGAGTATGCTTGATGACTCCTTATAGTAGGTGTAGGCAAAGGAGGGCTACACTGGGTATGAGTGGTAGGCTCTGAAGAGGAGGTCCCCTTAGTTCCTCATACCCATATGTTGGGTATAAGTGTCAACTTATGAAGTGGCAGCCAATTTGATTAGTAAAATCAAAGTATTTTAATAAACAAAAGAAGTTCATCAATTTATAAGAATTATATAAAAGATTATCAAACAATAATATGGGTTATAAAATAAAATAAGCTTATATGTTCTATCTCTTATATTTATGTTGATGTTTTTATTATTTATTTCTATCAATTATTATGTCATATTAATATATCATGCCAGCACCCTATATTAATATGTCCATCAATATTTATTAATGTTCCTATCATATGCTATGCCATGGTATCAATGCAGGTTCTATCTGTTTGATATCATTTCTATCTATCAATCAATTCAATCAAGACATATATTGTTATGTAAATATAGACATGGATGTAATTAAGAATAGTGAGACATGACATCCAACTTTCTTATGATTTTTTCAACATCTTTAACCTCAACTGTCAATCAGTTGGTCATCAGTCCTTAATCCCAACTATTGACCAGTTGGTCATCATCTTTATCTTACTATTATTATTCATAAATCTTAAATCAATTCATATATGGATTTGATCAGTAAATCATTAAGAGTCATCATCCTCTGCTTGTTGGTATAATTCGGTCAATCAGTTATATTCTACAACTAGGATTACATCACAAACCTTTATTTTAAGGGAAGCCCATCGACCCGCCCTTCTATATAAGGTGTTAACATTTTAAGAGCCTCTTAGTCTTAATTATAATGTTGACAATCATTCTTCTTTGCTTACATGCAAATGCCACATTTATCTTATATCAGTCAGAGGCAGAACCATCTATAAATTTTTTTTTTTTTGGGGGGGGGGGCAATTGCCAGGGGGTGTTGCCCCCTTAAACCCCCTACATATATGTGAATAGCCCCTTGCAATTGTGCCCCCCCCCGCCAGCCACAAAGGGGTTCCGCCCCCGAGTCATATTATTTTTGTTATGTAAGTTTAGTATCATATATGAGATATAATAATTTATGAAATATAAGAAAACCTATACACTATGCATTCACTTTAGAAAACATAACTATTATTTTACCAAATAAAATTATATAATATCATAGTATAAGTGTTATAAGAGTCATATTTATCATATAACAAATTATACGATGAAAGTTTGATAAATCAGAAGATAATATATTTTTGGTAAATTTACGAGAAATAAAAATCACAGAAATTAAAATGATTGAAGAAAGGAGTAAGAGTATTACGACTTACATCAATTTAAATAAAATTTGTAATATTAGAGACAGGAAAAAAGCGTTGAAAGACTTTCTCACTCCTCTCTTTCCCTTCTCTACTTCTTCTCATCGGCTTCCCCATCAAGGAATGAGATAATTAAGCAGAGGGAGGGTGGTGGGATGGCAGGGATATGTAGATAAAAATATATAAAAAAATTAATTTTAGTGTCTATTACGCGGTGCCCAAGATCCGGTACTGTTGCACTTCATTTGGCCCTCAGAGTTACTATAGAACAAAGAGCTTAGTGCTGCCGCACTGAATTCTTATGCTTAGTGTTGCTCCCCCTGAGGCTGCGCCCGAAAATACAGCACTATAATGCTGCTTGTTGGATTCATATTTCATGTTTCTCAAACAAATTCATTTAAAATTTTAGGTTAATAAAGTTGACAAGATCCATCCATCCATCGTACAAAATATAAATGAGTGATTTTGAACTTTTACTTAAGGCTTGGCCTCATCAATCACTCTTGAGAAAAAAATTGAAAAGCGATGACCACCTCTTATCAATTCTCTTCTCTTCATGATGAAGAGTTGAAGTCAACACCTCATTGTCAAAGTTGTATGTCTCATTAATGGTAAGAGTAGAAATTAATGCTCAGGCTCTAGAAAGTCTTATTCTTCCCACCATAAAGTCAGAGGATGCTTCAGTCAATTTTACTCTAGGTCTAGTTCTCGAAGTACTTACCAATATTCCTTGAATCATTTGAGTCACCATCTCCCTGAATTCAGATACTTGACAAGCAATTACATACTCTTGATTTTCTTGTTAATAGATTCATCTTATTCTCTTTAATGCTATTTTATTTATGTAGTACTCCTTTTTTAATTATTTGCATTCTCCATACTCACCATATATTTTATGATGTTGAACTCACAAATACCCATGAATAACAACAAGCTAAATTAAGAATTTATATTTGTGTTTCCGATTAATAGTTTGTTGTGATAAGTTGCTCCTTTTTGAACAAACTTATAAGTAATTGTTCACATATATGTCGGGGGTCAAAGGGGGCAACTCCCCTTGGCAATTACCCCCCTATCCACAAAGGGGTTTCGCCCCCGAGTTATATTATTTTTGTTATGTAAGTTCAGTACCATATATAAGATATAATAATTTATGAAATATAGGAAAACCTATACACTATGCATTCACTTTAGAAAACATAAATATTATTTTACCAAATAAATTTCTATAATATTATAGTATAAGTGTTATAAGAGTCATATTTATCATATAAAAAATTATACGATGAAAGTTTGATAAATCAGGATATAATATTTTTTTGGCAAATTTACGAGAAATAAAAATCATAGAAATTAAAATGATTGAAGAAAGGAGTAAGAGTATTACGACTTACATCAATTTAAATAAAATTTGTAATATAAGAGACAGGCAAAAAGCGCTGAAAGACTTTCTCACTCCTCTCTTTCCATTCTCTACTTCTTCTCATTGGCTTCCCCATCAAGGAATGAAATAATTAAGCAGAGGGAGGGTGGTGGGATGGCAGGGATATGTAGATAAAAATATATAAAAATTTATTTTTAGTTTCTAGTATGCGGTGCCCAAGATCCGGCACTGTTGCACTGCATATGACCCTCAGAGTTACTATAGAACAAAAAGCTTAGTGCTGTCGCACTGAATTCTTATGCCTAGTGTTGCTCCCCTTGAGCTGCTGCGCCCGAAAATACAACGCTGCAATGCAGCCTGTTGGATTCATATTTCATGTTTCTCAAACAAATTCATTTAAAATTTCAGGTTAATAAGGTTGACAAGATCTATCCATCCATTGTCAAAATATGAATGAGTGATTTTAAACTTTTACTTAAGACTTGGCCTCATCAATCACTCTTGAGAACAATTTGACAAGCGATGACCACCTCTTATCAGTTCTCATCTCTTCATGATGAAGAATCGAAGTCAACACCTCATTGTCAAAGTTGTATGTCTTATCAATGGCAAGAGTAGAAGTTAATGCTCAGGCTCTAGAAAGTCTTATTCTTCCCACCATAAAATCAGAGGATGCTTCAGTCAATTTTACTCTATGACTAGTTCTCGAAGTACTTACCAATACTCCTTGAATCATTTAAGTCATCATCTCCTTGAATTCAGCTACTTGACAAGCAATTACATACTCTTGATTTTCTTGTTAATAGATTCATCTCATTCTCTTTAATGTTATTTTATTTATGTAGTACTCCTTTTCTAATTAGTTGCATTCTCCATACTCACCATATATTTTATGATGTTGAACTCACAAATACCCATGAATAACAACAAGCTAAATTAAGAATATATATTTGAGTTTCCGATTAATCGTTTGTTGTGATAAGTTGCTCCTTTTTGAACAGTCGCAAAGTCAAATTCATAGATAATAGTTATTAGGAATGACTAATAAGTTTTTTTTTTGGATGACTAATAAGTTTTACTCACCAGAGTATTAAGTGAAAAATATCAAATTAACTAAGGCTTCATTTGATTTTTTGGTACTTTTGTAAAAGACAGTTTTAAGAAACATTGATTCAGAAAAATGGAGCTTTCTACCGGAGAAGCATATATAAAAAGCTTTATCAAAATAGCAGAAAAATGAAACAAATGGAGTTATTGGGAAGTTGATTTGACAAACCAAACGGTAAAAAAGAAATGAATTTGTATTTTTAAAATGACTAAGCACAAAAAAACTTCCAATCAAACGAAGTCTAATTTTGAACTGACTTAATTTAACTTGAACTGAAATTACTATAAAATTTTCTAAACATTCGGGTGCACAACAGTCCAACGGATTGAATTCCTACCGAACGTCCAGCCGCGATCCGACGGTCCCAATTGGCGCAATCCTCCCGAAAATTATCCATTTCTTTATATTCATTACCAGCACAATTTGCTATCTTCTTTGACGATTTGGATCCATATTGAAATGAGTTCTTCGAAGACGATTAGGAGGCTTGCGGTTAGCTCGCCGGTGCCGGCGGACATCGACATAGCTAACTCGGTGGAGCCGCTGCTCATATCGGAAATCGCTGAGAGCCTTGGCCTCAAGCCCGAGCACTACGATCTCTACGGAAAGTACAAGGCCAAGGTGCTCCAATTGCACGAGAGTTTTTACTCTTCTATTGCTTGTTTTTCTATTCTCTATTCATTTGGGATTGATGGGCTTTCAGGTGCTTCTATCGGTTCTCGACGAGCTCAAGAAGTCAGACGATGGTTACTATGTTGTAGTCGGGGGTATTACTCCCACGCCGCTCGGGGAGGGGAAATCAACAACGACGGTGGGGCTCTGCCAGGCTCTGGGTGCTTTTCTTGATAAAAAGGCGAGTTTTTGCATTAATTCGACTTCTTTGTGCTGCCATGGAAGGATTTAGGTTTATTTGGAATGAATTTGATTTACGTGTATTTTTTTATTCTTGGTCTCGAGAGGCCGAACCAGCCTTTCAATTGAGGATGGATAATTTTTTCATATAAATGAACTAATATTAAAACAAAATTTTATATTTCATTATAACTGATAAATTGAAAATTATTATAAGCTTATTAATCTATTTTGCATTTTTTGATAATGTTGCATTACAGTTTTATTAAAAATCAAATTGAACACATCATTTTATTGTAAGACACCAGATAGTTATTGAATCAATCATCGCCCATCTTACTATGCTATCGATGTTTGACAATCCTTGTTGCAAAAAATGAGCTCTTCATTGTAGCATTAATAACTAGTAAAGTTAATGCTAAAGTAATAAGTCTGTACACCTAATGATACAGATCATCTTTTTTTATCTTAATAATTTGCTTTGCAAGATCAGCATTACTGTTTAGAGAGTATAACTCATCACTGGTATACATATCAATAATATAAGTTGATAATTAACTTTTAAGAGTCACGAGCTCAATTATAAAAAATATTACTTGAATATAACTCTGTAGACGTATCAATTTTCTCTCATTATAAGCAAGGAATGAATCGCTTGAGTTTAAACATATCATACAAAGAAGCAACTCAGTACTAGATTTAGAAAAATGATTATTTAGCTTTTGAAGTTGTATGTCAACTATAATATAAAATAGTTAAACATGATAATGATGCAGATTTGTTATTTCTTCGTCACTTCATATTGATTGGCGACAAGTTTTGTATGTACCATTCATATTTGGAACATCAACTTAAAAAATACTACAAAAATGTGACATTTCATCTAGTAAAGAACTCAATCTATTCCCCTTTAGTATATGCAACCATTATTTAGATATTTGTATCAATTTTATCATGCTTTTAATATCTTGATATTTTCTTTATATAATTATGATAACTTATTTATAATCCTCAAGATATCAATCATTAAATGCTTTATAAAAATAAAATTAAAAAACTCCATACATCAATTAGAATGTCTGCTTCAATCGATTGTTGATCATCTTCTCTTTCTTTAATAATCCAAAGCACCTCAATTATAGAAGCATACATTCTCATGAGACAAATTAAAGTATGAAAATGTGAACTCTTTCTAGTATCACTAGATCTTTGTAAATTAGTCTCTTAATTTAAACTTTGACTCAATTATTAGATTATTAGTTTTAAGAAGTGAAAATATTTTATCATGTTAAATAGATTTAAGAGCATCTGATCTCCTACAAGAAACTCCAATAATATTTATAATTCTAGAAGTAAACTTAAACATATGTTTTACTTATCAATGATTATTCATTATAGCTACCAAGCATAATTAGAGTTGATGGGCGGTGGGTGAAATAATGAACATAAAATGCTTGAAGGTTATCATTAAGAATAAGCGTCTTCAAACCATTAAATTTTTCTCTCATATTTGATGCCCCATTATAACCTTGACTACGTATCCTGTGTAATCTTAATGAATGCTTTAACTACTATTTTAAGTGTAACTGTATTAGTTGAAAAAATATATTTGATACCAATAAATCTTTCAATAACTTAACTTTTCTTATCCACATATCTCACAGCCATTGCCAACTTCTCCTTTGTTGATACATCATGAGTTTCATCTACAAGAATGATGAAATAAGAATTGCTAATGTCATTTATGATGGAAACAAATGTTTCAGCAGTCGCTGCACAATAAATTTATTTTGAACTTCCGTTGAAATCAGCTTCAATTGAACACTAGCATTTTCAAAAGTAAGGGTGTTAAAATGGGTCCGCGGGTCGGGTTTGGGTCGAATCCAGATTGACCCGGGTTTAAACAGGTTGACCCTAACCCGACCCGTTTTTTGTAAACTGATAAAAAAATTTGACCCGGACCCAACCCGTACGGGTTGCCGGGTTGACCTGACCCGCCCCACGAACATGAAATGGATGTAGTCAATAACAACCGTGTATTTTTATAAGGGCTATTTTAAGATATATAAAATAAAATTCACTATTTTGAAATATATTATTTAAAAAAAATAACTTTCTGCCAAATCCTCACACCGGAGTAGCTCCATATGTCCCTATGTCCGCCTCATATTTCACTAATGCACATTCATCTACCTTCTCTCCACCCCACCTTCCGCCAGTCCCAGCCCTCCAATCCATCTCCTTCTTCCTAAATATCATAGCACAAGTCAAATCCTTGACAGATCAAAGAAGCTACCAACCTTGAGAAACAAGAGACATTTGTCCCATTTCATTGATATGTGATCTCCAACCCACTGCTTCCCCAAATCTATTTCCATCCCTTTGCCAACCGCCAATCAAATCCTCCCCTCCCCATGCACTTGATCATCATGACACGAAGAGGAGACAAGACGCGGGTCACGCGGTCCTCACGCTCTAATGCGAGTGACGCGACGACATAGAGTGGCTGACGAGAAAGGTCACGCAGGACCTTTTTGAGTCAATTTAGGTTGGTTTCGGGTTTTACGAACGAGTCAGAAATACAAACCTGAACCCAACTTGTATGATAAACGGGTTGATCCGAACCTAAAATTTTCTTGGTCGGGTTTCGGGCCGTGTCAAATTTTGACACACCTATTCAAAAGTAGCTTTCTTTATTTCTTTATTATGATGAGCAATAAAATGAAATAACTCTAAATAATTATCTTTGTTATCTAAATCAGATGCCTCATCGTGACCACGAAATGACAAACTTTGACCACAAAATGAAAAACTTTGCTTTAGAAGAAATCTAACACAACCAACAGCTGCATATAATAGTACTATATATTCTTTTTTATTTTTATCATTCTTACTAAATCATAATGTCGGAACACTATAATTTAAGATTTATTAAATCTTCACATTTCTGTTCTGCTTTATTGTGAGCACTATTATGTTTTTCAATATTAGCTAATAATTTTTCTTTTCTCTTCTATAAGTAGTGATCAGAAATTGTATGCAGAACCAGCAGTGGCATAATTGAGGAATACTGAAAACTATAAAAGAATGTGGAATACAACCTAATGATATGGTTATAGATAACCTCTAAATCATCACCATGACCCTTAATGATTTGAAGGTTGTTAGACCAGTCCAGCAGGTTGAAGACTATTAGACTGGTCCAGTTAGTCCATCCTGGACTTGCTCTATTTTATTAGAGGCGGAGCTGGAGTTCCACCCCGTGAGTTTCACCCCCTCCCTCAGCTGGCTATTATGAAGGACTTAATGAGGTCTATGAGGGAAAATTCAGAGGGATTGTTTAGGGATTTCCTTTATTTTTGTATGCTTTAAGGAGGATATTTTCCTTAGGGTTAGGGCATCTTGGGGTTTTTTTAGGATGAATTGAGATTGCTCTTAGGTTTGTTATGAGTCCAGCCAACGGTTAGTATTTGGAGGGGCGAATCTTCCTCTCGAATTGAAGATCCATTGTATCTTATATATTTCCTTCCATCTTTCATCAATTAAGAGGGTTCTCAAGTGTTTGGCCTCAAAATCCTTCTCAACTACTATTTGCACGTTGTTGAAATGTCAATTTCAGCGAAATTTTTCTCTCTTTCTACTAGTGCTTCCTATCAAATTGGTATTAGAGCGGCCTCCTAAACTGAAATTGAAGCCTTTCCTTGTTAATTTCTATGAAATTTCTCTCCAAAGAGTAAATTTCTGCTGTTTGAAGACATAAATTATTGATTTTGTTGTTTGGCCAAAGATTTGGGCATCGATGGCAGCTAAAAAGGTTGATTCCTATAAGAATGACTTGGAGGAGAGATGAGCCGAATTAAAGCAATGGTGGAGGACAGAATTTCCTCCATGGAGGATAAGTTCTCCAACCTAGAGGAGATGGTGAAAAAAGTGTTGGATCTTCATAACCAAATGGCGGCACCACACCAAAGTCAAGAGTGGCGGTAGGAGGAAATACAAATTCCTGCAATCGGAGGGATGATCATGATGTGAAGATCTTGGGGGGAGAAGAAAGAAGACCTCCTCTAGAGCCTATTCATAGGGAGGAGATAAGTATAGGGAGAGGCGTGAATATGTTGAGTATGAGCGAAGGGGTGCTATTTTTGAAAGGAGAGGGATTGATCCTTATCGCAGAGGTGCCGATTTTGAAAGGAGGAGGGGGGAATTTGAAGATGGGTTTGGGTATGAGCGTGGAAGGAATGATCGAGAGACTTGGGGGGGGGGGGGGGGGGGGGGGAGGGGCACCTAATTGGGTAATGAGAAATTATGGAGGAATCAAGGGGAACAAAGGCGATCCACAGGTAAGGAAGCTGAAAATGCCTATTTTTGAGGGAGAGAATGCACATGGGAGGATTAAAAAGGTGAAGTGGTATTTCGCCATCAATGGATTGACGGAGGAGGAGAGATTGATGGTAGTTGGCCTGTGTTTAGAGGGGAAGGCATTGGCTTGGTACTAGTGGAGAGACATGAGTTGTTCTGTACAGAGCTGAAGAGAGTTTAAGGATAGCTTGCTGGAATGTATTCGAACCAGCCAGGGAGGAAACTCTTATGAACAGTTTTTCGCCTTGACATAAGAAAGATCGGTGATGTATTGTGAGAGGTTTGAGTACTTAGCTAGCCAACTGGATTGACTCTTTGAGATTGTATTGGAGGGGAATTTTATGAAAGAGTTCAAACCAAAGATCCATGTGGTAGTTAGAGTGATGAGGCCTTGTGATTTGGAAGAGGCTATGAAACTAACACAACTAGTAAAAGAACAGAAGTACTTTGAGAGGGGGGTCAGAAGCAGCATTTTATGAGGCTCATACAGGATGACTACCACATTTTTGGCACCCAAGGGGCCACTATTAGGTGTTTCTCGGGAGACCCCAAAGGAGAAGCCTGTAGGAGGGGGAAACTTCAAGAAGCTTACTGAGAATGAGCTGCTGTAGAAGAGGGCGAAGGGATTGTGCTTCTGATGCGATGAGAAGTAAGCACTGGTACATAGATGTAAGGACTGAACTTTTCAGGTTCTCATCATTTGTGATGATGAGGAAGCTGAGGAGGGAGGTGGGAGTGAGGTATTGGTAGAGGGAGAGCTGCAACTAGACATGACAGAGGTCTCCCTGAATTCAATGGTGGGATTCACTTTAAATCACCCCATGAAAGTGAAAGGAGAAATGGCAGACAAGGAGGTGATAGTACTGATAGATAGTGGGGCTACCCATAATTTCATTTTCAAATAGGTCGTAGACCAATTAGGGGTGAAATTGACGGACACAGGATGTTGTGGAGTGATGATGGGCACTGGGAAGGTGAAGACAAGAAGAGGAGTGTGTAGGGGAGTGGTTCTGACGATACAGTGGGTCTAAGTGTGATAGAACTTGCTTTTATTGGAGTTGGGGAGCACTGATGTCCTCCTGGGGATAAAATAGCTAAAGACCTTTAGTGATACTAAGGTTAATTGGGGAGCATTGACGATGGAGATGGTGGTGGAGGGAAGAAGGTTGATGATTAGGGGCGATACAAGGTTATTTAAAGTCATCATGTCACTCAAAATCATGGTGGGGACCATACAGGAGGTTGGAGGAGAATTTCTGGTGGAGTTACGGAGCATAAGGTTGATTTGATTGGAGGAAGAGGGAGACATACCTCCTTCAGTACAACCACTCATACAGTAGTTTAATGAGATCCTTTAGTCATCTCAAGTATTGCCACCATTGAAGGAGTAGGAACATGCCATCACCTTGAGGGAGAGGATGTCACCAATTACTGTCAGGCCATACTGCTATCCTTAGATTCAGAAGGATGAGATTGAGAAGTTGATCTAAGAGATATTGGAGGTAGGGATCATCAGGCCGAGTGTGAGTCCTTTTTCGAGCTCAATCTTAATGGTCAAGAAGAGCTGGAGATTTTATGTTGACTACCAGGCCTTTAATAAGGAGGCTATATCAGACAAGTTTCTCATTCCGGTGATAGATGAGCTATGTGGAGCAGTGGTCACGAAGATAGATCTAAAGTCTGCATACCTTCATATTAGTATGAGAGAGGAGGATGCTTCGAAGAACGCATTTAGGACTCATGAGGGGCATTATGAGTTCCTAGTAATTCCTTTTTGCCTCACCAATATCCCTGCTACATTTTAGTCCCTTATGAATATGATGTTTCGATAATATCTCAGGAGGTTTGCATTAATTTTTTTTTATGATATCCTGGTATATAACAGGTCAGACAAGGAGCATTTGGAACACTTGAGGGTGGTCTTAGAAGTGTTATAGGGGCACTAGTTGAGGGCCAACATGAAGAAGTGTTGTTTTGCACAGGCCAGTGTGGAGTACTTGGGCCAACATGAAGAATTGCTGTTTCTCTATTATATTTTTCTATTTTTATTTTGACAGAAGCACGGTACATAAATGTTTTAAGACTAATGAATTGTTTTGGAAACTATTACATATTAAATAAGCAAATATATATGCAAGTATACAAATATATGAAAGAAAATGTATATAAAGAGAATGCATACAAAGAAAATAGAAAGTAAAGTTAGAAAGCTATATATATATGATACTTATATGTATATCAAAAGTATATATGAATGAATGAAAAATAAATGAAAATAAATAAAAAAGAAAAGGATATGCATGCAAATTTACAGGAGTTCACCCATGTATGGTACTGGTTGGGGAAGCTACGTACCCGTGCATGTTAAAATGGAAATGAAAATGGTTGTACCTTAATTGATACATTTAGATAGTGCTCATATATAAATTGAAATGATTATGAAAATGAATTAAATGTCAAGTCTGTTAAAAGAAATGTTACATGGAAATGAACCATTATAATTGAATATAAAATGACTTATGTAAATTATAAGGCTTATAATACATGAAAGATGTATATATATGAATTTTGTATTAAGAAAAAAAGAAATATATTAATATATGAATATATATATATATATATATATATATATATACATGTGTTACTATTTTATAATTGATAATGAGTATCCACCGAGTTTATTTGGTAAAACTCAACCCACTAAATTAATGTTTCAGATAGATCTCCAAAGAAATAGAAATGACAGAAAGAGAATAGTAAGTTTAAAGAGAACGACGCATTAATAAAAACAAGTAAATTATGATTGATGAAATTATTAGCTTTGATAAGTGAAAAAATTGATTTAATGAAATATTCCTTGTATTAGTGGCTCTTCAGTTGGATAAAGAAGTCTTTATTTTATTTTACTTATAAAAGGAATGAAAAGTTACTACCATCCGATTTTTGTTTTCATCTCGTTAGTTCGAGCATCCGGGCTGGATCGTGACATCTTGAGCTTGGGAGATAAAGTTCTTCGGATGTTTTCAAATGAAAAGATTGTTGCTGAGATTTGGGTGAATTGGAGAATCTGTATATGACTAATTTTTTGTGAAAAAATTATATCTAATATAGAATATTTACTCTTCAAGAAGGATGAATTTAGGAACTTTTTTTGAGTGGGGCACTATAATAAAGTTGAGCTTTTTTTGAGTGGGGCACTATAATAAAGTTGAGCTTAATTTTTTTTAAATTCCATTTTAGAATGCACTTGTTGCAAGCTGGCTAAATGTCACTGTTCAGCTTAAAATACCTCCAATGGTTTCTCTAAGATTGTAAGACATGTGTTTGCAATTTCTTCCTCAATTTTCTCTTTTTTTGTCACATATTCAAATTTTTCATAAATAATTTGATCCCAAATTATAAAATAAGTGGGAATTAGATGTAAGCTGAGATATCTAATATGATAACTTAGTGGGGACATATACCTCTGGTGCCCTCGCTTTGGTTTGCTATGTTTCTCATTCAAGATGCTAGATAATTAGTTCATCGATGAGACTTGTGTATGTAATAAAATACCTCTTGATCTAGAAATATTGATGTGGCAATCAAAATTGAAAACCAATCTCTTCTACTTTTGAGTTTGTTGCTGAAAGTCGATGCCAACTTAAAAGATATGCTCATGTGTGGAAGAGAGACTCTATCCATGGACGAGGATTAGGTCAGTCACACTGAATTTGTAAGAATTGTAACCTAAATATGAGGCGAAGGAGGGTAATTCTTGTGAAGGAATAGTAGCAAGAGGGAGAACAGAGCAATGAGAGAAAATGATGTTGCAACTAGAACAGAGAACCAAAACTAGCAGAAAGCAATGAAACAGTAAATGGAAGTAACGGGTATATTCATCTATATGTCCTCCGCCTGCTTACAGAAAGCATATATGTCAATAACTACCTATACCTTAATAAGCTAAGAGGAATAAAAGAAAGCCTAGAACTTTTCATAACAGAAAAGGGAATAAGCTAGGTCATAAGGGAAGTGTGGAGAGGGGGGAAGCAAACGGTAAGAATGTAAGATGCCCTGAGGATAAAATGATCCACATCAGAAAAATAATAGTTTAAAACCCAGATTGAAATTGAAGGCTGAGTTGAAATATCACACCCACCATAAAATATGCCTTTTCATAAGAGATTATCTTGAAATAAATAAGAAAAATGTAGATAAATCCAAATAAAATGGTGATGCAGTTATTGCCTTGGATTGTTATGATTCCTACCATAGAACTGTTCGTTTTAAACATGGATTCAGTTAGTATAATGGACTCTGACGACTCATTTTGCACGACTCCTGATAAAACTTGGTTTGAGAAATTTATAACCATAGAAGGTCCAGTGAATTGGTCATGCAAAATCATTGGGGTGTGATCAATTCTATTGAGAATGTTCGATTGTGTGGAAAGAATACTGTAAGATGTTAGGTATTTTCTTGAGTTGAAAAGAAATTAAATGTCCGTAGGGATGTTAGTCCTGAATGGATGTACATTTAAGACTGAAGACAGGATTTTGAGAGTATCTAAAGTTGATCTTGCAGTAATGAAGGGCACTAGAAAAAATGGACTTTACTCATTACAAGGGAATAATATAATCTGTTCTGCTGGAAATGGTTTTAAAATAAGGTTGAATTGTGGCATAGAAGGCTTGGGCATGCTAGTTAATTCAGTCTGAATGAATTGAGAAGAATTATTATGTGATGATCACATTGGAGGATTGGACCTTTTGTGAAGGTACATATGACATTATCTATTTTTTCTGTTACCTCTTTGGCCTTCTAGACTTTTAGTGGAATGGTGTCTTCTTGTGTAATTATAACTCGGAGCAATACAGTGAAATTCATGCTGTCATGGATTGAATAGGATTTGACTTATATTAAGAAAGGTAGAGGTAGACCTAAAAAGACTTGGTTAGAAAATATTAGAAATGATCTTTCTTTATTAGATTTAAATGAGAATTTGACTTTTAACAGAGCACACTGGCGAAAAAGAATTCATGTAGCCGACCCATATATTGGGACAAAGGCTTGTTATTGTTGTTGTTGTTGCTGTGATGGATTTAATAGGATTAATCTCCACCACAAAGTATTCATGTCTTTTGTGACCTTATTATTTTTTATCTTTACCTTTTATTTTCGTTCACGTAACATTTGGATACTTAAGTAGAAACTTTTATCTTTATAGATATCTAATTCTTTGTTATCTGGTTGATGTTCTACATTCTTTGTTTATTTGAATGTGTGATATAGAGCTTTCAATTAAACTCAATGTGTTTCTAGATTCTGACAGTTGTGTTCGTGCAGTTGTTTGTAGGTATGTATTTGATACTCCAGCTATTTATTTGCTATTCTGTTTAAGCATTCAATCCTATGGTTTTTCTGTCTCTTAGGCTTCGTTTGGGATGGCTTTTTTATTGCTTCTTAAAATGACTTTTTTATTTTTTTATAAAAAAACCGCTTTAAGAAACAGTAAAAAAGCCAGTCTCAAATGAAGCCTTAGTTTCCGTTGCTTTTACAAAGCTCATCTATATGCTTAGCTTCTTTTGTTTGTAGGTTGTCACTTGCATCCGTCAACCATCTCAAGGTCCAACTTTTGGAATCAAAGGCGGTGCTGCAGGTGGTGGTTATAGCCAAGTGATTCCCATGGATGAGTTTAATCTTCATCTAACAGGTGACATCCATGCCATTACTGCAGCAAATAACCTACTTGCTGCTGCTGTTGATACCCGAATCTTTCATGAGGCATCACAGTCTGACAAGGCTCTATTCAATAGGCTTTGCCCGCCCAACAAACAGGGTGAGCGGAGTTTTGCTGATATCATGTTCCGACGCCTAAAGAAACTCGGCATTTCTAAGACAAACCCTGATGATCTTACCCCCGAAGAAGTTAAAAGGTTTGTTAGACTAGATATTGACCCAGATTCCATTACTTGGAGAAGAGTTATGGATATAAATGACCGTTTCTTGAGAAAAATTACAGTTGGGCAAGGACCAGAAGAGAAGGGAATGGTTAGGGAGACTGGCTTTGACATATCAGTGGCTAGTGAGATTATGGCTGTGTTAGCCTTAACTACTTCTCTTTCAGACATGAGGGAAAGACTTGGTAGGATGGTTATTGGAAACAGCAAATCTGGCGAGCCAATCACTGCCGATGACCTTGGCATTGGTGGTGCCTTGACTGTATTGATGAAAGATGCCATTCATCCTACGCTAATGCAAACTCTGGAAGGCACACCAGTTCTTGTACATGCTGGGCCTTTTGCTAATATAGCTCATGGTAATTCATCAATTGTTGCTGATAAGATTGCCATTAAGCTGGTTGGTAAAGGTGGTTTTGTCATCACAGAAGCTGGTTTTGGTGCTGATATTGGTACTGAAAAGTTTATGAACATTAAAAGTCGTTATAGTGGTTTAACACCTCAGTGTGCCATTGTTGTAGCTACGATTAGAGCTTTGAAAATGCATGGGGGTGGTCCAGAGGTAGTTGCTGGGAGGCCACTTGATCATGCTTATCTAAATGAGAATGTGGCTCTTGTTGAAGCTGGTTGTGTGAATCTAGTTAGGCATATAACAAACACAAAGCTGTATGGTGTTAATGTTGTGGTTGCAATCAACAAGTTTGCAACAGACACTGATGCTGAGATGAATGTAGTGCGAAATGCTGCATTGGCAGCTGGTGCTTTTGATGCAGTTGTGTGCACCCATCATGCTCATGGTGGCAAAGGAGCAGTAAGCACGCCTTTCCTTATAAAAAAAAACATAATTGTTTCGGATTATAATCAATTGCATTTCTGCTTTCTGCTATCCTGCTTATTAATGTTGTCTCAGCAGTTAGTAAAATACAATCAATTTCATGGTTTCCTATTCTATTTTTCAATGTTTGGGTGCTCATGTTGGTTTTTCTGTTTACGTTCTAAACAAAATTATGTAGTAGTGTTTGGCCGCATCGAATATAAATTCAATGTTGTGTGAAGTTTGTAAGATTTCTTGTGAAAACATTTTACAGGTAGCCATTGATATAGTTCTTGTAAAAGATCTTAACCTTGGTTATGATTTAATTTCTTTGTATCGCAGAAAGTTCTTTTACTCTCTAGTATATGCACTGAGGACTTTACATTTAGACTCTTTTTTTTTCCAGGCTACTACCATTAGTTTCTAAATAAGCCGCAGAACAACAATGAAATTTGATTCAAGTTTCAGCTTTTATCTGATGCAGTATACTTTCTGAAAATCTTCAGGTTGACCTTGGGCTTGCAGTTCAGAGAGCATGTGAGAGTCATTCAAAGCCATTAAAATTTCTTTATCCACTTGACTTGAGTATTAAAGAGAAGATTGAGGCCATAGCCAAGTCTTATGGTGCCACTGGTGTTGAGTACTCTGAACAGGTACCTCCCTTTACTATTTTCAATAGATTACCCCTCCCCCCCAAGCTTCTTCTAGTTGTAGATAATATCATTAATTGTTTATTATCAATTAGCATTATGAGCAACTATGGAACTCACCAGGCTCAAACATGTATGAATTGCATGGTTGTCATAAACCTATGATGCATAGACACGGAACGGCAATACATATATTACACGATGTGGACACGGGATATGTCAATTATTGTAGGACACGGAAATCGTTTGGACATGGTATTATAATTTTAATATTTAAAAAATATTATATAAAAATTGAATAAGTATAATATTAATAATATTTTAGAAATAATAAGTCATTTAATTAGAATTTGTGCTTGAAATGATTAATATTAATTAGGATGTCGAGAGTTCGGCGTAGATGCCGTGTATCAGACATCGAGAGAGGAGATGACAATGCTGTTGAGAGTCGAGCATCGATATTATGCAATAAGTATCGGATATCAATGTCAAGAGGACGTTTGTCGTCGATGTTGACAGGGCATTGGTTGTCGATGTTAAGAAGTCGTCGAACAAAGACGAGCTGTAAAGTTGTGGATGTAGAAATTGCTAACGTCGAACATCAATGTTAAGACAGTGTTAGACTTTGATGTGGAGATGATTTTGAAATGTCGATGTTGTAACGACGTCAACATCGACATTTTGTAACGAACTGAGACGTCGATGTTGAGATGACATCAGATATTATTGTGAAATCAAAGTCGCAACCTGTCAAAGAGAAATGAAAACAAGAATATTCGATGAATGGGGTATTGAGTGCGGGTGATTGATTTGGTGTTGTGGATAAAAATAAAAAATTTAATTTTTATATTTTAAATAAATAAAATTTTTAAATACAAGAAATTATATTTAAAAAAAAATCTTAAAATATTTAATCATATTAATTTAGTGATCATTGATGGTCTTATTGCATAAATAAAATTGTAATAAAGATCAATTTGGTTCTATTTTAATATTGTTAATGGACGAGATTGTTTAAAGTTGTTCCTCTTTAAAGATAACATGTATTGAACTCTTAAAGTATTTAATAATGTATAATTATCCGGTGATGTATACGTGGCTAAGTGAGAGATTGTTGGGAATTTTCATATGTGGGCTCACATATTTATCTTAATTATACATTTTATGTTATCTTAATATTAATGCTATTAATTTATGATTAAATAATGATTAAATATTTATTGGCTTTAGAGCAATATTATTTCTTTTATTTAATAATTTGTATGGAGTTGTTATGTGTAGAGACCGGATTTTTATTTTATTATTAACGATGGTTTGAAAATAAAATAAAATACATTTAAATTATAAATAGGGGTCATGGTCCTCAATCTTAGGTGTCGGTTCTCATTTTACTCATAAATTGCATCCTGAGTGAAACGAAGACGTTTTCTATCTTGAGAACCCTTCTAGACGTGGAAGACCATAGATCCCACTGTTCTTCCATGGAATTAGATACGCTTCCATTTAAAGTTTTTCTAGATGATTTGACATGCGATCCAGTTGTTTCCAACAAGCTTGGTTCATGAGCCCTTTACACTCCTACTTGAGGACATGCTGACTTGCAACTTGTACATGGCAGTTATGTGAAAACATGTGGAGTGTTGGCTGACATTTTTGTTCATAGTGAGAAACCCCAAAAGATTGTTTGCAACTATGAGAATAAAATTTAGAATTTTGAATCTATAAATAATGAGTTAGAATAGTTCCTTTAGTCAAGAGAATTATTTTGGGTACGATCTGAAATGCTAAGAAAGAAGAGGGAATAAAAGCAAAGAAAGATGTAATAATCCTGAATGAGGAATTGTACGGGAATGATGCTTCTCTTAGACATGATTGCGCTAAAATGGAGAACTGTGACGAGATCTTGAGAGTGTAGGAGAGGCATATGTGAGTTCAAGCTCTGTGATTTAGCAACTCTCCGAGATTACAAATAAATATTGATCGAATTGTAGAACACTAAAATTCAATAAATATCATGGAATCATTCCTTGATGAAGGTTGAGTTGAGGAAGAAGAGCCTTGCTACAAGTTGATGAACTGTAATGCTTGATTATTTGAGACATCTTCCTGAATAAGTACCGGGTTGAGAACATGGATTTGAAGTGCAGAGTGGTTGATGCTCCAAACGAGGCAGATTTAGGCTACGTTTGGGATGGCTTTCTTATTGCTTCTTAAAGTAGCTTCTTAGTATGAAATTAAAATTTTAATACTATGAAGTTGCTTTAAGAAGTAGAAAGAAAGCCATCTCAAACAAAGCCTTAATTAGCTAGTGCATAAGTTTCAATATTATTTAGACTAAGGGTTTGAGAAATATGTATATAGATATAATGTATAATTGTTGGATTTAATGATGGAAATACCTTTGCTTTTTATGATGTTTAATAAAACCTTAAAGAACGTAAACGATAATCACTGGAATTCAACTTATTACAACTCTTAATCATAGTCGACTTTGAAGATAATGTTCTTAGAGCATGACTTGATGATTTTATGAACAGGCCGAGAAGCAAATTGAGGTGTACAATAAGCAAGGGTTCTCAGATCTTCCCATATGCATGGCTAAAACCCAGTACTCATTCTCCCACATCCCTGCTAAAAAAGGCGCACCAGAGGGATTTGTGCTTCCAATACGTGATGTTAGAGCTAGCATTGGAGCAGGCTTCATCTACCCACTTGTGGGAACAATGAGCACAATGCCAGGGCTTCCAACAAGGCCATGCTTTTTCGACATCGATATCGACATCGCAAGCGGTAAAGTACTTGGTCTCTCTTAAGAGTTTGGTTTTCTGTTTTTAGCTTGATTGTTGGGGCTATATGGCCTCTTTGCATTTCTATTTCAGCTTGATTGTTATGGCTATATAACATTAGCCATGAGTGCTTTCTTTGTTTTGAATAAATTATTGTGCAAGGCAAGGCACTGGGGCTCGGTATCTTATAATAAAATTGAGAATTGTTTGCACGATTTCATCCTGAATTTTCCAAGTTTTGATCCATCTACTAATTTTTAAGCTTGGGAGTTCTAAATTTTATATTGAATCCTCTGATTGTATGAAAAAGGTTTCTGATAGCAGACCAAAATTAGGCATATATGTTGCTAGGCATTCACAATGTTTTTATGAGTTAATAAATGTAATTGGTGATTAAATGAGTCATAGGTTGTCTTGTAACCTCTATATGTACTTCATATTGCAAAATATTAGTTATAGAAAATGAAATGAAACCCTCCTTAACTGAGTTCTTCCTTATCCTCTATCCTTGATTTCTGAAGTTTCTTGTGAGCTCGAAATGGTCGTTTGTTATTGCAATTCTTCGAGGTCATAACATCTGTGTCCACCGACTTTACTGTATTTATAAATTGTTTGAGTGCAGGCGCTTTAACTATAAAAAAATCACATATTGCCGACAGATTTTTCGGCAGAAAATTGTTTAATTATTAAAATAAATTATAAATTAACTGTTAATTAAAACTAAGTTATTTAATTAACAATTAATTAAACTAAATAATTAAATTAAAAATATATTAAAATAAGATATAAAATTATTAATTAATTAGATTGAAAAAATATATAATTTTCAGAAATTATAAAAAATCTTCTGAAAAGTGGGAAGAAGAACATCAAAGAAATGAGCATAATAGAGTTTAGGTAGTTTATCTTCGTGAATGAAGACACAGATAAATATTCACTTCTCAAAAATGAAGCATGATTCCTCATCGACAATGCTTGCCAAAGGTAGAGAAAAATTAGTCATCTATTAAGTCTGGCTATTTTCTCTTGAGAAGACCTTCGACTTTGAAATGTCTCCTTCATCCATTCAATGGCTATTGTTAACCACCTAGCATAAAAAATTCCTTTATATGATATCGATTAAGTTAACTACTAAAAGTCGATCTCTCAACCAATCATTTTTTTGGCCTCCCCATCTACACCTAATTGGAGGAAGGATAAGAATGAGTGATAACTTACAACCATTTAATTCTTTTCCTTTTATTAAGGTGGTAGGTAGGAAAGATTATATCGATTAAGATAACTACTAAAATTCGATCTCTCAACCAATCATTTTTTTGACCTCCCCATCTACACCTAATTGTTTTTTTGACCTCCCCATCTACACCTAATTGGAGGAAGGATAAGAATGAGTGATAACTTACAACCATTTAATTCTTTTCCTTTTATTAAGGTGGTAGGTAGGAAAGATTATATGCAAATTTAATAGCCACCAAACTTTGGAAAACAAAATCAACTATAGTCAAAATATTATCCAAGATTTTCACTAATTTAAAATGACATTGAAATCAAATTTTAAGCTCCACACAACTTAATAATCTTTCACTTGGAGATTAATTGTTTATATGCTATTTTGAGAAAGAGAATCATCTTTATATGACAATCTATTTCAATTAACCATTAAGTTGACTACGATTTTATAGTGCCTCAGTTCATTGTGTACTTGGCAACTTTATCATATCCTTTGCTTTATTATCATACTACTCGTTGATCATAATATATTATTTTTCATGCAATGCCCATCTTTCCTTTGGAATCCCTCACTTGAAAAAAACTTTATCTTAGATTACACCTCTGGAATCATCACAAAGAGATTTAACATTTGATCCCACTATTTTGTTGTTTGAAGTAATCCACATTGTATTATCCAAGCTATCACCATCGCGCCCTTGGCCACCATCAATATATTTATATGCCAAGTTCTTTTTCAAACTAGGAATGAGCCTTACTTTATGAAGCTTCAATATAGTCATATTTTACATCTTTATTTATACATCATTAACTCCTGCAATGTTCCAAGAGTTCATCATCAACCAGATTGATCTTTAAGGTAATCTCCTCCACAATAATTAGATATAAACTTTTTAGGTGGACATGAATGAAAAGAACACACTTGAGTAGGATTCTACATGACTATTGACATTAATGGGCTAGTGCATTATAGTTCACTTGCATCATTCATAGATTCCTTCATCTAACTTGAACTCTATTTATCATTCTCTTATAGATAATCCATTTTCATGTAATCAATTATTTCACATCACTGCCGTAGATTTATATGAACTTTTGATTGATTCATCTACTAAGATTTAAATCTAACGTCATAATTTTCTCATTTTGTGCTTCTTTCTCTACTGTCAAATATTTAGAGCAATAGAAGAGGATCATCACCTTAATCTTGCCTCATGACACCCTCACTTAGGATTAGATCGCATGCATTGCCGAGTTTCGTTTTTATAGATTAGCATGAGCTATGATATGTGCCATCGTTCTATCCTGACTTCCAAACAATGGTGATACTAAGCACAATTCAATAAACTTTACCATTAAAGTTGATATCAACTGAGCTCAGCTAACTTGTGACAATATTTATCTTATTAATATGTCACTACCTTCAACCATCTTGAGAATGAAAAACTTTCTAATTTGATATATTTTATTTACCACTATGATATATATTTGATAGAGCTTTCATAAAGTTAGTCGTGATCTTCTCATATAATCGTTGAAGGAACCATATGGTGTTAGTGATAGTCGTACGACTTCAAATTCTTTTGTTTTCATGAGATCCTTATCCTCTCGGCTCATAGTTGTCGACTTCAACTTAAAGAGATATAAATGCAATTTTTTTTTAAATAAGTGATCCTCAATATTCGTCTTTTAGGACCATCCGCAGTCATTACAATCGAATCAATAGATGCACACCTTCCAATATTTATGCATTATTGCTAACATTTTTCTCATATTACTCAAAAGTGCCTAGATTTGATACTAGTTGGGAAAAAGCACAAGCATAAAAGTAATAACATAGGAGGATTTGCATGGTTCATTGAGATCTATCTACGTCTATGATTATATAGAGATATAAATGCCTTCTATAGTGGAGATAAAAACATGGTACAAATATTTGCCCCTCACTTATATTACCTCTTCAAACTTACGCATGATGCCTCAATTGATTATAATCACCAAAAAAGAGGATTAGGTGTGAATGCGATTTATAATGATATATGATTGTAATAAGATCTTCAGCTTGGTAGCTACCAAATGTGAAAATCAAAACTAAATTTAGCCCAAATATTTTTTATGACTTCCACGAATTTTAAATGACTTTGAAATCAATTTTATATGATAAATATGAAAAAAATTAAGTTACTCAAATATTAACACTAATTGCCACTTTTGGATGAACCCCGACAGTGAAAAAAATGATGCAAATGAAATCAAAATCCAATTTTAAAATTGAGACAATTATAATTTTCTTCTAATCTTTCTATTTGTAGAAATTTCTCCTGCATATAGCCATAATGACAAGACCAGCGAGATCCAAACTCACATTGATCACCCAACTCAGCTAGTGATGTATCCCATCGATGTAATAATGTTTCTTGCTAACCCTTGTGACTGTCTTAAAATCTCTAATCAAGCCAAAATTCTCAATTTTGTTTTACTGCTCAACGCAAGAAATCAGAAAAAAAAAAAAAAAAGTCAAACTTGGATTGCTGTAATTGGAAGCACCTTTTGTGATGGTTGAAGATTCTCTCCATCCTCATAGCATTCTTTTACTTGGCTTCATTAATCCATTCAAAAGCTCACCCCTAAAAAGCTCACATCTAATATCCCAACCTATAAATTAAAACTCATTACACCTCCAACCGAACACTAAACCAATATTTGCTGTCCGCGAGCTGCTCCACCTGAACACAAAAATCTGCGCCATTCTTGCAACGTGAATAATGCGACGTCTATATTGGCATCGCACTGTTCACAGACTCCATTTTTTTCTATTGGAGAAAGAGTATGCCTAGATTTTTTTTTGTTATTAAATGGAGTTCAGTTGAAGATGAGCTATTATATTTTGAAGTAAAAAATGAGTTTTTTGGTTGGAGATACCAAGGCCCTTTTTCCTTTAACCCGGATGGTTTGTGCTTCCTGTCTTCTACAAGAAGTATTACACAGCATGGCCTCGTGATTTCAGTGACCTCTCTCTCTCTCTATAGAGTGGTGTCACGAGCTCTTCTGTGGTTGGATCATGTCCTTGTGGCCCTTTTGGTTTCATCTTCCAAGTGGAGAAGAGCAACCTGGAGATGCTCTAAAATAGATGGAGTTGGATGGAGTTGAAACCATGGAGGAGAGTACTTTTTGGCATTAGGAAAAAAGCTTACTGTTGCAGAAACATGTGATGCGTACGTTTGAAAAGAAGTCGTTACTAGAATCTAATTAATTTGTTATTTGCTTTGAAGAAGATAGCTGATATTATAATTAAGTGATTGTAATTAGTTCAGAAGAAGATACTAACTGTTCTAATTGAAGGACTGATCGAAATTACTTTGTGAGCAGATTGCAAATAGTGGACTTGCACAGCTGGCTGTCTGAGGTACATGCGATGCTTTTTAAAGAAAAATAACAATAGAGATCCCTAAACAACTTAAGAGAAAACTAATTACAGAAGTTATTGAAACAGAAATATCATGTAAATCATCTTCTGCTAGTAATTCACATGAAATTCTTAAGTCATGGATGTGCTCCTTTATCTTTGGCGCCGAATGGCGTCCCAATGAGTGAAAAAAAAGCTACCAACTTCATTTTTTTAGACATTAGATTAATTAAGACAAATTCACATATATATCAAATACATAAAATCTTATCCAAAATCTCTTAATTAATAGCTAAACTTTTCAATCGATAAACCAAGATGAGTTGGGTACTATCAGCTTTATCAATTGGAGAAGAGGTTGGCGTGTTAGAAGGAATTTCTAGGAAAAATTATTAGGTTTGGAGGCAGCGGCGGATTTACACTGGGGGCACGTGCCCCCACTGACTTTTTATTTAAAGACTAATTAAATATATTAATTACTATCTAATTATAACTAAAAGCAGAATTTAGGGGTTTTGGCTCTAAAATTACCGCTATCTGCGACGGAAACCAAAAGGGAAAAACTCGAAAAGTTCAAATATTTCTCTCTTGCGACCAGATGGCGGAAGATCAGGCGGTCGCGTGGGCCTACATGCTTGGCGGTAAGAATCCGTCACTCCTCTCTCTTCATCTCTCTCTCAGATTGGACAAAGAAGCCGCCGCTGCTCCCTAATCCCTCCCATTCTTACTTCGTCCCCCAAACGGCCAAACCAGAGAGAAATAAAATCTAGAATCTCTCTCTATCTCTCCCTCTCTCTCTTTCTCTCTCTCTTATAAGTGTAACTGTGTAAGAATCCATCAATGATCCAGTCATCCAGCCCGTGAAAAAGAGTGTGTTTGTATTCCTACAAGGGTGTTCTGCTTATTTTTTTAATTGTTCTCTTGGAAATATTTTTTTTACCTCCTATGATCCAGCCTGTGCATTTCACTGTGGTTTGGATTTTATTCATATATATTTTTGTTTGTTGGATCGTGATTTGTGAGTTGGATTGTTCTAAGCTGCTGTAAACTTTAATTGTTTATTTATTTATTTTTATTTAGGAGTAGTTTTGAGTAGCATTTGGATTTTCACCATGATTTCTTATCATATATTACTTCCATCAGCTAAGCCTATTCCAACCTATTTCAACCATTGTAGTCTGTAGACAATCAGCTAGCCTATGTTATGGAGCAAGTAACATGCGAGGTGAGTTTAATGGACTGAAAACATTAATCATGAAAGAAAATTGTTCAGCTTATTATGTGCATTGTTTTGCACACCAACTTCAATTAGCATTAGGTGCAGTCGCAAAGAATCATGTCCAAGTTGCTTCCTTCTTTAATAACGATTTCAAAAAATGAAGACTCGACGGGAGAAATTATATATGCTAGTTAAGAAGAATCTCATAATTTATTGTTCTCAATTGTAAGTTTTTTTGTTTTTCATATGTTTAATCTTTTTTATGATGAATCAAATGATTTTTAAAAAAAAAATTTTTTAAAACCGCCCATGTCGGTCCCAAGCCCGGATGAAAAAGGTTGAGGGTTTTTTTACTTCAATGATTTGTGCCCCTCTTGAGAAAAATCTTGGCTCCGCCCCTGTTTGGAGGTCAATCTAGTTGCGCCACATCACCCAATGTACAGTGCATTGGGTGATGTGACACATCTCGATTGACCTCCAGACGTGTTTGGACTTCGCACAGAATAATCTCTTTCTATGAAAAATTATTCTGTGCGGACTTCGAACATCATCTGGAGACCAATCAGAATGTGCCACGTTATTCTTTTACTATAATGTGGCTGGGTACAATGACTCGGTATAGCTCGATGTTGCCGCTCGATTTCGCTCGGTACCGTAGCATCCGGATGTAGTGCCTTGAGCGTCCAGACAGAATAATTTTTCTTCGGAGGCTATCTATTGCAAAAGATTCTGAATGGTGTAAGCCATAGGTGTGAAAGGATGTATTATATGACAACTCTACTGGAGGCTGCAAATTTTGTAATAGTAGAGGACTGGAGGTACTGTTCCAGACGGTGATTGATCACACGATTTGCCGGTCCGCTTGTGAATGCTTAGTTGTGGTAAATTGTAATTTAGTGCCGTGGAAGAGAGAGACAATTCTCGCCATAAATTATTTCTGAAAATTAAAAATAAATTATTCAGAAGCGTATGATTTCTCTAAAAATTTGTATAGGAAAATAAAATTTCAGTTTGTATATTTCATTATGATCAAAATTAGAGAAATATATTAAATTTTTCATTTTTGGTGGAAATATGCCCGAAATTCCTTGAAGATCAAAATTGCCTTATAGAAGATCACTGACTAAATTTTAAAAACTAAGATTTTGTTTTTGATAACTTTTTCGTTGCTTTCTAAAACAGTTTTTTAATACAAAAATATTTTGAATGAGAAATTTTTGTACTAAAAAGATGTTTTAAAAAGCAATAAAAAAACTGTTCTAAACGGTGCCTATATAAATCCAAATTAATTTAAATAACATTAGAAAAATGTTCGAATAAATATTGACCAAGTTTGAGATAATATGCAATATAAAAATCCAGAATAGAATATTATTTGAGTTCTTCAAACATTTATTAATCAAGGTTTGAATATGACTGGAATAAGGTTTGAATAAAACATTATTAGAAAAATTTATAAAATAGTTGTATTTCATGTTCCAATAAAGTTCATTTAATGTTCCACCTAAGGAAGCAAATTCAAAGGTTGATTGTAGCATTTAACATAGAAAATTCGATAATAACATGTGTTAAATTAGGGTTGTCAATTCGGGTCAATGGGTCGGGTTCGGGTCGAACCTGAAACTGACCTGACACTGTTCGGGTCAACCCGAACCCGACCCGTTTCTAAAAACGGGTAAGTTTCTGGGGGTTGAGCCGACCCGATTCAGGTCCGGGTCAACCCGACCCGACACGAATGACCCGAAGTTTACCTAAAATTGCTAGATTTCGGGTCAAAAATTGGGTAAATATTCAATTTTCGGGTCAAAATCGAGTTAAAAAACGGGTCAATCTCGGGTTACCGAGTCAAATAGGAGTTTTCGTGTCATTTTCGGGTTGCTGGGTCAACCCGAATCAGGCCCGATTTTTAAAAGGGTTGATTTGTTGAACCCGAACCCGACCCATTTCGGGTCCGGGTTGAGCCTAACTGGATTTTTCCGGGTCGGGTTCGGGTTGTGTCAAAAATCGACACCCCTAGGCTAAATAATGATTGAATAGGAAATAGGTTAATACAAGGTAGATCCAACCAAGAGCAATCAAAGCATTCAAAGGTTGATCAAAGCATGATATCTGAAAAAAATGGTTGATAAAGCATTAACGATATCTTTTACTATCAAAGATAAATATCAAGTTCTCCACTACCCCTATTGACTTCATGAATCTGGTTATGAAAAACAGTTATTTTTTGAATCAACAATTATAAATGCCACAGGATAAATCTAAGCATTGGTATCTTGCATCATTGCCACAAACAAAGTTCCTCCATATATAACTTGTATAACTGTATATTCCATCTACATTTAGGCAGCATGCACTTTTGAATAGTTGTATAGACCTAAAGAGAAATATACAAAATTATCGCTATCTTGTTGGAGATCAATAATTGTTCTTCAATCCTTCTCACATAGGTCCACTAGCATATATTTAACTAGTAATGGATGTACCTAGGGTGTAAGTGAGCAGAGCTGGCTCGCAAGCCGGCTCGAGATCGACTCGTTTATGGTCTCACGATCCGAGCTTATCAAGTTCACGAGTCGAGCTCAAGCTCAAACCCGAGCCCGTTTAGTAAACGAGCTTGAGCTGACTCGGCTCGTGAGCTCGCAAGCCGGCTCGAATAATAAAAAAATAATTTTATTTTATTTATTAAATTTAAATATTTTAAAAAAATGAATAAGCTTTATTTAAATGTTAAACATTGCATTTTTTTTCTAAATCCCGCGCTGCCTAAATTTTAAAAGTTTCGCCCATGGCTCGCGAGCCGGCTCGAGCTCGTTTACAGTGGGACGAGTTCAAGCTAGCTTTCCGACAAACGAGCCGAGCTCTATAAGGCCTAAAATCCACTCGACTCGACTCCTTTACACTCCTAGGATGTACTATACTTATACCTAAATTCTTCTCCTTAAATTGGAAGTTGTTTTTCATGGAATATATGTATATATATATATATAATCAAATAAATGCTCAGTCAGCACAAATCTAATAAAGGGATAAGCTTAATCATATTACTACATATCATCAGCCATTATATTTGATGTATATTTGCACATTAACTGTTGTATGTTGGGAGTTTTCCATATATTCTCCATATATGAAATTATTGTTTATCCCCCAAAGTACATGAAGAATCATAAGACCTTAGTTATTTACTTCTTTTAGGTTGATCGCAAAAAGGGGTTGACATCTACATAAATGCTTAATATTTAAAGCATCAATTGAATCACAATTACCATTTAATTGTGCTTCCACAATATCACAAATTTATACATTGAACTATATTCTAAGGTTTCGTTTGGGACGCTTGTCATACTGCTTCCTGAAGTAGTTTTCTAGTACAAATTTTTTAATTTTAATACTAAAAAGCTGTTTTAAAAAACAGCAAAAAAGCCGTCCAAACAAAGCCTAAGACATAATTGTTCCTTATTTAAACCGAGCTAAAATATCTTCCTAGTTAAGATATGATTGAACTTTATTCATTAAATGATATTCAAATATGATTTGAATAAAGATCAAATAATACAGTCTTTAAGATCTTGAATCATACTCATTCGGACAAAGCCTGAGCATAATTTGCACATATATTTCAATAAGTATATGAACACATTATTTGTTACTCTAACTTTGTTTTATATCAATGTCAAAATAACCTAAACTACGCAATAGGATGGAAAACATGTAAAAAATATATTGATTATCAGCGCATTGCTAAAAACTTAGATATTTTTTTATCAAAGTTTGTTTGCTGAAAGGTTCAGCTGAATGAAGTATTATAAGGTGGCTATTCTTTTTGTTCAAACTTCTTTCCTAATTTTCAACGAGAAAGTTTCTCTGTTCAATTAACGGCTCAAAAGCTGTCACAAAATTTTTCCAAAATAATCATTTTTTTCTTGTTTTTGTTTTATCCATTAGTTTAAATTTATGGTGCGACTTAAGTCGAGCTCAAAGGATGAGCTCGAGCTCGACTCGTTCCACGAAAACGAGCATGCGAGCATTATGTGGCCTGCCTTTGCCTGCTCATTCTTTCACCTTTGCCTGTGCTTCCATGGTCTTCATTCGTCTGAACTTACGCCCAAGCTCGAGCCGAGCATCACCCAAGCTCGATAATCTAAAGAGCTCGAAATTCTGCTTGAGCAGAAGCTTGAAACTTGATAAACTGAGCTTGCAAGCTCGTTAACGAGTCGAATTAGAGCTGACTCGACTGTCAGTTACACCCCTAGCTTAAAATAAATGCAATTTGATCATGTTGTTCATTAGTTTAGTCCAATTAATCAAACAAACTACCTTCAGATAAAATAAATGTGTAAAGTACTTAGTGATAAGATCACGCAATCATTAGCAATAAAAAAATGCTATTGAAACGTGTGATTTGCATGCGGCGATTAAAATGAATTAGATAGCCAACAAATGTAATACAGTTCATGCGATCACAGTCTTGATGAAGTCATGCGTGTTGCTAATTTCCATATAATTTATTGTGATATGCATTCATATTTACTAAGCTCCTTAATTTATTTCAAGTTGGCAGCACAAGCAAGTTTCAATAATTCTAGAACAAGAAAAATCATCAAACCTTTCTTTTCTCTTCATCAAAACTAAAATTTATTAAGGGAACAATTAATTTATTGAAAAAGAAATGCAAAATAAACATAATATCTCCTAAAATAAATATATTATATTTGAAATTATTCGATTATGTTTAACATAAATAAAAAAGATTATTATTTTTTAATATAGGGTGCTAATCATTAACATCAATGACAGTGTAGCAGTTTGTGGAGGTGATGATGGTTGATAATGACAATGACAGTGGCAGTGATGCCAAATAGTAACCGACAGACATGAACATCAGCGATGGGGCGACAATGGTGCTGATGACTTACGATGTATTAAAAAAGATGTCAATTTTGTAATAAACAAAAAAATGCATATTGAGTGAGTTTTGAATTCACCGAAACTAAACATTAAATTATTTTTCAACAAATCAAAACTTTTATTTCTAAAATTCCTATTATTATAATGCTTCGCTTAATCAAACCAAATAGCTAGGGATGCAAACGAACCGAATCGAGCCTAGTATATATGTGAGTGTTCCTGTTTGAATTTGTTTATTATTAGCTTGTTCAAGTTCAGTTCGTGTTTGATTTGTTTTAATGTTTAGTTATTTAAACAGTCACAAACGAGCTTTAATCGATCAGAGCAATGAGTAGCTCGTCAAATGTTTGGTTCGCTAGCAACCCTACAAATTGCTCTTACTACACTATTTCTTGGAACATATGAGGACACTTTATCACACAGAGAAGGGATCGATTCTTTTCCAGGAACTCCACTAGGGTTTCCTCGACCCGCTACGGCTTTCCCTAGGTGGCACCGGCGTTCTCAGTGGATTCAATGGAAGTTTTTCTCTTCTTCTTATGGTGTTTCTCTTTGGTTTTTGCTTTTGGTTTTGTTTTCGTTTTGTCCATCTCTAGCGTTTGCCCGGGATGGTGCCGAATCGCCTATGCGACCCTGGTTTTTTAGAGGGTTTGGTTAAATTGCGTTCGTTTTTTGAAGCTTTTTTCCGGATCTTCCTTTGATGTTAAATTTTCGGAACTTAAGACAACCTCCTTTCGTGGCTTGCCTTTTATGTTGATTTCTGAGCAGGAAATTCATGCTCTGGCAGTTCCGTTTCAGTTTATGTAGTAGGTTTCTTTCCCTCGAAACGTCCCTCTCTTGATTTTATTCGAAGATTTTTCTTCAATCTTAAATTCAATGGCATAGTGTCGATCACCCTGCTCGATCCATCGCATATATTGATCAAACTGGTTAACGGTCTTGATTATTGTAGGGTTTTTTGCCATAGATCCTATCTTGTATATAATTGTTACATGAAACTTATCAAGTGGTCTCCGATTTTAGACGTTGGTGTTGAATCTTCGATGATTCCGATTTGGGTTTCTTTTCCATAGCTTCATTCTCATCTTTATTTCATCCATATTGTTCGCGGTTTGAGTTCTATTTTTGGCAACCTTTTAAAGATTGATTCTGCCACTTCTGCTGGCTCCAGGCCTTCTGTGGCTTGTGTGCTGGTGGAGCTTGATATCACTAAATAATACCTGGGCAAGGTTTGGTTAGGTCCTGAGAAGATGAGCTATGAAAGAATTCCCACCCTTTTGTGCTTCTTGTAAATGTATTATTCATGTGGTGGGTAATTGTCATCCTCACCTCTCTGCTCATCCGCCTAATGCTAATCCAGACGTTTCTAAACTAGTTTTGAATCCTTCTCTTCCCCCTCTTTATCCCCTATTGTTGTTGGAAGTGTTGATGAAGTTTTGAAGGATAATACTATTCTTGTTAATCCTAATTTAATTCCTGTTGTTTCTATGGTGGTTGAGGAAGAACATGTTTCCTCGATTCCTCGGGTTTGTACTGGTGAGGTAGGAGAAGAATTGATTGTAAACAATTGTGGTGTTAACCTTAAAATTAGCTTTTCATGTGTGGATGATGTGGCTGTGCCAGGAGATTTTCCTGTGGAGGTGTTTTCTGGGGACGGTGAGGCTTCTTCTATTTCACCTATCCAGGCTTTGGTTGTTTGTGATTTTTCTTCTCCTTTGGAATCTATGACCTGAGATGTTGTTTCTCCATTTGTTAATTTGGTTTCAAATTTACCTTTACATGTTGAGTCTGGGTTATCTCCTACTACTAATGACTCAGAGGGAAATGTTGTTTTTGTTAATTTTCCTATTTCAGTTATGTCTAACGAAGAACTGAAAACTCATGTGGCCCGGTATGTGAATAACTCTGTCTTGGTTCAATCTGATTGGCTAGATTTAGATGAGTCCATTTCTATGTCTTCTGAGGATGAGGATGAGGATTTTGATGACCATGTAAATGATGATATGTATCAAGCAGTTCTCAATGGCGGTGACAAAAGACGTAAAAGTAAATCCAAGAAGAAATAGGCTTTGGATTTCTCTATTGATATTACTGCAGTGGACTTTGTTGGCTTTTTGGACAATGATGAGTCGGTACCTTGCTTTCCCTTGTTGGGTGGGCTTGTTGGCAACCTTGGTGGTTAGGCCTTTTGCTTGGTGGGTGCACGTGTGGGAAATAGGGTGCTTTGGTTTGAGTGGCTGTCACCAAAGGATTGTTCGTGTCTGGCCGCGAGGTGGTGCAGGGGGATACCATTCTTGAGTCCATTTTGGATTCTTATCCCGCTGTGTGTGTCCCTTTTTTGAGTCTGCTTTCTTGCTTGTGACTTGTTGTATTGTCGCTTGGGCTGTTGTTCGGATCGTGTTGTATTTCCCTTTCTTTTGAATAAAATTAATTTTCTGTTAAAAAAAATACGCGGACACTGAATTTAATGATATATTAAATTATAAAAAAATATATTAATATAGAATATATTAAATTTTTATAATGAATAATAATTGCTTTAAATTGGTTATTAATAATTTGTTAGTTTTTTTTATAAATTTAGTCGTTAATTTATGCTTTTCAAAAAGCAAAAAAAAAAATCTCTCGCTAAAATTCTTTGCATGTTTCAAGCTCTTGTTGAAGGAAACCAAGGCAAGCAACCTTTACACTATTTCAAACTTTTATTTTCCAATTATTATTTTTATTTTCTTACTCTTCTGTGAATCTATACAACAAGCATTTTTCTTGCTAGCGTTACCTTTGGTCTATGTTGCACCGATACACCTATTTATGAAGGCGTGCTGTATCCGATACACCGATACACGGATACGCCTCCGATACTCCACCGATACGTGTCGGATACCCCAAAGCCGTATCCAATTAAAACACTATTTAATTTCAAAAGGACACGCGTATCCGATACGCGTGTCCGTTGAAAAACAAAAAGAAATCAGAAAAAAAGACGTGTCGTATTACTTCCGCTGTTGCGAGCAAGATTCTCTCATTTCCGAGATTGATTTGAGTTTCTTGATTATATGAAAATATTAAAAAACACTAATCTTTTACTTGATGAGCTTGAATTAGAAGCTATGATATTTATTGAAGATGATATAGAAGTTCAAAGACAAACCAATGAAGAAGATAATTATATCATTACTTCTATTGAATAGTTGAAATTTCATGTGCTAGATAATTTATGTTTATGCTTTTGTTGTTGTACTAGACATTTAATGCTTACTTATATTTTGATATTATAAGATACAAGGCTACAAATGATGTTGTTGTCATTTTTTTTTTGTAATTTCAAATATTATACTTTGATTGTTTTCTTAATTTTTATGTATGATTTATAAATTATAATGCCGTGTCTGCGCCGTACCTGTATCCTGTATTTTTAAGAATTGACGTGTCCCGTATCCGTATCGTGTCGTATCCGTGTCGTCGTATCCGTATCGGTGCAACATAGCCTTTGGTCTATGAGCTTCCAAAAGCATCTCACATGTTTGAAATAGTAATGAAAGCAAATTGAAATATTTTCTCTTATAAAAAGGTAGACTAAATGACATAGGCTTCTTATGAAACTCATGTTGGTCAAAAAAAGGGTCTGAATAATCAGGAGTTGACGGACGATTACAAGTACTTGTGAGCCGGCAAGGCTCGGCTTGATAAGTGGCTCTTAAGCCGAGCTCGATGGGTTAACAAGTCAAACCTGAACCAGCACCGACACAACTTGTTAGCTCATGACCCAACTCGTTATAAAAATATTAATACAAAATATTCTTAAATATACTATGACTCAAGATTTTAAATATAGAATTTAAACGATATTTAAAATTATATCTCAATTTCTTATATTAACTAATTTATTATTATTATTCTTATAATTTCTCATTATTCTTATCATTGTATTATAATAATTTTTTTAAATCATAATCATTTTCTCTCTTTCATAATAAACAAGCCGGCTCGAACTCGTACGTAGAATAAAGCTCGAGCTCAAGGTCGAACTCGATTTATTAATCAAGCACAAGCTCAGCTCAAGTCAGGGCAAACTCAAACTCGGTTTGACTCGTTTACACCCCTAAACTAGACAACCTAGAATCAACAAATGACAAAGGTGGTTTGGATAATCTTTCTTCTGAATGGAAAATAATATATTGGGTCTCCTGGAATCAGCAGGGACTACAGGCAAGCAAAGTAGTCATCTCAAAAGGAAAGAAGATTAATTGGACAATTATAATCAACAAAGAGAAGAGAATCATAGATCACATGAATGACTTGATTGAGACAATTTGGATAGTTCTACTTCAGAACAAAGGAGATGGGTTGAGCGATGTAGAGTCGGTAATGTAGGAAGACTCCAACAAGGCAAAATGGCAAAAACACATGCACATATGTATGTAAACATCTCTCTATCTCTCTCTCTCTCTCTCTCTCTCTCTCTCTCTCTCTCTCTCTCTCTCTCTCTCTCATTTCACACTATAGGAAAATGCTTTGTTACCGGAGGACAAAATTCACCGGTAACACTAGAAATCCGCCAGAAATTCCCTCTTTCCGGTGAAATACGGGCAAAAACTGTTCCGACGGTAGTTCGCACGTCGATAAATCTAAACCGGCGAAAACTTTCGGTTGGAAATATTTCCGGCAGCGACTCTGGCGGCATTTTGGCGCAAGAATAAGTTAGCAAATTTCAGTGTTTTCTTCACCGGTATCTCCAGCGGAAACTGTTCGCCGGAAATACCAGCAGATATTCCGCCACCCTAGTCCATCACACTATTATTGGCAGAGATTACCGCCAGTAAGGACACCGGTTGTTCAGACGTAACTATTTATGCCGGAAAACTCGAAGGTAATGACATGTTTTTCTGTAGTGTCATGTATGTTCTCAGTTGATTCTTAAAATCTTCACAATAGATCAAAGAAAACATTGAAGGGCTGCAAAATATTTTTCTTACCTCTACTAAATTCACAATAAAATAAGCAATTTTGATACTCAAAATTTGATTAAATTCTCAATAATTTGAGTAAATATCCCCAAATACAAGAGATGGACCATCAATAATATATAGAGTGAATGCATGGAGATAAAATAAAGAGCCATTACCTACCATCGTCAGCAGCAGCCTGCAGGCGTGCTATGACATTAAACCAAAAGGACTCGATGCATAGAACTACAGAATTTGCTGCAAAATTTGGCTTCTGATTCAACTAATAAAGTCGATCGGAAAAGTATTTTTGACAAACAAATAAATGGAGGTCGGGAAGATGACATTTGCTCTTTCCTAATGCTTCTCGGCCTGGCCAATTCGTAAGAAGTCAAGGGGCCTTTGCTTGTCCTTTTCTTCCCAGTCCCATTAATTTATTAAGTATTCTGTCTCTAAACAACTCCTCTTCCGTGTTCCTTGTGAGGAATGGCTCTCCAGTGAATATATTGTAAAGATAATATTTACTCTCTCTCTCTCTCTCTCTAGCTTTTATTGTGTACGAAGACCCGACGGGAGAACCGTCCGGTTAAGCACTGGGTACCCAGCTCGGTACCGACACTCGGTACCGCTGGGTACCCACCAATAAGATGGCGTGGCGAATTTTTATTGGTCTTCGGACGCCCTCCACATTCCGCACAGAATAATTCTTCCTCTTGCAGAGATCTCTCTCTGATTTTAAATGCATGGTTTCATAATCATATTAGGAATTGGGCCTCCTAGCTAGGTGAAATATAACTTGCAGCTGTCGGACGTCGTTCGGAGGCGAATCAAGACGCACCACATCACTTTTTTGTTGTGCGCCGCGGTGTACCAAGTGACGTGGCTTATCCTAATCACCCCCAGACGATCCAATGACCGCACGTAACAATCTCTCCATTGCAACAAAAATAAATAGACGATTCAATAATTGTGTTAAACTGTGCATTAAATTTGACAAGTTCATTTTATGAACAATTTTTTGAAATAAAAAGTAAAAAACAGAGAGAGAGAGAGAGAGAGAGAGAGAGAGAGAGACTTCCCACACATATGAGCCAGTTAAGTGTGTACAACAATTCCACATAATATTCAGTTTTACAGGGATCTCCAACTGCTCAGCACCTTTCTTTAAAGGAAAAAAAAGAATAAATAGTAGAATTTATATCACATAATTCTTAATTATTTACATATTTAACATCTAAATTTTTATATTTATATATATCTGATTTAGTAATCTCTAAATTACTTTGAAATATCGTTAAAATTAACTTATTAAAATAAAATATATATTTTTAAATATAAATTTTGATATTATTTAAAAATCAAAATATTATATAAATAAATATAAAAATATAAATATTAAATATGTAAATACTAAAATATTTTATGATATCTATGTAAACCATTGTATATATTTAAAGGAGGTTAAATTTCAAAATAGTCTACAAATTATTAATAGATGACTTTTTTAATCTCAGAGTATAACGTTGCTCTAATTTAATCCATCGACTATACAAAATTGAGCTGAAATGATCCAATTTTATTTTACAATTATAATATGAAGACTATTATGAATCAATTTTATATAATTGAGGGACTAAATTGGAGCAACATGATACTCTGAGACTAAGACTTTGTTTGGGATCATTTTTTTTTTAATTTTTTTAAAGCAACTTTTTCATATAATTTTTTTTTTTTTGGAGATTTACATACATACCACTTAATACTATTCTATTTACATATTTAACACCTAAAACTTTAATATTACATACATACCATATATAATTCATTTTCATATCAAATATGAGTGGTAGAAATGAAATATATGAGTGGTAGGAAAGAAATACAAGTGATATATTTGATATTAAAATAATATAGGATGGTATGCATGTAATATTAAAGTTTTAGGTGTTATATATGTAAATAGGATGTTATAAAGTGGTATGTATGTAAATTTCTCTTTTTTGTTTTGAAAGTACTGATAAAAAAATATCCTATATATGAATAATACTGAGATTATTTTGATATTTTTTTTATATTAAAATGACATTAATTTTTAACATTAATCAATATTAATGAAAATTACCTACCGATGCTAAGCTTGGTTGGTGGGCGAGTACGGCCGGGAATCTCCCAACTCGTGCTCGATTCCCCTCGAGTGGTAGCGCCTCTTGAGTGGGGTCCAATCAAGTGCGTGCCATGAGGTTTCTAGGGTGGGTGCCTTTTCTAGGTCAGCCGAGAATTAAACACGTCGTCAAAAACTCCTTTTCAGAGATGACAGCGGGTTGATACCCCGTTTCAACAAAAAAAAAAAAATAATAATGAAAACAAATAAACCATCTTTCATCCGCAGCCACATATTTCATAGAGTTTTGGTATCGATGCCAATTAAAGCATTTCTTCCTTCCATGAGTCACATCGTCTTTCGATTTGATGGGTTATTTGTCTTGTTCGCAAAGAGCTTAAAAATTAATGGAAGGGATGGCTGCCAAAAGGCAAATAAGAGTAAGCATAACCTCATGGTCGGCTACTTCTTTTTCATTCCTACATGATTAGGTGATTAGAAAAGCAATATCTTATTGTTAATATTAATCATATATTTGATACGTGTTAACTATCTTTTAGGTTTGAAATTATGCGTCGCTTTTTACAATCTTATAAATAAATTAAATTATTTTTTAATGGTGAAATGCCAAATTTTAGTGTTATACGTTATTGTATCATTGTTTGCGTACATGATAAGGTTTTTTGTTTTTATTTTGCAGGGAAAATGACAGTTATATTTAGGAGCGTCAAAATAAGTTTTTAGATCAATTTCAGATGAAATTCGAAATTGATTTGCTCGTAACATGTTTGACTTGAATCCGATTCGGCCTGAACCTGACTAGACACAATAGACCCGCTAATCCGGTTGAGTGTGATGGGCGAACGCGAGCGGATAGGCGAGTGCAAGGGTGAAAGCTAGTGGTCGAGGCATCTAGCGTGACGAGTGTGAAGCGGGACGAGCGGTTGAGATGAAGGGGATGGATGGTCAAACGAGTTGCATTCAGGTTTTGCGGGTTAACTTGAACCCGACCTGATATTTCAATCAAGTTGAAAACTTAAACTCGAGCCTAACCCGTTTGTTAAATTTGGTTTAATTGAACCCATACTATTTGGGCTGAGTTTGGGTCATGCTTTCTAGTGTCATATATTGACATTCCTATTAAATCCTCAAATGAGATGTCTTGTAGGCTAGGGGTGTAATGAAAAGAGTTGAATATCTGCCTAATCGAGTTGAGCTCGTTTAATTCTTATTAAGCTCGAATTTTAGCTCATTTAGTTGAGCTAGAACTAGGCTCATTTATTGTTATTATTGGCTCGAGCTTGTTTGACTTGATTTTTTAGCTTGATTTTTTTTAGTTTTAATTTTTTTTTTTCATTTTTTAATGAATTTTATTCTTAATTTAGAAATAATTTAAATTCTTTAAAATATATTAAATAATGTTATTTTAAAATTAGCTTTTAAGTATATTTTAAGTTAATCGACCAGCTTAGCCGCTCGATTGTAGGCTAGCGTGAGCTCGAATTGTTGGCCTGATAAATTTGATGCATGAGCTCGTTAATGAGTTGTGTTCGAACTAGTTCTCAAACTAACTTGACTCATAGAATACAAAAATATTCATTCAATTATTTTACATTCTAATATAAATAGACTTAAAAAATGCTGTTTGGCTACCACTGCGTTATATTCAGAACTTTTATCGATCAATTTAATAGTATTTTTGGAAGAAAACTATTTTGGAATTTTTAGTATTTCAATCGTAATTAGAATTACATTTTTAAAATTTTGAAAATGCTCTTATGTATTTATAATATTTCAACTGATTTCTTTTTTTATGAAGGGAGTAGATTTTTTTTTCACTTACGTGGGATCCAACTGCTCTTTGAGTTGACTCCACTTTGGAAGAAAGATTTCTTCTAAAAACTATTGAACGTTATCAGTTGATTAGATTTTTAAATAGATTTTTTACAAATGTTTCAGCAGTCTATGTGCTGAGATTTTGAATTATGAATAAAAGGTAGGAGGAAATTCTATTGTGAAAAAATAGGGGTGTTAATTTCGGGTTACGGGTCAGATTCGAGTCGAACTCAGAACTGACACGACACTATTTGTGCCAACCCAAACCCGACCCATTTTTTGCAAACGGGTTGATTTTTTTGGATCCGAACCTGACCCGCTTCGTGTTCCGGTCAGCCTGACCTGACCCGACCCGCGAACAAGGCAAAGCCGGCAGTGTCATCACTCGGGATAACGGGGACAACGGAATGCCATGCGGCAACGGGGGGCAGGCAGGTCAGCGCAATGGGCAGTCCCACGCAGACGCAATGCGTAACAGCTGGGACGCGACGCGGATTGGTCTTGTCGCCTCAGGACACGACGCGCGACGCGGGATTGGGCTTGGGATGTGGCGCGGGCAACTCCGGACCTCCAGTCAGGTGCGGTCAGCGCAGGTCATTAATTCATGTGTTTATGATCAACCCGAACCTGACTCGATTTTTAAAATGGGTCAAAACCCCTAACCCAAACCCGACCTGGTTCGGATTATGGTCAATCCAAACCTAAAATTTTCAAATGAGATTCAAGTCGGATTTTTGGATCGTGTCAAATATTGACTCCCCTAATGCTAAGACAGACCCATTACATAGTAAACAAAGAATGTGAAGTCAATCTACGATGTGTATATTTGCTGCAGAGAAAAGTCACTGATGATCAAATTTGTAATAGGAGCTGAGATTTGTTCAATCCAACTGAACTAATTAATGGTCTCCGATGGGATCTAGTCCAAGAAAACAAATTTCTAAGGAGGATTAGAATTAATTAATAAATATAATGCTCACACTAATTATCGTGTTTTATAGCCTAAGTGAATTATTTTTGTCTAAAAGATGGTCAGTGTAAATATATTTTGATCATTGTTGTATTGCTACGGGTGTATTGATTGATATATATGGCACACGCACACTACTTTATTAGTATAAATTCGGAGAATTCAAAATTTTTTGGTAAAATTTTAAAGTTGAAAGTAGCCAATTGCTTGATGTTGGTCTCATGAATCGAGCACACATCAACATCAATACACCTACTTAATGGGAGGTAGACCTGTCAATATTGGACCCGACCCGAAAACCCGATCCAAATCCGACCCGAAAATTTCGGGATTGGGTTGACCTGAATTCGAAGCGGGTCGGGTTCGGGTTCGGGTCTAAAAAACTAATCCGTTTGAAAAACCGGGTCGGGTTCGGGTTGACCTGGAAACCTGGGAATGACCCAAACTGACCCGGAAAAACACATAAACCGTCTGCCCGAAGGACCCCGCCCCGGGTGCCTTGCTTCAGTTTTGCATAAGGTTCCGCGAAGGGCACTCGAGCGCGCCCCGCGTCCCGCATCGAGCCCTCGAGCTCGCCCCGCACGGCCAAGCCCTCGCGCGCGCCACGCGTCCTGCGTTAGGCACCAATTCCGCATCATGCGGCCAATTCCGCGTCAAGCCGTCAATTGCCTGTCCGCGGGTCGGGTCGGGTTGACTCGAACCTGAAGCAGGTCGGGTTCGAGTCCAGAAAATCGAACCGTTTACAAAAACGGTTCGGATCGACCCGAACCCGAATAGTGCAGGATCAATTTCGGGTTCGACCCGAACCTGACCTGTGACCCGAAATTAGGGGTGTCAATTCGGGTCGACGGGTCGGGTTCGGGTCGAACCCGAGTTGACCCGGATCTAAACGTGTCTACCCGAACCCGACCCGTTTTTGCAAATGGGTCGGACATTTCAACCCGGACCCAACCCGGCCGGGTTGACCCGACCGACCAGCGAGGCAGAGAACGGAGCAGTCGGAGCTCATGTTTCGCGTTTCCCGAGCTCAGCAGTTGGCGACGACAGAGCGGCAGAGGGTGATTGCCGACGGCGCGAGGCGTGAGCGGCGAGTGCGGGAGCGGCAACGCGCAAGCGCGGCACGAGCGCGAGTTCGGCAGGGCGCTAACGAGCGCGGGTTCGGGTTCGGCAGCCAGAGCGGGTGCGTGTCTGCGCGGGTTTGGGTTCGGCAGCGCGGGAAATCCAATTTTTTTAAAAAAAAATAAACGGGTTTTCGTGTTGATCCGGCAACCGGGTCAACCCGAAACCGACCCGTTTTTCAAACGGGTCGGGTCCAACCCTGATTTTTCGGGTCGGGTCCAACCCGGATTTTTCGGGTCGGGTCCAACCCGGATTTTCCGGGTCGGATTTTTGGGTCGGGTCAAATATTGACAGCCCTACCCGAAATTGACACCCCTAATGGGAGGTATGGATGTACAGTGATTTTAGGCTAAAGAATCATTCAGCTTTGAATTGATGACCAAAAACACCTCTCCAAGGGTCAAATTGGTAATCATGAGTGACTAGGACTTGATCTAAAACTATTTGACTCATATTGAAGCAAACAAAACTAATTCAAGCATTGCAAATTGTGGCAAGTTGGCTCTCACTTGGGAGTCCTACGATAGTCTGCATAGAAAATAATTCAGCTAAAATCTCCCTATTAAAAGCTTTATGTCGGGTTAAGAGTACAGAAAAGTTATCTATGTACATTATTTTCTTCTCTTAAAAATAAAATAAAATTTAGAAGATACAAGCAAATTATAATTATCTATAATTATTCTCCGCCAGAATAATCATAAGATGTCTTTGTTAGATCTAGGTCGATGAATAATGAGATTCACTTCCATTCTCTAGTCAATTCTAATCTGAAGTTGCTTTCAAAATGAGTGTCACACATTTTCTTGTAGTATTTTGATTTTTAAAATTTTCCAACTCAATAATTAACGCGATGAGAGCTTATTAACATGTAAATGAATTTCCTTAGAGCATCTCCAACCGAATATCTCATTTTTCACTCAAAAATGTCGTGAAACTAAAAAATGTCGTTATTCATCTCCAATCGAACTCCAATTTTCCCCCTTTTGCAGGTAATGGTCGTCTTTTCTTTCGCGCGGCAAGTTCGGTAGAGAGATAAAAATGGTGGAAATGAACAATGCAACGCTAATATTGGCGTTCCACTGTTCACCCGCAACCAAATAGCGGAAATTTACCGTTCGGCTGGAGCTAACGAGGGACGTCATTCAAGCGTTTGGAGTTCGATTGGAGATGCCCTTAGTTAATCAATCTAGGGTAAGGCTTTCAATCTCCATCATAGTTGACATCAATGCTAGAGGCTACCAAAATGTTTATATATATCATGAATTTATTTAATTTTACAAAAGGAAAAAGGAAATTCTCTTTCCTACTAATATCCCATATCCTCTATCTATTTTCCATATCCTCTATCTAGATTTGATTAAATATACACTACATGAATATTTCAACCCATCAATTTGAATCTTATCATGCAATACTCAGATTGCTTTATAGGTGATGTCAACTAGATTATACCTATATGTGTCAATTTTTGGCATGACCCGAAACCCGACCCAGAAAAATCTGGGTTCGGGTCAACCCGGACCCGAAACGGGTCGGGCTCGGTTTCAACAAATCAACCCATTTTAAAAATCGAGTCGGGTTCGGGTTGACCCAGCAACCCGAAATTGACCCGAAAATGACCCGTAATTGAAACAAAAACTCGTATTTGACCAGAAAATCCGAGATTAACCCGTTTTTACCCAAAAATCGAAGATTGACCTGATTTTGACCCGAAAACTAGCAATTTTGGGTCAACCCCTAGTCATTCGTGTCGAGTCGGGTTGACCTGGACCTGAACCGGGTTGGGTTGACCCGGACCTTAATCGGGTCGGGTTCGGGTTTGAAAACCTAACTCGTTTATAAAACTGGGTCGGGTTCGGGTTGATCCGAATAGTACTGGGTCAGTTCTGGGTTCGACCCGAACCCGACCCGTTGAACCAAATTAACACCCCTAATTATATCTTATATCTCATAATAAACAAGTAATTGAAACATTCAACAATCTTTTTACAGTCGTTTAACCCAGCTTGTTTCTCATGACTATGAAAAAGCAAATTGCTTGTTTAGTTAGTGACTCATAGTAATACTGTGCAAGCTCATTCTTCCGATATGATATTCTTTCAATGTAACGATATTTAAAACTATGCATGTTTCCACATGTTCGTAGTAAATGTGACGAGTATGATTAATATTATTAATCCTATATTTTCATCAAAAAAATACTTTTGAGTATGCTATGGAGCACTTTTTTTATGGAAAAGCTTATACTTAGTATAACATGGCTATTGTCATATAATTTCTTTCAAAAGAAGGGAAATTGTTCATATATTCAGTGTCGTCTGGTCAACTAATTTTGGGCATTTGAAATTCAGGAACAATTATTAGGTCCGGTGACCAGACGTAGCTCTACGTCCAGTCACCACTGAGATCGCGTCAAGTGCTCTTACTCTTTACCGCGCGGCCCGACGATTTTGACCCAGACCGGAGCACAGGAATGCTATGTTCGCATATTGCTAGGTATTACTCGGTATTTGCTCGGTATTGCTTGGTATTGCTTGGCAATAACAAGAAATACTGCTCTGTGAAGAACAATATCAAGCAATACCGAGTTTTTCTAGAAAAACTCGGTATTGCTCGGTATTTATCTTCACATAATGGTATTTCTCATTATTGCCGAGCAAAATCGACAAATACCTAGCAATACCTAGCAATACCGGGTTGTCATGGATTTAAAATACGCACGTGCGACATGCCCACTATTCGCCTGGTCGGGTCCGCAGTTTTGTGCCTGCTATGTGGCGCGATCTCAGTACCGGCCGAACGTAGCTCTACGTCCGTTCACCGGACCAAAATAAAAGTTCGAAATTCAGAGATCTATAAACACTCCATTTTGTCGGAGTTATTCATAAAATTCTTCAATGTTCATGATAAGGATCATTGATTTCTCAAGAAGCTTCTTATTAGTCATAATTACTTGATTATTATTCTGTTCTTCATAAAACGTACGGTAATGACTTCTTTTTTTTTTTTAATTTGAATGTAGCCTTTTGAGATTTTTTTTTAAGGGAGAAATCTAATGGGTTAGTAGAATTGGATACAAATAAAAAAAAAGTTAATTATTTATTTTTAAAGAAAATTTTCGCAACTAAATACTAATTTTTATAGAATATGTTGCCAATACAAGTTGTACTTGGATTATGGAGAACTGAGTGAAAGGAAAACAAGAAAAAAAAAATCTAAAGATTAAATAAATTCTTTCATATTCATAACCAATAAAAATTATCAGAGCTTCATTTCTTTTCCTTTATTATCCTTTAATTCAAATAACATCTTTCACTTTCATAATGATAGAAAATATATTTTAATTTTTAGCTCTATTGCTTGATGGAAACGAAGTAATAAAATAAAAATTATTTCAAGCTCTCTTATTAACACCATGTTGCAATAGGGGCACCTATCCACATTGATGTTGCATCAAAGTATAATCATTACGAAGGCTTTGCATCAAAATAAAATATCATCATGATCAACCATTAAGCACACTTCCCCTCTGAAAAAACACACGAATACCGTCAGATTTTTCAGCGGAATATTTTGCATTGGTAAATATGCCGATTGTATCGGCGTATAATGCGAAGGAATGATGATGGCGTTTTTTCCGGCGCATAGTGCGACGGAAAATTTCCGATGTCAAATGTGCCGGTCGCAACGTCGGAATATACCAGCATTTCATTGTTACCGACGCACTTTGCTGCGAAAATTGTCAGGCGCACTTTTCGGCGGATAATACGACGGTTATTTTAAACTCAACGACTTGTAACCGGCACAAAATGCATCGGGCATTATTCCAACGTCTCGGACGCCGGAAAATCTGCCGGCAAAAGCCCTATTTTCGAACCCGAGCCCATCTGGCTGCTCATTTCATTCGTTCATTTCTCTCGCATCTCTGGTGTCTCCCTCATCGCCCAGCGTCGCTCAACGTAGATCGACGTCGCCGAGCTGTGTTGACGTTCATCGGACGTCGCCGACGATCACCGCCTTCATCGCTGGCGAAAGCTCTATTTCGAACCGTGAGTTTCCGCCTCCCGTTCGCCTCCCTCACTTCGATTGTAAGTTTTTTTTTTATTCATGTAATTTCTTTTTAGACATTTGATATAGGATGCATATTGTCTATTATGGAAGTCATACATTTTTTGAGAGGTTTGATGGAGAAATATAGAGAGAGTAAGGAGGATCTATATATGATTTTTGTTGATTTAGAGAAAGCATATGATAAAGTTTCAAGAGGAGTGCTATTGAGAGTTCTTGCAAAAAAAAAAAAAGTTAAAAATGCTTATATTCAATGTTTTTTTATTTCTAAACTTTTCAAAATCAATTTAGATTCATGCGGGTAGGTCTATTATGGAAGCCATACATTTTTTGAGAGGTTTGATGGAGAACAATATAGAGAGTAAGGAGGATCTACATATGATTTTTGTTGATTTAGAGAAAGCATATGATAAAGTTTCAAGAGAAGTGCTATGGAGAGTTCTTGAAAAAAAAATAGTTAAAAATGTTTGTATTCAAAATATTAAAGATATATATGCATGAGCTATTACTTATGTTCAAACACAAGGTGGTTTGACCAAGTATATTCCTATTTTGTCTGGATTACATCAAGGATCTGCTGCAAGTCCATATCTTTTTGCTTTAGTCATGGACATTCTTAATAGGCATTTGCAAGAGGATGTACCTTTATAGCGAATAGTATATAACCAACCCACCCTTCTGTATAACCTATTCAACGGCTGCATGCATAAGGGAAATGCACGTTTGTGATACCTTAGTCGGGATGCATAGGGAAGTCAACCTACGAGCACGGAAGAACGTGGGTACCACTGACTGTGCTCGGACTGCTGGAGCCGAAACTGGTTGGGTTGGTGCTTTGCCGGGTCCAGGAAAAGTGTATTCTTTTTACTGATGATATTCTTCTTGTTGATAAGATTAGATAGGGAATTTAAGGTAAACTTGAATTATGGAGGTCAACTTTAGAGTCTAAAGGTTTTCGCTTGAGTAGATCTAAAACTAAATTTATGGAGTATAATTTTGGTGAAATTGAAGGGGATATTATCAGCAGAATTCAAGTTTGATGGTTGAAATGGAGGAATGCATCGGGCTTATTGTGTGGTAGAAAAGTCCCCCTCAAACATAAGTGAAAATTCTATAAGATGGTGGTGAGGCTTGCAATGCTTTAACGTGCAAAATGTTGGCCATGTTTGCAGGTGTGGAAATCCGATTGTTGGTTGGGAAGGCAAATTTTTTTTTGTTATTGCTACAGGTTTCCGGCGGATTTGGCGTCGGAAATGCGACGGAAATGACGATACAACAAATCGGTGCAATCATGCCAGCATTTTTTTTTCGCTGGAAAATAGCTGCGGCAAATGCGCCGGAAGCAAATCGTTCCTTTATTTACGGCGCATCTTACGGCTTCTTCTCCGCCGGCGTTTTTCGGCATACCCATAGCCCCGGAAACAAACCGTAGGTTTAGTTACGGCGAATCTGCGGCGTTTTATCCGCCGGTATTTGTCGTCGGATTTATACGTCGTAAAAGTCCGGCGTATATCGCGCCGAAATAATCGGTTAGGAAACAATGTTTTGGCCATCATATTTTGCTCTGGTAATGCGTCGGAGAGTGCGCCGGAAGGGTTTCCGATGTCTTATAAACATCGGAAAATATTTTCCGACGCGCACCAAACTGACGCAGCAAAATCCGACAGAAATGCACCGGAAACCAAGGCCTTCCGTAGGATTTTACGTGTTACTGGCAGATATTGTCCGCCGGTAATACCGTATTTTCCTGTAGTGTTCCAAAATCATGAAGAAAAATAAGCATGACCAACAAATTGAATGACTAATTTTGTATGTGCTTAAAATCAAGAGCACTCTAGATTTTATATGCGCTTAGTAGGACTTCCAAAGTAAGGGTTGAAGATTTTATTGAAGGTTTAAAACATGAATAACAACTTATATAAAATTAGGATACAAGTTTCAAGACATTATGTCTATGAAGAAGAAAAAAAATGAAATAATTATCATTATTCTACCTACTTAGAAAGGAGCATAAGTTTTAAAATGTTTTACAAAAACTTATTGAAGTTGGTGGGAAGCTTTTAGGTGAGATTAATGAATGAAGATGGCAATAAATCTTTAGTCTAATGTCTAAGAATATTATTGAAACTTTGTGGTGAAAAAGTGAGGGGTTTGGAGGAATTTGGTGGAGGGAATTTCAAGACTAGTCCAAATAAGCCTTTAGAAAATTCTTCGTGCTTATAGTTGAACTGAATGTAGTGATAAGACAAACCTACCAACACAAAAGGTGATTCAATTCAACTCCAAATGAGCATAAATTAAGCACTTAAAGCATAATTTAAAATCTTAGGATGTTAATTGGTTGGTAAATTGATCTCCAAATCTTGCTCCCTCCCTTGGAGTCAAATCAAGCATTTAAATGTGATGAATATAACAAACCAAAGATTATTTGATTTCAACATCATTAAAGCACTTAAATGCTTATTTTAAACTTTTGGGTCATTGTAGAATTGTAGTTGAGTGATGGATGTCACAGAATTGTAATCGAGCAATGGTGGTAGATGGATTATAGTTGGATGATAGTGATCGAAGGACTGATATTCAAAAGAAATTGTTTGGTCGTGAATGTCTGATTGTGATAGTCGGATGGATACGGTATGATACTGTGATTAGATAACATTAGTCTTATGTTTGAAGCTCTCTTAATATTCAAATTAATGTCCAAGTTGCCCTCATCTTTCATATAGAGAATGAGGTCCAATTAATAAATTATGAGTGTGAAGTTCTCTATAAATGTACCTAAAATTTAGAGCACTTCATTGGAGGCCTATATTGATCACGTTGATCAAAGACCCAAAAAACATCACTGTGGCATTGAAGGCTCTATTCTACAACAACTCTAGGGGCAGCTTGCAGCACTGTATCATGCACATCGCGATGTTGGGCACAAAAATTAAATTTTAAATTTTTTTTTAAATATCCCCGTAACCCACTACCCCTCCCTCCCTCACACTCATATTGCTTGGCCGGGAAGGAAGAAAGGAGGAGACGAAAAGAAGTAAGAGAGAGAGAGAGAGAGAGAGAGAGAAACTTCTTTGGGGCTTTTCTATATGTCATTCTCCTTACAAAAGTTGTTCTGCTCATAGTAAGTGACTACACTCTTACTCTTATTTTTAATGGTTTTGATTTCTATTATTTTTAGCTCCCCCAAATTAATAAAATTATATTTTTTCCTGATTTATTGAACTTTCACTATATAATTTTTGGTATATGACAGATATGAATTTTAATGAGCATTTTAACTGTAATATTATTGAATTTTATCGGAAAAATATATAGTTATGATTATTTAAAGTAAATGCCTAATGTATTTTTTTTTTTTTTTTTGCATTTTATAAATTAGTGCATTTCATACATAATATTCGTTGAGAAAAAGATTTGACATATATAAAATACATGAATTAGAAGCTTTGTGATCGGTCTAAATTTAAAAAAAAAAAAACTGAAAAGTTTCCTAAAACTTAGATCTTGGGTTGGTCTATCCCAATTCAACACAGTATGACCAGTTCGTCTTTGGGTCATATTTGACTGGGTTGTGACATATAGTCACTTAAATCATCCACATCATAAATCTAAAGTCATATATTGGGTTTCAAGATTTGGGTTCCACCTTCACATGGTCGCCACTATTTTGAAGATTTTTATAAATCCACTCCATGAAACTCTGGTCCAAAGCTTCTAAACTAATTAATAATGCCAACCTCCAATGCCATTCCCCCGTTTAGAAGCCAAACCTTAGGCCTCCACCAAATTTGCTATCAAACACATGGTCGCCACTGAATGATCCACTAAGGAAAAGTTTTCTTCATTTGACAATTAGGTAAAATCTTTTTCCTCTATCAATTTTCTTTTAATGTAGTTTATTTATATATTATATAATAGGTTTGCTTTGTTAGAGGGTGGTATTCTAAGATAAACACGTTATTCATCCAATTAATTGACTCTATAGACTTGACTTAGTCGTTTTTCATATATTCCAATTATTTCCTTGCACAACATGCCATCTAAATCCGCAAGATTGGAGGCAAGATTATAGATAGGGGTGTAAATATTTGACACGACACGAAAATCCGATCCGAAAATTTCTGGTTTGACCCGACCCGATTTCAAAATGGGTCGGGTTCTAGAAATCGACCCGTTTGAAAAACAGGTCAGGTTCGGGTTGACCCGACGGGTTGCTCGGTCAACCCGCGAACCCATTTAAAATCAACTGCCCGTACTGCCCCGCCTGCCCGCGACGCACCAGCGCTCGCCTGCGAAGCACCAGCGCTCGCCCGTGCGCACCGCGCTGGCCCGCCCTCGTCCACGCGCACCGCGGCCCCCCGCTGCCACTCGCGCACCCGTTTCAAGACAACCCTTGTCGGGTCGGGTCAACCTAGCAACCCACCGGGTTAGGCCCGGGTTCGGATATTCGACACGTTTACCTACCCGGGTCGGGTTAGAGTCGACCCGTTTGAACCCGGGTCATTTCCGAGTTCGACCCGAACCCGACCCGTGACCCAAAATTGACACCCCTAATTATAGAGGACCTTAATTGATCATAATGAGAGGTTTGATGAAGTCCAAAACTTTTATAAACTTAATTCTCTTCCTTTCAGAGAGAGAAAGAGAGAGAGATTATATAATTTGCCCGTTTTAAAGAGGATTGCGAATTTCAAATAAGAATAATTTTCATGAATCACAACAATCAAGTAAAAGCTTAAATATGACGGGTCACCTTTGCTAAAAAAAACAAAATAGTATGATCTGTCGCTTCAATTTTGCTTTCCTTGAAATAGGCCACAGAAAATGATTGCAACGCCCATATAATAAACGAGCAGGTACCACATAAGAATTAACAATTTTTTAACTTTTCCATATCGAGAAATAATGAAGTTTCATCATTTTGATTGCCATCAGCGAAAATTATTACAAATTCACCCTTTCTTTCTTATTTAATTCATATCGAAACAAAAATACTATTTTGAAAATTAGGGATATTTAACTGGACAATTAATGTTTTAATAATTTTGTAAATTAAAATATTACTTCAATAATTGATTTTTTTTTTGGTTTGGCTTGATGTTTTAATGAGCGTGAATTTATGCTGAAATTCCTTCCTTTTTCAACGGGAAGTCCAAAAAATCTTGTCTTATAGTAGAAAGTGTAAGTGAATAATAAGCCGACACCTATCGATGCTTAGCTTGGTTGGTGGGCTCAATACCCCTCGAGCGGCAGTGCCTCTTAAGTGGGGTCCAATCAAGTGCGGGCTAGGAGATTTACGGGGTGGGTGCCTCTTCTGGATCAGTTGAAGATTAGTCACGCTGCTAAGAGCCCTTTCGGAGGTAGCAGCGAGTGAATACCCTGTTTCAAGAAAAAAAAAATAAACCGACTCGTAAGATGTCTCGAGGTTGGAACTATAAATGACTCTTGAGTTGAACTCGATGAACTAATCAACCAAACTCTAACACGCCTCGTTATCTCCTAAATCAGCTCGTTTAAAAAATAATAATATAAAATCCATTTAAAATATATTAGTATTTAAACTTTAAGAAAAAATTTTAAAATTACTTAACAATAAAGCTCACTTCATTATATTAAATCATTGCTTACTATTTTTTTTTCTAACTTCTCATTCTTTTAATTATATTCTTATAATAATTACTTAAAGTCAAAATTATTTTTTTTGCTCTTTCTTATTATAAATGAATGACATCGGACCGGAGGGGGTTCGATGAATCCACGTTGATGATCTGGTGGCCATGTCCTGATACATATCCAAGAACTCCTTGGAAGAAATCACACCAGAATAAAATTCAGGATACGAAAAGACACAAAACTCCACACAAATATTATTCATCTCAAAATCCCCCCCTTTCAATCGATGTCTACATGTATATATAGACAAATATAGCAACATAATAGGCTATATGCAATAGAAGAAAGCATTAATCATCATATACAGCCATATAAACTACCAAACTGGATTAATCTAACCTAAAGTAATAAAATTAAACAGCTCAGCTCCGGCGTCATAATATCAGGGTAGGAGGAACTTCAGGCTCATAAGAAGATGTCCGGTTGTCCACCCTTAGGAGGTGGTTTGGGTTGACCAAAACGATCTGGATATTTCAGCCCGGTTAGCCTATTTGAATTCGATTAATTAATCAAATACAAATTGAAGTTAGAGAAAAACTCAAACTCAGCTCGACTCATTTAAATTTACACGTCTATCTAATAGTGACGAATAAGCGGTAATTAAATTAATATAATAGGTTAAAATTAAGTATTAAAAAAATCTTTTTTTATTTATTGAAATCACTATTCCCTCAAATAAACATACAAGTTTCATTATTGTCGGAACACAAATAATGGTGGTAGTGAAGTCCAGCTATAGTTAACTATTTCGTGGTTGCTTTCAACTTTCCGGATTGCTTGGATCCCAAATAAGCACTACAATTTCCCAGAGTTGTAGCTTAATCAACCTCTCAAGCTAATTAATACAAGTCGATGAGAAATTTCGTTCCTGTAATTTGACCCTTTTGACAAAAACATTCAACCAAAACTATTGGGTTGGAATTTATTAAAGAACCCATTAGTCCTTGGCCACAAAAACGCATGAAAGCAAGAAGAAAGGTCAAACAATGACCGTGAATTGGGCAGGGATATGCTCAAATGCTGACAACTCTTATGAGATATTTGGCTAATCGGTCGGCCAAATTTTACTATTTTTTTTTTAATTTGTTTTAATCATTGATCATTTGAAATTGTCTTATGTTATTTTAATAGTAAAAATATTAAATAAAATGCAATTTTTTTTACTATTGGTAGCATTTTGAATTTTATAAATTAAGAAAAAAATATAGTTCCATGTGAAATTTAAATTGAGGGTTGTAAGGAGGCCTCCCCTTCTTAGAATTTAAGAGCTTTGAGCCTATTTTTTTAATCTAATCATATAAAGCTACTATTCTAGCATTGTATTGTTCCAAAACTCGAAGCTACAAGAATGCCAATCAAGTAAAATTATTGTGTGCGGACACTGAATATCGTCTGAAGACAAATACAAATGTGCTACATCACCATTTTACTGTATTACGGCTCGATACTGCTTGGTACCGCCTCTATGTACCACAGCATGCGGACATATAGCTTTGTCCGACATCCACACAGAATAATTTTTCTCAAATAAGTCATGAGACATAGTAGACCGCCCTAGAGAGTGGAGCTAGATAGTTTTATTTCTTTTTTGTTAACTACAATAGTTGTATCACTTGGGATGATTTTCATGAATTGTATATAAAACATAGTGAAGTGAGATTATGAATGAGAGAGACAAAGATCAATAAAATTTCTCCCATTTTCATAACGAATTTTTTAAGGCGATGTAGTTCTATGATTTTTTTTTATCAATTTCAAAATTTTCTATATTAAATTCTGATTTTTTTTCTGCTGCATTTGTTTTCGCTGTGGTGTTTATGCTCAATAAAATAACATTCAAATTTAACATAAAAAATAAAATAACATAACATGAGGGGCACAAGCCATTGCAAACCAAACAGTTCTATAAAATACAAGAACAAGCTTGGCATATAAAAACTACATAATCTGTTAATTTAAACTTTATATAAAGAAAATCTAAAAATTTAAAAAAAAACGTCACCACCCAAAAAAAAAAAAGGAAAAAGCCAAGACATTTCCATGCTTCATAATGATTAGGAAAAAAGAAAAAAAATAAAGAAGGGAGGAAGAAGCCAAGGTTAGGGGATAATAAAAGCCCTTCGGAAAGAAAATATTTACAAATGATGCCATGGGCAAGCGTAGTAGCGTTCAGGAAGCCGCCGACGGCTGGCGTGCAAAAGGGTAGAACCGGGGTTTAGGGAAGAGAGAAGTAACGAAGGGGACTGGCGGCTTATCAGAGCCGGTCGGAGGAATTGAACCGGCGGGCGGAGCGGCGGTTGAAGCTTGGTTGGCAGCGGCGGCTGAGGAAGAATTGGAGGAGACGCGCTCGCAGGAAGGACACATGGAGAGAGTGGTGGCCGGAAGCTGCATGTAAAAGGGTTGTGAGGTCTTGAGGGCTCGAAGCTCCGAGAGCTCTTTTTGAAGGCGACGGTTGTCGTCTCTAAGCGTTTCGCAGCAGCGCTTGAGGTATTCACAGTCCACCTCTGTTTGCTTAAGCTTGGTCCTGCGTCCATCAAACATTATTATGATTATACGTATCCTTTTGCAGAATAAAGATGAAATACAAAAAAAAGATAATTTTTTTGTGGATCTCTCTCTTTCTCTCTCTCTCGGAACAGGGAGATGGCAGAAAGGACACTTTTTTACAGGATTTCTTTAAAGTTTTGTTTCAGGGCAGACAATCATAATCTCTATCGAACAGAAAACTTCCTTAATTCTCCGGCTACTAAAGTATAATTGGAACCAGCAAATCCCCTCCAGAGGAGTCTTTCTACCTTGAAACGTATTAGTGGATTCGGAGAGAGAGAGAGATTTGACAGAGAGATCAGCATACCTTGCACGGCGGTTTTGAAACCAAACTTCAACCTGCCGGGGCCGGAGATTCAGCTGCTTGGCAAGAGCAAGCTTCTGTTTCTGAAGCCATAGACAGAAAAAAAGATTGAAACTTTTAATATGCTGAAAAAAGTTTAAAGAAGAATATTTCAGACGAGATAGTGGTAATCATACCGGGTTGAGGGTGCTGTGCTCTTTGAAGCTCTCCTCCAGGAACGCAGACTGCTCTTTGGACAGCCGGAGCTTCTTCCTCGACCCGCCGTTGTCTTCTTCATCGCTTGCCCTGGACGATGTCCTCTCCAAATCCCCCGCCGCCGCCGCCGACATCCCAACTCCACCGGCGAAATCCACGTGGAAGGATGAAACCGTGCTGTTCGGTGATGACGACATAGCAGCCGCCTCTTCCGCCGATGGCACCTGGTTCACATCCAAAACCCTAGCCGTCGCCTCCAAATTCCCTAATTTTACCCGAATCTAAGTTAATAATCAATATTTTACCGTGCTAAATATACCGAAAGATAACAATAAAACAGAGTAATCCGCATGAAAGCGAGCAGGCTATGAAGCAAAAACGGCTGAAAAATGTAAAGATCGATCCATGTTTCCACATCATTAATGAATAAAGTTTTCTAGCAGTTTTTAGCGTAGTAAAAAGGAAACCAAAAAAAAAATCTCATCTTTTAGAACATACTGTTCTCCGTCGACCATGGAAACCCCATTTCCTGGCGAGGAAGCGGCACAAGCGGAAGGAGATTAAGCTGAACCGGCGAATCCACAGACCTTCTTCTCTTCTCTCTCTCCTCCATCTCCCAGTTTCTACCTCCACCTATATCTTCTTCATCCTCTTCCCCTCTCCTCTCCCGCCCACCTCCTAGCTCCATGCAAAATCCCAGCTTCAATTTCGTACTCGGCCTTCCTCTCTCGCCGACGATCTTCTCCGCCGGCGGCTCTCCCAAGCTCAGCGCTAGCTCCATCTCAGAAAGATTATAAAAAAAACAAAAAACAGAAACAAAAAAGCAATAATCACAGGAAGAGAGAAACAGAGTAGAACGTTTATAGCCTCCCCGAGATCTTATAGAGAGAGAAGGAGAGATTAATCGATTGCAGCAGGAGAGCAAATGAGTTTGACCGACAAACCCAGGTTGACAAAACACACGTGACCCGCAAAAGGGAAGCAAAAGCGATTTAAAAACGATAAAACAAAATTACAAAAAACATTAAACAAACAAGAAATCAGCTTTTATACAGAAAGCTAATTCCCTGATTTTTCATATTTTTTTTTCCTTATTATTATAGTGGATCTCTTAATTCGATCGACTAATTAATATATTGCCGTATAAAGATAGTTTTGCAGATCAGCCCTGCAGTAGTACATATTTGCAGCAGGGGACAAATGACGGACACAAATATCGACGTAAGAATCCCAATTAATTTATTATTTGTCTTCCTGCTATTTTAATGCTTCTGAAGTGGCGCATTAAAAAAAACATTTAATTCGTGGACAATAGTGGCGAGGCGGGACAAATAGATAGGCAACAGGGTTGGTCACTGGCTGCAATCATAGATGATGATAGCAACTGTTGCATGCAAAGTATCGGGTGGGTTGATTTGGGAAAATTATTTTCGGCAATGCTACAATTTATGATTTAGTTCTCACTTTTTTTTTTTTCTTTTTGCAATTAAATGGTTTTCAATGCAAGAAAAATTAGGTCAAAATTTTGAATTATTTTTAAATAAATATAATATAAATTATTAATGTGATACGCTTACTTAAAAATAATTGAAAGAATATGATCATAATGTTTTAATCATTTGAGGTACACTTTTTTTCATATTAAAACACTGCAATTTTAAAATTGTTGAACTTCTTAAATGATATAGATTCTAATTTTTTGAAATTATTGTAAAAAGCCGTTGTCAAATAGAAATTATGATTGTGATTTGAAAAACAGAGCATTAAGGAAACAGTTCTAAATGAAGCCACAAAATAGGGGTCGCCATAGATCAAATACTTTCGTTTGATTAAGATTCGATAAATGCTATGCTCTATAAATAACCGAGCTCAGAGGCTCATGAGTTCGTTGTTATTTGAGTCAATAAATTGCATAAGAGCTAATTATAATTTTACTCAATTGCTTGTAGGTAGGGTCATTTAATAAATGCAATTATAACATACTTCAAGAATATTAAAATTATGGCATTTGGTTGAAAATTGTAAAAACTTTTTAAGTTGTATTTCACATTTTTCTCTCTTTTTATTAATTTTTATCCATGCAAAAAAATTCCTCTTATCTCTATTATTTCCCCCTAATTTCTAAGTAAGAAAAAGGACTAATATATTTAAATATTAACCAAATAGTATATTTTACAATTTTATCTTTTAATGCAGTGAGGAATTATTTTTCTCAATAAGATTTCCTATCCAATCAAACTTTTGATTTTTTATATCATATAGCATTACTCAAATATTTGTAATGGTAAGCGAGTTTGTATATTTGATCAAAAAGTCCATTTTTGTTTATATAAACTTTATTTATTAATATAATTCATGTTAAAAAAGAAATTACTTTTTGTCACAAATTTTATGTCACCATCCACTATCATCGTCCCGAGAAATTATTCTATGCGGACTCCGAATGTCCAGAGGCTAATTAGAAAACGCCACATCACCTAGTACACAGCCACGGTACACGTCAAAAAAGTAACGTGTATGGGGCATTCTGATTCGCGTCTGAACAACAACTACATCCGCACAAAAAAAATTAACTATCATCGCCCCCCAACTGTAGACTAATATCATTATTAAGCTTTAAATTATATTCATTTTACTTCAAACAAAACAAAATATGTATCACATGTATTAATTTTATTCTCATCCAAATAAGTCTAAATATTTCAATATATTCATTTTACATTTGCATTTTATTTTATATTCTATTTTCATCCAACAAAATTGTCCTAATTCTTTTAGCACAATCACTTAATTTAAGCCATGAAAAATTTGCTACTTACTTTTAATCAATACTAATAACCTTAAATAACATCATCAGTATAGCCTAAACCCATCTTAGGCTAATCAAATCATGAGTTATAGGGATAATTAAAGCTTAAGATATAATTACTAAACCTAAGAAGGATTAAACATTTTTAAAGTAGGTATAGTCCTCTCCTTTATGCAATCTCCTCCTAGCATCATTCCATCCCCCCACTTGGCTATCATGCTAAGTGCATGTAGCTAATCTCCATCTTTAATTAACCATGGTTAACCTTAACCATGGTTTAACCATGGTTTAAGAAGGATTTAGAGAAATAAGCTAAGATAGGAAGGGAAAGGCTAGTCAAAATTGCTCAAAGGCATAACTACTAAGGTTCAGTCCCATGTGTGTTGGGGAAGATGAAATATGACTGACCATCCAATTTATTTAAAATGTTGACTTGCACAGGCTTTTTTAAGATTTTTGTTGTGAGCAATCGAATGAACTAAATCAGATAATTTTTTTTTTCCTGGAACTGTAACTTGATATATAGATTCCATTAAAAATAGTTACATAAAAATTTTCATACCATTTCCTAATTTAAAAAAAAAAAGCAAATAACATCTATTTTAGTTCAATTAATGATCAGTTGATTTCAAAAAAATATAAGCACACCATAAAATCTTCAAGCTCTAGAGATCATTTTTTTAACATAAACACAAACTTTATTAAAACTAGAAAAGGAGTACAAGAAATATAGGAACGAAACGATAAAAAAACTACAGAAGATACAAAGGAGTTACAACCCAACAGGCTCAGTAATTGATCGAGGCTTCCAACTACACTGAAGTCAGGCAAAGACCATCCAGTTTAGTTTAGAGAGTAGTAAAACACCAAGTAGCCAACCCAACCGAGCAAGAAACTCACCACCAAAGGTTGCCACGAGCCACTGCTACGAAGTAGTGAGCCCCAACCACATCATTGCCCAGAAAACAAAAACGACCAACTGTAAATTTAAAACGAAGCTCCAGTAAACCGGCAAAAACCAAAGGCCAACCAATGCAAAAACCAACAACCATAGAAAAGCAGCAAAGACAACCGAGAACAGTAGCACCAACCACAAATTATTTCTTCTCACGTTTACCAATCCCACGAGAGAAATCAGAAACAACAGGATGATCATTCTGCAAAGTAAAATCAACCCCAGGTTCATCATCCCCACTAGCCTCCGAAGATGAATCGGATGAGCATTAAAGTCAATCTAGTAGCATCCTAACACTCTCCCTCGAATTGGCACCCACATGAGCAACCAAAGCCTTATGTGATAATAAATTAACAGGGACCTCAACAAAATGACCAATTACAGTTGGTGTAACCAGAGAAATAAAAGTAGGAACAACACCACTAGCAAATCCCTCACTCACCATACCCGACGGTGTAACCGATCTATTCCCACCCAAATTAACCGAAGAGTAAGGCAGCCGAGACCCAGGGGAAAATTCATTAGGGATGTCAGACTCACCAGAATCCTCCACAACCCACACCAGGCACCTCATTACCATTCAAAAAGCATGAGGCAGACGCAACACCCACAACAGGACAAGAATTAACATCACAACCTAAATGACCACCAACACTAGCATAAGCCCAAGGGTCCTGAATAGAAGGTAAAACCCCAGCCACAACATCCTCAGAAACCTTCATAGTAAACCCAGTGGCTACAAACTCATCAACAGAAACCACATTGTTCAACGAACTAACAGGCAAAGGGGCATGAGAAACTGGCACCAGAGACCTTATTTCATGAACAGGAGGTACAAATAGAAAGGCATCAGGAGACAAAACAGCTACAACATCCTCAAGATTACCAATGACACAATCCAAAACCTGCTCCGCAGTCTCCATCACAGAAGGAACAACAGCATTTTCAACCAAAGAGGGGACTAAATTAGAGCTCGGGTTAAGAGTAGCATTAGGGAGAACACTCCAACGAGGACGACATTTACCTGGAACATGGCCACCACTTATAAGATGCACAGAAATGCATCTAACACAACCTCCTACACACACCCTAAAGTTTCAGATTCTAACTAGACTTGATAAGATAGGATTGAGTTATATCAAGCTCCACTAAGACACAGGCAATAGATGGTCAGGAACCAACAGAAGTAACTTCATCAATTTTCAACGGCTTACCAAAAATAGCACCAATGCCGTGAAGAACATGAGGGGTGCATAGATGGAGATGAAGATGCAGAAAAGATATCCATATCGATATAACAGGCGACTCAACACCAACGTCCAAGCAAGGCGACCACTTCGTTAATTTCGTATAGCAGTTGAAAACAAGATAAGATCTATGGCAAAAAACCCTATAATAGTCTAGGTCATTAGCTAATTTGATCAGAATGTGTGAATGATCCAGCAAGGTAACAGAGACTTCGCCATTTAGCTTTAGGTTAAAAAAATTTTTGAATGGTGTCAAGAGAAGACCTCTTAGAAGGGAAAAATCCAACTAAAGAAAATTGAAATGGGATAGCCAGATCCTTGATTTCTTGGTCATAAATCTAAAGTAATGGCAAGCCATGGAATGTAGAAGTCCGTAAATTCAAAAAAGAAGAAGACGAAGAAGATCCAACGAGCGCATCTAAAAAAGAACGCGAATGAGAAAAACCCCCAAGAAATTAGGGTCACGCAACTTATTCGATGCCATACCGGCACCTCCAGAGAGAAATCGATAAAAAGAATCGAGAGAAGAAACGAGCAATCACCAAAACAAGCAGGATACAAAGAGAAGAAGAAAACTTCCTTGAAATCCAGGAGACCAACCGGCGAGGAAGCCTCAGCGGGGCGGGGAGAACCTCGGTACAGCCCAATAAAAGAAATCCTAGCAGAGGGAAAGAGCCCGAAGGGAGCAATCAGCTCTAGAGATCATTAGTTTCATACTTAATGACTTTTTAAAATTAATTTTTCATTAGTTAAAAAACATCATTGCATGAACTATGATGAAATTAATTTTTCATTAGTTAATATATATACACACACACACACGCGCGCGCGCGCGCACACGCACACATTCTCAAATATTTTGAGAATTTTCTAATTATTTGATATTTTTTATAATTTTCGTCGTGCGGTATGTTCATGAAAATATGTAATAATATTTAGAATATTTTTAACGCGATTGAGAATGTTCAGCGTACTTACATTCAACACTTGCATTTATATACAAGTTTAGGGTTGTTAGGTCATTGTACTTGTGCCTTAGCTTATATACTTGATTGATTTGGATATCAATTTAGTAACCTATAGTCAAGTTTAATTGACATGGATCAAGTACTATATTGCACTTATTTAGTACATTAGTTAGTCCATCACAATTGGTATGTTAGCTAATGAGGAACTACACATCTTAATATAGCCTACCTAATATTCTAAAAATATATTACGTAGCTCCTTGTAGGCCTAGGTAAATTTGTATATCACACCACTGTGAAATACTTCTAAAGATTATCGTGAACTACCTTATTAAAGCATTTGCATGCATTTTATCGCTTTGATTAATATATTGGCATAATTTTTGTATAATTATCTAATAATACTCCCATGTCTAAACTTCATTTTTACTTGTGATTGGAGAACACTAGTCGTATGCCAGTGGTCGAAGGACCATGATTGGCTGACAATGATTGAATGATTGTAGATGAGTGATAGTGGTAGAAAGACTATAATCAGGTGATTGAGTCTAGAGGATTATAGTTGACAATAGTGGTTAAAGGATTGTAATCCGACGATGGTTTTTAGAGGATCATAATAGATCAGGGAAAGTCAAATGATTGTATTTAGGCGATGGAAGTCATAAAACCCTAATTAGATGATGGTGGTTAAAAGACTAAAGTTGGGTGACAACGATCAAAGGATTGTAGTTTTTCAATAGAGGTCAGAGGAACATTGTCAGGTAATAGTGGCTTGAAAATCGTAATCATATAATAATGGTTGGAGGACCATATTGGTGATGGAGATCAGAGTACCAAATTCGGGTGATAATGGTTAGGGGACTATTATTTGATGATGATGGTCAGAGGATCATAATTGGATGGCGGTGATTAGAAGATCACAATCAAGCAACGATGTTCTAGAGGCTATAGTAGAACAATGGTGGTAGGGAGGCCATAGTCGAGCAACTGTGGTCGAAAGACCATAGTTGGGTGAAAGTTGTTAGGAAACCATAGTCGAATGGTAGTGGTCAAAATATTATAGTTAGAGGACCGTAATCTTGCGATCTTAGTTGGATTGTATTCATGTAATGGATGTTGAAGGACCTTATTTGGACAATGATTGTTGGAAGATCATAGTTAGTCAACTATGATTCAAGGATCGTAATTTGACAATGGTGATTGAAGGATCATAGTCGAGTGATGATATTCAAAGAACCGTTGCCAGCGATAGTAATCAGAGGATTGTAGTTCGATAATAGTGGTCTCCTGATTGAAGTAGGGTAATGGTAGTCTGATGATTGTGGTGGATAGTGACAATTGAGTGGGGGTTTGATGATATAGCCTGGGTGGTGGTCCAACTGTGGTGTTCTAGTGAAGCTCCAGGATTCTTCAAATCTTTGAGTTCTCTTATTCACAAGCAAATGTCCAAGCCCTCTTTCATATAAATAAAGATGATTTATTTATATATTTTTAAGATTTGTATGCCCTGCAAATATAATCAAAATCCTAAACACTTCATCAACTGATGTATATTGATTTTCTTAGCTATACACCATTTTCTTAGCATTTAAGTGACTTAATGATGTCAGAATTAAACAAATTATGATTTTATGAATTAGTCTTAGTAAGATGCTTGATCGGACTATAAGTATGTGGTATTTGGATATCATTTGGTCTTCTAATTAGTGTGTTTAATTTGCCTATTGTGCTTCAAGTGCTTGATATGGGCTTATTTAAACTCCATGTTGGACCACTTTCCGTGTCTTTGGATTTGTCTTATTTAGACGTTCAATTTGAGTATGATTTTGCTAAAATTAGAGTTCAAATGATATCGAACTTGTTTTTTAAAGTTTTAATTTCAAATATACATTGAGATATTCATGGAAAATCAAATCTATTTTTAATGATATATCAAATTATATATTATATTTGTTACAAGTTAGAAAATTTGAGCCAGTGGAAAGTATTTTTAATTTTTAAAATCTCAACATTGTATAAAAATTCAACACGCACAAAAAAAAAAGACTATAACTTTTTTATGTGAAAAACTTGCATTACAGGAAAATCGCCTATTACCGGCGGCTTTCCGACAGATTTTTTGGCGGATTTCCGACGGATTACAATGAAATATTTTTGATATTTTTTTGCAGATTTTTCGATGGACTTTTTGGCGAATTCTGACAGATCTCCTGGGCCGGGCGCGGATTCGGGTTGATTAGCGGCTCACGCGGGCCAGTTCGGGCTGGTGGGAGCCACGGATTCAGGCTGGCAGGCTCGCCGACTGGCAGGAGGCGTGGGTTTGGGCTGTTGGTAGCGGGTTCAAAATCTGGCTGGCAGGAGCAGGTGGCAAGAGGCGAGTTCGGGCCTACATTTTTAGTTTTTTTTTTGTTTTTTTTTAATTCTGACAATTTTCTGACGGCCAAATTTCGCTCGAAAAATTTTCCGGCATTTTTTTGTTTCGTCAGAATTATTTTCCGGCGCTCGTTTTATCGTTAAAATATTTTCACCGAAATTCTGCCGGAAAAATCCGTTGGTAATACATGATTTTCCTGTAGTGTTGAAAAAGGGAAAAACTAAGGGTCCAAGCCTTGATGAAAAATTCACTATATATCTGAAGATAGAAGAATATTTTCTTCCTCACAATTGAAGAAGAGAGTTAAGATGCTTGATTTATGCAATGGGAGTTAATAAAAATTAAGTATTCATTAATAGATAATTAACTCCCAACAACAATGCTTAATTTCATCATCCACATGCTGACAGTTATACCCAACATCAGGTTTAAATCTTATCAAAATTTTGGAGATTGTGGTGCTTACTAGCGGTGATCATCAGGCATGATTGTGATTGTTAGGGGAAATAAGTGGTGGTGATCATCGACTGCGATAATTAGAAAATGCAAGAGAGCTGTCTAGTTTTCTCCTTTCCTCTCTCCTCATATGGAAAATAATGAGTCTCATTTATAGGTTTTTTTGTATGAGCATTTTGGTAATTTGAACTATAATTTTAAACACTCCATCATATGGTCAATATCGATTCTCTTGATCAAAAAGTATTTTTTATCATTTAAACATATTAATGATATCAAAATTGGATGATCTTGGAGTTATTGGATTCATCTTGCCGAGCCACTTCATTCGGCTATAATCATGGCAAATTTAGAGTTTAGATAATCATTATTTTAATTTTAAAAATTATATTTCAAAAATTACTTCAAGAAGCGTGATGATCATAGCAAAAAAAATAAATTTTAAAATCCATTCAAATTTATATTTTGTCCAAATATTCATATGCAAAATTTTAAGGGTGTGAATATTTGACCCGACTCAAATCCGAAACCTTAACCTGTCTGTAAAATCAGGTAGAACTAGGATCCACCCATTTATATCCGGATCAATTTGAGTTGGATCCAAAATTCAACTCAGATCCTTTGATCTGTTTTGACATCCCTACAAAATGAAATTTATTCATGTCGAAATGGCGAAATTGCCCCGTTCATCCCCACTCGCGAGACTGCAAAATCAAATCAAAGGTGTATAATGAGTTTATGACTAAAATTAAAATACGAATATTTAAATTACTATGAAATGGGTGCTCGACATGATTGCAATGAAGACGGAAGTCGATGGCATAAATGTTATGCGAGCGGGCAATGGGCATCGCCATCATGAATGTCTCCTCATTCATCATATTCAATGCGCTACGCCAAGCAGTTAATGATGCTTGTGATGATCATGTAAGCGCCCTGATATCCAATCATGCTCTTCACCTTTTTCTCCTCCCTTATTTAATCGTATGTTTTTTTTTTTAAATAAGCATGATGTTTAATTTAAATTAGAAATATGAGTAGCGCACTAAAAAAAAGTCAAATAAAATGACTCATTCCATTGAATGCACTAAATTATTTGATATATTTAGAATAACTCAAACAGTTTGGCACATTACTGCAGTATTTTTAGAATTTAGTCTGATAAAAACACAAAATGATTTGATGTTTTTAAATAATTTAGTTCGGTTGATTGCGGTGAATGCACCAAAATTTTAAAATCATTTGGTGCATTATTTAGAATATATCATTCTGTTTTGGTAGTTAGCTTCTTTTAAATTTTTTTTAATATTATGCTCTTATTCTTATTTAAATTAACCACCATGCTCCGTCTTTAAAAAACTCCATAAGCCGCAATTATGGGCAATTAGAGGATTTGAACATGAGTCATGTGGGAGGAAAGGCTTCGCTCAACCAGCGAGCTGCACTCGCGATCCCATATCTAATATATTTCATCATGTTTACGGGGGAAGAATTTTTTGGGGGAAAATTAGGGCAATAGCCTATTCATTAATAAAAAAAGAGGATTACAAAATGGAGAATATTATAGTGTAACAAGAAAAAACTATGAAGGGCTTTTACAAAAAAAATTTTGAAAAACTCCAAAAAAAATTCCCAACAAATCTGTCCCAAACGAAGTCTTACTCTTTTGACGTCTCAATGATTTTTTTTTCAATAATAATGTGGTTTAGAAATTATTGACTAATATCAACTAAAGAATTTTTCTTAAGGAAAAATTGGTTAAAGTTTTAAGAAATTTTATAAAGGAACTTCATATCAAGAGGAGCCTCTATAAAAAATTTCTCTTAATTTTAATGAATTAAATACTCATAAGTAATTTTCAGAATTTATAATCATCAACTGGATATATTTTATAAAGTCACTATTCTTGAATTTTCTACTCTAATCAAATAATAATATTTGAACATGAAAAATTTTAAATAAGATTTCTAGTGATGTTGAATGTCACTATTTAAAAGTTTAAATGCCCCACACATTCCTCTTAAATGACTATTTATATGTTTACATCTAAATATCTATAAAAAAATAAATGCCTCTTCACATGCTCAAGAGGGCTATAACTTTTTTTTTTTGTTTTTTTTTTTTAAGATCTAAAGATCAGATCATAAAATTTAGGCCATTTCTCAATTTATGCGTGTCATTCTTGCGCATGTGACTTGCTAATCTTCTATGCATCGTTCCAATTTTATCAGATGTCTCTGAAGAGACAAAAGAGGGCTATAACTATTTGGCTAAACAAACGATGAAACCAATGTCGTCTTTCTACATGGCTCTGAGCCTAATTTCGAGTTTATATTTTTTACTCCGCATCTTAATATTAAAAACTTAATTTTGGCACTTTCAATACCCAAGTGTACGCTTTGAACAATTTCAAATAATTTGGGATTATTTGGAGCAAAATTTTATAACAACTATAAAAATAAAATATAGTACTTAGATCTATGCATGTTATAAAGTTTATATTGAATGTGAGGTCTAAAAAGCCAAATAATAATCCTCTATTTAATCATGATTTAATTGGCCCAAAAATATTGATAGCATCTAATATATAATTAATATTAATAAGTATGCCAGCATTAAAAAATTTTAATTTTTTAACACTTAATTAGCTCATATATGCAAGTTATTAATTATATATTATAAAATGACTTTATGAGCTCAATATTCATTATCAATGTGGAATAACATTAAGGGTGTCAAAAGTTGACATGAACCAAAGCCCGACCTGGACCCAATTAAAAAAATTCGGGTTCAGGTCAATCCGTTTGAGATAAATTATACACTACATACTAAGGTATTAATGAAGTCAAGTAATCCAGGTTGAATATCTTAATGCATTATTATAAACTATTTTGCATGAAATCTTATGAGACTATTCTAGATATATATAGTAGATTTATTTAAATAGTGACATCATTATACGTCTTAGGTAAAGAACTTTCAAATCTTGAAAAAATCAATAAAATTTTATGTTGTCTACTTGATAAGTTTGATGTCAAAGTTATTGTTGTTTGTGAATCGAAAGATTTGAATGAATATTCCACTGATAATTTGATTGGCTCACTCATTGCCTATGAGCAAAGTTTGGGTCAAAGATGTTTGGATGTAGGTGAAATAATAGTGCTAAAAGCTTAATAGATGGATAAGAATGGTTTAGTAGATAATGAGCAAGGAGATAACCTTAATAACAAGTGAATTTGAAAAACTACTGAAGCATAAACATAAGCATCAACAAAAGTGGAATAAATATAAAAATTATAACAATGCTAAGATTTCTTTTGACATTATTTACTTTGAGGGTAGGAAATTTGAACATATGAAAAATAAATGCCCTAATTCAAAAACTCTTCCATCAAAGTAAAATGATAAAAATAAATAAATTATAATAAAGGCAAATAATAAAAAGGAGCGATCATGATTAATGAGAGATCGTGGTCAGAGGAACTATAATCGATGGGCAATGAAAGTCAGAGAGACTGTAGTCAGAGGTAACAGTGGTCGGAGGGACTGTATTCTGTAGGCAATGGTGGTCAAAGGGAACGTTGTTGACGGATGATGAAGGTCGAAGGGATCGCATTTGACAGGCAAAGGAGATTGAAGGGACAGTAGTATGCGGGTGATGAAAGTTGAAGGGACTGTAGTCAGCGGGCGATGGTGGTCAGATTAGTATGTTGATGGCAGACGGGCGGTGTTAGTGGTGAATGGTGGACAGGCAGTGGTCCGACAACTTTTGGTGGATGGGCTGTGGATCGACTATGGTCAGCTGATAGGATGTGGCCAACAAAAGTTCGTTGGTGATAATGCTTGGGTAAAACTCTAAGATCTTTGAAGCCTTAAAGCTCTGTCCAATCTCCAAATAAAAGGTCTAACCCCCCCCCCCCCTCATGAAGAGAATATGAGCCTATTTTAAATTTTTTAGAGTGGCAGACCCATAAATATGTAAAAGATTTAGGGTAAATTCGAAGTGCTCCATCAAGTATTTAAGTGTCTTAATAATGTTAGAATTAAGTGTTCTTAGACTTATTGGATTCATCACGTCAAGCCAATCACATTCTATATTTTGATATCTTCTGGACATCCAAATTTTGTTTTGAATTTTTCAAATGTGCTTCAGTCCCTTAATTTTGGCCCATTTATCCTTGTATTGGACTGATTTTTGTGCCATTGGGTTCATCTCCTTTAGACATCCGATTTGATTATAAATTTGCTAAAATCTGAGTTTGGATGGTCCCAAATTTAATTTTAGAAGTTTCCAACTTGCATATACCTCAAAATTTATACTTGATCAAGGCAATTTTTGGTGACGTATCAAGCTTTTACCAAATAATATTCATCATCATCATCAAAATATTTATTATAAACTTACGCTCATAGAATTATCACAATTAATTATTACAAACATTTAATGGGTCAAGTGTTTTAAGGGAGTTTTTTGTAACATCCCAAACTCTTAAACATCAATGTGCCTTTTGGTGTAACGGATTGTGAAACCCTTTAAGTAATAGAAAGCCTAACTCTTAAACATCGAGACACCTTTTGGTGTAACGGTTGGAATTTTGTAAGAAACTTCATAGTTAAATGTGCTCATCTCAGAGCAATTCTGGAATGGGTGACCTACTGGGAAGTTACACCAATAGAATAAAATTGAGGCTCTTATGCCAAAACAGACAATATATCGATAGTTAAAAATTTGGACTGTTATAAATGGTATCAGAGCAATACACCAGTTGAAAGATGAGAGCTAAGTGTCATATAAGATAAAGTGTTACGCCATGGGAGCCATCTCTTGAATCCTATTTGGGATAAAATGCTACATGACGGGAGCCACCACTTGAACTTATAGGGGCCACCTCTAGAGTCCTATATTACTAGTGGATGATTTTGGGATGCAGATGCTGACAAAGACATCAATTACTTAAGTGGGGGAGATTGTGAAAACCCTTAAGTGATAGAAAACCTAAATCTTAAACATCGATGCGCCTTTTCGTGTAATGGTTGGAATTTTTGTAAGAAACTCTGCAGTTAAGCATGCTTATCCCAGAGCATTTCTGGAATGGTGACCTACTAGGAAGTTACACTAGCATGATAAAATCTTGAGGCTCTTAATCCAAAATGAACAATATCTCGATAGATAAGAGTTTGAGCTGTTTCAATTTGAATCATATTTTTGATGGAGTTCTCGTCCTACTCCTCTTCTAGGAATAGATATTAACAATTAGAGATGTTTATTTCGCCACGAAAGACACGAGCAAAGGTGGTGCAAAAGCTACAAGCTCTTGGCTTCTACTCATAAAATATTTATGGTTTATGTTGTGCCATTAAGTTTAGGGGGATATATTTATGGGTGCAAAGAATGATGTCATATGAATGCAAACTCTAACAAAATTAAGCTTTCCTTATAATCATTAAATTGTCATCAACCTAAGGAATTATTATTTTGATACTAACCTTGGATAGCAAAAATGGAAAGAAACTTAATCCATAGGCGAATTTAAGTAAATATCTTGTTAATATATCTAAATTACCAGGGGCGGATCCAGCCTTAATTTTCAGGAGAAGAAAAAAGTGTAGATTTTTTTTCCTTGAAGTCTGCTTTACCCATATTTGTTCATATCCTTGATCATTGTACGTTTCGAAGATATATCGGGGGTCCAAGGGGGCAGCCCCCCTGCGGGGGTTTCCGGGGGTAGCGTCCTAGGAACAAATTTTGGTTGTAAAGATATTTTTAAATTTCCTTTACTATTTTTCTTTGTATTGGTTCATCGTTTTATTATGTTGGACAATTGCCTAAAGGCCATAGTATTTTAGAACTATTATGGGGGGGGGGGGGGGGGGGGGGGGGGGGGGGGGGGGGGGGGGGGGGGGGCATATAATAAAGACAAAAAAAAATAGATGTAGTGGGACAAATTACCTGCTAATCATATAAAATTTTTTTTTTTCAGGGGGGGCAATTGTCCCCTCTCGGCATAAGATGAATCCGCCCATGTCAGAAGGCCTTGTTTGCTAGAGAAACTAGGAGGACAAGATGTGGAATAGTAGGGGGGGGGGGGGGGCATATAATAAAGACAAAAAAAATAGATGTAGTGGGACAAATTACCTGCATAATCATATAATAAATTTCTTTTTTTCAGGGGGGGCAATTGTCCCCTCTCGGCATAAGATGAATCCGCCCATGTAAATTACCATGCCCACTTTTGAATAATAAGAAGTTTTCTTTAAGAAAATATGATCCACTATTCCACATCTTGTCCTCCTAGTTTCTCTAGCAAACAGGGCCTTCTGACATAGGCGGATCCTAGGTCAGCCCAGGGTGGGCAAATGCCCACCCTCAAAAAAAAAAATTGCCTAAAGGAAGGGAATATTTGGAACTTTGACCCCCCTCAAAAAAAAAATTTGCCCTGTTGCCCCGCTCAGTTGCCCGCGCCCCTTTCTTTTCCTTCGCTTCCTTCAGCCGGGTTCGATTTTCCTGCAGCTGAGACATCTCTTCTCTGCGGATCAAGAATTTCTCCTTTCTTACTGCATCTATGTTTCGTGATGCCATTCCAATTGATTTTCGTGAAGGAATATATATGGTTTTTTTTCATATGAAATAAAAAGTTCAGTGTCCAAGCGATCAATGTGTTTTTCCAAAGAATTTGATTGCTTTGAAATATCACCCCATATAACTTATTTATCCAAAGCAATTATTATTTTTCCATATATATTTTTTATTTTTACGACTAATACATATTCTTTAAATAATAATTTTTAATTTATTAAACTAACAACCCTTCAATTACATGAGTAAATTATCTTTTAAAAATCTTTAAAAAAAATCTCTATAGCCATTTGCTAGCGCAGGATTTCACCAGTTTGATAAGACACGTCCACACCACGACCTACAGTAGTTCCGCAGCACGTCTCACCGCCGACGCCACTTAAAAACGATCACAGCCGTCCGGCGGCGGCCCCTCCCATCATATCAGTCAACCCCCACCCCGAAACGCACGGCAAGTAATTCCCGTCCCGTCGCATCCTAACCCTCGCAGTACGCTCACCGCCATCCCATCCTCCGCCGGTGAGCGGGCGCCTAAGCTCTCGACCGGATCAATCACCCAGCCATAATTGCCTGCGGGGCCCATAAGGTGGACGGTCGGAAGCACGGGTTCGACCGTACTAATGATTGCCACTGAACCGCTGTCTCCTCGTGGCGGACATCTGTCCCCTCCCCGCCGCAGTGCATCATTCGCCCGATGCGCCCCCCCCCCCATCACGTGATACCGCGTCCGATCACTTCCGGTAGCCGCACCGCCTTCCAACGGCGGAGCTGGAACGGATTGGCGTAATAAATGCCTAGGATTTTTGCCAAATAAAAACCCTAAATGACGTACCCTCCCAGGTCTAGATAAGAAGCCAGATCTGGCCATCCAGATTTGACTTTCTGACGGCGTATTACCTTGGTAATAAATGACGGAGCGTTTCTGACCGTCCGATGGATATCGTAGTGGTTTAGATAACGGGCATGTTGACCGCAACTTTAACTACAGAATCGCGGATAAAGATCTCATAATAAAGCCGGTGATGCGACCGAAATCTTACAGATTTGAGTTTTATCGACCGTTGGATCGATGGGTCCCGCGGTTGGGCTTTAGCCGGTCATTTGCCGGTGGATCACACGCAATCGAATTTGTTTCTCTCTCTCTCTCTCTTACGAAGTCATGCGTCGCCCATGTCCCCCTGCCCTATCATTAAACAGGGCATGACTTCAATTATTGCAATGATCCCTATGGCATGACTTGTCTCCTTCCTCCACCGGGAAACCGGTGCGACCGGTTTTCATTTGATAATAAATGCTTTGGGATGATGGAGCGAAGGGGGAGGGTTTAGATCGTGATATAGAAATTGTCGGGGTGATTTGCGCAAAAAGGGGCCCAGTTGGCGTGCATGGGGCCATGGAGGATTGGCACCGTCGTGACCTCTTTTTGACTATTATCAAAAGCAGGAAAAAGGTTGCCGTTGCGGCCAGGGCCAGGAAATCCTCAGCGATTCTCGCAGGCGACGGTGGGACCATGGCCACGTGGCACGCGCGTGCGGTATCAAGTGCCCCGAAAATGCATGGGTGGACTTAAGAATGGGACCGTTTTCAAGACCCCTTCTTTCTTTTTTTTTTTTTTGCACTTTCGCCCTCACTTTTCTTTGCAGTGCAAAAAATGATAAATTGACCGATGGTGGAGGGTTCCTTTATGAGTTGCGTGAGTCGTTGAAAGGGATGAAGGGTTGGGTTATTGTGCGCGAGTTAACGCAGGTCTTAAGTATTCATATTTTTTCCATGTAGCAAACGTATGGCCATTTATGTTGCTCTACTGTGCCACGTGACTTCATCCATTAGAGGTAACAAGGAGATTTGAGGAGTATGGGTAACAGAGCCCTGCATTAGGTACCCATACCCACACCCACCCACGTACCCACCCATACCCAATGGGCATGGGTGGGTATGGGTACGCTCATGGCATCGTGGGTGGGTATGGGTGGGTACTCAACATCAAAGGACAACCGATTTATATTACTGATTATCATATACATGCAGTATATTACAATAATCCTTACTACGCAATGTGCAACACTGAACCGCGTCACAACCATGATAAATTTTGATATGTGCCTTGAAAGTTTGCAGTTAGAGAAAATGGCAAAAAACCTCAAGGCCATTAATCTATGACATATTGCATTCAATAAGCGTGGAAAGTGGGTGGGTGTGGGTGGGTATGACATCAGGAAAGTCACCATAGGTGGGTGTGGGTGGGCAAAGCCGGCCAACGCAGAGCGTGGGTACCCAATGGGTACCCAACCAGGACCCCATGTAGGGCTCTGATGGGTAACGGTTAAGTGGGGCAAAGTAAATGTGTGTTCGAAATTGGTGGGTGATCTCGATGGATTTCGCTGAGGAATTAGTTACTCCGTCAAGCGTTTTTTTTGGAATGACAGCGGGTAGATATCCTCGTTCTTAAAAAAAATAAAAAAACAAAAAAATATGAGTAATGATAATTTTTTTACTCAAAAATTATTTTAAGAAACAATAATAAAATCGTGCCAAACGAAATCATAGTCTAAGCATAAGGGCAAAATTGTAAATATAGAATAGAAGTCCATTATTTCATAAAGTTGATGTAGATTTATGAATATTAGCAGAGGTTCATAAGTTATGAGAATTTTCATAATTTAATTGTTTCATGTTTTAATTTTAAAATATAATATGTATTATAATGTATAAACTGAGTTTTGAAAGCGTTTAGCTAATTATGACAAAACTTTCTTTTTTTTTTTATTAGCTATTGTGCTTCAATTCTTCATTTATGGAGTTCTTTTACATAAGAAAGATAAAATAAAATTTTCTCATACCGAAGAGTTATCTTCATTTGATTCACCTTATATGGTTGATATTTTTGAACCATGCCTAACTACGTTCAAAATCAATATCATATCATCTAGATTCATGAGTAACACAAATCCATTTAGATGAGAATTTACATAATAATTATTGTTGCGTCCAGGAGTATTCGCGGCGGTAGAGAAATATAAGATTTAACGTCTTAGCGTTGTACGAAAATCCGGCACGCAATCAGATAAAGAGAGAGGGTCTAACATTTATGAGACACCAAGATTTTTACGTGGAAACCCCTAAAAAGGGGGAAAACCCACGGGGCCTGGCCCAGTTTGAATGAATCCACTAGTATTTGCAGTCGATTACAAATGAGGCCCTTCTTAAAGAGAAGGCCTTAGCTTGATGTTACAAATGTACATCATATAGAGCGTATTACATGATGAGAGTTACAATAATCAACATAGAGATGTTTGTTTGTGTCACGACCCAACCCGACTGGGACGGATCCCGCTCGCATCAAGCCGCGACGGAACTTTCTAAAATCCAGGATCTAGTTTTGGAATTTGTTTCAGAACTTTCTTCCATGTATTAAATAGACAGAAAAACACAGAGCTACTATAAACATCCAAATGCAGAAAGATTTATCTATCTTTTCTTTCCTCAAAATAATCATATATAGATACAGTGCATGGCTTCAGACAGAAATAACAGAACAGAACAGAAAAGTCATGACTGTACAAAAATCAAAAGTATCAAGTACCTAATCACAGATCATACTCAGAACGTATAGTCCAAGACTTCCTTCCCTTTCTCAGAACCTGAAAACCACGCAGAAAGCAAGGATGAGCTAACAGCTCAGCAAGACATCAATCACAAATCCAATCTTCAAAAATCCACATCAGAAAACATATCAGAAAAGTATCCGTACAGAAATCAAACAGTCGTACAGAAATCATATAACAGACAGAACAGATAACAGCTCAATTCAAACATCAAACATCAGATACGGAAAACTGAAGTCATATCAAAATCCAAGTTCAGAATAGATCACAAAGCTTCAGAATCGTACAGAAATACATCAGAAATAATCACATTACAGCTTTACAGAACAGATAATTTCAGAACAGAACTTCCTTCCAGATGTCAGAACTTCCCCTCTTCCCCTTATGGCTCCCTTTTTGTGCATATATCAACAGAACTTCCCCTTATAGCTCCCTTCTTGTGCATATAGCACCAGAACTGAACAGATATACAGAATTTCATATTTCAGAACTTCCAGAACTTTCTCTTATGTCTTCCTTCCCGGACCCAGACAAAGGAATCACATAGGATTCCGGCCCCTTATAACTCCCTTCTGATAGCACAAACACATCAAACATTCAAATCATCTTATTTCAGAAAATTCAGAAATCGTACGAAAATCCAGCGGCATAACGGCAGTGTACGGAATTTACACAAAATACACAGATTCAGAATTTTACCAAATTACCACAGAACATTCACAACAGAATTACAAGACTTTCATTGTACTGACAAAATATTTTTCAATATCCTGATAATTTGCAGTTTAATTAAAATACCGCGGATTCCAAAATATCCGGTAAAAATCTTCCAGAAAATACTCAAAACGTACACAATTATCATCTCGGAAATATACCAAAAGTTACGCGGTAAAACCTGAAGCAGTAGAAAATAACACACGAAATTCGCTAACGGAAATAAAATCCGGAACAGAAAAGCCGTCAAAATCCACGTTTCTGAAAATTGAGAAAGGCAGAATGTACCTTACCTCGAGTCGGTCAACTTCTCTAACTACAGCAACGGACGAAAACGGACCAGAGTTGCCCAAAAATCCTCTTTTCGTTCTTTTCCTTCGTTTTTCTCTCCTTGACGTCCTTTTCTTTTCAAAATATCTCATTTCCTTATATATCAAGACTGATCGTACTGGACGATCGCAACTTCGTCCCAGACGATTTAGGCTCTGGACGAATTTCGTCCAGACGAAATTAAATAGCGTCCCTGACGACTTGCTCTCGGGAAAATTTTTGTCCAAACGATCCAAATTTCATGCAGCCTGAAATGATTTCCTGCACAACCTGTACCGATCGTCCCGGATGATCCAACTTCGTCCGGACGAACCTGGGAGGAAAAATGGTCTTTACAGTTTGGTTGGAAGAGCCATTGTAGGTGACGGAGGTCGGAAGGACCGTAATCTGCAGGAGACCTGGGGTCTGGACGACCGTTGTCTGGTAATGTAGGTTGGAAGGATCGTAGTCTGCAGGTGACGTAAGTCAGGAGGACTGTAGTCGGCGGGCGACGGAAGTCGGAAGGGATGCTGTCGGTGGGCGACGTAAGTCCGAAGGACTGTAGTCAGCGGACGACATAAGTCAGGAGGACCGTAGTCGACAGGGGACGGAGGTCGGAAGGATTGTTGTCGGTGCGCGACGCAAGTCAGAAGGACTGTAGTCAGTAGGCGACATAAGTCAGGAGGATCGTAGTCGGCTAGCGATGGATGTCAGAAGGACCGTTGTTTTGCGACGGAGGTTGGAAGGACTGTGTCTGACGATGAAGGTCAGAAGAACGGTGTCAGGTAGAAGTCCAACAATGGAATGAAATCCATCTTCGGATATACATCCAGTGAAAATCCGATAACTCGTAGAAGTCCGGCGTCGCGTAGTAACTTGGCGAAGAGTGAAGGTCCGATGTCGGGTAGAAGTTCGATTTCTGTAGGTGGCCGAGGAGAATTCCGGAATCACTTTGGCGAAGTCTCGGCGTCATGAGGGAACTCTGTCATTAATTGGGAAGAATTTCAGCATCTCGTGGAAGTTGGGCAGAATTCTTACGTTTCTCGAATATTCGGTAGAATTATTGCGTATTCACGCGGCGGGAAGAACTCCGGCGGTGGTCGAGGAGGAGTTGATTCTCCTCCCTCTTCTCTTCTTCTCTCCCTTGCTTCCCTTCTCACTTGTGAAGAATGAGGGCTCTATTTATAGTTTTTCAGGAGTGGCATGGCTTGTAAATAGGTGTGGGATCAGGGGCAAATAGGGAGTGGTCAAATGGATGGCTGATATTGAATCCTTCGATCGTGCACCATTTGATGGACATTTGAAGGCCTTAGTGATCTTGGAATTCTTTGATCTTGGGCTCGTTGGATTTGTCTCGTCGAGTCGCTCGATTCGACTATAAGCTTGTTAAAATCGGAGACCGTTTGACAACTCAAATTGTGGTAGAACTTTTCAACAGTGCTTCGGGTGCTCGATTTGGGCTCATTTGGGCTCAGATTGAGTTGAACTTGGTGTCGTTGGGTTCGTATTTCCTAGACGCTCAGTTTGACTGTAAGCTCGCTGAAATCGGAGTTCAGGTGCACCCAAATTTAATTTTTGAAGTTTCCAACTTGATTTTTGCCTCGAGATTCGCGCCTGATCAAGATAATTTTTACATGACGTATCAATTATAATTATCATTAAAAGTGAGTTATTATAAAAATATAAAGAATATTAGATCTAAATGAGATGTCACATTATAAGAGAATACAAAAGTCATAGCTTTCAAATAGGTGCAATATCTTTCATCCCAAATCAATAGAAAGATCAATAAAATTTGAAAATTTTGTACTGTTGTGGGCTAGAATATATGCTACGATAGAGTTATAAAGTTTTTGTCTCAGCTTTATACGGATATCCAACACACAAATAGAAGATGAAAGGACACTAGGATTTTTATGTGGAAAATCCTGGAAAAAAAACCACAGGATCACGCTCAGTTGAAAGAATTTCATTAGTGTTTGCTTGAGGTACAAGAAACTGACTTGTTCTTAAAATTTAGGATGATCATATTATAATAATTCACTCCCGAATTGGATATCAATTACAAACAAGAATTTGAGATTTGACGATGTTGGGTATTCGGGCTGATCCCAAAGTCACTTAGAGATCGGATAGAATTCTGGCGTCACTTGGAGATCGGGCAGAACTCCGGAGTCACTTGGAAATCGGGCAGAATTCCCGCGTCACTTGGGAGTCGAGCAAATTAAAACTTCGGCGTCACTTGGAAGTCAGGCAGAATTCCAGCATCACTTGAAAGTTGGGAGGAATTCCAGCGTTTCGTGAAAGTCAGGCAGAATCCCGGCGGTGGTCGAGGAGGAGTTTCTTCCCTCCTCCTCTTCTCTTCTTCTTATTCTCTTCTTCTTCTTCTTGCTTGGGTCCCTTCTTAAGAGAAATGATGAGCTATTTATAGTTTTTTTTTAGGATGGCATGACCCGTAAATAGGAGGATCAAGGGCAAATGTGGAGTGGTTTGGATGGACTGCTGATATTGAATCCCTTGATTGTGGACAGTTTGTCAAACATTTGAAGGTCTTAATGATATCGGAATTCGGCGATCTTGGGCTCGTTGAATTTGTCTCATTGAGCCGCTCGATTCAACTATAAGAATGTCATATTTGAAAACCATTTGGTAATCCAAATTGTGGTTTGAACCTTCCAACAACGCTTCGAGTCTTTGATTCAGACTCATTTGGGCTCGAATTGAGTTGAATTTGGTGTTGTTGGGTTTATATTTTTGAGATGCTCAGTTTGACTATAAGTTTGCTAAAATTGGAGTTCAGATGATCCCATATTTAATTTTTGAAGTTTCCAGCTTTATTTTTGCCTCAAGATTTGTGTTTGATCAAGATAATTTTTTTGATGATATATAAAGATGCAAATATTTGGATTTGATGCATCTGGGATGGTTTACAAGGAGGATTTTCCCCTGTTGAAATAATTTGGGATATTCAAACTAGGGGTGTAAATGAGTCGAGTTTAAGCCCTTATCGAGTTCGGCTTGTCAGTTGGAAAGCGAGCTCGAACTCGAGCTTGTCTCATTATAAATGAGCTCGAGCTGGCTCGCGAGCAATGAGCGGGAATTTTAAAATTTAGGTATGAATTTTAACAATTATGCATGATTTTTAATACTTAAGCAGGATTTTTAAACTTAGTCAAAATTTAGGAAAAAAAAAAGATGAAATGTTTACCATTTAAATAAAACTTAGGTGTTTATTTATTTATTTATTTATTTATTTATTAATATTTAAAATTAATAAATAAAATAAAATTATTTAAAAAATATTAATATTTACTCGAGCCGGTTCAGGAGCTGACGAACTCGAGCTCAAGCTCAACTCGTGAGCTCGATAAGCTCAGCTTGCGAGCCCATAAACAAGTCGAGCTCAAGCCAGCTCAAGCCAGCTCGAGAGCCAACTCGGCTCACTTACACCCCTAATTCAAACATATATAAAAATAGATGGTTAGGTGTCCAACATGACATTCAAGGTTAGGGTTAGAGATGTATTATAGTTTATTTAGGAGATTGAAAAAAGTAATAAAAATTATAATAAAAATAGGATCTATAGGTAATTATTAGGCATAGTAATAAACTATAAATTTCATTAGAAGCGGTTAATAGTTCTAAAAATATTTGAGTGGTGTACCTTGGAAATGATCATGATTTAAGCCTCCGTGTCAGTATAAGGGTCTGTTTAGAAAGCTATATATTTTTATAAAGGTTGTTGTAAATCCACTGATGCTTAGCTCGATTGGTGGACGTGCTCGGTTGGGAACCCCCAATCCTGAGTTCGATTCTCTCGAGCCGCAGTCACCCCTTCAGTGGGGGACACAAAGCGTCGGCTACGAGTACAATGACGTGGGTGGCCAGGTAGGTCAGCCGGGGTTTACGGACCGCCAAGTGCGCTCGGCGAAGCCAAGCGTGACTGCGGACGGTTCCTCGTCACAAAAAAAAATGTTGTTGTAAAAGGCATATCCCTATTATGGAAATTTCTAAAAAGCAATAAGTAGCCAAAAAATGTTGTTGTAAAAGGCATATCCCTATCATATAAAAAATTATTTTCTAGGTTAACAAGCTCCCAAAAACTTTTATGGGTAGTATAGGCTCGCTAACCATAACTTGTGTTCATTAAACCTCTTAAAATTATATTTCTCTAATTTTCTACAAAATAATATTTATAGTAAAATTTTATTCTATAAGAATCATATAACACTATTATTATGAAAAGAAAGTTGATGATATAGGGGTATCTTCTCATATAATAGATTCCATTAAAAAAAGGATAATAAGAAAAGATGTCCAATGTGGAAGAACCAACAATTTTAGCTAGAATTATTTTAAATTCTCACAATAAGTCATATCATCAAAGTTATGGCTTCGTTTGGGACGGCTTTTTTATTGTTTTAGTACAAATTTTTTTATTTTTGTACTAAAACTCTGATTTAGAAAGCAATAAAAAAGCTGTCCCAAACGAAGCCTATATCAAATTAAGTGAATGTGAATTACTTGATCATCTAAAGAGATTAAGCTCCCTAAGATTTTTCATAGTCGAGTACACCTCTTGAAGCAACTCTCGATAAGTAAAATATATATTTATATTGATTTAATTAGATTAATTCTCAAATGAAAACTATGATTTAAAAATGGTTAACTTGATAATACATTGTATGCTTTAAATAGTTCAATTTATAAGTTAAGGTGTGAATAACCAATAGAGTATAATAATCTCAAAAGGATAATAAATGAGGAATAAGAAGTTTGAGAAAAGATAAAAATAATCTTAGTTAGGACTTCCTAGTTCATCATGCATAGGCTATTAAGCTTGAAATCAATAAGCTGAGGAAGTAGTTAACCCAACCCAACTATAAGATGCCCTATCAACAATCATGAATTTTATCATTTGATTCTACCAATATGTCTTTCATCCAATTTTCAACATAAAACTTAGTTCAACATAAGAAATCTAGGTTTTGATCGCCTTCAATGGTCTCCAATTCCACCATTCTATTTTTTCCCTAATTTTCGAGAGAAAACTTGGATCAACACAAGAGAATCTGACTTTGATCGTTACCGACAATCTCCAATCTACCAATTCTTCTTTCTCCCAATTTTTGGAAAAACCTTGGTTCAGCACAAGAGAACTTAGCTTTGATCGCCGCCAACAATCTCCAATTCTAACATCCTTCTCCTAATTTTAGCGAGTAAACTTGGACCTGCACAACAAAACCTGACTTTGACTGCCGCCAACAATCTCCAATTCTATCAATCCGTTTTTCTCTCAATTTTTAGAAGAAATTTTTACGGTCACATGAGACCATTTTTTTTTTCCCACCTCCTAGGGTGGTTGATGCGGACTAGAATATACGCGGCGGTAGAGTAAAAATATAGCGTCTTAACAATATACGTATATCCAGCACACCATCAGATAATTAAGGGAGAGAAACACCAGAAACTTTTTTACGTGGAAAACCCAAAAAGGGAAAAACCACGGGGCCTGGCCCAGATGAGAAATCTCCACTATATCTGGATTGGTTACAACGTTTGATTCGCTCCTTTACTTGGAGATGCTAGAATTACAACAAGTTAATAACAGACAAAAATCTGATGATGATTAATGGACCGACCAAAATAAGGCAGTGATTGGGAAAAGCTCCAGCGATGGTCAGTAGAAAAGCTCAAGCGATGGTTGGCAGGAAAACTGGCAGTGGTCGGTAAGAAAACCCGGCGGTGGTCGATAGGAATTCCGGCGGCGGTTGGCAGGAAACTCCGGCGGTGGTCAGCAGGAACTCCGGCTGTGGTCGGCAGGAACTTCGGCGGTGGTCGGCAGGAAATCCGGCGGTGGTCGGCAGGAAATCCGGCGGTGGTCGGCAGGAAATCCGGCGGTGGTCGGCAGGAACTCCGGCGGTGGTCGGTAGGAACTCCGACGGTGGTCGATAGGAATTCCGGCGGCGGTTGGCAGGAAACTCCGGCGGTGGTCAGCAGGAACTCCGGCTGTGGTCGGCAGGAACTTCGGCGGTGGTCGGCAGGAAATCCGGCGGTGGTCGGCAGGAAATCCGGCGGTGGTCGGCAGGAAATCCGGCGGTGGTCGGCAGGAACTCCGGCGGTGGTCGGTAGGAACTCCGACGGTGGTCGGTGGCAAGAGAGCTCCCAAATTCCTCCCTTCCTTCTCCTCTTCTTCCTTCTCCTCTTCTTCCTTCTCCTCTTCTTCCTTCTCCTCTTCCTCCTTCTCCTCTTCTTCCTTCTCCTCTTCCCCCTTCTCCTCTTCCCCCCCCTCATGAGAAGAGTGGGGGGCTATTTATAGTTTTTTGAGAGTGGCATAACTTGTAAATATATGAAGGATCAAGGGTAAGTTGGGAGTGATTGGATGGACGGCCGATGTTGAATCCTTCGATCATGAACCGTTCATTGGACATTTGAAGGCCTTGATGACATCAGAATTTGACGATCTTGGGCTCGTTGGATTCGTCTCGTCGAGACGTTCGATTCGAGTATAAGCTCGTGAAAATCGGAGACCGTTTGGTAACTCAAATTGTGGTTCGAATCTCCCAACAGCGCTTTGGGTCTTTGATTCAGACTCATTTGGGCTCGGATTGGGTTGAGTTTGGTGTCATTGGGTTCGTGTTTCCGAGACGCTCAGTTTGACTATAAGCTCGCTAAAATTGGAGTCCATATGCTCCTGAATTTAATCTTTGAAGTTTCCAACTCAATTTTGCTTCAAGATTTGTGCATGATCAAGATAATTTTCTTATGATGTATCAGTTGCCCCCCTATTTTCGGATGTCGAAGCTTACAAAGTCCGAAAATATATATTTATATGTTCTCATGAATGTTTGTCTGCATAAGTAGCAAAGAATGACAAATATATGATTAGTTTATGTGAATTTACATATTATTTATAAATTGTCCATCAACTTTGCTATATATGATTTAAAGAACAAAGTTATTATTTAAACTTTGTGAAATTCTATTTTTATTTGTTTGCATGATATTAACAATTGGATGATTAAATTACATATAAAATATACTATATCAAATATCTGTTGACATATGTATATGATTTAAAATGTTATTATAAAATCAACGTGTATTGGGCTTGCTAGTTAAAATAATTTTCAGCCAATAAAACATAATTTATACCGATATATCTTTATTACTTAAAAAATATAAGTTTAATTGCTTCATTAAACATTTTAATATTTAATTAATATCAATTATATTTTAATTGAAATCTTTCATAATGCCATATAGTAGTTAATGGTGGAGATCCGGCTTAAAATTACTTATACTTTTATAAACTATTGCAGCCTTAGTATAACCTATCCATTATCACATATTATATGATTTGGTTTGGCAACGTACCAATGAATTATTTGAGGTCAGTTTTCTTATCATAATTTGCTATTAAATGATAACAGTTATAAATTTAATTTGGCCTTCCGCCTCCACCTCTGGATAAATTGAAAATTTTATTATTATAGTATATTTTTTACTTTTTAAATCCCCAAATAATAATAAGAATTATGAAATGACTATTTGAATTCTTATATCTATTTATGAGGATAATGAATTCTTATCTCTTAAAATTCTTATTATTATTATTATTATTCTTTAATGAAAACTTTTCATCTCCCTTTCAAGCAACTATAAATACCCCCTTAAGAATAAGGAGAAAATCACAATCTCTTGTGTCATTCCAAGCCCTCCTTTTGGATTGATAGCTCGGAGATTGTCAGCGGCGATCAAAACCTTACTCTCTTGTGCCGGTCCTAGCATTCCTTTGGATTGGTAGCTCGGGGAGTGTAGGTGGAGATCAAAGCGAACATTGGTGGCGATCAAAGCCTAGCTCTCTTGTGCCGGTCCAAAATTTTCTTTGGATTGGTAGCTCGGGGGGCGTTGGCATTTGTTAGTCTTTTTCAAATTTGGAGACAAATATGGCCGACAATCCCATATTTAACAATCAACGGAGATCCTTGGATACAAAATCAAAGAGGACTTCGTTCAAAAATTCGGAGAATACTTCTGGTAATAATATTTTGCTTTTCATTGCTCAAGAGTCTTGATATCTTATTTCATCAAAAACTAAATTTCTTTAGGTGAAGGGTTGACAGATGCTTCAAAAATTATTCCTTCTGCTCATGATGGTGATAGGAGGAGATCTGATGATGTCGCATCCATTATTACATCTGATAGCTTGGCAGCAATTCGTAAGAAATTTCATGTGCCGAATGATGTGTTGATTATTGCTCCAAAGAAAACTGACAGGGCACATGCCCCTCCACAAGGATTTGTAGCAATATATGAAATGACGATGCGTGCTGGTTTGAGATTTCCTCCAGCGCCCGAGTTGCTTGAAATTTTCAAAGCATGCGGCGTTGCTTTACCCCAATTTTTATGTAGAGCGATAACAATTATAGTGGGCTTGACAGTATTTTTTAGAGAACGTGGAGCGTCTCTAACTGTAGAACATCTGTCAAAAATGTGTAAATTTACAAGTGATTCTTATGGCCGGATTTCGTGCCGAGCCAATAAGAAATGGTTGGATTTTGTAACGAGGGACCCTTCAAAAAATTGGTGTAACTCATTCTTTTTTGTGAAGAATGAGTGGGGTCTTCCTGAAAAATGGGATAAATTGAAAGAGTTGCCAAGCTCTTTACATGTAGGAGAGGAAGATATTTTGAGAATTTTGAATTTTCCTGATACGGAAAATCTTCAACAGGAACTACGTTATATTAGTCGATGTGTGACAGAGGAATCTCTTTTTAAAGTTGGCCTTTCCATTCAGGCAGGAAGATCCCATGCAATTCGGTTGAAAAAATCTGAGAAGGTTCGTGAAATAACTTCTACCGCTCTTAAGCGTCCAGCAAGCCAACCTTCAGAAAATCAAAAAGTAACTGACTCTTCCCACCTAAAGAAGAGGAAAATAAATGATAAAGCGATCCCACCGAGAGATGATGTGGGAAGTAAGGAAGCTGCACGTTTCCCGACCATTGATGCAATTTCTCTTGATTCGGATATTGAAACTCGATCCTCAAGAATACATATACCAGAAGATGTATTGAAGCATACTTGTAGCGGGCTACGACATGCTAATGAAATCGTGAGTAATTTCAATTTCTTTCCTCTTCTTCTTCTATTTTTTTTTTTTAACATAATTAAATTTCTTATTACAGATGATTCAAAAGATGGATATGGAATCCCGATTTGAATCAATTTTGAATAATTGGAATGATGAATTTGTAAAAGTTAAATATTTATAAGGAGAGTATAAACGAAGATTGGATGCAAAGATTAAAGAAATATCATCCTTGGAGAGCCAATTGACAGAATGTAGAACTGAATTGGCAACAATATCCACATCTCTCTCTTTCCAAAATCGAGAAGCTGACCTTTCTCGCCATGAGTTGATTGAGGCTCATGCAGAAATTAACCAGCAAAAAGAAGCTTTGAAAATGCTTGCATTAGAGAAGAAAGCTCTTGAGAAAGAGAACAAGAAGTTACAAGATCATCTTCAACAAAAAGAAACGATCACTTTGGATATTGAAGCCACATCATTGAAGGCCATTGAAGAATTCAAGAAGTCTGCAATTTATCATCAAGAGATTCAAAGTCGTGCTCAAGAGGCTTATGAAAAGATATTTGATATTGAAGTAAAGGATCTGGAGCGTCAGAATCTCGAAGAAGGCTTTACTCGTGGTTTCCTGAAAGGTGTTCGGTTGGTTAATCGTAAGACTGGGGTTGATATTGAAGGGCTCACCCCAAGTCAAGCATCTGAGGATTCTTCTCCAGATTCGGGCGATGAAGATATTGAAAGTGAACTAGAAAAGGTTCTTTTTAGCGATGATGATGATATTGCATAAGATGTTTATTACTGGTTGTATTTCATCTATTTTCTTAGAGATTTTTATATATCCATTTTGTTTCTAGAGATGTATACTCTAGTTTATATATTAATTTTATGAAATATTAAAGTTTTAAATTCTCTTAAGAATTTATGATTTATTTAGTTTAATAGTGAAAAATATTTTATTATTTATTTATTTATTTATTTGAAAGAAATAAGAGACATCCTTTTAGGATGTTTAATCTATCCAAGGTTGTGTTGTCAAAGCATTGCTTGATGACATTAACCTGTGTGGATGAAGTTGGATCAAATCCCTATAAGATTGATCATAAAATTTGAAAATGATGATATATATCCTCTTAGGATGTTAAACCTATCCAAAGTTGTGTTGTCAAAGCATCGCTTGATGACATTAACTTGTGTGGATGAGGTTGGATCGAATCCCCCTGGGATTGATCGTATGTTGATTGAGATACAATGAATATTGTGTTTTTCTCAAATCAATGTTATGCTTAATGTTTTATTTTAGGACCACTTATATTCTTCTGTTTAAAGAAGATGACATAAATGATAATGATCAAGCAAAGTTTTACTATATAAAAGACAGTACAAAATTTCATGATAGAAATAAAAAGGCTACATAATAGTTCAATTTGAAAATAGTTTTACTGATAATATTTGCGGAGATTTCTAATATTCCAAGTACGGGGCAACATTTTTCCGTCACCATCTTTTAACTTGAATGTTCCAGGTTTGACCATGGATGCCACCATATAAGGGCCTTCCCATAATGGTGATAGCTTGTTACGTTGGGGGCCCTTTCCAGCTGCTTCAAGACTTCGCAGAACTAGATCTCCAACTGAGATGCATCGGGGTTTCACCTTTCGATTGTAGTGGCGAGCTATTCGTTGATGATATGCCGCAATTTTAAGGGATGCCATGTCTCTTGTCTCGGGAAGAAAATCCAAATTGTCTCGGAGTTTTTCTTCGTTATTGTTAAAGTTGAAAGTCTGAACCCTGAGGCTTGGGACTCCAATATCAACCGGGATGATTGCTTCCGTGCCAAAGCAGAGGTTATATGGAGTTTCTCCTGTTGGAGTTCTAGCAGTAGTGCGGTAAGCCCAAAGAACATTTGGGAGCTCATCAGCCCATTGCCCCCCAGCCTTTTCAAGACGTATTTTTAGTCCTTTAAGTATAGTTCGATTTGTAACCTCTGTCTGTCCATTTGCTTGAGGATGAGCCACAGCTGTATGCACCAGCTGTATATGGAGGTCTTTGCAAAATGCTGTAAAGGTTTTTCCAGTGAATTGGGTTCCATTGTCAGTGATGATTTTTGCCGGAATACCAAAACGGCAAATAATATTCTTCCATACAAATTGTTTTGCATTTGCTTCTGTAATTTTTGCAAGAGCTTCGGCCTCCACCCACTTGGTGAAGTAGTCCACTGCCAAGATGATAAATTTTCGCTGTCCGGTGGCTATTGGAAATTGTCCCATTATATCAATCCCCCATTGGGCGAAAGGCCAAGGGCTCTGAAATGACGAAAGTTTAGTGGCTGGTAAATGCGTGAGATTGGAGTGTAATTGACAATTGTTACACTTCTGAGTGAACTCCAGTGCATCATGCTTTATTGTCGGCCAGTAGAATCCTTGTCTTAGGATTTTGTTGGCCAATGCTCTTCCTCCAAGATGTTCCCCGCATATACCTGAATGAACTTCTCGTAATGCATAATCGGCCTCTGAAGGCGGAAGGCATTTAAGATATGGCCCGCTGAAGGCTCGTTTATATAATTCTCCACCAATGACAATAAAGTTAGCTGCTTGCCTTCGGAGTCGTATTGCAGTTGTTGGATCTTCAGGTAGCACTCCTTCTTGTAGGAAAGATAGTATAGGATCAATCCAAGAAAGCTCCTTTGGCTTGTCGATTGATTGTATAACCCATGGTCCTTCGATGCTAGGAAAGTGTACTTCTTCGATATATTTTCTCTTGAAAAGGTCACCTGTTAGTGATGTTGCGAGTTTCGAAAGAGTATCTGCACGAGTATTTTGTTCCCGAGGTATGTGAATAATTTCAAATTTCTCTATGCGGGTGAGAAGTGACTTCGCCATTTCACAATATTGTGATAATTGTGGATTTTGAGCCTCAAATTCTCCTTTTACTTGAGAGACTACAAGTTGCGAGTCAGAATGTACTATTAAATTTTGCACGTCACATTCTATAGCTAGCCTCAGCCCGGCAATAAGAGCTTCATACTCAGCGACATTATTAGTCGCAGGAAATTTTAGACGCAGCCCATATTCAATAGTGGTATGATGAGGAGAGATTAACAAAATTCCAGCCCCAGCCCCAGCCCCAGAGCTTCCAGAGGCTCCATCAACATATAATGTCCAACAAGGAGAAGAGAAAAGCTGGATCGGTGTTTCATCAGAAATTGGAACAGTACATTCGACCACAAAATCTGCCAAGACTTGTGATTTGATATCTGGTCTGGGTAAGAAGTGGATGTCAAACTCTCCCAGTTCTATTGACCATTTAATTAACCTTCCTGAAGCTTCGGGTTTTTGAAGGATACTCCGTAACGGAAGATTTGTGTACACCCCAATTGTATGAGCTTGAAAATATGGCCTTAATTTTCTAGCAGAAAATACTAACGCCAAAGCTGTCTTGTCGGCTAATGGGTAGCGTCCCTCAGTCTCAGCAAGAATTTTACTGACATAGTATACTGGTCGTTGAATAGCATTTTCTTCTCGGACTAGCACTGAGCTTATGGCATTCGAAGAGACAGCTAGATATAAATATAACTTTTCTCCTTGCATTGGTTTTGACAGAAGAGGGGGTGAAGCCAAATAAGTTCGAAGTTGCTCAAAAGCTGCTTGACATTCATCTGTCCATTGAAATCCTTTATTTCGGGCATTTCTTAGTATTTTGAAGAAAGGCAAATATTTATCTCCTGAACGGGCCAAGAAACGAGATAAGGCAGCTATTCTTCCATTCAGACGTTGAACTTCTTTTATATTCCTTGGGGGCACCATATCTCTCAAAGCTTTGATTTTTTCAGGGTTAGCTTCTATACCTCTATGAGTAACCATGAATCCCAAGAATTTTCCAGATGTGACTCCAAAAGCACATTTTGCAGGATTGAGTCGTATGTTGTAATGTCGAAGGAGGCTAAAGCATCGCTCCAGATCAAAAATATGTTTTGTCCTTTCAAGAGTTTTAACCAACATATCATCTATATATACCTCCATTGAACGACCTATGAGGTCTTTAAAAACTTTATTCATGAGGCGTTGATAAGTCGCCCCAGCATTCTTGAGCCCAAAAGGCATGACCTTATAGCAATATAGCCCCTTATCAGTTTGAAAAGCAGTTGCTTCCTCATCTGCAGGATCCATTCTTATCTGATTATATCCAGAGTATGCATCCATGAAACTTAACATTTGATGTCCAGACGTTGCATCAACTAATTGATCAATACGAGGAAGCGGGAAACTATCCTTTGGGCAAGCCTTATTGAGATCTGTGTAATCTATGCACATCCTCCATGCCCCACTTGCTTTTTTAACCATTACGACATTTGCAAGCCAAGTTGGATAATATACTTCCCTTATGAATTCAGCTTTCAAAAGCTTATCTACTTCTTGCTCTATAGCTTTTTGTCGATCTGGTGCAAAATTTCTCTTCTTTTGGATGATTGGTTTAAACGTATGATTTATCCTGAGAGAATGCATAATAATATGTGGGTCAATTCCAGGCATATCTGCCGAACTCCATGCAAAAATATCTTGATTTGTTCGTAAAAAATCTGTATATTGTATCTTTTCTTCATCAGAAAGTAAAGACCCGATCTGCACTGTTCTGAGTGGATCTTCTTCTGATATAGAGACACAAATTAAATCCTCTACTGGGGAAGCTCTATAAAGGACATCTTCATTTTGCAGATCAAAATTTTCAATGCTTAAAGTAATAGATGGGCGAGGTTGAGCTTGTCTGAGATAGCAAGATTGTGCCTCCTGTTGATTTCCTCGCACTTCTCCAATCCCTGCTGGAGTTGGGAATTTCATCTTCAGATGAGGCACTGAAGCAATAGCTTTAAAAATTGATTGCAAAGGTCGCCCAAAGATAGCATTATATGCCGATTCTGACTTAACCACAATAAATTGAACTGAATGAGTAATTTGTCGAGGAAATTCCCCCATTGTGACAGGGAGCATAATTGTTCCTTCTACTCCTACTGGACGATTATCAAATCCATACAATGGTCCAGCAGCAGGTTGAAGCTTCTCTCTAGCCAACCCCATACTAAGAAAAGTTGAGTAAAATAGGACATCAACAGAACTCCCATTATCGATTAAGATTCTTTTAACGTTATAACATGGATCTCCAATACCAGCATTAATGACAAGTGGGTCTTGGTGCGGAGTATGAATCCCTTCTAAGTCAGAATCTCCAAATGTGATGGAGTGATCAAATCGTGCCTTCTTTAGAGTCGGTTCCTCTGGGCTGGTGAGTAAGACTTGAGAGGATATTAAGGGTCCCCCTGCAATAGTTTCAATTTCTCCAACTATCTGACGATTTGTATGTTGTTGCCTTTGTTGCTGTTGATGATGTTGTTGTTGGTTCTGCCCCCCAGTAGGATTAGCCTCATTTTGAACAGGTGAATTTTGAGTGAATTGACGAAGATATCCCTGTTGAATTAGCCTTTCAATTTCTTCCTTCAATTGTCTACAGGCTTCAGTTGTATGTCCGCGGCTTCGATGAAAGTGACAATAATAATCTTGATTTCCAGAATTTGGCTTTAGCGGTTGGGGCCATTTAATAGTTTGCTCATGTTGTATAGCCATAAGAATATTAACACGAGTTGTATTCAACGGAGTGTACTCCTTCTTTGGCCTGTAATCCCGATTTTGCTGAGGGGGTCGTGGTGGAAGATTTTGATTCCTCTTCTGAGACTTTTGAGCTCCAGCTCCAGCTTCGTGGCCATTCTTTCTCTTATTAGAAGGCTGTTCAAATTGTTTTCGATGAGCATTGATAGCCTCATCAGCAGTAATTTGAGCTTCTACTCTGTGAATTAGGTCAGCATAAGAATGAACTGTTTCTCTCATTAATGCAGAGTAAAAAGGTCCGGGGCGCAACCCTCCAAGAAAAACACCTCGTAGTAATTCAGGATCAACGCCTGGGATTTGTCGAGCTTCAGAAGAAAATCTTTGAAAATATTCTTTCAAAGATTCTCCTTCATTTTGACGGATTCCAGAGAGATGTGATGAATCTTTGATAATTCTTCTATTAGCAACAAACTGTTCGACAAAGAGTTTTGCAAGATGAACGAAACTATGGATTGTATTTCTAGGGAGAGCATAAAACCAGGTGCGAGCTTGACCCTTTAGGGTCGCAGGAAAAACTTGACAAAGAAGCGCATCAGAAGCTCGCTGTATGTGCATAATTGTTCGATAATGATCAATGTGTTCATAGGGATCAGATGACCCATCATATGCATCAATGTTTGGTAGCTTGAACCCTGTTGGAATAGGGTGTATAAGAATTTCATATGTTAGTGGAGAAGATTCTTGAAAGCTTCGCTGTATATTGAAATGATTCCTTTCCCGTATTGGGAATTCTTCTTGGACCAGTCGTCGTAATTCATCTCTTATGACATCGCGAGGAGTATCTAGAGCGGGTTGAAGATTTTGCATCTGATGGGCTCTAGGTGCAGGATGTGTTGAACTAGCAGCATCATCTATTTCCGGATTATATTGCGGAGGAGGAGCATGAGTTTGATGAACATTTTCAAATTGCTGGTCCATATCATTTTGTTGGCGATGATGGAGAGGAGGTTCATTATTTTGAGACGGCATCCTTTGCTGGCCTACCTCCTCCAATATTTCGAGGATCCTTGCCTGGTTTTCCTCCATCCTACGAATTCGATTTTCCAAGGAAGAAGGCCCTTCCCTCTGATAATTACGACGTCCATGATTGCCAGATGGGAATCTAGTTCGATGCGTATTTGAGCGAGAGAATCTATTGTTGGTATTACTTCGATCAGCCATTGAAGAAATATTGGGAAAGCTTTCCCACAGACGGCGCCAAACTGATGCGGACTAGAATATACGCGGCGGTAGAGTAAAAATATAGCGTCTTAACAATATACGTATATCCAGCACACCATCAGATAATTAAGGGAGAGAAACACCAGAAACTTTTTTACGTGGAAAACCCAAAAAGGGAAAAACCACGGGGCCTGGCCCAGATGAGAAATCTCCACTATATCTGGATTGGTTACAACGTTTGATTCGCTCCTTTACTTGGAGATGCTAGAATTACAACAAGTTAATAACAGACAAAAATCTGATGATGATTAATGGACCGACCAAAATAAGGCAGTGATTGGGAAAAGCTCCAGCGATGGTCAGTAGAAAAGCTCAAGCGATGGTTGGCAGGAAAACTGGCAGTGGTCGGTAAGAAAACCCGGCGGTGGTCGATAGGAATTCCGGCGGCGGTTGGCAGGAAACTCCGGCGGTGGTCAGCAGGAACTCCGGCTGTGGTCGGCAGGAACTTCGGCGGTGGTCGGCAGGAAATCCGGCGGTGGTCGGCAGGAAATCCGGCGGTGGTCGGCAGGAAATCCGGCGGTGGTCGGCAGGAACTCCGGCGGTGGTCGGTAGGAACTCCGACGGTGGTCGATAGGAATTCCGGCGGCGGTTGGCAGGAAACTCCGGCGGTGGTCAGCAGGAACTCCGGCTGTGGTCGGCAGGAACTTCGGCGGTGGTCGGCAGGAAATCCGGCGGTGGTCGGCAGGAAATCCGGCGGTGGTCGGCAGGAAATCCGGCGGTGGTCGGCAGGAACTCCGGCGGTGGTCGGTAGGAACTCCGACGGTGGTCGGTGGCAAGAGAGCTCCCAAATTCCTCCCTTCCTTCTCCTCTTCTTCCTTCTCCTCTTCTTCCTTCTCCTCTTCTTCCTTCTCCTCTTCCTCCTTCTCCTCTTCTTCCTTCTCCTCTTCCCCCTTCTCCTCTTCCCCCCCCTCATGAGAAGAGTGGGGGGCTATTTATAGTTTTTTGAGAGTGGCATAACTTGTAAATATATGAAGGATCAAGGGTAAGTTGGGAGTGATTGGATGGACGGCCGATGTTGAATCCTTCGATCATGAACCGTTCATTGGACATTTGAAGGCCTTGATGACATCAGAATTTGACGATCTTGGGCTCGTTGGATTCGTCTCGTCGAGACGTTCGATTCGAGTATAAGCTCGTGAAAATCGGAGACCGTTTGGTAACTCAAATTGTGGTTCGAATCTCCCAACAGCGCTTTGGGTCTTTGATTCAGACTCATTTGGGCTCGGATTGGGTTGAGTTTGGTGTCATTGGGTTCGTGTTTCCGAGACGCTCAGTTTGACTATAAGCTCGCTAAAATTGGAGTCCATATGCTCCTGAATTTAATCTTTGAAGTTTCCAACTCAATTTTGCTTCAAGATTTGTGCATGATCAAGATAATTTTCTTATGATGTATCAGTGGTATTTATAGACCCAAGAGGGAAAAAGTTTGAAAAAATATTCTTGATTTTCTCTATTTTACCTAATTATTTAGGCAAAACATGACTTTGTGCCAAATTTTAACAAGGAAATAAAATATATTGTTAAGTTTCCTTAAAAGCGTCCTCTTCATACAAATATTGGGAAACGGTAAAAATATTTTCTTTTGATCATTCCTGTTAAAGGAAACTATAATTTTTTCAATCAATTTTTTTTAAAAGAAATACGTTTATTAACTTAAGCTATTTCCTGTTAAGGTGATTGCTTATTTTACAAAAGAAGAGTTTCTATTCATGATAAGAAATAAAGCTTCTCATATATAAACTTTACTCAACAATAACAAAAGTAAAAATCTTAAGAAACGTTCAAATATTTCTTAAATTTCTAAAGTTTTCTGTTACAGGGAATATATGTTTTATTACAAAGTTAATTTGCAATCTATTACACTTTTAGTCAAGGTTTTGAAAGTAGTATTGGACAACGAACCGGAAGAAGGAAAGGTTCATGGTTCGACCAGTTCGATTGATTGAACCGGGGTCGAAATGGATGACGTAATAAATAATAATATTATAAAAATTAATAAAATTAACATAATAATGATGCCAATTTAATCTTAAAAATTTTATAATTCTAAGAATTTTTTGACTAAAAAATAAATAAAATTCATACATATATAATATATTACATATTTTCATAATTAAGTATAAATAACTATTATATTTATATTAGATATTTAAATATAAATAATTACTAATTTTAAATATAAATATAAATATTTCCAATCTTCAATTTTAATTTATATTTAATAAATATTTAGTTTATATATAAATATATATTTAATATAAATAATTACTAATTTATGTTATATATTTTAATATAATTTTACATATATAAATTTTACATTATAAAATTATATTTATAAAGTCATATAATATTATTTTTTCAATTTTTTTATTCTTCTTAATATCATTTAATTTCACATTTAAAGAAAAGTTTTAGAGCTTAAAAATTATAAGTAACTATTTTTTATTTGTATAATTATAAATATAAAAATAATTATATATTTATGAATTTTAAAAATTATTATGATTATTTTTATTTGAATAATTTGTGCAACTTTTTTTTCCAACAAATTCTCATAGAAGTATCATTCATGCATATATTGTTAAAACTAGAAACTACAAATTGTTTAGTCCTACATCACTTAGGAACTTTATGTTTTATTGTTTATATATCTTTTCTTGTGTGTTTGGGCTAAGAGCCCTCATGAGGTAAAGGAATCATGTTGGTATGATAAATTTGTATTTAAAGTATATATAATATTAATAAAATTTTGGAATTATATATCATATTTAAGTTAATTAAACATTAAAAAAATATTTTATATTAAATTAAATTATTTAAATATATTATTAATTGAACCAGCCGATCCTTAAGAACCCAACTGGTTCAAAGTGGTTTTCACCATTTTGATGCTAGACCGATTTTTTAAGAGGTCCGAACTGACCTTAGGACTGGTTCACGATTGAACCATGCAGCCGATCCGGTCCAGTTTTCAAAACCATGCTTTCAATAAGGTTACATCCATATAATTTTTTTTTTTAAATTTGTTTGAAAAATTTGGGGCATAGCCCCTATTGATTAAAGAGAATTACATGTATGAAGAAAAGCAAAAAAAGAGATTAACAAGACTCCAGTAAAAGATTGACCAAGCTCAAAAGAGCCAAAAAAAGACCATCCATCAAGAAGATAGAAGAGAATAGAAAAAACCTGCACTACAAACAAAAACTTTACATAAAGCTATAGCAAGAAAAAATATGGAGTGAGATGGAAAACAAAACTGAGAGAATAGTAGCCTGGACTCAGGTAAGCAAAATAGACATTCAGCTCATAAGGAAGGAGCCACGAATATCCCTTGGCTGCCCCATCCAAGGGGATGGGTCTGGACTTGGGTGATCATCATTGTCCATGGCATGCCAAAAAAATCCCACAAGTCCCTGGGCTAGAAACTCAAGAGAGTTCTAAGGCTTGAAGAATCCCAGAGCTCCACCTTGGAACCACCACTAGCGAACCCTTGCTTTCCGGCCATTGCTTCTAGACCCCTTCTCTTTGTATGAGGGGCATGGGGGAATCTTGGACCTTGGGCTAGAGATCAAGAGAGTTCTAAGGCTTGAAAATATTCAAAGCTACACCTAGGTACCACCACCGTCAAACCCTTTCCATCCTGCCATCGTTGATGGACCTCTGTCAGGCAATCTCCATTGGACTTCCATCTGTCTGCCACTTCCAAGTCTCTGCCCAATGTTTGACCTTCGTCGTAAAACTATGGTACTTTCAACCTTCGTTTCCCATCGACTACAGTCCCTCCGACCATCTTTTGACCTCTGTTACCCACCGACTATAATCCCTCTAACCACTGTCGTGCCTATGTCCTTTCGACTTTTGTTGTCTGTCTAATACGGTCCCTCCAAGTATAGTCTCTCGACTATGCTCCTTTGACCTCAATTGCCTAAATATGGTCATTTGAACCTTCGTCACTCGCCAACTATGAACCTCAGACAACCATCGCTTGACTATGCCTGTGACCTGCGCGCCCAACTACAGTCTCTCTAACCTTCATAGCCTGACTACAGTCCCTCCAACCAGTGTCACTTAGCTATGGTCCCTTTGAACTCCATCGCCTGATTGTACTCCCTCTGACTTTGGTCCTCAGACCACCATCGTGCAACAAAGTTCCTTCATTCTTAGTAGCCCGATTATGATCTCCTAGACATTCGTCGCTCGCCAAATATGATCCTTCTAACCACCGTCGCCCAACAATGATCCCTTCAACCTTAGTCACCCAACTACAGTCCTTTCGACCTTGGTCGCTCTTCGACTATAGTCTTTCTTACCACTATTGCTCGATAATAGTTCCTTCAATCTCAATCGCTCAACTAAGGTCCCTTCGACTTACATCGCTCAACGGTTACAATCCTTTTTACCATCAAAACCTGACAATAGTCCCTCCAACATTTATTACTCGTTGACTATAATCCCTCCGATCTCTATCATCGGACAACGGTCCCTCCGACCTCAGTCTTCTAACTACAACCATTCTAACCTTAATCGTCTGACTATGTTCCCTTCGGCCTCCGTCATGACTATGGTCTTACCAACCAAACAAAACATGACAATATTCTCTTGAGAACAACTCTCATGTCTTTGGATTCTTCCAGCTCCAATCATATAATATGTTTTATATTATGTATGTTTACACGTTGTGTCAACAACTTCCCCCACGCGGGATAGGCATCATTTGTGATCAATAAAAGATACTAGTGGAATCATTTTAACTAGGCTAGGCCCCCTGATTTTTTTCCTTTTCAAGGTTTTTCTCGTAAAAATTTTGGCCTCTTACAATTGTTGCTCACATCTTTCTTATGTGTATGTGTTGGATATTTGTATAAAGCTATGATGCTAAACCTTATTGTTTTACTATTTTGCTCTTTCTTTAGATAGTTTTAATTTAAATAGGTATGACTTGCATTGTTTAGGGAGAGCTGAAATTAAATAAAAAACAACTCCCATTTCTCTCCAAAATATGAATGCGCTCGCCCCACTCTCTCTATTCTTTCTCTTGGACCAAGCCATCCAAGAAGCTTGTAGGGATTCAAGAAGCTTTCCTTCCTCCAAGAAATCCCCACACCTATATCTCTCTATCCTGCAAATATTCTAGCACGCAATAATCATCATCCCTTACTACTTCAACAATCACTACTATTGCAACATTAGACCAAACCAATGCTAACAAGTTTGTGATCATATCTTCTCAAATTATAAGAAAAAAATAAACTTATGTGATCTCATTTACATTATATTATTTCAACTAGTAATTTTTATCTTTTTTCAAACTTTACACCTTAAATCTTTGATGTCCCTAGCAAAATATTTTTTATCCATACACAATTTTTCTGCATAATCGGCATGAAAATATCATATGTTTGTCTACGCGGGCCCGAACGCAGTTTCTGCAACTTACAAAAAGCTTTACGAAATGCTTTTGAAGTACTGTATCTCTGCCTCTCCCACATTTGAAATTAATTGGAAACCATTACCTGTTATTCGGACGTCTCAGAAATTAATTGTGTGCCAGAACTTGGTCAAAATCATTATAACTTAGAACCTCCTGCCACTTGCTGGCTTGCGTCGCAGTGCCCTGCCCAGCAGCTCTACCACTTATGACATAGCAGTTAGTGGCTCAGCCTAAAGGCAGTTCCGTTACTTCCACAAATAAACCTTTCGCAAAAATCAATCATTTTCTCATTTTATGACGTCCAAATCTTGATATTTATAACTCATATAAATTTTGTTGAAGCTAAGATTTTGTTTGAAACGGCTTTTTTATTGCTTCTTAAAGTAGTTTTTTAATATAAAATTTTAATTTTTATACTAAAAAGCTGTTTTAAGAAGCGGTAAAAAAACCGCCCCCAACCAAGGCTTTGTTTAAGATGACTTTTTCTACTGTTTCTTAAAGCAGCTTTTTAGCACAAAATTTTATATAAAACTTTCTAAGACAACTTTTTTACTATTTCTTAACGTAACTTTTTAATATAAAATTTTTAATTTTTTTTATTAGAAAGTTGATTTAAGAAGCAATAAAAAAAATGTTCCAAATGAAGATTGAGTTTCTGTATTTGATTCAATGATTTTAAATTAATTTAAAATGACTATTTCACCAATATTTTAGAAAAATTACATATATAACACTCTTTTTTATTTAATAAAAATAAATCTCTCTTCCAACTATCTAAATTCAGCCAAAAAATCTCTAACTTATATATATTTTTTCTTTTTATCAAATTTGCAATGATTTGGCTTGACACATGTAAATACAGGAATTTAATAGCTAAACAAACATATAGATGTTAATTATGTAAATAGATAAATTATACAAGTTATTTATGTAATTACCATTAATAATTTCAAATTTTAGATGATTGCAAAATCTAATAAAACTTTAAGATATTGATTGGAGCTCGAGCTTTCCACAAATTTCATATATTTTAACTTTGAATAGTTAAAATAAAAAAAAAATGCAAAAAAAATTTCCTTAAAAGAAATTAAAAATTAAAAAGTTTAGAGTAAATCATTAGCACTGATGTGAAATATAATATAAAGCCAAGTCCCAAATTATCAATCATAATATTATATAAATTTTCTCAACTCAAAAATAATATACCGCTTACGAGTACTCCGCATGAAGATATTCTTACCTAAACCGCGGTATGAATAGTTTATTCCCAAAGTATCTCAATACCCGAATATAGTTCATAGAATATACAAAATTGATTCAAAATATTTGACGTTATAATTGCGATATAAAATTTACCTCAATTGACTTTATAAAAGTGATCCCAATTTTGTCCCAAACTAATCATTCTCTAGAACTAAAATTATCATATACGAGTAGTCGGAGGGCTATTTTGAAATTTAACCAAATTTGTAAAAATTTAATCAATATAATTAAGTAATTGATAATTTATGAAAAAAATTTGAGTATTTTTTGGCACATAATGTGATTAAAAAAACAATAAAAACTAGAAGAAAATTAGTTCCATCTTCATAAAGTAAAGCAACTGTCCTTCTGTGGAGACGCCGAATGACCAATCAAAATTCATCACGTCATCCTTTCGCTCAGTACTACTCGATACTACTGACATGTGTATTTTAGTTAGTCTGTAAATTACGTTCTATATTTGATCTCGACATAAAATAATTTCTCGAAGTATAGCAGCAAAATATCATTATCCTTTCAGCCGCAGCATTGGAGGTACTATAAATGTCGCGTATCAGATTTGTTGAATTATTGAATGACCAATCAAAATTCGTCACGTCATCCTGTCGCTCAGTACTACTCGATACTACTGACATGTGTATTTTAGTTAGTCTGTAAATTACGTTCTATATTTGATCTCGACATAAAATAATTTCTCGAAGTATAGCAGCAAAATATCATTATCCTTTCAGCTGGAGCATTGGGGACACTATAATTTTTTCGCGTCTCAGATTTGTTGAATTATTGAAATTAGACATTTTAGGATATACCAAAATGAAAAATAAAATAAAATATGGGCTAAAATCGCAAAAAATGCAGCTCTGATGACCCATTTTTTATCAATATCTCTTTAAAATTGAGGGAGAGCCAAAATAATAATAATAATAAAGAGAACAGTCTCATCGTAGAAAGCGATGCAGAGCAAAGTCCAATATTGCAATGATTACGATCTCAAATCGAAAAGCCTTTTTCTGTCTAACCGAACTTACAAAAATGCCCCCGCGATGTACCTAAACAAGGAAATAAGGCTTTAAAAAGCAGGGGTAATATGGGTGCATTGTGGGAAGCTCGCTTGGGGCTTACGCGTCCCGTGTAGTCAATCATAGCGCTCGCACCGAGCAATCATGTCCGGCTCGGCTCAGCGAAGACAGTCCTGCGCGGGCGTCAGAGAGAAAAATCATTACGTTTTGTTATCTATTGATTTGTTTTCAATATTCTCGCAGAGGACGGGGAAACGCATGGACGAAACGCGTCTGAGGGGGGGAAACGCCGTGTGGGTGCTTCAGTTGGGTTTCTGTGACGTGTTATTTTTAAGATTCTGGCTGCGGAAGCATTTATAGTTAATACAGTAGTTGCACATTAGCAACAGTTTCTTTATTTTATAAATAATTTAAAAAGATTTACATAAATATCACCATATATTATTCTATTTATATATTTAATATCTAAAATTTTAATATTACATGTAATTTTAAAATTTTAGATGTTAGATAAATAAATAAGATGGTATAAAGTGGTATGTATATAAATTTCCCTAATTTAAATTTATATTCTTGAGTTTATAAAATGAGAATAAACATCTATGATAAATGTAATAATAATAATCTTCATTTAATTTATGATGATGACCTTTTGATTTTTGAGCTTACTAATAATGATAATTATGATCAATTTTTAAAAATTATCACTATCTTTAGCAGGTCCACTAGCCTTTTGGTCAATACCACAAAAATTTTTATGTGTTTCTCTAAATATGTTTGTCCTGATATGCAAATTTTATTCCTCAACAACGAATGATTTTAAGGCCTCCCACCTTTGTTGGAAGTTTTTAGGAATCGCTATTACTAATGCTAAAATTAAATAAGGCCATTGTTCCACTGATACGGAGAATTTGATGAATTGGCTTGGTGATTGGAAGAAGAAAGTTTCATCTTTTGTTGGCATGTTTCAGTTAATTCATTCCACTCTTTTGGAGCTATCTCTACTATTGATTGGGATCAATCACTTTTCTAAAATAGCTCAGAAGAAAAATAACCAGTCTGGCCAATAATTTTCTCTATGGTCATGACAACAACTCTAAGCTTTATACTTTCCCATTTAAATCGACTGTTATACCTAGGGATAGGAGTGGTTTGCATTTGCTTTCTATTGACAATATTTAAAATTTTGTCATAGATAAGTTTATTTTGAGACTTTTCAATACACCAATCATTCTTTCTTATTGGTTTCACAATGTGTATGGCTCTATTTGGTCTAGAACTAAGGTCATTTCTTCCCCCTTTTGGAAGCTTCTTCATAATACTATCAATAAAATGAGAGATATGATTAACCTAAGAGTCACACAAGACTCTCTATTTTTCTTATTCTTTTTTAATCCTTGGTTAAATGAAATTTCTCTTGTGGAGAAATTTGGTCTTGCTCTGATTGATAAATTTCAAGGCTCCCCTTCTATTTTGGTCTCAATTTTTTTGTCAATGGTGATTGGACCCTTCCTAATGACATTCACAATCACATTGCATCTAACATCTTAACAATTAAGATTCTTGCTTTTGGTTGGGGAAGGCTTTATTTTCTAATAAGCATACTTATCTCCTTTTTTTATTTTGAATTGCCCAAAATTTCTTAGCATTAAAAGTTTTGATATAAGTTATGCATTTCTTGCTTGGAAAACTATTAAGGAAGGTTTGAAGACTGCAGATATTTTGATGAAAAGAGGAATCTTGGCTAACTAGACTTGTGCGTTGTGCTCTTCTTACAATGAGAGTCATTCGTACTTATTCTTTGATTGTGAGTTCTCCTTGCAAATCCTTAAGAATTTCATCCCTTTTCGTAACTTCTATCATATGGGAGCACCTTTCAACAACTTTTAGATTTTCTGATAATATTCAACGCAAAATTAGCATGAAATTCTTCCTTTTGGGGGTGCATATCACTGCTTACTACATTTGGCAAGAGAGAAATAATTGCATATTTGGAGGTGCCATTCTTAATGTTTAAGTTCTTATTTAAAAAATTAAATTTGTCATCAGAATAAAAAGTAAGAGGTGGGGTCATCAAACATGTATGCCTTCCCACTTTGTTAATTTGTACTATTAGTTTCTCTTATGCTTACAATACATGTTCATTGATGATTAGTCTTACTTAGCTGTGGATTTTTTTCCTTCCCTATTGATCTGTGTTGGATGGTTCCTTCTTCAAGATTTGGTCTTTTTCTATAGTGGTATAATATCATTGCCATTTTTTTTTTTACTTAATTTTGTTAACTTCTTGTGGACTTCATCTACTGATAGCACTGAAAGCTTGATTATATATATACATTTACGTAAATCATTCTTTCAGCTTGGTTGGTTGTTGTTGTTATTTTTTTTCTTTTCAAGAAAGGATGAGGAGGTTTTATGTTGTGTGGCTCCGCTGGTATCTTTTTCCTAGTTCCTTTTTGGCTATAAGTTCTCCAATTATTAGCTACCTTCAGAGATGTTTGCTTCTTTTCGGGATTACTACAATACAATTTTTTTGGCATAGGGCAATGATGAATACCCTTGGGCAGTGCTAGTTTTTGCAACCATGTGGCATTTATATTTATCTTGAACAGATTCCCCTATCTTGAGCAGATACTTATTATTCACATTCTTTTTTTTGCCTTAGAGGGAAACTTATCATTGATTTTGTGTAATGGTAGTCTTATATATTTGTGGGTCAATATGGGCCCTATTTTTTTTATTTTGTAACTATATAGTTTATAGTTCTATTTGTTGTTCTTTTTTTTAATAATCATTTCTATTTTTTAATTTTTGGGCTATCAATAAGTCATATATACTTGTAATTTTTTTATCTATCAATGAAATATGGGTGTTACCCTCATTCTCAATATATATAATATATATATATATATATATATATATATATATATATATATATATAAAATCTTGAAGATATAATTAATATCTATCTTTTTTTTTTTTTGGAAAATTAAAGGCATAGCCCATTTCCATTAACTACAAAGATAATTACAACTCATGACAAAAATAAAAAAGAAGGAAGCTAAAAGAGCTGCATCAAAAAGGGCAAAGCTCATAACCAACAATACTAAAATCCAACAAAATGATAGAAAATGGAGAGCATTGGATTACTTAGTAGCAAAAGTTTGGAATCAGACATTCAAGCCAATAGATCATGGAAGGATCAATGTAATACTTGAAACATCCCCTAGTTGCCATTTAGACCATCCAAGGGGAGGGGTCAGAATATGGGACATCATCATAGTCTAGGAAGCAAAAAAAATCCCATCATACCCAAAATGTAATAGTGTCGCAACAACAATGAAGGCAGAAGGAGAGAAACAAACCAGAATAGCAACAAGGCACCACATACAGTCCCAAATTTCAAGGTAATGGAATTTTCTATGCCATTTTAATTATGTATCCAAATTGAGAATTGAGGAAAAAGACAAATTCATACACCCCAAGTTTCTTAGCAAGGTTAGTTGAGATCATGAAACTAAGTATATTTTCTTACAGTTACACCCATGAAAAGAACCAAAGAGTTTGGATGTAATCTTATTAAGAATAAATATATGAACATAAATAGATTTCAACCAGTATGAAAGGTTGTTGTTTATAAAAAAATTGACCAATTGGAACTAGCCATCCATTAAACATTACTTATGCTTTCATCCAACCACAAACCTTGAAATTTTACTAAAAAAGAGGTGTGCTCTTTAACCAAGAGCCTCCTAGTTGTGAGAAGTAAGCCAACATAATTAATAGAGAATTTTCCAATCCTAAGGCCTATGAAATCACCAAACTCTAAGTAATTAACAATGAACATGGAAAAACTTGCTCCTAATTTAAGAAGATTAACCTCCAAACCCATATATAAAACTAAAATGAGTAAATTCCCTTTTAGGGTAGAAACCATAAGAGAATCAACCCTACCAATAGCCAACAAATCATATGAGAAGAGATGGGAAATAAAATCACTATTTTTATAAGTGAGGAAATAATTATTGTATACGACTTTCCTCTTAAAGGTAAATAAAAAAACATTTATAATAATTGCTAAGAGGAAGGGAATTAATGGGCAACCATGTCTCAAGATATTTGAAGACTTAAATATTAACCTTTTAATTTCTCCATTGAGCCTAATGGGAAAGGTAAAAAGCAGGTTGAGATCCAATTAATGAAAACTTGTGGAAGACTCTATGAGAAAGTCTAGTTGTGATGGATTGCCTATTAACAATATCAAATGCCTTATAGGTTATTATTTCAAAATCTTTTATCCAAATTACTTTATTCAAAAGTTATAAGTAAACTTATGAGCACTTGCTACATTCTTAGCAATATTCAATTCTTTAATAATTTTTTATGTATGCAAATGGATGATAACGTGGAACATCTTCTTGAGGCAACTAGCAAGAATTTTGATAATTACTTCATAGAATGTGTTACACATAGATATAGGTATATATTTATATAGAAACTTGGAATATTTATATTCTAGAATATATAAGAGTGAATTGACTATGCTTCACTATATTGGACATTTTTTAATGGAGAATAAATAATGAATAGCTAGGAGAAATTGATTCATGATAATATCCTAAGAATGGATGAAAAACGTAATAGTGAAACCATTTAGGGACAAAGTTTTTTTAATATTGATACTATGAATAGCATATAAAGTTTTGCTACCCAAGATTAGTTGGGTTAGTTGTAGAGGGAGGATGAAGATATAGTATTGACACACAGTATAAATTATGGGATTAGTATGACAATAAGAGTTATTGTACATGAGATTGAATAAATAAATAATGTTAGCAATAATCTCAATTGGGTGTCCACCAAACTATGAGCAGTGGTTAATTATTTAATGTGATTTTAGCTTTTCCTTATCTTTATAGAATAATGAAGAAATTTAAGATTTTCATCACCCGTGGAGAGCCTAACAACTTTCTCCCTTTGCTTCACCCACTTAATTTCCAAAGTAGAATCCATAATACACTTTGATGAAATGCATTAACTGCAGCAATCAAGGAATGGTTAAAAGCTCTTTTTTAATAAATAAAGGATATTCTTTTACTCTTGCTTGAGAGAAATAATGGATTGAATAAAAAAAGTCTCCTTTATTCCAATCAGAATCCTTAAGATGTCATTTCATAGCCAACATTTTTTTTATAAAGCACAAATATAAGATTTCCAATAACAAATTGATTCCAAGTTGCATATACCTTAGCAATAAGATCATTGTTCATATTCTATTAATCTTTTAAATTAAACCTATGTCTCATGGGTCTAAAGTTCTAAGGGTTTATAAGGAAACAATAGTGTTTTGAAGACATAAGAGGAAATATTTTATAAAAAAGGAGGGATAAATGTCAAGGCATAGAGAATTATAAAATAGTCTATCTAATTTAAAATCATATATGATTATCAAGTTGGTAATTCAACCAAGCAAAAAAGAACAACTTGTTGAGAAGCTCCATGAGGTTTCTTAAAATTCAATCATTAAAATCCATCAACTTACTAAAAGGGAGAGGATTCTCCCCAAACTTCTCATTGTTCGAAAGAACATAGAAGAAATCACCAATAACTCATCATTCTAAACAAATTAAAAGAGGGAGCTCATTGAAAGAGAACTAGAGACTCTACTCTCTCTTGTGTTATTAACTACATGCACATCTTAATAGGAATTGAATTAAATAAAAAAACTCAGTTTCACTATGAATTATCTAAGACGAGATAAAAATGGGAGTAAAAGAGATATAATGTAAACTCCATTTGATATAGGTTATCACATTAAAGAATGGTTGAAATTGTTGTAGATTTTTTTATTAGAAATAACAAGGAAATGCTTAATAAGGAGGGATCACATACTTTCTCATGTATAATTTTGATTTCTAATAAGCAGATAAGGTCTAAGTACATATCTTAGATCATCCTTCTATAATGTCATATATGGACTTCATCTTGAACACTCTTAAAATTAATGAGGCGATGTATGAGAAACACACAATGAATTAAAGGAGTTGTTTCTTGCCTTTTAAATTGGTTTGTGGGATGTTGAGTTTTGTCCAACTGCAGAGATACCTAGTTAGAAGTTTTTTGAGGTTGAGGGTATGGATTATAGCCAATTGTTAAGAAGGGAGTGAGGGATGTTTTTCTTCTTTTTCTATTTTGTATATAGTGAGAGTGTGGGTTTATGATAAGGAAGAAGGGGGGAATTAATCACACTATTTACAAGCTTTCAATTTTTAGTCATATAGTATTTCTTGATTGATTTCATTCCATTTAGTTTTATAGGAATAAAATCAAAGAGGGTGGAAGACGCTAAAGCATAGACACAAACCATAACAAAAGTGATATGAGATTTAGAGATATTCAGATTTCTGTAAGCAACAAAATGCAAACTTTGTTAGAAAATTTAAAATGTTTGATGGCAGTTTTCTTATTTCCCTATTTTGCATAGAGCAAGAGTGTGGGCTTATGATAGGGAAGAAGGGGAGAAGGTATCACCCAAATTACAAGCTTTAAATGTTTAGTCTTATAGTATTTCTTTATTGAATTTCATTCCACTTAAGTTTATATGAATATAATCAAAGAGGGCATAAGAAGATAAAAAATAAACACAAACCCTAGCTAAAGTGATATGATATTTGGAAATGTTGATATTTTTGTTGACAACAAAATGCAATCTTTTGTTAAAAAATTTAAAAGTCTAAGGCCAGTTTGCTTCTTTCCCTATTTTGCATATAGTGAGAGTGTGGGTTTATGATAGGAAAGAAGAGGAGAAGGTATCACACAATCTATTATCTTACAATTTTTAGTCATATAGTATTTCTTGATTGAATTTCATTTCATTTAGGTTTATAGGAATGTAATCAAAGAGGGTGAAAGAAGATAAAACCTAGACACAAACCCTTGCAAAAGTGATATGAGATTTAGAGACATTGAGATTTATGTTAGCAACAAAATGCAAATTTTGTTAGAAAATTTAGAAATTTACGATAGGGAAGAAGGGGAGAAGGTATCACCCAAGTTACAAGCTTTCAATTTTAGTCATTGGTTGAATTTCATTTCATTTAGGATCATAGGAATATAATCAAAGAGGGTGGAAGAAAGGTTAAAGCTTGAAATGATATGTTTTATTTTAAATAAATTAATAATAGTAGAACTTTGATGTGATTTAAAAGTTTAAGTGTTATATAAATAAAAATAAAGCATTTAATCTTAGATATATAAATACATAAATATTGTATGATATCAGTCATGTACATCTCCCTAAATAATATCATTCATTTCAATTCAATACCATTCAATGATCCTACTTCTCATTAAAAGCAACTATGTTCATCAAACCATCACATCACATTCAAGATTAATCAAACTATCATTCAAATCACAAAGAAGAGGAAGAGCAAAAAAAGAAGTCCTTTTAGCCACAATTTAGCCCCACTTTTGATATGAAATTAGTAAAAAATTCAGATGTCATATGTTCAAATTTATATGTCTCTTGTTTATAAACAAAATGTACTACTTAGATTAAACCCAATTAGTTATTGATATTTTTTGTGAATATATGTTGTTGGACTTTAAAATAAATGTAAACATCATTGGTCTTAACCTCTCCTTATATAATCATCACAGCCTTTCATTACCTCCCATAAACCAATATTGAATTCAACACTAAAAGCATTAATGATCAATGGAGGGAAAAAAAACTTAATAAAAAAAGGATTTGCGATATTAAGATAAGTGGCTTACACTCCTAATTTAATGATAGAGCTATTTAAAAACATACATTATAAAATTATAAAATTACATTTTATTTAATTTAATAATATTATGTAATAAAATTTATCAACAACACATCTCAAAATTAGATATCTAGAAAAAAATGAAAGTACATCTTATTTGAGGAATTTCAAAGCTCTAATGTGAGCCAATAAGAAATCCTTTTTTACTCTAAATCCATAAAATTCAAGTTTATGTTTTCAATTATTTTTAAAAATAATTTGGCTTGAAAATTGACTATACAAAATTATACGGCATAGAGCTCCATATAACTCACAAAATTGATTTTAGAAGGCTCCACTACTAAATATATAGCACGCAAATTTGAATTTAGACACCTCTTTTCATCTTATCTTTTTTAATGTCATCTTGAATTGGAAATGATGATTGTGGCAAAGAAGATTCACAAACACCACTTATTTTGAATTTTAAAAAGTGCTTTAAATTGGAGAAGGGTTAAGGCTTTATTTGGGACCGCTTTCTTCATGCTTGTTAAGCTTTATAATAGAAAATTTTAAATTTTTATACTAAAAATCTATTTTAAGAAGTAGTAAGAAAGCTTACCCAAATGAAGCCTAAGTTACTAAGCCTTAGCCCCAAATGATAGATGATTTAAAAAAAATATTTTGAAACAATAAAGGTATGCATAGGAAATCCATCAAACAACTTCTAAAAGTCCAAATAAAATATTGTCTTGAAATCATTCAATTCTCTCACATATTTCACTAAAAGAAGTGTAATTTAATTAACCAACTACCATAAGTCAAAGCTCTATAATTAAAGAATGATAACATGAAAAAAAAAATCATTAATCAAATATTAGATTTAGCAAGTAATTTATGTTGCATCATGGCTATATCTAGAAGTGTCAAAACAGGTCGTATTCGAGTCTAACTCGAATTTGATTAATCCAAACCCAACCATATAACCAGTTTTAATTAAAAAAAATATTTTTATTAGCTTATTAATCATAAAATTTAAGCTAATCGATAAAAAATAAGAAGATTATATCAATAAATAAAAAAATTAAGGAAAAAAATTCAATGGTCAAACTCAGGTTGGTGAGGTAACTCGAAACAGGTTGTAATGTATGACATGAACCTGACTTGTTTATTAAATTGGTCAATCAAGTCCAATTTTTTCAGGTTGGTGGGTTTGATAAATTTTTTGATACCCCTAACTATATCAATAAAAAATTATTATTAACTTGATTATTTTAGTACTAATAATATGGATACATCAAAGACCTTAAATGTTAAAAAATCATACCACATAGCCCTCCCTTTTGGAATAAAGATAAAATTAAAATATTTAACATAATTGAGAATCCATGGAGTCCACTTGATGGTACACCTTTAAGGAGTGGGCTCCACTAGGCTGGAATTCATTGGATGCCTGAGATGATGTGCCATGTCATGTAGGTCAATGTGGTTAGGGTTAGAATGCTTTTTTTTTTTTTTACATACAGTTATTATGTATTTTTTTTACTATATATTTCTTCTTTTTTACTGCTTAAATATATGAGAAGGGATAATTTACAATCATATTTATAAAAATAAAAATATGATAATAAGAAAAATATTACTGACCAATTTTTTAAATAAAAATTATATTACCTCTAATAATTTAAATATAAAAATAATAAAGAATCTCAAAGCTCTTTATCTATTATGAGATAAATTTAATATTAATTAAATATTATACTCAATAGTTTAACACTAAAATATTTTTGGAAGTGATAAAATTTAATTATTTTAAAAGTCTCATAAATACTTTTTAAGAGATGTAACTCTAAATCCCAAAATTTTGAAGAGGGGAGAAATTAAAATTTTTATAAAAATTATATTTACATAAAAAATTATAGATATATAAAAACGACTTAAATTTTGCAGGAAACATTTTAAAATTAATTCTCATTTTAAGAAAGAATAAATGATATAATGTGCGGAAAATATTATTTCTTCATATCAATTTCAATGAAAAATTCTAAGATAGAGTGATCATTCTTTTTGTAAAAATCAACATTTAAAAAATGCTATTTTTTATTTTTATGCAGCAATATTCTCACAGAACAATCAAAACAAATCTCTTAAGAGAAAATCTATTATAAAAAAAAAAGTAAAAACATGCAACAAAAAAATATTACCAAATGGACCCTAAGCTAAACTTTTCTCCCACCTTTTCTGCAACGAAAAATATTGCCAAATGGACCCTATACCCTAAACATTTAAAAAAAATTCTAACAACTGATTTTTGGGATGGTTTTCCGGTGAATGATTTCTCCCTATTTTATGGGAAGTAGATGGCCCAAAATTAATAGCATTTTTTATATTTATTTATATAATATGTAATTTTTTATTTCTATCAAAATTATGGCTAATATTAAGTTATTTAAAAAAAACACATCTTTATATTCATTTTTTTAATTTTATATATATATATATATATATGATTTAAAATAACTCTCTTTTATAAATCAAACTTATTAAATTGCTGCTAAATAATGATAAGAATATAAGTGTTATTTGTTAAAAACATATTGTTTAACTAAATACAATCATTATTTATATGTTACATGCATAATCAAGAGTCTTGAATCATGGAAGGCTGGAGCAGAAGTGGGCAAGACGTGAAATTGGTATGCCAAACGCGAGCTGGCTCACAAGCAGATATCCACTGTCTTAAGCATAGCTCAAGCTCGCCTTTTGAGCTTGATTCGAGTTCTAGCTTCTCGCGAGTCGAGCTCGAGTTAGGCATGACTCGTTTGCACTCCTAATCAAGACCTAAGCGTCACCCAACTACCTAAATAAAATATAGTACTAGTAGATAGTTTTCACTTATTATCAAATAATGAATTCGAGGTATTATATATTTAGGTATGAATTTATAATTAAATGTATTTAAATAAAAATAAAGAAATATAATATAATATTAAAAAATCATTATTTATAAATCTAAAATACAAAGAAAAAGTCCATTAATGATTTTGAATTAAACTATTAAGAAACATGGCTTAGGGCTAAAGCAGCTTTGGAGGGGACAAAGAAGTATGAGGCAATGTGGGTCAGGCCTCCAAATGATTTCCTTTCCCATGCATAATCATAGCACAAATTATGGTGCGAGGAAGAAGGGCGAAGAGAGTGGGACAGAGGTGTTTTGCAAGGAGACAAAGGCAGCGCATGGGAATCACAATGGCAATGATGATTATGATGGTAACGTGAAATATGAGGCATACCAAAAAACTTGTACAAGAAAACAAAACAAAATATGTGGGCAACAAAGGTGAGGTAATGAGTGTGTGAGGGCATGCATATTGCTCGGCTTGTTATCAACAACTCATCATAAGAAAGGGAAGAGGGCCCATTCTCATTCCTACAGTGATAATGACCACCATTAGACATTGCTTTTCTCTTTGACTATAAGGTTTTTTTTTTTAAAATAAAATTTTATTATAAAAAATTTTATATTAAAAAATTACTTTGAAAAACAGTAAAAAAGTTATCTCAACGAAGTTTAAGTATTCTTTTGAGGATTATTTATTTATTATTATTTAAGGTTGAGCAAAGAGTTATTAAAATTACATGTGTCAAAATTGGTTTCGGGTCGGGTTCGAGTCGAATTTGGAAATAATCTGGGTTCAAAAAAGTTGACCCTAACCCGACCCGTCGGGTTACCAGATTAACCTGACCCGACACAGTTGGATAGTTGGACGGCGACAGCGGGAAGGCGGACGGTGGACGTGGGGCTCATGTAGATGGCATCACAGTCGGGCAGTCTAATCAACACGCTGATAGCAGGGCCAGCAGAAAGTCCGACGCAATGCAAGTGAACAGCGGGCAGTCGATGCGACGCGTGGGCAGTTTGGACACGACGTGCGAGCAACTCATTTCAAACAGGTTTCTGAGTCAACCCAAACCAAACTCATTTTTTCAAACGTGTCGAATTCGAGAACCCGAACCCGACCAGTTTGCGAAACGGGCCGGCCCTAACTCGAAATTTTTGGGTCAAGTTCCAGTTAAGTTTTCGGGTCTTGTCAAATATTGACACCCCTAATTAAAATTGTATTTATAGGAATAATATTTTTATTTAAAATATATTAAAATAAGAATATATTTATTTAGATAAAAAATATGTGATTTTAATTATAGGATATATAAATTTTAGCTTATGAATTAATTTAGTTTTTTTGTGTTATATTATATTTTTATTTAAATATTTTTAGTTCAATCAGTAAAATAAATTTGAATTATAATTACATCTTTTTTTTTTTGAAAATTTGGCTAAGGACAAGTTTGAGACAACTTTCACACTGCTTTAATTTTTAGATGTTAATTATAATTTCATCGACGATGATTATAATTTTGTCTGTCTGTCTTTTTTTTTTTTTTACTACTCTCTCATCGCTTTTTTATCAAAAAATTTTATGCTATTTTTTGTAACAAAAATAGTGAAGTTATTTTTCCATAACAATTTTTGTAACCAATATTATAAAACGCTGCAACTATCACAGACATATCATAAGTGTTAAATTTTAGTGGCATAATTTTAAATTTTGTTACTAAAAAATATTATTTTTAAATCTCAGTTTTAAGTTTTATAAACACTATGTTTTAAGATATGGCTATTGATGATTTGATTGAAAATTTTTTAAAAAAGTTTTTATTAAAAAATATGATTAAATAATTATTTTTAATAAAAAAAATTTTATTGCGTCATTAATAATCATACTCTTGAAAAAAGATGATAAGTGCTAAAACGTGTCACTAGCTAGAAGACACTTTTGCATGTATTTTTTAAAAAATATATTAACAATGTGAAATTTTAATTATATTATTTTAAAAACTATTTTTATATCTTTAAATTACTGTTGTGATACTATATACTTTTGAACAAATATATTCTTATTTTGATACATTTTTGTAACAATATCTTTTAATATAAATTTTTGTCTTATCAATTGGGCTTGAACTAGTTCTAAAATCACACCACAATTTATCTACTAAGGGCAAATTTTTAGAAGGAACACATTTAATATTAGATTTAGGATAAGGATCATTATATAAATTAAATTTAAAAAGGATCAAAAATGTAAAATGGTGGGACGTTTTTGCATAAAACGTGAAGCAAGGCTGCGTTTTGGAAGAAAGCGCAAAGAACCTTTGCATTTTCTTCAAAAAAAAACATGATGGAGGTTCGAGAGAGGCGTAGGGTGAGCCTTGAATGCAGAGAGAGAAAAATGATTTGGGAGATAATAGAGAGTTTATTAGTTTTCAAATTTAAATATAATTGTTTTTAACTTATTTTTAAAACAAATTTTCATATTTTTAACTTATTTAAAAATAATAATTTTTAAAAATTTTTAAATATTAAAATAATTTTATTTAAATATATTAAAAATAATTTTACTTTTTAATTGTTTATTCATATATTATTGAAAATTTTATTTATTTAACTAAAATAAATATTAAAAAATTTTTAGAGATATAAATTTTTTGGAGATAAAAATTGAATTTAAATAATTTATAACTATTAGCTATTAACTTTTAGTTATTGATACGCCGTCAAAAAATTATTATAATTGGGCGCGAATTTCGATGCAAAATCAAATTGGAAACTTCAAAAATTAATTCGGAAACCATCCGAACTCCGATTTCAGCAAACTTACATTTGAACCGAGCGTCCCGGAAATACGAACCCAACGACACCAAATTCAACTCGATCCGAGCCCAAATGGGTCCGAATTATGGACCTGAAGCGCTGTTGAAAGGTTCAAACCGCAATTTGAGATATCAAATGGTCTCCGATTTTAACGAGCTTATACTCGAATCTAACGCCTCGACGAGACGAATCCAACGAGCCCAAGATCGCAAAATTCTGACATCTCTAAGTCCTTCAAATGTCCAACGAACAGTGCACAGTCGTAGGATTCGATATCGGCCGTCCATTCGACCACTCCCTATTCGCCCCTAATCTCATGCCTATTTACGAGCTATGCCACTCCAGAAAATCTATAAATAAAGCCCTCATTCTTCACAAAGGGGGACCCAAGCAAGAAGAGAAGAGGAGAGGAGAAGGAAGAGAAAGAAGAAGCTCCTCCTCGACCACCGCCGGAACCTCGCCGGACCACCGCAGGAGCCTCGCCAGAGCACCGTCGGAGCCTCGCCGGACCACCGCCGGAGTTTCACCGCACCACCATCTCAAGGCCCGACGTTCAGGCCCGACATTCTACTGAAGGCCGGACATTCAAGCTTGACGTTCTTCTGAAGGCCCGACATTCTGCTCAAGGCCCAACATTCTGCTCAAGTCCCGACGTTCTGCTGAAGGCCCAATGTTATGCTCAAGGCCCGACGTTCTACGGAAGGCCCGACGTTCTGCTGAAGGCTCGACATTCTGCTCAAGGCCCGACGTCTTCATCTGAGGCCCTCACTTTTACTATAATTCAAAATTATTTTATTTAACAATGGATACATTTAATAATATTATATATATATATATATATATAATTCAAAATTAATAGATTAATCATATATAATATTAAATTATATTATTTTTATATTAAATTAATTTTAAATTATATTTATATTTAAGTTAATAAAAATTATATGGCGTAAAATAAGTTTAATATTTTTAATATTCATCATATTAATTTTTTTTAATTCCTTTGTATTAATTTTATTAAATATTTAAAATATTATTTAAAGTGCTACTAAAAATTTTAAAAGTAATTAAAATTTAATTAAATATTAAAAATATAAAATAAAATTATTTAAATTTTAATTGATTTCTCTCTCTCTCTATTGGTTTCTCTCAACCTCTCTCTTTTTTTCTTTGTGCAGAAAAAATATTAAATTTAAAGTCTCACTCTCTCTTTTCTTTTTGCTTGACATGACTATTCAACTCTCTCTCTCTATTTCCAAGCTAAAAACGCAAAGTTGCTTTGTATGTATGATCCTTTTTAATTTTTTTTTTAAGTATGCTCCTTCTCTTAAATTAATCATTAATAATGATCCTTTTTAAAATTTCTCCATCTACTAATTTGACATGAGAAATAATTCAATCTTTTTAAAGTAGCATATTATATAATTTAAGGGGAAATTTTGACTTAATGTTCCTCAAAATATGCTTATTTGGACTAATACAATTCTTATATGTTTATTTTGGCAAATATCTCTATTTATTTTGGTCCAAACTACTGAAAATGAGAGATGATCTCGATTCATGGACCCTTGTAAGTCCTTAGGCGGTTCGAATTAGTTTGAAACTAATTCAAATTTGGTTTGAACCCGAGTTCAATCCAAGGTTAGAAATGATTCAAACTAATAAGCGAACTCGTCATTGTGTGGTTTGAAGTGCACTGGCATTACATCACACTCTACACAATAGCGAATGCCTCTACATCCCACCAATTGTTCATCTCCTCAACTACTATTGCAACAAAAAAAAAATGATCGATTGAATGCTCAAAAATAAAATAAAATGCATATGGACAATCTTTATAAAATTCTTAGTGTAACACCTATAGCCACGACATGCTGCAATTTGGGTGTTCCTCATCAACAAAAGTAGAGTTTTGATGCCTAACATTATGGAAGCCTCATGCCATTGTTCTTTATTCATGTAAAATGAATACAACCCCTATGCCTGCCCTCACTTTTTTTTTTGTTGGCGTTGTTACCCCTATCCTCGCAATTTTGCTATTTACATTATTTGATGATTTTTTTTTTGGCATGAATTGATTTACATGCTCTTAATGGAAATTATATTGACAAATTATGTACTCTTTCAGCACCTTTTGCTTGAAGGCTTGCTTATGTGTTGCTAACTGGGGTGACAATCAGGAATTTTTATTACATTCGGTGTCCTGACGTAGCTCTACGTTCGGACGCCAGTAAAATGGTGCCACGTGCTTCTATTCTTTATCGCGCGGCCCGACGACACGACCCGGATACGGACCCGGTATTGCTATGTATTTGATGATTTGTGCAGACCGGGATATTGCTAGGTATTGCTCGGTAACGAGAAATACCATTATATCAAGACCAATACCTAGTAATACCGAGGAATACCGAGCAATACCCCGGTTTTGCTAGGTATTACTCGGTATTGCTTGGTATTGGTCTTGATAGAGAGGTATTTCTCGTTATTGTCAAGCAATACCGAGCAATATCTAGCAATACTGAGCAATACCTAGCAATACCGGGTTCCAGTCCGGGTCATGTTTTCGGACCGCGCGTTAAAGAGTAGGAGCACGTGGCGACATGTTATTGGAGTCCGAATATAGAGCTATATCAGGACACCGGACGTAATAAAAATTCGACAATCAGAGATACTTTAGCTTCTCGTATGTAGTTAGTGCAATATTATTATGGCGGGATCAAATCCTCCATTACACAAATTTCACAAATCGTAAGGAAAAAAATTTATCTTGTCTAAATGCCTCGTGCAATTTTCAGTGACTTTTTCTCTTTCAATCATTGTGCTTGATAATAAAAATTTTTGTCAAGCTAGCCCTTTACTCACACACTATGATTTTGATCTCGTGTTGATGACGCGGATTTATGAGTCTCAAAAACTAATTAGGAGTGTAAGGTTTGTATACTCATTTATGACTTCATTTGTGACGGTTTTCTTACCGTTTATTAAAGCAATTTTTTTAGTACAAAAATCAAAATTTTGATACTAGAAAGTTGTTTTAAGAAGTGGTAAAAAAGCTGTCAAGCAAGCTAAGAATCAAGTAGACATAAAAAAGAAACTCAAATTTCATCATGTCATTCTAGCTATTTCATTTGCAATGCTGCAAAAGGATCATTGTGTGCTATAAGTATTCAAGTTAAGGGTTGGCGATTAGCTCGTCAATATTGATGGCATATTATTACAGGCATAATAATGTTTGGTTGAGATCATAAAAAAGTAGCTATCCTCAATAGTTGTGAAAAGCGATACTAGATTATTCACATTAAACTTTTTATATATAGGTCTTATTGATTTAGGTCTCATTTGGGATAACTTTCGCACTGCTTTCTAAAGCAGCTTTTTAGTACAACAGTTTTAATTTTTGCACTAAAAAGTTGTTTTGAGAAGCAGAAAAAAAGCCATCCCAAATGAAGCCTATTTTTTTTTTTAATTAGAAATTTTTATACTAAAAAGCTGTTTTAAAAAACAATAAGAAAATTGTCCCCACCGAAGCCTCAACTAAATAAAGTTTTAAAAAGTTTAGAATGAAAATTGTAGTTTATATAGAACCTAATGGGTTTACATGCTAGATTCAATGATATTCAAAGTATCATAATGTGATGAGTTGTTGTGAAGTGTATAAGATATGTAATTTTCCTAGGATGCTAAGTCGTTATGTTGGGTTGATTACTCATATTAAAGAGAGGTACGATGGATGGAATGGGCATGTTTGTAGGAGGTGCAGCTTTCTTCAAGATTGGTTAGCAAAAATAAGGTAACCTTTTTGTTGGATGTTAAGACCTCGTTTATAAAATAATTTTTTAGTATAAAATTTTTTAATCAAGAAACATTTATATCAAAAAACTGTTTAAGAAAGCAATAAAAAAGTTGTCCCAAACGAAGCCTAAGTCATTATGGTAGCATTTTTTTTCAAATGGAACGCGAAGCATATATATATATATATATATTCTAACTCTTTTGTTGATGTGCCTGTGAATTTGATTGACACCCAAGCGTTGGTGTTTCATGTGGGTGATAATTCAGGGATGGATGTTAGGACTAATCTTGATTGGTTACATTGTACGTCTGAATTTGAATTTGATTCTGATTCCTCTTCGGATTATTGTGGAGGTTCTGATCGTGGTCATGATTTTAAATTGGTTCATGATAGACCTGTTCTCTCTGTCACTTCTTGCGGGAGGTTCCGTGGGAGGGGCAGGAGAGTTAGATAGTCCCTTTCTTCCTGTGATTGTTCCCTATGGCAGTTTCTGGCTGGTTTTCTGGACTTTTGGCCGTTTCTGTGGGTGTAGGATTTTTGGGCTATGATGTGGCTGGGGCTCGTTTCCTCGTTGTCATAGCTGGTGGCAACCTTTGGTGATGTTTTCATACTTGGATGGATCGATTAGAGCGCTTTCTTCGCCATATTGGATGGTCCTTGTGTGAGACCTCGTTCCTTTACTGTTCCTCTCTGATTTGGATTTTCCTCCCAGGATCGTCCAGGACGATAGTGAGATCGTCCAGGCCGATCTGCACTGTAGAAAATATCGTCCTGAGATTAGTCCTGGGAACCGTCCAGGACGATTATTTTGGTCTGATCGTCCCGGGACGATCTGGCGATCGGCCGGGCCGATCTGCTTTATGATATAAGAAAATCAGCTCGTTTTGAGGAGAGAGAAAAATCATTTTTATAAAATCAGATATTTTGAGGAGAGAGAAAGAGAAAGGGAAAAGAGGAAAAGCTTGATTTTGGAGGCCGCGGAGTGCTTTTCGTCCGACGCCGTTGTTGGAGAAAGTGAAGATCTCGTGGTAAGGACTCCGAATCCTATTTCTGTTTTCAATGATATTGAGTTTTGACCGAGTTGCGATCTGTTTTGTGTTTTCGTAGTCGAATTTTCGACATAATTTCGTATTGACACAACTTTCACCGCACAACTTTTGGTATGTTATAGATATGACTATTGTACACGATTTGAGTATTTTCTGCGAAGATTTTACCGGTCGGAATTGATTCTACGTGATTTTAATTGAATAGAAAAATATCAGGACTTGATTTGATTTGGATTCTATAGAATAATAGTCTTGTATTGATGTCGTGAATCTTCTACTGTAATTTGGAGAAATTTGGAATTCATGCTTTTTGCAGGATTTTTGTGTAAATTTGACTGACTGCCGTTACTCTGCCCGATTTTCGTATGATTTCCAAATTTTCTGGAATTGATAGATTGAATTGATATGCGTATGTCTATTGATCTGATTGTTCTAGATTGCTTTAATATTTCTTATTGCATTGACTATTGATTGAATTGATTGTTACTGAAAGACAAGTGGGAACCTGGTTGAACGTTGGTTGGAGATAGATATTGACCTGTACAGGATGGTGGGCCGACGGGCTTTCCTTTAAACATCGATTATGGATTTCTACAACAGCACTATAGATGGGAGTCATAAGGAGTTTTATATGCCGACGGACGGCCGACGGGCAAAAAGAGTGACGACTCTTATTGATTGAAACCAACGTACGGATATCTACAACAGCAATATGGATTCTACAACAGCACTATGGATTTCTACAACAGCACTATTGATCATAGCTAGTGTTTGTGCTTGTCGAGTAAGACCATTGTATGGAATTGCATGTATACGATATTGCATTGCATTGATTTATTGATTTCTGATTGATTTATTGATTTTGATGGATTTATTGAATTGATTTATTATTGAACAGATTTATTGATGGATTTATGGATTTACTGTATCGCACGGATTTATTGATTTTATTGATTGATTATTGATCATTGATACTATTGATTTTGCGTTGTATTGACTTGCTACAATTGATTTATCGTATTGCTTTTCTGATTGATTTTATCGACTGGATTATGGATATGGATTGTACTGATTCACAGATACTGGCACCGACATTGATATGGATTCTGCGTATTGATTCATAGATATTGACACCGATATTGATATAGATTGTTTCGATCGATAGATACCGACATCGACATTGATATGGATTATGATATTGATATATGGATACTATTGATACAACAGATCCTAATATGCTATTGATACACTGATACATTGATTCGTCGTACCGATTATCGATTGATTGATTGAATGGATTGTTGCCGTATGGATTTGATTTATCATAGAATAGATTTCTTTATAGAGCTGATTGTATTGATTTCAATTGACCTGATGATTTCATTGTATGGATTTGTTTTCAATTGCTAGGTTGATTTATTGATTTGATTGGATTGATCTATGGATTTTCCTGCTGATAGATATAATTGACTGGAAAGTGCTCTATTGATCGAGATGATTTTCCTATTGTAGCATCGTACGTCGTCATTATTAAACCGTCCTCGCTGCCGTAGTGTCATTGAATACTGTACATTGATATCGAGTGAATTGTATTGAATAATTGGATTGACTGATTTGCAAGAATGATATAGATACAACGAATCGACTAGACGACACGATTGATTGAACTGATAGTATTGATTGATAGACACTGCTACGATGGATAGATATGGACTGGAAGCACTTACTGATTTGATTGCTGGGGTGTATTGATTTATCGATGCTTTTACCGTTGTATTGATTATTGACTATTATTGGATCTGATTTGATTTCCGTATCTGCATAGATTCATTGATCATAACCTATTGATTGATTTGATTTGATTGACCTGCATATTATTTTCAGTGTCGTGCTTTGATTTCAGTTGTAGGCTTTAGTGACCTGCTGGGCTTGTAAGCTCATTATATGTGGTTAATATTTCAGGTGCAGAGCCTCCCGCGTGATGTTTCTTCGGTTGCTGTAGCTTTTTTATAGCCGTGGTAGACTTCTGTTTTGTAGCCGTTTGGCTATTGTATATGACCTTTTGGACGCTTATGTTGATATGTGGATTACTGTTGTTGCTGTATTTCTTTCCTGTAATGCAATTATCTCTGGATGACTGTATGGATACGATCGAGAAAAAGAAAAGTAAAAGATATGGAAAAAAGAAATGATAGAAGAATCCTTTCACTATTGATATCTGAGGCATCACACCTTGCGTGCCTTCGGGGAAGCTGGGAGCCTCGGCCGATTACTGAGCCCTCACTTAGATCTCACTTTGTATTTGCTATTGTTTTTGGTTTTTTGGCTTTTGCTCTTTATCTTGTGTAATCTCTTTTGTTTCAATATAATATTATTTTTGGTTTTATATATATATATATATATATATATATATATATATATATATATATATATATATATATATATATATATATGAATCCATATAGAAAAAGTCAGAGTTGGGTCAAATAATCAACACGTTATTGTTTAATCTCATGAGTTTAGAAGAACAAAGATGCTGCTCAATGGAGTAAATTGGCTGACAAAAGTTCGACAAAAAGGTTTTAATATTTCCAATTAGGGGTGTATAAGAGTCGAATCAAACTTGAGTCACGCTGGCTTAAGCTTGGGCTCAATTAATTAATCGAGTTCGAGCTCGAACTTTATTCTACTAATTCGACTAGCAGCTCGCTTATTATGAAAGAAAAAAAAATGACTATGATCCTAGAAATTATTATAATAAAATAAAAATAATGTTGGAAAATTAGGACAATAATAATAATAATTCAATTAATATTAGAAAGTAAAATTTAATTTTTTGTAAATATTTTTATCAACTTTGTACTTAAAATTCAGAATATTAATATATTTTAGATGCTTTTTATATTAATATCTTTTATACGAGTCGTCTCACAAGCTAACAAGTCGAGTCAAGATTGACCCAAACTTAGCTCTCGTTAGCTCATCGAGCTATGCTCACGAGCAATTTATCGAGTTGAGTCCGAGCCGACTCATGAGTCAGCTTGACTCACTTAAACTCAACTTAAAGTATATTTTTTATCTTGCCGGCTCAACTTGATTCAATTTTGCACCCACGCGAAATCAATTTGAGTTAGTTTGAAATCCAAAAACTTCATTGAATTTGTTTAATTACAAAGGTTAAAAAAAAAAAAAAAACTTTGAATTTGTTGTTTAAGTGCTTCATTCAGCTATAAATTCTATATATAACTTTATTTCCCTGTATAGTAATTCTTTTTGAAATGTGTGATAGTTATTTTAGTGATTAATTATGACTTTTAATCAATATGTTCGTTAGGACTTTTTGTTGTTGGAAAAAATTAAAACCACTTTAAAAAATAGGAGTCTATAAGCACTATTATTTATTTGCAATGGTTATAATCATTGCAAGAGAAAACACTACAAAAGGGTTTTCCTAGCCATTATAAACTGTTTAGGGTCTATTTTGAATAGTTTTTTCACAACTTTATTTTTTAGATAATAACCACAATTTTATTTGACTGCTCATTTCTCACTATTTTTTAGAACTTTCTATATTAAAAAGCCTTTTTTTTTACAACCAAAATAGCCAAGTTACTTTTCCTATAGTAATTTCGCAACTAATTTTATAAAATACTGCGGTCATCCCAAACACAAATGTAATTACATTGGTTTTAAAAATTTTGTAAATTTTTTATCGCAATAAAAATCATTGCTTCCTTGAGAAAGCATTTTCTTATAGTGAAATGACTCAAATTAAATTCATGGATAAACTTTAATTTGTAAGAGAATTTCTATGTTTTATCCTCATATTTTTTGTATTCAAATAATAACTAAATTACGATGAAATTAATTAAACTGGCAGTCTATTTGTGACAATTTTCTCACTATTTGCTTTTCAAACAACAATCATAATTTCTTTTAGCTACTATTTTTTAAAAAAATTTGCAGTTGAAAGCAACTTTCTGCAATCATAACAATGAAATTATTTTCTTCACAACAACTTCACAATCAACTTTATGAAAAGCTGCAACTGTCCCAAATAAAACCTTAATGGACAAGTAATGTTTAAAATTAGGATGATGACAAACTCTTTTCTTAAGAGATGAAAATTTCTTCTCTCACTATATGTATATATATACTAGTAAAATCACATGTGCTCCCCAAAGGCAATTGTCAAAATATTTACACCAATAAAAAGATGACACGTATCTAGTGTGTATGATGTCTACCTAGCTAAAATCAAATATATATGATTTCAAAATATTAGCAAGCGACTGCATTAGTTGTCTTCTCATGCATTAAATATAAAAGAAATAGTTAAGTGAAAAGAGAAACATTTTCAATTTACATCAGAAGCCTCTGAAGTGTCTCCTTTAGAAAAGAAATATCTCTAAGTTTAATATTGGCTATAAAAGAGAATCAAGATGATGGGAAGAAGTGGTGAACATTACTTTTGCTTTATTAGTAAAACAACATTTACTCATATTATACAAAATTGTAGCCAACCTTAGCTTGAGGTCTTGAGTTCGAGGCCAGGCATATGTGGCGTGGGTGTATGTGAGTTTGTGATTAAATTTGTTAGACGCCTTAAAAGAAAGTAACATTGAGAAAGCTTATTAGTCATAAAACATCTGTTCTCTAGACCTTATTTCATCCTCTCAATTCTCGGAGTTTCTTAGCCAAGACGAATAGATCTCTTCGAATTTCTCATCTATATCACATATAGTTGATGCAACTGTGGAATCGACCCATTATTAGATTTCAAATCAGGATAAATAAATTTTAAGCTATTGTATTTTTTTTTTTTTGTGCTTGAATTTCATTTACATTTATTTAAAGTTTGTTGCAATGTAATTTTAATAAAAATGATAAGTTGCATTTGGTCTACTATTTTAGTTTAAGTAGAGCTAAATATGTCATGTCACATGTCATTTCATTAAATGCAAAATCTAACAAGCATCTTTGGCCTTCTTTATGGGAGTCTAGTATGATATTTTATCTTCTAAGAACAACATTTGGATTAATAGCCTGAGTTTTTAAGAAGAAATTGTGGAGCTCTAAGTTAAATCCAAGATGCATTAGTGAAGTGGTTAGCCACCCATGGTGTTCTTATGTTGCCTTATTTTATTGTCTTTTGTAATGTTTTAAATATGAAGAATTACAAAATATAAAGATGATATTGATGAATTAAAATAATATTTTCCAAAGAAATTCTTCATCTTTGAGAAAGGCTTGGTGGCTATTCCTTGTTCCTAGTTTGGTGATATAAATCTACCCTCTTTGGTGAAAGGTTATGCATTTTTTTTTATTCCAATGTTTACTTAATTTTCTTACTATTATTCTCTCATTCATATGCCCTTCAAGTGTTTTAGAGTTTCTCTCTTACTTCCTATAGTTTCATTTCTTGTTGTCTCAAACTTAAGCAAGTTCTACAAAATCTATATCAAACTAATTACTCTTCTTTTATTCAACTCGATACAATAAAACTTACCCACTACAATCCTAAACAACTCTTGCATCATTTTCCCCACATCTTAAGCTAACCATAAAACACATACCCATCATATATTGCTATATAACCTCCCATTTACATGCATAGAAAATAAATCACATAAAATCAACCCAAATCCAATTCTCTCTTTTTAACTCTTGACCACCTCTAGAAACCAAGCTTATAAAACTCATAAATCTGAATTAGATCCATTAGGCCCTCTTATATTCCTTTGCACCAAATAAAATTACCTATCTCAGCCATCTACTCCAAAGTCCACCATACTCCATGCATCATGACTTCTCAAATATTCTCATCTATTGCATTAAAGTGACGAATTTTCATGTTCAAAACATATAGAGTACATTAATCTGTTCAGCTAGTTTCGAGGAGCTCCTTTGAAGGTCTCAATTATCCACTCAAATGTTCTCTGCCATGACTCAAAACTCAAATGTTCTATGTCATATTGATATCTTCTCAACTATACTTTAAATTCATTCATGCATCTTTAATTTATTCAAGATCTATATCTTTATCCCAAATTTCTATGATAAAAAAATCTCCTTATACTCATTTATATTTTTAGCTTTATGTTCTCATATCAAAATTCTTAGACATTTTCCACATCAATGTTCTTAAATATAATTCAAGTTCTTGAACATGAATTCTTTTGTTTGCAAAATTATATGTTCTTCTTAGTATGAATATATTTTGTGAAGATCCCTATATTCAATACTTGACATATTCATATCACAATTTATTTCAATATCGATCTTTGTCTAATATCTTTATCTTAATATATCATTTCTTAATTTTTTTAACTTTATTGTGAACTACTTGGCATGTTATATATATATATATATATATATATATATATATATATATATATATATATATATATATATATATATATATATATATATATATATATATATATAAACACTTCATAATTATCATATATATAGATTACCAACATGATAATCTACTTACCCAATATCTCTTAGAAAACGTTATATATCAAAATTATTTTAGCGTATGTCTCAATAGTTGCCTTATATTCAAATATCTTATCAACTATGTTTTTATTCTCTAGATAGTATAGTTTATCTAAATATCACAACCTTATCCTCAAGTTACTCAGCTTGGATAAAATCATAGTGTAAATGTTGTATCAATCTTTAAATTCCTCAAAAGTTAACATATTAGACCATAAAGATTAATATAAATTATAAATAGCAAAATATATTGATTTTGACCACTTATGAGATGTACTTAAGCAACAAATACAATACAAGCATTAGTATGCAATCTCCTAATATCATAATAAGTACTGAAAGCTCTCACATGGAGTTTCTAATATGTACTCAAAAAGGTCTCAAAGATTATAAGCTTATTTATTTACATGTCCGCTAACTTATTTATGAATGACTCATTCTCGAAGTATTTCACTCAATTTTTTTTATCTTATTTATGAACTCCCAAATATATACCTTATAGAACATTGATTATGAGTAGCTAGATAAGACAAATTCACATTTACATTTGTAATCATACATGGGAAATGAAATTTAGCTGAAGGAAAATATTCTTTAGGGAATGATAACAACAACGAATCCATTAGTTACAAACCCTAACCAATATCAAGGGAGGTTCATTATAAATTCCTAAGGAATACTAGTTATAGTTTATTCTTAATTGATCATAAAAGAAATGCCAATTAAATTAAAATCTTTTACACCGTATGATCTTCTCAAGATTCATGTGTCCTAAGTTAGAATGGATCTATTCCTTAAAATAACTCTACACATAACTAAGACAGAGTCATATTTTATGTGTTCCTCATATCAACAACGAAGGCTAGATTGAGCTCCATTTATCCTCCCCTTGTCGATAACCAAGACAATACCAAGCATATCCTCTAGAAATAATCAATATATACTTTATTCATTTTTCCCTTATTACACATTCATGATCGAGACTATATATCCTAAGTTCATATATAGTAAATTATTATTCTTTGTGTGCTAATAACCAAAACAAATTTGAGATGTTTGACCTGCAACAAAATCATAGCCCTTTGCTAAGATCAAATGCACAATTGAAAAATATTCATTCACTCATTAAAAGTTAACTATAAAAAATAGGAGTAAATAATATTTTTTTGAGTGACATTTCATATAAAATGCATCACAACTTCATATAAAATTGCTTGCATCATACATTACAAAAAGCATAATAAATAAAATCATGATTATTTTCTTTAATTTACAAAATAAATATTATAGATTATTAATCCTTCTAACATATTTATGCAAAAGTTTCATATAATTAAGGATTGGTCTATTTTAGGCATCATGAAACAGTATACAAGTAACAATAGAATCATATCAATGCCACTATGCTTAATTAATCAAGTGTTTCTCAAATTATGTTTGCCTTGTTAGATTGGTATTCAATATCTCAAATTAGGTACTAATTATCTCCATGATATGAATACTTTTAAGAGAAAAAAAATTGGCGAGAATCAATTTTCCATAACTTAGGGAAGCTCATGAAGTAAAAGGCAACAACCAAATTTAGCCGAACTAAGGGCTACATTTGGGAGATATCCTAGCTTAATTCTGTCAAAAGAGATGTAATTAGGTGTGCTAGTGAAAAATTCTATTATGGGAGTTGTGGACAAAATTAACTAAATGTAATGTAATGATGACCACTAGCTAGTTTCATTTTTTAAATATATAAATTAGTTTCTTTTATTCAAATATGTATATCTTAAAATTATACTGCCAAAGGACAGACAAATGCTCTACTATCTATTTAAAAGAAAGAAACTATTATTTATTTTGTTTATCAGATATATCATAGGGAATATACAATCCATCACGAAGGATGAAAAGCATATTCTCTTATCGTCCTAATTAGAGAAATAAATTACGAAATCTATTTTCATAATCAATTATAAAAGATATTTAATTCATCATAAATATCAATCTATCTTTCGATTATGAAATTATATTTAGGATATAAATATAGGTGGTCTGCATTCACAAATTTTTAACCTACCTAGAAAGAAACTAAGATATGTTTATTTTATTATGGGATATAGACACTCTATAGAGGCGATCCCCAATAGTTAATTACATCTCCAAAGAGAATACTCTCGATTAAAGTGAAGACTAAATGATTCTAAAATTCAAATAAGTTTAAGAAAATGTTTAGGATATCTAGATTTCAATACTCATGCTTTAGATTATAAATTTTAGAATTGAGCTAGGAATTTTAGATTTGAATATGATAAGGAAAGGTATGCAAAGAGAGAGGTGTATACAACTTAGACTTATCACTTTTTATAGAGTGAGCTGTGGGTTAACAGTCCTAAACACAACAATCGATGTATGTATGCAGAATTTGGTAAGCTCTATCCGAAGAGTCAGAGTTGTTATTAAGAAATTTTTTATATCAGATGCTATGCAACATGCTTACAAATTAGAAATTACTCGTATTATGCAAATTATGCATGAACAACAATAAATAAAAAAGATTATTTTATTAATTTATAAATTTATAAAGTACAACTCAGGGTATATAGTAAAGTAATGACGGCGATGCTTCACCAACAACAAATTTGAATTCTAATCCTACCATATACATATATAATCAAATGCAACTGCTTATGGTCTTCAAATTCCATGTATTCTCTGGAATTCCAAAAATAATATCTTCTCAGAATGAGGACATTGTTTTTTGAAGTCCACTGTACATATATAAGCATTTGTCTTTGACTCTTTTACAACTCAATTTATATACCGAGTCTATAGAATTTAAATTTACATGTCTTTTTCATGTACATCATCACATAAGAACATTCTACTTTGCAGAAATATAAATAACATGAAATAAAATGCAAGTATGAAAGTGCGTTGTGAGCAGTTATATATACAGAAAAATAAATGAAAGTAAATTGCACGACCCTGAATTCATTCACTCTGCTCTCTGATGCACTAACCAAAAAAGTAAATATGACATTCATATTTGCAGAAAATAAGCATACACATATGGGTGCCCTCTAGGCAAAGGCACCCTCAATCAAATAAACCAAATTACCGATCTAGCCTAGGTTAAAGTTGGTTGCTTGGCCGACCCTTCTTAAAAAAAAAAGAAAAAAAAATTAATGTAAATCTTGATAAATCATGTGTAACTGTTTGACAATTCCTTTGCATGAGTGCAGAGTTTTGCATGTGCCCATTCTTCGTCTCCTTCGTTGTTATTCCCTTCCTGTCGGATTGGTAGTTACGACATTTTGATCAGAAGCAACGACGGCGGCTCGCTCGCTGTGAGTGAAGGTAACTTTCTCCCTTTCGCGCGCTTTTTCGGCCAAATGCCGTAAATCCGCCAAGCTACAGGATCCAGTAAATCAGGGATTTACGGGAAAAAGAGGGAAACGGAGGATTTATCCTGCCGTGAGATTTATGGGGGGCTCAAATCCCGTTTGGCAGGATTTAGCATAAATACTGCTAAAATCTAGGGGTGTCAATTTTTGACCCGACCCGGACCCAACCCGAAAAAGTCCGGGTTTGGGTTAACCCGTTTGTAAAACGGGTCGGTTTTGGGTTCAGATTTACGACCTGTTTTAAAAATGGGTCAGGTTCGAGTTGACCCGGAAACCTGTGGGTCGACCCGATTTGACCTGTGAAATTCAATTTCATGCCTCACCCGTGAGTCGGCCTGTCGCGTTGTGGTATGTGGCTTGCCGCGTCAAGCGTCCGCTCCATCGCCGTCCCGCATCAAGCGTTCGCTGAGCTCTTGCCCTCCCCATGAGGCACTCAACCAACTTCATTATTCTATGATATTTCTCACTTTCCTCTTAATGTTTTGTTCTGTTTTAACTTTTAACAGAGGAAGAGAAGTCGTTAAGAGTGGCAGATCTAGAGGCAAAGCTCGGCCCAGCGCATGAGGAGATTGAGATGCTAAAGGAGAAGCTGGCCTATATGGAAACAGTAAGGTTGGACATGCAAACGGAGCTTGAAGAGACAAAGAAGCATTTTCCTGTCTCTCTCCTAAAAAATGAGGCTTTGGATCTAGTCGATGAGAAGAAAGAAAACTTAGAGAAGACTATAAATATGGAAGAAGAGAAAGTTGAACCTGCCAAAGTCCTCGTAATGGATAAAGATGAGCCTTTACCGGTTTGCTCGCTATAGAAGACAGAGAAATGCTTGCTGGCTCTCTAGACTCCGCTCCACACGCAAGTACGTCTGACGGCCTTAGTTTGCAAGCGTGTCCCAAGGTTCACGGGTCAGGTCAGGTCAACCCATAACCCGTGCTGGTCGGGTCTGGGTTGAATTTTCTGACCTGTTTGTAAAAACTGGTTGGATTAGGATCAACATATTTTGACCCGGTCAATCCGATTTCGACCCGAACCCGCGGATCCGTTCTGACACCCCTACTAAAATCCGGCATAAATCCTGTCGCCAAACAGCCCCTCCCTCGTCTAATTTAACGAGAGCAGACGTCCCTTTTCCCGCCAATTTCCGAAGAGAGAGAGAGAGAGAGAATGGGAGCGGGGGAGATCCGAAGGAGAGTCCAGAAGAAATTTAAGATCCGAGGCTTCACGCTAAAGGTCGATGCTTTGGAGGAAGCCCTATCCTTCTTGTCTCACTTCCAAGACGCGGAGGATGAAGCCCTCGACCTTCTTCTTGATGAGATCGACAAGGAATCACGTAACCCTTCGACCTAAAAATTTTCAAACTTGCACTCTTTGAAGCCCTCATCGTGTTTCTAATGATTGTTTCTTCTTATGTGGCAGTTAAATCGTCGATCCTTGACGGGGAGGCAGTTCGACGTGTTGTGAACCTTCTTTTAGAGGCGGAGACCGCCGTAGATCCGACCTCGTCTGCGGTCAGCAGCCGATCGGCTCTACGTGTGGTAGATGCGTTCGTGATCCCGAGGTTTTGTTACGATCCCATCAAGCAGGTGTTCTACGAGTACGTGAGCAAGCTTTATTTGGGATTCCTCTTATCGGTCTGTTTAGACAACTATGATTTGAAAGTTTTGTTCTTTGCTAGTTTAATAGCGGGTTGTGTCTGGATTAGTGATATATTTATGCTTTTTTTTTATTCTACATGTATTGTGAATCTTTCTTAAAGGATCGAATTTCATAAGGCAAATTTGATTTTATATGCCCCGTAATAAACATAATTGGAGAAATAGGCAGGGTCTTTTTTTAAGGAAATATGCCTGAAAGTTTATTTCATATCAAATTACTCTGACATTTATGGATTGCACATTGAAGTTAGTCGTGAAAAAATTTTGATAGACCTGATTAAAAAAAAAAAAGAAGATAGTCCTGATTTGAATTCAAATCAGGTTCAAACATTCTTTTACACATGTTGATCCTATGATATCTCCTCTAGCAAATTCGTTTCAAGTCTCTGGTCTTGAGATGCTATTCACAAATCTTTCTCTTCTCTTCACATGCTGTCGATCTGGTTATTACCTTTTCCAATGCGCTCCCATGCTAAAAATTTTTCTCCTCACACACTGACAGTCATGTTAATGCCGATTCAATGAGCTCCCATCATAAAATCCTCCTCACACATTGTTGGGTCCATTAATGACCCCCAACAATCACCCTTTGTGAATTGCTTTCTCCTCACATCTCGCCGGTCCCATTTGTGAAACCTCAACAAGCTCCCGTTGTGAAATTAGGTCTTGTGATGCTTGTTTCAATGAGCTTGATTGGTTCAAGTTCGATTTTGATTCGCATTTAAATTAAGGTTTGATTTGAAAGTTTGAATTCAAATAATTTTAAATCAAGTTCCCTTGGAGCAGGCTTTAATAATCATCTTAAATGAAGTTTTAGATATATTTCCACAAGAAAATAAGTAATAGTTATGTTTCTCCAACTACATCTATTATGATGCATATAAAGTCAAAATTTACTTCCTTAAACTCTTTAGTTAATTATGTTAGAATGCTATAAGGTTTTGGTTGATGTGTCAATAGACCATGGGCAATAGATGTCAAGTTAATAAAAATGGCTATTTTCTAATTTTGCCTCCCTCAAAAGATTCTTTTTGCTCTAAATCCTAAAGTAAACTCTTGTTTGTCAGCTTCAGCTTATTTTTCGCAAGCCGTAGCTCTTCTCGTGACTCGCAAGCCCTCTTCCACTCTCTTTCCTCTCCCTCTCTCCTTCTCTCTAGTTCTACCTTTCTTCCCTGCCCGCACACCGACAGGTGACAGACGACTTAGGCATTCAGACTTCCTAGAGCAACGAAGGCGAAGCCAAGGTGCACAAGTTTAATTTGTTTCTCGATTTTTTTCATTGATCAATCCTTTGTTAATTTGTTAAGCAATTGATTTCTCTCTTATATAGTAATATAGTTATATCAAAATTAGCACTATTTCATGCCAAAATTTTATAAAATAAAATTATTTGCTTCTCAAGTGTCTAAATTTTCATATTACTCCTCTTTATAAGTTCTTTTGAATCTTTTCTCCTCCATTTCATAGTAAATGTTGACTGCTGTTGATGCATTCATATTTTGGTTATTTATGTTTTGATGTAATTTGAACAATATTTAGTTGTGTTTTATGTTTTTTTTTTATTTATTATCCAATAATGGAAAGCCTCCAATGATCATGGTAGGAAGTGCTTGGGCATGGCATGGCTTGAGTTTGCTAGCATTTTGGGTCCATTGTTCTTTGGGCTGCTTGTTGTTTCACGGTTTGGAGCATGGCTGCTCTCAGATTGGGCTTTTGCTGCTCTGGTTGTGAGTTGAAATGTTGTGATCTTCTTGGTGCTAGCTCATTAATGCTTGAGCTGATATTTAGCTCATTATTTGGTAGAATAATTACACTTCATAGCTTATTAATGCATAAAGGTATTCTTTTATATAGCTCATTATTGTGGAGTGGACTTGTGTCTCTTTCCCTTCTCTTTACCCCTTCGGTTTCTTTTCCTCTGGTGCTATTTCCGAAGTGTGGTTCATTCCCCTTGCTGTGCCGATTGCTCTCTGTTACCTGGCTGCCCGTTGGGATTTCCTTTTCATTACCGATTCTGTTTCCTGCTACCCGTTGGGTCTTCTCTGTTTGCCGATTCTGTTCCTGGTTGCTGTCCCGTGGATGTTATAACCGGTTCCTGGGTGGTTTTTTTTAGGTTGCTTTGTGGTTGACCCTTGGTCTTTCATTTCCCCAAACCTGATTGGTTTTGGTTAGAGGTGGAACGGCTGTTTGGCTTCTTTCTTTTGCTTATAAATTGGAGATGTTTTGGAGTGAGGAAGATTGTTGAATATTTTGAGCAAAGTCTCTACCAAAATCCGAGGGTTTTTTCTCTTGGAAAAGCTTGAGAGCTTGTTCCACCCCCCTTTCCTCCTCTCTATTTCGTCTTGGCTTCTAACCTCTTCTTCTCTACGCAAGTTCCACTCCACTTGTATCCTTCTTCTTGAGCATTTGGAAGTTGTTTGTTGGTTAATTTTCTTCGAAGACATTTGCCGGAGGAGTTTGGTTTGATTTGACTTTTCATTTATCCGGATGTTTGTTTGAATGTTTGCAAAGTAAATTGAATCGAGTTTGGTTTTCATTGTCCTTGTGTTCTCCAACTTGACTTTTCTTTCTAGTTTGCTTGCATCAGTTGTTCCAATGCAGAATAATTTATGAAGATATTTGGTGGAGCTAATCTAACTTTTTTGGGTAATTGGTGACTTTTACAAATATATTATTTATTTTTTTATGTTTAATGGTTCATATAATAAGTTTACCCACCCTAAAATCTAAAGCTAGTTCTACCCCTACAATAGACAATTTTCTTGTATAATGGTAGATAGATTTTTTGTGCTTGGCATTATTACCCACAATTTTCTTTCGAAATGATATTTTTGATGCCTCTTTAGGGCATCTCCAACCGAATGTCATTCTCCTGTTTGCACCTCCGATGAGCGTCCACCCAAATGGAAAATGGAAACACATTTTTTCATTTTATCTCAGCAGTGAATTGTGCAATGTCAATATAGGCGTCGCACTATTAAGAAACCCTTTTTTTATGTTAGAAAATAAATATGAAAATAGAGGTGAGAAAGAATATACACAATATTTTTTTTGATCTTAGAAATGGAGTTCGGTTGGAGATAAATTACTGTTTGATATTATTATTATTACATTTTGAAGTGGAAAATAAGTTTTTCAGTTGGAGATGCCCTTGAGAGAGGATGGAAAATATAGTTTGTTAAAGGATTTTATTTAGCATGCCTCTAAAACCTCATCGTGTTTTATCACTCGAGCTTTCCATACCTGTACTGCACTTTTTTTATAATTGTTGTGACATCTAAAGTGTTATTAGGACTATAAATTATTTCAGGTTTTTCACCTATACAATCCATATTGAATAAATGTTTGATTTTCATTTTTTATTTTGTGAATTATAAGTTTTTTTTAAGTATGGTCTCTGCTAAAATTATTAGTTTATGTAGCAGCGTTTTCCCCATAATGTAGGTATCCTGACAAAATCTTTCTGCTATATTTCTAACGAAGAGAGGGGATGCTGTGCCCTGAGGCACGGTTCATTCTGATGGTCATGTACTTGTTGTATGGGGTTAGCTAGGCCTTAGGAGTCGCTTGCTTGCGAATGATGGTGTGACCTGCTTACGAGCGGGTTATGCAACACCTTACAACGAATTAAATTAACTTCCATAAATTTTATGTAACAGGTACATCGGTAAATTATCAATTCACGGGGAAGCTACAGACAAAGCTGCCCTTTACAAAGACAGGTACCAACTGTTGCATCAGAGGCTCACCCGAGACAAGTACTTCTCAAAGCCTGTATTTGATGCTGAAATGGTGGACTCGGAGAGCTGTGACGTAATCATGCAGAACCCATCTTTTTTTTCGGAGTCGTGTGCTTAGTTGTAACTTCTGACTATTTCACTTGATTTGTGTTAATTGCTTCAATTTAGCTCTCAGTTCCTTTTATGCTTTATTATTTATACATGCCCGTTAATTATTTGTCAAAGATTTCCTTCATCCATTATTCCATTGTGGTTCCATGGGTAAGAAGCTTTTCATGATGTGGTCTATCTATTGCTTCTGCAGATAACTCCCATACAATCTTTGATTGGGTGTATTGGAAGGAGATGGCTAATGGGGGTCATATCTCAACTTGAGGAAGGTCACTTCTATTTGGAAGATCTTACCGCTGCAATACCAATTGACTTGACAAATGCAATATCCTTCTTGCACTTTTTCCATGTTCTTATGAAGTTCTTGTGCTAGTTCGCTTGGAATGATATTTAATTTCTAATAATATCTTTACTTCTTCTAATAATGATTCAGAGAAATGTTTCTTGATAAGAACTTCTACCCCTCAATTAACTCTATATTGTTACTGTAAATCTGCTTATTTCCATGTTTTATTTTTTATTTTTTAAGTTTTTCATTGTATAGTCGTTACAGCACCAGTAACTCTGCATTTTATTTTTTGCACTTGCAAGAGGATGCACCTTAGCGTATGTTTTTTGCTGATGATATTTTTCTTGTTGATAAGACTAGAGAGGGAACAATTATTACGTCCTCCGACCGGACGTAGAGGAACGTCCGGTCGGAGGCAAATTCCTGCCAAATACCGAGTTGTACCGAGCAAATACCGAGCAATAACAAATAATAACGAGGACTAACATCATGTGAAGACCCAATACCGAGTTATTTCGAGCTATCTTGAGCAATACCGAGTTATACAAAAGTAGTACCGAGTTTTTCCTAGAAAAAACTCAGTACAACTCGGTATTTCTCGATATAGCTCGGTATAACTCGGTATTGGTCTTCAAAGAGCGGTATTCATCGTTATTATCAAATAATACCTAGTTGTACCGAGCAAATACCGAGTTTTTTGGCGGAAATTTGACTCCGACCGGACGTTCCTCTACGTCCTTGCACCGGATGTAATAAAAGTTCCTAGAGAGGGAGTTAAAGGTAAACTTGAATTATGGAGGTCAACCTTAGAGTCTAGAGGTTTTCGCTTGAGTAGATCTAAAACTAAATATATGAAGTATAATTTTAGTAGCAATAGACCTAGTGAGGGGATGGTGACTTTGGGCGTTCCAGTCGTTAATAAGAGTACACGTTGTAGATACCTTGGATCTATTGTTCAGATTTGGGGATATTATCAGCGTAATGTTTCAGATATTTATCATAAAACTTTAAAGATGCATCGAAATAAACAAAGTTCAATACATGTATACACTATTACTCAATTTCCTGATACCTTGCTTTCCATGTATTTAATTAGTTGCATCCATGACACAAGTATTGATCACAACATTGTTGATTAAGCATCTTAGCTGCAATGACTTACGAATGCTGTAATGATCACATACTATTTATCATAGGAAATAATTCAGAATGATATCAGTTTTATCTTTCTTGTGGAATCTTCAAAACAGAGGAGCAGTCACTTGCACATTCTACCATCAAACCCTGAGGAATGGTTGTTAGTGTGTCTTCTCTTTGCTTCACAATCTAATAGATTAAATGAGGTATTCCAAGACTAAAAAAGAATAGTGAAGGCAGTTGATGCTCAGTGTTGAGAGATGTAATATACCCTGTATATTTGTTTGCATATCCATCCACTTTTTTTCTGGAAAATTTTGTAGAAAACTGATATCCTTGACAGTTTACACAAAATCACTTCAGGATTCTTTGTCGAGAACACTGTGATTGTTGCCGAAGGAGAGATTCTTTCAAATGGAATTTTCAAGGTCAAACTTGCCATTTTTCTGTTTATTTATTTATTTATTTAGTGTATCTCGCATTATTTGTATAGTCTTAAAAGAAATGAATTTTGTTATCATGGAGACATGTAGCAATTTTTCATATTCACCATCACCATGGTAATATTAACGGTTGATCGTATTATGCATTTTTGGTTTTTTGTTGGCTGTGTGTTCATCTTCTGGACAGTTATGTCACCAATGCAGGCAAAGATCTGGTTAATTTCATTTTGACATTTATAAATGTTTTTTATCAGTCATCTTCTGAACTGGTTCTTGTTACAAAATTTTAATGGTAGTTTCCATGTTGGTTTCCAGCTTTTAAAGATCCACTTAATAGCGTCTAATTCTGGTTTAACTTGCAGGTCAATACATGTGGATTTCCACCTTTAGAGGATAGAGATGATTCCTTATCTTTGCTCATGGGTCTCGATTTCTTTGGTGGTGGTGTTGTCACAACAGAAGAAAATGTAATTCATACAACACTTAAAAATCTATTTATAATCATCACCTCAACAGGACTAGTAGTTTATTTGCTTTCCCTTGCATTATCTACCATCTGTTTGTGTTTGGTTGCCTTCAATGGAAGCCTAGATTATGAAATATAGCAGTAGGGATTTGCAGCGTTTTGGTTGTCTATGTGGTGGAGAGGGAATTTGAGCTGGAGAAACAATATAGAATGAATTTTTGCTTTCAAGTTCTTACCAACTTGTCGCTGAATTACTTGGCAGTGGGAGTAAATATATTCTTCTCATAGATTAATCTGCTTTCTGCACAATCGAACACTCAAGTGGAAAGCACCACTTCTAATATGGGCAACCAAACAACTTGCATAAAAGCAACTTCTTCTCATCCCACTTCTTAAATAGGAAGTGACTTTTATTTCTCTCCTACAAGCAACCAAGCTCACGCTAAATGCAGTTTTGTTGTACTTTGTAGTCTTACGTTATTCTTGTGAAAATACTAAATCAGTCAAATCTTGCTGATAGCTCCTTTTCGTTCTATTTTAACTTCAATAGCTCAGAATGTCAGCAATGGAAAAGAAAGCAGAAAATGACATGTTTGTCATACTTTCAGATGTATGGTTGGACAACGAAGAGGTAATCCAAGAATAATTGATTTTCTTCTTTCCTTCTAACATTTATTCTCAGGACAGTGATTTCTATTTTACTTGTAGAAAAGGCTATGGAAAAGCTATCCGTGGTCTTGGATGGTTATGAAAGTTTGGAGGTGGTTCCTTCTTTATTTGTTTTGATGGGAAATTTCTGTTCTCGTCCGTGCAATCTTTCTTTCCACTCGTTCTCTAATCTCAGGTAAGATTATTTTCCCATCTCAGTTCATTCTTGTCAGCTAACTGCTAGCTTGTATCGTGGTCAATATATTTTCCCTTCTTAATGCACTCTTGAAGTTAAAGTCATTGTTCTAGCAATATAAAGTAAGTAACTTGAAAACTTGTCATGCAGGATGCAGTTTGAAAAGCTGGGAGAAATGATAAAAGCTCATCCAAGGATAAACGAGCAAAGTCGTTTTTTGTTTATCCCAGGTCCTGATGATGCAGGTAACATAACATTTATTTGAAGTTGTCATGACCTTTGCTTATACAATTTTCAATCAGCCAACTAGCTCTTCCTAATATAAATTTATCTTTTATGCTATCGTGAGCAGGCTTCTGTTGTGCTAGCCATATTTATAAGGTTCAAACATATTATGTTGTGCTAGCCTGCTACTCTTGTCGTTGACAATTTTTTGCTCTATGCTTCCTCTATGCCTTCAAAGAAAATTTTAGAAGTTTTGATGCCAACATCAAAGTCGATAGTGGTTGAAAATGTAAAATATGTGTTGATACAAATAGATTGATTGAGTGATGATTTGATTTTAATGATTTATTATTTTAGGAATTTCAGTTTTAGTAAACTTTTGAAGTTTAATAAACATGCCTATGATGTTCTTACAAGATTATGTTGTATTCTATGGTTTTATGTTATGGTTCTCTATGTTGCTTAACGCAGCTTATTCTCACATGAAGATTGTATGTGATCCATATTCCATGGCAAGTGTGTGCGTTGCGAGCCTTGGAGGTTTTCCTCGACTCATATTCTTGAAACTTCTAATTATTTGCATCTTCAACATTCCTTTTGGGTCTTTCATATTCCAATCTGATACAGATGAATTTTGTTTCACTATCCTATCTTCCATTACGTTGCCGTCAAATTTGTGATTTCTATCATCCACTCTATTTATGAAAATTTATTTTAAATTGAATGGGGTATTGTGATTATAAATTGAGTTATGAGGAATGAAGAAAACATTATATTTTGATTTTATAAATTTTTTTGTTTGATGTAATTAATTCTTAACTTCTACTAGTGCAAATGAACATAGGAGAATTTTAGAGGTAGCTATTTTCTTGTGTAGGCGTGAAGCTTGGTTTTATTATTTGGTGATCTCTTATCTTTTTCATCTTCTTATTTTTCTTAAATTTTTAGTTGTTGTCTTATTTAAATTATCTCAATATCTAAATTATTTATAAGAAGATTTTATATTATTTTGTATTATAATATTTTCTTATTATTGAGGATATTCTCCTATATTTTTTTTTTTATTTTTTTCTTATCATGCCTATGTATAGGTATGCATAGGCATGCATATTATTTTACTAGTTCGCTAATCCAATAAAAATATAGTTTATAATTCCCGTTGTTCTAACATGTTAGTAGAGTCATGTCCTAAAACCCTCATGATTTTCTCTTAAGCATCTTTCTACCGGTGCCGCATTCATGCTTTCATTCTCCGTTGGCTTCCTCTTACATTCTTTTCAATTGTGATCCATTTGAGCTCTAACAACTCTTTTAGTGAGATCCTCATCTCTCTCATTGATTGTTGAGGTACTTGGCTTCCTTTATTTCTTGGAAATATATTCACCTATAAGAGTTACCTCTGTTCACTGGTAATGACTATTCCAGGGTATTTTTTCTTCTCAAAGTTGATCTCTTCATCTACAATCTATTAATACTCTTCATTAATGCCCTCCATTGATATCTTCGTCAACGTTTCCTGTATTGATATCTGTGATTATATTATTCATGCCTTGTCTAAGACGGATCTCCTTGTTGACCCTTTGTGCTATTCACATTGCTCTCTCCTATGATATTTGGTGCTCCTTTTGTGACACTCGCAATCTATGAGTAACAAAAGCTTAAACTAATTCATTTGGGTCACTATTGTTTCCATACTCAAGCTTACATCTCCTATATCATATTGACTTGTGAAGTATCTTCATATTTAACTATCACATGGTCTAAATTATTTACAATAAGAATTTTCACAATTTATTTTTTAAATATTCTCTTCATTATTGAGGATATTATTTTTTTATTGTATTTTTTTTAATCTTATGTTGTTTATATATAGGCATATAAATACTTTTACAAGAAAAATAATTTAGAAATAATAAACAATGTATTATTTTACAATTTATCTCCTTTCTCATACCAATTATTGGTTTGAACTATCGATTTAGTTCTGTCAAGCTTAGCATGATTTGATTTTTTATTGTGGCTTGATTTTCAATTGAAAATATGGTTAAATGGATAATATTCTTTTGAATTTTTATGTTTTATTTCTAAAAGTCGTTTACTAAATTATCATTATGACATATTTCCTTATATTTTTTGTTTTCATTTAACTAAATGAGTTGTTATTTAAATTAAAAGTTTGTGAACTACGAAATTTATGTGTATGTGTCAATTTTTCTCACCCCATCATACATCTGCATTTGAAAATCCTACAATCCTAAGTGTCTTTCATCAAATTGTTATTGAATTGGCTATAGTGACTGGACCTGCAATTTCATCAGCATTCTGTCATGAGAATCTCGTAATACGCATATGTAGGAAGTAGGAACAAATATTAATTCTCTCATTTCCAATATTAAACATATTTTTTTCTCTCTGTTAAGTTTTCTTTAATCTTCTCAGGTCCAGCAAAAGTTCTTCCAAGGTGCGCATTGCCGAACTATCTAATTGAAGAGCTCCATAAGCACATTCCCACTGCTATCTTCTCAAGCAACCCTTGCAGGTCAGATCCTAAAGCATTTTGCAGATTTTAACAGTGATGCAATCCTAGTAGAACATTGATGATCTCCAGTCATTGTAAATTACTTAATGCTCAATGGTACAACCCATGAATGTAATGCGTTAAACTCATGAGTTGTATCATTGAAAAATATTATTTAGCAGTCGTTACTCATATCCACATTTGAGGTGCAGTTACAGAGAAATAAAGAGAAATTGAGGGGAGAGAATGTGATTGGACATTCTACTTTTCTTTTGGAAACAAATCTCTTTTTCACGAAAAATTATTTGCTGTGGACACCGGACGTAGAGATACGTTTGGACTCCAATAAAATGTTGACATGTGGAGTGGAGTTGACACGTGGATATTCAATTGAATTTATTTTTTTAGCTTTATATATTTAATGTGTCTGCAGAATTTTAAGCCAAGCACACCAAAATGGCAACAACAGTGTAGGCAAAGCGCAGTAAAAAAGCTCAACAAAAAAGCAGTGAAAGCGCAACTATAAAGCTCATGTAAAGCGCAAATAAAGCGCTAAAAAAAACACAACCAAAGTGCACACCACATGTCAAATTTTAAGTGGATGTCCGAACGTATCTCTTCGTCCGGTGTCCGCACCTAATAATTTTCCCTTTTTTACGCATTTCTATCACTCTAGTTACTCGTTGACTAACATCCGTGAGTGTTTTTTTGGGGGGTATAATGTTGTCCGATACATTATTTTTGTCACGCATCAAAATGCAAGTGACCGTCAATATATATTTTGTGGTTATAATAATATATAATTAGAGCGTTTGATGCGGTATCTATTTAGTTGATTCACATAATTAGGCCATTTGCTGCAGCATCTATTTAGTTGATGATTATAAATAGGCCATTTGATGCGGTATCTATTTAGGTGACAATATGGCTAAGGAAGTTTTCTCAATTTCAGAGTAAAATTCTACACTCAAGAAATTGTATTCTTCCGGCAAGATCTCCTCTACAGGATGCGTCGTTCATCTTTGATTCCACCTTCCTCGGAAGAAACTACTGATCCATTTGAACATGTGAGCTTAGTTTTTAACTAAAACCATAGGGATTCACAGATAAGCTAATACGCCTGAGAACTAATGGACTGTTTTCTTGCAGCTTGTTGCTACCATTACTCATCAAAGCCATCTCTGCCCCCTACCACTAACAGTACAGCCTATCATTTGGAGCTATGACCACTCTCTTCGGCTCTACCCAACCCCTCACACGGTTAATACTTATTTGAATAATTCTTCTTTCACTTTCAAGAATAATTCCTCTTTGTTAGTTATGTAAGAGACAAAAGCCAAGTACTTAAGTTGCTATATTGCTTGCTTGCAGATTGTTTTGGGTGATAGGAGTGAGCAGAAGGCCTTCAAATACACAGGAATAACGTGTTTCAACCCTGGATCCTTCTCCAGTGATGGCACCTTTGCAGCTTATCGTCCCTGCACTCAAGAAGTTGAGCTATCGGCCCTTGAAAGCTAGGATTTTGAGCCTCATAACAAAACTTTATTCTTTTGGTCACCTGTAGCTCCTACCTCAAATAATAGGAATATTTATACCGGAAGTTCCATGCTTTAGTTTTCCATGATAATGTTATTTGTAATTTGGTAGCATGAGTTATGTCAGGTGCCATAAGCATAGAAAATGTAAACCCAAAAAGAAATGATTTTTCTGTTTTGAAGTTTATTGGTTGTAGTTATTTTGGTTTCTTATAGCATTGTTTTTAATTGGTGCGATGGATTCGGGTTAGGACAATGATGAAACAAGTTTCTTGCTCGCATCTCGGACTGCCATGGATTGGTTGACAATCTAGGTGGTTATATCTCTTTCTGTTTTGGTGGGTCCTAATTTTTGAGGGTATGTTGCATTTGTATTTTCGGTTGTTATCATCTTTTCCTTCTTGGATGGCCCAAACTTGACAATTAGGTGCTTGATCTGAGTCTAATTGATTCTGGGGTTGTATTTTTTTTTTTTCATTTCGTACAGGTTGTTTGGCCCTTACGTGTATTATATTTCTCTGACTGTAATCTTGCTTTTTGTGGCCTTCTTTTGGCCTTGTGGTGTACTGATCTTATTCTCTAACAGATTTTTCTTTTGATTGAAAAAAAAAAAAAATCATTACAGCCAAGTTAATTTAAATATGGAGGGTTGTAGCTCCAGATAATTGCTTGTGATGAAATATATATTGGGATGCTGAGAGGTTAGATATTGTGTTGGCCAAGCCTCACACCATCAGCCTTATTGAGGGAAAGATTATTCTGCTAAAAGCTGTTAACGTTGGCAAGAAGAAAGAATATTGAGTTATTATGGCTGGGTTTAAATTTTTTTTAGCGTTTATCGAAATGAGTCTCAGAATCAAAGCACTTCATGTTTATCTTTCTCATAGCTTTTATTTAGAGGCCATTTTGTTATCTTATTTTTTTAAAACCAAATTATTTTTTAAATATTTGTTTCATATTAAAGTCAATGAATTGAATTGACTTTTTTGTTTTAATGAACGCCCTTCAATTTTGAGTTGATTAATTTTGATTGACTTGAAGTTTATTTTAATTTAATTGTTCTATTTATCAGTATTAACCACTAAGTTTAGCCGCCTAAAGTCAACCTCAACGCATTGAAGTTATATAAAATCAACAGTAGTTGCATGCTCAATCAAGTTGGTACAATTCAACTAACACTATTAATTTCAATGACCATATAATAATTATGCAATTAAATGTCAATGATCAACAGAAACTGAGGTTTTTTTTGGATGGCTTTTTTCACTATTTTTTAAAACAGTTTTTAATATTTAAATTTAAATTTTTTACTTGAAAGTTGCTTTAAGAAGCACTAAGAAAGCCATCTCAAATGAAATCTAAGTCAACCAGTTGACATTAGCAGCTTGTACATAATCACTTCATAGCTGAATAAGTTTATATGAATGGCTATCAGTGAACCATTTTTAAATTTGAATGCATAAGAGAAGCCAAGAAAGCATTCCAGGCATCCTTTCCTTGTAGGGCATCATATACATAATACAATAGAAAAATTTGTTTTCATTACAAACATAGCTTATCCAAGACTTATTGATCATATATTTCCCATACCAGTTGCAGATTTTTGTTCATAAATTGTACAGAGCAGTAAACACCACAGCAGATCTTTCAAGAACTGAATTTCCGAGATGATTTGTAGTGCGATTGTAAAACCATTAAAACATCTTTCCAATTCCATCTTTACGTGGGATGGATTCGCCAAGTTCCATCTTACCCCAGTTTCCTATCAAAATAGGTGCCAACTGCTCGAATTTGTCAAATAACCCAAGTAGGCCTCCTGTGTGTATGAAGAGAATCTTTCTGCCCTTCCATTTTGTTGGGTTTGCAGATATGTCCTTCAGAAGGGCATATGCAGCTTTTCCACTGAAAAGAGCAAGACATGCGAGTTTATTTTCAGCAGAGGTATCAAGATTTTTCTCTTGCTGCTAAAATATATTGCATTTGTAGGAGAGAGATGACATAGAAGACCAGCAATTAGAAAAAACTACCAATTATTCAAAGACCCATGTTGTATGATGGAAATATGTGCTAGGGAAGTATGATGACCCAATAGCTGAAGAACATGTTGAGAAAACTGCTCAAGGACCACCAAGTGAACAATAGTTGAGAAGATTAACTAAGCGAAGGCAATCTTCAACTATGCATTAATGGAAATCTACAAATTTATACTCGAAAGTAAATGATTATATCAAGTTCAATTAGTTTCAACGTTTCTTTTATTTTTGTTCTTTTAATTTCTATTATTTTTGTGCATCCCTATTATATGACCTATGAAAATTAGATGCATTATCATAAGCTTAGTTTGAGATGATTTTTTTATTGCTTTTAAAAATAACTTTTTAGTATATAAAAAAATTTTGTATTAAAAAGTTGTTTTAGAAAGCAGTAAAAAAGCTGTCACAAACGAAATCTTAATCTTTTCAATTTAATGTTTTGGGACTGATTTATTTGAGTTACAGCAAATATCTAGTTTTTTCTTGAATCAAATATGCATGCCTGACCTACCAAATTGAAATCGGTATATATACCTATCCGACAACATATAATCCTGCCTACAAAATATATCGTGCCAACAGCATTGTTGGCTTGCCAGTGCTTCAAATTTTGGTCAGTCGACAACTGAGAATCTATTTGTAGTGATTAAATTATAATTGCTCATGATTTTAAGTGGTTCAAATTTCTTGGTGATTTCTCATATTTATTTGATCAATCTATTATTGTTTGGATTTTAATTTTCCCATTTACTATTAACATGTAAAGAGAACAAGTTTTTGACTTGAGGGTTGTTTGGTTACCTGAAAAATGAATGCAGTGTAAAAGGATTGCAATGTATTTGAAATACTTTGAAGTTGTTTGATCGAGTGTAAAGTAAATGCGGATTTTTACCTTTTTTTTGTTTAGCTTGAAGTAAAGTGAATGCAACAACAACGCGGGGGGGGGGGGGGGGAGGTGAGTTTTCACTGTATTTGAAAATCATCCAAATCTGATGAATTCCAAATAAATTGAATATGAACTAGAGGGTGAATTTCTTTTACTTCAAAATTTTACTTTGGATTTCTTTTACTTCAAACCAAACGTCAATATTTTTAAAATCCTTGCATTTGGATACATTACACTCCTAATGCAGCAAACCAAACAACCCCTTGGCAATTTATTGCACGATTTGTGTGCATTGCACCATTCTATTAGAAAAGCCCAAACTCCAAACCATTTTCGTCATGTTGAATTTATATATGTGGAAGCTAAAAGGCAAATATTATTCAGTTGCTCTATGTTGATGAGATGCTAATTATTGCGCATAACATTAGTGAGAAACAAATTCAAAAGAAAGTTGAACGTTCTTTGTTATGAAGGATTTGGGTTCAGATAGAAAGATTCTTAACATGAACAATTGAGCATACTAAGAAGAATGATGTGCTAAGGTAATCTCACGAGAGCTATATTGAGATTGAGAAAATTCCTAAAATATTTAACTTGAGCAAAGCAAATAGTATTTTCTCCACTTGCTGATCACTGAAAGTTAATATTTGAGAAGAGTAAAACAAAACAGAGATGAGCAATATTAACTATGAATTACATTAGAAAGTTTGATGTAAGCCATAGCGTACAGAAGGGTAGACATAGCCTACATATTTAATGTTGTCAATCAATTCTTCTTAATCTAGGACAAAATGAAGCCTGAACACATGAGGACATTGTCACGACACATCATGGACTCAGCAATAGGCGATAAAGCATAATTGCAAAAATAGGACAACAATCCATTGGCACATTATATTTTTTTAGTACTTTTATGAAATCTATAATTTATACATTCTCTAGTAAAAACATTACAAGATGATGTATAATTAGTCCCTTTCAAATTTCAATTGTTACATATATTACATAAAAGAAATTTTATAATGATAATAGAAAAATAAGCATTAGTAATAATAAAAGAAACACTTTATTCATTAGTCCATATTAATTCTCACATATTGCACTTATAAAATGTCATAAAACCTCTAAAAAATTAATATCAATGTCCTCTTCTAATTAATTGAAGTTAAAATAGTTAATGCTAGGGTATCATTAGCACTAGCACTCATATCATTTTCAATGACACCTTCACCTTCATCTAGAAAAAAATATAGTTTTCAAAGATGGTCCATCAAGAGAGAGATTAGCAACTTCAAGTATTACAATGTCATCTATTATAGTTAATGCATCCTCGCCAAAGTTCCACAACTTAATTTCCCCTTGAGTATATTCTGAGTTTTTCCAAGATAAATGATGAATATTTGTATGCAAAAATATTGTATCTTTACCCTATTGAGCATTGATCTTGTTCCTCTTTTAAGTGCGCTGATCTATGATGCACCGACACGGACACGTCGACACGGACACGACACGACACAGACACGGGACACGGCATTTTTTAAAAATATAGGACACGGGTGCGGCGTGGACACGGCATAATAATTTTTTAATATAATATATAGAAATTAATGTGACATTATATTAAAAATGACAAGCAATAATAAATCAATTTTATGATAACTAGGTACCTAGCTTGTACCTAGCGGTACCGAGCATGTACTGAATGGTACTTAGCGATACCTAGCGGTACTGAGCATGTACCTAGCTATATCTAGCGGTGCCGAGCATGTACATTAGCTTTTTTTGGTAAGTTTCAAAAAAACAACAATTAATATTTTTGCGTCGAGAGTCAGGCGTCGATGTCATTTATCAGTCACTGAGAAAGGAGATTAAAATATCTTCACTGCCAAAAAGAAATTAAAATGAGAATATTCGATGATTGGGAATTAAGTGCGGACGTTGATTTAGTGTTGTGGATAGGAAATAAGAAATTTAGTTTAAATCCCGCAAAATACAAGAAATTATATTTAAAAGAAATTCATAAAATATTTAAGATACGCGTGTCAGACACGCGTGTCCAATTTACATTTAATATTTTTTAATCGGACACGTTTTCGGCGTGTCCGACACGTGTCGGAGGAGTGTCAGACGAGTGTCGTGTCGGACACGGTGTCGGACACTGCACGCCTCTTTGAGGAGAAGTGTCGGTGCATCATAGGCGCTGATAAAAGAACATGAATATTTTTTTTGGAAAAAAAAAAGATTCCTGTTGCCGATCCCACATAGTGGGATAAAGACTTGATGTTGTTGCTGTTGCAATTTCTTCACTTCTTACACTATCTCTTGAGAACCCAACATATAATGTTGTCGTCTCTACTGTTGTGAGCCAACCTTTGTGGATGGTTTATGGGTGTGGGAACTTCTAAACCGATCTAGAGAGTTTGTGCCAACTGTTATGCATGTTTGACACTTGTCTTGTCCAAAACTCTCCTAGAGAAGAAATTTTTTGTAAATATACCATCATATAGTGAAATGTCATAGGAATGTTAAAGGCCCATGATCTTTCCTTCTAATTTAAGGACTGGCAATTCTTGTTTATTCACCAGTGCCTATGTAATCGTTCCAGAGAACAAAAACTACGTTCACGTTTACTTCTTTTTCTCTTTTCATTTTACTAAAGGAATTGGAAATTCTTTCAAAATGTATTAATAAATCAACTTAGTATCAACCAAAAACTCAAAACTAGAATAAGTGTTCCTTCAATAGCACATGCTTCAATTGAAATAAATATTATATAGATGTGTGACATGCAAGTGTAAGACAATAAGAGCTAAAAAATGACATCTTACCTGTAAACAGGATCTAGAATTACTCCAGTTTCTGCTGCCGTGTCTTTAACAAATTGAAGCTCTTCTGCCGTACTGATGGCATAACCCAAGCCTTTTGCCTGAAAAAAGTAAAAAGGTTCTTTTCTCAACAGCTGACATGGGATATATATATATATATTACATTCTGCAAAGTAGCATTTCATAGTATTTTCTTTATAAATTTGGGATAATGTTAGAGACTGATCGATTCTAGATGCACGTCAACAATGGTTTCATAGGAACACCATTTTCTCCCTATTTTCTGATTATTCTAAGTTTTGACTTAAATTTCCCCTTGTAAATGAATAAATACAAGCTCTATGAACTAACAACATAGATAGCTTTGCCTCGAATGTGCCATACATCACCATCATGATATTATGACCCAATGACTACATTACTAGAAACACTAAAAAGAAGCGTTGTTTCATTTTATTAGCCCAATAATATGCAACTCTCAATCTTGTAAGGGCTGCCAAATTAGAAAGCTAGATGCTTCACAAATTTTGAGTGTCTTCGATAAATATAGTTAGAATCCATCAAGTGTCTTCAGATGCGAAAACACAAATACAAACACACAATGCAAAGGATTGAACACCGAATGAAAATCTTAAGCACATTTGTAGGCACAAAAAAATCACAACTTTTCAACCCTCTTCAAGTGTACATATGTAATAGTTAGGAATTAGTGATATAATGAATACCATGATTATGCCCTTAAACGATTCCTACACAAACTTATTCATCTTGGTAAACTACAAGCTATGTGAACCCTAGAAAATAACCTAAAGAAAAGCCTTGATTCAAATGCCACAATAGATGCCCCCGCCCTCTCGTCCTTTGTCATTATTGTGTCATTTCATGGAATATTCTTCATCAATTTGCAATAATGTTAGAGATTGACCAAGATGCATGTCAACAATGATTTTACAGGAACAATATTTTCCAACTATTCTAATTTTTTGACTTAAATTTCCCCTTCTAAATGAACAGATACAAGCTCTATGCCCTAACAACATAGATAGCTTGAGATAAATGCCTCGAAGTGCGCCATACATCACCATGATGATATTATGACCCAACAACTATATTACTAGAAAATTCATTGCACTAAAAAGAAAAGTTGTTTCAATTTATTAGTCCAATAATATGCAAGACTCTCAATCTTGTACCCTTTATAGCAGAAGGGCATGCATAGAACAAGTGCTACCAAATGAGAAAGCTCAATGCTTCACAGTGATATTTAAGAACATCAGTTTAAATAGGATAAATTTTGAGTGTCTTCAACAAATACAGTTAGAATCCATCAAGTGTCTTCAGATGCGAAAACAAGAATACACACACAACGCAAAGCATTGATCACCGAATGAAAATCTTAAGCACATTTGTAGGCGCCAAAAAATCACAACTTTTCAACCCTCTTCAAGTGTACATATGTAATAGTTGGGAATTAGTAATATAATCAATACGCAAAATTATTCATCTTGGTAAACTACATGCTATGTTAACCCTAGAAATAACCTGTAGAAAAGCCTTGATTCAAATGCCACAAAAGATGCACCCCACCCCGTTGTCATTATTGTGTCATTTCATAGAATATTCTTCATCAATTTGCAATAATGTTAGAGAATGACCAAGATGCATGTCAACAATGGTTTTATAGGAACACTATTTTCCAACTATTCTAAGTTTTGACTTAAATTTTCCCTTCTAAATGAAGGGATACAAGCTCTATGCACTAACAACATAGATAGCTTGAGATAAATGCCTCAAAGTGTACCATACATCGCCATCATGATATTATGACCCAATGACTAAATTACTAGAATGTTTATAGTACTAAATAGATGCATTATTTCATTTTATTAGCCCAATAAAATGCAAGGCACACAATCTTGTACCCTTTATAGCATAAAGGGCATGCACATAATAGGGCTACCACATTAAAAAGCTCGATGCTTCATAGTGATATTTAAGAATGCTAGCTTAAATAGGGTAAATTTTGAGCGTCTTCAAATAATACAATTAGAATCTATCAAGAGTCTTCTGAAGCAAAAACAACAATATATATACACACACAATGCGAAGTATTGATCACCGAATGAAAATCTTAAGCACATTTGTTAATGCAAAAAAATCACAACTTTTCAACCCTCTAGAAGTGTAGATATGTAATAGTTGGGAATTAATGATATAATGAATACCATGATGATGCCCTTAGATGATTCCTACAAAAAATTATATTCGTCATGATAAACTTCATGCGTCAAACCTAGCAATAATCTATAGAAAAGCCTTGATTCAAATACCACAATAGATGTCCCTACACAAACCGAATATAATGAATACCATGATGACGCCCTTAGATGATTCCTACACAAAATCATATTCATCATGATAAACTTTGTGCTATGTAAACCCTTGCAATAATCCAATAATCCAAGGAAAAGCCTTGATTCAAATGTCACACAATAGATGCCCCTATGCAAAATCATATTCATCATGTATTGATCGCCGAATAAAAATCTTAAGCACATTTGTTGGTCCTAAAAAAATCACAACTTTTCAACCCTCGAGAAGTGCAGATATGTTATAGTTTTTTTTTTCTTTTTTTTTTAGATATGTTATAGTTGGGAATTAATGATATAATGAATACCATGACAATCTCTAAGACGATTACTATGCAAAATCATATTCATCATGATAAAATTCATGCTATCTGAACCCTAGCAATAACTTGAGGAGAAGCCTTGCTTCAATTGCCCCAATGGATGTTAAAATCTGAGATGATGCCTTGCTTCATAATGTATTGATCACTGTATGAAAATCTTAAGCACATTTATTGGTGCTAAAAAATCACAACTTTTCAATCCTTTAGGAGTGTAGATATGTAATAGTTGAAAATTAATGATATAATGAATACCATGGTGATGCCGTTAGATGATTCCTATGCAAATTCATATTCATCATGATAAACTTCATGGTATGTCAACCCTAGCAATAACGTAAGGACAAATGCCACAATGGACGATATAATAATACCATGATGATGCCCTTAGACGATTCCTATGAAAAATCATATTCATTATGATAAACTTCATGCTATGTCAACCCTAGCAATAACCTAAGGAGAAGCCTTGCTTCAAATGCCACAACGGATGCTAAAATCTAAGGAGAAGCCTTGCTTCATCATATTGATCACGAAAGAAAAGCTTAAGCATATTTGTCGGTGCTAGACACAACTTTTCAACCCTCTAGAAGTGCAGATATGTAATAGTTGACGATTCCTATGCAAATTCATATTCATCATGATAAACTTCATGCTATGTCAAACCTAGCAATAATGAAAGGAGAAGCTTTGCTTCAAATGCCACAATGGATGCCACACTTTAACATAGAAATGTTATCTTCCAAATGGCCAAGATGTACAAATTTGCCTATATATATATATATATATATATATATATATATGGTTTTACAAAGCTCAATTGTAGACAATAAGCGATATGATGAGCTAAGATAAATAAAAATATCTAATTAGCAATATATATGCAAAGCATCATAGAAAAGTAAGGGTACAATATGTTTAAATGGCTCCCAAACAAATCCACAGTCAATCAAGCCCAAGTGAAGACAACTTGCATCTACTCTCCGTTTTTCCTCCACTTAAGCATTGACATGACCTTGGAACTTGTCCGTGAACATGTTCTAGGGAAGATAAGCTTTTTTTTTTCCTCGGAGCTCTAAATACTTGATAAAAAACATAGAGTGCTGTGATTAAAGATGCCGAAAAACAACAATTTGAGAATTCTGTTGCTCACATCTTGAATGTTGACAATATTATGCATATCAACCCCAGCTTGAAGCCCATCAAGAAGGCCTTGACAATAGTTGTAGAAATAGTCCGGATCATCACAAACAGAGAATGCATGAACCTGCTTTGTCAAACTCAAACTGCTTAGAATTAAAATATCTGGAGGGATCTGGTAAGCATCTAAGATTAGTATTAACATACTTTAGCTTTCAAATTGCTTAATGTAGATCCAAGAGCAAGGCCAGCAATAGTACCCCCACTACGAATAGCAAAAAGGTCACATAAAGAAAATTTTGAACATAAAAGTTTTTCATATAGACGTAAGCTTGATGAAAAATTATTTTATATATGGCTGATTTGAAGTATGAAAAATAATTTGAGCACTGTAGAATGGAAAAAAATTAGAAAAGATCCATCATAACACACGTAGAGGGTGCTTATCCATATTGCAGAAGGAATAACGTACATGACTTAAGAATAAATTAAATACTACCTATAGGTAAATTTTTTAGATTGCCAATTTATAATCTTGCTGAAACTTTTAAATCAGGCCTTCGGAGAAGGCTTCAATCAGTAGAACTTCTTTTATAGTTTACCTATCAGTTGTTATGTGTTTGAACCAAATCCTGGTGGGCATCCATATGCATTTCCTTCTCTAGGTCAACATATTCAAAGGCACGCTTATCATCAAATTATTATATTTTTCAGTCCATATTAGTTACTAATGATAACTAAACTCAATGAGTGATCAATTTAATAACTAGAGCATAGGTTTCAAAGTAATCAATCATATATGTTCGAGTACAATCTTTAACAAATATATCTTTATACATTTCTAGTAAACCATATAATTTGTACTTTTATAGTAAAGACCCATCTACATTGCTCTTGTTTATTTCCCTTAGCTACCTTCATCAATTCCCATGTTATATTTTTGTAAAAACTTGTATTTTGTCTTTCTTAGCATTATTATAAATCTCCTTGATGCATTAGAAACAGACTTAGAAATAAAAACAATATATAGGATAATAAGAAAGGTTTTGAGACTATCAGTAAAATTTTTATATAATAAGAACATGTTCAGAGGATGTTCAGGCTCCTTTCAAAAGTTCTCTCAGTGGATTCCATGACAAGGAGTGATTTAGTTGTTTGAACTAGCGTGAATTGAGGGATTAATGATTTATTTCTTGAGTAAATTGTAGAAGATGAGTAGAATGTGTTTAGAGGAGAAATTTTATAAATAATGACAGTACAACAACAACATCAAGCCTTTATCCCACTACGTGGGGTCGGCTACATGAATCCTTTTTCTCCATTGTGTCCTATTAAAAGTTAAATTCTCGTTTAAATCTAATAAAGAAAGGTCATTCTTAATATTTTCTAACCAAGTCTTTTTAGGTCTACCCCTACCTTTCTTAACATAAGTCAAATCTAATACCTCTACTCTCCTAACCGGGTCATCGGAAGGCCGCCGTTTTATGTGACCAAACCATCTAAGGCGACTCTCTCTAATCTTATCTTCTACTGGAGCTACTCCAACCTTTTCACGTATATCCTCATTTCGTATCCTATCTCTAAGGGTAAAGCCACTCATCCACCTGAGCATCCTCATCTCTGCCACACTTAACTTAGTATTATGCTTCTCTTTTAATGGCCAACATTCGGCACCATAAAGCATTGCAGGCCTCACTACCATCTTATAGAACTTTCCCTTAAGTTTGAGGGGTACATTTCTATCACATAACAAGCCCGATGCATTCCTCCACTTCAACCATCCAACTTGAATTCTGCTGATAATATCCCCATCTATTTCACCATCACTCTGAACAATAGATCCAAGATATCTAAAACGTGTACTCTTATTAATGACTTGATCGCCCAAAGTCACAATCCCCTCACTAGGTCTATTACTACCAAAATTACACTCCATATATTTCGTTTTAGATCTACTCAAGCGAAAACCTTTAGACTCTAAGTTGACCTCCATAATTCAAGTTTACCTTCAACTCCCTTTCTAGTCTTATCAACAAGAAGAATATCATCAGCAAAAAGCATACACCAAGGTACATCCTCTTGCAAATGTCTAGTGAGAACATCCATGACTAAAGCAAAAAGATATGGGCTTAAGGCTGATCCTTGATGTAACCCAACCGAAATAGGGAAATACTTGGTCAAACCACCTTGTGTTTGAACACAAGTAATAGCTCCTGCATACATATCTTTAATGATTTGAATATAAGCATTATTTACTCCTTTCTTTTCAAGAACTCTCCATAGCACTTCTCTTGGAACTTTATCATATGCTTTTTCTAAATCAATAAATATCATATGTAGATCCTCCTTATTTTCTCTATATTTCTCCATCAAACCTCTTAATAAATGAATGGCTTCCATAGTCGACCTACCCGGCATGAATCAAATTGATTATGAGAAACATTAGTATCACGCCGCAACCTATGCTCCATAACTCGCTCCCAAAGTTTTAAAGTATGACACATTAACTTAATACCTCTATAATTCGCACAATCTTGTGCATCACCTTTATTCTTAAAAATAGGAATTAACACACTCATTCTCCACTCATCTGGCATCTTTTTAGTCTTCAAAATAGTATTAAAAAGTTTAGTAAGCCATGAAATTCCTTCATCTCCTAAGCATTTCCACACTTCTATTGGAATATCATCAGGTCCAACAGCTTTTCCACCCTTCATTTTCTTTAAAGCCTCTCTAACTTCAGTTTTACTAATACGCCGATAAAAACAGAAATCTTTATTTTCATTTAGGGTGCTAAGGTCATTATAGTCAATCTTATATTCACAATCTTCATTAAAAAGTTTAGCAAAATATCTCATCCATCTTTGTTGAATATCATCTTCTAAGAAAAGTATTTTTTGATCTTCATCTTTAATACACTTCACTTGAACTAAATCCTTACTATTCCTATCTCTTTGTTTGGCTAACTTATACATATATCTTTCTCCCTCTTTAGTATCAAATCTATTATATAAATCACTAAAAGCTAATGTCTTTGCATCGCATATTGCTTTCTTAGCATCCTTACGAGCCACTTTATAAATTTCCCAATTATCAGAATTTTTAAAATGAAACCAATTTTTATAACAAAGCTTCTTATTTTTAATCTTTTCTTGCACATTTGGATTCCACCACCAACTACTTTTACTATTAGGAGCTTTTCCCTTTGATACTCCAAGGATATCTTTTGCAATATTCTTAATATCACTAGCCACTTTTTTTCCACATAATATTAGCATCCTCATGCACAGACAAAATCTTAAGATCTAAGATCTTATTTCCAAAAATATTTTTGTTAATATTCTTTAAATGCCCCCATCTAATCCTAGAAAATCGTTTTACTTTATTTTTTATTTTATGCCCCTGTATCTTAAAATCCAAAACTAATAATCGATGTTGGGTACATAAATTTTCACTCGGAATAACTTTACAATCTTTGCAATCTAAACAATTTAGTTTTCTAATAAGAAAATAGTCAATCTGTGTTGTACTATATCCATTTTTATAAGTGATGAGATGCTCATTTCTTTTCTTAAATAAGGTATTAACAATTGAAAAATCATAAGCTAAACAAAAATCCAATATGATCTTGCCACCTTCATTCGTCGTTCCAAATCCATGGCCACCATGAATGCTTTTAAAATCATCTACCTCTCTACCAACATGTCCATTTAAATCTCCTCCAATCAAAACTCTTTCTTCAAGAGGTATCTTTTGTATTAATTCTTCTAAGTCATTCCAAAAATTTAATTTAGAACTCATATCCAAACCTACTTGAGGAGCATAAGCACTTATAATATTAATAATCTTATCATCAACAACAATCTTTAAAGCTATAATTCTATCTCCAATCCTGTTAATTTTTATAACATTATTCTTTAAACTCTTATCTATAATAACACCTACACCATTTCTAGTACGACTCCTACCCGAATACCAAAGTTTAAATCCTAAACTATCAATTTCCTTAGCCTTCTCACCAACCCATTTAGTTTCCTGAATGCACAAAATATTTAACTTCCTATGAATCATAATATCTATTAATTCCATTAATTTTCCTGTAAGGGAACCTATATTCCAAGTTCCTATCCTAATTTTAGTTTCATGGACTAGCTTCTTTGCCCACATCCGTCCTTGATGTGGGAACCCTTGCCAGTAATAATAGTTATTATTACATTGAATGTGAAAAAGGAAAATTTTAAAACACACCATAGTCACTAGAGCTCGACTGGTTCATGACATCGATTCCACCTGAAGGATGGATGGGAGATTGGAACTAAAAAAAAAATCGCCTTTAGTATATAAATATATATTATTAGCCTTTGTCATCTATATCTAACAATTTAGGAGATATAAATTTAACAGAACTAGAAATGCAAAAAAGTGTAATAATTATGCTTCTCTTTTAATTAATTAATTTTTTTATGATTGGTTCTGTTGACCTACAAACATAAAAAAAAGAGTTAACATACCTGTTCGGCGCCGAACTCCGCACGTCGCGCACGACTGATGTCGCGTCTCGCACGTTCTCCGCACGATCCCATCTCGCATCGTTAAATGCACACGAGAAGGAGGCCTTCGGCCTCTCCTCCCGAATCCTCTGCTCATTCTCCCGCGATCTTGCTCTCCCTCTCGTCTCGTCGCTGCCCAACTTCGCTTGTTTGACGACCTTCCCCTGCTGTCGGACCGGAAGTTACGACAATTCGATCACAAGCAACAACGGGATCTCGCCGGCTGCAGAGGAAACTTTCTCCCTTCCGCTTCTTCTCCGGCTCCACCAGGACTGTTCGACTTTGCTCCTCCGATGTTCCTTCCAGTCGGATCGAAGCTTACGACATTTTGATCGGAGCTAGCGGCGGGAGCTGCTCGCTGTGAAGTCAACGATCTCCCTTTCAAATCCTTCTCCGCCTTCCTTCGACGACATTCCCTGTATGAATCGGAAGTTATGACATTTTGAAAGGAAGCACGACGGGAGCTCGTTGTGATCGCAACTTTCTCCCTATCACGTGCTTCTTCGGCTCCTTTTGGCTGTTCGACGTCGCTCCTCAGACGACTATCCCTTCCCGTGGATTGGAAGTTACTGCATTTTGTTCGGAAGCAACGGGGCCCGACGGCTATGAAGGTAACTTTCTCCCTTCACGCCAGCTTCCACGGCCAAATCCAATGAATCCACCGAATTGAGAGAAAGAGAGGGAGGGTTATTTTATTATTATTATTATTATTATTATATATTTAATTATAATTATATTAATTAAATATAACTAATTAAAATTGTTATTTTAAATTAATTATAATTATTATAATTAATTCTAATTAAATTATTATAATTAATTTTAATTAGAGTTAATTTTAATTAATTATAATAAGATTAATTAATTTTAATTAATTACAATTTATTAAAATTAATTAATAATAATTAGTTATAATTAATTGCGAATTAATTATAACTAATAATTTTAATTAAATTTAATAAACTTTAATTAATTATTTTAATTAATTATGATTAATTAAAGTAATTAATTTAAAATAATTTATTAATTAATTTATAATTAATTAATATTAATTATAATTAATTAAAAAAGGACCCTCCTCATGCCTCGATCCTCGAGCTGACACCGCCGACAATCCTTGCCGGTCTCCAAGGTATAAATTTCTTACTTAAATCCCGTCCTCGACGCACTTGACGCGCCAGTGGACCCCCTATACGCGCTCTTGTAGCACGGTGGGGGGAAATCCAGTGCGATGAGTGCGACGAGGCGGGTAAGCCCTATACACGCTTTTGTAGCGTGGTGGGGACGGTCCTCGACGCACTTGACGCATGGGGGGAAATCCGGTGGACCCCTGCGTGCCGGTCTCCAAGGTATAAATTTCTTACTTAAATCCCGTCCTCGACGCACTTGACGCGCCAGTGGACCCCCTATACGCGCTCTTGTAGCACGGTGGGGGGAAATCCGGTGCGATGAGTGCGACGAGGCGGGTAAGCCCTATACACGCTTTTGTAGTGTGGTGGGGACGGTCCTCGACCTCGACATCGGCGTCGACACTGCTACGCAAAGGTATGATGTTCTAAAATCCCATTCTCGACGTTTGTGGTGGATCAGAGAACCACCTATATGCGCTCCTGTAGCACGGTAGGAGGGAGCCCGGTGCGAAGCATACGGCGAGATGGGTGAGCCCTATACATGCTCTTGTAGCGTGGTGGGGAGAGCTACTGGTGTTCTGTTGTACGGGTACTGCTGAAGGCCTCATACACACTCTTGTAGCGTGGTGGGATGAAAATTTGTACGGCCGCGGTGTCTGAGGACACCTACCATACACGCTCGAGTAGCGTGGTGGGAAGGCCCATCTCCTCTATTTTCCCCCAAATGGGGGATATGCCGGGGTGCTGCTGAAATTTTCACTGAAATGCATGAAGCCTGAACAATAAGAATACCTCATTTGGGCAACAATACAGAAGACCTGTACTTGAACAAAAATGCACAGAACTTGAACTAAAATGAGCAGATGACCTGTACGATGAACAGTGGACTTGTGGACCTAAATCTGAACAAAATTCGAAATGATTTCTAAGGGTCAAAATCAAATGAAATAAAATCAAACTGGAGTCAAATTTAAACAATACGTATATGAACTTGAACTTGCAAGAACAAACAGAGGACTCGTGGTGGAGAACTTTCAGATGTAGTTGAACTTGCAAAAAACCCCAGAAGACTTTACACAAAAAGTGAACATGCAATTGAACTCAAAGAACTGCAGGGGACTCAAATAGAAGAGGTTCATCAGGAGCCTGAACCATACATCAATTCAACAAGCCAGAAGGGGACTATTTGAACTCGGATGGAACTTGCAAAAAAAAAATCAAATTTGAACTTGCAGACCAAAATTGGATCTAACCTCAACAAGAATCAATAAATTCTAATTTGGATCAAATGTTGAGCATCAATAAACAAACGAAAGAGTTGTGGTGGACAATATTCCAAAGAAGTTATTCACATGCAAACAAGTGACTCGTAGCAAGATGACTTTTGTACGAATTCAACCGTCATTTGATTTCAAATACATCAAGCTTTCTACAAACAAAAGAAGTTGGTGGGTGAAGAATACAATGCAACACCTATGAATAATGATGGCTGATGCAACCTGCATATAATCAATATCTCCAAATTACAATCAACAAGGACTTAACTCTAAGAAAAGTACATCAATCCTCCTGGTATATCAAGACATAGATATGATGACCATCCTACAAATATATGTAAAGAGACTACAACAACATTATCAACTATGCCTGTTGATTGAGAAGACAACACTACTACTAGATAGTCAAAGACCCATCCTCTATAAAAAAATCCAGACATCAGACCACCTGAGATTGGTGACAGGTGGGCATGATGTGGGAACAGTGGGTCTTCTACGAACACCTCCAGGAGATCGTAGCAAATACAACGGATCCCTACAAACAAACACGACCCGCTTGTGGATAACAACAGTGGGTATATCGTAAGCACATCAAATCACTGTGGACACAAGTACGGATATCACCTACGACAGTGGTGATCAAAGTGCTGTCAGTACACCAGGTACAAAGGCAACCCGATGTACGAAAAAGGACACCCCCTAGCATAAGGGAGGAAATGTTTGAACAAATTAGAACCAAACTTCCTGGTGTTCCAAAGTCTCTTCTTAGTGCTATACTCGAGAAGAAAATAGTTCTGGTGCCCACAAACACCGGGAATAACAAATCCATTACACTGATCATCTTAAAAAAGAGTTCTCTGCAAAACAATAAACTTCAAAATCCAGAAAGTCCTTCCCTAGTGAATGAGAAAAGGGGAGACAATATCAAGATGAGGAGATGCCTCGTAACATCAAGATGCCACGCCACCGGATTTGCAACACTTATGAAAACAGACAGAAGGTGTCTACAATCTACAACGCATGCCATCGGATCCGCAACACTCGTATTAGCGGACAGAAGGCGTGTATAAGCTCTCAAATGAAAAGTTGTGTACATCCAAACGATAGTTATCTACATAACTACAAATACTTCAAAGTACCCCTGCACCTGCACTATAGTTTGTATACACATAGGTACACAATGGGGTACGTCTAAATCAATATAATCTCGACCCGCATGGGCCTCGGCGAGCGTGTTATTGGTACACACGTGACGCCTAGGGATGCTGCGCGGGTCGATAAGTGAATTCAGGTTCGAATCTGATCCTTCTATACGGATCAATAGCAGTTGACAGGGTTCGAACCTTCAAACAAGTACACGGTTGTGGGGACCGATGTATTTATTTTAATATATTCATATTAGGCCTTCAAGGCCTACAATCAAAAGAATTCACTAAACAAAGGCATAAAGGCTATGAAACCCGATCCTCCTAGGCAGATAAATAGGAGTAGACAGGGTTCGAATCATCAGATAAATACGAGGTCACGAAGTTGACTGGAATATTTATTTTGTACATTCATATTCGGCCTTCAAGGCCTTCAACAAGGAAAATTCATGAACAAAGGCATAAAGCCAACAAGAAACCCGATCCTCGAGCAATAGTTTGGTCGAGTTGACAGGGTTCAATCAACATAGAGAAATGACCCCAAATACCCCGATGATGGCCGTGTTGAATGCTTATCTCAACCGGAGGAGTTCACAAACATTTCCAAATGATTCCCAAATATTCAAATGTCTTCCAAACTCCACCCACAATGCCAAAATTCAACAAATCCCAATAATATTTAAAATTGAAGTAAATCAATCAATCACTTAAAGCAAAACTCATCCACCCTCCGCAACAGTTTGCTGGGGTGGACAAATCAAAATCTACTTCTGCTCACAAAGAGCCAAATGCCTAGTTGAAAATATCACTAGGATCCATTCTCAAATAGTCTCCTGCCAGAAAGGACGTGGTTTGTGTCCTCTAACCGGCGGTTTTGTCGCCAAATGGCACTGCAGGATAAACGGTTATGAAGACCCGGGGCCCTCTGAACCGAGTGATTTTGCCGCCAAATGGCACCACGAAATACCGGTTATGGCCAGCGTCAATACGTTCCTTATTGGCATCAAATCCTTGAGATATGAATCAATAGGATATGATCGATAGGGCATAAAGCCCTCTGTTAGCTAAGGTGGATTCAAATTTGTCCCCTTAGACAAACATTCACCCCAGGTCTACAAGGTCCCCTTGGACGAAGCAACCCATGGCTGCTGATAAGGATCCTTCTGTCAAATTGGGTCGACTACCTCCTCTGACTAAGTAGATCAGGGACCACGATGGCCCGGGACGACGGAACCATGGGATCTTGATCGAGTCCATCATCCATTCCCCCACCATCCGCTTTAAGTGCAAGATGGTGAAATGTCTATTTTAAATATCAAACTCTCCAGATTCCCAAATCCAAATCCAGTTCTCAAATACCCAAACCCATGTTGCTATTATATGCTAGATAACACGTATCTCTATACGTATCTGATTGACGACTAGCCTTAATCGAAAGTTCTCTCTCGTTACCGGGAGGGGTAATTAACTATAGGGGCTTGCGCCTATAGGAAACCAGAACTCAGATCATAAAGTCCTCGCAAAATGAGGGCGAAATCTCTGGGTGGTGTCTTATCTACAAACCCATCTGCCTTCCAAAATTTACCTCGGAACTTATCAGTTAAAACTCCCTCGCCGAAAAAAGAAAAAGCACGGCGAGGAGGCCGAGGCCAAATTTTTGGAGCCCACAGGTTCAAGTAAATTGAATTTATTTAATAAGTTCATATAAATAATATAATTAAGTAACTATATTTACAATATCTAACAAAATCAAACAATATATAATAATATAAAAAACTATGAATATATATATATATATATATATATAACAACAACAACATCATCATCATCAAGCCTTTGTCCCACTATGCGGGGTTGGTTACATGAATCCTTTTTTGTGATTGTCTTGTTAAAAATCAAATTCTCATTTAAATTTAATAAAAAAATATCATTGCTAATATTTTCTAACCAAGTTTTTTTAGGTCTACCTTTACCTTTCTTAACATAAGTCAAATCTAATACCTCAACTTTCCTAACCAGGTCATCGGAAGGCCTCCGTTTAATGTGACCAAACCATCTAAGGCGACTCTATCTAATCTTATCTTCCACTGGAGCTACTCCAACCTTTTCACATATATACTCAGTTTGAATCCAATCTCTAAGGGTAAATCGGCTCATCCACCTAAGCATCCTCATCTATGCAACACTTAATTTAGTATTATGCTTCTCTTTTAATGGCCAACATTCGACACCATAAAACATTACAGGTCTCACCACCATCTTATAGAGTTTTCCCTTAAGTTTGAGGGGGACTTTTCTATCACACAACAAGCCCGATGCATTCCTCCACTTCAACCATCCAACTTGAATTATGTTGATAATATCCCCATCTATTTCACCATCGCTCTGAACAATAGATCCAAGATATCTAAAACATGTACTCTTATTAATGACTTGATCGCCCAAAGTCACAATCCCCTCATTAGGTTTATTGCTACTAAAATTATACTCCATATATTCAGTTTTAGATCTACTCAAGCGAAAACCTTTATACTCTAAGTTGACCTTCATAATTCAAGTTTACCTTCAACTCCCTCTCTAGTCTTATCAACAAGAAGAATATCATCAGCAAAAAGCATACACCAAGGTACATCCTCTTGCAAATGTCTAGTGAGAACATCCATGACTAAAGCAAAAAGATATGGACTTAAGGCTGATCCTTGATGTAATCCAACCGAAATAGGAAAATACTTGGTCAAACCACCTTGTGTTTGAACACAAGTAATAGTTCATGCATACATATCTTTAATGATTTGAATATAAGCATTATTAACTCCTTTCTTTTCAAGAGCTCTCCATAGCACTTCTCTTGGAACTTTATCATATGCTTTCTCTAAATCAATAAATATCACATGTAAATCCTCCTTACTCTCTCTATATTTCTCCATCAAACCTCTCAATAAATGTATGGCTTCTATAGTAGACCTACCCGGCATGAATCCAAATTGATTTTGAGAAACATTAATATCACGCCGCAATCTACGCTCCATAACTCGCTCCCATAGTTTAAAAGTATGACACATTAACTTAACTCCTCTATAATTCGCACTCATGTGCATCACATTTATTCTTAAGAATAGGAATTAACATGCTCATTCTCCACTCATCTGATATCTTTTTAGTCTTCAAAACAATATTAAAAAGTTTATTAAGCCAAGAAATTCCTTCATCTCCTAAGCATTTCCATATCTCTATTGGAATATCATCAGCTCCAACATCTTTTTCACACTTCATTTTCTTTAAAGCCTCTTTAACTTCGATTTTATTAATATATCGATAAAAACAAAAATCTTTATTTTCATTTATGGTGCTAAAGTCACTAAAGTCAATCGTATTTTCACATTCTTCATTAAAAAGTTTAGCAAAGTATCTCATCTACCTTTGTTAAATATCATCTTCTAGGAAAAGTTTTTTTTTATCTTCATCCTTAATACATTTCACTTGAATTAAATCCTTACTACTTCTATCTCTTTGTTTAACTAACTTATACATATATCTTTCTGCCTCCTTAGTATCTAATATATTATATAAATCATTAAAAGCTAAGTTCTTTGCATCGCAAATAGCTTTCTTAGAATCGTTACAAGCATCTTTATAACTTTCCCAATTAACATAATTTTTAAATCTAAACCAATTTTTATAACAAATCTTCTTATTTTTTTTATCTTTTCTTGCACATTTGGATTCCACCATCAACTATTTTTACTATTATGAGCTTTTCCCTTCGAAACTCCAATCGCTTCTTTTGCTATTTTCTTAATATCACCAGCAACGTTTTTCCACATAACATTAGCATCATCATGCACAGACAAAATCTTAAATCTAAAATATTACTCTCAAAAATACTTTTATTAATATTCTTTAAATGCCCCCATCTAATTCTAGAAAATCATTTAACTTTATTTTTTATTTTCTGCCCCTTTATGTTAAAGTCTAAAACTAATAATCGATGTTGGATACATAAATTTTCACTCAGAATAACTGATGCGGACATCAGACCCTTAATGTTCCATCAGGGACATGGCCGATGATCGACAGCTATGATGACGCCTTTTTATTTCATTTATATGTGATGTATTTATTTATTTACTGTCTTTTTTCCATTTATGCACTTGCTTAAGGGATTAGTTCTTTGTAAGCCCCGAGGGCATTGTTGTCGTTTATTTCTCCCTTCTTGTATTTATCTATTTAAATCCCTCCTCTTCTTTTAGAAGGGCTAACGATGATTAATATGAAATTTTCAACTTGTGCTTATGGATCTTTTTGTGAGTTCTAAGTTTTCTCTCTTTGGATGATCTCTTAGTGAGTTCGTGGGAGGAGAGGCCCAAGTGGGGCAAAAGCAATACCTGTCAATCTTGGTGGATTCCAAGGTTCGCGGTTTTCTAATCTTTCTTTTTCTTTTAATTTTTTTCTTGCATCGAATTCCCTCCACTTTCATTCCGCCACCAAAATACCCCTTGATCCCCACCAAATTCCCCCTCCACAATTCCACCCGCCGACCTAGCTCCTAGCCACCTCCACCCAAAGCCAAACCCGCATCTTCCTCTTGCCGCCGCCCCCACCAAGACCCCTTTTCCATTGGGATGATGATCTCAATCATCATGCTATCTCCCAAATTTAGTTGGGCTTGAGAGAGAAAATTGGAGTCAATTTGAAATTCAAATTTTGAATTTCAAAACTTTCCAATTTTGAAAATTCCTAATTAGGAAAATACTTAAATCCGCATCATGATGAAATTCAAATTCAAATGGATTTCATCATAAGCTTTCCTAAATCCTATGTGCTAATTTGGAAATTCCTCAATGGCTCCCACACTCCTCCCCTCTCTCTACATGTCGCCGGCCTCACCATGAGTGGAGCCCCATTCAAGCCCATTAATTAAGGCATTGATTACAACTTAATTTGAATTCAAATTTCAAATTAATTTCCCCACCGCCGGCCTCACCACCTCTCCTCACATTGGATCCCTACATTAAATTCCTCATTCAATACCTTCCATATTTGGCCATAGCATTGTTGGGAAGAATTCAAATTCAAATCGACTTGATTTGAATTTCAAATTTCTTTTCAATTAGCCCAAGCCATTTAGGAAAGCAATTCAATCTAATAAAATCTGAGATTAATTTCAGATTTTAATCCCCATCATCATTAATGTCGTGGACCACATACAATGAATTTAGACACAAATTTCCCCCTCTCTCTCATGGCCGGCCTACCCCTCATTAATTTCTCCTTAATTCTTGCCTCAATCAATTATCATTCAATCCCCCAAATTATGCCCAATTGAAACTCAAATTAGAGCTGATTTGAATTAGCCCTTAGACCTCTCTCTTTTCTCCATATGGAACAAGAGAGCCTGAAATCTTCCTAATGGGATTGCTGTCCAGAAGTTCAGAGAATTGGTAAACTGCTGTCCACTGAATTCTGCACATCCTCACCAGCTGTTCAGTCCCAAAACTCAACCCCCTTGCTGTCCAAACATCTTCCTTGTTGCTGTTTCACGTATCAAGCACCTGCAACCTGCTGTTTAGAAGATCCGGAACGTGTACTTGCTGTCCAACTGATCGGATAAGTCCACGTCCACTGCCTGAGACTTTTCTGGGTATGAGAGTGTGCTGTCCTGAGAAAACCTGCACCTGTTTCTTGCTGTCCAGCCAAATGGAAGGTCTTCAAACGCTGTCAGGACGCGTTAGATTGCTGATCACACCTTCAAGAAGGTTCGTGGATGCTACCTACCTCCTTCAAAGCCTTCCTATGACCACTGGAGCATCGTATACTTCATACTTCGGGTAAACTCGACCTCCGACTCTTTTAGCCTCTTAGTTTATTTCTCCCACGTGGTTAAATTTTGATTCACAAAGATGTTGTTGGTCCCTCCGCTAAAGCCTAGTATGAAGAGTTGAGTGAAGGGTTCCTTGTAGTAGCTAGTTTTAATGTTAACGAAGGGATTTATTGTTGAGACCATTCACGAATGCAAAAGCGGATTAAATTGATTGATTTTTATGCTCTGAACTTCTATGCACGTAATTTAACAAACGCTATTTATCACTTTAATATTTTATTTTATCGTTCAAATTAACATGAGATCTTACTTATTATTGTTCTCTAAAACTAAACGTGCAAACGTCTTTAAGCATCTCATCTTCCCATGATTATTCTACATCAATAACTTTATAATCTTTGCAATCTAAATGATTTAATTTTCTTATAAGAAAATAATCAATCTGTGTTTTATTATATCCATTTTTATAAGTGATAAGATGCTCATCTCTTTTCTTAAATAAGGTATTAGCTATTAAAAAATCATAAGCTAAAGAAAAATCTAATATGGTTTTACCACCTTCATTTGTCGTTCCAAACCCATGACCATCATGAATATTTTTAAAATCATCTACCTCACTACCAACATGTCCATTTAAATCTCCTCAATAAAAATTCTTTCTTCAAGGGGTATCGTTTGTATTAATTCTTCTAAGTCATTCCAAAATCTTAATTCATGTCCAAACCTACTTGAGGAGCATAAACACTTATAATATTAACAATCTTAGCATCAACAACAATCTTTAAAGCTATAACTCTATCTCAAATTCTATTAATTTTTATGACATTATCTTTCAAACTCTTATCTATAATCACACCTACATCATTTCTAGTACGACTCTTACCCGAATGTCATAGTTTATACCCTAAACTATCAATCTCTTTAGCCTTCTCTCCAACTCATTTAGTTTTCTGAATGCAAAAAATATTTATCTTCTTATGAATCATAATATCTATTAATTCCATTAATTTACCTGTAAGGGAGCCTATATTTCATGGACTAGCTTCTTTGCCCACATCCGTCCTTGATATGGGAACCCTTGCCTATTTAGCACTACACCCGGGCGCCGGTGCAACGGCTCTTGCACACCTGTCACTATATTCAAGTCATACAACGCATCGCTTCCAGGGGAAGCCCTAGCATTAACACAAAGGATTTTTATATATAATAATATAAAAAAGTATGAATCGTCAAAGGAGACAAGGAAGACGAAGAAGACACTCGGTGCCATTTCGATCGCCCAAAATCGCGGAAGCCAAACGGTCCGGATCGTGTGAAGTAAAAGAAGACGTAAAGCCTGATCCCGTCATTTGGTGTTGTGGAAGCCAAAGGCTTCAAATCGTTTCCATTGTCTGGTGTCATAGACTTTGTCTCTATAAACTAGAGAAGAGAGAGGATTGAGACTGAGAGAGCTTGAGCGGCGAGCGAGTGAACGACCGAGAAAGGGAGGTGAAAGATCGAGTGAGAGGTAAGACTTTGCTTTTTATTAATATTATTAGAAAATGTAATAATTAAAATAACTATAAATTTAATATTTAAAATAGAAATTTAATTATATATATATATACGTGAAAAGGTTGGAGTAGCTCCAGTAGAAGATAAGATTAGAGAGAGTCACCTTAGATGGTTTGGTCACATAAAATGGCGGCCTTCCGATGACCCGGTTAGGAGAGTAGAGGTATTAGATTTGACTTATGTTAAAAAAGGTAGAGACAGACCTAAAAAGACTTGGTTAAAAAATATTAGGAATGACCTTTCTTTATTAGATTTAAATGAGAATTTGACTTTTAATAAGACACAATGGAGAAAAAGGATTTATGTAGCCGGCCCCACGTAGTGGGATAAAGGCTTGATGTTGTTATTGTTATATATATATAAGTTTATTAAAGTTTGAATTGAGAAGAAAAGAATAAAAGATAATTGAAGTTTTTTAGAAGAATTTTAAATTTAAAAGGAGCAAGCGTGTGAAATTTGCCCTTGTAATCTCTAAACAAGCTCAATGATGTTTAGTTCCATCTTACCATGCACTGGTTTTATGAATAGCATTTTCGCAATTATACATAATGTTGATATTGAAAGTTTGTCTTATTCAAGGTTCTCGTTACAAGCACTTGAATTATGAAACCTTTTTTTTGCCTGTTTAAGGTGTTGTTGACATTAAAACTTTCACTATTAGTTGTACAACTCTTGGGATGAGCATAATATAATGTATAATTATGAAAATTTTGTCACTTAGTGATGCATGAAATTTTTATTTTTTAACATTAACAATATTCTCAAAAGAAAAGGTTTTTTAGCATCTTGCTTATTATAAAGTGGGAAAAACCAAATGTTCACCTTTTACTTTGCTACTGCATTTTGCTTCCACTTGTTCTAACTTTCAAAGGACATGCAACAGTAATGCACTTGCCATAAGAGTAAGGAAGGTATCATAATACTGCAAAATCTACTATAAAATAGAGTAAAACCTGCCGCACGCCACAGCAATGTCATCAAAATTAACTCCACCAAAACTGCACTTAGTTTGCTGCTCTATCTCCCTTATTGCTTCAATGTAGCCCCTGAAAGAAACAGTCAGGATATCATCAACAGATAGCATTGACACTGCAAGCAAACTATGTAAAACTGAAACATCTTTAGTTTATAAAAACAATTCAATAAGGGGAATGAGCTACTAAGGTGCACATTTAAATTCGAGAACCTGATTTTCATTCTACAAACTTCAAAACTTCAGAAAGCAAATACAATGGTAGCATTCTAGCAAGAGTCAAAAGAAAACAATTATACTCATCATCGTTATCTGAATTGTCGGGTGCAACACATTGGGTGTCCGATGAAAAACTACATCATATACTTAGCATTGATGACAATAACATACAATGGCCATACAGTCATCAATTAAAGACGAACCTTATAACTCTACTACTCGGCTACTTTCTAACCTATGTTTTCCTTTCCAATTTTTTGCGTTGCAGGTTCAAATCTTATGAACTCTGATTTCCCTGCAGGTTCAAATGTTGAATTCCCTCCTTATGAACACGAATTCCGCAAGCAATAAGGAAACAGTTGGCAATTGCAGCAAGCACCTTTGTCCAACATCAGGCGAGCAACAAAAGGTAGGAGGGAGATAACAAAGGACAGTGATGTACTGGGTTGGCAATAGCTGCAAGCAAAAGCTGACTAAGATAGTTCAAGCCAGGGGCATCCCTAATTTGATTAGCCGAATTTTGTTTGCCCATGATTAACTACACTAATGGGTAAATTGAAAAGATTAAAGATTCAAGTGTTTGATAGACCATATAGTTAGTAAGTTTTTGGAGATCTACTAAATAATCTGAGGTTGACCGACAGATATAGAGCTGAAACCCCAACCCAAATTCCAGAAAATCCGCAAGAAATTCTGCATACCTCGTATACGACGACTCAGTTCACTTCTCCGAGGATTTGGGGCTGTTTCTCCTCCTCAGACTCCATAGCCGCAGCTCCCACGACCTCCAGATCCTAACCCTCACTTTACCTATCGATCCAAGCCTTGCAGCCGACCTCTCCTTCCCCTAGTCCTCTCGACCGAAGCTTCTTCCCAAACTGCCATTGCCGAATCCACAACAAAACTCAACTAGATCGGTCCAAATCAGAAGCTCCGACCTCTTTGCCGACCCGAGCTCACCTGATCCCACCGGACTTGTACGCAAGCTAGAACCGGCTTCCTGTATCGATCCCGTCCTGATCGCAAGCTCCGACTACATCTCCCTCCAAGCTGAAGTCGGGCCCAACTCCAGACCTCCGAACCCTGTCGCTAGCCTCTTCCTGCGACCGAACTTTACCTTCTCCACCTTCCCTTTGAGAGAGAGAGAGAGAGAGAGAGAGAAGAAGAAGAAACTTTTCCCCTACCTCTACTGAGCTCCAACAGGCCCGTGCCCTAGCCTTGCCGATCTCCCTGCAGAATCCATTCGCAAACCTTTCCTCCATCTCCGCTCCTACAGCAGCAAAAGATCTGATAGCCGGCGAATTTTTTTTTTTTTTGGAGTGAGCCCCAAGCTGATGAATGGATAACTGATCAAATACCCATCCTTTTTTTTTGGGGAAATTTTGGGGCATAAGCCCATATATTTCTATAAAAGAGAGTTACAAGATTGTAAAAACAAAGTAAATCCATCATAAGAAGGACAAAACTCTTATGAAGAAAAGAGAACATAAAAAACCCCAACTATACCACCCTTACAATGGTAACAAAAAAACTATAAAAGCTCAAGCGGTAGTAAGTAAAATTCCAACAGTAATCCTTGAGTTTGCACAGCCCAGTCCACAGCAAAATTCCCAGCATCGCAAGACCTGCACAGAGATAACAAAAAGGCTCCCAGAGGTAGCCATCTGGACTCAGAAAATTCGGAAAGAATGTTTGATAGAGCCCTGGTTGCCCAAAGGCCGTCCAAGGTACTATCTAGGAGCCTCATCATCGTCCAATTGGCTCATATATTACTCGAGACAAGGACAGAAATTCTCGAATTGCACCAGAAAGAGAAAACCCACTTAGGGTCAATACAGCAGAAATGCCCGAAGTGATCAACATCAGCCCAGAATATCTTAGAATTTAAATATGAGAATGTCAGCACGAATTGCCTCCTGGAACAAACACAAAATGAGGGCCACCAAAGCTGGTAGCGCACAGGCCAAAAGCAGCAGAAAAACCAAAACAGAAGTGACTTAATCCAGAATTTTACCAAAACCATTTTGCAAACTCTCTTTATCCTTCCAGAAAAAAATTTTCTTTTTGATAGCATTGCAAATTATCTCTTTAACAGCAACAGGATTACTACAGGTATGGGCAAATTTCCTTTGATTCCTTTCTCGCCAAATGAAGTAGACAGTGGCCGAAATGACCATAGAACAAAATTGTTTTTCCTTGGCAGAAAAATTCGGTTTGCGCCAAAAAAAAACACATAAACTTGGAAAAGATTGGGTCTAAGATAAAAGAAACCAACATCTGGAAGCATCAAAGATAAAACCAGAAAAGTGTAATCACAAGAGAAAAACAAATGATTATGAGATTCATTGTTCCCCAAACAAAAACTGCAAGAGGGATTGGCAGAAATTCCCCTATGGATGAGTAAATCAGTAGTTTTAAGCTTTCCCATTAAAGCCATCCAAGAATAACAAGCAAACCTGATGGCATGCCTGCGATGCCAAACGTATTTGCTCCAGTCCACATTATCTAAATCCTTATAGAAATGACTAATAAAAGTCTTAAAAACAGGATGTGAACCCCCTTTCCAACCCAAGCAAACCGTGGAATCCATAATACCAATGTTACAAATTTTAGCAGTGATATCAGACGGCCAAGAAGGAGGTAAATGCCACATCCCATCTAAAATAATATCTTTAACCCTTAAACCAGCCATATCATTGCAGTAAAAAGTATTGCATAAAGAATCCTCAAACAGCCAAGGATCCCATAAAACAGAGAATTTCGAAGCAGGCGAAATAGAGATAGTAGCCTCCTCTTTAATAAGTTGAGCCTTCGCACAAATTAATTTCCAAAATTTAGAAGCAGAAGGAGAAGGGGGCTTCCAAGGTGATTCATACATTTCAAAACACCAATGACTTGTCAGAGAGTTCACATTATACATACGGAGAATGAAAGAACAGGCAACCGCATGATAAAGAGCTTCAAAAGATGGAATACCTAAACCACCCATACATTTTGGAGTAGTAACAGTCTTCCAGGAAATAACATGCATTTTCTTATCAGCATAATTTCCAAAAAAAAGGAATTTAGCACATAACTTGGAAATGATCTGGAATTTCCAAATACCCATCCTGTATCCAGTAGTTGAAACGTGTTATAAAGATTCCTTGTTGTCCTTCACTGAAAACTTACAAAACAGCAATCCATTTAAATTTTTTTTTGTTTTTTTTTTTTTTGGGAAAATTGAGGGCTTGGCCCTTTCTATTAAAAGACAAAAGGATTACAATATCAAAAACCAAAAATGCATTGCCAAAGAAAAACTAGGCAAGCAGCAAAACCTGTAATAAAACAACGATGAAACGGAAAAAAAAAAAAAAAACCCAAAAAACAGTCAAGAAGCCTGTCTGGCCTGGACTCAGAAATAAATTATCTAATCATGAAGCGATCAGTCTCTTTTGGTTGCCCGTGGACCGTCCAAAAAGAGTGGCAGGATTCATCATCGTCCACAGCCCAAAATTTAGCCTGCCATAACACCAAAACATATCCAGAGACGAAGCAGCAACAGAATTTGGATTTGGGCAACAACAAAGGTTGCCACCAGCAAATTCAAAAAATGAGTTAATAGCCTGCCATAAAAAGCCCGATCCGTCCAGCATCAATCCAGCAGCAGTGAGAAGAAAGTGGCTGCATCCACTAATGACAGCAACAGTAATCCTTTGTTCTTCCAGAAAAAACATTCCTCCCACCAAGGAGAGAAAAACAATCCTTGATTCAAATACCAGCTTTGAAACCGAAGTGAAATCATCCCAGAATTTGATAGAAACAGCCCAGAAAAAGCACCATCTTGTCATACCACCAAGCACCAAAAAACCCGTCCAGAAAAAAGACTCCCAGACCCAGGAAAAAACGAGCCCCAACTTAAGGCTGGCTAGTGATAGGAAACCATGAGCTTTTCTTTTAACAGCTTTCCCCATTTCCAATTTTCAAGTTTAAGATATACAGCTCTAAAAACCTTCTTTGCTAGCGTCACACCAAAAGCAACCGTCCCATTATGTTTCCTAGAGTTACGCTCCGACCAAATAAAGTAGACAGCAACATTTAAAATCAGCAAAACACCCAGTTAAACATCCCTATTTAAATCCAATCCAGCAATAAATTGAAGAGCTTGAGCTAGATTTGGTCTAAAAAGAAAGCAGTTGAATTGAGGTATGAGCCTACTTATCACTTGAAAGGAATAATCACATTCAAAAAAGAGATGAGCAATGTTTTGGTGAATGTGACAAAGAGGACAACGAATATCCCCACTAGCAATGTTTCTCGCACTCAAGGCAGCAGATGTCTTGAGACCATTAGATAGAGCCAGACCGAATGTCTAAGTGAATGTTTTTTGTGCCAAACCAGGTTAGCCCAATCAACATCAGTTTCCGAGGAAAAGAATTCTTTATAAAAGTCCTAGAAAGAAGCATTTTCGTTGTTATCCCAGGTGAGATGTTTAGAGCAGCTATTGGAAATAGGGGTGGAATTAAAGAATTCCATAATATGCCGGCTGAGGGAATTGGGAAGAGCCCAGGAGGTCCCATTCATCCAAATTGCTAGAATATTAGAATCCTGACAACCAGTGCAAAACTGAAATTGTGGAAAGGAGTCCAGAATGGAGCCGTTGGGACATCAATGGTCCCAGAGAGTAGCTATGGAACTATTAGCCAAGACATGGAAATTAAAATTGCTTTTATACAAATTAGCAGTAAATTGGATGCTTTTAAAAGGCAGTGCTATGGCGAGGGGTCGGCTTCCAAGGGGAGGAATATCTAATTTTGAACCATCTAGATAGTTGAGAATCAATGTTGTAAATCCTGAGAATAGTATCACAGTTGTAAGCCAATCTAAGAGCAGTAATCTTATCCATGAGAGGGGAAAAGTCGGAGAGCTTGGATCTCCCCAAGGAAATGGGGATACCCAAGTAAGGAATAGTGGTAGAGCAAGTGTGAATGTGGAAGGCTTGAGAAATGGAGGATGAGATGGTGGCTGAGGGAGAAAAAAGCAGGGAACTTTTGTGGAGGTTAAGTTTAAGGCCAGAAAGGCAAGAGAAATGGTGGAGGATGCCCATAAGGTTATCACAATTTTGTGGATTAGCTTTGCCAAAGACTAGCAAATCATCAGCATAAGAGAGATGAGACAAGTGAAAACCTTCAAAGTGGAACCCTTCAAAATTATTCAAGATAGTATTATCATCGATAAGGCAAGAAAGAGCATCCATTATGAAACAGAATAGAAACGGGCTAAGAGGGCAACCTTGTCGGAGACCAGAGGAAGAACCAAAAAATCCTTCAAGCCCACCATCTATACAGATGGAAAATTTGATGTCACTGATACAAGCTTTTATCCACTGAATGAACAAGGGAGGAATACCCTTTTGAGCCAGCCGAGAAAAAAGAAAATCCCTAGACACAGTGTCAAAGGCTTTCATAATGTCAAAATTTGCACAAAAGAACGTATCCTTTTGAGCTTAGAGATGTAACCAAGAATCTCAGCCGCAAGAGTAGTATTATCAGATGAGATCCTATTAGTAATGAAGGCTGCCTGGCTTTGGTGAATGATCTCTGACATAAAAGGCTTGAGCCTTGAGGCAAGGATCTTAGCAATAATTTTGTGGAAAACATTACATAGAGAAATGGGCCTGAAATCTTGAATGGAATCAGCATGAGTTTTATTTGGAATGAGGGCAATAGCAGTAACTTTTGCACGAATGGGAAGATAACACTTTTTGAAAAAGGACTTGACAGCAAGGCAAACAGAAATTCCAATAATAGGCCAAGTCCTTTTAAAAAATTCTGCATTAAACCCGTCCGGGCCAAGGGCCGAAGAAGAGCAGCCAGAGTTAATGGCCACACGAATTTCCTCATTAGTAACAGGCCTAGTCAGAAGAGCCTTAGCATTTTCAGATAACAGAGCACCAGCCGGAATAGTGTCAATGTTGTTGAGAGAAGGGGTAGGAGAGTTGTAGAGGTTTTTGAAGTGATTAATAATCCCATTGAAATCCGCATTTTGAGCATTACCACAAATAGAGGAGTTGAGAATACACCTATTATGGGATTTTCTCACATGAATCTTGGAGTATAAGAATTTGAGGTCCTCTTCACCATGTTTTAGCCATTTAACTGTGGCTCTTTGAATGATCCATTTAGCCCTTAAAGAGTTATAAAATGCAAGATCTAGATTAATCTTTTTAAGATTGCCGCAAAGCTCAGAGTTGAGAGGGTCCAGGTCAACTAGATTTTGATAATGCTCTTGGATAGAAGATAGCTCCTTGCACTTAGCCTCAAGGGAGGATGAGGATTCCCAATTTTTATTCTTAATTTCATCTTTCAAAGCCTTGAGCTTTTGATACAGGCAATGGATGGGATTGCCAACAGTTGGAGTATCAAATGTAGCAATCAGTAAGTCCCAGAACTCCAGGATTTTGCACCAGTAGTTTTTAAACATGAACCTTTTCCTGCCAACCCCTTTTTATTAGTCTTCAAAAACAGAGGAGTGTGATCAGAGACCAAGCTATTCCCAACCAAATAGTGAGAGTTTGGAAAAGAAGTAAGCCAAGCATCATTTATGAGAAAACGATACAGTTTAAGGTGGATGGGGTTGTCCACCCTTTGATTAAACCAAGTGAATAGGTTTCCCGAGGAAGGAAGGTCCACAAGGTTGCAATCAAAGATGAAAGAATTAAAAGGAGCCAGCCTTGAGACATTTAAATCAGCACCACCAGACTTCTCAGAATTAAACCGGCAACAATTAAAATCTCCAAAAACAGCTCATGCCATGCCATTATTAGGACAACAGTCCCTAAGCTCATCCCAAAGATGATTCCTTTCATCAAAGGAGTTGGAAGCATAAACCACACTAATAAGAAAAGGGGAGTTAGACCCATAGGAAACAATACTAGTAATAGCTTGCTTAGAGGTAGAAGTAACCACAAATGAGATCTTGTCATCGTTCCATTTAATCCAGATGCGGCCTGGATTAGCCAGATGGAAGTTATTAGTGCTCATTTCATTCTCAAAGACAGAGTGTAGTCTTACAAAACTAAGAATCTTGCAAAGTAGGGGCCATAATTCTGTTTCCAGGATACAAAACATGTCTAAATCATGGTCAGAAGTCATCTTCTTGCAACAAAAAACTTTGTCAGGGTTGTTGAAACCCCTGACATTCCAAACCGCAATGTTTGGAAGGGTCATTGCTTATTACTGGTTTTAGGGCCTTTCTTGGAGCCCTTCCCTCTAGTGTTTTTGTGTGGCTGATCGGCAGGCTTAGAAGTGGGGGTGGAGGTTTTATTACTTGGAGGAGGAGATGAGCTGGCCGAACCAGTCAAAGAGTGCTCATTGATGCAAGCTTCCAAGTTGTTGTTGGAGGTAGCTTCAGAGTCAGATAAGAGGTGGAGAAGATTGAATTTATTAGGTGAAGGAGATTTCTAAGGAGGTGGTGATGGCTTATGAGATGGGGATTTCGAAGGTGGAGACCCGACCTGATCTGAAGCTGGCTCAGAGGAGGAGGAAGGAATAGTGGGAGAGTTGAGATTTGGAATAGTTGCAGGGGCAGAAGCTAAGGTCGGGTTGGTGATCTGGTTTGAAATGTGGGCTATAGAATTGGGATTAGGAATAGAGGAGTCCGGAATTAGAATTTCCGCCGAATCAGGTTTGGAAGAAGAAATACGTTCATTGATTTGGTGATCTGGCTGAGGCAAGATGAGAGATTTCCCAGGAGAGTAAGAAGTGCGAGAAGTCGGGGGTGGAAGAATACCAGTAGGATTACTGGAAGGGGGTCTGGGCCTGCGGCTTGAGCTCCTGCCGCGGGGAGGTTTTGGAGGAAGAGAAATAGTTGGATTAGGATTAGATGGGCAGGATTCGGAGGAATGGTTGAAGGACTTACAAATGTCACAAATAGAGGGACGCCATTCATATTGTATGACTAAGTTGAAAATTTTTCCTTCAACCGAAATTGGAACCGAAGCAGGGTAAGTGGCGGAAGAGTCTACGAGCACACAGACTCTGGCATAAGTCAATCTTGATTTTGAGGCGATGAGAGAATCAACAGCCACGGGTGAACCAATTTTTGTAGCAATCTTAGAAATACCGACAGGAGTCCAACAACACAGCGGCAAATCATGGATTTTAAACCATATAGGAACACTTGTAAACTCTTCTCGTTTCGGGATAAAATGAGAAGTCCATTTGCGAAAAATAAAAGGTTTACCGAAAATAAACCAAGCTCCTTTGTTCCAAACCATCTCAAAATCTTCACGGCAAGAAAACTTGAAAAGAAAAAAACCATCGCTGAGTGAAATAAGCTTGATATTACCTTTGAGGTCCCAAAGCTTCTTAACGGCATTAAGGAGGGATTCATAAAAAGGTCGTTTACCCAAGGAGTATCCAACCAGAGCTAAGTTCCATTCTTCGACTGCATCAGCAATATCCAAGGTTGGAAAATCAATAATGTCATCAGGAGTCGGCAAAGAGGAGATGGAGAACTCTCCAACAGTTGGCGGGTTGGTGAAAACACGGTCCCATGGTAAGGGGGAAGAGGTTCCAGCAATAGAGGAAGGAGAAGAGTTGGGAAGAGGAGGAAAAGATGATGGGTGAAGGGAGGGATCCAGGATCCCTCCGTTGGTGGCGGGAGGCAGAGAAAAGCACGAAGGCATAGACGAAAAAACCCTAGCAGAGTTTCTCACACTAGAAAATTAGAGAGAGACTGCCGCTAGAAAAATTCCATTTCATTTTCATTCAGTCCGAATCCACTCAACCTGCTTCCCATGTGATCCTCAATAACTCCTTCACGTGTTCTTTCCCATCAAATACAGCCTTTTGTCCCTTGCTTGCTGCTGTGAACAAGCACAGCTTTTAGGAGGTCCTTGTTTGAACATCTACTGTAGTAAACTTGTCTTTTAGTGGCCTTTCATCTCCTGCATGTGACTATACTTTTTTTTTTCTTCCTTCATAACTTAATTAAATCAGCTTTCACACATTTCCTTCCCCATTACCTCAACCCAGCAGAAAACTTTTTCTTTTCTAAACAGGACATTCACACACCCTTACTCTGCATTGTCAAGGGCAAATTATTGCATCAGATCACCGGACGCGGAGAATAGGTTCGGACATCCAATAAAAATTTGCCACGTCACCTGCGCTTTTAACTGCGCTTTTGACTTGCGCTTTAATTGCGCTTTAGTTGCATTTTAGTTGCACTTTGACTGGGCTTTACTTGCGCTTTGACCTGCGCTTTACCTGTACTTTACCTATGCTTTACCTGCGCTTTTGACTCGCTTAATTTAAAATAATATTTTATTAATATCCGGATCTATCTCCGCATCCGGTGACCGGATGCAATAATTTGCCATTGTCAGGAGGCTCATTTAGCCCACTTAGCTTCTCACACTTTAGGCAATTTCCATCTCACCTGTTATTATCATTTCTCTTTAATTTTGTGACTTCATTTCGATGTGATTTGTTCTGTATTGTGTTTTAATTATTATTTCTTTTTATTTTATGTATTCTTACATATATTTGTGAGTGTGTAAAAAAATGAAATGAAATAATGATGTGTTTAAATAAAAAGAGAAATAAAAAGGGGAGAAAAGAAATATAAAAAATGAGTGAGGGAAAAGATAACATATCTTTGTACATTTTGCCTCTCTCATCGCCGTCGCCAAAGGTATAACCCCTCCAAACTCAAAACCTCGAGAGCCCGTTTTCAAAGTTCATGGCGCACCGGAAAACCGCTCATACAAGTCTTTATTGTGCATGGTGGGATGGGACCCCGGTGCGACGCATACTACGATGCGGGTAATCACCTAAAGCCCTACTATGGCATTCGCGGTGCACCGAAAAACTGACTATACATGCCTTTATTGCGCGTGGTGGGATGGGAACCCGGTGTGACACTTACAGTGAGGCGGGGTTACTTATAATTACCATCGAGCGGGAGGAAAATCAACTGTCTTTTAAAACAGGTACATTCAAAGACCCCATACACGCCTTTATTACGCGTTGTGGGAATGAAGACCATAGCCGCAGTGTCTAAAGGCACCTACCATACACGCATTTATTGTTCGTGGTGGAAAGGCCCAGACTCTTGTAGTTTTCCCCTAAACAGGGGAGACGCCGGGAGACTGCCGAAATTCCAGGTGAACATAAGACCGCACTTGGACTTGATTGAACTCAAAGAACATGAATTGAGACTCAATTTGAACTCAAATGAATAAACTACAATGACTTGTATTTGAACACAAATCAAATGACTAATCAAGACTTGAACCTAAGTAAAATGAAATTGAATATGAACTTGGACTTGCAACAAATGACAACGAATTTGACTTTGACTCGAACATGATTTAAACTCAAAAGACCATAGGAGACTTTAATTTGGACTTGAGCTTGAACAACAGAACAAAGGATTATGCTTGGACTTGAACTCAACCAAGAAAAAACTTGATTTGAACTTGTACTGTGGACTCAAACTAGGCTCAAGGAATTTGAACTTCGAGCCTAAGCCAAGTGATAAGTTTGATCAAATAAATGAACATTAACAAATCAAATTGAAGATGTAACAACTTGCTCATAAACTCATGATGAATGAAAAGAGAGTATATAACATGAGTGCATGTTATTCATCTTAATCATGGATGACATATTTACAAAGAACATATGAAGAACATGAAATGAATAGCAAGGCTTCCCTCCAATCAATGGCAACCAGCTCGTAGATGAATATAGTAGTTATCTACAAACATAAAAAGTTAAAACATATAAGCATAGTAGGCTGCTAATGAATGCGATGACTTGCTAACTAATGTGCACGAAGGGGATATGCTCCAGATATGATGAGTCTCCAATGCATATGGATACTCATGTGAGGTGTCATTCGTAAGAAATGACATAAGGAACTTTTGGATGCAGAACAATATACCTATGGGTGGCAATCAATGACATGCAGTGAATGTTATAACACTCCTACAATCAGCAATAATCCAGTGCTAAGCAAATATACTGGCTCCTTACAAGCAAGAGCAGTTGGTATGTGGCAAAGTGCAAATATTTATGGGGTCGTAGGAGACTCGTCATATGCACTATATCCCATTTGCAAGTAAACACTGGATGAAATGTAACAAATGCAAGTATCCACTAGTCCTTGTGAGAGACTCGACATACACACTAAATGTTGTCCACAAGCAGAATGCCAAAAGGGTACAACAAAAGCAAGCTTCTTTGAGTTGTTGTAAGAAACTCATCGTACACATAATGTGTTATCCACGAGCTCTTGCAGAAGACATGCTATATACGTAAAACGTCATCTACGAACAACATGCAAAATGACTACAACAAATGCAAGCTCCTACAGGCTGCTGTAGGAGACCTACTCCATGCACTATGTATCATCTGTAAACAGAAATAAAAGACATTCAGCAAATGCAAGCGCTTACAGGCTGTTGTCGAAGGTTTGTTATACAAGCAATCCACTAGTAAATACAGAAGACTTCCAACGTGTGCCAACATCTACAGCAAAAGCAGGAGATTCGTTAGTGAATTACAATCCACCTACATAAAGCAAAAAGTAGTGCACGACAGTCTACCTGTATAATACAGCAAACAACTCAATCTTGAAGATGCTACAACACGCCATCGGATCCACAATAATCATACAAGCGAACAAAAGGCATGTACGAGCTTCCAAGTAAAACATCGCATTCAAATAATCAATGATAAACATTCAAAAATGTCTCCCGCACATGCACTATATTTTGTATACACATAGGTACACAAAAGGGGTAAGTGCAATCACAAAACCAACATGAGCCTCGGCGAGCGTGTTGTTGGAACACACATGACGTCTAGGGATGATGTGCGAGTCAATAAATTTGAACCCGATCCTCCTAAGCAGGTAAATAGGAGTCGACAATGTTCAATAAATAATTATAAAATACCCCCAAACACCTGTATGGGCCCCGACGAGCATGTTATTGGTACACACATGACGTCTAGGGATGCTACGCGGGTCAATACGTGAACTCAAATTCGAGCATGATTCTCCTATGCAGTCGCAAGGTCAATCGGGATATTTATTTTAATACATTCATATTAGACCTTCAAGGTCTCTAACAAAGAGAATTCATCAACAAATGCATAAAGCCTACGAAACTCAATCCTCTGACGGCAACTTAACGGAGTCGACAAGGTTTAATCAACAAAGGGAAATAACCCCTTTCACCCTGATGATGACCGTGTTGAATAGAAAATCTCAACCAGATGGGTTAACTTCAAATATTTCAAAATGTCACCCAAAGTCCAAACTCCACAGAAATTCAAAAATCCAAAAATATTTTAAAAAAAATGAAAATCAACCATCAAATCAATTAAAACAAAATTCATCCACCATCCACAACAGTTTACTGAGGTGGACAAATTAAAAACTACTTCAGCTCACATTGAGCTAAATGCCTAGTCAAAAACATCACTAGGATCCATTCTCAAATAATCTTCTGCCATTAAGGACGTGGTACGTGTCCTCTGATGGCGGTTTTACCGACAAATGGCACCGCAGGATAAACGGTTATGACCCGGGGCCATCTGAACTGAGTAGTTTAGCCGCCAAATAGTACCACAAAATACCGGTTATGGCCAGAGCCAATACGTTCCTTAGTGGCATTAAATTCTTGAAATATGAATCAATATGATATAATCGATAGGGCACAAAGCCCTCTGTTAGCTAAGGTGGATTTAAATTTATCCTCTTAGACAAATACTCCCCCCAGGTCTACAAGGTACCCTTGGAGGAAGCAACCCATGGCTTCCGACAAGGATCCTTCTGTCAGGTTGGGTCGAGTACCTCCTCTGACTAAGTAGACCAGGGACCACGATGACCCGGGACGACAAAAGCATGGGATCTTGATCGGGTCCATCATCCATTCCCCACCATCAGCATTAAGTGTAAGATGGTGAAATTTTTTATTTTAAATATAAACTCTTCAAATTTCAAACATCCAAATGTCCATGTTGCTACTATACACATGATACTACGTATCTATATATCTGATTGACGACTAGCCTTAATCGAAAGTTCTCTCTCGTTATTAGGAGGGGTATAGGGGCTTGCGCCTATAGGAAACTAGAACTCAAATCATAAATCCTCGCAAAATGATGGCGAAATCTCTGGGTAGTGTCTTATCTACAAACCAATGTTTAAAATTGCGTATTCGGGTATTGAGGCGTTTTTCATTCGTGAGGCGAGGCGTAAGTCTCAAGGCGTTTTGAGGCGTAAGCCTCAAAATCAAAAAAATGCGTAAACATAAAATGAAATTTTTTTTAAATACTAATGAAAGAATAATATAAAACATAAAAAATCATAAGATATGAAGTGAAATCAAAATATCTCAATAATAAGACAACATGAAATATAATTCAACTCAAAATTCTATCTTTCCCAAATCCCAATATTCTTTTCATTAACATATAATTCCAATTTCTAAAAATAAATAGCAATGACATATCACATAAGAACTCATAAATCATCAGCACTGTCATCACTAAGGGGTTCTTCATTTGAATCATCATTATGATGAACTGCTCTCTCCTCTTCCTCCTCTCCTATAGAGTCCAATGTCGGGCATTTACTTCAAGATTTGTGTAAGTTTTAATATATATAGCGTGAGGCATAAGCCTCATGCCAGTGAGGCGAGGCGGGCCTTAAGGCGGGCCTCAACCAAGTTGAGGCGCAAACCTCATAACAAAAACTCGAGGCGTAAGCATCGAGGCGTTTTTTACTGGAATTGCGCAAAGGCGGGCCTCAAGGCGAGCCTCATATTGCGCAATTTTAAACCATGCTACAAACCAATATGTCTTCCAAAATTTACCCTTGAACTTAATCCGTTAAAACTACCCCCCCCCCCCTGAAGAAAAAGCACAGCGGGCAGAGGCCGGGGCCGAATTTTCGAAGCCCACATCTAGGGGTGCAACCGAGTCAAGCCGGCTCGGGCTCGACTCGTTAATGGGCTCGACGAGCCGAGCTTATCGAGCTCGCGAGTCGAGCTTGAGTTCAAGCTCGAATGCTAAACGAGCTCGAGCTCGAACACTGGGCTGATCGGCTCGTTGGCTCGTCGAGTAGCTCGGGTCGAGCGTGTCGCGTCGCGTCTGCGGGAGGCCGGGATCGGGAACGGGCGGAACCGAGGCCGGGCGCGGGAGCGGGATCGGAGCGAGCGAGCGAGCGCGTCGCGTCTGCGCGGGAGCGGACCGGGATCTGGCGCGGGCGGAACGGAGCGGGGCTGCGGGAGCGAGCGAGCGCGTCGCGTCTGCGTGGGAGCGGGCCGGGATCAGGCGCGGGCGGAACGGAGCGGGGCTGCGGGAGCGAGCGAGCGCGTCGCGTCTGCGGGACCGAGGGTCCGAGAGGCCGGATTCGCGTACGAGATCCGCTCGACGAGCCGCTCGACTCGACTCGTTTCCTGAGACGAGTCGAGCTCGAGCTCGAGCTCGAGCTCAGAATTTGGCAGTCGAGCTCGACTCTAACACCCCCTGGCTCGAGCTCGACTCGACTCGTTTGCACCCCTACCCACATCTGACAGTGACAAGTAAAAGGAAACCGTAAAATGTGATATTATGAAAATAGAAAATGTGATAGCATGACTTTTGATTAACTCCTAATTTATTAATCCAACTTTTTTTTCTTAATTCTAATCCACCAGGCCAAGCCTTCCCAGCCTGATGCTAAGATTACATTGTTACAAAAGGTTCCTTGTACAGTTAATTCACCCACAAAAGAATCTCATGTAAGACTACTAAATACCAAGATGAAGTCTAAAAAAATTTCTCTTACAATTCAATGCTTCGTGAAACTATTAATAATAGAACAAGAACGGACTAGTCGCTTCAACCAATCCAAGCAATTGACCACCTGTCCAATTAGACCAAACAACAACCTTTAAGTTGACGCATGTTGCCCTGGCAAAAAATTGAACTTTGAACTGAAGAAGATCCGCCAGATTCCCCAACCTAATAGAATTTTCCATTAAACCTAACAATTTAGAAGTGTTATGAGAATTTGACAACTTAGCATGGCTCCTAACCAGCAAACTCGTATGTCACATGACACTACTCAAGCCCTTGCCTATTAGTTTTCCTTCATTATCAACTGCTCGAGTTTTCTTCTCTTTTTAATAGGTTTTCATTACCACCATCGTTTCTCTCCTGAAATTCATTTACATTCACCTTCATCAGTCAGGAACAGCAAAACCATCGTATTTTGCTGACAATTAGAGCCATTGCATTGTTCCAATTTACTATCTACATAATTCCGTCACCAATGTCCACCTCTTTCTATTGTTTGATTACTGATCAAACCTTGAGGCGCAGCTTGAGGTTCTTCCAACAATGGGAAGGTGGTGTTGGATGCGGTTTACATTTTGGTTCGATGCATATAATTAGGATTGTTTTTTTTAATGCTCTGGATTTAGGTTATAATCTAGAATTATCCACAGAAAACAATAGTGAGTTTTGACAAAGAAGTCTTCAATTGAAATTCTAAAAATAGAAGAGCATACCAAATGACTGAAGGACAAACATTCTTTAACAAGAATCTAATGGCAATAAATATGCTAAAAATAATGGCAATGATAATGAGTCAAATAAAGTTATGGGAGAGTAAAGTAACAAAGACCCGTAAAAAATAATGTTAATATCGAAGAATCACTTGTTTATAATAAGATTTATTATGGGTTTAATTTCTATGCCAAAAAATTAATGAAGTATAAAGAGCAATGAAGAAAGCCTCATATGAAAGAATTCTAATCTTGTTTTAGGAACTACTTGATCTAATAATTAAATATTGATTGAATTAAATTTCTTAATAATCGGCTCCACTTTCTCCTCTTACTCTCTTACTCTTTCTCTAACTCTTGCCTTGTCCTCTATTCCTGTCAGCAATCATTGCTCTTTTCTTTTTCCATCTATTATTTAGCACTTCGTCAAAGGTCCTAGAAAACAGAAACTAAGGGGCTCAAAGGTGCATTTCTGAGCTCTCATGACATTGAGGACTCGAGGATGATGAAGGGGCAATAGATGATAACGCTATGATTAGCATCCGGGAAACCCTATGGCCGAAGGAGAGGGAACATAGTTCGTAAATACCTTGTAAAAGAACAATGACAATAACTTAACAAGATGAATGGTATGAAAGCAGAAAACAAAGAACTCACCAACTTCCTAGCGAATTCGATCCGCCAACAGGAATAACATATGGTTTTCTCCCTTCACTTATTAATCGCTCTTTTAGTAAATCAGCGAGAGCCTACACAGAATGGGAAGCATCAAATAGTAAGTCTCAACCATAAAAATCATCTAGTAAAATACTAAAATGTAAGAGATATGAACCAACTCATACATGAAAAAATCACTGCACAATTTAATATATTTCCTAGTAAGCTCATGCATATTAACAAAGTTCCAGATTATAACACAACATTACAAAGAGTGTGGAGACCGATAAAATGAATAAACACAGAACATGCAGGCAGGAATAATCTAAAAAATCAATTTAATCAGAAATAGTCGCCACTGTTACCAGTTCAATATAGTGTGAAACCAATCAACTAATCATTTGAGTCAATGAATGTATTCTCTGGATTGATGACTTGTATAGAAAAGTTACCTATTCCTGTATCCATATGAGTTGGGGCAATCCTGGCTTGGTTCCCTTTTTAACATACATTACGTGATAGTCCCTAATTTTTTGGGATTGACCAACTTGATCCATCAATACAAAAATCTTACATGCCTTCGTCATAAATGGAACCAAGAGACATGACAATGAAAAGACAAATGTGTTAAAAAATTGATTCATTAGGTCCACTATTGTTGACCCTAATACGCAAAAGCGTACAAAACGAGACGAATTTGACGCCCAACGCATCACTTGAAGGGTCAAACAACCTCTGATCAAATCAGACGAGATCAGTCAAAACGGATGACCGACAACCTAAATTGATGCGCGACATTGCCCAAATGACCTACAATCGCAAAACAGACTTCGTTGTTACGTTTGAAGCACCATCAACAACCAAAAATGACCATAAATTTGTTCAATTAAAATCGCGCGAGCAAATCATCATGGAGATTGACCCATTCTACCATTTCAAAATTTAATATTAACAATAATAACATGTTATTGTTATTATTATTAATTTGATTAATAAATAAAATCAAAAAAAAAAATCAATCCTAATCCACTTACCTCGTATCAGCCGAGATCTTTATCAAATCTTCGAATTTTCCGCGAAATCCCACTAATAGCCCTGTTGATCGACGTCAAAACAGTCTGTATATACCGTAGTGGCAACAGCTCGCCTCGATCAAATGCCACCCTCATCATTAAAACGAAGTCGAAGCTTCGTGTTCTATTCTTCGGTTCTTCTTCGCACACGATAGCCCGATTCCTCCAGCCGAATATCCAACTTCACAACCACAACCTAGATCCCAACCATAGGCGATCTTGCTGCTAACAACCCCAATTAGGGGTGTCAATATTCTACAAGACCAGAAAACCCGACCAGACCCGACCTACACATTTCGGGTTCGGGTGGACCCGATTAGAAAATGGGTCGGATAGGATTCAAATATTTGACCCAATTTTAGTTTCGGGTCATGATAACCCGATTTTAACCCAATTTATTCATTAATATTACAAAAGACTGGACTAGTTAAGGTATTTCGTTTTGCGTCTTTTGGCCTTCGAGTTTCACCTTTCTCTTCTCTATTTCGCTCCATACCCTTGCCCTCGTTTTAGTCTGCATTCTTTGTGATTGAGTGCTTGTTGTAGGCTCGATTCCTCAAGAAATTAAGCTCCGATCGTAGGTGAAGAATTCAAGTCTCCTCCTCTCCCCTCGTAGTTAGGAATCCCCTGCAAAGTTCAAATTTTGTCGGCATATATCGACAACTGGTGACCCTTTTGCATTTCGAGATAATGTAATGGTAGGATGATTGCTTGGCAAGATTTTTAGTCTTTATTATGAGTTTCCACATAATTTTTCATATTTGAGCTTCTCAAATGGAAACCCTAGATTCTATGTGCATGATTAGCAAACCCTAAAGATGATTTATCACTCCTTTATTCATTACTGATTTTTATTCATATATGATTACATGATTTACATCTTCGAAATCTCTTTGCTTGACGTTCGTCGTTTGTCGTTATATCAGTTCGGGCCGTCCGGCTGAGGGTACAGATTTTAGGATTTTAGATTTTAGTTCATGTGGAGAAATTTGATTGCCTACAAAGTTACACGCCCTTTTTTATATCAATGATCTGCAGCATTTGCGGGAGTGGGATTTTAGTACATGTCATTTTCTTCTGTTTTTTTTGGGCTATTGGTGGTTCTCCATTTGTATACTATCTGTGGCAATTCTAATTTGATGATCCCTGAGTAGGTGCTTTTTGGTGTTTGTTTTTCCTGCTGGACCGCTAGTTGCTTGTTGGCATTATTGGCCTAAACCCCTAAATTTATACAATAGTTACAAGTTTTTAGTATACTTTACCTTGCCAAATTTCATTTATTTAATTGCAAATTAATTTTCCAAATTTCATGTATCTAATTGCTTACAGGTCAAGTCGGGTTGACCCGAACCCGAAAGTGACCCAAAACCTAAATCGGGTCGGGTCAAAAACTGTCAGGTCAATGCCGTGTTTGACCAGAACCCAACCTGTAAACACGATTTGACACCCCTAACCCAATTGCTTCCTCGCTCAATCACATGCACCCCATGGTACACGAGTATAGAAGTATATAAGGTAAAACCTAAGCTTTGACACATAATGCTAGTTGAAAGCAATCCAAGATACTGGGCACGTCATTGTAGCAAAAAAACTAATTGGGATCAAGAAGAGATATCATTGGTTCAGAATATATGAATTTAAAAACATTTGGACTAGAAGTTTAGATACACTGGAATTTAGTTTAGGGCTAAATTCACGTATAAAAATGATAAGAAAAATAATGGTAGTCCACTAAAAAAGTAAGAAATGTTAAAGATAAAAACGCAGATCAAAAGAGAAAAAAAAAACATACCACACTGCCGATATCTGCATATTCTTCCTTTGAAACAAGTTCAACTTTTGCTCCAACTAATCTCTCAACAAGGAGATTGCCTGTTAGACCGGGATCTTTGTCCACCAGAGTCTGGAAAACATCATATAGAGAAATTTTATGGATGTTCTTGAATAGAAAGGTGGAAAATATAATATAGCTATGTTGCATATAACTTAGAGGCAGAGGGAGGATGGTAAAGTTGGAGGAAAGGAGGGAGAGATGGAAAGAGAGAGAGAGAGAGATGATTTGAGAATAAGATGGTTTAAATTACCTTGGAGGTTCGAAGAATTAGATAACAGTCTATATTCAGATATCTAGCAGCCACTGCAGTTGCACGACAGTGGTTGCTCTGAATGCCTCCAACCGTAATTACACAGTCTGCACCATGAGCCACTGCATCTGACAATAAGAATTCCAGCTTCCTAACTTTGTTACCACTCAATTGCATTCCTGAAAGATCGTCACGCTATGTGTTTTGGATTTTCAGTTAGTCAAAAGTTATTATTAATGTAAAACATGGAATAAATAATGGAAATTTCTAATAACAATAATAAGGGCATATCAATAAATGATTGACCACAAAAGAAAAGCTCAAAAATCCATTCAAACATGTACCTTTATCCAGATTTCTGTATCGTCCGGTAGATTAGGAACGTTCCATTTGTGAATTGGAGTAGGGAGCTGAAAGTAACAAAAATAAAATTTAGCAACAAAACACAATAATCAGCAAAACCTAAAACTCTGAACATCATACGCAAGTTACAAAACCTACTTGATGCTCAAGTAAAATCATGAAGCTTTTGAGGTGTTCTGATTGCATACTATGTACGCTAAAATAAAGTTTAAAAGCCTATTGTCACGACCCGGCTCAGCTAGCCCGAATTAACAGGGCGGAAACAGAAAGTCATATGGTAACACATAAAATTTCACTCATAATCAAACATATATAAATGCTCATCCAAACTTCAATTATAAAAAAGAGGCACTAAACATCAAACTTGAAAGTTGCAACAACATCAAAAATAATAATCTAAAACATAACAATACCTCAAAAAGTCCCCAATAAATAAAATTTCACATAGACTAACACTAGTCACATAAACAACCATAAAAACATGTCATCATGGGATCCTCTACGACGGTAGGTAATCGGTCCATCAGCCATCACTCTCTAGCAGTCTCTCCTGAAGAACATTCCCACAAGCAGGGGTGAGCCAACGTTCAACAGGTAACAGGCATTTAACATAAATTCATGAACAATAAAAAAAATACAACATTAAGCACGAAATCTTTCATTCATAAAAATTATATAAATTAAAAGAAATCATACATGACATTTGATATGCATATAGAGTATAACATTTTTCTTTTATTTTTCTTAAACTTTTTCCATTCTTCATAAACTTTTCCTTTAGTCATAAACTTTCTTTTATTTTTAAATGCATAAAATGCTTAATTATATAATTATACACCCATCCCGGAAGTACCAGTATTTTTTACTGATCAGGTACACAGCAAATTTTTTGCCAACCATTTCCTTTACTCCGAACAGTCCTTTACCAATTTTTCCCGAAGAGCCCTTTACCATTTTTGCCCCGAAGAGCCCTTTACCAGTAGGTACATCCGGATCATCATGCACATTCAATCATAATATTTATAATATAGGGATTAATTCACTCAGGAATTCATATATCTTTCAAAGTTCTCTTGTTTATCTAGATTTCAGTTAAAGGACATGCCATAAAAATATGAAATTACTCCTATAATCATATGCCTTATGTTTTGTTTTACAAGTTTAACTTTTCCCTAAAAAACATGTAACAACACCAAAAACATGCTACTACCTCAAAAAACATGTCATTGCTCTGAGAAGCATGCTCTGTCTAAAAAGCGCACAAATAAATCATGTAATAACACCAAAAACATGCAAGCAATATGTTAAAATGCCTCGAGAAGATGTGAAAGTGCTTCGTTCAAATACACCGAAAATGCTGAAGTGTATTGAAAGGCGTGCAAATATACAATACAAATACACCGAAAAGCATGCAGGAGCAACATGTAGGTTTCCTGAAAAGCGTATAACTATACCATGCCAATACATCTAAAACATACAAGCGCACAGTACAAACGCGTTGCAGACTATGAAAATACACTGAAAAACATCCAAGTATATTTATATTGAAATGCATGCAAATACACTATGTAAATGCACTGAAAGGTAGGTGCATTAAAAAAACACACAAATGCGCCATGCAAATGCAATAAAAAACATGCATGCCATATAGAAGAAAAATTAAATTCTTAAAATTAACTTACCCACATATGCTAAGATTCATCAAACCTCTAAATTTGATATATGCGAATACTGCGCGAGTTAAAATAAAAAAGTATTTAAATATAACTCATCTCGAGAAGCATGGAAGCCTACTATGTAAGTGCACCAGAACTCATGCAAATAAAAAAAAAAAAAAGTATAAGTGTGACCAATGTTTAAAATTGCATATTCGGGTATTGAGGCGTTTTTCATTCGTGAGGCGAGGTGTAAGCCTCAAGACGTTTTGAGACGTAAGCCTCAAAATCAAAAGATTGCGTAAACGTAAAATGATAAATTTTTTATATACCAATGAGTAAATATTATAAAACATAAAAAAGTATAAGATATGAAGTGAAATCAAAATATCCAATAATAAGACAACATGAAATATAGTTCAACTCAAAATTCTATCTTTTCAAAATCCCAGTATTCTTTTCATTAACATATAATTCAAATTTCCAAAATAAAATAGCAATGACATATCACATAAAAACTCATAAGTCATCAGCACTGTCATCACTAAGGGGTTCTTCATTTGAATCATCATTATGATGAACTGCTCTCTCCCCTTCCTCCTCTCCTATAGAGTCCAATGTCGGGCATTTACTTCAAGATTTATGTAAGTTTTAATATATATACCGTGAGGTGTAAGCTTCATGCCAGTGAGGCGAGGCGCGCCTCAAGGCGGGCCTCAACCAAGTTGAGGCGCAAGCCTCATAAAAAAAACTCGAGGCGTAAGCATCGAGGCGTTTTTTACTGTAATTGCGCAATCAAGGCGAGCCTCATATTGCGCAATTTTAAACCATGAGTGTGACATGCAAATGCACTGAGAAGTGTGCAAGTGCATCATGCATCTCCATAAAAAAACATGTATGAGCATCAAAGCCAAAATGTCCGCATGTTCTCCAACGAATGTGCTAAACATTCGAATTTCTTGTTTGAATGCTGCGCATATGAGAAATAAAGTAAATTCAATTATGGCCCATCTTGAGAAGCATGCAACTGCTTTAAAACACATGCAATTTATTTTTAAACCTCATAAACTTTTTTTTTAAATCAAAATCATTATTTTATAGCACACTCAAGCGAGCCCCCTTGCATATAGGACAAGTTCATAAGTCCCACTTTTGAATACAATCCTCCAACTCCCAAGATCGGAGTTGACAAAACTTCTACCTCTCAATAAATTACCACAACACTAATTGAAACATAATTTTCTAACCGAGGAAGTTTGCAATCAAATATTCAATCCCAATACAATGATATTTTGTCTTACAAATGCAACTGCAAGTGTTATCCACAAACATGATCCTCTGTGAATAAGCTAGTTGCTACTTGCTAGCATAGTTGATAAGGTCGAAAGCAACAAAAAAGACATTCAAAATCCCAATAATATTTGCATTGACAACAAACCTTAACCTAAAGGGAGTATGATTTTCATAATACTCCCAAATTTTAAAGTTAATCATTTGTGGTTTTAAATTTTGAAACTTTAAAAATTCAATATTTCCAAAATTCAAAATATTCAAGTAAAATATATCATACTAAAACTTAAAGTAAAATTCATCTATCATCCACAACCATTTGTCAAGGATGATAAATTTAATAAAAACCTCAGCACGCAAAGAGCTAATGTCTCCTAAAACTTATCACAATATGTTTAATCTCAAATGATCACTTGCTAGTAAAAGCATGTCATGTGTCCTCTAACAAGTGATTTTATTGCCAAATGGCATTACAAATAAACATTTATGACTGGAGTCCTCTGATTAGGCAGTTTTAACACAAAATGCTATCATTGAATTATGGTCATGACAAAAGTTTGTCATCTCCTTAATAGGTCAAAAACCCTCGGCATCTATCCAGATATCAGAACAAAAAACAGTTCAGAAAAAACTTCCAGATGCAATTCATAGTAGTTATTCACAGAAATGACATAACCTTACCCTCAACGTATGTATGCACAGATTACCTGTAAACCAAGAATGCATTAAGTATCTAACTCTAACAGATAGATAGATTAGCTCATCCTAATGACCTCATTTTGTCTGGATAATCTCCGTTAATCATAATCCATCATCCTATTGTATTAGAATTAACTCTTTTCTGGGTTCTACAGATTAAAATGTAACCTCCACACAACAAAAATAAAATTTTGATTAAGTTTCAGAATCATCATTCTCCACATTAAAAACTTGTTATCAAATTTAAGTATCAAACAAAGAAAAACAGCAGCAGAACCTCAAGTAAAGAAAGGAAGATTGACTCACGTGTCCCAGAGAGTATATGTGAGTAGGAATAGGATTGAGATGGGAGGCCCAGGAAGGAGGATTATAGGGCTTCTTCGCCAAGAATCCTCCAACTAGATCAATAGGCTTGGCTTCGCGGTCTTCCATTAGAACCGAGGATACGTAGTTTTTCTTCTTGTTAGGAGATGAAAACCGTGCAACTCTCGCACTGGAAGCCGAAGCAACCCCAGAGACGAACAATCCCCGCAAGTGGAGGACGGAGCTCATCCTTTGTCTTCTTTCTCTAAAATGCGAACACAAAGTACAAAATTATTATTTTGCATTATCGGGGCATGAAAAAATTATTTACTTTTTTGAAATAATAATTAATTCATATAAAAGAAGGCTAAAACTTAAATATTTTATAAGTTTTTATGCTCATCAACTAATGTAATCACAGAACAATTTACAAAAGAAAAAAATAATTTTATTTTAAAAAGTATAATAATTAATAACTTCATAAAAGCGGATTCATATGGTAAAAAATTTGTTGAGCACTCATATATATTTTCTTCACAATAAGCAGTCATCTTAATTTCATCATCTGAACTTCAAGGCTTACAAAGTACGATATTGAGTAACTATTTGAGAGGTTATAATTTTTTATAAAAATAATTATAAAATTGAAAAAGTAATTTTTTTAAAGCTATACAATTTACAAAAGATAATCTACCATAATAATTTTATTACTCATTTATTTTTTAGATTACAATCATAATTTCAGTTTGACTATTACTTTTTTATCACTTTCAAGAAAATTTTTATAATAGAAAATTGCTTTCTACAACAGCTTTCAAAAAAGTTATTGTTCAAATAATAACTTTACAATCACATTTATAAAAAGTTGTCCAAAATGAAGCTGCAAAAGATTCGATTTCAATTACGTCTTAATTCATTTGCATTTAGAAAATTGGAGGATTCAAGCTTCATTTGAGGCGGCTTTCTTAATGCTTCTTAATGCAGCTTTATATACTAAAAAGCTGCTTTAAAAAGCATTTAGAAAGCTGTCTCAAGCAAAACCTCAATTTCATATAAACTTCAATATCCTTCTCGTAGAACATATCAAATGTACTTGACGTTTGATGGTCTGTTCATCTCCTCAAAGTGTTTATATTCTCTAAGCTATCAAAATGAAAACTTTTTCTAACAGTTCTATTGATTCATTTACTTCTTATTCTTCCGTAGCTTAAAATCTGCTGTTGCAAAAAGCTGTGGAGTTTCTTCTCCGAAGCTCCATTTCAAAATTCTTTTCAAAGGTTTATCGTAAAACAAGTTGACAAACAAAGATCAAAGTTTGCATGTTTTTATAAAAATAAAAATTGTTTAATTTCATCTTTTCTAACTTTAAAACCTCAATTGCAAAATAAAAAATCATAATTTCATTTGTTTCAGGCTTTTCAACTTCAACAAAGCTTTTCAAAATTTCTTTATAGATTTTCAAAAACCAAAGAATCAATTTTTTTATTTTAAAAGATTTATATTATTTTTACTCGCTAGCATGTACTCGGCATTACATACTGTTTTTTCAACTACTCTTTGAGCCCTTCAAAGTCTCTCTCTCTCTCTCTCTCTGTCATTAAGGCTTCATTTGGGACGGCTTTTTTATTACTTTCTAAAACGAAATTTTAGCACAAAAATAAAAAAAAATTGTACTAAAACTCCGTTTTAAAAAGCAATAAAAAAGCCGTCCCAAAAGAACCCTAAATTGGATTAAAAATTATCAGGAAAGAGAGCACTTCCATTTAAGAGCAGCTATAATAAACCATAAAAAATTATAAAACAATATAAAATAAAACAAAATACTAAAATTGATTCCATTCAACTTTTAAATCTACATTCAATATCACACAGAAATCAAACAATCTATTAAACTTTAAAAAGAACAGACAAAGATTTACATTTGATATGAATTTAAAGATATGAACAAAAATATCATATTATCGAATTGACAGATAATAATCTTCTCTTTAACCAATTCAATTTCCATTAAAATATTCAGTTATCACAAAAAATTAGTACTTTATCAAATAGAATGGGCAGGTATCATTACAGGTAACTATTAGTCATATTTGAGTTACATTAGCGATGTAAGAACCATTGCAGAACTTGAGACGACTCAAAGAAGCAGATTGCAAGCACGGCGCCAAAGCAGCTTCAGGAAGACCTAGAGCATCACCACTGCCCGGCACCGAAGCATCAGAGTTTCCAAGCTGATCAGGCTTATTCTGACAGAAAAATTCAAGGGCAATATTTAACCCAGCCGACAATGGTTCTGTCGTGAAGCTGCAGGAAGAAAAGTAAAAAGAAGATATAAGATTCAAGAGGGATAAGCATCAAAATAACTATGTTAAGTGTAATCTTCAAAGTTACAATGTATACATTGATTCAAAAGTGTTTCCATTTATAGTCATTGCTGCACACAGCCTGGAGATCACCCAAGGAGGTAGAACTGTATCTTTAACTTCTATACTGTAACATAAAGGGCTTTCAGATGAGCTTAGAGAAGCATTGGAGTCGATAAAGTTTTCAGCTTTTTTAATCTCCCTGCATTTCACCTACACAGTAGTAGAAATGGACACTGTATCATGATAGGCAAAGATTATACAAGCAATCCAGAGTAACCGCAAGCTTACTTGTGGCAAAAAATATCAGGATCAAAATGATGGAAACTGAAAAAGCAGTGTCTTAAAAATCGGACCGGATTGGCCGGTTCATCCGGCTTGACTGTGAACCAGTTCAAATGCTGGTTCGAAGAAGTTGAAAAAACCATATTTGTATTGAACCAATGCAAACCAGTTTAAACCGTTGGTTCAACTGGTAAACTGTCGAACCGTTTCCGGTTTTGTTGAACCTCAACAAATAATATTTTTATTTAAATAAAGTTTTTTAATATTTGTTTTTATTTCATTAATTTTAAATCTATTTTTAAAATCATATACTTATGTTAATAAATTTAATAAGAAAAAAAATTGCTAGCTTGCCACATTATACAACTTTACTTATTTTGTTTGTGGTTTAAGCTTTACCCTAGAGAACAACTTAAAATTCTTCTATGATATGAGACTAAAAACCTCTGAGAATTCGACATGAGCTTAAACTATCCAATTGCTTGAGATATATATTTGGGTTGAATATGCATATAATTTATTAAAATTAGAAACATAATTTTTTTTCTATTATAAAATTTATGTATTATATTAAATTAAATATTATATTTATATTTATACAATTATATTATTAAATTTTTAAATTTAAGACTTATTTATTATACATATAATTATATTTGTAATATATATATATATATATATATATATATATATATATATATATATATATATATATATATATATTCACATTCATGTTCAATTGAGCGTCTTAATAAGTTTTATGTTGAGACTTAATGAAGCTTATTCATGAACTTTAATCAAAGTAATTATGTATTGTTTGTTAAAAATTTAATTAGTACGTAATTTATATTATATTTAAATAATTTTAGTAGTTATTATGTCATATAGTTCAACCCCGATTGAACCATCAAATCATGAACCTCTTTTTTCGATTCATTGTCTGGTCCGATTTTCACAACCTTGCTGAAAAAGAGTTTACTAGAAAATATAAAACAGCTAACCATAAAAGCTACCTCTGGAATACAAAGAGATGCATTAGGGAATGGAACAGGTGCGTATAATGCTGGTACATCATTACTATTTAAGGATTTCAGGAAAGATCTGCAAAATAGAGCAAGAAAACTCAGTTTTCAATACAAAGGCAACCTAACAAATACAAATCTAAAAAAATGAGCTGTTAAAAGAAACATTATTTATGCGTTCTATATACTGAAGTAGACTAGAGCGCATTGATGAGATATTGACATGATGGGAGTTGGAGAAAGCAAACCAAATTAAGTTAATTAAATTGAAAAAACTAGTGTTAAGCTCATTGATGAAAGGCACTCCTTGAAAGCGCAAGAAATAACATGCCAATCTAGTGTTAAGCCCATCTCATTGCCATGCCAGTAATGATCATTTATCTTGTTATTTATAAATTATTTCCCATGCATTGAAGTGCAAGGTGCTAGTTTACCTATAGTTCAACAGAAAGTCATATAAACCATGGACATTTGTGTTTCCAATAAATGCTAGCAGAGATTGAGGGCTATTGTCCACCCCAGAAATAGAATCTTGATGATACGCCTGCATAACATAAAAGCATTAACATTGTAAGCATACACTCAAACGCAAAATGGCTTGATCAGGCAACCAAATAGATGAGGAACAGAGAATAGATCAAACCTGCCCCAGTTTTTGCTGTTCAATCTCTGATAGTTCAGCCAAATCAGCCTCATTAGCATGTTCAACTTCAACATGGCAAAGGGGCATGGAGAAACAAATACCCTGCATTCACAAAAAAAAAGGTGGGGAAAGGGATTAACAACTTGATGTTGCACACATGTATAATAGATTCATGATTCAAGAACCACATTTAAGAAATTTATCAACAAGGAATTCCATTTCGAGTATAATATTTTTTTCAAGTTAAGCAATCCTGGCTTGAAGACTTGAGAATTTGACTTGATGCATTGGCATATTATGAGTAAAAGAGATTCCTGCCAAGTGCCAACTATGTCTCCAAATCATAATGCATAGAATTTCTTTTAATTTGAAAAAATTGACCCAGCAAGCTTTTACACGCATGCATAAGCATCAGACAATGTAAACCATCCAATAAAATAGTTAAAAAAAAGCCCTATCACTTCCTTTAGCAAATGGTCTTGGGCTTCAATAATTGTTTCAATGCCCAGTACACTTTCGCAACAATTTATATAAACTGGCATTTATATTTGTTTTAGTTGGACATAATCTTTGAGTATGTTTACAACTAGCAAGGAACTGTAGAAAAACATTTCAAAATACTGTGAAAGAAAACGTAACATAGTAAATGTAGTAAACTACTATGTAACTTTCACAAAAAGAAAAAACTACATGTGAAACCAACTATCCATTTCTGAAATATCCAGTACATCAAGAGACCAGTTTGATGTTAATTTTTCACATCTCTGTATAGCGATTAAAGCTTCCCAAAATTCAAGAAAAACCTTTTTTAGAATATATATATATATATATATATATATACAGAGAGAAAGAGAGAGAGAGAGAGAAATAGATAGATATCTTTGACATCTCTCCTTATGACAAGGGAGAAAAAGCAAACTTAACGAACTTACTTGGTTTCTGAGCAAGGATCTCAAACTACGTGTAGATTGTGAAAGATAGGCATTGCATGATTGTCTCTTTCCCAAAGACTTGTTGCAAATGAATAATACGATGAACTGTAAGGTATAAACTGCATGTTTAACCAAAGGAAAACAAAAATCAGCATATGCAAGGAAGACGCATCAAAAAGCAGGAAGAAAGAATAGAGAACAATAAAAAAAGGTAAAGATGTACATTCCGTAAGCTTAATTAGAACAATATCCATTATATGTTTTTTAAGGTCTTGTCTAATAACTGTCAACCATCGCATCTCCATGAACATCATAAACCTCAACTAATTGTAGTTAATTTTGTGTTTGGGTTTTTTAGAACAATATAATACATCACTGCCCACAACAGATGTCCTCTGCTAGACCCAGCTAAGCTGCATACAAAAAGCTCATAAATAGTATGAAGTTCACTAGATATCTGCTTCGAACTTAACCTTTAGGCAAGTGAGATGCCTCGCAATATTTTCAAATATTTCTCTTTTCATTCCATGCCACCAAATTTTTTTTCTAAAGATCCCTGTACCTATCGGTTTCTCCTTGGTAGATGCATTATGTTGATATGCAGGCTTCTTCTGAAATTTCCCCAAATTTGAGTGATTGAAGATGCAAAATCGGAAAGACCATAGTCAGCGGGCGACAGAGGTCTTTCCGAAGGACAGTAATCGGCAGGCGATGTATAATACCCAAAATTTTTACCGATGTAAGCATATTTTTTAGAGCATTTTGATATCTACAAGTGCATATAAATTATGAGCCTATAAATATGAATTAAGTGGTTTTGACATAAATACTGTTGTATCAAACAAGCGCAATGTTGTATCAAACAAGTGCATTTTGATATCTACAAGCGCATGTTGTATCAAACTGTTGCAATTGACTTTGCTCAACATCATGTAGCCTACAAACATAGCAATCACCATTCTTTTAAACCAAAAAATACTGCTCTATTAAAGTGCTAATCCAACAAAGCCGCCCAATTGTCAAGCAACTATAGTTCCATAGTTCTCATTTGTAAATAAATATTATGTATGCTCCTTAATAGATATACTTATAGTGCCCATAAGTTCAATAGCATAATAAATCTCAAGTTCTAGAGCAATCCTAAATATTCTTCTGGAAATAGCCAGCAAACTTACATGTCAATTGTACCAATTACAGTCCCATTTTTGTTATAATGATAGTTCATCTTTCCAGAACAAAGTTAATACAAAAGTTTTTGATGGGGACATCAGATTTCGACATGTGTACCATCGCCGGAGACGCAAATCGACGGCTACGATCCAGAGTCTTTATTTCTGAGTTATTTGCATCTTATGTTATGAGTGTATTTTCCTTTATTGTCCTAGTTCGCCCCTGAGGGCATGGTTTCTCTTATGTAGCCCTGAGGGCATTTATGTCATTTCAGTTATGTTTATTTTGGCCTCCCTATATGAGGCATGATGCATTGTAATAGCTTTAGTTTTGAATGAATGAAAATTTACATTTCATGTTCTCTTTGTGAGTGCAGATCTCTTCGATCTCTTAGTGAGTTCGTAGGAGAACTACAACTCTTTGTGAGTTCTAGGTCTTCTTGTTCTTCTCATTTTTTTTTTTTTGTTATTTCTCTTGATCACTTCGTCGCCGTGGAGATTTGGATTGAAGCAACTGTGGAGAGTGGAATTCACGTTTGAATCCCAAGATTTCCCCTGCCGCCGCGCCTCCTTGGCTTGCCCAGGCCGCCGGCCTGCAGCCCCCTCCCGCCGACCAGTAGCCACCGCCCAGCCCCCATGCCACCGCCTCCTTCCCCTAATCCCCTATTGTGAATTTTGAATTTCCCCTCCCCCATAATTGCTTTCCTAATCAAGCTCTAGCAAATTTGGAAAGTAAATTAAGAGGAGTTACATTTGATTTGAAATTCAAATTTCAAATCCCTCCTCTTTTCATACTAGTTTTGGAGTTACTTAATATAGTTAATTCTGAAATTAAAATCAGAATTTTAATTATATTAATTTAATCCTATGTGGTCCCCACCAACTCAAAACCTAAAGCCACATCACCCCCTTTACATGGCCGGCCCCCTCTCTCTCAATCTCCCTGAAATTGAAATTAAGAACTCTCCAATTTCGGAAATTTGAATTAAATTTCAGATTTTAAGTTTTTCCCCCAATAGCTCCACCCGCCCCTATCCCCTCTCCAACCCATGACCCTCCTCCCTCCACTTGCTCACGGCTTGTTCTCTCATCTCCCCTCTTTGTCTTTCTTCCTCACTCCCACCATGCATGGCGGACCCCGAATTTGAATGGGGACTTGTGTTCGACGCCCACGGTTATCTCGACATCCAACAATCGCCATTCTTCGAGCGGGATTTGACTCCGACGACAACACCGTTGGAGCTTACTTGAATCGGATCCTCCCCACCCTCGTGCACGTCATCGACAGACAAAGTCCAGATTACGAGTGGGCCATCGACGGCCGACCTTCCACGCCACCTCCACATCCTACGCCTTCCTCTCCATCACTACGGATCGCCAACATCGTCTACCTCGGAGTGGTCTCATCCCTTGTGTGGTTCTTCTTCCTCCGACAACCCTAGATATAGAAGAGTGAGCTTAAGCCTCAAGGTGAGACGATCGCTTTGTTAGCCGCCGGATTCTAGTTGGCTTTTCATAGTCATTACTTTTAATTGACGTCGTTATTTTATCGATCTTGCTAATTTAGTTGTAACAACTTGCCTAGACTTGATTAAAATCTAATATCTTTTTTGAAGTATCAATTGTGAGAAGCATCAAGATTGTACTATCATTACTTTAACGAACTTTTATTAATTTTCTAATATTTAATTCCTGGTTTCACATCATCTTGGTATCAAAGCATGGCTAGCATGCTTTGCTTGTGATAGGTGCATCCTAGGAGTCTAGTTTATCTTGTCATTAGTTGTTTGCATGCATAACACCATTTAGATAGTTTATTTTGCTGTTTTACTTTGTTGTCCAGTAATTTCCTACATGTTCTTTTCATTGTAAACAAGCATATTTACTTTACCTAAGTGTTGTCCTTGTCACTCGCCACCCACCCAATCACCTAGGTCACTTGCCACCCTAGAAAACCTTGCTGTCCAGAAATTTCCAGCACCGTTTAGTGACATTTAGGTGACCTAAGACCTTTGTTAAGTTGCTGTCCACACACTACAACCCATCCAAAACACTTAGGTTACTTAACCCTTTGCTGGAGTTGCTGTCCACTTTATTCCTGCACCTATTAGCATCCGTTTGGGAGAGTTTTAGGTAGCATTCACTTGCTGCCCACCTATCCTTAACCTTCCCTTGTGTCCTCTAACACCCAATCATGGATCCGGAACACATCCAAGCCACTCTAGACCTCATAGTGGGCCAATTGGGAATTGTTACGCAGCAAATCCGCAACACTCAGACGGACTTAGCAGACTTTAGGCGACAAACCAGTGATCGTTTAGATAACATAGAGCGTATTGGGAATCCCGCTATCTATACACCTTCAAGACCTAACTCACCTTGGTGAGGATAACAGAGCAGATCATGGCCATCCACGAGACCATTACCGTCATAACCCGAGGCCTCATCAAGACCCCATAGGAGACGAGAACCCTTGGAGAGACAACGATGCTCAATTGTTGAAAAACATTAGGATTGATGCCCCGACGTATCATAGAACCCTTGACCCCCAAGTTTTCTTGGATTGGCTTAAATCCATGAATAGTTATTTCAAGTGGTAAAACATCTCGGAAGGTTAGGTTTGCCGAGATGAAACTCACTGGTCGAGCCAACTGATATTTGACCAATTTGGAGAATATGCGCGAGGCTCGAGGCGAACATCCTATTACAGATTGGAGAACTATGAAGCAAGAATTTATGAGAAAATACCCTAAGCTCCTTGATAAGTGGAATAGACTGACCCAGAGGAGCAAGCCCGTCAAAGACTACATCTCGGCCTTCGACGATTTCCTGATTCGTTGCAATGGCGAGGAGTCGGCTACCCCAACTCAAATCCTGTCCATGTTTAGAGCTGGCCTTAGGGAAGATCTTCGAACTGAACTTTTTGCTAGAGGAGTAGACTCGTTAGAAGCAACCTGCAGCCTAGTTCTCGACCTCGAGGAGTCTAAGACCCATTCCCAATCGAGACATTTTGACTCCCGCTCAACTTATTATAGGACCTCATCTGGACAACCCCAAAACTGACCCTCGGGTTCTACGGCGAGCCGACCCACTACTAGTTCGGCAGTAAAGCCCCTGAACGTGACACTTCCAAGCCCACTTCAGGAACCAAGTGTTGTAGGTGTCATGGGTATGGACACACTTCTTCGCAATGTTCTAGTCCCTACAAGGTCACCATAATTGAAGAAGAAGACGGCGATGAGGATGAACCTGAAACTGATTTGATTCACCATGTTGATGAGGAAGAAGACTCTTTCACTGAGGACGAACCCGTTACCCTTCAAGTTGTTAGATGTGCGTTGTCCCAACCAAAGCTAAGTGATGATTGGCGAAGAACCTCCATTTTTCATACCTTTATTAAGATTGGAGAAAAGAGCTGCAAGGTTATCGTCGACAGTGGAAGTTGTCTCAACGCATTCTCTTCGGCTATGGTTTCCAAACTTAACCTCAAAATGACCCCTCACCCAAATCCGTATAAGGTTTCTTGGATCAACTCGACTATCATAAAAATTAAGGATCGGAGCCGTATTCCTATAAAATTTGTGGGATATCAGGAAAAGATTTAGTGTGATGTTTTGACCATGGACGTAGGTCAAATTATCCTTGGTCGCCCTTGGTTATTTGACAATGACGTTCATATTTATGGGAGAACGAACACCTGCGTGTTCGAACATAACGGGAAGAAAATCAAGTTAATACCTTCTCAACCTAAGCCCCCCGAGACGGAATACAAGCCTACCCCTGCCAAACAAAACAAAGGGCTACACCTCCTGACTGCCAAGGAAGTAGAAGATGAGATTAATCAAGGGACCACCATGTACGCCCTCGTGGCTCGGGAGACCAAAGAAGAAGTAGACAAGCTCATTCCTAAAGAGGTCCTCCCACTCCTTAAAACCTTTTCGGACGTTTTTCCTGAGGATTTACCTAACCAACTGCCCCCTCTACGGGACATCCAACACGCGATAGATTTGGTACCTGGAGCATCCCTACCCAACCTTCCTCACTACCGTATGAACCCAACTGAACATGCTGAACTGAAGAAACAAGTTGATGAACTCCTTCAACGAGGATTCATAAAGGAGAGCCTTAGCCCTTGTGCGGTCCCTGCACTTCTGACTCCCAAGAAGGACGGCTCATGGCGGATGTGTGTTAATAGCCGCGCTATCAACAAGATTACTGTCAAATATAGGTTCCCTATTCCCCGGCTAGATGACATGTTGGACATGATGACCGGAGCAACCCTCTTTTCCAAGATAGATCTTAAGAGTGGTTACCATTAGATTAGAATCCGTCCAGGATACGAGTGGAAAACGGCGTTCAAAACTAAAGATGGACTTTATGAGTGGACTGTTATGCCGTTTGGTCTGAGTAACGCCCCAAGTACTTTTATGAGAGTCATGATTCAAGTTCTCAGACCCTTTCTAGGGAAATTCGTAGTAGTTTACTTTGATGACATATTAATCTATAGTACTTCGGTGGATCAACATCAACCATATCACACAAGTTTGTGAAGTTTTGAGGAAAGAACAGCAGTTTGCTAATCCTGCAAAATGTAAGTTCCTCACTGATAGTGTGACCTTCCTTGAATTCATCATATCAACTCAAGGAATATCTGCAGACCCAGAAAAGGTGTGAGCTATAAATGAGTGGCCAGAACCTAAGAACATTAGGGATGTTAGGAGTTTTCATGGATTGGCTACTTTTTATCGGAGGTTTATTCGAAATTTCAGCACCATCATAGCTCCTATAACGGATTGTCTTAAGAAAGGAGAATTTCATTGGACGACAGCCACCACCAAGGCTTTTGAGTATATTAAGAGGAAAATGGTAGAAGCTCATGTTATGCGTCTCCCTGATTTTTCTAAATTTTTTGAAGTAACCTGCGACGCATCAGGTATTGAAATAGGAGTCTTGTCACAAGAAGGACATCCTGTGGCATACTTTAATGAGAAATTAAATGACATTCATCAAAGGTACTCTACCTACGACAAGGAATTCTATGCAATCATTCAGTCCCTTAGATATTGGAGACACTACTTGCTCCCCCAAGAATTTGTGATATTTTCGGATCATGAAGCTTTGCGATACATTAATTCACAGAAGAAGTTGAATGCCCGTCATGGTCGTTGGGTCGAATTCCTCCAAGAATACTCTTACACTATTAGGCATAAGGCCGGAGCTGAGAATAAAGCAGCTGATGCTTTGAGTCATAGGGTAATGGTCACTAGAGAGATGAGGACGGAGATTGTTGGATTCGAACGCATCAAGGATGACTATAAAGAATGCCCTGATTTTAAAGAAACATAGTCTTCACTGACGACTGGAGATAAACAAGTTGTGGATGATTTCTTGTTGGAAAACGGATATTTATTTAAGTCTCAGAAGTTGTATATTCCCAACACTTCTCTCCGTGAATTTCTCGTGTGGGAACTACACGCGGGAGGCTTAGCTGGACATTTTGGGCAGGTCAAGACCATTGCAGCAGTTGAGTATAAATTTTTCTGGCCCTGCCTTAAGCGAGACGTTAGTAGATTGATCAAACGTTGCCATACCTGCCAACTAGCTAAACAGAGGAAGCAGAACACTGGCCTCTACACCCCACTTCCCGTCCCAAACTACCCTTGGTAAGATGTTAGTATGTACTTTGTTTTAGGACTACCCAAAACCGCTAGGAAGCACGATTCTATATGTGTAGTAGTAGATCGCTTCTCTAAGATGGCCCACTTCCTCCCTTGTGCTAAAACATTCGATGCCTCTAAGATTGCCAAGTTATACTTTGATGAGATTGTTCGACTTCATAGACTCCCAAAAACAATAGTGTCGGATCGAGATGTGAAATTCACGAGCTATTTCTGGAAAACTTTACGGATTAAGATGGGTACTAAGCTGCAATTCTCCACCGCCTTTCACCCACAAACGGATGGTCAAACGAAAGTTGTTAATATGAGCCTTGGGAACCTTCTTAGGACTTTAGTAAGTGAACACATTAGAGATTGGGATTCTAAACTGCCCATTGCCGAATTTGCTTATAATAATTCTGTCAATCGGACCACCCGCATGAGTCCAGCTAAGATTGTTTACGGATACCAACCTAGGCAACCGATAGATCTACTCCCCATGAGTCCTAAGCTTAGAGTGTCAGAGTCTGCATTCGCATTTGCATCTCATATCCAGGAATTGCATCAAGAGATTAATAAAAAAATTGTACAAAGTAATGAAAAATACAAACTTAATGCTGATCTTAAGCGACGCTTCAAGGAGTTCGAAGTTGGAGACTATGTCATGGTTCGGATTCATCCGGAATGGTTCCCACCAGGGGCCGTTAAGAAATTACATGCTAAAAGCGCAGGTCCCTTTAAAATAACTTCTAAAATAAACAGTAATGCCTATGTTTTGGACCTTCCAGAAGGTTTCAACATGAATCCCATGTTTAAGATTGAGGATCTAGTAGCCTTTGATGGCCCTGATTTTAACCCTGAAAATCCATTAAATATTGAGCCTTGTGAGTCCATACCAAGTGAGATCCCAAGCCTACCCCCACTCCCCAAAATTCCTACTCTACCTAATACGGAGAAGATTGAAACCATACTCAGTGATGAGATCATTTCCACCAGGGATGGCGGTCGCCAAAGATACTTAGTTCGTTGGAGAGGGAAGCCGGAGACGGAGTATACATGGCTGGAGCGTGATGAGAAACAGAGACTGGACCCCGACCTTCTGGAGCTGTACGAGAGTTCTCAGGACCCTTGCTCGACAGGGTCGAGCTTCCTCCCGCCCGAGGAGAATGATAAGGACATCAGATTTCGACACGTGTACCATCACCGGAGACGCAGATCGACGGCTACGATCCAGAGTCTTTATTTCTGAGTTATTTGCATCTTATGTTATGAGTGTATTTTCCTTTATTTTCCTAGTGCGCCCCTGAGGGCATGGTTTCACTTATGTAGCCCTGAGGGCATTTATGTCATTTCAGTTATGTTTATTTTGGCCTCCCTATACAAGGCATGATGCATTGTAATAGCTTTAGTTTTGAATGAACGAAAATTTACATTTCATGTTCTCTTTGTGAGTGCAGATCTCCCTGATTTCTTAGTGAGTTCGTAGGAGAACTAGATCTCTTTGTGAGTTATAGGTCTTCTTGTTCTTCTCATTTTTTTTTTTTTTGTTATTTCTCTTGATCACTTTGTCGCCGTGGAGATTTGGATTGAAGCAACTGTGGAGAGTGGAATTCACGTTTGAATCCCAAGATTTCCCCTGTCGCCGCCCCTCCCTGGCTTGCCCAGGCCGCCGGCCTGCAGCCCCCTCCCGCCGACCAGCAGCCACCACCCAGCTCCCATGCCGCCGCCTCCTTCCCCTAATCCCCTCTTGTGAATTTTGAATTTCCCCTCCCCCATAATTGCTTTCCTAATCAAGCTCTAGCAAATTTGGAAAGTAAATTAAGAGGAGTTACATTTGATTTGAAATTCAAATTTCAAGTCCCTCCTCTTTTCATACTAGTTTTGGAGTTACTTAATATAGTTAATTCTGAAATTAAAATCAGAATTTTAATTATATTAATTTAATCCTATGTGGTCCCCACCAACTCAAAACCTAAAGCCACATCACCCCCTTTACATGGCCGGCCCCCTCTCTCTCAATCTCCCCTATTAATTTTCTTAATTGCACCTTTAATTCCTTCCCTCCAAATCTTAATTTCAAATTCAAAATTCTGAAATTGAAATTAAGAACTCTCCAATTTCGGAAATCTGAATTAAATTTCAGATTTTAAGTTTTTTCCCCCATAGCTCCACCCGCCCCTATCCCCTCTCCAACCCGTGACCCTCCTCCCTCCACTTGCTCACGGCTTGTTCTCTCATCTCCCCTCTTTGTCTTTCTTCCTCACTCCCACCATGCATGGCGGACCCCGAATTTGAATGGGGACTTGTGTTCGACGCCCACGGTAATCTCGACATCCTACAATCGCCATTCTTTGACGCGAAATTTGACTCCGACGACGACACCGTTGGAGCTTACTTGGATCGAATCCTCCCCACCCTCGTGCACGTCATCGACAGACAAAGTCCAGACTACGAGTGGACCATCGACGGCCAACCTTCCACGCCACCTCCACATCCTACGCCTTCCTCTCCATCACTACGGATCGCCAGCATCGTCTACCTTGGAGTGGTCTCATCACTTGTGGTTCTTCTTCCTCCGACAACCCTAGACATAGAAGAGTGAGCTTAAGCCTCAAGGTGAGACGATCGCTTTGTTAACCGTCGGATTCTAGTTGGCTTTTCATTATCATTACTTTTAATTGACGTCGTTATTTTATCGATCTTGCTAATTTAGTTGTAACAACTTGCCTAGACTTGGTTAAAATCTAAGATCTTTTTTGAAGTATCAATTGTGAGAAGCATCAAGATTGTACTATCATTATTTTAACGAACTTTTATTAATTTTCTAATATTCAATTCCTGGTTTCACATCAGTTTTTGTTTTGATCTGTCAACTCCCTAATATACAAGTAGCAAAAAGCCAAACATATGAAGATCAACATTACATCCCACATCATCATCTTTTTCCTCATATCCAATGGACTGTGGTTTTGACATAAAAGATTGACACTTTTAAATTTTAGTGTGCCCCAAAACATCATTGCTTATTGATGCACGTCATGGAAAAACAGAGATACCCGAAATGTTTGCTTTCTTCTAACCGATGAGACTCAAATGAGGGTGACAAAATTTAGCCCATCTCCAATAACCGGAGTAATGTTCTAGGCATGTCAAAGGCATCAAAATTATGAAACGACTATGCTGATCCCCTGCCCAATAATATAAGCAATCTTTGAGTTTCAGCCCAACAAAATCGTTCGTGTAAAAGAAATCTCTTCCTGAACCAGATCAAAGATTAACATATAGAGGCAAAATTTTGTTTGGATCAAAATTTGCAAGTGAAGAGGTCTTCAAACTCTGGCCAGAACAAAAATAAATGGTGCAGAGGGTGGTCTTAATTCCCAGTAGAATCAAACACCATTGGTCATGAGTCATCAGACTAATTAGATCAAAGACTAATGACCTTTTCACTAATTGAATCTAAATTAAAAAATTATTCAAATATTTTACTCATGCATTTGTGTGTGAAGGAGATACCAAGTGTGAAGTTGGAATGTGGAGAGTTGATTCGAAGAGTGAGAATGTGGAGCAAATCAAAGGCTGCAGGGATTACAGGCTGAGGAGATCAACAAAGGGATGTGGCCAAAGTGTTTGTCAATTGTGTGGGACAACTCGAATGATGAAGGCACGGTGGGAGGTGGTTCATGCAGAAAAATCAAGCAAATGTAGCTTGAAGTGGCATTAACACAATCGGAGTCTGAACACCTAACTACAGTGACTCAATAAGGTTGGGAAAGGAAAAGTTGAGCGTCCCATGAGGAAACATTTCAAGGAGAGGAAGCTTCATGGGTAAGGAGAATGTAGGGTACAAGAGCAAAATGAGGGTGAAGCCTGACGTGTACGATCGAAGAGGGTGTGTGACCTGTGATGTAGAGGAGCTACACATGTGAATGAAATATCCTTTTTTTATAAACAAATACAAATTTTATCCCAAAGCAATAAGTATAAACATTAAATATCAACCTTAAGCAAACACAAAATTAAAAGATAATACAAAAGATAAGCTATTGCACCATAATCACAAGCAAATCATTATAGTTCTACAGATCAATAACAGTATTTAAAGAAGAAATTTGCATACCATAAAACATGCTACAAATGTTCTTCCGAAGCATGTAGTAGAGATTTCGAAATGAATCCTCCCAATCTTGTTGTCTTCTTAATAAAAAATCTTCTTCTACATCACAAAAAATATTTTACATATCTTTATAGCAACTTAACCAGAAAGACAAAAAGCTCCAAGTGACGTGAAAACCTCCTTTTGTAGAAGATAAAGTCATTGCAATAACTATGGAGGAAGGCAATGAAGATTGTGGGAATGCCCAAGAATGTATAGCTTTAGAAAACATGACTTCAGCAGTTGTACTATGTCCTGATGTACAGGCAGATTGTTGATCCATGTTGGAAACATATTTAGAAGCATGCTGCTCAATTTCAAAAAAAGAAGGCGTTGCATTTACCCTGTGACACCTAAAAAGAGATTGGCAGTTAGATGAGAAAATCCATTAAGATTTCTACAATAAGATGGAAAATGAAAAAATAGTTGAGGGGCAATATTAGTAATACCAAATTCGTTATTTTGAAGGAAAAGGAAGCTCAAGAAAAGCTACAATAAGAAAAAATGTTTATTTATGATCATTTCTAAAGAGTGCTTTAAACAAAAGATAATATAAAACGTCATATAGTCGCATTTCTAATCATACTGTGAAATTAAGTTGAATGATCATATCTGATGCAGGATATTTTAGGGCCCAGGTCATCTAATGTAAAATAATAAAAAAATTAAAGCTTAATTAAATAAAAAGATGGATGACGCTTATTCGATAGATTTTCTAGAAAATGTGCATATAATATAATGCAAACAATGCAAGAATAAACAAATAAATCTCACAAAGAAGAAAACTACCTGACAACAACAACAACATCAAGCATTTATCCCACTACGTGGGGTCGGCTACATGAATCTTTTTTCTCCATTGTGTCCTATTAAAAGTCAAAGTCTCGTTTAAATCTAATAAAGAAAGGTCATTCCTAATAATTTATAACCAAGTCTTTTTAGGTATACCCCTACCTTTCTTAACATAAGTTAAATCTAATACCTCTACTCTCCTAACCGGGTCATCGAAAGGCCGCCGTTTTATGTGACCAAACCATCTAAGGCGACTCTCTCTAATCTTATGTTCTACTGGAGCTACTCCAACCTTTTCACGTATATGCTCATTTCGTATCCTATCTCTAAGGGTAAAGCCACTCATCCACCTGAGCATCCTCATCTCTGCCACACTTAACTTAGTATTATGCTTCGCTTTTAATGGCCAACATTCGGCACCATAAAGCATTGCAGGCCTCACTACCATCTTATAGAATTTTCCCTTAAGTTTGAGAGGTACATTTCTATCACATAACAAGCCCGATGCATTCCTCCACTTCAACCATCCAATTTGAATTCTACTGATAATATCCCCATCTATTTCACCATCACTCTGAACAATAGATCCAATATATCTAAAACGTGTACTCTTATTAATGACTTGATCGCCCAAAGTCACAATCCCCACACTAGGTCTATTACTACTAAAATTACACTCCAGATATTCCGTTTTAGATCTACTCAAGCAAAAACCTTTAGACTCTAAGGTTGACCTCCATAATTCAAGTTTACCTTCAACTCCCTCTCTAGTTTTATCAATAAAAAAAATATCATCAGCAAAAAGCATACACCAAGGTACATCCTCTTGCAAATGTATAGTGAGAACATCCATGACTAAAGCAAAAAGATATGGGCTTAAGGCTGATCCTTGATGTAACCCAACCGAAATAGGGAAATACTTGGTCAATCCACCTTGTGTTTGAACACAAGTAATAGCTCCTGCATACATATCTTTAATGATTTGAATATAAGCATTATTGACTCCTTTCTTTTCAAGAACACTCCATAGCACTTCTCTTGGAACTTTATCATATGCTTTTTCTAAATCAATAAATATCATATGTAGATCCTCCTTATTTTCTCTATATTTCTCCATCAAACCTCTTAATAAATGTATGGCCTCCATAGTCGACCTACCAGGCATGAATCCAAATTGATTTTGAGAAACATCCGCAACCTATGCTCCATAACTCGCTCCCATAGTTTTAAATTATGACACATTAACTTAATACCTCTATAATTCGCACAATCTTGTGCATCACCTTTATTCTTAAAAATAGGAATTAATACACTCATTTTCCACTCATCTAGCATCCTTTTATTCTTCAAAATAGTATTAAAAAGTTTAGTAAGCCATGAAATTCCTTCATCTCCTAAGCATTTCCACACCTCTAATGGAATATCATCAGGTCCAACAGCTTTCCACCCTTCATTTTCTTTAAAGCCTCTCTAACTTCAATTTTACTTTATTTTCACAATCTTCATTAAAAAGTTTAGCAAAATATCTCATCCATCTTTGTTGAATATCATCTTCTAAGAAAAGTATTTTTTTATCTTCATTTTTAATACACTTCACTTGAAGTAAATCCTTATTACTCATATCACTTTGTTTGGCTCACTTATACATATATATTTCTCCCTCTTTAGTATCTAATCTATTATATAAATCACTAAAAGCTAATGTCTTTGCATCGCATATTGCTTTCTTAGCATCCTTACGAGCCCACCAACTATTTTTACTATTAGGAGCTTTTCCATTTGATACTCCAAGGAAATCTTTTGCAATATTCTTAATATCACTAGCCACTTTTTCCCACATAATATTAGCATCCTAATGCACAGACAAAATCTTAAGATCTAAAATCTTATTTCCAAAAATATTTTTGTTAATATTCTTTAAATGCCCCCAGCTAGGGGTGTCAATATTTGACACGACACGAAAACCCGACTCGAACCCGACCCGAAAAATCCGGGTTGGACCCGACCCGAATGCAAAACGGGTCGGGTTCGGGTTCTAGAAATCGACCCGTTTGAAAAACGGGTCGGGTTCGGGTTGACCCGGCGGGTTGCCAGGTCAACCCGTTTGACCCGAAACAAGCAGTCCGCGTTCCGGGTCTCCCGCGTCCGAGCCAGCCCGCGTCCGCGTTCGGGGTCTCCTGCGCTCCCGCTCTGCCGCGCTCCGCGCTGCCGGCGGTCTGCCGCGCTCGCGCTTCGCCCCGCGCTGCTGCGCTCGCGCTCCGCCAGCGCTTCGGGTCGCGGTTCCGGGTCGGGTCAACCCGACAACCCGCCGGGTCGGGTTCGGGTTCGGGTTCGAATTTTCGACCCGTTTGCCTAACCGAGTCGGGTTAGGGTCGACCCGTTTGAACCCGGGTCAGTTCCAGGTCCGACCCGTGACCCGAAATTGACACCCCTACCCCCAGCTAATCCTAGAAAATTGTTTTACTTTATTTTTTATTTTATGCCCCTTTATCTTAAAGTCCAAAAATAATAATCGATGTTGGGTACATAAATTTTCACTCGGAATAACTTTACAATCTTTGCAATCTAAATGATTTAATTTTCTAATAAGAAAATAGTCAATCTGGGTTGTACTATATCCATTTTTATAAGTGATGAGATGCTCATTCTTTTTCTTAAATAAGGTATTAGCAATTGAAAAATCATAAGCTAAACAAAAATCCAATATGGTCTTGCCACCTTCATTCGTCGTTCCAAATCCATGGCCACCATGAATGTTTTTAAAATCATCTACATCTCTACCAACATGTCCATTTAAATCTCCTCCAATAAAAACTCTTTCTTCAAGAGGTATATTTTGTAATAATTCTTCTAAGTCATTCCAAAAATTTAATTTAGAACTCATATCCAAACTTGAGGAGCATAAGCACTTATAATATTAACAATATTATCATCAACAACAATCTTTAAAGCTATAATTCTATCTCCAATCCTATTAATTTTTATAACATTATCCTTTAAACTCTTATCTATAATAACACCTACACTATTTCTAATACGACTCCTACCCGAATACCAAAGTTTAAATCCTAAACTATCAATTTCCTTAGCCTTCTCTCCAACCCATTTAGAATCCTGAATGCACAAAATATTTAACTTCCTATGAATCATAATATCTATTTACTCCATTAATTTTTCTATAATGGAACCTATATTCCAAGTTCCTATCCTAATTTTAGTTTCATGGACTAGCTTCTTTGCCCACATCCGTCCTTGCTGTGGGAACCCTTGCCTATTTAACACTGCACCTGGGCGCCGGTGCAGCGGCCCTTGCACACTTATCACTGTATTCAGGCCATACAGCACGTCGCTTCCAGGGGACGCCCTAGAATTAACACAATTTTTTAAAGGATTCATGTCATTATTGTTCGACAAGTTTTACGCTGGCTGTCGACTACCTACCGCACCCCTCCACTTTTCTCATCCAGGACTTGGAACCTGGCAACGGCAGTGTTAAGAAGAAAACTACCTGACATTAAAAAAAATTGTAACCAAAGATTTTGAACAAGATAAAAGAAAATTCATTTTTAATGAAAAATCTTTGATACTCGACAGAAATTAACCTTAAGAAACAAGGATAATGAAAATCATAGTAACTTCAAACATCATGCACAAAAAAACGAAGTTCAAACATTTAGCAAAACTAAACATACAGCGATAAAAAAATCAATCAATCACTAATTAAATGAAAGAAAAGAAAAAAAAAACTAAAATAAACAACAAGCCTCTCTCTTGTATAAATACATCATTCTACCAGAATATTTAAGGTCTCAAACTAAACTAAGGAATAAAACCCCAAAAGAATGAAGAAAGGCTTCAGATCAACAAAACTTAAATTTTAATCAAGTCAAATTTGTTTATTATAGCCTAAAAAACACCTTTATTTACATAATTTTACTAAAATAAATAATTAGGAAGAAAAAAATTCAATCAAAGAATTTAGCCGCTAGAAAATTCTAAGTAGACCGCCAGCCAAATAGAGTAAGATATTATATAGTTTTGGACAATATTTAGTCCAAAGATAAGGAATAATTCATAGAATCCTAGAAATCCACATAAGACTAATTTGTAGTTTGTTATAGTCCTGGGGGAAACATTAGTCCCTATAAATATAAACATTTGCAGTAAAGGAATAGTAGGACAAGCTACAGTCATGATTCTCATGATCATGCAAGACTTGCCAAATAACCAATCAAGGCTAAATAAAAATTGGATAAGATTTAATGAGACACAGTAAGGAAAGGATGAGAAAGTAAATGAAAACTAGTAATATTGTGTTGCCCCCCTCACCCGCCTCCACAGACCAAAAATAGTTGTCTTAACAGCTGAGTTGGCAAGAAGATATTGGAAGCAACATAATCACATGGGGATTATTAATCTCCACAACACCCCACCCCCACCCCCCAAAAAAAATCCCACTCTCTATTATGTCTTAGTGGCTGAACATCAAGATTTTGGACTGTGGAGTAGAGCAACATAGTATTTCTACATTTAACGAAAAAAGATCTTCTAACTACATTAAATTTCCCAAAAAGCAACTTAAATGGGGCCCCATGTCAAGTGGACAACTAGATCATGTAGGATTGTGGTAGGAAGTGGATGCAATTTCAACAACACCAGAGAATGGCACAAGAAATTTAAGAAGAACACACAAGAACTCTTTTTTATTGAAAGAACTAAGAAGAAAAACACAATATGCAGTTGGATCTTCAATTGAAGAGGAAGATTCGGCTCTCCTAAATCTCTAGCCGTCGGCTAGAGCCCACTCAACATAAGCAAAACTAATTCCAGCAAAATCAAACATATTATGAAATCACCCCATAGTCAGTCTTAAATAGTCCCCTAATTCGCTTCCAAATCAGTCTGCTTTCTCAAAATAATTCCCTCTCATATTTGAATTCAAATTAGATCTCTTTTCCAAATTAATTATCTCCAATTGCAATTAAAACATTCTTAAATAATTCCCCCTTGATTCATCCTTACATAATGAATAATAACTCCCCTGGACTCCCTAAATAATGCCCTCTCAAATTTGAATTTAAGTTAGATTTCTTTCCCTAATTAATTCCCTCCGAATTGTAATTAAAAATTTTATAAACAATTCCCCCTTTCTCTTCTTGCCAGCCACCCAATCTAATGGGGCCCACTGGCTCAGCCATTGGTCCATCAATACTCTCTTCTCAAAGAGCCACCTTATCCTTAAGGTGGAATGAAGGAAACTGTTACTAAAGCACTGGACTAATAGCAGTGGACTAGAAAATAGACTAACACTGGATCAAACGATCCCTGTCTCGAGCATCTTCTTGATCAATCTCTCAATCTCTTCATTTTGGATTTGGGGATGACGGTACAAACGAACACTGATAAATGAGACTCCCTTAAAGATGATACCATGCTCATGTTCCTGCAGATGAGGCAACTCCTAAACAGGTTGGAAAACCCCTCGATACTGTTGTAGGGGTGGTTGAATCATGTATGGTGCTTCTATCTTATCCCCATCTTTTTCTCCTTCTAAACTCTACAACTCCACCAAAAATCACACTCCACCCTTTCCCCTCCTTAGAAATGCTCCAAAGGTGGCATCTCCTCTTCTTCCCCTAATATTTTCCACCTCTTGATCTTCCCCTCTCCTTTTCAAATTGAAGTTTCCTCCACTCCCCTGGCCGACGACTACTCCCCCACCTCCGACGATGCCGTTTTGGTTTGGATCTCAAGTATCTTCCTCATCATCTCCTCCATTATGGAAAACTTCACATCTATCTTCTTATGAACGACTGAAATTTGACTTTGAAAATATGAAATTTTAGATTTCAATTATTTAATCTCACCTTCCAACACTTCTACTTTTCTTCCTGTCATAGATACCCGGATCTATGCTCTGATACTATTTTGATAGGAAGTAGATGCAACTTCAGCAAAACCAAAGAACGGCACAATAACTCTTTTTTATAGAAAGAACTAAGAAGAAAAATACAATATATAGTTGGATCTTCAATTAAAGAGGAAGACTCGGCTCTCCCAAATCCCTAGCCAATGGCTAGAGCCCACTCAACCTAAGCAAAACTAATTCTAGCAAAATCAAGCATAATATGAAATCACCCCATAATTAGTGTTAAATAGGCTCCCCTAATTCCCTCCCAAATCAGCTACTTTCCCTAAATTATTCCCTCTCATATTTGAATTCAAATTAGATAACTTATCATAATTAATTCCCTTCCAATTGTAATTAAAACTTTCCTAAACAATTCCCCTTTGATTCATCCTTACATAATAAATATCCCATGGGCTTTCCCAAAATAATTCCCTCACATATTTAAATTCAAATTAGATTTTTTCCCTAATTAATTCTCTCCCAATTATAATCAAAACTTTCATAAACAATTCCCCCTCTTTACTAGCTATCGCCCACCCAAGTCAGGCCCATCAGTTCAACCATTGGTCCATCATATTGCTAAAAATTTCTTGTGCAAAATCTTGAAAAACAGCATTAAAATCTTAAAAAAAACAACATAATTAATGCAATGTACACTCTAAAATCACATGAATTGCATCATTCAACTTGTATAAGACAAGGTTTTGTCTGTCCATAGACTATAATCATATGATTTGTATACAACACAAGCATAAATAGCACATCCTAAAAATAAATCTTTGATTCACATGAAACATAACATTAAATTATATATGTATTTTGCACGTTTATTTTGCATCTCATATTTCCAAAGAACATACTAAGTTCCTAAATAATGCATCATAAGTTCAATTCAAAAAGAAACTATAGCATATGTTTGGCTGTTATTAACATAAATATGATAGAATAAATAACTTTAACAAAACAGGATGAGATCATAGGCAACCCACAACCTCAAGCATGAGCATGAGTAAAAGGATGCCTCAAACTTTGTCCCCCTTTTCTAAAACAAAAGAGGGAGCCTCATGCAGCAAGATTAAATTAAGGGAATAGAAGGAATAATCCATAGAAGAAACAAAAGAAGGCAAGGTAAATTCTAAAACCACCCCCACCCTCTCCTCCCACACACACACATGCACGCGCATGCATACAAGTGCACACGCACACATGTGCACACTTACTCACACACGCGACATACACACACACAAGCATTAGAATTAATATTTACCTTCCCCTCGGGGTATTTGAAGTTGTTTCAAGCAAAGGGACAATTTGTTACTCTTTGACAATTCAAAAGCTAGAAAGAGACTTCATATTTTAGATTCAGGTTGGATTGAAAATGCCCATAGATTAAGGATGTTTTGGTAAGTAATTAGAGGTAATAAAATCCTATATAAACTGACGATGACCATAATAACTTAATGGATTATGCTTGTCTTGACTATCCAGATCTAATTCAAAGCGAGTTAACTTGAGCTTATAAGGACCAATCAAACCTTTATAAGTTGCGCTGAGTATTGGTTGAATTCAAACTTTTATTGAAGGGGAAATTCAATTATTTTTTTAAAGGAACAATTGGGCCCTAATCATGTATAGCTCAATGGTGCACTACTTGATTTGGGGTCACTGAATTAACTCTTTGGACTTGATATAAACCTTTCAAGGTTGTTATACAATCATACCAAAGGAGTGTAGTTTAGCTTAGGGAGGTAAACGAGTTGAGTCGAGCTCGAGTTTGGGCTAACTTGAGCTCAACTTGTCAACTCAAAGAGAAGCTCGAACTCAATCTTGTGCTCGGCTAGTCGGAGTTACAGCGGGCTCAAGCTCGACTCGCGAGCTTGGCTCACCAGAGAAGGAAATCATGATGTCTAGTAGCCGAAGACAACTGGCTCGAGCTCGAATCATGAGCATGGCACACTGGAGGAGGTCAAGAAGTTCAAACCATCAGCTTGGCTCGTTGGAGAAAAGAGAAAGTGAGGACGTCGGGTCGCCGAAGTTACGCTGTGGTAGAACTTGGGAGTCCGACAGAAACATTAATGAGCTCAACAGCAACCCAATAAAGGAGAAGAGGAATAAGAGCAGCTTTTTTGGGGAGACGAGTAAGTGCATATTGTTTGAAAAAAAAAACTTTTGGAAAGTTTAAAATTTGTTGTCAAGTCACCAGGGCAGCAAATTCAATTAATGTTTTGCATAATTTTTTTGGTATGTATTTATATAAATGTATATTTTAAATAATATAACTTTTTTTATATCATCATAATCGAGTCAACTCATGAGCCGATTAGTTGAGTCTCATCAAGCTCAAACTCGAGCTCGTTTAATATGTGAGCTCGAGTTTGAGCTCAAGCTTGAGCTCGAAGTTAGAGAAGCTTGACTCGCGAGCTCGTTACTGAGTTGAGTTTGAGTCGGGTCGTGAGCTAGTTCGGCTCACTCACATCCCTTGGTTTAGCTAACAATTGTTCATAGACCATCCCCTAAGATTGATGGTTAGTCTTACTATGTGATTCTAATTTGCCCTGGGGGAGGTCAAATCAATTCAACCAAGCAATGACTAGATCACAATCATGTAGAATTGCAAGAGCAGACAGGTTGATTTGAGACCATTAAGCCTAGATCCATGTAGGATTGAACTAGCCCTTTTGACAGTGATATAAGCCCTACCCAAGAGAAATAAATCAAGCTTAGCACTATAAAGATTGTATGAATATATTGACATAGGGTCTCAATGGATCGTTAGGAATCTACCACATCATTTGCTCTTGCATATCCGTTTGTAATATAGAAAAGGTTCGATCCTAGGGCAGTAAAATGGAATCCCCTCCAATAAGTAATTTAGAGGGGATCTCACACCAACTGAGGTGTGAAATTGTAGGATTGAATTTCCATCTTGGGACTCTTCGCAACTCTTTGTGCAAGAGTAAGTTTACATAATTGCTTTTGTCTTTAATAAGAATATAGAGAGTTACTTAAAAGTGATAGAGCCTTATTGAAAATATAGATAGCAACTTTCAAGGCAATAGCACCAGTAATGCGACCAACTAAAGAATGTTTGTCATAATGTTTGCTATTATACAATATGATTATGGATGTTGCAAAAGGAAATATTAGCGACAAGAGAGACTGAAAGTTGTTGGTCAAGTAATTTTTTCTTGTTCCAAAAAAATTTGACAATAAGATTCTCATATCAATGGTTGCCAATGCTATCTAAAAATAGAGAAGGAAGAAATACACAATGAAGCAAATCCCTCAGAGGGGTATTGAATCACAAAAGGCATTGTAAAGTGTAAACAATGTCAATGCTTCCAATAACCTCAATTGATGGGAGAAGAAATTGAGCATACTATCAAGGGCTTACCAAGAACCTTCTACCAATCCCTCAATAATCCATTTAGGTAATGAAGTTGTTTTACTTTTAAGCTTGCAAAAAAGATGCTAGCCCCATTAAAAAGGCAACAACAATTTAATCATTTACTCATGAACTTTGATGAAAGTCATTATATATTAGATGGAGTTGGATAGTTTCAATTTCAGTATACCCAAATGACCCACCAGCTTTAATGTGTGATGCAAGCAAATTTCATTTCAATTTTATTTTTAGTTTGAACTTTATTGTAATTTGAATTTTATGTTTTTTTTAATGTTTTTTCTACCCTATGATTGAAAGCAACCAATGATCATATGTAGGTTGTGCTCTTGGACATGATATTCCTTTGGTGTGCTAGTTTCTTTGGTGCCATGTCATTTAGGCTGACTTGGGTTTGACCCAATTTCCGTGGGTGTGGTTTAGTTGATTTGGGTATGTGCTGGCTGTTTTGCCAGCTGATGTCTTGATTGTTGGGGTTCAGTTGCCTTTATTCGGCTCTTTTTTCTACCTCTGTTGATCTCTCGGGTTCATTTCCCCTTATTGCCACTTCGATTCTTCTGCTTGTCCAGATACACCCTCCTGGTGCCTGTTCCGTTCGTTGGATGTTCCTGTTTCCCACGTGCTCATTCGTGTGCTGCTACATGCAATTGACTTTTGGTCTTTTATCTCCCTCTATCTTATTAGTTTGAGTGGGCAGTTGTTTGGTTCCCTTTCTTCACATATATATTGGGGCCGTTCTGTGGCATTTTGAGGAGAATTTTGTGAGTGATAAACACTAAAACCTGATAGTTTCTTCTTTGATAGCTTGCGAGCTATGTTCCCCTTTCTCTTCTCCTCTCTATAATTTCGTCTCAGGCTTCTTATCTATTTCTTCTCTCCGCAAGTTTCCACCCCATTTGTATCATTCTTCTAAAGCATTTGAAGGTGTTGGTTGGCCGGTTTGTTAGCATTTTCCAGAGGAGTTTGTAGTGGACGTTGGCCCAAAGTTGTTGTGGTGGACCTCTGTTTTGCATGTCTTTGAGCTCTAATCAATTTACATACTATTTCGATGCATGTGAGGTGACCACTAGTTGGCTATTCTGAGGGTAGTTTTTATTTTTAATTTTCTTAGTGTTTAACTACCGTTTATTTTCAAGTTTGTTTGGTGTTGGCTTACTAAGTGTTGAATTGAGTCAGGTTCTAATTTTCTTAGTGTTCTCCTTTGTTTTTTTTAATCCACTTGACTTGCATCAATGTGTTGATCAGACGTGGCTCTAATTCCAGAAATAATGTATCTACTTCACTCCCCTAGTCCTCACCTCCGAGCACAATGCAAAAATCGATGCATATTTGTTTGACACACAAGAGAAGAAAATTAAAGAAAAGATTTATAGGGAAAATATTTTATTGATAAAATTTTAAAAATAATAAATCATTGCTTACATTAAAAAGAGCAAAGTACAACAAAATGAAATAAGCTTTTAGGGATGTATAACTTGTCAACGAGGCATTCCAGTGCATAACACAACCTTGGCAACTCAAGACGAGCAAAACTATCACAAGCATCATCCTGAGTACTTTGCCTTGTCCCGAGTAGGCAACTATGTCTTGATATATACTCTATGTTGCACCGATACACCTATTTATGAAGGCGTGTTGTATCTGATACACTGATACACGGATACGCCTCCGATATGGCACCGATATGTGTCGGATACGGCTAATACTATTTAATTTTAAAAGGACATGCATATTTTATACGCGTGTCCGTTGAAAAACAAAAATCCGGAAAAAAAAAAAAGACGCAGCGTATTTACTTCCGCAGCTACGAGCGAGATTCTCTCACTTCCGAGATGGATCTGAGTCTCTTGATGATATGGAAATATTAGAAATTGCTAATCTTTCACTTGATGAGCCTGAATTAGAAGCTATGATATTTATTGAAGATGATATAGAAGTTCAAAGACAAACCACTGAAGAAGTTAATCATATCATTTCTTCTATTGAATAGTTCAAACTTCATGTGCTAGACAATTTATGTTTATGCTTTTGTTGTTGTACTAGACATTTAATGCTTACTTTTATTTTGATATTATAAGCAACAAGGCTACAAATGATGTTGCTTTCTTTTTCTTTTTGTGTAATTTCAAATATTATGCTTTGATTGCTTTCTTAATATTTATGTATGATTTATAAATTATAATGTCGTGTCCGCGTCGTACTCGTATCTTGTATTTTTAAGAATTGACGTGTCCCGTATTCGTATCGTGTCATATCAGTGTCGTTGTATCTGTATCGATGCAACATAGTATACACTAGACTCATCAATTAATATCTAAAGCTGAAATCGTATATCCAAACAATGCGTAAGCATCATTATCATGTTGTTGTTAAATAGCACCTGTGACCGCAAGTGCCCCACATCCAAGTTAGTCTTTTAACTTTACACCTCTCTTAATAGAATAGGAAGGCCCCCTAGGTTGCTCGAGATAGGTAGGTCAAAGACTGGGCTCCACATGTTGAAGTTGAAAGCAAAACTAGTTGATCACATGATACAAAACCTAGCTTCCGCTATCAAACCTCAACCCATCATGTCATTCATATGCTGCAATCGGGTGGTCAGCTCCTGAATGTCCGCCCAAATGGTGACCTCAATTTGGGATCCTAAGATGGCCAAAATTCGTGGTGAGCTTCTTCCTTCTAGGTAATACCCACTTTGGATCAACAAAACCTAACTAGTGGTGGCTAGCTTATTGATGTGTCAGGTGATTACCTTATGCACATTGAAAGTATTACACACAATCCTTCTAGGAGATTACTTTGCTCAATCCCCAAAACTACATCTTTCAAACCATTGTTCTGGCTTTGTAAGTCTTGGACTATGTCTATGTCGTATAGTTTCTCAATTACATCAGCACGCACCTCAACTCAACTAAGCAAATTCTTCTAAAGTCTCTCCTCTACGGAGAAGTTGATGTCATAAAGGGTTTTTTCAAACTCGCTACTTGAGCTCTTCTTCTCACGAGGTGGCTCTAAAGGAATGATTGCTCTTGAAGGATCCACCTCAGGAGTCAATTGGTCCATTGCGCTGCAAAATATACCACTGCAGTAGTGTCATGGGGCATTTTTGTCCTTGCCCACTTGGTCATGGCATGGATCCTCCTCATCCATACCCTCAGCTTGCTCAACAGAATAAGGTGTTGACTATTCCTTAACAATATGCCTAGAAAGTTCAATGACACTTGTATGAATTCAAAAAAGAAATCACCTAGACTTTCATGGTAGTACAGATCACATGGTTATTGAAGCCTAGATTGATCACCTAGAGAAGATCTATTACTTTATGGGATGTCCAGAGGATTAGAAATCTAGCCTGGCAATGTGTTAACTGAAGGGAGCGGCTAGCAAGTGGAAATCAGAGGAAAGAATAAAATTTATGAACGTTGATAACTTGATATAGTCCCCTAGACTGAATTTTTTTTAAGATGTCAGTTGTCACAGTACAGAATACTCTCAAAAACCTTTGAGATAAAAAAATGAATTTTCTTCAACTAACTCGAGGGAATCCAACCTAAAGTCAGAAAAGGAAGATTGGTTTGATCTTTTCTACAAGGTCAAGGAAAGAAATTTCTTAGTTGATTAACCCTTTTGGCAAATCCTTCTTCATAGAAGACTAAAAAAGAATGAACACAAGGGCAAAAGTGTCAAAATCATGGGGGAAACCATGCACGCTAGAATGATTCAAGGTTCCACAGCGATGTTTCTATTATGATTATCCAACGAATATGTTTCTAGGGCATCACCATGTTACATAAAAATAAATAGAGCACGTCATATTGAGGGATGAAGCAGTAAATACAAAAGTCAGCAACGAAATCAAATAATACTAGATGATAACCCAAATGAATCATACATGACATAAATTCAACTGAAAACACTTAAATCAAACAAATGGGATACCATCATCATCATCATCTTTTATGTTATTTTACTATTTTCCATCGGATCAAACACAAATGAATTACATGTTCAATGGATCATAGTTTACATTCATGAGCTCAAGCAGCCTTCTAGAGTTCTATGTCAGCATGGGCGTGCCTATTTTCCCGGGATATTTCAAGAATTTGCAAAAGTGGGACATATATAAACTTAAAGACATGAAGCGCTACTTTTACAAGTTGAAAAAAAACTTGTATTTAAAAAAAATATAGCAAAATGAACCAAGGACTCAAAATTGTTGAAAATTGTCTAAGGTTTCATCAAACTTGCAAAATATCCTTCATGGATAGAAATTATCAAAATTACAGCTGTAGGTTATAAAGATATTATTTAAATAGCCCCTGACAGTAAAAATTTGTTAATGATAATTGAGTATGCTACCAATAAATTTTGTGCAAGCAAGGCTCTTTCCCTTAATGTGAGGCAGGGATTTCATGGTATGAAGTAATGCATCGTCTAGTTGATTTGATGAAAATCCAAGTTAAATTCAACGATTATATTTTTAAATTCCTCTCTACCTACCCTACCACTCTTCTAAACATCCTCTTTCTTCAAGCTCACTGTCAGCCCTCCACAGCAAATAACCTCTCACTCTCTCCAAGTTCAAAATTAATTCTTCATACCATTCCTGAACCATTGCTATCCATTATAAGCTCAATCCCCTAGGCTACGCTGTTATTATTTCTAGATATGTTGCTTGTGTCATTTGGAAACTTACCGAAATGTCCATCAAGTTCAATATTGGCAAAATGCCCATAAGGGATATCTGAAGGGGCAGAATTGTTGTTCCCAAAGGATTTAAAATGCTCAGAACACCCTTGGAGGCTGAAATTTATTTTAGAAACACTCACAGATAATAGAAGCCAATAACAAAAGAGGCCACATTCTCATGTGTTGTGACTTCTTGCCCCTTGGCCAAAATAGCACTTAGGATCAAATTCATTTAAATGAGCTTAAGGGCAATATGAAACATATAAAATGGCCCAATGGACTATAATAACAAAATCAATCCAAAGTAATGAAATACCAAAAAGGACTCCTACGATGAAAAATTGTTTAGCAAACTTTGGGGCTAAAATTATCAAATGACTACCATTAAAACATTGAAGCGGCCAAAATTTTCCCAAAGATGTAAAAAATCGAAAACATCCCCCAAAGTTTCAAGATTCCATAAAGGCCTTTAGGGATCAAAAATAATAATATGCCCTTAAGGGCTCAAACTGACCAAATTTGGTGCCTTAATAAGAATGTCACAACACATACTTCAATAATCACCTTTGATGTGAGAGCTTATTGGTCCCAATAGCCATAAGAAGCATCAAGCATATGATTCAATAGTAATTATAGCAAAGAATTTTTTTTTTTTAATTATTAACCACCTAATAAGCCCTAAATGACCAAACCATAGAAAGTAGATAGGATTTACCGCCACCCTATATTCATTTTCCATGGGCATAAAGCAACAACATAATGAAATAATAATAGAATGTGACATGCATAAAAGAGTAAAGCAATCAACCTCCTTAATTAAGGGTATTCTCAGTAGGAAGAGGTAACTACCCATGATGGGCTTGCACCTATGGGGTGTCTCAAGCCCAATAACAACTAAATTCTCAGCTTCAAATTGAAGTTTGGTGCCATAACAAATAATGATTAACCTTATGAAAATTTTCAACTTGTATAACATGAAAACTAAACTTCTTAAAGCTCATAGTGAACACTCTAGAAATAATGAGCAGACAAACAAAGAAAAAACAAGCAAAAAAGTTCTTTTCTATTACTTGCGGGTTCATAAATCTTATTAGCTCCATATTTATTCATTTATATATATATTAAACATATTCTTAGAATTTATAAAATATAAATGAAAGCATTAACATCATTTATGTACTTGTTATTACATAATCGCAGAACAAATACTACAACAACAACAAGCTTTTATCCCCCTATGTGAGGTCGGCTACATGAATCATTTTTCTCCATTGTGTCCTGTTAAGAGTCAAATTCTCATCTAAATCTAACAAAGAAATTTCATTTCTAATATTTTCTAACCAAGTCTTTTTAAATCTACCTCTATCTTTTTTAACATAAGTCAAATCTAATACATCAACTTTCCTAACAGGGTCATCGGAAGGCTGTCGTTTTACGTGACCAAACCATCTAAGGCGACTCTCTCTAATCTTATCTTCCAATGGAGCTACTCCAACCTTTCCACATATATGATCATTTCGTATCCAGTCTCTAAGAGTAAAGCCACTCATCCACCTGAGCATCCTCATCTCTGCAACACTTAACTTAATATTATGCTTCTCTTTTAACGGCTAACAGTCTGCACCATAAAGCATTGCAGGTCTCACTACCATCTTATAGAATTTTCTCTTAAGTTTGAGTGGGACTTTTCTATCACACAACAAGTCTGATGCACTCCTCCACTTCAACCATTTAACTTGAATTCTATTAATATTATCTCTATCTATTTCACCATCACACTGAACAATTAACCCAACATATCTAAAATATGTACTATTATTAATGACTTGATCGTCCAACTTCACAATCTCCCTACTAGATCTGTTACTATTAAAATTGCACAGCATATATTAAGTTTTAGATCTACTCAATTGAAAACCTTTGGATTCTAAGGTTAGCCTCCATAGTTCAAGTTTACCTTCAACTCCCTTTCTAGTCTTATCAACAAGAAGAATATCATCAATAGAAAGCATACACAAGGATACAACCTCTTGCAAATGTCAAGTGAGAACATCCATAACTAAAGAAAAAAGATATTGGCTTAACTGCTTAAGGCTAATCCTTGATGTAATCCAACTGAAATAGGAAAATACTCAGTCAAATCACCTTGTGTTTAAACACAAGTAACAGCTCCTGTATACATATCCTTAATGACTTGAATATAAGCATTATTAACCTCTTTCTTATGTAGAACTCTCCATAGCACTTCTCTTCAAACTATATCATATGATTTCCTAAATCAATAAAAATCATACGTAGATCCTCCTTATTCTTTCTATACTTCTCTATCAAACCTCTCAATAAATGTATAGATTCCATAGTAGACCTACCTGGCATGAATCAAAATTGATTTTAAGAAACATTAGTGTCACACCGCAACCTACGCTCCATAACTCTCCCCCATAGTTTTAAAGTATGACACATTAACTTAATTCCTCTATAATTCACACAATATTGTGCATCACCTTTATTCTTAAAAATAGGAATCAACACACTCATGCTCCGCATAGCATCTTTTTAGTCTTCAAAAATAATATTAAAAAGTTTAGTAAACTAAGAAATTCATTGATCTCCTAAGCATTTTCACAACTCTATTGAAATATCATCAGGTCCAACAGCTTTTCCACACTTCATTTTCTTTAAAGCCTCTTTAACTTCGATTTTACTAATACGCTGATAAAATCTTTATTTTCATTTAGTGTGCTAAGGTCACTAAAATCAATCGCATTCTCACAATCTTTATTCAAAAGTTCAACAATATATATCATCCACCTTTGTAGAATATCCTCTTCTAATAAAAGCATTTTTTTATCATCTTTTATACACTTCACTTGAACTAAATCATTACTACTTCTATCTCTTTGTTTAGCTAACTTATACATATATCTTTCACCCTCCTTGGAATCTAATCTATTATATAAATAATTAAAAGCTAAAATCTTTACATTGCATATTGCTTTTTAGACTCCTTACGAGCCTCCTTATATCTTTCCCATTTATTAGAATTTTTATAGCTAAATCAATTTTATAACAAATCTTCTTATTTTTTATTTTTCTTGCACATTTTGATTCCACCGCCAACTATTTTTACTATTAGCAATTTTTCCTTTTGATACGCCAAGCACATATTTTGCAACATTCTTAATATTACTAGCTACTTTTTTCCCACATAACATTAATTTCCTCATGTACAGACAAAATTTTAAGATCTACAATCTTACTCTCAAAAATATTTTTGTTAATATTGTTTAAATGCCCCCATCTAATCCTAAAACAACAATTTACTTTCATTTTTTATTTTCTGGCCCTTCATCTTAAAGTCCACAACTAATAAGCGATATTAGGTATATAAACTTTCACTCAGAATAACTTTACAATCTTTGCAATTTGAATGATCTATTTTTCTTATAAGAAAATAATCAATATAAGTTTTACTATATCCATTCTTATAAGTGATGAGATGCTCATCTCGTTTCTTAAAAAAGTTATTAGCAATTACAAAATAATAAACTAAAGAAAAATCTAATATGATCTTATCACCTTTGTTAGCCACTCCAAAGCCATAGCCACTATGAATGTTTTAAAACTATCTAGATCTCTACCAACATGTCCATTTAATTTATTTTCAATAAAAACTTTTTCTTCGAGAGATATCTTTTGTATTGATTTTTCTAGATCATTCTAAAATTTTAATTTTGAACACATATCCAAACCTACTTAGGAGCATAAGCACTTAAAATATCAATAATCTTAGCATCAACAACAATCTTTAAAACTATAATTTTATCTCTAATTCTATTAATTTTTACAACATTATCATTCAAACTCTTATTTATAATCACACATACACCATTTCTAGTATGACTCCTACCAGAATATCATAATTTAAAACATAAACTATCAATCTCCTTAGCCTTCTCTCCAACTGATTTAATTTCCTGAATGCATAGAATATTTATTTTCCTATGAATCTGTTGGACCGGTCCACACAAGGTGGAACTCTCGAATAGAGTTGGAACTCTTTCCACCTCCCTGTACACATTGATCCGAACGCAAGAGCCAACAGAGCCGTTTTGGAAGGTTTTTTAGAAAGTTATGAGGGAAGTTGAATGTAGGGACTCTTAAGAGATTTACATTTGAATTATATGCATTAAATAGTTTATTTTCCTAGGGTTAGGGCATTTGAAATTTGGCTGAAATTTGAGATCTCTTAGATTTAGGTTTTCTTTTGGGCTTTAGCGGCGTCTAGAGATTTGGGAGAGATTGATCCTCCTCTCGAATAGAGGATCAATTGTATCTTGCTATTTTTCGTTTCCCTTTCATCAAATAATACAAATTATCTACTGTTTTCCTGGTTTTGTGCGGATTTTTGTGGAGAATTCTTATTGTTTTCCGAAGATTGATAGGAAATACTTGAGATCTAAAAGTGTTTCCTATCAAATTGGTATTAGAGCAAGTATTGGGACCGTTGGTGGGTTGCTTCTTGCGAATTTCAACGGGTGTTTTTGGGCCCGCGACGGAAGTTGTTGTTTTTTGTGATCTAAATCCAATTTTTTAATCTATAAAAATCCGAGGAGTGATGGCGACCAAGAAAGTGGATGCGCTGGAGGAAAGACTTGAAGAGGAGATGAACCAAATCAAGACAACGGTAGATGAAAGAATTTCCTCCATGGAAGGGCAAGTAGCTTACCTGCGGGACATGATAAAGAAGATGTTAGAGTTCCAAATGCAAACGGCAGCTTCCGAGGCTAGAGGGCCAGAAGGAAAGAATATGAATTTTGAAATTCGTAGGGAAGAATATGAGGTCGAGATCGTAGAGGGAGAAAGGAGAAGACCCCATCTGGAGCCTTTCCAGAGGGAGGATAGAGGAGGTAGGTATGAGGAAAGGTATGGGTATGGGGGGCAGGAGCAAAGGGGTGCTGATTGGGAATGTATGGAGGGATATTACAGACGTCGAGGTGCTAATTTTGAAGGAATGAGAGGGGAACTTGAAGGAGGCTTTGGTTATGACAAGGCAAAGGAAGACCGAGAGACTTGGGGAGGGCCAAGCGTCTGGGAAAGGAAAGCTATGGACGAATAAGGGGAAATGGAGGAGATCAGAAAGTGAGGAAGTTGAAGATGCCCATTTTCAAAGGGGATGACACACATTGGTGGATCTATAAGGTGGAGAAGTATTTCGCCGTCAATGGGTTGCCGAAGGAGAAGTTAACAGCAGCAGGCTTATGTTTAGAGGGGAAGGCGTTGTCATGGTACCAGTGCAGGGACCATAGGAGGCTACTACGGAGCTGGAGAGAGTTCAAGGATTGTTTAATAAAACGTGTCCAAACTGACAAGAGATGAGACTTTTATGAGCAATTCTTTGCACTAGTGCAAGACAGATAAGTGGCAGACTACCGAAAGAGGTTTAAGCATTTGGCCAGTCGAGTGGAGCGATTTTCATATACAACATTTGAGGGGAACTTCCTGAAGAGGCTCAAATCAGATATCAGAGCTGCAGTGAAGGTCATGAGGCCTCGTGACTTGGGAGAGGCCATGGAGTTGGCACAGCTAGTGAAAAATCAAAGTTATCATGAGAGGGGAGCCAGGAGTAGCAATTCAGGGGGGGGGGGGGGGGGGGGGGTCTTACAGGACGACAAACACTCTTTTAGCACCCAAGGGGTCTACATCAGGCAACATTAATGAGACTGTCAGGGAGAATCCAACAGGAGGAGGAAGTGGGGGAAACTTCAAAAGATTGACGGAGAGGGAGATGTAAAAGAAGAGGGCGATGGGACTATGCTTCAGATGTGATGAGAAGTATACTTCATGGCATAAGGGTAGGGATCAAACTCTTCAGGTTCTCACCGTCTATGACGATGGGGAAAGAGAGGAGGGAGGTGAGAGTATGGGAGAGAGAGAGATGGAGGACAAGATGCATCTGGACGTGATGGAGGTCTCCCTGAATTCAGTGGTGGGATTCATTCTGAATCATACCATGAAGATGAAGGGGAAAATAACAGACAGGGAGGTGGTGGTGTTGATTGACAGTGGGCTACCCATAATTTCATCTCTAACTAGGTCGTGGACCAATTGGGGGTGACATTAGTGGATATAGGGCGTTATGGAGAGATGATGGGTACAAGGAAGGTGGAGACGGGTAAGGGGATATGTAGGGGGTAGTGTTGATCCTACATGGAGTACAGGTGAGAGAGGATTTTCTCCCATTGGAGTTAGGAAGCACCGATGCCATCACGGGGATGAAGTGGCTGCAGACCTTGAGGGACACCAAGGCCAACTAGGGAGCATTGATGATGGAGCTGATGGTGGAAGGGAGAAGGGTAGTGATCAGGGGAGACGCAGGGCTCATCAAAGCCATGATATCACTTTAAACCAAGGTGAGGAGAATACAGAAGGTGGGGGAAGGTTATCTAATGGAACTACATATACTGCATAGCCCTGCATTATGTACCCATATCCACACCCACCCATGTACCCACCCATTGCCTTGTGGGTGGCTATGGGTGGGTACTCAACATTAGGGGATAAATCAATTTACATTGCTAATCACCGTATATATTTTATTACTACAATCCTCACTACGTAGTGTTCAGCACTTAACCACGATGCGACTACGATAAATTCTGATATGCGGCTTGAAAGTTTGCAATCAGAGCAAAGAGCAACAAAACTCAAGGCCATCAGTCTGTGGCAAATTGCGTTCAAAGAGCATGAAAAGTGGGTGGGTATTGGTGGATATGACATCCCGAAAGTCACCATGGATGGGCGTGGGTGGGCGAAGCCCGTTCGAGTACCAAACCAAGACCCCATGTAGGGCTTTGATAGGCTGGAGGGGATCATATTGGAGGGCAGAGACATTCCACTTTCAGTACAACCATTGATTCATCAATTTAGTGAGATTTCTCAGTCGCCTCACGGGTTGCCTCCTCCGCAAGAAGACAAACATGATATCAGCTTGAAGTACTTTCACCTCTCAGTGTTCAACCGTATCGTCATCCCCAAATCCAGAAGAATGAGATCAAAAGATTGATTAGGGAGATGCTGGAAGCAGAGATCATTCAACCCAGTATCAGTCCATTTTTTAGTCAAGTGATGTTGATCAAGTGCTTTAGCAGCAATTTCCTTCGTGCCACCTACCTTGAGGACAAGGTGGCACTTTTGGAAGAGAGTATTGTTAGACCGGTCCATTGGCCCGATCCACACAGGACCGGCTCAGACGAATAGAGGCGGAACTCTTCCGCCTCCCTATATGCGCCGATCCGAACACAGGAGCCAACAGAGCCATTTTGGAAGGCTTTTTGAGAAAGTTTAGGAGGGAAATTGAATGTAATGGATTGTTTAGAGAATTCTTTTTGAATTGTATGCATTAAATAGTTTGTTTTCCTAAGGATTAGGGCATCTAAAATTTGGCTAAATTTTAGATTTATGTTTTTTTTTTTGCTCTAGCGGCGTCTAGAGATTTGGGAGAGACCGATCCTCCTCTCGAATAGAGGATCAATTGTATCTTGCTATTTTTCGTTTCCCTTTCATCAAATAACACAAATTATATATTGTTTTCCTGATTTTGTGCGGATTTTTGTGGAGAATTCTTGTTGTTTTCCGAAGATTGATAGGAAATACTTGAGATCTACAAGTGTTTCCTATCAGAATCATAATATATATTAATTCCATTAATTACTTGTAAAGGAACCTATATTCTAAGTTCTTATCCTAATTTTAATTTCATGGACTAGCTTCTTTACCAACATTCGTCCATAATGTGAGAACCCTTGCTTATTTAACACTGCACCAGGGCGCCGGTGCAATGGCCCTTGCATAGTTGTTGCTGTATTCAGGCAATACAACGCATCACTTTCAGGGAACGCCCTATCATTAACACAATATATTAAAGGATTCGTGTTATGATTATTCGAAAATTTTTACGCTGGTTGTCGACTACCTAATGCAACCCTCCACTTTTCTCATCCAGGACTTAGGAACCTGGCAATCGCAAAACAAATGCACTATAAAAATAATTATAATTCAATTTACCACCAAAAGAAAAACTTGAGTTAAGTTCTAATAAAAAAATGTCCACATGAATGATGGATCAAGTAATAAAAATAATGAGTTGGTGAAATCCACTATAATTAAGCAATTTTAAATAATCAAATTTTTAATTTTCTTTGATTATTACACTAACCATCTTACCTAGTAAATCTCATGATTAAGGTTTTGTTGAATAATATTAATGATGTATTGTGGTGTGAATGAAACATGCATGCCTCTTCGCAAATACATTTCTCATGATTGTGAACCCATAGAGAGGATGCATATGCAAATTCATCGTACGCTTGCTATACAACATGATATTTGAGAAGTAATAAACAAAATATAAGTAGTAACATAATTAAAATAATTGTATTCACCATTTTATACTATCATCAGAAATTTTCTCTAACTTCCAAAGATTGTTTACTTGTAAGCAAACCACATTCCTTGCTAATCATATGAACTACATAATAGGTTCTCAAATATAACAAATTATTTATGTGCCTAAATTTTATTAGATAACAGTAGAATGCAAAAAAATGTGATTTGTATCAAGGTTCTCCAATAATTCTATTCAGATATATATGTTCCTAGAGCCTACCAGAAGTTTGCTCAACAAAAATAGAATACAACAACATTAAGCCTTTATCCAACTATGTTGGGTCAGCTAGATATATCCTTTTTCTCCATTGTGACTTGTTAAGAGTCAATTTTTTTTTTAAATCTTATAAAGAAATGTCATTTCTAATATTTTCTAACCAAGCCATTTTAGGTCTACCTCTACCAACAAAAATAGAATGCAAATAAAAAATTAATGTTGTATGTTCAATCAAGATCTGTGGATCAAAGATGAGATCAACCTCAAATTTAAGACTAAAATCAAAATAATGATTTAATAACTCATTTAAAACAATGATACCACAAACATCATTAAAGCAACAAAAAAGAAATATGTATGATTTTTAAAAAAATAACACATTAATGACAAGCCATTTATATAAGCCATTTATATCTTCAAATTTAAGAAATTGCAAACTATAAGAGATTGCTCACGAGGTGATTAAACCAAACAAGAACTCAAATTAAAAACTACAAGGCATGTCCTGAAAAGTCAAGCTAAACTTACCACTTAACTGAAGATGATGAGATCAAACGTAGAGTGGTTTTTAAAGTAAAATCTAAAGGAGCCCTACGTCCTGATATGTGAAATTCCGGAGATATTTTTCTTGCAAAAGCTGAAGGTAGATCATAGTTTTTGTTGGAAGCACCACTGTATGAACTGATTATGGAAGATTTATCACGAGCAGCCAATCCTTTCAATGCTTTCTCCTAACAATAAAGTGGATAGAAAACTGAAATATTGAAATAGATCATAAACTTATAATAAACCTTGACGCTTACCATATCAACTTTGGTAGAATCTAATGGCTTCTCATCACGTAAGTGAATCTCAACAACATTACGCAAAGCACTCTGGCTACACTTTTCAATCTTCCTAACATCAGTTGCTTTGCTAAATGAGTCAGAGCTCCTCAAATTCGTAGATGCGCCAACTTTACATCTATAATAGAACACAAATCATGTATAGAATATTTTGTCCAATAATAGTAAAAATTTGCCAAGTCAACCACCTGAAAATACATCTTAAAAGTCTTGACTAGATAACAATAGTACCGTAAGAGTGAAGTTATGTTCTCTGATGAGAAGTTCTCAGCAACAAAAGGGTTATCTTGGCCACTTGTCATTTGAACATTAGATATGACATCCTGCTTTAACAATGAACATGAATTAAGAACACAATGCTAACATAAGAAAATTTATCAAGACTAGCAATCTATGAATGTAAACTAACAAACTTCAACTAGAAATAAAGTCCTAAATAAACTTGATTGCAAATACTCTTACCTTAACTTTGTCTTTTCCACGAAGCGCTATAAATCTGTCACTCGATTTCCTCACAGGATACACATCATTAACCCGGGTGTCGATATATCTAGGAACCTTCACCGATTCAGGTTTCTTAACTCCATTATCCACTCCACTATTTAAGCAACAGCCCCCTCCAGTGAGTTTACTAAAAGGAAAATAATAATAATAAAAGGTCAAGACCATTAGTATGGGCACACCTTTCAGATAGCAGCATCTTAGAAATCTTTTCATCTGAATGTACTGCACCAATCTTTTGCTTCAATTGTTCACCCTGCGATGCCCAAATGCACATTAAAGCATAATAAAGAGTGCATAAAATGTCAACAACAATAATGATTAACCACCAGATAATTTGCAATTCAAGTAAAAATGAGTCATTGAATTCTCACAGAATATTACTCAAACAATCTGAAGTAGTCAAACTTAATGTTGTACAGGACAAATCATGCATATCCAGTTAGAAACTATAGAGTCAAAAAGAAATTAAATAACCCATAGACCCATTATAATGTCCCAGTAACGAAAGCAAAGAGGGAGGTTGAATGCACTCACCCTGAGTTCCGAAGGAGTCTTCCTTTTCATTTTCAAACCAGCCGCATGCCTCCCAAGCGGGAGAATGCCAGCAGCGGAGGAAGATTCAATGACAGCAGCTTTCGCCATGAGACCCAGCCTCTAATGACGCATCTTTCTTGATCCACCAATATAATCCTCGAGCTAACTAAGGGGCTGTTTGGATGCAGGATTTAGGCCGGATTTGAAGTGGATTTGAGCTAAATACAGGCAAACTGCCAAAAATGTAAAACCAAATCTCACGGTAAATCAAAGCCGCGGTTGACGGAAAATTCACTCTTTTCGTCGTAAATCCCGGATTTACGAAATCCTTTGGTTCGGTGGATTTACGGGATTTGGCCGAAGAAGCGAGCGAAAGGGAGAAAGTTACCTTCACAGCAAGCGAGCTCCCTTTGTTTCCGATCAAAAAATGTCGTAACATCCGCTCGTCGTCGAAGGAGCGAAGTCGAACAGCGACGAAGAACTTGTGCAAAACTTTACACTCCTGCGACGAAGGAACGAAGCCGAAAGAAATACTGAAAATAGAAAAGAGAGGCAAAACCTAGACTCAAGTTATTGTTGGAGAACTTAAGTAATATAGTTTAAAATATTAAAAATTAAGCAATACTAATTAAATTATTACTATTAAATTAAATTATAACTAAATTATTAGTTAAATACTTGATTATTTCAAAATAATTAATATGATTAAATATGATTTTAAATGAAAATAATTGTTATAAAATATTCTAAATAATAATTAACCACCTTAAATATTTTAACCACCTTAAATGCTTTAATTATCTAAAAAGAAATTCATGTCAAATATTTTAACCGTCTTAAATCTTTAATTGAATAGCCAAAAAGTCACATAGGATTTATCATAAATGTTGCCAAATTGCTTTCAAGATTTAACCCCCTCAAGATTTTGTACATCCAGATTCAGGCTCGATGAGAAGAATCCAACAACCCTTAGATCACAAAATTCTGATATAATTAAGACATTCAAATGCCCAGTAGATAGTCCACGATCAAGGGGATCAATATTGGCCGTTCATTCAAACCACTCCGAACATACCTTTGATCTCCCTTCTATTTACTGGTCATGTCACTCTTAAAAAATTATAAATAGACTCATTATTCCTCTTGAAAGGAGACCCAAGAAAGGAAGAGAGAGAAATTAGAGTTATCTTGCCAGTAGACACCTCCTCGACCACAGTTTGACCACCGACCATAATCGAACAATCGCCTAACTTCAGTCTGGCCATGGAATGGTGTCGGACTTCTTCCTGGCCATCGACTGACACCACACTTACACCCAAACCACCAAGCATCATTGGACAAACTTCGAACTTCTGCCCGGCCACCAACTGACACCAAATTTTTGCCCGGGTTCCAATTATAATTAGGTTTAAATATGACCACTGATTATCATCGAACTTCCCCCAGACAATCGTCATTAGACAATGGTCTTTTCAACCTCCACCGCACACCAACTACGGTCCTTCTGACCTCCATCGTCAGACAACAATCTTTCTGACCAATATCGCCCTCAGACTATGATCCTTATGACCTTTGTCCCCAAACTATGATCCTTCCGACCTTTGTCGCCAAACTATGATATTTCTGACCACTGTCGCCCACCATCAATGGTCCTTCCGACTTCCATAGCCAGACGATGGTCTTTCCAACCTTTGTCCCCACTGGCTAATGCCCTTCCAACCTTCGTTTCCAGATAATAGTTCTTCCTACTTACGCCGCTAAACTATGGTCCTTCCGACCTCTATTGCTAGACAAAAGTCTTTATGAACACTGTCGCCCACCTACTATGCTCATTTTGACCTCTGTCGTCAGACTACAATCATTCAAAAAGACCATTATTACAATCTTTTCAACCTACATAGCTAGACTACGGTCTTTTCGACCTCCGTCGCCCACAGATTATGATCCTTCTGACCTATGTCGTTAGAAAATAGTCTTTCTAACAACTATCATCCACCGACTATGGTCCTTTCAACTTTCAACACCAAATAATGGTCATTCTGACCACTATTTCCCGCCAACTATGGTCCTTCGACCTCCGTCGCCAGACTATAATTTTGTTGACCTCCGTCGCCCGTCAACTATGATCCTTCCGACTTCTGTCACCCAAAAATGATCTTTCTAACTACTATCGCCCGCCGACTACAGTTCTTCTAACCTTCATCATCAAACAACAGTCTTTCTGACCACTGTTGCTTATCGAATATGATCATTCTGACCTCCATCACCAAACTACAATCCTTCCGACCTTTATTGCCCGCCAACTACGATCCTTCCGACCTTTGTAGCCTGCTAACTACAATCCTTCCGACCTCTATCACTATATAATGGTCTTTTTTACCTTAATCAAATGCCAATTTTTGCCCTCCGGCCTCCATCACCTAACAATGGTCCTTTCGACCTCCATCGTCCATTGATTATGGTCTTTCCTACCACTATCATCTGAATACGATCTTTTCGACCTCTATCGTCCATCAACTATAGTCTTGCCAACCAAATAAATATGTCAATATTGATTCTTTCAATTCCCACCATGCAATGCACTCTATATGATGTATATTTGCTACATCAAACCAAGACCTCCCCCCCCAAGGAAGGGCCTCATTTGTAGTCGACTCCAAAGAAAGTTGATTCATTCAATCTAGGTTAGGCCTCGTAGTTTTTTTTCCCCTTTTTAGGGGTTTATATGTAAAAAAATTTGGTGTCTTTTATGTACGCTGCACACTCTCTTTTATATGAATGTACATTGGATCTTTGTATAAAACTAAGATGTTAAACTTTATATTTTGCTATCAACGTGAATATTCCAGGACATAACTGTTTGTCACCATTTGTGGGAAAGTCAGTTCTGACTAGGGGGACAACTATTACTCCAATCTGAAAAGATCGTTTATGTGAACGTCCTAACATCATTGATTACTACATCAATTTCAAGGGAATAAGATGTGGACTAAGCAACCTTAATTGCAACCATGCCCAAGAAAATTTCTCCAATGCTTTCAACATCCAAGACAATATATTGGGAAATTATTTTTCATGAGCTTTAAGCAAATTCAAAGATGCTTCTAATAAAATACAAGCTTTATATAGTCCCTAGCTGGACTTCTACTTCTTGGGCAAGGTATTAATCTTGAATTCAAAAAAGGCAGTAACGGTATAAAGATAGACCATTCTTTATCTTTGAATAATGATATGCACGATATTCGCCCCTCCCAATCAAGCCATAGTTGATCCTAGGAGGATTATATTGGTCATCTTCCATATATGTTAATGTCATCAAGTAATACTTTAACTAGCAATCTCGGATATGTCAAACATCTTACTATGATGTCAAACAAATCTTAAAATCTTTGATTTGAGAAATACACAATCTCTATTATGTCTCAATCACTGGATGATTAATCCCTAGGGAATTCGATATAACTTCTTTCACATAGGTTAATGTCATTGAGCAACAATCTGACATATAATATCGGATAGATCATGCATCTTTGGAGGATTCTCTCAGCCTTTTACACAAATGTAACATCACCAAGTAATGTTCTAACAAATAACCAAGGATATGTCATACATCATTGGTGGATTCTCTCGATCTCTTTAATATAGATTAATATTATCGAGCAATGCTCTAACAAATAATCTCTGATAGGTAAAAAATCCACAAATATCCATTATGAATTTTTTCATCTTTTTTAAAGCAAATCAACGCTTTAACAAATAACTCTAAGAAGGCTCACCTATAAGGTAGCCTCAAAGAAAAACTAGTAATAGATAAGGTCATCATTAGAAAGCCTTCATGAGAGTAAGTAACTGACATGGTCATCACTTATCCAAAGGCCTTATAAAGTTAAAAAGCCTCAAAAGGCACATATATATAGACTTAGCAGGCTAAAAAGCCACAAAAGGCATGTGATCAAAGCATATCTCAAAGATGCATAAATGATTTAGTTTCCTCTAGGGGATAAGTTCATTTCAAGTGAAAAAATAACAATTAAGTTCATATAATAATCTCAAATTCATGGTTATATAAGTGAAAAAATAACCATTAAGTTCATATACTATCAGTGTGTGTAGCTAAAATACTGACAGGGCACTCTGCTTTGACCCTTTCCATTAGGGATGTCTGATGTCCACCCACATCAGTATGGATACATATTGCCTTTTGCATAATACAACTTGACTATCGCCATTATTGATCCTTTGTCTGATGTCCACCATCAGTCCTTCGCTTCATATCAGTCATCTAAGGCTTCTCGCTTGACTACTATTAACAACACTCCCTCTAACTGTCTCCTTCTAATTATCGATCGCCATCCAACTTTCAGTCGAGCATTAAATGCAGATGGACTTTCGCTTAAACATCATCAACAATTTTCTCATCTATTAATAATCAGTGGTTCTCATTCTGGGTGTTATTACCACTAAATCTTCTCAAATCACCCTCGCATGCAAGAGGTAGTTGTTCATCATCTGTCAAGGGTAGTCTATTGAGAGAGTAAACTCTCATCGTAACTTCTTCTACATAAAAGAGGGGAACTGAAGCTTGATAGAGAGTGACACATATCTCAGACAGTAGAATGCCTCTAATATAATAAGAAAACGAGATGAGAATAAAAAGGAAGGAGGATAAAGTTTCTTTTATACTAATATATATATATATATATATTCAATTTTAAAAAATAATAATTGTACTTAGTCGCAACAATGGCTGCGATTAGCACGCCAACCAGCACCAGCAGACCACCCGGTCAACAACGAGCAACATGGGCAGGCGCGCAGCACGGAAAGCCAGGAAGCGAAACCAAGCAAGCACATGCCGCAAGCCAAGCATGCGCGGGTAGCCAGACAAGAGCGTTAGCGCACGGGCAGTGTGAAAATGCTTTAATAGCACTAGAAAGTTCGTTAGGGATGTTAAGCCCTATAGAACTGGCCCAAGGCTAAATAAAGAGAGAGGTGAATTGGAAAAGAAGAATCTTTAAATCAAAACACAAACTAAAACCAATATCACCACAATAAAATGCGGAAGCAATAATAAGAAAAGAACACACCAGATTTATAGTGGTTCGGTCGAACCTTGACCTACGTCCACTCCTTGGAGGCACCCTCCAAGTGTTGCACTAAAACAAGTGTCTCTCGTTTATCCCCCACAGCTAGGCGGAGAAGCCCTTACAAAATCACTTCCACCTTCCCCGTTGCGGTGGAGTCGCCGGGTCTTTTGACACCAAAGAGATCTTCTTCTTTGATGAACTTCCCTCGAGACAAACTTTGAATCCAACGGTATTAAGGTGCAAGCCTGCCGGAGCAACCGTGTGGAATCCCCCTCCACACTCCCTTGAGTCCCCTCTCACAGGATCTTCTCCCTCTCTCAGACTTCACCCGTTCCTCACTCCCTTTCAAGCTTTCTCTTCAAGTTTCCCCCATAAGAACGAAGTTACAATGGCTGCCAAAGACACTTACAAAGTGCCTTATCAAAGCTTAAATAGAAGCTCTCAAAACGAGCTCATTAATGCAAGTTGTCGACATTATCGTCCAGGATGATAGGTATATCGTCCTGGCCGATCAGTACAAATTCAGCTCATTATCCCGGGATGATTTGGGACGATCAGAAGAAAATTGGTTACATCGTCTTGGCAGATAACATGATCGTCCAGGCCGATTAGTTTAAAATCGATTTCAATCGTCCTGATCATCGCCCTGAATTCGAGCTGTTCGATATAGATCATCAAGGACATCGTCCCGGCCGATCAGGCGATCGTACCGGATGATGTAATCGTATCAATCAACAATTAATGCTTTTCAAAGATACCAGATCAATTTAGGCATAATTGAGTTAGATCGGCCTGGACGATATAAAGATCGTCTTGACCGATTTTTTAAAACAAAGAATTCCTAAACTGATTATGGCGGCTGATTCTTTCTGAATTGAGACTATCGTCCTGGTCGATACAGGTATCATCCAGGCCGATCAGCTAATGACGGCTGCCTTAATGAGGATGCCCTAATAAGGGTTTCTATTTTTGGACAGATCGTCCAGGACGATATAAAAATCGTCCCAGTCGATATTACCAAAAATAGAAATCTCATAGGGAACAACAGGAAATCTTCCAAGATACAAAACAACAGATCCCACACCAAATACAACAGAGTCAAGAAAGAAAAAAGATTACAAACAAACTCAGACCTAGTCTACCCAATCTTGAGCTGATTCCAAATTACAGTCCGATCGTGTGGACCTAAAATGTCAGAAGATAAGGCAGTTGTAGGGAAAAGAGAATATTTGCTGTCATTAAAATCATAAGCCATAGATCTATAACAATCTCCCCCATTTTGATGATGGCAAACATTTTAATTTGAATTTGTTAAAAGGAATATTTTCTCCTAATCTCCCCCTCACTAGAATAACACTTTAAAAAAAAAAAGGAGATAAAAAAATATTTTTGTTGTTTTAAAATTTTTTAAAAGAAAAAATACAAATTCAACAGTACGTTCTCTCCCTTTGACATTATCAAAAAGAGAGGATGCACAAACAAAAAACAAAACGAATAGAAGACAAAAACGTTCCTTGATATAGTGAAAAAACAAATATTCTTAAAATGTTTTTAGTTACCTCTTGATTTTAATCAAAAACTTAGTAGAATTGTATTGACAACGCATAACCCAGAAAAGGTTAGAAATCCAAAATTTGATAATACCAACTCAAGTTCTTTTAAAGGCTCAAAAACTTTTTAATCCAAAATCCAAATCAAGTAATAAATGGGAAAAAGAAACATTAATTTTTCAAAACTCCTTTCATAAAACATATCTAATTGAAGATCAATGCACGAATTGCTGATCAGGAACCAAGATTTTCAAGCACAAGTTTCGAACATATCAAGGATTTTCTTAGGCTTTTAGTAGTATAATAAAAAATAAGCATATTTTTTGTGGGCTCATTTTATGCCCTTTATCACTTGAATGGCTCTTTAAACATCTTTTAATTTTTAATACACTTTGTGTATTATTATTATTTTTTAATTTGGCATCATTGCGCATCTTTTGGTTTGGCATCATTGGCCACTTTTTTTTAATTATTTTCAAAAAAATATGCTTTCTTTCTGATACCACTTGAAAGTGCTCTAATAGCACTAGAAGTTTGTTAGGGGTGTTAAGCCCTATAGAACTGGCTCAAGGCTAAATAAAGAGAAAGGTGAATTGGAAAAGAATCTTTAAATCAAAACACAAACCAAAACCAATATCACCACAATAAAAACCAAATGCGGAAATTAAATGCGGAAGCAATAATAAGAAAAGAACACACCAGATTTATAGTGGTTCGGTCAAACCTTGACCTACGTCCACTCCTTGGAGGCACCCTCCAAGTGTTGCACTAAAACAAGTGTCTCTCCTTTAGCCTACACAGCTAGGCGAAAAAGCCCTTATAAAATCACTTCCACCTTCCCCGTTGCGGTGGAGTCGCCGGGTCTTTTGACACCAAAGAGATCTTCTTCTTTGATGAACTTCCCTCGAGACAAGCTTTGAATCTGACGGTATTAAGGTGCAAGCCTGCCGGAGCAACCGTGTGGAATCCCCCTCCACACTCCCTTGAGTCCCCCCTCACAGGATCTTCTCCCTCTCTCAGACTTCACCCGTTTCTCACTCCCTTTCAAGCTTTCTCTTCAAGTTTCCCCCACAAGAACGAAGCTACAATGGCTGCCAAAGACACTTACAAAGTGCCTTATCAAAGCTTAAATAGAAGCTCTCAAAATGAGCTCATTAATGCAAGTTGCCGATATTATCGTCCAGGACGATAGGTATATCGTCCTGGCCGATCAGTACAAATTCAGCTCATTAGCCCGGGACGATTTGGGACGATCAGAAGAAAATTGGTTACATCGTCCTGGCAGATAACATGATCGTCCAGACCGATTAGTTTAAAATTGATTTCAATCGTCCTGATTATCGCCCTGAATTCAAGCTGTCCGATGTAGATCATCAAGGACATCGTCCCGGCCGATCAGGCGATTGTTTCGGACGATGTAATCGTATCAATCAACAATTAATGCTTTCCAAAGATACCAGATCAATTTAGGCATAATTGAGTTAGATCAGCCTGGACGATATAAAGATCGTATTGGTCGATTTCCTAAAACAAAGAATTCCTAAACTGATTATGGCGGCTGATTCTTTCTGAATTGAGACTATCGTCCTAGCCGATACAGGTATCATCCAGGCCGATCAGCTAATGACGGCTGCCTTAATGAGGATGCTCTAATAAGGGTTTCTATTTTTGGACAGATCGTCCAGGACAATATAAATATCGTCCTAGCCGATATTACCAAAAATAGAAATCTCATAGGGAACAACAGGAAATCTTCCAAGATACAAAACAACAGATCACACACCAAATACAACAGACTTAAGAAAGAAAAAAAATTACAAACAGACTCAGACCTAGTCTACCCAATCTTGAGCTGATTCCAAATTACAGTCCGATTGTGTTGACCTAAAATATCAATAGATAAGGCAGTTGTAGAGAAAAGAGAATGTTTGCTATCATTAAAATCATAAGCCATAGATCTGCAATAATCTCCCCCTTTTTGATGATGGCAAACATTTTAATTTGAATTTGCAAAAAGGAATATTTTCTCCCAATCTTCCCCTCACTAGAATAACACTTAAAAAAAAAAAGGGAGATAAAAAAATATTTTTGTTGTTTTAAAAATTTTTAAAAGAAAAAATACAAATTCAACAGTACGTTCTCCCCCTTTGACTTTATCAAAAAGAGAGGAGGCACAAACAAAAAATAAAACGAATAGAAGACAAAAACGTTCCCTGATATAATGAAAAAACAAATATTCTTAAAATGAGAAAATTACCTCTTGATTTTAATCAAAAACTTAGTAGAATTGTATTGACAACGCATAACCCAGAAAAGGTTAGAAATCCAAAATTTGATAATCCCAACTCAAGTTCTTTTAAAGGCTCAAAAACTTTTTAATCCAATATCCAAATCAAGGAATAAATGGGAAAAAGAAACATTAATTTTTCAAAACTCCTTCCATAAAACATATCTAATTGAAGATCAATGCACGAATTGCTGATCAGGAATCAAAATTTTCAAGCACAAGTTTCGAACATATCAAGGATTTTCTTAGGCTTTTAGTAGTATAAGAAAAAATAAGCATATTTTTTGTGGGCTTATTTTATGCCCTTTATCACTTAAATGACTCTTTGAGCATCTTTTAATTTTTAATACACTTTGTATATTATTTTTTTTTTTCAATTTGGCGTCATTGCGCATCTTTTGGTTTGGCATCATTGGTCACTTTTTTTTAATTATTTTTAAAAAATATGCTTTCTTTCTGATACCACTTGAAAGTGCTCTGATAGCACTAGAAAGTTTGTTAGAGATGTTAAGCCCTATAGAACTGGCCCAAGGCTAAATAAAGAGAGAGGTGAATTGAAAAAGAAGAATCTTTAAATCAAAACACAAACCAAAACTAATGTCACCACAATAAAACCAAATGCAAAAATTAAATGCGGAAGCAATAATAAGAAAAGAACACACCAGATTTATAGTGATTCGGTCAAACCTTGACCTACGTCCACTCCTTGGAGGCACCCTCTAAGTGTTGCACTAAAATAAGTGTCTCTCCTTTAGCCCCCACAGCTAGGCGGAGAAGCCCTTACAAAATCACTTCCACCTTCCTCGGTGCGGCGGAGTCACCGGGTCCTTTGACACCAAAGAAATCTTCTTCTTTGGAGAACTTCCCTCGAGACAAGCCTTGAATCCGACAGTATTAAGGTGCAAGCCTGTTGGAGCAACCGTGTGGAATCCCCCCCCACACTCTCTTGAGTCCCCCTCACAGGATCTTCTCTCTCTCTCAGACTTCACCAGTTCATCACTCCCTTTCAAGCTTTTCTTCAAGTTTCCCCCACAAGAATGAAGCTACAATGGCTGCCAAAGACACTTACAAAGTGCCTTGTCAAAGCTTAAATAGAAGCTCTCAAAACGAGCTCATTAATGCAAGTTGCCGACATTATCGTCCAGGACGATTGATATATCGTCCTGGCCGATTAGTACAAATTCAGCTCATCAGCTCGGGACGATTTGGGACGATCAAAAGAAAAATGGTTACATAGTCCTGGCTGATAACACGATCGTCCAGGCCGATTAGTTTAAAACTGATTTCAATCGTCCTGATCATCACCCTGAATTCGAGCTATCTGATGTAGATCATCCAGGACATCGTTCCGGCCGATCAGGCGATCATCCCGGACGATGTGATCGTATAAATCAACAATTAATGCTTTCCAAAGATACCAGATCAATTTAGGCATAATTGAGTTAGATCGGCCAGGACGATATAAAGATCGTCCTGACCGATTTCCTAAAACAAAGAATTCCTAAATTGATTATGGCGGCTGATTCTTTCTGAATTGAGACTATCGTCCAGGCCGATCAGCTAATGACGGCTGCCTTAATGAGGATGCCCTAATTAGGGTTTCTGTTTTTGGATAGATCGTCCCGGTCGATATTACCAAAAATAAAAATCTCATAGGGAACAACAGGAAATCTTCCAAGATAAAAAACAACAGATCCCACACCAAATACAACAGATTCAAGAAAGAAAAAAGATTATAAACAGACTCAGACCTAGTCTACCCAATCTTGAGCTGATTCCAAATTGTAGTCCGATCGTGTGAACCTGAAATGTCTGTAGATAAGGTAGTTGTAGAGAAAAGAGAATGTTTGTTATCATCAAAATCATAAGCCATAGATCCATAACACAGTGGCGCACCTGTGGCTGGTTAGGCCCAGTTCATTTTTGGGCTCAATTTTTTGCCCGAACAAGCCAATTCGTACATTTTTAGGTCTCCATAATCATTTTTTGACATTATGAACTTAATTTTAACACTTTTAAAGCCAATTGGGACATTTATGCTAAAGTTCAAATTATTCTAGTGTTTAAAATCTCATCAAAAATTTCTTAAAAGCTGTTATACGTATATATTTTAGACTATGTAGGCTTCGACGTCCGAAAATAAGGGGTAACTGATATATCATTAAAAAGTTATCTTGATTGGGCACAAATCTCAAGATAAAATCAAGTTGGAAACTTCCATTATTAAATTCAAAACCATCTAAACTCCCATCTCAGCAAACTTGACTTTCCTATAGTTGAATCGAGTGGTCGTTGAGACAAATCCAACGAGCCTAGGATCCCCGAATTTTGATATTATTAAGACATTCAAATGCTAGTAAATGGTCCACGATCAAGGGGATCAATATCGGCCGTCCATTCAAACCACTCTTAACATACCCTTGATATCCCTCCTATTTATTGGTCATGCCACTCTAAAAAAAATTATAATAGATTCCTCATTCCTCATGAAAGGGGACACAGTCAAAGAAGAGATAGAAATTGGACTTTTGTGTTAAATATATATACTAGAAAATTTAGTTGATAGTGCATATATTTTACGTCTCAATATTATACAAAAATTCAATATGCACAAATGAAAATAATAAGATTAAAAAAATTGACGTGAAAAATTCAAAAGGGGCAAAAACTATAAGTCCTATTCCAGATGAAATATCTATTATATATCAAAAGATGCAAGAATTCTTCCTTGCCCACAATTGAAGTATGAGATGTCCATGTGAAAATAAAATATCTGATTTTTCTTTTACAGGATTACAGAAGTATGGTGTAAATAAATGGACAATTGAAAACCAACACTAGGTTTAAATCTTGACAGGAACGTGAAGATGGCAATGATGATTGATGGTGATTGTCGACAGTTATAATGGTTGTTGTTGTCGTCGATAGCTGAAAAATGCAAGAGGTATCTAGTTTTCTCCCTTTTTTTATCATCCCTTCATGTGAAGAAGTATGTCCTATTTATAGATTTTTTGAGATAGACATTTTGGTAATTTGAACCATAATTCAAAATACTCTATCGTACGCTTCATATTGATTCTCTTGATTATGAAGCACTTTTTCAGCATTTATGTCCTTATTGATGTCAGAATGGAATGATCTTGGCTCGTTGGATTCATTTCATCGAGCCACTCGATTCAATTATAAGCATGTCAAAATTGAAGTTCAAATGATCCAGATCTTAATTTCAAAAAAATTTCAATTTAAAGATTATCTCGTGATTCATGCAATTTATATATATATATATATATATATATATATATGCCCAAACAAATAAAGTTATGGTGGATATTCTCCACTAATTTACTGATTGTTTTTCACTCCTTTTTAAGATGATATATATTCGAATGGAAATTGAGCGAGAGGAAATGAAAAGTAATTTATCTTTTCTATTTTGTTTGAAAAAAATGAATAATTAATTGAGAGAGGAATGGGAGCTATTATTCGCACACCAATTTTATTTTCAGCTTTTAAACGTTTAAGCTAATAATCAAATAGAGAAATATGCAAATGTTTAATCTATTTTATGATGTTTGATCTCTTTAGTACTATCTTATGCGTTAATTGTATTTGATTTTTTGCTTGGGTTTCTGTATATAAAAGAAATAAGACTTTTCTTTAACTATTCTAACCGCAATAAATATGATTGTTATACGCCAAAACATTTTTGGTGGTCAACAAATAAAGAGTTTAATTTTTTGTGGAGATTCAATACACACATATAAGAGAGAAGTGCATAAATTATAAGAGATAACAAAATTGTTATATGAAAATCTCATGAAAGAGAAGAATCATGGGGATTGGCTCAACAAAAATGATTCTATTTGTATTTGATTAAAAGAGAAAGCCTTCCTTTAGGTAATGCATTGATATATTGTAAAGAACACATTAGTTAGCTAAGTTAGAAGGACCCTTTAATAAAAATCTAGAATAAATCCAAGTGATGAAGTTGAGAGTCAATAAATCTAATAAATGACGATGTGTGTTATCATTTGGTTGTAGAGGTTGGATGATTATGGTCCACGGGTGACAAAGCTCAGAACAACTTTAGTTGGGGATAGTGGTATAAGGATTGTGGTCGAACGATGGTGGTCTGAAGATCGTAGTCTAACGACAATGGTCAGAGGACAGTAGTTGGAAGATGATGATTAGAGGATCATAATCGGGCGATAGTGGCTGGAGGAAAGGCTGTCAAAGTTTGACCCGACTAGAAACCTGACCTTAATCCGACCCAAAAATTTCCAGGTTCAGGTCACCCTATTTTCCATATGGGTCGAGTTCAAGTTCAAGATTCCGACTCATTTGTAAAATCGATTCGGGTTGAGGTTGACTCGGAATCCCGAAATCAACCAGAATGACCTAGAAACCTGAAATCCTATACAACGCTTGATCCCGGCTCTACCGCGTTTACCAGCTTGACTAGCACACCACACTAGCTTCACCCGCGTGTGCCTGCTTGATCGCTGGCTGTTGACATTCGATCCGCACTAGCTTTACGCCTTCGCCTCCGCCCTCGTCCATTTAATCTGTGATCATTCGTGTCCATTTGATCTGCCGTCCATGTCTGCCAGCCTAACCAACGCACTACACCTGCTTCACCTGCAGCCCTGGCGTCATGCACTGGCTTCACACCCCTGCACTAGCTTCGTCCCCGTGCGCTTCAGCTGCTGCCAGCAGTTTAGGTTCGTGGGTTGGGTTGAGTCAACCTGTAACCCCCGTAGATCGGGTTTGGGTTGGAAGACTTTATTCTTTTGCAAAACTAGGTTGAGTTAGGACAACTCGTTTGGACCCTGGTCAATTTGGGTTGGACCCAAAGACGACCTGTTGACTTGTTTTAACACCCCTAACTGGAGGACTATTGTTAGAGGATGATAGTCCATGGACTGTAGTTGGCGAGGGACTACCGATTGATGAGAACAATTAGGACAATGACTCGGCGACGGTTCTCAAGTGGCGCTTTAGGGTCCTTAAAGCCTCAAAACTCTCTTGAATCTTAAGAGTCATAGTTCATGCTCTAGTTCCTAATTTTGCTTAAACTAATCAATTCATTTTTTTGGCACAACATTCCTTTCAACAGTTCTAACAAAAGGAAAAAAAAAATCATCAGCACATTCTGACACAAAATACACTAGTTTTAAAATCCTGCCCTGTGTCTAAGAAATTAGAAATTTTGTCTTTAAAAATTAGATTGTAGTTAAATCACTTAATTTTTTGGGCACGTGGCAATTATTTTTTCAACTAATTTAGATTTCGTTTGGGACAACTTTCTTATTAATTTCTAAAACAATTTTTTTGTTTTTTTTTTTGTACTAGAAATTTTTGTACTAAAAAATTGCTTAAGAAAATAATAAAAAAGTTGTCGCCTATAGAGCCTTAGTCAAGTATTATTTAATTGGAGATCAACATGTTCAATTCTACTTTTTCAATCACCTTCATCCAAATCTAATGAGAACTTTCAAAGAAACTTGCTTTGAAATTAATAATACTTGACTAAGACTCGGTTTCGTTTGGGACAATTTTTTTAATGCTTTCAAAAGGAACTTTCTGGCACAAAAATTTATAGTTCATAAAATATTTTGTACTAGAAAGCTGCTTTTGAATGCATTAAAAAGCTATCTCAAACGAAGCCTAAATGACGTTGTTGTTGCTAATGTAATTTATTGAAATTCAAAGAAAATGAAAATGAATATTATGTACCCAAAAACATAAGGATTAGATTGATCGATCCACATGACGTATTTGAACCAAGTCAAAGAGCTCACATAAAGTGGAGCAAACTTAGGGTTCATTTGGGACAGCTTTCTTACTGCTTTTAAAAGCAATATTTTAGTACAAAAATTTATGCTTCAAGAAATTTGTGTACTAAAAGCTGTTTTAAAAAACAGTAAGAAAGTCATCCCAAATGAAGCTTTAATCTAGGTGAGTACTTGTTCTCAATTGTACTATGTCTATCTTCCCGTATGGGGCATGTTATTCACTTTTCAATGAGTGAGCATGGACTTCAAAGCTCTTGAGATATTTAAAAGGCCAAAATCTAAGTAAATCTATTTTCCCATCCTCGTTATGCTTCTAGTCTCAAGTAAGGCTTCGATAAATTTTGTTGGATAATCAAGATTTAACATTAATTCAAGTGTGACGAGCATGAAAAATGATTTTAGATAGAAGTCAAGCTATGAGCCCCAACAACATGCACAACCAAATTCCCCAAAATGAGCGGAATGATGATTACATTTCTTGCAGCCAACTTTATGAAATGGAAGATCATCTCACCAATATGATCTAATACATCACCACGGATTTTCTCTAAGATTTTTCGACAACCTCAACGTTATCTCGATTTTTTTTTTTTTTTTTTTTTTTTGTGGAGGAGTTTATCATGTCACCAAAACATATCATGCATTTTATGAAGCACATTCACATCGGATTCATTTGAATTTGACTCCTACGTCCCAAATTAAGGAGGTTAATGCTGAGATTCTTGATCATGAGATAATAATCAAACTATGATACCAAAGGTTAATTGCTATGATATCAGCCAACTTTGAGTATAGACTTCGAAGCTTGAACGTTTTCACCCTCACAGCCCAAAGGAGGTTAATGTCTTCACCCTAAACCCTTAAGATTTTCAGTCTTGCGTGTCTACCATTTCACCGTCAAGGCATCTTGAAAGTGAATCGTATTCCATGAATATGATATCTATCTAGTGTGATATATGGAGCTTGATTCAGAGAGCACTTGTTGGGTGAAAGATTTATTTATTGCCAAATGTTACGGCCTAAATGCTAAAATATTGACCCTACTTGTTTGGATGGGTGTTCACCCCAAAGTGTTCCCGAACTGCATGCATACATCCGTAACTAACTTAGTTGAACATGACAAATTCCATTGAGTGGAATCAGCAAAGTAAATAAAAATGAATTTATGTTAGTGGAGATTGAATAAAGGTGATAGAGAACAAATAACTGATTTTTTAAATATTGTATGATTTTATTGAATTGGAGGGTAGATGAAAGAATTGACTTGGTTAAATATCTTAAGCTTGTAGTGGAAAAAATAAAAAAAATAGGCGAAGACATTTTCCTAAAAAAAAAGAGATCAATGTGATATGCATAGATTTAGTTTTCTAGTACAATTTCACATGTAATATTAATATCTAAAATTTTATGTTGATGAGGATGAGCATGAATATTCTAATCGAAATATTTTTACTTTTGTAATTCTAGAAAATATTGACTTTTCATTGGTGTCAATGATTTTTCTTAAATATATTTTTTGGCTGAACAAATATGACCAATGTCCAAATGTTAGAAAGACATAAGAGAACTAAAGTCATAGGGAATTGACAATTTTGGATGATTATGGGACTCTGATAAAATTATTTTACTTTAGAACATTAATTTCATCATTGATCTATTTATACTTACATGCAATAATTTGTTTAGGATAGTTTCTTTCTACTTTCTAAAGTTAATTTTTAAAATAAAAAAACTATACTAAAAAATTTCTTTAAAAAATTGTAAAAAAATTATTCCAAATCAAACTTGAACAATTTTCTTACAACTTTTAAAATAGCTTTCACATTTCAGTACAAAAACTTCTTAGAAATAACGAAAAAAATAGTGACCAAAAGTTGTCCCAAATGATGTCTTCAGCTTCGTTTGGGATAGCTTTCTTACTGCTTTTTAAATCAACTTTTTAATAGAAAAGTTAATTAAACTAAAAATTTTTGTACTAAAAAATTACTTTAGAAAAGAAAAGAAAGCTGTCTCAAATCAAATCTCAGACTCCGTTTGTGACGGTTTCGTACTGTTTTTAGAGTATTTTTTAGTACAAAAATTTTTATACTAAAAAGTTGTTTTAGAAAGCAATAAGAAAGCTATCACAAATAAAATCTTAGTCAATTAAGGCATTGTGTTCTCCTTATGTGTGTATAAGAATAAGTCAAAGCATGGATAGGAAGCCACGAAGAAGAGAAGTTTGCATTGGTGGGATCCCTGTGGTTTTAGATTGGTATTTGGTCAAATGAAGCAACGTAATTGGCATGGGGTGACGAACGGATCAGTTTAACACAGATTTTCTCCTCTTAACGGCTTAACAAGTCAATAAATGGTTGCGTTAAAAAAAAAGGTTTAAATAGAATTTGAGGAGGTGAGTGGGAGAATAAAAAAACTAAGGAAATAAGAAAAGAAAGGAAGATGAGTGGAAAATTGGATATTAATGCACATAATCGATTAGATAAGATTTAGGTTTCATTTGAAGGATTTGTTTACTGCTTCTTAAAGTATCTTTCTTCTTAAAGTATCTTTCTTGTATAAAAATTTAAAATTTTTCACTAGAATGTTGTTTTAAGAAGTAGTAAGAAAGCAGTCCCAAACGAAACCTTAGGTTTTTTTTTGGATAGCTTTCTACTTGTTTTGTTTTTTAAAACGTTTGAGTATTATTTTCTTCTTACTATTTTTTGCAGTTTTTCTAAATTTTTTAAAGTAAACTTATTTTTTCAATTAGAATAGCTAAGTTATTTTTCACACAACAACTTTGTAATTAACTTTATAAAATGCTACAATCATTTCAAACATATCATTAATTTTAGAATCTTGAGGGAGTGAGAGGGAGCAATCTATTCAATCTTGAGTTGAATTTGAATGAGCATGGATTTTTTTTTATTTTTTATTTGGCCAATCTATAATTAGGTTAAGCATGAATAGTTGAAGAGCTTTAAACAATTTAGATTGGTGGGCTTAAAATTTGACCATTCAAATCCTTGTACAATGAAAAATACTAAATAATCATTGTGAATGGCGGTTCTCTACCTATTCAACACATAGACCTTGGTCTTCTCCCTCAGTCGAACTCCACCCGTAAGCTTCACCTCTACAATCTTCTTCATGTCCCATCCCTTTCTCATAATCTACTCTCTATTCACAAGCTCACTTCTGATAATAATTGCTCATTTTCTTTTGATGCCCATGGTTTCCTCATCAAGGACATCTTGGACAATCACATCCTACTTCGCGGCCACAGCCGTGATGGCCTCTATCCAGTTCATACTATTTCCACCACCTCTCATGTAGCATTTCCGCCACCTCTTCTCCCATGCATCCACATTTCTCTTCATCTCCTCAACCGATCATACCACCCACCACCTCTACCCACCAGATGCAAACCCAACTTAAAACAGACCATCACCATCCCAAAACAATCTTGATCTCCTTACCATTCCACACTCCAACTCAAAGCCTACCACCGACAATCAAGCCATCAAACTAAAGCCATGGTATGATGCTATGTTGGAAGAGTTCTTAGCTCTCCAAAAGCAGGGCACATGGTCCCTCATACGACCTCCTCCAAATAAACCGATCCTAGGATGCTATTAGCATTCAAAATCAAGCTAAGCCAAGATGGACAAATTGATCAACACAAGGCCCGTTTGGTTACTAAAGGATTCAACCAGAAGTACGACATCAACTACAATGAAACTTTCAGCCCTGTTGTCAAGATGTCAACAATCCATATCCTCCTTCTCATTGCTCTCCACTACAACTGGCCTACTCTCCAATTTAACATCTCAAATGCTTTCTACACGACTAACTCCATGATGAAGTCTATATGCAACAAACCTCGGCTTTGCCAACACTCAACAACATAAGGGCACATGAATAGCTAATTACATGTATGAAATAAAATATGCCTTTGGGGTCAAATAAACGTCCATAATTTCATTCAAGGCACAAGAGACTATATCAATACTTGTAATTTATTTACATCATTAATCTAAAACTAAAAAATTAGCTAGACATTGATAAAATAGATATCAAACAATTCTTCATGCAATCATAGAAGAAAAGATGTAGGAGAGACAATATGGAAAAGTTTCATCTTGATAGTACAAAAAAACTTCTCCACGCTCCTCCTCCTTGGGGAACATTATAAATTTATGTTTGCTTTTATAAGAGAAAAATAAATAAAATAACATATTTTCGTTGAATTTAAAGGTAAGGAACTGTACAAAATTTACACTTATTATTGGGTCAGATGCTTATGGTCTTGGCATTATTTCGCCCTCGGAGCTCTTCTTCCTCTACTACTGGATATTTTTTCGCATCCTTTCATCATTCTATTAGATGTATTCTTTTTCTGGATGTGTCGAATTATATGATGCTTTATATGTTGTTGTCCTTATAATTGTTTATATGTAATTTTGGTTCTTTCCTCCATGGACGAGCCTTTGCCTAGGCAATCAGGTGGGGATTTTTCATTGTGGGTTAATTTTGTAGGAAGACGACCTTTTTCAAGTCCTTTTTGTTTTATCCTTAGTTTTTGTCTAATTTTTAAGGATGGTATTTGCAACCTTTAGCCATAGGTGTTGTTTTTGCCTCTTTTTAGGTTTTTGTATTTCATTTTTCAGTTAATGAAAGTGGGGTTATCCCTTATAATAAAAAAAAATAGTCAAATAAAATTGTTGTTGTTATCTAAAAGCAATTAAGCCAAAAAATTATATCAACAGACCTTTAGGTTGTTAGCAAACCAATACACGTCAGCTTCACGATGTGGCTTATATGTTCTTTTCTGAGCTCTATATATACTTGTGCTTGTAACATGTAATGAATATACAATAATACAATTTCTTTCCTTTCCTGTGCTTTTCGCTTCTTGCTGCATTCATCTCTTTCCTCTCATGGTATCAGAGACCTCTCATGGCTGATCAAAAATCGGTTGCTTCTCTTCCTTCTTCCTCCCCTACCTTATCTACCTCTCTTTCTAACTTTGTCATCCCCACACCTCTAAAATTATTGATATCAAATATCAAGAACCTAGTTCCTACCCATCTCATAGTCGAGACTAATGCTATTTGGTGCCTGCAAATCCTCCAGCATTTTAAGACGAACGGATTTGCCGAACACCTCAAGGGCGAAACCAATCCTCCATCCGACAAAGCCAGCACATACTACAATCTTTGGTGCTTAATTGATAGTAATCTAATGTTAGCTCTTTTCTCGATTATTTCTACTTCAAATTTTCCCTTTGTCATCTACTACCGCTCAAGAAATTTGGTCTATTCTTGAACGCCGGTCGCAACCAACGAATCATTCTCAAGTTATTCAACTCAAGAATGAACTTCATCACATCAAGATGAAAAATCTATCCATGCAGCAATATCTCGCCCAAATTAAACCATTGTTGACAACATTGCCTCATCCAGATCCAAACTTGATATGAAAGACATCACTCTATATATTCTTAATGGTCTTCCATCCAATTACAACTCCTTCAAAACCGTCATTCGCACATCTCTTCAACCCATCAATCTTGACACTCTCTAATCCCTTCTTTGTAGTGAAGAAATCAATGTTCAACAAGAAAAATTGCAGGATTCCTACCCCACCTCTTATCATATAGCCCTTTACGTGGACAACAAAATATCTTCTCGGGGACGCGGCCAACACAGATGTTTCAAAGGCGAGAACACCTTCTACAATTCATTAGTACCTCCACCGTCCCCATCTTCTTAAAAGCCAACCTATCAAATATGCGGCAAGAATGGACACGTTGTGCTTAACTTTTGGCATCGTTGCAATTTTAAATACGCTCCAACCTCTTCCCGACCACCTCGCTCGCTTCTTCCTCAATCTTCACCATCCGCAAATCAAGACTGGATTCTTGATTCAGGTGCTTCTACACATCTCACTTCAGATATTACCACATTAATCATCACATTATCAAGGAGCCGACACCGTATCTATTGCCAATGGCAATACTTTGCCCATTCAGCTACCGGACACAGCACATAAGCTTCATTTACACAATTTACTTCACATCCCTTCCCTCACACACAATCTAATATTGATATCCAAACTTACATCTGACAACTTTATTTTCATCTATTTTGATGCTAATGGTTTTGTTATCAAGGACCTTCAGGATAATTGTTCGCTTCTTCATGTTCATCTTCATAATGGTCTGTATCAACTCTGTCTGTCTAACGAATCAACTTCGATTACTCTTCAAGTTCACACGTCTCATATGAATCTTTGGCATGCCATGCTAGGTCGTTCGAACAACAGATCTCTCAAACTTCTTTCTCAGTTGATTACCGAAATTCTTCTTGTATCTTCTTTTCATGTTTGTATGTCTTGTAATGTGGCCAAAAGCCATAAATTACCTTTTAATAAAAGTTTCACTGTTTCTTCAAATCCATTCAACTTAATTCATTCTGACGTTTGAGGACCTGCACAGCAAGAACACAACTATCTCTTGATGGTTTCAGATATTATGTTGTTTTTATTGACAATTTTACTCGATTTTCTTGGATATACCTTATGCACTCCAAGTAGGAAACATTCACAAAATTTACTCATTTATGTACTCTCATTCGTAATCACTTCAAATCTACACCTAAAACCTTAAGATCTGACGACGGCGGTGAATTTACAAGAAACATCTTCAAAAACTATCTCAATAAATTTGGAATAACTCATAAAATTAGTTTCCCTCGCACTCCTGAAAATACAGTCTTGCCGAATGTAAACATAGGCATCTTCTTGAGCTCACTCACACTCTCTTACATGCCTCAAAGCTTTCCCACAATTTTTGGACTGAGGTTGTATCAACTACCAATTTTCTTATAAATCGTCTGCCTCCAAATCTGTTTCTCTCCAAATTCCATATCAACTTCTTCATGGCAAACTCCCTACATATTATTATCTTCGAACGTTTGACCGTCTTTGTTTCCCTTGGTTGCAACCATATGTCTCTGATAAATTGTCTCCTTGCTCTCAGGAATGCATTTTTATGGGCTATTCATTGGCTCACAAAGGATACAAGTGCCTAAACATTTTCATAGGCAAGACATATATCTCTCGGCACGCAGTGTTTCATGAACACATCTTTCGCTACAAAAAGACAATCACTCAGCACACTACTTCACTCCCGTACAATATCACATTCATCCCTCCTTCACTTCTTGTACCTCACTCCATTCCTGCAAAATCACCCAAACCTATCAGCCATCCTATCATGACCACTCAACTTCCCACTCCAGTTCAACATCACTCATCATCTTCCTCTTTTTCCCCATCTGTGGCTAGCAATTTATCCCGATCTCTTCGTGCTCCCTCTACCAATATACATATTCACCACATGCAATCTAGTTTAAAATATGGAATTTCCAAACTTAAGAAAATATTTACTCTTTCGGCCACTACACAATCTCCTATCACTCCCACAACCTACTCTCAAGCCATCAAATTACCACAATGGCATACTGCAATGACAGAGGAGTTATTAGCTCTTAAACGTCAAGGCACCTAGTCTCTCATCTCACCTCCACCAAATCAACATATTCTAGGATGTAAGCAGACATTTAAAACAAATCGTCTTCCAAACGGTCAAGTGGCTCGTTATAAAACTCGCTTGGTCGCTCAAGGCTACAACCAATAATTTGGAGTCAACTACACATAAACCTTTAGCCCTCTAGCTAAAATGCCCACTATACGAATTCTTCTCATCCTTTCTCTCCAACACAATTGGCCAATGCTTCAACTCGATGTTTCAAATACTTTTCTACATGGCGGTCTTCAGGAAGATGCTTATATGCGCCAACCTCCAGGCTTTGTGGACACTCAATTCTCAAAAATGGTGTGCAAACTTCAAAAATTGCTCTATGGACTCAAACAAGCCCCTCGACAATGGTTCCAAAGGCTCACCAACTTTCTAAATTCTTTTGGCTTTGGGTTTAGTTGTTCCGACCCTTCTTTACTTATATTTCATCAAAAACATATTCAAATCTAGATACTAATTTATGTTGATGATTTTCTCATTACAGGAAACGATACCTCGACAATGCAATCTATTTTTCAAAGCTTGCAATCCACTTTGCTCTCAAACAACTAGACCAAATATCTCTTTTTTCTCAGTATAAAAGTTCTACGCACAAACACCAGATTCTTTCTCAATCAGACTCACTATGCCACCAAACCACTACAAATGGTTGGATTCAATGATACAACTCCCATTACACTGAAATCCAACAGTCCTTCAAGTTCAGCTCAACCTTTCCACAATCCCACACTCTACCGCAAACTTGCAGGATCACTTCAATATTTATCTATCACCCGTCCAAATATTACATTCGCCACAAATTTTATCTGTCAACATATGCAAGCTCCAATTGTCCTAGATTTTCAAGCGCTTAAACGTCTTCTACGCTACATCAATGGAACTCTACACTTCGGTCTCCCTCTCACTATGGATGATCTTCAACTCAGAACTTATGCTAATGTGGATTGGGCATCAGACTCAACAGACTGGAAATCTATTTCCAGTTTCTACACTTTTCTGGGCAACAATATTGTATCATGGTCTGTCAAAAAGCAAGTAACTGTTACAAATCTTCAACAGAAGCTGAGTACATGTCTCTCTCTTCAACCACTTCGGATGTCTTATGGCTTCAACATCTCGTTACCGAACTTCAGATCCCGCGGCACTCTCCAACTATCATTCATTGCGACAACATCTACACTATCACTATAGCTAAAAATTCTGTGATCCATGCTTGCACAAAACACATTGAGATTGACTATAATTTTATTCGTCAACATATCAACTCGGGCAACATCACCATCGCTCACATCAACTCTATAGACCAACCGACATATATTCTTACCAAACCTCTCTCATTCGCTCGTTTCATGGAATTAAGAACCAAATTAAACATTCAACCAAAGAATGTTCAATTTGAGGGGGCATGTTAGCAAACCAATACACGTCAGCTTCATGATGTGGCTTATATGTTCTTTTCTCAGCTCTATATATACTTGTGCTTGTAGCTTGTAATGAATGTACAATAATACAGTTTCTTTCCTTTCATGTGTTATATGCTTCTTGTTGCCTTTGCTCTTTCCTCTCATAGGCTTCGTTTGAGATAGATTTTTTTATGCTTCTTAAAGCAGCTTTTTAGTTAAAAAATTAAAAGTTTTTTACTAAAAATTTGTTTTAAAAAGTAGTAAGAAAGCCGTCCCAAACGAAGCCATAATCTATAATAATGAAGTAATCTCATACTATCATACATTTATTGTTGAGCCAAAAATAGCTTTCTTTCATAGCTTAAGAGTTAATCGTATCAAATCTTCAAATTTCTTTATCACATCAATTTGAGTTGAATGTAGCGTATTGTCCACAACTTAGCCCAAAACGTCAATAAACTAAACTAGTTGACCTTTAGTCCCAAGAGTTTCACCCCAAAAAGCTTATCCCCAATACGAAAATTCACATTAGTGGATAGTACGACTCGTGATTCGCACATTAGTTTGTAGAGATATTATGTTATAGTTTTTCTGATTAAGGCTTCATTTAGGATTATTTTTTACTAAAAAATTACTTCAAGAGGCAATAAGAAAGTAATCCCAAACGAAATTGAAATTGTCATGCAAGTATCTCATTTGATTATTCGCAACATATTTATCTTATAAAGATATTACCCAAACATGTTTGAATAAATAATAGAATATAACTCTGGCCCTCCATAAATCATGTCAAATTCTTTTTGAAGATGCATAAAGAAGATTCAATTAAGTATATATCCAAAATTCCAAATAAGTTTAACTTATTTTTAAAAAATTTTAAATAATATCTTCTAAGAATTTTATTCAAAAACATGTTCAAATAATTAATTAAACTTATCTTTGACCATTTATCAATCATATCAAACAATTTTTATTTTTTGGAACGGGATATCCACACACTGTCACCTCAAAAAGGGTGCTTGAGTGCATGATTAATCCTCGGCTAACTTAGAAGAGTCACTCACCCCAGAAATCTTATGGTCCGCACTTGATTGGGCCCTACTTAAGAGGCTTTGTTGCTCGAGGGGACTCGAGCATGGGCTAGGGGGTTCCCAATCGTATTGATAGGGGTGTCAAAAATTGACACGACCCAAAAACCCGACTCGAACCCGACCAGGAAATTTCGGAACCCGGACCCGAAAAGGGTCGGGTTCGAGTTCAACAAATCGATCCGTTTCAAAAATTGGGTCGGGTTCAGGTTAACCCAGTAACCCGAAGTTAACACGATTTTGACCTAAAAATCCAAGATAGACCTATTTTTTACCCGAAAATCGGAGATTTCCTCATTTTTTTGACCCGAAAATAAGCTATTTTAGTCGGTCCCATGTTATTCGGGTCATGTCAGGTTGACCCGAATAGTGCCGGATCAATTCTGGATTTGACCCGAATCTGACCCGTGATTCAAAATTGACACCACTACGTACTCGTCCACCAACCTAACTAATCGTCGGTTGGTTATCAAACAATCTTCAAAAACGTGTAATTGTCATAAAAAAAAAAACCAAAACAAAACAAAAAACTTTGCCACGGCTCTTAAACTCTACCCGTTGACTGTACATGGAATGCAGCATAAATTGTCCTCTGCTAATGCCATATTTCCCACTCTCATTCTTCTTTCCTTTCCCCTTATTATATTCAACACTATTTTGACTAATTGATCGTTTTTCCATTTGGCAGACGAATAAGAAAAATACTTGCCCAGCTCTGCACTCCTCATGGAAAGCAACTGGCCGTATCTTCTTTCTCAATAGCTTCTCAATCCTCATCCTCTACAATTTCTCCTCATATAAATATCTTCCCATGCAACCTCACAAACAATCACCCACCTGAAAAATAGTAAATAAGAGAGATGCCTCCTTACTCTTCAAAGACAAGTTCTTCTTCTCCAATTCCAAGGGCGACTAAGGAGTATTTAAAGCTTAGGAGGCCGTCAAGCCCTCGAGCGTTGTCTCCAGTGATTGTGCAGATGGAGCCGATGAGGATCATACATGTTCAACCACATGAATTCATGCCGCTGGTGCAGAAGCTCACCGGAAAATCATCGCCGGCGGCAACAGAAGGTGCTTCTGCCATGGTTCCGGTGACAATGCCATCCTCACATGCGTTGATTGATATTAACGTGGCTTATGTTGGAGATGATGACGAGTCTATCTTTTGTGAGTAAAAGGGTTTAGACAGATGAAAGATGGGTGGGATGACAAATTTAAGTTGCACAGTAAATTTAAGTTGATGAACATAAAATATGTATAAGATTTTCTTTTATTATTTATTGTCTGTGGGGCTTAGACTTCCTAATCAAATGACTTTGAATTTATGCTCTTTAGATGTAGATTAAGGCTCCATTTCAGATAATTTTTTACTATTTTGTAAAATAATTTTATTTAAAAATTTTTAACTATAAATTTTTAAATTTGTCTCAGATGAAACCTAAGATAAACTAAATTGAGTGTAGAAATAAGCTGAAAGAATTAAAAGAGAATACTCACGACATGAAACAAGGACAATGAAATTCAATTTACATATATATTCCATATTACAGGTTTTGTTATGTTTGAGATAACATCACAAAATACAGTAATAAATTATCATTATCAAATGTCTTTTGGATGACTATGATTAAATATCACTATTAAAAAATATGATTTTTCGCAACACTTGTTAGGGACTAAGAGTCTGTTTGGAGCAACTTTCTAGTTGTTTTACTTTTCAGATAGCAACTACTATTTCGTTTGATCAATGTTTGTTCGTTACTTTCTCAATATTTTTCATAATATCGAAATTATTCTCTCCAAAATAATTTCACAGTCGACTTTACAAAATGCTCACTACAGGAAAATTGTCAATTACCGGCGGATTTTTCCGGCGGCCTACTTTTCCGACGGCTTTCCGGCGGCCTTAATTTAAGAAAAAATTATGACGATTTTTCGGCGGCTTTCTGGTAGTTTTACGGCAGTTTTGTTTCCAGCGGCTCTTCCGTCGATTTACCGGCGGCTTTTAATAATTAATTTAATTAATTAATAATTTTTGTTTATTTTAATTAATTTTTAATTTAATTTAATTATTTATTAATTTATTTTAATTAATTATTAATCTAATAACTTAGTCTAATTAAGTATTGATAAAATAACATATTTAATTAATTATTAACTTTAATATTTTATTTTTTATTAATTTTTAATCATAATTTTAGTGTTATATAGTTTAAATAAATTATAGTATTCATTTTATTACATTTTCAAACTCAACACAATGGTTGGGACTTAGCAAAACCAAGGGGACACGGTTCGAATCCCGGGCAGTGCAGGTAGTGCGCGGGCACGGCGGGCAGCACGCGGGCAGGTGTCCAGGCGAACAGCGGCGAGAGCTCGGCGGGCACGGCGGGGGCAGGGCGGGAGCTCGGGCGAGCAGAGCGGGCAGGCCGTACGGCGGGCAGCGGGCATGGCGGGAGTTCGTGGGGCAGGGCGGGAGATCGGGCGGTCAAGGCGGGAGAACGACTGGGTAGTCGGGCAGCTCGGGCAACATTTTTTTTAAAATTAAATTTTAGATATTTACCGGCGGTTTTTTGGCTGCCGAAAAAATTTACCCCAGAAATATTTTTCCGACGCCTGTTTTACCGGCGGCACATATGCCGCCGAAAATTTATAAAACCACCGGAAAAAGATCATTTTCCGCCGGATAATGCCGCCGGAAATGACTGAATTTCCTGTAGTGGCTACACCCGTCCCAAATAGACTCTAAGAGTCTGTTTGGAATAACTGTAATATTTTATAAAATTTGTTGTGAACTTGCTATAGAGAAAACAACTTCGTTATATTGGTTGCATAATTTAGCTTTCAACCACAAAAATGTTTTAAAAAACAATGAGAAAGCAGTAACCAAACAAAATTATAATTGTTGTTTGAAAAAATAACGGAACCAGAAAGTTGTCCTAAACAAACTCAGGCTTCGCTTGGGACAGCTTCGTTGGTGCTTTCTATAACAGCTTTCTAGTATAAAAATTTTGAGTTCAAAAAAATTTTATACTAAAAAACTATTTTAAAAAGCTCTAAAAAAGTTTTCAAATGAAGCCTAAATTAGTTAATCAATGCTCTCTAGGGAAAGAGCAGAAAAAACATAGCTACTGCTTTGCCCCTTATTTAAGTCCACTATGTGATACAAGCATTGTTACTTGGCTGCCCTCTCTTGTCTCGCATTTCTAAATTGTTAATGTGATCAAGGATAGCTGTACATCTGAAACTTGAGGATAGTTCATCATGCACAAATGATTTAAATAAATTATTATGCGTAATTAAAATTAATTAAATTTATAGAATAAAATAATAAATTTAATCCAACATATATAGATAAAGCTAATTTTGAACCGAATCCATTGTGATAATTAGACTCAATAAATATCGGCAAGTCATAATTAACTCTAATATGAATCATAATTAAATGATTCGTTGTTCTATTTAGTATGATCTTCATGAAGTCATGGGCTGAAATAAGATATCCATATAACTGTTAACATAAGCTGCAACTCAGAAAGAACAGAGAAGGCATATTTGATTTAGATCAGTAAATGCTATTTGTATTTCTTTATGAGTGTGTATATATAGAGGTAGAAAGGACATTGTTGTATCTGTTCAGAAGGTGGTTCTCCTTTAAAGTGTAAGGTAGAGATTAGTTTTGTTAGTATAGATCAAACAGTTTGGCTTTTGAGATGGATTTATTGGCTGCTCCATTTGTTTGGTAGAGGTGGCTGTCATTGTTAGTTTCAAAGCATCTAAAAATACCAAGGAGCTATTTGGTTGTTAGTATTTGAAATGTAAAATAAATCAAATGCACCAAATTTGAATTTTTGGTTGGTAATTAATTGGAAGAAAACGAAAAGTAATATTTTGAGTTATTTTTAACTAACAACATGCATGAAAGGAATGTGATGAAGGGCCGTCGACAGTTGCACATATATGTAGACTAGTCTATTATATCAACCTGATATGACATTCTGAACATGTTAACCATAAACTCTGTCAAGTTGATTCTAGTAGGATTTGGCATTCTCGTAGCTTTAAGTTCAATCTTGTGCATTGACTCCTCAGTCCATTATGCGAAGAGATTGTTGTATTCCAAATCAGCTATTTGTGAGTGCTCCAACCGACGCATGAAGATACCAAGTCGTAATGGATTGTAGTAATCATGGCCCTGAATAGGCAATCCACGAACTCTTTTAAGGACACTATTGAAATATTTTGAAGCTTTTGAAGTCATCACTACATGCCTAATCCCATTGTCATGTGTTAGTGCCAACGAGTCACATCACAGCCCATCGACCACTAATATACTTCTTGTTTAATATTTTGTAAATCAACCATTATTCTATTGAAAACACCAAGGTCATCATTACTACCAGCTAGATACATCTTCTGACATAAAAAATCAACATTTGCACAGCCCATTTTGTGTACGACTTTCTTAAAGTTCTCTCAGAGAGGCCAAAGATAGTGTAGATGAGCTATATTTGGAAAAACGTCTCGGCACCTACTAATTAAACCAGCATGTTTACCTGAAATGATGCAAATATCTTGTGATGCCCCAAGATCTAACTTGGAAAGAATGTCAATCAATTTCACAACAGTTTACCAGAGTTATCTATAAACCTTCAGTAAGCAATCTATCAAACATCTATAAAATTTAAACATCAATATTCAAGTCGATTCATAACTCAAAACATCATATACAATACTCAGGAACTAAACTATCAATACAAGTAGAGAAATCTATCCTGTCCTGAGTACAAAAGAATCATCTATCGATCAAAAGACAAAAACCTGAAGATCTTGGTCAATTCCTATCTCCTGCTCCCGAGCCCTGACCTGAAAATATCAACCACATATAATGAGCTTTACAAAGCCCAGCAGGTCACCTAATACCTATAACCGAAATCAAAGCACGGCTATGCTATCAATATGCATGTCAATCAATCTCAGTCAATCAAATCTATTTCAGTCAATGGTCAATGAATCGGTGCAATACGGAAATCCATAATCAATAAAACCAGTTAATGCAACAGCAGGAAAATCAATAAATCAAGCTCGATCAATTCAAATCAATCTCGAAGAAATCCGTACACAGAAGAAAATCAGTCAATCCGTCAGATCAATCAAATCGTCGAATCAATCAATCCGTTAAATCAATCTCTATCAAATCAGATCAATACGGTCTAATCAGTAATATCTATATGCGAAATCAATGAATCTATAAGCAACAGTGTCAATGATTCTATACTATTCATGTCCATGCTATCAATGCAATATCTATATCCATCCATTTCTATATCAATACTCAATGTCGATGCACGGCAATCAATCAGTGAAATCAATAAAATCGTACGATCTAGTGAATCCAATCAAAATCGATAAAGCGGAAATCTATAAAACAATGAATCCATAAATCAATACAGTAAACATGCAATTCAATACTATATACTGGACAAGTAAAATCTATTGGTCATGTTGCTGTTGTAGAATCCGTTGTTGTTGTAGCACGTTGGTCTATCAATAAGAGTCGTCACTCTTTTTGCCCGTCGGCCGCCCGTCGGCATTTAAAACTCCTTATAACTCCCAATCGTTATATCAATGATCAATGGTTTAAAGGAAAGCCCGTCGGCCCACCATCCTGTACAGGTCAATATCAATCTTCACCAACGTTCAACCAGGTTCCACTTGGGTTCCAGTATCAATAGTCAATCAATAATCAATATTAGAGCAATCATATCAATAATCATAGGCATATCGATTCAATCTATCAATTTCAGTCAAATCAGGAATCATACAAAAATCGGGCAGAGTAACAGTAGTCTATCGAATTTACACAAAAATCCTGCAAAAAGACAAATTCTGAATTTCTCCAAATTACAACAGAATAACCACGGCATCAATACAAGACTATTATTCTATAGAAACCAAGTCAGAAAACATCCTGATAATTTTCTATTCGATAAAAACCGCGTAGAACCAATTCCGACCGGAAGAAAATTCGTAGAATACAGTCAAATCGTGTAGAATAATCATATCTATAACACTCTAAAAGTTGCGCGGTGAAAGTCGTATCAATCTCAAATCGGGTCAATTATTCGACTACAAAAATATAAATCCGGACATATCTCGATAAAAATACAACATCTTTGAAAACAGAAACAGGATTCGGAGTCCTTACAACGAGACAAACAAATCTTCTAACAGCGTCGTCGGACGAAAAGCGCTCCACGGGCTCCAAAACCAAGCTTTTCTCTTTTTCCTTTTCTCTTTCTCTCTCCTCAGATATTTCTTTCTCTTCAAAATATCTGATTTCTATATATATCCAGACTGATCGTCCTGGACGATCGAGCTTCGTACCAGACGATCCATGAAGAGAAGAATTTCGTCCAGACGAAAAATTACATATCGTCCCTGGCGAAGGGTTCTCTGACTTATTTTCGTCCAGACGATCCTGATTTCGTCCAGACGAACCATACAGCCAAACATGATTTTTCTACACAACCTGAACCGATCGTCCCGGACGATCCAACTTCGTCCAGACGAACCTGAAGCAAAAGCTGATATTACATATCTTCTCTAATCCTGACAATTGGTAATGTTTTATGAAGACAAATAAGGAACCATAACCAAGACTCATTACATTAAGTCTCAACAATTGCGAAAGCCAAGGGGAATAGTCCATTGTTCGCATCCATATCAGCTGCGCTGAGTAAGGTTTCTTTATATTTACCAAGCAAAAATGTGTCATGTAGGCTTAGAAGTGGTCTGCAATACCTCTGCCCAGTAATTGAGGGTCCAAAAGCTAAAAAATAAATCTTTGAAATTGATGTGTTGTTAGAGTGAATTGGATACACTATAATTGGAATAGCAGAGGCAACATGCATCGTCTTCCAAAAATAAATTCACTATACTATAGAACTCCTCCAACTTCCTAATACAACTTTAATGGCCTTTCTCCTAGCATCTCATGCCTTCACGTAAGAAACATTAACATTAAATTTAGCTTTGATATGACTAATAATTTCTCTGGGTTTTTAGTCCATTTGTTGTCTAATAGCTAGTACAATGATGGAGCTGATAAATATAGAAGTGTATTGTCTATGACACATTGATAGAATTAGAGTATTGCATGCGTGATCATTCCATAATCTTGAAATCTTCCATGATGACCCTCCTAGATGCTTGCTTGAGCAGGCATGCAAGTGTCATAAATACGGTCTATAAGGGGCGACATGGTGTACACAAGATACTGTTAACTTTTGCTTATTCAAATCTACGAATACATATTCCACATTGTTGAATATTGACAAATCACATGATGCAAATTGTAAGTCTTTCTTAGTTGCAAAGCACATCCTTCCACTAACTCCTCTGGAATATACAATTCTTCGCTTATTCTATTACTCATGCTAACATCATCAAAGTCAAACTCCGCATCCCACTCTTGAGTAGTGCAACATATGCTAGCAAAGTTATTATGACAAACCATCTATTCTTCTGCATTTATAGACCTTAGACAATTGCTTATAATCAGATTTTGCATGGTAGTATGATCTACTATGCCAGACAAATCTACATCAGATGAATATTCTTTTATATGGTCATCAAGCTCATCGTCAGAATTGCTACTCATTGACTCACAGTCTTCAACAACTGTTGGCATATGACCCCCACAACTTCCTCTCTTCATCAATGTTATGGCAAGATGATTTTGTTGACGGTGATGCAATACTTAAATGAAACTTCATCTCTCATGAATCTATCGAGCATAAGATCACTAAACATTAAAATTACAATATATAAAACAAGATTAACTGAACAACTAAAAAAATAAAAAATAGGTGGAACACTTACTTCATATGCTCATTGACATATGAAGTATCTGCATGACTTATTGGACAACCTTCAGGGATATCAACTAAGTTATAAGACTGCATCATACGAGTATTCATATTTTCAACAATCATCACCTTAGTGTCCAGCTTTTGAACTTCAACATACAAAATAAGTGCTTTAGATGCATGATCCAATACAATTTCACACACTTAATCATCATCAACATTTGATGCAATAAAATCATTTCTAACGGGATAACGACATATCAAATTTATCGTAATGCTTAACGGTTCATATTTAAGTGCTCAAAGGACTCATAACTTCAACTGCTCTAGATTACTATTTGTCAGGACTTTTATTGGACGAGTTTGACCTCTGACATATGTAGTTGAGAGCTGCTTATTCAGAATTAATTGATCGTTATACACGAGCATAATCGAGGCCAAAATTCCACTCATCTCTTCTAGTGCAAAACTTAGACCACAAAAAATATCACCTAAATTATAAAAATTAATTACCATATACAACCCATAATTAATTTAATTAAACATATTCGATATATCATAAATAGTATGAAAATTTAATAGAACTTATTAATATATAATTTATTCTTACTTAAGAGATAATAATGATAATATATACAAATAATTATTAAAAAAAAAACAGCACAAAGAAATTTAAAAAAAAATTTACTTCTCAAATATTTTTTTTAGTGAAAACAACATTTATGTACAAATAAATCCAGAAAAAAGAAGCAAAAGAAAAAAAAAAAGCATTTTTTCAAAATAGAAAATATTTTCTCTGAGTTCTTCCAAAACACTAAACTATATATACATCCAAAATAATTAGTTTTTTTTTTCAAATCAATCATAAAAAAATTGTCGCTATATTCCAAATATTAAACAGAAACTTAACAAAACTTATTAAAATGCAGAAAAAATATATACAACATCCATCAGTAAAACCTCAGCTGTTCTTAATTTATTTATAAGAGTTAGATCTCTACGTACAGTGATGTAAAAACATGGAACCTGTTCACTGTAGTTGCCACCTAATGAAGTACTCGTCAACTACACGTCGCAATATTGTATTATTGAATTTTACAATTTGTTCGGCCACCTACTGTCTAAAGAGGAAACACTGCTCATCTAACATCTCCAGCCGAGCATCAGCTCCATTAGACAACACAGCTCTCAAGGCCCTCTTTTAGATTATTATTCCAACCACATGAGTTTTGTTATTTTAAAACCTCTTACATACTGACGCATGAGCTCTCTGCTGTCACCTTGTCTTGACCGAAATATATGAAGACTATTGGCTTTTATAACACATTTCATAAATATTTTAAGATTACAATTTATTTTCACATTCTTTATATATTGTAGCATAAGACTTTTATATACTTCGTTTTAGAGGAGAGATTATTACGTGTAGAGTCTAGACTAGAGAGCTGTCTGGATTTTGTGAGTGTGCACAGTAAAAGTACAGTGTGCATAGTAATTACATTTTTATTGTACATACTCACAGAATTCAACCCAATTCTGATCCAGATTCCGCAGGTAATAATCTCTCTCTTTTGATGTTTTCGGCTATCGCTGGAATCTCCAAATTACGCAGCAAGCTACATCCCTCAATAGATATTAATTACTTTGACATATCATATTGTTTGTTCAAGAAAATGCCTCATTTCTAGCACTTCTAAGGTTTCGTTTGGGACGGCTTTCTTTCTGCTTCGTAAAGCAGCTTCCTAGTACAAAATTTTTAATTTTTGTACTAGGAAGCTGCTTTACGAAGCAGAAAGAAAGCTGCCCCAAACGAAGCCTAAATTTCTCCAATATAATGGCATATCGTATGTATTACTTTTTCATTCTAGTAAATCCTAAAAGCTATAGATCAATGTACGTGATCAGTATTAAACAAATATAATATAGTTAACTAAATTAAGTTTGGTCATCTCTAGCTGAGATTATCAAAACGCATTCAGGTTGCAACACTAGGTATCTTATGAGGATGTTCGATCCATTTTACAGTGCCACAAATAGGCTTTCCTCTCATGGAAGGACCTCATTTGTAATAAACAATAAACATTAGTGAACCCAATTCAACTTGGTCAGACCTCGTGATTTTTCTCCTTTTCAGAATTTTCACGTAAAAACCCTTGTATCTCTTATGAATCTTACACCAATCTCTTTTTGTATGTATATGTACTAGATCTTTGTTCAAAACTAAGACATTAAGTCATTTATCTCTCAACTACCGCAAATGTTCCAAGACGCAACAATTATGCCTTATATTATCATCAAAATTATAATGATAATTTCGTCACACGACAACTTTCAAGCATGTCTTTAAGAAAAATAAATATATAGTATGGATAATTTATAAATTATGAATATTATAAGGCATATAGCAATAAATTACCTTTGTTGCGTCCTGGAGTACGGCAGTAGACAAATATAAAGCTTAACATCTTAGCATTGTACGAAGATCCAACACATGCACAAGCAGATAAGAGAGAGGGTGTAGTGTTTAAAAGAGACACCAAAGTTTTGACGTGGAAACCCCTGAAAATTGGGGAAAACCACGAGGCCTGGCCCAATTTGAATGAATCCAATAGTATTTGTAGTCGATTACAAATAAGGCCCTTCCTTGGGAGAAGGCCTTGACTTGATGTCATAAATGTACATCATATAGAGTGCATTATATGGTTGGAGTTACAATAATCAACATAAACATATTTATTTGGCCGGCATGACCATAGTTGAAGAGGTCAAAAAGATCGTAGTAGGCAGGAGACTGGGGTTAAAAAGACTATTTTTTAGCGATGGAGGTCAGAAGGGCTGTAGTAGGCGATGGAGGTTAGAAGGACCATAGTTTGGAAGGAGACATGAGTTCAAAAGATCGTAGTTCGCAGGAGACTAGGGTCAGAAAGATCATTCTCTGACGATGGAGATCGAAAAGAAAGACCATAGTAGGAGATCGAGGTCAGAATGACTGTAGTCGACAAGAGATTGGGGGTCAGAAAGACCGTAGTAGTAGAGTGATACTCTGGTAGAACTCTAGGCATTAGGTGGTGGCTCGGCAAAAGTCCAAGCCTCACATGGTGGTCTGGCAGAAGTTCGGGCTTCAAGTGATGGTCCAAAGAAGCTCAGGGCCTCAGGTGGTGGTCCGATGGAGCTTAGGGCCTTAAGTAGAGATCCGACGGAGCTCAAAGCCTCAAGTGCTGCTCCGACGGAGCTCAGGGCCTCAAGTGGTAGTCCGGTAGAACTAAGGGCTTCAGATGGTGGTCCGATGGAGCTTAGGGACTCAAGTGGTGGTCTGGTAGATCTTAGGGCTTCAAGTGGTGGTCCGGCGGAACTCAGGGTCTTAAGTGGTGGTCCAACAGAACTCCGGGCATCAGGCGGTGGTCCAACGGAGCTTAGAGCCTCAAGTGGTGGTCCGTCGGAGCTCAGGGCCTCAAGTGGTGGTTCGACAGAGCTCAGAGCCTCAAGTGGTGGTCGGCAGAGCCTAGGGCCTCAAGTGGTGGTCCGGCGGAGCTCAGAGCCTCAAGTGGTAGTCCAACAGAACTTCAGGCATCATGTGGTGGTTCGGCGGAGCTCAGGGCCTCAAGTGGTGGTCCGGCAGAGCTGAGGGTCTCAAGTGGTGGTCTGACGGAACTCAAGGCCTCAAGTGGTTGTCCGTCAGAACTTAGAGCCTTAAGCGGTGGCCCGGCAGAACTTCGTGCGTAAGATGGTGGTCCGGCGGAGCTCAGGACCTCAAGTGGTAGTCTGACGAAGCTCAGGGCCTCAAGTGGTGGTCCGGTGGAACTCAAGGCTTTAAGTAATGGTCAAGTAGAAGTCCGAGCCTAAGGTGGTTCGGCGGAGCTCAAAGCCTTAAGTGGTAGTCTGGCAGAACTCCAGACAATGGTCGACGAGGAGCGATGAGGCAAGAGCGATCTCCGGTCTCTCTCTTGCTCTCTTGCTTAGAGCCCCCTTTCAAGAGGGAGGAGGGCTCTATTTATAGATTTCCTAGAGTGGCATGACCCGTAAATAGGAGGAGGATCAAGGGTAAATGTGGAGTGGTTTGGATGGACGGCCGGATTGATGTTGAGTCTCTTGATTGTGAACCATTCAATAGGAATTTGAAGGTCTTAATGATGTCAGATTTATGTGATCATGGGCTCGTTGGATTTATCTCGTCGACCCGCTCGATTCGACTATATGCATGTCACATTTGGAAACCGTTTTATAATCCAAATTGTGGTTCGAACCTTTCAACAACACTTTGGGTCCTTGATTTGGAATCATTTGGGCTCGGATTGAGTTGAATTTGGTGTCGTTGGGTTCGTATTTCAGAGATGTTCAGTTCGACTATAAGTTTACTAAAATCAGAGTTCGGATGGTCCCAATTTTAATTTCAGAAGTTTCCAACTTGAGTTTGCCAGATTTATGTCCGATCAAGATAATTTTTTGATGATGTATCAACCTTATAAGCAAATTTAAAAACTCAAGAGGCTGAAAAGTAAAATCCCACGTTAGAGAACTTGCACCATTTACTAATGTTTCGTATTCACGCTATCACGAAGCAACCTATGGAAGCTATGGCACCTGACCGGTTAAGCCCGCTCATTCGCCTTCTTTTGTAAGGTATACGAATTACCTAATTGGTTCGCCAACTACATTTGCGTGTGAATATTATATTTAAATATTTAATTTATTTTAAACAGTTATAATAAAAAAATAATTAGGCATGAATAATTTAAAGTTATTTTAATATATAAAAATCAATTAAAATTGAATCAGGTTTTTCCGTATATATTTTTTCTAGATAGAGTACAATCATTGTAGTGCTTCGGATACTATATTCATAATTTATAGACATAAATAATTTATTTTAATAATACTTTTATTTTCTTATAATAATTGTTTATGATAATACACAATAAAACAGTTATTAAATTTTCTCTCTCCCTCTATTTCTTTCTCGTTTTTGAGTAATTGAATATCAAATTTTTTAGCTATAGTTTGAACATTATAATTTTTTTAAATTTAAATAAGATACTTCAATAAAATATTTATGGAATTAATATTCTCAAATGATTGATAAATCATAAAAAATCACCTTAATCAAGCACGAATCTCAAAGAATATTTGATTTGACAACTTACAAAATTAAATTAGATGCCACATGAACTCCAATTTCAACGAACTTATAGTCAAATTTAATGTTTCAGTGAGGCGAACCTAACGACACCAAAATCGATCTAATTCAGGCACTAATGGGCTCAAATGAATAGCTTAAAGTCTATTTTGAAGCTCCAAAATATTAATTGAATGATTAAATGATATACAAATATAATATGCTTATAGTCGAATCAAGCAGCTCAACGAGACAATTCCAACAAGCCCATTGACTACGGTCCCTCCATCGTCCGACTACATTCCCTCCATTACCTGTCGACTACGATCTCTCCAACTAACGTTGCTTGTCGACTATGGTTCCTTTGACCTCCATATCCCATTGAATACGGTCCTTCTGACCTTTATCACAAGATAACGATCCCCTCAACCTTAATTGTCCGATTACAGTCATTTCGACCTCCACAGCCCGACTATAGTCCCTCTATACACCATCGCCCGTAAACTACGGTCCCTCTAATCTTTGTTGCCTGTCAACTAAAATCCCTTTGACCTCCTCCTAATTATAATCTATATAAAAACTTTCACTCGTCGACTCTATCACCCCACAACTCTCCCATAGACCTCAGTTGCCCAACTACGATTGCTCTTGCCTTTGTCACTCAATCACGGTCCCTCCGACCACCGTCACATATCAATTATGGTCCCTCCGACCTTTGTTGGCTACCAACTAGGTCCCTCCGACCAATAATGCCCGCTGACTATTGTCCCTTAGACATCTATCACCCGTCGACTATGGTCATTCTGACCTTTGTTACCGGACGTGACACGCCTAATAATCTAAAGTAAAAGAATTTCTTTTATGCTTTTTTCTTTTTCTTGCTATTATCTTTTCAACCTCTTTCTATTCATTTATCAACTAGATCAATAAACATCCAAATATGATTAATTGCATTAAATAAAAATAAATAGTGAAAAATGTAATTCACATTTAATATAATCAATATTCACATGCTATATCGAGTCTAAAATCATATTTTCAATAGCCTTCGTAAGTTACTAGAAATATCCATAAATCAGAAAAACAAAAATAAACTAAACTAGCTGTGTGAAAAGAAAACTATATATACTATAGCCTCAAGCTGCAGGCTCATTATATTTACTTGAAATCATGTAAAAACACACTATGAGCATAAAAATTAGCAAATAACTAAAATCCTATAACTAAAAATCAATGTAATAAACAGAAAAATAATATGCTACAGATCATATAAAGAAATCTACGCATCAATACCTAATGTTCAATTGTAACGCATCACATCTTAGTCTATTCCATCATTGGTCATACTAACAATAGACAATGATCAATAATAATAGCCATATCAATAACAGAAATCAATAATGTTAAGCGATATCCATATCCATACGAGTATCCGTAATAATATCATTAATAGTAGTATGCTATAGTAGTAGTAATCAATAGCAGTGTTCTTACGGCGTCAGTACAATGTTAATACAGTGCCAATATCAGTGTTAATATTAGTAATCATATCAATAACCATTGGTAACAATGACTAGTGTCATTAATTCTTATCAATATTGATAATCATTATTCTTTCAAATATTTAATTGAGGTATCTTATATCTTATCCTCTTCTCCACTTATAACTCCCAATCTCTTTTCTCTTATGACTCTCAATCAATAAACTTTTTATAACTCCCTTTGAATCATGTGATAGTCACACCAACTATTTATAACTCCTAATTATTCTCCAACTCTTTATAACTCCCATCCACTGACTCCTTTTAAAGGACCACATGGAACTTGAGGATATCCCATGAGGTTATGATATCATATATATGATATCAATTAGTATATCCCTTCTATGAGCTCAGTATCAGCACAATACTATATGTATACATATTATGTGCCGATCACCAATATCAATTTATAGGTAAATCTATCTTTATCATTCTATCAATCTTATTCAATCAATTTCAATCGTAGAATTCACTTTATCTTGTAAATATGTATATACTGACATTATTATTTGTAATATAACAATATTGGTAATACTCTTATCATGTATTAGATATTATCATTATTATTTGTACTCATATCATTGATATAATATCAATCAATACATCATTATATCATATCAATCAATATCATTTCAGCACATTTTCATACATATTAATCACTTTAATTATTTCATCCCATACCACATTTTAGTATTATCATATTAAATTATAGTATGTTACTTTTCAACCCATTTTACCCCAAAATTTTTATATGTATACATATTGAACTAGTTAAAATATAATAAAATTATATCATATTGTTCATAATGATCAAATATATAACATCTAAAAAGTTATATAGTTAAAGCTTATGAAATTAGGAGATTATGCAGTTTAGCAGATTTAGAAGAGATAAATCTATAAATTCAAAATTATCTAAGACATAAATAAGATGATAGTTACTTACAATGAATATAATAATTTATGTAAAAGTACCAACGGACAAAAATCATCGAAAGACCCTTCTCTCTCTTCTTATCTCTCCTCTCCCCCCTTATCCTTTAATTTTTTCATGGCCAGGCAAGTGAGAGTGGGGGTGAGTTGAGGGATGACAATAACATATAATTAAAAATATATAAAAAATATTATTAGTGGGCTAACACTGTACTTCTCAGACCCAGCATCACAGCTCTTAGACCCATCGCCGCAATCAAACCGAACGCAACTGCGCTCAGACCCAGTGTTGTAGCGGTGCATGTCAATTTCAGAGTTACTATAGAACCGAGACACAAGCGACACAACATCATTTTTTGTCAGAACTGTGCTCTCATGTATAGTGCCGCAGTGCTACGGCTACCTAGCAAAGTGCCATAATTTTTATTTAATTTTTTTAAATAAACAAATACTCAATTTTACATAACATAATGATTTGATTAAAATATTAGTATGGTTTAAGTGTTTTTGGTTCATGCTTGTCTACAAATAATTAGATGATTTTATTTTATTTTTTTAAATTCATGGGCCGGAAACAAGATTTATTGGTAATATTTGAATGCGACAAATTTTGTTATGAACATGTCAACATAGCAATAAAAGTCTATTTGGGACGATTTTACTTTTTTTATAAAGGTGGTTATAAAATTATTGTTGGAAAAATAAATTTTTTGAAAACTATTGTAAGATAGCTCTCTAGCACTAAAATGATTTGATAATAGCGAAAAAATAAATATCTAAATAAAAATTATAATTACGATCTAAAAGCAAAATAATAAGAAATTTATCCTAAATAAACCCTAATTAAAAATAAAAAATTCTATTCAAATATTTTCATACATTATTATTGAAATAAAATTAATTTCACACATATCTATTTAATTTTAAAAGATAAATATACATTGAATTGTTTTATCTAATAATTTAATTATATTAAAATATATAATAAAATTAGTCTCAATACAAACACAAAACTCATAGGGATACCCTTTAAATTTTTTTCCCAAGCAATATTTAGTCAGAAAATCTCTCTTACGAGTTACGAGTCAACTTTCTCAATATTCGAATATAATACAGTGTTACTTATCGAAGACTTGAGACTGAGTATTTGTTACTCTTGCTTCTCTTCACTTTTATCATACGCGCAGGAATTTGGAAGTTTCCCTGTGAAGTTCCTGTGAAGGGGGAGGGCGAAAGACCTTCCTTCCTCCGGCTGCTGTTTCTCTTTCTTCCCGGAGAGGGGTTTCAGGCTTCCTCAAAGTCAGGTATGCTTCTTTTTAATTTCGTGGCTTGAAACCTTCTTGAGGCATCGATATCTTTCTCATGTCTTCCCTGCCAACTTTTGTTTGGGAGAATCGATTATTAAGTTTATTTATTGTATTGATCTTTTTCTGGTGCCATTTCTTTCTTCGCCGGTGCTTGGTGCTCAAAATATAAGTATAAGACTCTGTCTTCCATTGCCCCCTCTCTTTTTAATCAGTCTTCGTTTCTGTTGAAGTAAACACGTTCTGATGCTTAGACTGTTTGTTTCTTAGCCGTTGTCCGTCCGAAGTCATGTTCACTTGTAGTGGTTCTACAGTTCTGATAAATTTGAACTTTTTGCGTTTGTACTACGCAGAACCGTAAAAATACGATTTCATGTTTTTAATTTTTGACTTGTGACCTTTTCCCTTATCATAAATCACATTCCGACGAAGTGATTGACATAGAAAGCGAAGAGGAAGTTGTCTTCTTTGCAAGGGTATATTTTAATCTTCGACGAAGGTCTTTAGCCTGCATATTTAAGCTGTTCTTTGATTATTGCGGCAGGCTTGCAATATCGACATTATGTTCAGTATAGTATGGTAACTATTCAACTGTGGGGAACCGTTCATGGCTCTGCTTTTGGGTCTCAGCAAGTGCGGTTCTTTATTTATGTTTTTTATGGACATCCCGTTTGTGCAAAGGCGCCTTTTTTTTTTTTTTAATTGTTCAAACTTGTGTAACGGAGTATTATTTCTGGAGGTCCCTTACCCAAGGCAGGTTTGGATTAAAATCCTTTGGATTGATGACGCCTGGTTTCCGAAGAGACTTTGGTTTTTCACCTTTTGAACTTGCTGAAAGGAATACGATTTCATTAGGTGCCAACTAATCAGGGGAATTTCATCCCTTTGCCTATTGATCCGTTGCAAGTACTGCACGGGATTTTTGTTTGTTTATTAATGACACGCTGTTTCTGAAAGGGCTTTTTTTGTCAACGTTTAAAGAAGGATTTCAGGAGGTGCCTTCTAGATGTATATGAGACAGATCATGTTTCTTTGTCAACGTTTATAGTCTATTTTCCCATAAGAAAGAGGATTTGCACTTGATAAGGTGCAGGAAGCGATTATGGAGAAAGTTTGATGGAATAGAGGACTCAAAAATGCCTCAGGTACCGTTGAGCATAGGAGTACTCGGTTGCACTAGAGGAAGAAAGTTGATTAAATAGAAGCCACAAGACCTAGTCTCAGGAGGACTTAGTTTCATCCATATGAGGAAGCAATCAATGCGAAAATCACATGGGGAAGCCACACTCCTTCATATAGAGTCATAGATAGATGAGTTATAAGAAATAGCCATAGGGAATCTTCTGGAATTTTCTCAACATCCATATGATAGAGCTCCAAGCAAGAATCTAAGTACAAATCAAACTTTTTATGACAGGTTGACATTTTAAGCAGGTACGTAAAGGCTATGAATAAAGTTAAAAAATAAACTAAAAATAAGAAATATTTAAATAATAGTTCAACTTTCATGATAATCTACTTAGCACAAACATACTTTGTTTTTGATGGCTGTAAATTAAGATTCATATTAAATCTACCCTTCCTAGGAAAATTTGGCACTAATAACTTGATAAATTGATATTCATCAAGCAAATTTAGGCATAAATGTTGCAAGCTATAAATATATCTATGAGTAATCACTTTTCGCCAGTGCACAAGTTACCTTTGACGACCACCATTAGTAGTGGACATGATTTCATCAACTTTTGAAGTAAGAGTAGAATGTTTGTTTATAAATTATTGGATGATATGTTTTCTAAAGGAGGTGAAAAAAGAAATTACTGAAGACATTGGTTAATGATTCATGATGTAAAGTTTGATCAAATATATTAAAAATTGGACTAAGATAAAAATTTTCATGGATTTTTAACTTGTAAGCATTTGTCCTTATTTGTTTATATGATTTTATGTGGTTCAGTTTTTATAGTGATTTCTTGGAGGTTTTTGTTGGAAATCTTTCAAGGTTTAGAGGGACCATTACTTTATCACAAGGTTTGAATTCCACATGTTTTGACCAAAACTTATTCTTTTAGTCATTCAACTACTACAATTTGCATTTTAGGAAGAGAGGGAACCTAATGAAATTTAAAAATTTGAATTTATGTATGTTTATGCATTGTAACACACACTTCTACATTTTATGCATATTTCTCCCATTTAATCCCACCTAATGAGGCTCATTGTTTTCTTTAGAGCATGAAATATACGGTTCGCCAGGGGCGGATCCCGCTTCTTTTTTTAGGGTGGGCAAAAAAAAATTTTTTTGTAGGGGATGGGCAAAAATGATTAGGATTGATAAAATTATGGAAAAAAAAATTTTTGAGAGGGGGCAAAATGCTCAAAATACCCAAAATATTCCAAAAAATACCCTCTAAAATTAAAAAAAAAGAAATTTGAGGGTGGGCATTTGCCCCCCCTCACTTATATGGGGATCCGCCCATGCGGTTCGCCACATCTCTACTTGGAGAAGCTTGCCATCTCACGGGCACCCCATTGTTTGTCATGTTGCCACTAGGAGTAGGCTCACCATCTTTGGCATTTGACGGAGGAAGTCGTCCATTTGATGCATCGTTTTAAGGAGTATGTTGCTATTGAGTTCATTATAGAAAGGAAACCTGCTTCATCGCTAGGAGGATATGGGTTGATATGATTATTGAAAATATATGTTTGTGAAATTTTTTACTCATAAATTGAGCCTAGATACTTTTTATGTTTACCCGGTTATTTTAACATTCCATAGCCTATATAGATCTGGGTTTTATTTGACTTGATCTATTTGAGTCTAGTTATTCATAAATAGAATTGGTTTCTGAATGGTTTCAGTTTGGTTTTTTGAAAGGATATAATAGGTATTTTTGATATTTCTTTTAGGAGGAAAGTGATGGAAAGAAAAAAAAGAGTAGAGAATAAATTTGGATTCTAGAAAGTAGTAAAAGGAAATGTTGGTCAACACATAGATGTCTAGTTATTTTGCCGTAAAATATAACTTGGTAAATGTGACACTTAAATTGTTTTATTAGAAGGGAATATAATTGTGCATTTTAAAATAAGTGAATCTTTATGATGCCAAGATAGATTTATTTTTTTTAAAAAGTTTGTAGCAGTCCTAACATGAAATTCATACTAAAATTTATAAGGAATATGTAAAAAGGTATATCAAGCAATATTAATTTTTTTTACCGTAGTTGTTCAGCTTTGCATTTTGTTATTATTTTGGCTATTATTTTAAACTTGGCCAATAATATTTATCTTCTGTAATAGTGATACTTTTTCTAGCATCCTAGCTACTTTATAAATGATTTGTCCAATTTAAGCTCACTCTCACTCTGTTGAGCTTTTGTTTCAGGGTAGGAGACTTTGGCCACTACTATTTGGAAGATTATTCTGTCTTAGAAATCAAAATATAGGATGTTGGCTTCCTGTTCTTAGTTGTATTTGTCTTTCTGTTTATTTTGCAGGTCTAGTTTTTTTATATGGCTTATTCAGATGATAATCACAGCACCAGATCACGACAAAATATTGAATTACCGGGAATATCTGCTCGCAGTGTATCAATGACCATTCCTCTCAATGCATCCTACGAAAGGGAGGAAGCTTTTATGTCTCATACTGGCCCATTGTATAGTCACAAAACATCTCAGTTCTCACCAATGAGCGGTCCTTTACATGGGAGCCAAACACCTCGACATACTTCTTTGGTTAAGTATGAAAGACATAACAGCAAATCACATGCTGTTATGCCAGAAGAAATGCATGAGAGATACTGGTTAGATGGCCGCGATGCTCAAAGCAATGAGCATTTATGGATGTCAGGACCTTTGGCAGTGTGCAATAATGCTGACTGTATCGATTGTCCTGCAGCTTACAAAACCAGAAGGGGTTACTATAGAGCTTCTGGTTCACTTGAGACCAAGGTTTTTTGGTTCAATCGTTAGATTATTGTCATTTGCTTAAAGTTATCCAAAATATTTTGCCGGTTTCAAGAATTGATGGAACATTAGCTACTTTTTTTTTTTTCTGATTTTTCCCTTCATCATGCAATCACTATTATTTTGTTTTTTCTAGTTCTTTTCTAAACGACTTCCTGTTTTCCATTAGAACTTTTTTCATATTATTCATTGAAATTATAGCACTTTGCTTGCTATTGCTGTCCTACTGATGTGCAAGTGCGTTATTTGACTGGAGCTACTTTAGTTGTTAGTTACTTTGCGTTTTTTTTTCTATCTTATAGAACACATCATGTAGTTCCTTTATTTTTTTGTGGCAGAAAAATAAAGATAAAAACAAATTTGCACATGCATGAGATTGTCTTTCTCAAGGAGTGATTACAGACCATCTTGTTGAAGGATGGAAATAATTATTGAGCCCCATTTAATTCCTGATAGATCAATTTTCTTATTGTGCATTGGTGTAGAATCCCTCATCTTGTTTCAATTTTGTGTATGCGAAATTTTTTTTCAGTTAGTATAAGCATCAAATATTTCATGCATTAGTTAAGCTACAATTATTTGCTCTTTTTTCATTGCACTTGTATATGATCCAATACTCCAATCTATTATTGGGTCCTCCATTTGAGCTTCAATTTCACTTCTTTATTTTTCTTCTGCTCTTTTTCTTTACATAAAGTTGCCTTTTAATTTTTCGTTATTTTCTCTTTCTTTTTCTATATTGTATTGTTTTTCTTTACATAAAGTTACTTTTTCATTTTTCTTTCTTTTCTCTTTCTTTTGCTTTATTGTATTTTTTTTGTTAATTTAATGACCTTTCTTTGTTAGATTTAGATGAGAATTTGACTATTAATAGAACACAATAGAGAAAAAAGATTCATGTAGCCGACCCCACATAGTTGGATAAAGGCTTGTTGTTATTGTTGTTGTTGAGGTATCAGCTGTTGTTATTGTCCATGGCTCTGACTTCTTTTGATTTTTCTGTGTAGCTTCATAACATCCTTTATGGGGATGCTGAAGGTTGGTCAAGGAGATCAATTGCATTTCTAAATTCGTATTTTCCAATTATGAATCCCCATACCAAGGTTGTCCAGCAGTGGAACAAATTCTTTGTTATATCGTGCTTGGTTGCAATATTTGTTGATCCATTATTTTTCTTCCTTTTATCAGCACGGCAGGTAACGCTTCATTTGTGTCTTGTCTTTCCAAGCTTCTATGGAGTATTTGAATTCTTTATTTTGAACTATGAAGTAGTTATTCTAGTCATTTCTCATCTACTCTAGCATTATTCATAATCAAGTGGTTCCTTGATATCGGAAGATTCTTATAGAGGTAGATATATTTTGATGCTCATATATATATGCTGTTTCAAATGTTCTAGATGAACTTTCATAGAAAGCTACACATGGAATTTATAGTTTCATACCTTATAGTTGGAGTGGGTTTTGAACATTTTATGTACTTTTGATTGGTTTGCTGTTTTGTTTTCATTTTTTATATTTGAAAACATATTGGCCTCTTGATTATAGATTGTTTATATCATAGAGCTAAGTCAATTGTGACATGTTAAGCGCAACACACTGGCATTGATCATTTATACATTGCAGGAGGAATTATTATGAGCGACTCACTATTTCTGGGTTGTTTGTGAAAGCATTATATGATTATTTCGAAGATATAACTGTTTTCTTGGTTTGCGAACTGCAGATCAGTTATTTTGAAGGGTTTTTGTTTACCTTGACATGAGCTTATTACACGTTTAGGAAGCCATAATAATTGTTGGGCATGCTATCAACATTTCTCTTCAATAATTTCTCCATTCATGTTTATCATGGAATTAAAGCAAGGTTCAATTCACTTCTATTGTTGGCCCAGCCATCTTCATCGTCACTTTCAGTACCATTGCAATTACTGATCGAGCAAGGTTCAAGTGAATGTAGAAGCTGTTAATCTTCATTTTGCAGTTACTGATCATAAGTTACTGACAAATTTGATGTTCTCCCTTTCAGAAGTTGATAGGGTATTTTATTTAATTTTGATTTAATGTTCAACTTATTCATAATATAACAAGCTATATTAACCGCTTCAGTCCAAAAATATTTTGGAAGTGAGTATTCTGCCAATATGGCTCTAGCGGCTTCAATTAATGTTCTGTTCTTTATTTCTACTATCCCATCCTACTACCTCATGTTCTCTGTCATTTTCACGTCATACCTCATGTTCTCTGTCATTTTCAAGTCACCTCAATTGAGAAGCGCTGCCAGATGATCGTTATCATTGCTTCTTGCTGTTACTCCCACCTCCACTGGTTAGTGCTAAGTGATTCCACTTCTATTGGTACACTGGTTTGCTGTTTCTACTTTTGCTGGTTGATGTTGCCACCTCAACTGTTATAAACCATGACACTACTGGGTTGCTTTTGTTGCCACTGATCGCTTCCCTCTCACTGCGTACTTCTTCTAGCTGCTGTTTCTGCTGCTTGATTAGTCATATTTTCTGTGGTCTTTTCACCACAAAAGTACCACAAATCTCTGATATGCGACCATTTGTTGCTGCGATCAGGCGGAACCAGCCTTTCATTTTAGCGAGTGGGAGGGGGGGGGGGGGCGCAAATTTTCATATAAATGGACTAATATTTTAAAATATAAAATGAAGACATAATTCAAAATAAAATCTTGTATTTCAGTATGATATATGATTTGAAAATTAGTACAAGCTTATTAATCTGTTTTGCATTTTTTGATAATATTATATTACAACTTCATCGAGAATCAAATCGAACACATTTTTTTCAATATAAGATACCAGACAATCGTTGAGCCAATCATCACGCATCCTACTATGCAATCGATGTTTGATAATCTTCATCGCAGAAAATGCTTTCTTCACTGTAATAGTAGCAACTGGTAAAATTAATGCTAAAGTGACAAGTCTGTAAACTAGATGATACACACCATCCTTCTTGACTTAACAATTTACTTTGCAAGATCAACAATACTGTTTAGAGAGGAGAATTCATGACTGGTAAAGTTAATGCTAAAATAATACGTCTGTAAATTAGAGAACACATCATTCTTCTTGACTTAACAATTTGCTTTACAAGATCAACAATACTGTTTAAATAGGAGAATTCATCACTTGCACACTATGTTGAAAAGTGTGAAAATTACTTTTAAGTTCAAACTATCATCACATTGCATGTATGCGATAGGATAAGTAATGCTCTTGCTTTTTTTTAATAAAAAAGACGAAATGAAAAAAAAAGAAGATAGGGACAAAATAAATAAAAATAAATACAAATAGAAGAAGTAATGAAAATCAAATTGAAATTACATTAAATTTTATGAGCAATCTCTTGCTATCTCTCACTCATATCAAGGGAGACTACCTTCTTTTTTCTCACTTGAAAATAGTATAACAACAATAACAACAACATCAAGCCTTTGTCCCACTATGTGGGGTCGACGACATGAATCCTTTTTCACCATTGTGTTCAGTTAAAAGTCAAATTCTCATTTAAATCTAATAAAGAAAGATCATTTCTAATATTTTCTAAACAAGTCTTTTTATGTCTACCTCTACCTTTCTTAATATAAGTTGAATCTAATACCTCAACTTTCCTAACTAGGTCATCGGAAGGCCTCCGTTTAGTGTGACCAAACCATCTAAGGCGACTCTCTTTAATCTTATCTTCCACTGGAGCTACTTCAACCTTTTCACGTATATGCTCATTTCGTATCCTATCTTTAAGGGTCAAGCCACTCATCCACCTAAGTATCCTCATCTCTACAACACTTAACTTAGTATTATGCTTCTCTTTTAATGGCCAACATTCGGCACCATAAAACATTGCATGTCTCACCACTATCTTATAGAATTGTCATAAAAAAAGATCATCGATTAGCTAAATACTCAATGAGTTAAATAATTCTAATATAAATTTCTAACATACAAGAAAGAAATAATAATAAGTTTGCTAGTCTTTTTAACTAATATAAGCACTTTTGATTATGGAATTAGCTAGCTTAGCTCGGAGATAAATTTTAAAGAAAGATTTGTTTTTATACTTAAATAAAAAAAAATAAATTTAAGGAGCACGAGCATCTCTACTAAAATGAAGTGGATTTATAAATCGTAAAATCATGAAGTGCACTATACTTGTCGAGTACTTATATGAAAATTTTTGTCACTTTTATTTTATTTTCATTATTATTAATTAATTTCTTAGAAATGTTATATAATGCATATAGGCTTTAGGCATATTGATATCACTGGTCATTGATAAAGTTTGAACAATCAAATTTAATAAGTATCAATGGCCTCTAGATCTCAAGGTCAAACCTTATAGTAGAAATTTTTAGTATCAGAGTCAGGAATTATCTTTTTTTCTATTGAGGCTCATCTCTTCAGAATTTTTGCCTTTTCTATGCAGGTCATGATAGTCTGCTAACCTATATCACAAGGTGTTGCATTTCATTGGCTTCTTTCTATTTAATATCATTATCATCGACATTTAAATTGCTTAGCAATGATAATCACATGTTGTCAATCAATTTGTTCAACTTTTTTCATTAGCTCCCTCTTCTCTCTCTCTCTCTCTCTCTCTCTCTCTCTCTCTATATATATATATATATATATCTCATTTTTAAAAAATAGAAATTGAAAAATAAAAAAAGAAAAAAAAAAGAAAAAATTGAGATGAAAAAAAGAAGATAAAAATATTTGCAAAAAAAAAAATCTAGAAAAAATTTTGGTGTGTTCGTTCTCACAAGTTAGTTGTTGCTTTACTTTCAGCAAAATCCTCATGTAGAAAAATACAAAATGCAGCAACTCAAAACTCTTAAAATCTTGAGTGTAATGTCTTTCACACAATATAGGTGATGCTCATGACATAATAGTTAAGGCTTGTGTGCACCTTTTTTAGCACTATGAGGAAATTCATATTTGAGCATTCATGTGAGTTACTTAAATATGATTGGGAAATATTTCAAATTTTGAATAGTTACATGAAGACATATGTAAACCTTTTTTACCTTGGTGAGATTGAAGATCCTTCGGTCAAGGTGCCTTATGACGCTGATCATTCACTTTTTTTTTTGTTTGGTGGGTAGGTCTATACTCTTTGTTAATGTCTCTTATGCGAGGGAGATTTTTGGAGGTTCTGAAATTCAGACTAATACTTATAAGGAATAGGGTATACAAGATCATTTTTGAACAAAATACAACCAAATAAAAAAAAATTAAGTTAAGAACAACATTTGAACATCCTAAATGTCGTATAAGTAGGTTTGAACCTATTTAGAGAGGACTTCATTACTCATGAATGAACTGAAAAAAGCCACCTTAACTCCCACAAAATAATGTAAGCACACTAGTTAGAAAAGCCAAACAAGGAGAACAATGGGCAAAACTAAACCAAACTCGATTCAAATAGTAGCAATCATCTATAACATCCAAAATTCGACGAAAAAAACTAGAAGAGAAGTCAAAAGAAACAAAGAAAAAAAAAAACACTATCCTCAGACAACCGTCAGAGCAGGTTCCTCACATGCATTGAAATGTAGGTTAAGTAAAATAAATGCTTAGGGCTAGCAAACCGATGGTCCACCACAGCAAGATAGTCCAACCATCCAATCCAAACTCCTCCAGCAAATGCTCCCAAATCAGCTAACCAACACCACCAAAGCTCAAGAAGAAGGATACAAATGGAGTGGTACTTGCGGAGAGACGAAAGAGGTAAGAAGCCGAGAAGAAAGAGGAGAAGCTCGCAAGCTTTCCTAGAGGAGAAGGAGAATGGAACAAGCTCTCAAGCTTTTCCAAGAAGAACCCTCAGGTTTTAGCAACTTTGCTCTCAATAATCAACTTCCTCTCCCTCTCAAAATATCTCATATTTATAGGCAAGAGAGGAGAAACCAAACAGCCCCAAAAACTCTTCACATTCTAAATTAAATGAGGGAAATGATAAGCCAACAGCCACCTCACATCATTCCCCATATCTTCACAGGAAACAGAGCACCAAAGCCACGAAAAAACCCCCAACAGCCATGGGAAAGTAACCCAGCCTAGAACCCGAAGAGGCAGCCGCAGGAACCAAAGAGGCCCACACGGAACCGAGGAACCAAAGGCATAGGAAAACCACCCAGCACAGAAAACCAACAGTCAGCCGTGGGAACCAAGGGGCCAAAGGCACAGGAAGCTTCCCATCACAGAAACCCAAAAGCCAGCCACGGAAACCCATGGGACAAAGACACGGAAAACAGCCAACCAGCATAGGAACCCAAGGGACAAGCTTAGATTTTTAAGAAGAAAAGGGGAGGAGAAGGGACAAGACCACTCCATAATGAATCCAAATTATGAGCTTACCTTAGAAGATTAATGAGCTAGGTAGATCAATAAATTCCCCCCATTGAATGAACTAAACTTCAGCTCATCATTAATGAGCTAGCAACTTAGCAATTAAAGCTCAACTCCAATGAACCACCTCCTCCCAAGCAACACCATAAGCCCAAAACCGTGGACCATAAGCCAACCCGAGAACCAGCAGCAGCCAAGGACCAATCGAGCTAGCAAACCAAAGGTCTACCAAGCCCCAAGCACAACCTACCATGATCATTGGATGCCTTCCATCATTGGATAACTAAAAAATAAAAAAACTACATTAACATATTAATGTTCAATATTAAAATACAGAATATTTGATAGCATCACAAAACTTTCTCTATTATTCAGAACACTCAGAATGTGTGGTGAGTCGAGTGAACTCGAGTGAAAATGAACTAAATAGCTCTCCAATTTATAGGAGAAGAATAGATTCTTGTATGAGGCCCACCAAACTAAATATATTCATATAAAGATAAAATTTTGACATTTTTGAAATGTATAACACGATACAAACTTGCCTTCAACGCCACTAGATTTGGAGCAGATATACACAAGCGAAGAGAAGATGTTTTTTAATATTTTAAAATGAAAAATTGCGTGCGTATTTCAATGACAAACAATTGCACACTCACAACAACAACAACATCAAGCCTTTATCTCACTACGTGGGATCAGCTACATAAATCCTTTTTTTCCATTGTGTTATTTTAAGAGTTAAATTCTCATTTAAATTTAATAAAAAAAGATCATTTCTAATATTTTCTAGCCAAGTCTTTATAGGTCTACTTTTACCTCTCTTAACATAGGCCAAATCCAATACATATACTTGAGAAGTTGAATAAAAAATCACAATCTGAATATTTTTAAATCATGCATGCGTTATAATATAATCTTCAAACTTAAGTGTCACTACCTTGTGAATTGTATAGATTCCTTGCCAAGAGAGCAACTACCTTTAAAACCATGCCATTACCTCAAGAAGTATGCCCGAATCTTAAGTATGTAATCATATTGAGAAGTGTGAACTCGAGGATTCAAATATCTTGAAAAGTGTGTCGTTGTTTTAAAAACATTCAAGTGCACTGTGCAAGCGTGTTGAAGGCCATTCAAGCGTATTGAGATAAGTACATTGTACAAAACATCAAAAAGTGCAAGTGCAATCAAATTTACTCCTTTTCAAGAATCATGCAATTATTTAAAAAAAAGGGGAAATCATTTTGAAGCTTTACATAATCTCTCTTTTTTAAATTAAAAATTTCAGCATAAATGCATTATGCTTTCGAATGGGTTGCCTTATCTATCAGGTAGGTTTGTAATTATGGTTCGATAGATGTGAGATACGACATACGAGGTAGAGTAGACAAGGTCTATAATGTTGCAAATATTCAAATGAATTTAAACATGATAAATTAAGACTCTACAAGTGAGCACACATGGTCAGTAAGGTTTAAAATAATAAGCTGCAATAATCAAAATACTACTACGATGGGTGTGACCATTGCACATCATAATCAGAGAGGTTCATTTTCAAAAATTAAGTCTCAATTTAAATGCAAAATAATGTAAACAATTTAACCTCAATGATGTCTGTGTTGACAGAAAATTTTAACCGAAGAGGATTATAATACAAAACTCTCTTTTAGCTTAGGTTGGCTTTGATTTAGCCCCTTAGACATGTATTAACTCCAAATCTATAAGATCTTGTGGGCAATGCAATTCATGATTGCTGACAAGGATCTTTTTGTTAGGTTGTGTTAACTATCTTTTCTGACTAAGTAGATTAGGTTCTATGTCAATTTGATGACAAAATCGTAAGATCTTGATTGAGTTCGTCATTACTCTTCCACCACTTGCTTTGAATTTAAGGCAGTAAAATTTCTCCATATAAAGCCAACTTTTCTACTATTATACGCTGAGCACTTTGCATCTAACAACTACTCTTAATTGAAAGTTATCTCTTGTCATTTAGAGGGTTAGTTAACCACAGGCGCTTGAACCTATGAGAAACCTGAAATCAGATCATAAAGTCCTCACAATAAGTTACAAAATAAAAATAAGCCTTTTGTGAGTTACGAATAAGCCTACAAAATATAGTATTTAATAAAATTTTTTATCATTTTTGTGAGTTACGAAATTGGGTATAGAATTCTTAGGTCTTGTTGCGGACTAGAATATACGCGGAGGTAGAGTTAGAAAGTATTCGTCTTAGCGTTGTACGTATATTCAGGACACAAATAGAAGATAAAATAACACCAGGGATTTTTACGTGGAAAACCTTGGAAAGGGGAAAAACCACGGGGCCACATCCAGTTGAAAAAGTTACACTAGTGTTTGCTTGGAATACAAGAGACTGACTCGTCCTTAAAGTTTAGGACGATCATATTACAATAAATCTTTTTAGGATTGAAAATCAGTTACAACGTCGGGCAGAGTTCCGACATTGTTCTGATGTTGAGCAGAATTTCGGTATCGTTTGAAAGTCTGGCAGAATTCTGGCATCGGGAAGAATTCCGGCGTCACTTGGGAAGAATTCCGGCGTCACTCGGGCGCACGGCCAAATTTCGGCGTCACACGGGCGTCGGGTAGAACTTCGGCGGTGGTCGAGGAGTTATTCCCTCCTATCCTTCCCTTCTCTTCTTCTTGCTTCTAGCTTCTTGCTTCTAGCTTCTTGCTTGGGTCCTCTCTCAAGAGAAATGAGGGGTCTATTTATAGATTTTCGGGAGTGGCATGGCTCGTAAATATATGAGGGATCAGGGGCAAATATGGAGTGGTTCGGATGGACAGCCAATATTGAATCCTTCGATGATGGACCGTTCGTTAGACATTTGAAGGTTTTAATGATGTCGGAATTCGGCGATCTTGGGCTCGTTTGATTCATCTCGTCGAACCGCTCGATTCGACTATAAGCTCGTCATATTTGGGAACCGTTTGGTAACTCAAATTGCGGTTTAAACTTTCCAATAGTGCTTCGGGCGCTTGATTTGGACTCATTTGAGCTCAGATTGAGTTGAATTTGGTGTCGTTGGGTTCATATTTCCGAGACGATCAGATCAACTGTAAGTTTACTGAAATCGGAGTTTAGATGATCCCAAAATTAATTTTTGAAGTTGTCGTCTTGATTTTGCCTCGAGATTCGTGCTCGATCAAGATATTTTTTTTGATGATATATCAGGTCTTTATTTGAATTTTTTTACCTTTATAATATTTTGAATATTACACAAATTTGCACGTATAGATTCTTTTAATAAAAATAGATATAACTTGTCAGGATGGCATGATCCTTCGAGTTCATCTCGTAGTAAGGAGGATTTTGTAATTGTGCAGCTGGGACAGGATTACAATTTCATATTGAATGCCACCTAATGGGGTAATTCATTGGGGTGCTAGATAGTGTACATGTATGGCTGTATGGTCTGCTTTGTTCTTTATGGGCTTTCCTTGGAGTAAGTTAGGTTGTTTTGTTAAAACATTCACAGCTTTTGCTAATTTTCATCGTCTTTGAGTTATTCCGGATGATTCTTGTCCTATTAGAATCCAATCTTTATAATAACACAATTGATATTGATTAAGGTTTCATTTGGGATGGCTTTCTTCCTTCTTCTTAAAGCAGCTTTTTAGGACAAAAATAAAAAAAATTTGTACTAGAAAGCTACTTTAAAAAGCAGTAAGAAAGCTGTCCCAAACGAAGCCTAAGATTCTTGAAATTGTTTGATGCTTTGCTTTTGATTTTGCTTCTATAGTATTTATGTACTCTCATTATTATCAACTTCCTAACATTCAGAATTGTCTGTTAAGTCAAATTTTTCACCTTCCACAGGAACAGAAGTGCATAGTTTTCAATTGGTCCATAGCAAAAGCAATAACCGTTGTGAGAAGTGCTACTGATTTCATTTATTTTTTGCATATGCTCCTTCAGGTAAACTGCATTTTTGTCTATCAGCATCTATATTGGAAAAGCTCCTCTCAGGGCATGTGTAAATATTTGTCCAATACCTTGATTTTCTTTTACCGCTGTTTGAATCTTTTTATAGGCTTCGTTTGATACTGCTTTCTTTCTGCTTCTTAAAGTAGCTTTTTAGTACAAAAATTAAAATTTCAAGAATATTAAAGCCGTCCCAAACGAAGCCATAGTATATCAACTATTTCACCTCTTTTTTGCTATTTTGTGCTTGTTTGAACGATACATGTCTTTCTGATTAGGTTGAGTATTGCCAAAAAACTGGTTTGATGGTCTATGAGTGAATGGGTGTTGTGGTTTTCATAGGAAAACCTATTGGATATATTTGAATTATCCAGCTATATTTTGTGGGATCAAAGGCTGGAGAGACCACAGGTTCATTAATGGAAAATATGACTATATAAGATTCTTATTTATTGGTATGAGCAAAATATTGTAAAGAATAAGATATTTTTTGTCCCTCTCCTCCTTTCCGTCCGTGTCTTGCAAAACAATGTCAAATTAAGTTGCCTTTTGTTTATTTTTGTAATGTATTTTGTATTCTATAATTCTGTTAGTTATCGAGTTCTTGCTTATAGTTCTTAAAATTTATTTCAAATTTGCTTAATTTATGACAATTATTGCTTCAGAATCATGGAAAAGTATGTCCGGATGCACATATTATGTGTATATAATAATAATTTAATTATTAACATTAAATTTAATTGGCATTGAAGGTGCTTTAAACCAGCATTTGCTTTTCAACTAAGCATTTGTTAGTATTTCAATTGTCTTTCGGATGTTAAGAGTCAATAGTTTTGTGCTAAACGACAGAACACAGGTTAGCACCTATATTTGTTGGGTTTTGATTCATAACACGCATTGATATTTAACCTTCTTTTGAGCTTGCAAATCTCTAGTTATTTCCCATGAGATATTTTGGTCCTTTTTTGTTCTTGTTTTCTTGTAATAGAACCTATGAGAGGGAGCATTACTCATTTCTTTTATTTATCGTCAGAGGATCTATTTTTTTAAACTTACAGAATACCAATTGTAAAAAAACATATATTTCTCTAAGTTGCAAGCTTATGTTGAATCATCTGCCGCAGTTTAGGTTGGCATATGTTGCCCCTGAATCCAGAGTGGTTGGTGCTGGGGATTTGGTTGATCAGCCAAAGAAAATTGTTATGCATTATCTTCGTGGCTATTTTCTGTTGGACTTATTTGTTGTTTTACCCCTTCCTCAGGTGAAATATTCAACCATATTTTTTACTACTGTTTGTTTGATAATCATCCGATGTAGAAAATAGTAGGGTGAATTTCAAAAGCTATGAAAATTTTCCCATTGAGCCATACATACTAATTTTATACAAGTTTTTCCACATAATTCTGTATGTATCTATGGAATCTTGTTCTAAATTTTGTTTACTTTCACTTTAAAGTGAGTATCCATTTTCTTCCTTCCTCAGCCATGATTGGGAATCTTGCATTTTACCTTGCTACGGGATGTGATTCTTCATTTTTCAATATTGTTCATGATGGAAAAGAATTTTTTATCCATTGTTTTCATCTATTTGATATTAGAATGCAATTTGTTTCAATGACTAATTGTGTTTGATATTTCATCTGATGCTTCTCCGTAAACTATAAAATTGTGTGTGGCATAAGGGGAACAATTACATAAGGAAAAGTGCGGCCGAAGCATTCATTGAGGGAAAGCTTTTTGAGACTTAGTAGAGATAATTTTGGAATATAAAATGCGTGAAATATGGGGAAAGTAAATTGATGTGGAAGGGATATGAAGGAAAAGTCTATAGACACTTACTTGGATAGAACTTTGTTGTTCAGGAAGATTCAATGCAGCCCGAATAACAACCAATTGCTGATTTAATTTGGAATAAGAAAGCAAGGGATTTTTCCTGCAAAATTGACTTAAGCTAATGATGATTGTGTCGGATGTTTGATTTTTGATACAATCAGTTGATCTAATTTATGTTTTATGTGATTAGAGACTGCAGGATTCACATTTTCTTTTGCATTAACTCAGACTCAGATTGTTCATTTTGTTATCAGTTTAATCATAGCAGTTGTTCTATACTATACTGATGTGAGAAAAATAACTATTGTACCTAAGCTTTATTTTCCTACTCATCTCTTCGATCTTCTGCATTGTAACTGATGGATGTCAGTATAATTTTATTGCCTTCCTTGCAGGTTATGATATTGTTAGTTATACCAAGATACGTTGGAACATCATCTGCAAACTATGCAAAAAACCTTCTACGTTTTACAGTTCTTCTACAATATATACCTAGAATCATCAGGTTTCTTCCACTTCTCGCTGGTCAATCCGCAAGTGGTTTCATATTTGAGTCAGCTTGGGCCAATTTTGTTATTAATCTTCTCATGTTTGTATTGGCTGGACATGTTGTGGGTTCATGTTGGTACCTCTTTGGTTTACAGGTCAGTTTGGGCGTCTCAGTGTCTTTAACTTCTTTGTTATTCACTATACTTTTCATTGCCTGAATCGATAATGAATGAAGTATAGTGAAGTTTTATTCATTATACTAGATTATTTTTTGAGTGTGATGTTATTTGTACTTTTTTTAACATATGGAAATTGTCTATAGTTTTGTAGTAGCTAGTGCCAAAGAAATAAAACCTTTATGTAATGCAAGCGGTAAGATTTAGATCATGGTAAATGCATCATAACTTTATAAGTTTAGTTAATCATTTCATAAAAAAAGTTGAAGAACTCAAAGAAATATGGAATTTCTCTGTTGAGTAATTATTAAATAAATAGTTTTAAGTAAAAAATCATTTTGCTAGAACATTAACAAAAAAAAAAAAAAAAAAGTGCTGTAGATTGATTCAAAAAAGATCATTTGAAATCATCTTATAATGCCGCTTAGAGGTAAAACTTTAGGTTAAAATGTGATACTTATTATGATTTGGAGAATTAAGTGATATTACAATGGTTTGTGCAATGTATATTTTCAATAAAATTTAATAACTAAAAAAACGCCAAAATGATTCGAAAATAAAGGTCTATTTGGTTCTAGCTTAATCTGTTTAAGTGAGTATACTGTATAAACTTGGTGTGATAAGATAAGGGATGAGCGAAGTAGACTTGAGCTATTTGGTTGCTTAAAAAGAGAAGATAGCTTAAGCCCAAATGCCGCTTAGGATATTCTTAAGATTAAACTTTAGTGACTTTATAAAGTTGAACCAAACAAATCTTGATAAAAAATTTGGTGAGCGTAATTAATTTCATTGTCATTGATTTTGTCACTTTTTGGACTATTGATGTAGACAAAGGAGGGGTCAACCCATGTCCAAAATAAATCAATTTTGGTCTCCCTCGAGTCTACAAGCTCAATAAATTTTGAGCTGGAATTTAACTCATTTATGAGCTGGTTTTTAGTTCATTTATTGAACTAAAGGTTAGCTCATTATTAGCTAGGTTTTAGTTCATTAATTGTCTTATTTATGTATCTTTTATTTCTAGTTTTAAAAGTTGAGTTTGTCCCTTGAGATTCCAAAATGGCTTTTGGAATCCCAATGTTGGTTGTTTTCCATGCTTGGCTCATTGGTTCCCACGGATTGGCTCTTGGTTTCCCGTGGATGGCTTTTAGAATTCCGTGCCTTGGCTCCTTGGTTCTAGCGGCTGCCTCTTCGGTTCCTGGCTGGGCTCTTTCCCGTGAATGAATGGGGGCTTTTCCGTGGCTTTGGTGCTTCGTTTCCGGGAAGTGACTGTTGGCTTTTCATATTCCCTATTTAACTAAGCTTAAATTAATGTTATGTGACTGTTTGTATTCCCCCTTTCATACCTATAAATATGAGGTGTTATGTAATGTTTTGGTTATGTTATGTGATGTGATTTTTGGAAATATAAACCTACGGGTTTCATGGAAAAGCTTGCGAGCTTTGTCCGTCTTCTTTCTCATCCCCTCCGGAAATCTTGCGAACTCTTTCCAACCTTTCGTCTTGGCTTCTAACCTCTTTCGTCTCTCCGCAAGTGCCACTCCACCTGTATCCCTCTTCTCTAAGTGAAGCAAATTTAGGGTGTCTTTTAAGGGTCAAGTTTGTAAGTCTTTCATTTTTATAATATTAAAGTTTGTTTAAGCATTTTATGTCTTTAATTTGTATCTAGAAAGGTTGTTCTTTGCTGTGATAAAAAAATATAGGATCCCCTATATTTTTTGACCGCATCAACTATTGATGCCAAAGGCCATATGTCAGGGTCAGCAGTGTTGTATAGCAGATAGTTATGTTGATGGTGGTCGAATCACTTGTAGCTTTTGGTGCTCTAAAAATTCCCACCCAACTCATTTATTAAGTTTATGAGTGGTTCTGGATTATTTTCAGAATATTAGAGAAGACTCCACATAGATATTTTGCTTTATTTTTGTGAGGACATTATTATCGAGTTCTAGATTTCTCATAAGTATAAACCCTTTAGTTAATTACTACTCTTACTCATGAGACGGAACTTTCGAGTAAGGCTAATGCTATAATCTAAATACTTGGGTAGAAAAGAAGAGAGTATATCATCATTAGGCATCATCTTTGAGTGTATGTATGATGGGAAATAATGATCAACCAGATCAAGATATAATGTATTTATTGTCCACAGGTTGTCATAACCATAGTAAATTTAGTCAGTGGGGCAAAAAAAAAAAGGAAAAAAATGAATTTAGCTCTTGATCTCTAATTATTTAAATAATATTATAGTTAACACAAATATTTAATTGTTAATGAATAAAATAAGTAAAGAGATTTGCTAAATAAAGTATATAAAATTTTTAAAATAATTTTTATAATATTAAAAATGATATTTATTATTATAAATAAAATTTAATTAATTTTATTTTTTGCTCATCATGATGAGGCATTTATTGGTAGACCACACACTCAATCAAATATTTATGCATCTAAATAAAACTACTAGACTATTCTCCTTTGCATGTTCAAAGGAAGCTTAATGAATGAAATCATAATTACTATTGATGAGGACATCCATAGGAGATTTCGGCACACTTACCATCGGAGGGGTCGTCGAGTGACTGCCATAATTCATAGTCTTTATGTTTGATGTTTTATTTTATTCATGTCATTTATATTTCATGTTTTTTCATTTGTACCCCTATGAGGGAGTTAGTGCTTATTGTAGCCCAAGGGCAATGTCGTCTTTATGGTTTTTATTTTCGGATGACCTATATATAGGCTTAGTCATTGTATTTGTGTTTAGTTTTGATGAATGAAAAATTTGCTCTTTGTTCTCTTTGTGAGTTCATTTCTCCTAAATCTCTTAGTGAGCTCATCGGAGAAAAACATAGATCTTTTTGTGAGTTCTAGTGTTCGTCCAAGTTAATTGTGTGGAAATTCGGATTGAAGATAATTGAGGTTAGTGAATTTGTAGCCGCTCGAATCCCTAGAAGATTCCCTTTCTCCCTTCCCTTGCCCTTGTCGCCGCCTATCCCTAAACCTCCTAGGCCGCCGGCCATCTAGCTGCCACCCTCTCGCCGGCCGGCCAACCCCATGCCTTGGCCCGCCCCTTGCCCCTTCCTCTAGCCGCCGGCCGCCCCCTCCTTTGAGTTTCAAATTTGAAATTTCAAATTTTCATGAGCCATTAAATGTTTCATAATTTAACTCCCTACTTTATGCAATCAATTTAATTGAATTTCAATTTCAAATTGATCTAATTGATTGTCTTCATATTCGGAAGTTTTCTCCTCTTAAGAAAACTGAAATTTTATTTCAGATTTTTATTAAATCTGTGATTAAGATTGTGGTTCCCACTTAATTAGAACTCATGCCCCTCTCTCCTATTTATGTGGCCGGCCCCCTTAATGGGCCTTCTCTCTCCACAAATTCCATTATTAGCTCCACAAAATCAGCCCCAAATCCCTCTCCTCATTGCCGCCCCCCTCCTTAATGGGATTCAATTTGAAATTCACAATTAATCCCTTCCCTCTCACCCAAAACCTGGAATAATTTCAGGATTCCTGAAATTTTCTTTTGATCCCTCAACCTAGCCGCCCCCTTCAAGCCCTCACACCGGCCCAATCCCTTCTTCTCTCTTGCCACCACCACATATCCTCTCTCTCCCCCTTGGTGCTCATTCTTTTCCGACAAGGATGCATGGCGAATCTTGAACTTGAAGGCCGACTCGTGTTCGATGTCTACGGAGACATCTACATTCTTCGATCCCCATTTTTCGACGTGGGGTTTGACCACGACGACACCATTGACGGTTACTTGGATCGAATCCTCCCCACCATTGTGCACGTCATCGATGGGCAATTTTTCAGACTATGACTGGACCATCCACGGACATCCACCCGCTTCCCCACCTTCACCGCCGCCGCTTCCCTCGCCATTACTACGGATCGTATGTGCCGTCTACCTTGGAGTGATTTCGTTTCTCGTATGGTTCTTCTTCCTCCGACAATCCTAGAAGTAGAAGAGTGACTGAGCCTCAAGGTGTGACGATTACTTTGTTAACCGTCGGATTCTAGTTGGCTAATCATTTCATTACGTTCATTTAAGTTGTTATTTTAAGGAACTTGCAAAATTTAGTTGTAATGACTTGCCTAAACATTGTTAACTTCTAAGATCTTTCTTGATTTGTCAGTTTTGAGAAGCATTAAATTATTTTATCATTGCTCCAACAAATTTTATTAATTTCTAAGAAAACAATTCCTGGTTTCACATCATCTTGGTATCAGAGCATGGCTAGCATGCTTTACATGTGCTAGATGCATCCTAAGAGTCTTATTTAACTTGTCCTTAGTCGCTTGCATGCACAACATCATCTAGATAGTTTTATTTGCTGTTTTCCTTTTGCTGTCCAGTAAAATTCTGCTTGTTTTTATCATATTAAGTAAGCATATTACATCATCTAAGTGCTGTCTTTGTCATTACAACTCACCCAATTGCTTAGGTCACTTGCCACACTAGAAAATCTTGCTTTCCAGAATTTTTTCTGCATTGTTTAGGGACATTTAGGTGACCCTAAATCTGTCATAAGTTGCTGTCCACTCGTCAAAACCTGTCCTTAACACTTAGACACCTTAGGCCCTTGCTGTAGGTCGCTGTCCACAACATTTCAGCATCATATAGAGGCATTAGGAGCATTTTACCTTAGCGTATAGGTGCTGTCCACCATCCCGGTACTTCCCTTAGTAACCCCTAGCCTCCACCCATGGATCCGGAACATATCCAGGCAACTCTAAACCTCATAGTGGGCCAATTGGGAACTATTACGCAACAAATCCGCAACACCCAGACGGACTTAGCAGACTTTAGGCGACAAACAAGTGATCGACTGGATAACATAGAGCGCATAGGAAACCCAGCCATTTACACCCCTTCTAGGTCGCAGTCACCTTATGGTGAACCAGGACCGATCATGGACTACCACGAGATCAATACCGTCATAAACCTAGGCCCAATCAAGACACCTTAGGAAATGAGGCCCCTTGGAGAGATAATGATGCTCAATTACTTAAGAACATTAGAATTGATGCCCCGAAATACGATGAAACCCTTGACCCTCAAGTTTTCTTAGATTGGCTCAAAGCAATAGATAGTTATTTCAAATGGTACAACATTTCGGAAGCTAGGAAAGTTAGGTTCGCTGAAATGAAACTCATGGGTTGAGCCAACCTGTACTGGACCAATTTAGAAAATATGCGTGAGGCTCGAGGCGAACATCCCATCACTGATTGGAGAACTATGAAGCAATAGCTTAGGAGAAAATACCTCCCTCCGTCCTGCAACCCTAAGCTCCTAGATAAATGGAATAAGCTGACCCAGGGGAGCAAGCCTGTTAAAGATTACATCTCCGCATTCGGCGACTTCCTGGTTCGTTGCAATGGCGAAGAATCTGCTACCCCAACACAAATCCTGTCCATGTTTAGAGCTGGCCTTAGGGAAGATCTCCGAACTGAACTTTTTGCGAGAGGAATATATACGTTAGAGGCAGCATGCAGTCTAGTTCTCGACCTCGAGGAGTCTAGGACCCATTCCCAAACTAAGCATTTTGACTCCCGCTCAACTTCGTATAGAACCTCATCCGGGCAACCCCAAAACCGACCCACAGGCTCTACGGTGAACCGGCCCATTGCTAGTTCGGCCCCACCTCGCCCAGACTTTAAAGGTAAAGCCCCCGAATGTGACACTCCCAAAGCCACTTCAGGAACCAAGTGTGATAGGTGTCATGGGTATGGGCACATTGCTTCGCAATGTTCTAGCCCCTACAAGGTCACCATAATTGAAGAAGTGGATGACGACGAGGACGAACTTGAAACTGATCTAGTTCATCATGTTGATGAAGAAGAAGACTCCTTCATTGAGGATGAACCTGTTGCCTTGCAAGTAGTTAGATGTGCGTTGTCCCAACCGAAATCGAGTGATGATTGGCGAAGGACCTCCATTTTCCATACCTTTACTAAGATTGAAGAAAAGACCTGCAAAGTTATCGTCGATAGTGGAAGTTGTATCAATGCAGTCTCTTCGGCTATGGTTTCCAAACTTAACCTCAAAATAACACCCCACCCAAATTCGTATAAGCTCTCTTGGATAAACTCAACTACCATAGAAATTAAGGATCAGAGCCTTATTCCTATAGAATTTGTAGGATATCAGGAAAAGATTTGGTGTGATGTTTTGACTATGGACATAGGTCAAATTATCCTTGGTCGCCAGTGGTTATTTGATAACAACGTTCATATTTATGGGAGAACGAACACCTGCGTGTTTGAGCATAACGGGAAGAAAATCAAGTTAATACCTTTACAACCTAAACCCCCTAAGACGGAAGCCAAGCCTACCCCAGCCAAACAAAGCAAAGGGCTACACCTCCTGACTGCAAAGGAAGTAGAAGATGAGATTAACCAAGGAACCACCATGTACGCCCTAGTAGCTCGGGAAGCCAATGAAGAAGTAGGTGAACCCATTCCTGAAGAGGTCCACCCACTCCTTAAAATCTTTTCTGATGTTTTCCCTGAAGACTTACCTAACCAACTGCCCCCTCTGCGTGACATACAACACGCGATAGACTTGGTACTTGGAGCCTCTCTACCCAACCTTCTTCATTGCCGTATGAACCCAACTGAACATGCTGAACTGAAGAAACAAATAGATGAACTCCTGCAATGCGGATTCATCAAAGAGAGACTTAGCCCGTGTGCTGTCCCTCTGCACTGCTAACTCCTAAGAAGGACGGCTCATGGCAAATGTGTGTCGATAGCCGCGCTATCAACAAGATTACTGTCAAGTATAGGTTCCCCATTTCCCGACTGGATGACATGTTGGACATGATGACCGGAACACCCTCTTTTCCAAGATTGATCTTAAGAGTGGTTACCATCAGATTAGAATACGTCCGGGAGATGAGTGGAAAACTACGTTCGAAATGAAAGATGGACTTTACGAATGGACTGTTATGCCTTTTGGTCTGAGTAACACCCCAAGTACCTTTATGAGAGTCATGACTCAAGTCCTCAGACCCTTTTTAGGAAAATTCGTAGTAGTTTACTTTGATGGCTTTTTAATCTATAGCACTTCGGTGGATCAACATCTCAATCATCTAACACAAGTTTGTGAAGTTTTGAGGAAAGAACAGTTGTTTGCTAATCCTGCCAAATGTAAATTCCTCACCAATAGTGTGACTTTCCTTGGATTTATCATATCAAATCAAGGAATATCTGCGGACCTAGAAAAGGTGCGAGCTATAAATGAGTGGCCAGAACCCAAGAATATTAGAGATGTTAGAAGTTTTCATGGATTGTCTACATTTTATCGGAGGTTTATTCGGAATTTTAGCACCATCGTAGCACCAATAACGGACTGCCTGAAGAAAGAAGAATTTCATTGGACTATACCTGCAACTAAGGCCTTTGAGGAAATTAAGAAATGAATGATGGAAGCCCCTATAATGAGATTACCTGATTTTTTTATAGTTTTTGAGGTGACCCGTGATGCGTCAGGAATTGACATAGGTGGAGTTCTATCTCAAGAGGGACACCCAGTCGCTTACTTTAGCGAGAAACTAAATGACATTAGACAACGGTACTCTACCTACGATAATGAATTTTATGCTATCATTCAATCTCTTAGGTATTGGCGGCACTACCTCATGCCTCAAGAATTTGTTATCTTTTCGGATCATGAGGCTTTGCGGTATATTAATTCTCAAAAGAAACTCAATGCCCGGCACGGCCGTTGGGTCGAATTCCTCCAAGAATATTCTTATACAATTAGACATAAGGCCAGAGTTGAGAATAAAGGAGCTGATGCTTTGAGTCGTCGGATAATGGTTACTAGAGAAATGAGGACGGAAGTTGTTGGATTCGAACGTATCAAAGAAGATTATAAGGACCGCATTGATTTTAAAGAAACATATTTGTCACTAACGACTGGAAATGAACAAATTGTAGATGACTTCTTGTTGGAAGATGATTATTTATTTAAGTCTCAAAAGTTGTGTATTCCCAACACTTCACTCCGTGAATTCCTCGTTTGGGAACTACATGAGCCCTAAGCTTAGAGTGTCAGAGTTTGCATCCACATTTGCATCTCATCTCCAGGAATTGCATAAAGAGATTAATAAAAGAATTGCACAAAGTAATGATAAATATAAACTTAATGCTGATCTTAAGCGACGGTTCAAGGAGTTCGAAGTTGGAGACTATGTCATGGTTTGGATTCATTCGGAACGGTTTCCGCCAGGAGCCGTTAAGAAATTACATGCTAAAAGCGCGGGGCCCTTCAAAATAACTTCCAAAATAAATAGTAATGCCTATGTATTAGACCTTCCGGAAGGTTTCAACATGAATCCCACGTTTAACATTGAGGATCTAGTAGCCTTTGATGGCCCTGATTTTAACCATGAAAATCCACTAAATATTGAGCCTTGTGAGACCATACCAAGTGAGATCCCAAGCCTACCTTCACTCCCAAAAATCCCCACATTACCTAATACGGAGAAGATAGAAACCATACTCAGTGATGAGATCATTTCCACCAGGGATGGCGGGCGCCGAAGATACCTATTTCGTTGGAAAGGGAAGCCAGAGACGAAGAATACATGGTTGGAGCGTGATGAGATACAGAGGCTGGATCCCGACCTTCTGGAGCTGTACGAGAGTTTTCAGGACCCTTGTTCGACAGGGTCGAGCTTCCTCCCACCTGGGGAGAATGATGAGGACATCCATAGGAGATTTCGGCACACTTACCATCGGAGGGGTCGTCGAGCGACGACCATGATTCATAGTCTTTATTTTTGATGTTTTATTTTATTCATGTCATTTATATTTCATGTTTTTCCATTTGTACCCCTATGAGGGAGTTAGTGCTTATTGTAGACCAAGGACAATGTCGTCTTTATGGTTTTTATTTTCGGATCGCCTATATATAGGCTTAGTCATTGTATTTGAGTTTAGTTTTGATGAATGAAAAATTTGCTCTTTGTTCTCTTTGTGAGTTTATTCCTCCTAGATCTCTTAGTGAGTTCGTCGGAGAAAAAAATAGATCTCTTTGTGAGTTCTAATGTTCGTTCAAGTTAATTGTGTGGAAATCCGGATTGAAGATAATTGAGGTTAGTGAATTCGTAGCCGCTCGAATCTCTAGAAGATTCCCTTTCTCCCTCCCCTTGCCCTTGCCGCCGCCTATCCCTAAATCTCCCAGGCCGCCGGCCATCTGGCTGCCACCCTCTCGCCGGCCGGCCAACCCCATGCCTTGGCCCGCCCCTTGCCCCTTCCTCTAGCCGCCGCCCGCCCCCTCCTTTGAGTTTCAAATTTGAAATTTCAAATTTTCATGAGCCATTAAATGTTTCCTAATTTAACTCCCTAATTTATGCAATCAATTTAATTGAATTTCAATTTCAAATTTGAAATTCAAATTGATCCAATTGATTGTCTTCATATTAGGAAGTTTTCTCCTCTTAAGAAAACTGAAATTTTATTTCAGATTTTTGTTAAATCTGTGATTAAGATTGTGGTCCCCACTTAATTAAAACTCAAGCGCCTCTCTCCTATTCATGTGGTCGGACCCCCTTAATGGGCATTCTCTCTCCCCAAATTCCATTATTATGTTGACCTTCACAGATAAACCCAAAGGAAACAGAAAAAAATACCTATAAACCGTTGAGTCCCCGAAATCTGTCGAAAAGCTCCCGCGAATCCTGCTGAGTTCGGCGCCGAAACGATCACTTCTCCGCGAAATTTTCCGTAAAACCTGTATCCGGCCTCGATCGCTGCCTTTTTGAAGTCTTTAAAAGCCAACTGAGCGGACAAAATTCGCTGCTCTCTCCCACAACTCTCTTCCAACCCGACGCTTCTCCGAACTCCAAGCTCTGCTCGATCCCCATCCAGTCGCAGGTCCCGACTTCCTCTTCCCGATTCCTCTCTCCGACCCTACCCCAACCTCGCTCTCGACTCCAAACCACAGCCAAAACTCTAACTCCTGACCTCCTGCTCTCTCCCGATCGATCCCCATAGCCGAACAAAAGTCGAGTTCCACTGCCTCTCCACCTCTTCCATCTACGACCTCCTGCTCGACTTCAGCCGAAGCCCTGTTCGCTGTTTCCATCCGATCCCATCCAGGGAGTCGACCGAGCTCCGTCCCTTACATAGCCTCCCGACCTCTTCAATCCAGAGAGAGAGAGAGAGAGAGAGAGAGAGAGAGAGAGAGAGAGAGAGAGAGAGAGAGAGAGAGAGGAAGGGATTTACCTTACCTCTTAGCTGCCTCCAACTTATTCCTCCCTCAAGCCGACGCCAAGATCGACTTCCTACTCCCATTTTAGCCGCTGTCTTCCTCTACCCGATATCCTCAAGTAGCAGGCCTAATAGGTGGCTTTCTCCTCTTCGAGTGCTTCTTCGGTCAAGTCCCTTAAAACTGAGAATTAATTCTCTGTTAATCATGCTTAAAATTTTGTTTATCTCTAATTTATTTATAATTAATTTTAGGATCCAATATAATTAATTATATTTTAAATATAATTAATTATAATTAACCTATAATTAATTATAAATTAAAAGTATATAACTTATAATTTATTTTTAGTTAAATATAATTAGTTATAACTTGATTATATTTAATTATAATTAATTCATAATAAACTATAAATTCTAATTCATTTATGATCAATTTTAAATTAAAATATAATTAATTTTAATTAATTAATAATAGTATAATTAATTATAATTAATTGAGGTTAATTATAATTAATTATCTTTAATATTAAATTAATTATAATTAATTTAAGTTAATTATAAATTAGTTTTCCCTAAGTATAATTAATTAATGTTAATCATAATTTGTTATAATTAATTGAGTTTAATTATAACTAATTATTATTAATTCTAATTAATTATGCTCACTAAGATCTTTGAGCCAACGCCGACGACCGCCAAGGTATAACGTCTAAACCCTAAAACTCCGAGAACTCATTTCAACGCATTCGTCGAGACAAAACGACCACCTATGCACGCTTTTCTTAGCGTGGTGGGAGGGAGTGCGTCCCGACGCTTGCGACGAAGCGGGTAATCACCTAAATTCCTTCTTCGAAGTTCGTATCGCCTTGGAAACCCCGCCTATACACACTTTTCTTAGCGTGGTGGGATGGAATCCCGGTGCGATGCGCACGACGAAGCGGGGATACCCATAAGTACCCTCTTGCGGGGAAACAACTGCCTTGCTTACAAAATATTTAAAAAAAAAATACTTTTTTGCAAAACACCCATGCATGCTTTTCTTAGCGTGGTGGGGGATCGAAAAATTACACGGCCGCGGTGTCCTCGAAAGAGGGCATCTACCATGCACGCTTTTCTTAGCGTGGTGGGAAAGGCCCAGTTTTCCGTAGTTTTCCCCTAAACAGGGGAGATGCCGGAAGGCTGCCGAAATTTCGGGTGAACATAATGCTTTATTTGGACTTGGTTGAACTCAAAGGATGATTGAACTTGGACTCGGACTTGTGAGCCTTTGAACTTGAGAAGACAACGGACTTGTGGACTTGATTCAATTGACTTAAGTAAACCTAAACTCAAATACATTTGAAAATATAAGATTTGAGCCTACATTTGACTTAAAAATCAAATGAGAAGGACAAAGAGCTAAAATTTGATTGAACTCAAGAGGCTACAAAAGACTTGACTTGAGCTAGAACAAGAACTTGATTTGAACATTAAGCCGGTAAGGCTCGAACTTGAAAATGAAGCAAGGGACTTGATGAACTATAAAGGACTACGCTCAAACTTGATTTGAGCTTTAATTGAACTTGAACTCATACTTATGTGAGCAAAGACTTGGATCAGCTTTGGACTCTAAGGAATTCAAACTCTGACATTGAACTCTACTTGAACCAAATGGAACTTCAATCAAACTCAATCAAGAAGAACTTGATTTGGGCTCAGACTTAAGTTGAACTTAACAAGATTGTTTGTGGAATAAATCTTGAACTACAACAAGGCTTGGGTTTGAGTCTCATTTGACTCAAAAGAGTCATGATAATTAGTTGAACTCAAATTTGGAGCAAAACTTGAACTAGACAAACTCAAACTTGAGTTTGGACTTGATTTTGATGATGACCCAGAGAATTTCAAATGAACCATATAAGATCTAACTTGTATAGATTACAAGTAACAAGCTCCTAACAATTAGATACATTTGTCTCCTACAAGTTGGGGAATTCAACATGCGATGAACTGAAAGACATGATGTGTTTTAAATAGTTCAAAGAGGACACTCCAACTATCAACATAAAAATTCAAACATACAAACTGATCTGCAAACAAACAAATCCTACATGTACTGTTGGAATCCCCTACGATAATCCCTACGAATGCCTGTTGATTGAAGAAGGCGACATTGGAGGTCAATAGGAGGATCCACTATGCACACAACATGTAATTTGCAAGGAGAATGCAAGTAGTCTACCAAGTGTAGGATGTCTATATATCCTACCATAAAGTAGTGGAAAATAAATGTATATGTCTTCTACAAACAAAGGAAATTTGATCTACAACAAATACAATCATCAAATCCCACCTGAGATTGATGAAAGGTGGGTAGGATGCAAGAACAATGACACTTCTACAATCAATAACAATTCAATGGTGATCAAATATAGTAATTTTTCACGAACAAAGATGGTCACATTGTAGCAAGTACAATCATCTGCAAACCGTCGTGGAGGACCCATCATATGTATTAAATTTCATATACGAGCAGAATGTCAAAAGACCACGATAAGTGTAAGCTCCTACGACCAAAGGCAGGAGACTCGTCAGTGCACTATGACCCACCTACGAAACTCAACAAATAGTGCACAACAGTCAACCTGTACGAAGCAGCGAACAATTCTATCCAGAAGCTGCTACGCCACCGGATATGCAACACAAATACAAGCAGACAGAAGGCGTCTACAAGTTGCAGTGCCATGCCACCGGATCTGTAACATTCGTACAAGCAGACAAAAGACGTCTATTTAAAGAATACCCCTGCACGTGCACTATAAATTATATACACATAGGTAAACTAAAGGGGAAAGTACAATCTCAACCTGCATGGGCCCCGGCGAGCGTGTTATTGGTACACACGTGACGTCTAGGGATGCTGCGCGGGTTGACAAGCGAATTCAGGTTCGAAACCGATCCTTCTATACGGGTCAATAGGAGTCGACAGGGTTCGAACCATTAAACAAATATACGGTTGTGGCGACCGTCATATTTGTCTTAATACATTCATATTAGGCTTTCAAGACCTATAATAATAAGAATTCACTATCAAGGGCATAAAGCATACGAAACCCGATCCTTTGTCGACAACCAGACAGAGTCGACAAGGTTTAATCCATAAAAGGAAATGACCCCCAAATACCCCGATGATGGCCGTGTTGAATGAAAATCTCAATCGGAGGGGTCCATCCAAATATTTTCATAATGCCACCCAAATGCCCATTAAAATCCAACAAAATTCGAAATTTCCAAAAATCCCAAAACTCCACAAAAATCTCAGAAAATTCCAAAAATCCTGAAAATATTTAAAATAAAATAAATCCATAAAAAATTTAAAGCAAAATCCATCCACCCTCCGCAACAGTCTGTCGGGGTGGACAAATTCAAATAAACTCTATCACAAAGAGCCAAATGCCTAGTCGAAAATATTACTAGGATCCATTCTCAAACAATCTCTTGCCAGTAAGGACGTGGTACGTGTCCTCTAACCGGTAGTTTCGCCGCCAAATGGCACTGCAGGTAAACGGTTATGATCCGGGGCCCTCTGAACCGAGTGGTTTTGCCGCCAAATGGCACCACAGATAGCGGTTATGGCCAGAGCCAATACGCTCCTTAATGGTGTTAAATCCTTGAGATATGAATCAATAGGGTATGATTGATAGGGCACAAAGCCCTCTGTTAGCTAAGGTGGATTCAAATTTGTCCCCTTAGACAAACATTCAACCCCGGTCTACAAGGTCCCCTTGGACGAAGCAACCCATGGCTGCCGACAAGGATCCTTCTGTCAGGTTGGGTCGACTACCTCCTCTGACTAAGTAGACCAGGGACCACGATGGCCCGGGACGACGGAACCATGGGATCTTGATCGGGCCCATCATCCATTCCCCCACCATCCGCTTTAAGTGCAAGATGGTGCAATTTCTATTTTAAATATCAAATCCTCCAAGACTTCAAGTTCCCAAATTCTCAACTATTTCCAAACTTTCCAAACATTTCCAAATACCCAAATTTAAATCCAATTTCCCAATCCAATCTTTCCAATCTCAAACCCATTGCTGCTACTATATGCTAGATAGCATGTATTCTATATGTATCTGTTTGACGACTAGCCTTAATCGAAAGTTCTCTCTCGTGATCGAGAGGGGTAATTAACTATAGGGGCTTGCGCCTATAGGAAACCAAAACTCAGATCATAAAGTCCTCGCAAAATGAGGGCGAAATCTCTGGGTAGTGTCTTATCTACAAACCCATCTGCCTTCCAAAATTTACCTTGGAACTTAGTTCGTTAAAACTCCCTCGCCGAATAAAAAAAGCGAGTGGAGGCCGAGGCCGAATTTTCGGAGCCCACATATTAGCTCCACAAAATCAGCCCCAAATCCCTCTCCTCATTGCCACCCCCCTCCTTAATGAGATTCAATTTGAAATTCATAATTAATCCCTTCCCTCTCACCCAAAACCTGAAATAATTTCAGGATTCCTGAAATTTTCTTTTGATCCCTCAACCTAGCCGCCCCCTTCAAGCCCTCACGCCAGCCCAATCCCTTCTTCTCTCTTGCCACCACCACATATCCTCTCTCTTCCCCTTGGTGCTCATTCTTTTCCGGCAAGGATGCATGGCGGATCCTGAACTTGAAGGCGGACTCGTGTTAGATGTTACGGAGACGTCCACAATCTTCGATCCCCATTTTTCGACGTGGGGTTTGACCACGACGACACCATTGACGGTTACTTGGATCGAATCCTCCCCACCCTTGTGCACGTCATCGACGGACAATTTTCAGACTACGACTGGACCATCCACGGACATCCACCCGTTTCCCCACTGTGGGCTCCGAAAATTCGGCCCCGGCCTCCCCGCCGCGCGATTTCTTTTTATTTATTCGGCGAGGGAGTTTTAACTGAATAAGTTCCGGGGTAAATTTTGGAAGGCAGATGGGTTTGTAGATAAGACACTACCCAGAGATTTCGCCCTCATTTTGTGAGGACTTTATGATCTGAGTTCTGGTTTCTTATAGGCGCAAGCCCCTATAGTTAATTACCCCTCCCGATCGCGAGAGAGAACTTTCGATTAAGGCTAGTCGTCAATCAGATACGTATAGAATACGTAGTATCTGACATATAGTAGCAGCATAGGTATGGAATTTGGAAAGTTTGGATTTGGGGAATTGAAGAGTTAGGTTTGAAAAGTTTGATATTTAAAATAGAAATTTCACCATCGTACACTTAAAGCGGATGGTGGGGGAATGGATGATGGGCCCGATCAAGATCCCATGGTTCCGTCGTCCCGGGCCATCGTGGTCCCTGGTCTACTTAGTCAGAGGAGGTAGTCGACCCAACTTGACAGAAGGATCCTTGTCGGCAGCCATGGGTTGCTTCGTCCAAGGGGATCTTGTAGACCGGGGTTGAATGTTTGTCTAAGGTGACAAATTTGAATCCACCTTAGCTAACAGAGGGCTTTGTGCCCTATCGATCATATCCTATTGATTCATATCTCAAGGATTTAACGCCATTAAGGAGCGTATTGGCTCTGGCCATAACCGCTATCTGTGGTGCCATTTGGCGGCAAAACCACTCGGTTCAGAGGGCCCCGGGTCATAACCGTTTACTTGCAGTGCCATTTGGCGGCGAAACTGCCGGTTAGAGGACACGTACCACGCCCTTACTGGCAAGAGATTGTTTGAGAATGGATCCTAGTGATATTTTCGACTAGACATTTGGCTCTTTGTGAGCTAGAGTTTATTTAAATTTGTCCACCTCGACAAACTGTTGCGGAGGGTGGATGGATTTTGCTTTAAGTGATTAATGGGTTGAATTTCAAATTTAAATATTTTTGGGATTTTTGAGAATTTTCTGGATTTTTGTGGGAATTTTTGGATTTTTTTGGATTTTTATAGGTATTTTAGGTGGAGCTTTGGAATATTTGAAATAAAACTTTGGATGTTTGGGAGATATTTGAAAATATTTGGGGAACCCCTCCGGTTGAGATCTGCATTCAACACGGCCATCATCGGGGTGTTCGGGGTCATTTCTCTTTATGGATTGAACATTGTCAATTTGTTTGGCTGTCGACAGAGGATCGGGTTTCGTAGACTTTATACCCTTTTATAGTGAATTCTCATTGTTGTAGGCTTTGAAGGCCTAATATGAATATTTTGAGACAAATATAACGGTCGCCACAACCGTATATTTATTTGTTGGTTCGAAACTTGTCGACTTCTATTGACCCGTATGGAAGGATCAGTTTCGAATATGAATTCACTTGTCAACCCGCGCAGCATCCCTAGACGTCACGTGTGTACCAATAACACGCTCGCCGGGGCCCATGCGGGTTGAGAATATATTTCCCCCTTTAGTGTACCTATGTGTATACAATTTATAGTGCACGTGCAGGGGTATTATTTTTTTTTTTAGACTTTGTTGACGCCTTCTGTCTGCTTGTACAAGGATTGCAGATCCGGTGGCGTGGCGTAGCAGCTTCTGGATAGAGTTGTTCGCTGCTTCTTACAGGTAGACTGTCGTGCACTATTTATTGATTTTCGTAGGCGGGTCATAGTGCACTAACTAATCTCCTGCCTTTCTCGTAGGTTCTTGCATTTGTTATGATCTTTTGACATTTGTTCGTGAACATCACATCGGGTGTACGACATGATCTTCTATGATGACTCGTAGGAGTCGACATTTACCATCTTTTGTTATGATAACTTGTAGGTGTGTAGGTATTTTGTTCACATAGCAGGTATATAGTCTTTGTATACGAATAACAAGTCGTATGAATTTCTACACTCTTCAGGGGCCTTTGCACTTATTCCATGTTAAATCCTTCTGCTCGCAAGGGGTTGATGTATTTGCTTATGTCTCTTGTATGCTTTGTGTGTTTGGATTCATCATGTGTGTTTGGATTCATCACATGTCACTTGTCAACTCTCTTGATTGTAGGAAATTCATGTATTCATTGATATCTCACTTGTTGCATGTCTCTGTTAAACATGTTGTTGTCCTTGCCATAATCCTCTTGCATATTTTTGTGGGTTGGTGATTAATGCTATTGCAAATCTTTGAGCTTTAGTTATAGGATGAATGATTACAAGTTTTATTGTCCTTACTCGTAGCTTGATTGATTGAACATGGTAATTTGCTTTGGTCTCATCGATGGATGTTCCTTTGAATGCTTTGAATCACAACTTATGATTTTTACATCATGAGTCTTCTTTTGCTTGTGAATGAGTTGTAGAAGCTTTTCATGTTGATAGCTTCTTGTAAGTCAACTTTCAGATGTATCAATTTCTTTTGTTTGTAAGAGAGCAATGTAATTGTCCATGTGAGTAATATATGCATCGATCACTATCATTCTTTTATGGCTTGCATGATATTCATTATCTTCCACAATCTTTCACAAATATTCATAAGATTCTTATAGCTTCTAGGTAGAGATCTTATTGATATATCCTGTTGACGAATATTTTCGCACCGACCCGACCCCAATCGAGCCCGACTAGGCTCGATCGCGCTCGATCGACTCGATCGATCGACGTCGAGACAAAGTCGGCTCAAATTGGACCCCGATTTGATTAAATTAAGTTTGTTTTAGTCAAATTAAATTTAATTTATTTCGATTAAAATTGAATCGAATTAAATCGAACCTCGTCGAGCGTCGTCGAACCCAATTCGACGTGATTCGACGCCGATTCGAGTTCAATTTCGTAAAATTGACTCAATCGGACCCAAATCGACTCAAATCGATTCGGGTCGAGCCCAATTCAGAGCCAATTTCAACCCCAATTGATTGATTTGGGCTCAATCAACTTTCCAAACCAGAAAATTGAAAGCTAGGGCTGAGATTTTATCTCATTTCTCACCCAAAATCTGGGTTCAATGTACTCAAGTACATTCTCCTCGTTTCAAGTAACGAGAGAGGCTCATAGGCTCATTTGGGCGGTACCCTTGGTTTGTCCGTCCGAAGCCAGAGCGAAACAAAGAGCGTGGGAGGAAGAGAGGGGAGCCATTCGGCTCCCCTGTTGTTTTCCCGCTCCCGTCCCGCGACCCAGAGTGACAGAGAGCGAGCGAGCGAGAGAGGAGATCGGAAATCCCCTCTCATACGCGACTCCAGGCGGAAATTTCTCCCCCGCGCGCGACTCAACCCAACGAAACCAAGGACTCCTGCGTGCGGCTCCTTCGTGCGTCTCCACCGTGTCCCGCCGCCTCTCTTCCAGCAAGCCAGAAGCCTTGCTCGTGGCTTTTCTAGTGGAAGGAAGAAGAAAAGCTTAGGGTTTTGAGCTCTTTCCTCATTCCAAAGAAGGTTAAGCCTCTCATTTGCTTCCTTTCTCAAAGATCAGCGAAGTAGGAGGCTTCTACTTCCTCTTTCTTCAATTCCGACGACCTCGAGGCGAGTCGGAGGCTATTCGAACCTTCCAAACAGCAAAAGGAGGCTCCTAAACCTTCCAAACAGCAGTTTGGAGCCTTCGAATCATCTTGGACAGCAGCGGCAAGTTCCGGAACGACTTGGACAGCAACTTTGGAGCTCGAATCGGAGCTTGGAGGGACTTTGGAGCTTGGGGCGGACCTTGGACAGCAACTTGGACATTGGTTTGGAGCGCTTGGACAACCCGGGGAAGGTATACCACTAAAACTTAGGCGAAACCTTAAGGCTCCCAAGGCCAATTGCAATGTGGTTGACGATCCAAAGCCTTAGGTCCTTAGAAACTTTAATTTTTGATCCCCCAAAACCGTTGTGTTGGCTGTCCACTTCGCAAAGGCTATGGAAATTGGTCGATTTCCATTAGTTGACTCTTATGTAAGGGTCCGAAGAGGATTTTGACGCGTATGAAGATGTTGGATTGGTATCCAACACCTTTTAAATTGTATGTCTTTGCATTCATGCAACCCTTCCATTACCTATGCTTGAACTATAGGGTAAGCCTTTCTTTTCAACCTAGAAATCAAATGTTAGGATGTACACTTCTCTTTATAGTGTTGCATGCTAGGTTAGGCTCCTTAGGTTGACGCGCTATGGCAAAATTGACATATGTTTAGGGTATGTATGTTTGCTAAAGTTCAATGTTTAATAAATTTGACGGAAACTTGTGGTGGAATTTTGATACAAATCGTCGTGAGATTTACTACAAGTCTCCAAAGACTTATGTTGTAAACCTTACGATATTCATAACCAACTAAATTCATGACAAGTCATTCCGTCAAGTTTACTTTGCTTAGAATGATGATTGCCACTTGTTTGGAACAACCCTAACCCCTAGAGGTTTGGAAGGAGAGTAAATGGGTTCATTTAATCCTAGATGATTTTGAGGTTTCATGGGCCTTCACAAGCCCATGAGTGCCCATGCCTAGAATTATCTAATCCCATTTTCGAAACTTCCAAATTGAGGGTTTATAATGAAACTATTGAAATGCATTTATGTGTTAAGGGTTGTTTGCTTGCTTTTCTTTTATATCCGAAATTTACGAATTCATAAGCATGCTTAGTTAATTTTCGAATGCTTTTTGAAGCAAGGGTGGTGTATTCCATGACAATCAAATGTTTATGGATCATACTCCACCAAGCATTGAAATTACCTAAGCATGATTAGTCGAATTTGTAAACTAAAGGATTCAAGTGCAATGATAGTTGAACTTAGCATATATTCATCCCCTCAAACATACAAACTACATTCACGTTTCTAGGTTTCTTAGATGATGTCAAATCCAATCGTGAGGCTCCTTAGAAATCGTAGGAGACCAATTCTCCCCTCTCCAAAATGAATCCAAACATTCATTCAACTATAGAGGACTCCCTTTCCCATACGATTCTCCTTCATACATGATATTTGGGGCCTCCTCAAGGCAACAAAATACTAAGTTGTATGAATCTCTCTTTTCATGTGTGATGAGTTGGAACCTCCCAAAATTCCACAATATGCAACATGAAAATCTTGAACCTTAGAACCCAATTCTAGGTTCATACACCCCTTCACTCAAACTAAATTAAGTGGGTGAACAAATCCATTTGAACGCCAAATGTTCAAGGGATCTTTCCTAATCTTGCGACCTCTAGGTCGCATCTCATTTTTGTCTTTCTACAATCCAAAAGTTGTAGGAGACCAACCCATTCTCTTAAGACTCAAAATTAAGAGAATGTTCACCTCTCTTTGTTCCTTCTAAACGTCACATGTTTAAAGGAACTTCTCCAAACTTGGGACCAAATCCTAAGTTTACTTCTTTCATTTGTTAAGACACAAAATTATCAAGTGAACGATCTCCTCTTACATGATATCACCCTTGAGTTTGAAACCAAATTCCAAACTCTCCATCTCATTTGTTGGAATCCTAAAGCTAGCAAATGAATAGTCCTTTCCCTTCCTCGTGTACATGTCCTTTACACTTAATAGTTGGGACGTTCTCTAAGTCCCAATTATTATGGTGCATGAATCAAGGTTTTAGGAAAACAAATCCTAAGCCTCTCTCCCATTTCCATTTGCTAACAACACAAAGTTAGCAAATAAATGTTTCTCCTTTCATGAATGATGACTTGGAATTCTCTAAAAATTCCAACCTGTCATTATACGAAAATCTTGTAGCTTAGAGCCAAAAAAAAAAAAACCTAAGTTCTCCCCTTCTTTCGTTTTGAGACTAAGATCAATGAAAGAATTCCTTTTTAGGCTTAGGATTCTAAAATCTAGCCTATTTCATTTGCCTAACCTATATAGGTAGATGACCCCTTAATTTGTAGTCCAAAAAAAAAACTACAAATTACATCTCTTATGCGATGTTATTTGGAGCATCCCAAGCTTCAAATATCTCATTGCATGTCTCCTAGTCTATCGTAGGAGCTATCACCCACTTTCATCATGTGTTGCATTATGAATTCCCAAAAACCAAAAGTCCTTAATGCATCATGTTATAAGTTTTAGAAACTTGGAGCCAAAATCCAAATTTTCTTACATCTCTTGTTGGAACCCCAAAACCAACAAGTATCCTCTCATGTGAGGTGAATTGAAGCCCCTCAAGTCTTCAAGGATACCCACATGAATCGTTGTAGTTTGGAACTAAACTCTAAACTATCAACCCATTCTCTTAGCCTAAATTAAGTGAATGTGTGTCCTTTTCTTTGAACACCAAGTGCTCAAGGAAATTCCTCTAACTTGCAACTTCCAAGTTGCACATGATTTCCCCTTTTCTACAACCCGAAAGTTGTAGGAAGGTCATCTTTCTTCTTCAACCTCAAAGTTGTAGGAAGCTTCTCAAGTAATCCATTTGTTGGAAACACAAAACCAACAATTTTTCTTTTGCTAGTAGCCTTCAAAGCCCATATAGAGGTGCCCAAATGACCTCTAGAGGGGCCTAAAAGGATACATGCAAAACTTAGAACCAAAGTCTAAGTTTTCTCTCTACATTTGTTGGAAACACGAAACCAACAATGTTCCCTTTGCTAGTAACCTTCAGAGCCCATATAGAGGTGCTCAAATGACCTCTAGAAGGGCCTAAAAGGTTACAAACAAATTCAGAGTCGCGGTCTGAATCCCTTCATTTTCTTTGTTGGAGCATAAGACAACAAATGCTTTCTTTGCTAATGGTCTTTAAAGCCTATGTAGAGATTCTCAAACGATCTCTAGAAAGGCTTAAAAGAATATAAGCAAAGCCTTTAGGATTTGACTCCTAGGAATACTCCACCATTCGCTTAATTCGAATCAAGTGAATGTTTATCTCTTTCTTTGGACATCGGATATTCAAAGAAACTTTCCCATTCACTTAATATGAAAATAAGTGAATGATTACTTCTCTTTGAATACAAAATGTTCAAGGAACAATCATGGGATTTCACAACTTTCAGATGTCTTCCCCCTTCAACCTCAAAATCGTAGGGGGTCTATCGGTTATTTATTCATTGTAACACAAACATCAATGAATAATTTTTGAACCTAGAATCCAATTCTGAGTTCTTTCAATTTCACTTGTTGGAGCACAAAACTAACAAGTAAAATTTCTCCTAGACATAGAATTCAAATTCTAATCTATTTCATCCACTTAATCAAAATTAAGTAGATGACCTTTTCTCTTTAAACACTAAAAGTTTAAAGAGATCTTTCCAAGTTTGCAACATGTAGATTGCATAATTACTTTTTTTTTCCTACAAACCAAAGTTGTGGGAGAATGTTCAAGTACTCTTTACATTCTCTTGAGCCCAAATTTAAGAGAATTGCTATAACCCTTTGAATATCAAGTGTTCAAGGGATTTTCCTTTCGCTCTCCTAAGTCTAAATTTAGGAGAATGATTTCTTTTCCCCCTTTTGAACACCAAATGTTCAAAGGACTTTGAAGAATTTGCAACCTATAAGTTGCGTCTTCCTCCCTCTTTCCTACAAGTCAAGATTGTAGGAGAGTATTTAAATCATTTTCATGCTCCCAAACTCAAATTGGAAGGATGAATCCCCTTCTTTGAATGCCAAATGTTCAAGGAAGATCTTCTACCTTGCAACTTCCAAGTTGCATTTCTCCATTTCTTCTCTACAAACCAAATTTGTAGAGAAATTTCCCTTCTTTCTACAACTCAAGAGTTGTATGAAAATCTCTTCCACTCAACCCATGTTGAGTGAACTGGACACATGAAGGTCTCTTACTTGTTGAGTCAAAAATCAACAAGTAATTCAATCCAAAATCATCTATTTGTTGAACCAAATCCAACAAATAATTCCATATTAAGCCAAAGGGAATTCTCCCAACACTTAGCCCAAAAGCTATGTGTTGGATTCTCTTTCTTTAGCCTCAAAGCTAAAAGAATCCATTCTTCTCCTAGCTCCAAAAGTTAGGAAAAGAATTCCTCCAACATTTAGCTCAAAAGTTAAATGTCAGATCCCTACTTCTTCTTCTTAGCCCCTAAAGCTAAGGAGAATTTCTCCCAACAAGTGGCACCAAGAGCCATGTGTTGGATGCTCCTTCCTTAGACCCAAACTCTAGGAGGACCCTTAGTGTGACATACCACACGAGCCTCACACACTTAGGTGCACAGCCCCTTAGGCATGCTAGGATTAGGATTTTTCTTTGTGTGCGCATGTGATTGATGTTGTGGATTGATTGCCCTTGAATTGTCTGCGTGTGGGCACTTGCCCTTAAGTGGTTAGTATAGAGATATAAATGCTTTTCTGTGCAGGTGGCCATATCTAAAAGTGGGGGGGGGGGGCGCTCATAAATAATAATAAACTGCTTGCATGACAGGTACTACTTAAACCCCCCCAAAGATGTGGCCAATAGGGTAGAAGCAGGGGCCTAGTGCTTAGCACTCTAAGTGCTAGGCCAATTTTGAGATGATCATATTCTTGCTATATAAACTGCCTCCTAACTCTTTTTTGCAGATTTGAATCTTTTTTTTTATCATGTATTTGGTAGAAATAGGATGTAAAACTTGTGGGGGTTTGGAGCAAAGGAAGGGAGCAAAGAAGATGAAGCCTAAAGAACTTTTGTAAAGCTTGAAGACCCCACAAGTAGAGTCTGTAAATGTTAACTGGGTTGTATAATGGCAGGCAACTCAGCTGCCAAACATGTTTGTAATAACTGGGACATTATTTACATTTCTGTCTTTATTTATATACAAAAGCATGTGTTGAAGTGTTTACTGAGTGCGCAATAGAAAAAAGCATGTTTTTCTTAGGTTTCTTCTCTTGTTTTTGTGGGTGTGGCCTGGACTTGATCGCGTTAGGCTCTTAGGATAAAAACTAAATTTTCTACCCCTTAACATGTAAGCAATCTAATAATAAAATCAAATTAGGCTCCATGTCTTTCAAGTAAGAAAAATTGCATGGCTCCCTTCAAGGAGCCAAGTTTTCAAAATTGAAAATAATCATGCATAGCCCAAGCATGTTGCATGTAGAATGCCTCAATTTAAGGATTATATAACAAAAAAAAATCTTTTCTTTATGAGTCAACATTTTGCATACCATACATACTAAGGCATCTTGGCCTCAAAGCCAAGTTGTAAGACCTATCTTCTAAATAAAAATAACCCTACCACTCTGCATTTGCATTGAGACCGAATAGCATGGTTTTAAAATCGATCAGGAGGGTTAGCTGGTAGTCCCTTCCAGGCGGGACAATAAATCCAGAAGTCGGGAGAGTTATGCCTCTTGTGAGGTGTAGCTTGTAAGTCCCTCTTTGCACTCGTTAGATCTAGGTTCGAGGCACTACCTCTCGGTAGTCCTCACCTTAGTCTTAGGGTCCGAGGCACGGGTTGATTCCAAATCACCCTATAAGCCCTCAACTTTCGGGCAATTCCTCCAACAAGTGTTGTTGGGATGTAAGCCCCAATCTTCTAATAAAATACCAACTTAAACCAAAATTAGGTTGCTAAAATGTAAAGCCCAACATAGGATAGTTTGGGCACCTCTGAGTTCCATCTCAGAATCAAGTGCCCCTACTTCAACTCCTTTGGCTTTCTTTCCAAAAAATCTAAATCTAAGTTGATCTCTCCAACTTTTCCTTGAAATTCCTAAAGGCCAAACTTTTAATCAAGACTTTCATGAATTTTTAAAACAAAAAGCAAGCTTTAGCCAATTTTGAATGACTTCAAAAACAAACAAAACCACTAGTTTAATCAAAAGTTTTCCCAAATCAAACTTGGGATGTAATTAACCATAGGGGCTTGCCCCTATGGGATGTCTGTACCCCAGAAATAAATAAACCCCACTCGACCAAACATCGAGTGGGGGAATCTCTGTTAAATAATTGTAAATTTTATGATTGAGTCCATAAGGGGATGATATTTTTTTACCCTCCGGGGTAATATATCATATTCTTATGCCGTGCCCGATTATAAAATATGCAATCCGTTTGAGGATACAAAAATTCTCCAACATATCCTTGCAAGCAAGTTGTGTTATCCTCTTAGGAGCATCATATTTTGTCATGAGATTTGATTATATTATTGCTTAAGAGAAATTCCTTTGCTCCCCCTTCATCTTAGTTGCATTCAACTTGATTCTTGCTTGCATGTTGATTATCCCATATATTTCATTTGAGTTATGAGTTTCAAGCTTAACTTGAGTTCATGCCCAAGCTCAAATTTAATTCTTCTTGATTGAGTTTGATTTGAGTCCTTGTTGTCTTGTAAAATTCAAGTTAAGTTCAAAACTCATTGCACCAATCTCCTTTGAGTTTAAGTAGTCCATATCTTGTTCAAAGTTTCACCTTGCAAGTTCAAGTTCAACTCAAGTTTACTTGAGTTCAAATAAGTCCACTTTTGGGTCCATGTCTTGTTCAAGTTCAATGTCCACAAGTTTTGAGTTCAAGATCATGTTCTAATCATTTGATTTTTAAAACAAATGTAAGCCCCAAATCTTATATTTTCAAATTTATTTGAGTTTAAGTTCAATTAGGTCTATTTGAATCAAGTCCACGAGTCCAATTTTGCTTCAAGTCCTTGTCTTTTTCAGACAAAATTTCGGCAGCCTCCCGGCGTCTCCCCCGTTTAGGGGAAAAAACCAAGAGGCCGCCTACCCGCCACGTCAATAAAGACGTGCACGGTTGGTGTTGGTGAGACACCGCGGCGGTTGTATTTTTTGTTTTCTCCCACCACGCGCAATAAAGGCGTGCATGGGGTTTTATAAAAAGCATTTTTGATAAGCAGTTTTTGATTTCCCCTCGCCCGGGGGTACTTAATAAGCGACCCCGCTTCGCCGTACGTGCCGCACCAGGGTCCCATCCCACCACGCGTAATAAAGACGTGCATGGGGCGGTTCTCCGGTTTGCCACGGACATTGAAGCAAGGTTTTGAGTTTAGAAGAATACGTACCTTCGCGGGGTTGTCGTGGTTGACACATGGATCGAGGGGTCACTCGCCTACCTCGTCGTAGGTGTCGCACCGGGTTCCCTCCTACCACGGCCAATAGAGGCGTGCTTAGGTGGTTTGCCGGTCCGACACGGACATCGAGGAAAGAGAGTGGGGGGAGTCTTTTTATTTTATATATATATATATATAAATATTTTTAAATTAATTAAAAAGAATTAATTATAATTAAATTTAATCATAACTAATTATAACTGTTATTATTTAATTATTATTAAAAATATTTAATATATAATTAATCTAGCTAATTATATTTAATTATAAATAATTATTAATTAATTAATAAAAATACAATAATCATTTATAATTAAACTAAATTAATTATAAATGATCATAAATATTTATTAATTAATTATAATTAAAATAATTAAATATAAATAATTAATTAATATTATGATAATTGATTATAATTAAAATAAAATTAATTATAATTAATATTATTTTTAATTAATTTAAGATAAGTAAATAAATAAAAATCTTCCCTCCCCTTCTCATCTCTGGTTTCACGGGATCAAGCCGAAGAAGCGCGAAAGGGAGAGAGTTACCTTCCCAGCTAGCGAGCTCCCTGTTGTTGCTTCCGATCGGACAAGAAGGGAAAGTCGGAGGAGCGAAGCCGTCCGACCACAAGAGGATCGGGATCTAGGGGTTTGGTCGTGAGATGGGGAAGCGTCGGGTACAGGTATGTGGATCAGTCTCTCCCTCTCTCTCTCTCGGTTTGAGCTGAAGGTCGGCGGCCTGAGGAGGTCGAATGGAGGAGAGGCGACGGGATCTGGGGTTGGAGGTCGGAGCTCTTCCGTGAGTTCGGAAGCAGCGATGGAAGAGGTAGGAGCTTCGTCGGCTAGGGAAGAGAAGGGGCTTTGACGGGAGAGCAGAGGACGGGCTGGGGAAGATCGTGGATTCGGACAGAGGAACCGAGAGATTCGATCGAGTGGGAGAGGAGCTCGTGGATTTCGGGAGGAAAAGTCGAGCGTGGAAGGAGCCGCGAATGAGGGGGCTTTGGGTCGGTATTTGAAGGCGACTTGGGCGCTCGTTCGAGGTAAGATCGCAGATTTCGCGCAGGATTCTCGGAACGGCGCCGCTTGAACAGCGATTCGGCGGGATTTCGGGAGGATTTTGAGGATCCGACGGTTACAGCAGGTATGCACGTTGATTTTTTGGTTTTCTCTCTTTTTGCTCTTTTGGGTTTGATCCAGAGGTCAACACCCACCTTCACCGCCGCCGCTTCCCTCGCCATCACTACAGATCGTCTGCGCTGTCTACCTTGGAGTGATTTCGTTTCTCGTATGGTTCTTCTTCCTCCGACAATCCTAGAAGTAGAAGAGTGACTTTGAGCCTCAAGGTGAGACGATTACTTTGTCAACCGTCGGATTCTAGTTGGCTAATCATTTCATTCCGTACATTTAAGTTGTTATTTTGAGGAACTTGCAAAATTTAGTTGTAACGACTTGCCTAAACATTGTTAACTTCTAAGATCTTTCTTGATTTGTCAAATTTGAGAAGCATTAAATTATTTTATCATTGCTCTAACAAATTTTATTAATTTCTAAGAAAACAATTCCTGGTTTCACATCAACTATAGTCTAACTAATGCTTAAAATAACTTGTAGAATACTTAAAAAAAATTTATTAGATGCCATCACTTGATGTTTTTTATTGTCAAATCATTGACGATCTTATCATAACCCAAATGATTAGTGCTTTCAAAGTGTCAAGCACAATGCGATGCATAAGGTGCCTTTATGCTTAAACAAACAAAATGCAGAGCTAAGAGATGCTTTTATTAGCTAGAGCGCTCATGACTTGTATTTCTATATACATATATTATGTGAAAAAAGTAGTCATTTAATCAGCTATATGCTTAAACCATATATGGTAATATTTTTCAACAAATATAATTAATGAATATTCAATAAAAATATAATCTCTAATGGGAATCCTTATTTCTTTTGTTCTCATTTCCTATTTCTCGCAATATTAGAAAAAGAGGGAAAGTTTGATTTTTTTCTACTAGCACAAATTAGAAAGGTTGTGGAGCAAATATATAGATTTGTCAAATCATTTCTCCTTACTAGAGTAAGACAAACTCTATCGAGTATTTGAAGAATGACCATACTCGTCTTATTTCTTTTTGATTGTTCTTTTTGTTCAATTATTTGGAAGTTAAAAAAAGAATTAAAGATAAAATAATAAAGCGATGAAAGAAAAGTTAGAAATCAAGAATACTTAAGTGATTGAGAGACTAGATAGAGATCATGTGGTGGAGGTAGTGTGAAGCCAGTGTGAAGATGAGGCACTAGGAAGTTTGTGAAGGATATATCGGGAAGCATTCCTGAGAAGATGTTTAAAACCAAAAAGCTCATGTTGCTAACAACATGAACTGGTGAGAAGAATATAAGAAAATCAATGATTTAAAGATAGGGTGCAAAGAATTACCAAGATGCGAATAGCTTTAGCGAGACAGAATGGAGAGCCAACAATTAACAATTCTACAACTATGAGAAATACTAAGGACAAGCGAATGCTTATTCCCTAGTTATTGTGTCAGATGGAAAATAGAATCATGAAAGATGAACTAGGATTTTGTTGAGTTGGAACAAAGCATGTAGGATTTTTTAAGTGCTTGCACTTTGCAAGCAAGCAATGCGTATGACTAGCTCATCACTTTGTTTCAAAATACAACATATCTTATACTTCAGGGATAATGGAGTCAAAATTTGTGGGTGGAGAGAAAAAGAAGGAAACAAGCATATGGTTTAAAAAGAAAACTAATGAATACCCAAAAAAGTATACGGAACCAAATTACATCGAAGCTCTCCTTTGAAAACATCAAGATCCATTTGGCATCTACATGAATGCGGAGGAAAACTTAAAATCTTTATTTCATCATGGGAAAATTTAGGGATTACTTATAGATAAGAAGCCCTTAAAATAAAATAATTGATTAATGGAAGAATTCCCATTTTTATGTGAGAGTATGGTGGGATTATCTCATGCAAAACAACAAAAGCACACCATCAACAAAATTGGGCCAAATGAAGTTAATTTGAATTTATGCTAGGAAAATATAGTATGGAAGAAATTCTTTGTGCTAAGGTGATTAATGAAGATATATATAGAACCTGAAGTTTTTTTCATAAGTTTCTTATTGATCTTAAGAAGTCATATGATCAAGTTTGATAAAAAATAATTTTGCAAGCATTAAGAGAAAAAAATGTTGTATACTTGAGCCTTAAATTGCAGAAGTGATTGTTGAGTTAGCAAATAATTCCTACTCATAGTTGGAGTATGTCATGGATTTATGCTAAGTTGGTAACTTTTTTATTTGTAGTAGAGATGATCGGAAATGATATTTAAAGTTAGATATTATTTGTGCTATTTACAAATGACATTGTCTTTGTGGATATAATGGAAAGTTAGAATAATGATGAAAATGTTTATAGGATAAGGGGCTTGAGATTAGTGGGACAAATATAGAGTATAAGATAAACAATTTAGTGGATTTGAAATAGTTAATTATGAGTCCAAGTAACCTAGGTTTAATGTATTCTAGTACTTTGATTTATTATGCAAAAAGCATATATGGATATGGATATCTTTTTTAGAGTTAAGTTTTTGGAGTATTATGCGATAAGTGAATATAATAGATATTAGGAAATTTAATAAAATTTTAAATTGATTGGCTATGCTAATTAATAGAGAGGGAAAGAAGGATCTCCAGGCACATAACTTGAAGTGGTTCGCTTACATATCTTGGATCTTACATATAATTTGTATATTGTATTTATTGAATCATCAATTACCAATGTAGAATAAAAGCCTCCAAGGCCAAAGTACGTGAATTAAAAATTCATATATACTCTAATTTTAAATCAAATCTAATCATAACAAAACATTTAAATTCAATCCTTTGATAGCCAAAGAGGATAAAATCTAATAAGATAAATAAAATAAAAATCAAAATTCTGCCAAACATAAAAATGAGCATAAAAAGGTATGAAAAAGGACCTAGTTTAACCCTATTTGTTATTTAGTTTGCTCTTTGTAATTAGCCTATGATCAATAAGGTTTTCACAAGCTTATTTGACCTAATTGGTAAGATGCACTGCAGCAATTATATGGATGATAGTGCTGGGTTGTAAAGAAGTCATTGATAGCCTAGTTGAATATGACAGAAGTGAGAATATTTGTTGACCTCAAACTATCGGCCTAATCACCTCACATATCCAACAACCAACCCCCACTCACCCACGATCCCATTACCCACGTTCGCTCCTCACAGCACAAAATCTCCCTCACACGGCAATGACCAAAAGACACGGGCAATCGAACTTTAAGACAGTGGATTCTCTCGGATTGCGCCCTGCCGAACTCCCTTCGGTCTCGCGTGAACGACTCCACAGCCAAACGGCTTTCGTCCGGTCCGCCTGCTCCAAGTAAGTCCGACCTTCCTACTGCCGCACACTGAGCCTCTAAGCCCTCCTTCATTTAGCGAGCGAACAAGTCGCGTGAGCCGCTCCTGCTGCACTCGGCCCGACCTCAAACCAGAGCTCGTTTCTGTTTCAACCAGGCAGCCCAATCCATCTATCTCCCGACTTCCCTGTGCCACACACAAGAAGACGCATCCAACCCAACCCCTGTCAACATGATCCCGTCAGCCCGATCCACCAAGTCGTGAAACCCCGTTCGGCCCCGACCTTTCTACTGCAAACCTACCTCAATCCTGATTCGAAGCCACATGGGTGGATCCTGATTGCTCTGCCTCTTCAATTCCATCCATCCGTTCCGGCGTTACCTGATATTTGCTATTTGAAACAGTGAGTTTTAGAGGAGGGAAATGATTATATTATGTGTGTGTGTGTGTATATATATATATATATATATAAATATAAAGAAATAATAATAATAATAACGCGATCATTAAATCAGAGGCTACAATCGCCAATTAGAGGAACTAAAGACCAATTAACGTCCCAAAGTCCTCGAGAAATAACGTCCCAAAGTCCTCGATCGTTGACTGTCTATCTGGCTTGGCGGACTTGAAAATGCAAGTGCCCACCCCAACCTCCACTTGCGGGAAGGGGGCGCTGAAAGGATGCCAAATTTTCTCTGAAAAATTGTCAAATTTGCCTTGGAAGGCCGTCAAAATTACACTGGAAGACTGTTAAATTGCGATAAAAGAGTTTAAAATTATTAAATTACAAATTTAAAATTTTAAAACAGTTAGCCTAATTAACTAATTAATCTAAAGCTTTATAATTAAAATTTAATTGATCAGTTAACCGAAATATAAATGAGTAAATCATTATATTAAAGAATTTAAATTTAATAACTCATTAAGCAATAAATATGATGTTTTTTTTATTAAACTAAAAAAAAAAACTAATTCAACTAATAAATCAATAATGCACCTCTTCGAAATCAAAATAAATTAAAACTCAAATTAAATTAACTCACATTTAATCAAAGTAACTATTAGTTTAAATTAAACCTTTAACATTCATTAAATTTATTGGGAAAATAAACGTAATTAATACTTTGATAAAATTTATTTAAAATTTAAAACATTAATTGACAAAAATGAGCAATTAAATTTAATTAATAACATAATTAAATTAAAAATAAGTAATTTTAAAATATTCAAATTAACGAGCTGAGCGTTTAATTTAAATATAAAGCTTAAATTAATCAAATTTAATTAGTTAAATTTAAAACTAAAATAAACCAAAAGAGCAAGAAATAAATGTTTTCCATTATACAACCTAAGTACAAGCTATAAACTCTGAAGCAACAACTCTCTAATAACAACTCTCCAAATAGAACTCTATAAACAAACTCTCAATATACTCTAAGTCTCAATAGTAGCCTCAATTGTAGCTACACTTGTTCTCTCCAAGTTGTCCAAGTTACTACTTGTTGTGAATAGCTGCAAACAAGTAGATGAAAGTTAGTGCGGGGTAAATAAAATTAAAAAAAAATATAGTGCTGGAAAGAACAAAACTAGTGCTAGCAAAACAAAACTGGTACTAGTAAAGATATTGCTAAAGTAAGAAGACTATGATTACTACTACGAGCAAAACCATAGTACACTACTGAGAGCTAAGATAGAATGCACTAGTGTCAGGTGGTGGGGTGTGTAACTATTCTAAAATCTAGCTTAATAGGTAACTACTAGATAAAATAGGGTAAATCTGAATAAATTAATGCACACGACTTCCGAAAGGGAGCTACGGTCACGACCCGTCCCGGAAGCTCGATCTAACGAGGCGGGTACAAAAAGTCGGACGGTAGTACATTTCCAAAAGTATAAAATAACTCATCATCAAAACTTTTACAATAAACTGAAGAGCCACTAAACACAAAAAAATCTATTTTACCTGTTATCATTTGCTCCTCGCCTTCTGTAAACATGTTCTTCTCTTTCTGCCATTTCTTTTCTTTTGAATTACCTGAAACATTTAAACTCGTGGTTTGAGTTTACTAAGTAAACTCAGTGGATAATTCTCATCTTCACTTAATATACATGAAAATCACTAAGATAAAATAAAGTTTAACATTTACATTAGTGTACTTTTGCTTCACTTTACGAATTTCCTTTCATGAATTTCATTTAGACATTTCTCAATCATATATATCTCATCGTATAACATTATATTCATTCCTAAAATTTCTTTTAAACTATATTCCTTTTCCCTTTTGAATTCATACAGGAGCACCGTCTAAATATACTCAAAAGTACAACCATTTCCATTTCCTTTATCCATTTCCGTTACCTTTTCCCGTTTTTACGTGCACGGGTACGTTGCTTCCCCAGCCAGTACCATACGGGGGTGAACTCCTGTATATTTTGCATGCATAACCTTTTCCTTTTTGTTTCATTTGATACTATGTCATTTTCCTTTAATGTTTATGTATTTGTATTCTTAGATGTATAGATATGCATTTCAATTATTTTCCATTTCCTTTGCATATATTTTCTTTCACATATATTGATAAATTTCCACATGCTTATAATATTTCATTCATTTCATTTATACAAATTCGATATTAATGCATGTATTAGAATTTACATTGTCTCATCTATAACTATCTTCAAATGGAATAGCATGTATAAAATACAATCAATTGTATGAATATACTTTGAATTTTGAAATTAAAATAACTAGTAAAAATTTTCACAAGCATAATTACCCACTTTATTCCTCCCAAAACTTCGATTCTTGGAGCAACCTCAACTTCGAGTTCCTACAACTTTCACAAATGTAACTTCTATAAAAACGTGCTTTTATAATAAAATTGAAATAAACTTGTATAATAGGAGAGTTACTTATAAAGAAGAAAAATGGATTTTTTTTTCTAAAAATCCCTAAATCCTTCTCTCCCAAAATTCTTCTCTTTGCTTCAATTCTCTTCCTTTACCTTTAAGAAATATATTGTTCGCTTTAAACGAAGTAAACGAAGGAATTTATACAAAAATCCGAAAGAAATTCAACAAACCTTTTTCCTTCTTTTTCCTCGGTCGTTTCCTCCCATTCGTTGCAAATTCTCCCAAAATAACACTCTGATAACTATAAGAATGAAAAGGAATCATTATTTCTTATCCTAGAAGGTAATCATTTGCTAAAATTGGAGAAAGAAGAAACCTACCTTGCTCTCGCGTGAAGTCCGACCGTCCGCCCTCCTCTGTTCGCGCGAACTGCTTGTTCCGCGAATTGTCTGTTCACGGTATTAATAGGTTAGGCCGGTCGGTTCACTTGAACGGACCGGATGAACCGGTTATTACAGCTACAGACCTCCCAAGGGGAGTTATAAACTCTCCCAAGGGGAGCAGCAAATAACCCCAAGGGGAATAATCAAATTCACTTGCTACTTCCAAAGGGAAGCAACAAATCCAAACATTTAGGCCACCTTTAATAAAGATTGTAAGACCTGCCACCTTGGCTACTTCTAATAGAAGCCATAAGATCCACTTGTACCTAAAACCTCTGGGCTACTTCCAAGTGAAGCAGTAAGTCCCGCTTTTAACCCACACTTGAGCAACCTCTAATAGAGGCTGTAAGACCTGCTATTCGGGCTACTTCTAAGCGAAGCCGTAAAACCCTCTACACGTGCTACTTTCAAGGAAAGCCGTAAGCCCCGACTCAAATATAAACTAAAAGCAAGTCCTAAATGAGAACCTAACCTAAATTTAAACTACGGGCAACTCTTAAACAAAACCGTAAGTCCCAATCCAAACTATAATAAAATTAAAACGCACACCTAACCACTTCAGCTTACTCGGGATTTTTGAGAGGATGCAACCCATGACTGCTAATCAGATTCCCTAAACACTACAATCAATGCTTATTAGTATTGGTAGACTGAAATCCATGGTATACCTGGGACGATGGAACTATGGGATCTTGATTGGGTGTACCTTCATCCCCCCATAATTAAGACTAAAATACTTGCACTTTTCTACACTTCTTGCACAACTAAGCATACTTTCATCCTTAATAGAGAGTGCTCTTCTACGTATAAGAAGGGGTAATTAACTATGAGGGCTTGCGCTAATGAAAAGTGGAACCTCAGAACTAAATAAACCCTGATGCCGTCATCGGGAGAAATCTGGTTAATTTAAATTCTAATCTACCTCGGGGAAAAAAGGAACTTAACAGCTTGCGAAAGCGGGGTTCGTGCCATAGCGTGACATTTTCACCTTTCCTGAGGGTGAATAATATTTGGAGGGATATTTGACAAGACTATGAAGGTTAAATTGAGAAATAATTATATGATTGAGGTTTAATTAGTAAAATCAATGGAAGATATGGTTGTGAAAATTAGACTTTGATAATGTCTAGTGCATAGGGTATGTGTTCCGCAAATAAGATAGGGGGATAAACCTAATTTAGAAGGATTATGAAAGAATGAGTTTGTGTAAAATATATTGAACTTTAAGAAACCCTTGAATAGAATGATTGGATAATAAATAATATGAAGGAAAGCCCAAATAGTTGGGATAAGTCTACTAATAATGATAATGAGGCTGATGATAAAGATGATTATATAAGTGCTTAGTGATCTTCTCAAGGATTGTCTTTTCTTGATTCTCTGGAAGTTATAAACTTCTAACTTGAATTTTTCTTTTTAGCATGCCTTGATTGTTCTTTTCTAACTTTTATATTTGTGTTAAATTTCTTGTTGAAATTAAACTGTTTTATGGATAGTATTTTGTTGAAGGGTATTGATTCTTTTTTTGGACATGTATGCATATTTTTGCAACAACAAAAATTCTCTTTTAGTTTTCATGGGAGTAAAGAAGTATGAGTTATTTCATTAAATGCATTAGTAAATTTATTTGGATCTTCTTCATTCTTTTCAGAGAGTGAACCAGTGTTTAAAGAATGCATGTTCTGATTCAGAGAAATCTTCATGCTTTTCATTTATTGATTGTGGGAGCCGGCACTCTAATGAAAAATTTTATTCTAGTTCGGACTTGTCAGACTGGCAAACTAACCCAAATGCTACCGCCTGCTTCTCTAAGGATGGTCCATTCCAGTATGGAATTTATGTACAGGCTGTTAATTTGATCACAGAAAATAGCGTGGTTACACGTTATTTGTATTCCTTGTTTTGGGGATTCCAGGTATTTCTCCTATGTTCAGCTTCATATGTTGAACCAATGTTTTTATATGCAAAAGTTAATTTCAATCAATGGGGCCTGAAAGTCAAATTTTAACATGAATTGTTGGTTTTCGATTTCTATATCTGTAGGCAATGGCCACTTTCATAGTTACGTAGTTATTTTATCATTATTAATACATTAAAATTTCCACAATCTGACATTTGAATACTGAAATTGTATATATTAGGCCTATTATTTAATCTATTGAATTCAAATTGGTTTTCTGGTGGCTCTATAACCTTGAAAACAAGCATAGTTTTGGCCTAAGAGAAAAAAAGGAGATAAGCTCTAATGATCTTATTAGATTTCAATCCAAATACAAGATTGATATGACAAGAGAATCGAAGTGTTAGAATGCGTTGAGGTCATCCGCTGATCTCTTATTTATAGGTTTAGGTAAAAGTTTAACTCCACAAGAATGACTGTATTTGATCAACGCGATTACATAGCAACTAGCAAGTCTTGGTAATGCTTGCCTTAAAAATTACTAGGTCTTGTTGGCTGATAGCTGGCCAAGTATTTGGGCAACTATTGATGAGTTCCAAGTTGTGGAAGAATCTCCACTAGTGGATGTTGACGAATATTTTCGCATCAACTCGACCCCGCTCGAGCACGACAAAGCTCGATCGCGCTCGATCAACTCAATTGATCATCGTCGAAGTCAGATTGACCCAAATCAAACCCTGATTTAATTAAATTAAATCAAATTAATTTAATTTAAATCAAATCAATCAAATCCAAACCCAATCAAACCTCGTCGAGCATCGTCGAGCTCAATTCGACGCATTTCGACACAATTCGGCGTCAATTCAAGTTTAATTTCATAAAATTAACTTGATCGGACCCACTCGGACTCAAATGGACCCAAATCAGTTTGAGTCGAGTCCAATTTGGGCTCGATTTCAGCCTCAATTAATTGATTTAGGCTAAATCAAATAGCTAAATCTGAAATTGAAATCAACGGCTAAGATTTGCTTGATTTTCAAATTTTGCGGCCGTTACTTACTCGTCAAACTTCGATTCCCGCGGGCGGCTACAGCAGAGGGAGATCGCGGATCTCTTATCTCCTGCAGCAGAAGTCCCAGTCAGTGGCGAATGCTCGAGTAGGGATGGGCGTCTCCGTCCCATAAGCAGCGGGAGATCAATAGGGGAGCGGCATTCGACTCCTGGGTGTTTTTTTTTTGTTCGTTTCCGTCCCGACAGAGAGAACGAGCGAGAGAGAACGAGCGAGAGAGAACGAGAGCAGGAGTACCAGGCGAAGCTCCCATCCGCGCCAAAGCCCTCGTTCGCGCGGCTTCCAGCCTGTTCGCGCCTCCTCGCGTGCGGAACTTCCGACCGACCCCACCTGGGCCTTCGGCCGAGCTTCCTAGGGCTCGGTCTCTTCCCGTTTGCCACATCTTTTGAAGCTGCCGGCCTCCAGTTTCGCTTCAAAGCCTCCGACTTCCTCTAAGTTTGGGCCGGTGCGACACTTCTTGCAGAAGAACACTTCTACTCTCTTCCTTCTTCGTCTCAGGCGACCTCGAGGCGAGTTGGAAGCTGTTGGAGACTTCCAAACAGCAAGCGAAGGTTCCTAAATCTCCCAAACAGCGATTTGGGGCCTTCAAAGCGCCTTGGACAGCAGCGGCGAGTTCAGGAGCGGCTTGGACAGCGACTTTGGAGCTTGAATCGGAGCTTGGACAGTAACTTAGAACTCGGATATGAGCGCTTGGACAAACCGGGGAAGGTATACCACTAAAACTTAGTGAAACCTAGGGTCCCCCAAGGCCAATTGTTGTGTGGTTGACGCCCCCGAACCTTAGGACCTTAGAAACTTCAATTTTCGCTCTCCCAAAACCTTTATGTTGGCTGTCCACTTCGCAAAGGCTATGGAAGTTAGGCGATTTCCATTAGTTGACTCTTATGTAAGAGTTCGGAGAGGATTTTGACACGCGTAGAGGCGTCGGGTTGTTATCCGACATCTCTCAAATGTATGTTATGCATCATATTGAGCTTAGCACCTTCGCCTACATTCAAACCTTAGGGCATGTTACTTTTCGTAGCTAAAACATAGTGGATTGCTCACATCTTTTCCAAAATCTCACATTGTGTACATGTACTTATTCAACATTAGTGTCATGACGAAATAGACATATGATTTAGAAATTTTGTGGAGCTTGTAGGGTTGTCATAAGCCTTGCAACATATCCAAAATATTTGTGATGACTTGCTGTAGGATCTAGTGTGAGTCTCAAAGATTCACTACAAAAATCCTAGAGCAAGTGTGTTTGATCAAACTCGCCTTTGGATGCATTGTATGGTTTGTGATAGAAAAGTTGATGGCTAATCATTTTTGTTACGCAAATATTCCAAAGTTTGGAAACTCATTTTAATGCTTTTATTGGGCCAAATCATGCCAAAAGTGATTTGATCCCTTAAAGGCTTTAAGATACATGTTTCCCTACTAAATCATGATTCAAGCCATATGTTATTTATTCCTTGCTTAAATTAGTGAATGTATTAACTTGCAAATTTTCATAAATATGCTTATTTAATCCTAAGTGTGGGTGAGATTGATTTGGAGCATTTCATGGACCTCAAAGGCCCATGATCAATGCTCCATCATATTAAGGGATTATTTAAGCTCATTTTTCTTAATTTGCAAGATGATATGACCAAATACAAGCTCTCAATTTTCCAAATCATATTAGGTACGATTTAGGGAAAACCACTTTCTTGTAGAGCTTTGATAGTGTTATAGGTTGTCTTCCAATTTCAAGTTGTAGAACCAATCTTTCTTGCTCAAATCATGCCAAAATTGATTTGGAAACCATTTCGATGTGTTGGAAGCTATTTAGTAGTTTTCCCCTCCCTCATGCATGGTAATTTGGAGCACCACAGAGCTCCATTTTTCCATTGCATGAATGTCCTTAACCTAGGATAAAAAAAATCCTAAGTTCAACTCTCTTTGCTTGTAGATAAAAAATCCACAAGCAATTCATCTCTCCAAATGCATGGTAGTTGGGACCTTCTCAAGGCCCCAAACATATATCATTGCATGACTTTTGGGGCATTCTCAATGCTCCAAATGTTTTGTCATTTGACTCCTAGTATATCTTAGTGTTGACCTTCGTATAATACCCAAAGGAAGACAAAATCAACGACAAAAAAAAAACTCTAACCTCGTATCCATCGAGAAGCCGTCGAATCCAGCAAATCCCGCGCGTCTTAGTCCGTAAATCCCGCTAAAATCCTGTAGATCGGCGCTGCTCGAGTCGCTTCTCTGCAAATCCGGCGTAAATCCTGCGACGTTGCCTCGATCTCACTCCAACTCCCGTCGTTAAATACCAAACGAACGAAGTCGAAGGTCTGGGCTCTCCCGATACCTCTCGCGGCTCTCTTCCACCCGATTCCTCTCTCGCTCGACATCGATCCCAGACGCCAAGCTCCTCCAATCCTGTCGCCCTCCTCAAGCCGAACTCCACTGTGCTGAAACCCTCTCCTCTGTCCGACTCCACACAGCCGCACCCCTCTCATTTTCTCCGGTCGAGGAGAGAGAGAGAGAGAGAGAGAGAGAGAGAGAGAGAGAGAGAGAGAGAGAGAGAGAGAGAGCACCTACCCGACCTTCTCCCTAGTTCCGACCAAGCTCCGATCTCCCATTGCCGTAGCCGACGATCCCTTCTTTAGGATCGGAAGTTATTCCATTTTGATCGAGAGCAAGCACAGGAGCTTTTTGCTGTGAAGGTAGCTATCTCCTTTTCACGTGCAACTTCGGCCAAATCCTGTAAATCTCCCAAACCGAGAGTGATGGGGGAGGGAAGTTTTTTATTTTATAGTTATGTATATATATATATATAATTATATTAATTAAATTTATTATTTTTAATTAATCAAAATTTTAAATTAATTATTATTAATTAATGTTAATTAATTACATCTTATTAGAATTAATTAATATTAAGTTATAATTAATTTTAAATTAATTGTAACTTATTATCTTAATTAATTTTAATAATTTTAATTAATTACTTTAATTAATTATATTTAATTTAAAATGATTAATAAAAAATATAATAATTATTTAATTAGTTGTAATTAATTAATTTTAATTATAAAAAAAGAAGTAATCCCCTCCACTCTCTTTCCTCGGCGTTCGTGTCGGGTCGGCAAACCACCTAAGCACGCCTTTAGTGAGCGTGGTAGGAGGGAACCCGGTGCGACACCTACGACGAGGTAGGCGAGTGACCCCTCGATCCACGTGTCAACCACGACAATCCCGCGAAGGTATGAAATTTTCTAAACTCAAAACCCCACTTCAATGTTCGTGGCAAACCGGAGAACCGCCCCAAGCACGCCTTTAGTGCGCGTGGTGGGATGGGACCCCGGTGCGGCACGTACGGCGAAGCGGGGCCACTTCTAAGTACCCCAGAGCGGGGGGAAAACAAAACTGTCTCTTTTAATAAAAATGCTTTTTAAAATCCCAAGCACGCCTTTAGTGCGCGTGGTGGGAGAAAAACAAAAAATACAACCTCCGCGGTGTCTCACCAACACAAACCGTGCACGTCTTTAGTGACGTGGCGGGTAGGCGGCCTCTTGGTTTTTCCCCTAAACGGGGGAGATACCGGGAGGCTGCCGAAATTTTGTCTGGAAAAGACAAGGACTTGTAAACTTTTGGACTGCATTGGACTTGGACAAGAAGAAAGAATTTTGACTAAAACTTGAATTTGACATGAACTCAAGCTTAAGCAAACTTTAACCAAATAAAATGAATTAAATTCAAGTTCAAACAAATGAGCAAAATATTAAAATCAAACTTGATAAAAAAGAAGTGGAACTCAACAAGGTTACTTGAAGCTTGGACTTGCTAGCATTTGATTCAAATTCGAGGTGGACTCAATGTGACATGGAACTTGATTTGAGCATGAACTTGAATTGAACAAGACATTGAACTTGAGCCATGCAACATCAAGTGGATATGACTTGAAATTGCACAAATTTGCAAAGGACCTTGATTTGTACTTGACTTTGAACAACATAATTAAGACAAAATATCAATAAGGAACTTCACTTGAACGATGATACAATATCTCCAATGAAATATTGGGAGACTATCATTTCAATTGAAATGCAAAAGAAAATATGTGGAACTTGTGAACAATAAGAGACTAGCAAATTCTACTTGCTTACAAGTAGTGATGAATCATAGATAACTTAATCAAATTCCATATTATGATATGTTGTTCTCAAAAGAAGATACATGATTTGAACACAAGCAAATTCTTGTAACTTGATTGCAAAGGATTTGGTCTCTAGCTTGGATATGAACTATAATGGCTTTGGGCTTGCACAACAATAAAGAAATTGGCTTGAGTCATGACATCAAAATCCTAATGATTGTTAAGAATGATGAAGTTAAACAAGTCAAATAAACAAGTGTTAGTTTATGTTTAAACTAGCCACAAACTTTGATATGAAGTTCCTTCTTGCATGATAGCATTCAACTCATAACAACAATATCTGTGGAATAGAGACATTAATGAATATGATAACAATTCATCATGCAAATTACAAACTATTCTCAAGAAGAAAGAACTTGCATATGCAACCTGTTCACAAGCAACAAGGAGGCATGAAGAATGCGATGGCTTCGATTGGTATCAAGTAACTCGCAAAGTGTACTGAATAGATCATCTATAATGAGTGATAATTTGCTAAAATAGATGTGGCAATACCCTATAATTCGTATGCAAGCAAGGACTACAAAACCAATATGGGAATGAGTACCTACGAGTAAATACAAAGGAATTGCAATAGATGTTATGCAACAAACACCACGACACTCTAACAAGCAACAACAATTAGGTGTCAAGCAAATGTATCAATCTCTTACGTACTATTGAAGAAGACTCATCACTTATAAACAAAGGCATTTACAGGCGGATGTATGAAAGCTCTCTTTCATACAGAAGTCTAACCAAAGGTGATTGAAAATAATATGTGATAGATGTTGAATTGTTTCATAGTCAGCAACTACTCAATATCAGTCAAAGGCGTCGATTCCTTACAACTTAAAGATCTGCAACACATACAAGCTCTCTATAAAGACAGATGTACGTGCAACATGGGTAGATGCAGAAAGACTTTAGTAAATGCAGTATCCTGAAGTCGATTTCAGTCCGTGAAGGAATACATCTACCTGCCCACTCGCAACAATGACGGATATACTACCTGAGCCAAACAACTACAACGAATACAAGCATCTACAAACAAAGGCAGGAGACTCGTTAGTGCACTACGATCCACCTGCAGAAAGCAACAGTAGTGTATGACAGTCCACCTGTACGAAGCAGCAAATAACTCAATTCAAAAGCTGCTACGATACGCCACCGGATCTGCAGCATTCGTACAAGCAGACAGAAGGCGTCTATTCCAAGAATCCACCCGCACGTGCACAATAGTTTGTATACACATAGGCACACTAAAAGGGGTAAATGTAATCAAATACCTGCATGGGCCCCGGCGAGCGTGTTATTGGTACATACGTGACGTCTAGGGATGCTGCGCGGGTTGACAAGTGAATTCAGGTTCGAAACCGATCCTTCTATACGGATCAATAGAAGTCGACAGGGTTCGAACCATTAAGCAAATATAAAGTTGTGGCGACTGGTATATTTGCTTTAAAATATTCATATTAGGCCTTCAAGGCCTACAACAATATGAATTCACTAATAAGGGCATAAAGCCTACGAAACCTGATCCTCTATCGACCAATAGATAGAGTCGACAAGGTTCAATCCAGAAAATGGAAATGCTCCCCAAACACCCCGATGATGGCTGTGTTGAATGCAGATCTCAACCGGAGGGGTTCCCCAAATATTTTCAAATCTCCCAAATATCCAAAGTTTTATTTCAAATATTCCAAAGCTCCACCCAAAATTTCAAAAATCCCAAATATTCCAAAGCTCTACCAAAATATCCACAAAAATCCAAAAATCCTCAAAATCCAAAGCTCCACAAAAAGCCCAAATTCCATATATTTAAAAATGGAAATCTAACCATTAAACACTTAAAGCAAAATTCATCCATCCTCCGCAACAGTTTGCCGGGGTGGACAAATTAAAGTTTACTTCAGCTCGCAAAGGGCCAAATGCCTAGTCAAAAATATCACTAGGATCCATTCTCAAAACAGTCTCCTGCCAGTAAGGACGTGGTACGTGTCCTCTGACCGGCGGTTCGCCGCCAAATGGCACCGCAGGATAAACGGTTATGACCTGGGGCCCTCTGAACCGAGTGGTTTTGTCGCCAAATGGCACCACGAAATACCGGTTATGGCCAGCACCGTTACGTTCCTTATTGGCATCAAATCCTTGAGATATGAATCAATAGGATATGATCGATAGGGCACAAAGCCCTCTGTAAGCTAAGGTGGATTCAAATTTGTTCCCTTAGACAAACATTCAACCCCGGTCTACAAGGTCCCCTTGGACGAAGCAACCCATGGCTGCCGACAAGGATCCTTCTGTCAGGTTGGGTCAACTACCTTCTCTGACTAAGTAGAACAGGGACCACGATGGCCCGGGACGACGGAACCATGGGATCTTGATCGGTTCTATCATCCATTCCCCCACCATCTGCTTTAAGTGCACGATGGTGAAATTTCTATTTTTAAATATCAAGTATCCAAATCTCTCAATCTTTTAAATTTCCAAATTCTTCCAAATATTCCCAATTCAAACCATTGCTGCTAACACGTATTTCTACGTATCTGATCGACGACTAGCCTTAATCGAAAGTTCTCTCTCGTGATCGGGAGAGGTAATTAACTATAGGGGCTTGCGCCTATAGGAAACCAGAACTCAGATCATAAAGTCCTCACAAAATGAGGGCGAAATCTCTGGGTAGTGTCTTATCTACAAACCCATCTGCCTTCCAAAATTTACCTCGAAACTTATTCAGTTAAAACTCCCTCACGAATAAAAAGAAATCGCGCGGCGGGGAGGCCGGGGCCGAATTTTCGGAGCCCACACTTAGGAGTTATCATCAAACTTTGTCGTGCCTTGCATTATGGATTTCACTAAAAAAAAATCCTTTATGCATCATGTTACAAGCTTTAGAAACTTGGAGCCAAAACCCAAGTTTTCTTACATCTCTTGTTGGAACCCCAAAATCAACAAGCATCCTCTCATGTGGGATGAATTGAAGTCCCTCAAACCTTCTAGTGTACCACCACATGAGTCTTCCAAATTTAGAAAATCAAATCCTAAGTCCTCCCATTTCCATGTGCTAACAACACAAAGTTAGCAAATAAACATTTCTCCCTTCATAAATGATGACTTGGAATTCTCTAAAATGCCAACCTATCATTATATGAAAATCTTGTAGCTTAGAGCCAAAAATCTAAGTTCTCCCTTTCTTTCATTTTGAGACTAAGATCAATGAAAGAATTCCATTTTAGGCTTAGGATTCTAAATCTTAGCCTATTTCATTTGCCTAACTTATATAGGTAGATAACCCCCCTAATTTGTAGTCCAAAAACTACAAATTACATCTCTTATGCGATATTATTTGGAGCACCCCAAGCTCCAAATACCTCATTGCCTGTCTCCTACTCTATTTTAGGAGCTTTCACCCACTTTCATCATGTGTTGTGTTATGGATTTCTCTAGATCCTAAAATACATCATGTCTTAAACTCTTGAACTTAGAAGCAAACTCTAAGTTTCTCCCATTTGTTGGAACACAAGAAACCAACATATCTTTTCTCATGCAAGATATTTTAAGGCTCCTCAAGTCTTTAAACATATCATTGCATAAATCCTTTAACTCTAGGATCAATCCTAAGTTATTTCCTCTTCTTTGTTTGTTGAGATGCAAAATCAACAAACAAATGCCGCTTCTCCTCCCCATGTATAATAGTTTGAAGCTTTTCCCAAACTTTTACTTACTATCACATGGGGCTGTTGAACTTAGAACCAAACTTTAAGTTCTTTCTCTCAATTTGTTTGAACCTAAGTTTAACAATTGAGCATCTCATCTAGGCTTAGGACCTAAAATCTAATCTTTCCTCTCCTTTCACTTAACCCAAGTTTAAGTGAATAATCTCCTCTCTTTGAATACCAAATATTCAAAGGTTTTCCATTAGTTTTGTAACTTTCTAAGTTACATCTTCTTCCTTCAACCTCAAAGTTGTAGGAAGCTTTTCAAATAATTTATTTGTTGGAACACAAACCAATGAATAATCCTCTGAACCTAGGATTAAAATCCTAGTCTCCCTCATTTGCTTGGCCACTAATTTAGCAAACGAATGCTCCTCCTTGGACACTCAATGTCCAAAGAATTCCTTTCAACATGCAATTCGAAATTTGCTTGTTGCTTCTCTTTTCTACAACTTAAGGATTGTAGAAAGTCCTCTCATTTTCCTAAACCCAAATCTAGGAGAATGGTCGTTTCCCCTTTGAATATCAAAAGTTCAAGGGCATTTATGAATATGGAACCTATAAGTTTCACATGATTTCCCCTTTTCTACAACTCAAAAGTTGTAGGAAAACCATCTTATCCTCCTAAAACTCAAAATTAGGAGAATGTACTCATCTCCTTTGAGCACCAAATGTTCAAAAGATCTCTATGATTTGCAACTTTTAAGTTGCATTTCTCTCTCCCTTTTCCTACAAGCCAAGATTGTAGGAGAAAATCTAAATCCGTGTTTATGCTCCCAAAACCCAAATTGGGAGGATGAATCCTATTTTGGACACCAAGCGTTCAAAGAAACCACTCAAATTTGCAACCTCTAAGTTGCACTTCGGTCTACTTCTTTTCCTACAATTCTAAATCGTAGGAAATCTCCCAATTCCCCTTCAATTGCCTAGCCTCAAATTAGGCAAGTGAATATGTTCCTTTAAACAACAAAAGTTTAAGGAACATTTATGAATTTGCAACCCGTAAGTTGCATGTTTCCTTCTCTTATTTCTACAATCCAATAAGATTGTAGGAATTTTTCTTATTTCATTGACTCAAATTGGGTGAGTGGACATCCCATTTCCTTTTCTCCTCCAACCCAAAATTGGAGGGATGAAACCTTTCTTTTCTTTGGACACCACATGTCCAATGGAATTCCTCCAATTTGCAATCTCTAGATTGCACATTGGACTACTTCTTTTCCTACAAATATAGATTGTAGGAAACCACCTTCTTGATTTGTAACCTTAAAGTTACAAATCCTCTTTCACTCCTATAGACTCCAAAAATTTTAAGGAATTCCTTACCTTAGCTCAAAGCCATAGGTTCTTTCACTTTTCCTACAACTCAAAAGTTGTATGAAACCCACTTTCACTCAACCTATGTTGAGTGATCTAATTTGGTTCCAAATTATCTTACTTGTTGAAACAAAAACAACACGTAACTTCACCCCAAGCTTAGGATTCAAGTCCTATTTCTCTTTGCCCTTCCAAACTCAAGTTGGAAGGGTGCAACCCTCTTTTGGACATCAAAGTGTCCAAAGACCTTTGTGAATTTGCAACCCAAAAGTTGCATTTTCCCTCAATTCTCCCCCAACTCCAAAGTTGTAGGAGATTTCTCCCCTCTTTGGCTCCAAAAGCTAGAGAGAGTTCTCCAACATTTAGCTTAAAAGCTAAATGTTAGATTCCTACTTCCTCTTCTTAGCTCCAATAGCTAATGAGAATTTCCCTCAACAAGTGACCCAAAAGTCACATGTTGGACACTCCTTCCTTAGATCCAAACTCTAGGAGGACCATTAGTGTGACATACCACACAAGCCTCACACACTTAGGTGCACAACCCCTTAGGCATGCTAGGATTAGGATTTTTCTTTGTGTGCGCATGTGATTGATGTTGTGGAGTGATTGACTTTTGGATTGTCTGCGTTGTGGGCACTTGCCCTTAAGTGGTTAGTGTAGAAAGATATAAATGCTTTTCTGTGCAGGTGGCCATATCTAAAAGGGGGGCGCTCATAAATAATAATAAACTGCTTGCAGGACAGGTACTGCTTAAAACCCCCCCAAAGATGTGGCTAACAGGGTAGAAGCAGGGGGCCTAGCACTTAGCACTCTAAGTATTAGGCCAATTTTGGGATGATCATATTTCTATTATATAAACTGCCGCCTAACTCTGTTTTGTAGATTTGAGTCTTTTTCTTTTTACACCATGTATTTGATTAGATCTAGGGTGTAAAACTTGTGGGGTTTGGATCAGAAAGCAAGGAAGATCAAGGGAGAAAGTACCTTTTTGGAGATAAAGCTTGAAGATCCCCACAAGTAGAGTCTGTAATTAATTTAATTGGGTTGTATAATGGCAGGCAACTCAGCTGCCAAATCTGGTTGTAATAAATTGGACTTTATCTACATTTCCTGCATTTTATTTATAAATAAAAGCATGCATTGTTTGTTTACTGGGTGTGCAATAGAAATGCATCTTTTTCCTAGGTTTCTTTCCTTGCTTTGTTTGGGTGTGGCCTGGACTTTGATGCGGTAGGCTCTTAGGATAAAATAAATTTTCTACCTCATTAACATGTAAGCAATCTAAAAATAAAATCAAATTAGGCTTCATACTTTTCAAGGAAAAAAATTGCATGCCTCCCTGAAGGGAGCCAAGTTTTTAAAAATTAAAAATAAACATGCATAGCCCAAAGTGTGTCACATGTAGAATGCATCCACTTAAGGATTAGATAACAAAAATCTTTCTTTTTGTGAGTCAACATATGCATACCCACATACTTAGGCATCTTGGCCTCAAAGCCAAGCTATAAGCCCTACATTCTAAATAAAAATAACCCTATCACTCTATATTTGCATTGAGACCGGATAGCATGGTTTTAAAAGCGATTAGGAGAGTTAGCTGGTAGTCCCTTCCAGGCGGGACAATAAATCCAGAGGTCGGGCGGGTTATGCCTCTTGTGAGGTGTAGCTTGTAAGTCCCTCTTTGCACTCGTTAGATTTAGGTTCGAGGCACTACCTATCGGTAGTCCTCACCTTAGTCTTAGGGTCCGAGGCTCACCTTATAAGCCCTCACCTTTCGGGTAATTCTTCCAACATGTGTTGAAGGAATATAAGTCCCAGCATTCTAATAAAAAGTTCAATTCAAACAAAAAATATAGATTGCTAAAATGTAAAGCCCAACTTAGGATAGTTTGGGCACCTCTGAGTTTCTCCTCAGAATCAAGTGCCCCTACTTCGTTTCCTTTGGCTCTTATTCCAAAATCAAATTTCTAAGTTGATCAAATCCTCCTTGAAACTCCTAAAGGCTGAAAACCCTTTAATTAAGACTTTCACGGATTTCAAAACAAAACAAATTTTTAGCCAACATTCAAATGACTCCCAAAAGAAAGCAAAACCACTAGTTTAATCAAAAGTTTTCTCAAGCCAAAACTTTGGATGTAATTAACCATAGGGGCTTGCCCCTATGGGACGTCTGCACCCCAGAAATAAATAAACCCCACTCAACCAAACATTGGGTGGGGGAATCTCTGTTAAAATTGTAAATTTTATAGTTGAGTCTATAAGGAAATGATATTTTTACCCTTCGGGGTAATATGTCATGTTCTTATGCCGTATTCGATTATAAAATATGCAATCCGTTTGATGATACAAAAATTCTCCAACAGTGGATTCTCTAATGAGTTTTATTAGCGAATTCATTTTGAGTGGGTGAGTAACATTAGGCAACTTGGCCCAATTTGTTGTGGAGTTCTATGGATGAGTTTGTCCTTTATCTTGGAAACTTCAACATAAAAGTGAATTTTGGACCAACTTGATGAGAGTACTCCTTTAGGGGAGGTAGTGCTTTTGGTGAATTGGGCAACTAGATAAGTTATTGAACACCATTTAGCTTGATTGACTTGACCCAGACTAGGGGTGTAAGTGAGCCGAGCCGGCTCGAGCTTGACTCATTTATGGGCCCCCGAGTCGAGCTTATTGAGCTCACAAGTTGAGCTAGAGCTCAAACTCGAGCTCGTTTAGTAAACGAGCTTGAGCCTAGCTTGACTTGTGAGCTCGCGAGTCGGCTCGAATTTATTACATTTAAATATTTTTAAAAAATTAATAATAAATTATGTATAAATCCCACTCCTGCCTATATTTTCAATTCCCACCTTCGTGTATTTCAAGAATTTTCAAAGCGTGATTTTGAAATCTGCTACTCTGTCGCTCTCTCTCTCTCTATCTCACTTGAAGAATAAATGCTAATACCTCTTTGACAGTACCCAAAAGAATTGCTCAATCCTTCTCTCTCCCTCTCTCTAAATGAGCTCATTAATGAGGCTTAAAAGATGCAACCTTTTCAATTCCATCAATCCATCTACATTTATTACATTAGAGAAAGCTGCAGCTTTATTTTCTCTTAAATGAAAACGAGGCGGGAAATTAAAAATCGGGCTGGAAATTAAAAACTAGGCGGAAAATTGAAAACGGGCACAAAATCGAGCGGCTCGACAAGCCAGCTCAAGCTCGTTTACAGTGGGACGAGCTCGAGTATGAGCTCGCCTTTTGAGCTTGACTCGAGCTCGAGCTTGCTTTCCGACAAACGAGCTGAGCTCGATAGTGCTAAAACTCGACTCGACTCGTTTACACCCCTAGACCCAGGCGACTATGAATGGAAAGCATTCTGATTGGTTCCATCTAACATGCTCCATTCTACGTCTCGTAACCATGCCACAAGTTGGATTTCTATTTGGAATCTATTGCAAATGCTTGCCAGATTGAATATTCTTTTGTTGAAGTTACTTAAGTTTCAAAGGTAAGCTACTTCCATTTAATTTATAATTAAGGGCATAAAATAAATTGGCTAAAGCTATCGATGTTGTGAAGCTTTTTTTTCTTCTTGCATTGTTGTCAAAATCAAAGAGTTAAGTCGTATATTGGATCACTTTTTTCACTTATGATTTTTTTTTATATGATGTATACTAAATTTGTAATTGTCATTTTGAGTACATTATATTTTTGCTTAGAATATCTTAGGTAATCTAAAAGGAAAAATTTTCTTATAATTGCTTGAGACTTTTCTATTACTTTATCCTTTTTATTACTTTTGGGAACAAAGTTCCTATTGAGGCGTCAAAACCCTTTAGCCTGGCCTTGGTGATGAAAAATTCCAAGTTTATAGTTGTCTCAAGAAATTTCATTTCATTTTGTTGTATTTTTATTTTACTTTTAGAGATTTTTAGAAAGTGGTTGATTGTATTTTCTTTGTATTTTGGAAAATTTGAATGCTTTATGCTAACATATAGATTGAAGTAAAAGTGCCTAGTGTTGAGTTTACTTGAATGAATGATGTTTGGTTTATAAAACTCATTTTTTATGCCTTGTTCCACTGTAACATAAAATGCAGCATATTTATTGAACAATGATGATTAAATAAATATGCTATCCCAGAGAATTATCTGATTGGAAGTTAATAATTTGTAAAGATTTTATCTTTATTATGTATATATTATCTTAATTAGGAATATTTGAATTATTATTCTATTCTTTTTCTATTATTTGTATTTGCCTGTTTATATAGGCACAAATATTGCAATGAAATCGATTTAGTTATTTAAGTTTCCCGACATGGTATCATAGCCAGGTTAGGGACTTTATTCAATTTCTCTTTTTTTTTTCCTCATGTCTGATCTATATGCTAACTCTCACCTGCACTATCTTTGCTTTGCTTTTTTATGTTGTGATCTGCTAATGTTACTTTTGCCTGCCGGCTCGGGTGATGAGATGCTTGTTTTTTTTTTTTTTTTGCCTACCTACATTGTTTTCGACAGCCCGTACATGCACTGTACTGCACACTTGTGTTGTGGCCCCTTGGCCCAGCCCTAAGTGTCTTTGGCCCCTACGTTGTGCCCCTTTCCCTTGTGATTTAGTCTTTTATGCAACATGCAATTGTGTCCGGTGACTCTCTCTGCTATAAGCTGTGACTATGTGTATGATTTTACCTAGTCTTGATGAGCCTCCAAAATCATACTCCTGTTGATAACCTCCTCTTACATGTAGTACCCTGCCACTCACATATTACCATTTGGTGTATGCATCTGTTTGACAAATTTTTTCGATTGTGGGCCTTTACTCTTATGATTTTTGAAGTCCTTACTAGTTATCTTTTTTCTTCAAGGTTTTACGTTGATGCCCTTTTTTACTCATCTCTCTGAAATGAAATACTCCATGAATATTTGTTCAACTATCAAATTTATTATTAATATCTCTTATGGTCTCGAGATTTTTGTTTCCTCATTGGCTTTTATGAAAATATTTTTATCTAGATCGTCCCTTTCCAAATAAGCAAACAACATGAACTATAAAAAGTAACAATCTTTTGACTATTTTGTTCTTATGTAGATTCTCAATAGACTTGAACCAATGATTGTCTCCACTATCATATTTTAGGGAACCATCAAAGGGATGTGGAATTTTTTTCATTCCACGTACTTCCAAGGCAGTAATATTTCTGGGGAATGCACTCTCTACTTTGACATGTTTTCATTACAACTGGATGAAAACTATGTTTAAGCTTATTATAGTATTGTGAAGGTAAATAGATAGACTTATTCAATATAGGCCTTTCACCACTAATTCCATTACTTGGTAAAAATAAAATGGTAAGTTTCATATTGTTTAGTTTCTCTTTTATGTCTATTTATCTATCTAGTATGTTCAAACTCAGTCAGTGTCTAACTATCTGGTTCCCAATTTATCCATCGTTCTCTCTACCGAACTCTCTCGCTCATATCCATCGTTCTCTCTACCGAACTCTCTCGATCATTGAGCGTACGGTTCCATCTTCATTTGTTCTTGAACATACCATTTTTGCTGCTAGCACTATAGGTGATCATATTTGTTGTGGTTGTGAATTGTGATGGTCATCGTTGGGGTGTAAGTGAGCAAAGCCGGGTCATGAGCTGGCTCAAACACTACTCGGTAATGAGCTGCCAAATCGAGCTTCGAGCACTAACTCGAGCTTGTATATTAAACGAGCTCGAGTTTGAACTTAACGAAGGTCGGCTCATGAGCTCAACTCGTTTAATCTGATATTTAAAAAAAAAATTCAAAAACTTGTATTATTTAAAAAAATCTGCCCTTCTTCTCGTCAAGTGATTGACATATCGCTGGGTATATCCTCATCATTTGCTTTCATTCTATTTGGTCAATTAACTGCCAGCTTGGGCCATTTTACGGTATGTTTTGGATGATGAATATCACGTGTTAGTTTTTTTTTCTTTTGTGGCAAAAGATTAAAAAGAAATCTCTCATCAGCATGATAAGTTGTCTAGATTAAGAAGGTTGAGTGCTTGAGGCTTCTTGGCGTTAGGAACTGGTGAGGCTCTTTGTTTTTCCCAAATAAAGTGAATAGATGTTGACTAGCCTCTTTTAATTGATTAAGATGCTTAGGCAGAGCGCTCACTGTTCATGTCTTTAAGGTCCTAAAAGGGGGAAAAAATTGAGTGGAAATTGAATTGTTATTTGATTTTCTTAAAATTCCATTTACAGTCCACGTGTATTTGACGCAAACTCAAAGTTTACATTTATTGGAAATACAATCAGGTTGAAATATGAACTTCTACAAATTTAAATTTTGTTTTTTTGGAATTTTTGCGATAGTCATTTGGTTGGGTAACTGGGAGTTTTTATTTATATGCCTTAATATGGTATCCTATTTTTGAAGTTAAATTTGGCCTTGCAACTAATTCCTGTTGTTTCCTTTTCTATAGGAATTTGTCTTTATGTAGCTATTTATCTGGTGTTCTATTGGTTGTTCCTATTCTCACGGTTCTACTAGCAGCTTCTCCTTTGATTTCAATGTGATCGTAGCGAGTGAGCCTTTCTGATTTTGCTTTCTCGACTCAGTAAGGAGTCGGGACTGTAGTTGGAGTTGCTGACTGATTTTTCAGCAGGTCGTTTGGATTCAATTGTCTTCATTTTGGTTCAATGCATCTTTCTGATTGTTTAGTTTGATCGTATTTTTTGATTATAAGAGGAATATCACACGTGAAGAAAACATTTTATGCTGCATAATTATTTTTTGGATGTGCAAAATCTTTCTCCTCTTTGAATTCAACTTCTTGATCACTTGTGCAAATCCTAGTTCCAGCACGAGGCTTGCTTTTTGATGACCTCTTCCCCTCTCTTTCTTATCCCCATCTTATAATAATCATTTTTTTCATGAGATTGATATGGGTTTTGAAAATTCGCTCCTCGGCCTATCTGCAGTCCCCTTTTCTTCATTTTTTCTTTTGGGTCATCGATGAGAGTTTTAATGAGTATGTTCCGGGGTAAATTTTCAAGAGGAAAATTAAGTTTGAAATAAAACACTATTCAGAGATTTCGCCCTCATTTTGCGAGGACTTTTTGATCTGAGTTGTGGTTTCCTATAGGCCCAAGCCCCTATAGTTAATTATCCTTCTCGATAACGCGAGAGAACTTTCAATTAAGGCTAATCGTCAAAATGGATATGTGGTATCTGGCGTATAGTACCAGCAAAGTTTAGGTATTTGAGAATTTAATATTTAAAATTGAAAATTTCACCATCTTGCACTTAAAGCGGATGGTGGGGAGAATGATGATGAGCCCGATCAAGATCCCATGGTTCTGTCATCCCGTGCCATCGTGGTCCCTAGTCTACTTAGTTAAAGGAGTTAGTTGACCCAACCTGACAGAAGGATCCTTGTCGGCAATCATGAGTTGCTTTGTCCAAGGGCACCTTGTAGATCTGGGGTTAATATTTGTCTAATGGGACAAATTTAAATCCACTTGGCTAACATAGAGCTTTGTGCCTTATCAATTATATCCTATTGATTCATTGCTCAATGATTTAATACCATTGAGGAACATACGGGCTCTGATCATGACCTTAATTTAGTGGTGTCATTTTGCGACAAAATCATCCGGTCAGACGGTCCCAGTCATAACCGTTTATGTATGGTGTCATTTAGCGTTGAAATCATCGGTGTGGTGCAATTTGGTCGAGAAATCACCAGTTAGAGGACACATGCCACATCCTTACTTGCAGGAGATGGATTGAGAATGAATCCTAGTGATATTCTCAGCTAGACATTTAGCTATTTGTGAGTTGAAGTAGTTTTTAAATTCTCCACCTCGGCAAATTGTTACGGGGATTGGATGAGTATTTTTGCTTTATGTGTTTGATGATTTATTTCATTTTAAATATCTTGATTTTGGGTGATTATTTTTAGAATTTTAAATTTTATGAGCATTTGGCATGCATTTAAAATTTTTATGGTCTCCTCCGGTTGAGATTTTTTGTCAACACGGCCATCATCAGGGTAATGTTGTTGTCACTTTATAAGATTTGTATTTTGTTTAAGCTTGAAAAGATTAGAAAGTATGGGATCCCCTCCGGTTGAGATAAACATTCAACATGACTATCATTAGATTTTTTATTAGTTGTTACATTTTCGTTGATTGAACCTTGTCAACTCTATCAATTTACTAACAGAGGATCAGATTCATATCTAAATTTATTTTTTAACGCGCGCAGCATCCTTAGACGTCACATGTGTACTTACAACATGCTCGTTGGGGCCCATGTGAGTATATGCTGTTGAGTGCATTTTGCACGATGCATTTATATGATTGTTGCGTGTATGCATGATATTACTGGAATGAAGCCCTCTGCATATTGCAAATGCATATGGGAGGATACTTTGAAGTGTAATTGCAATGTCAAATGACATGTTTAAATGAAACCCTCTGCATCCTATCAATACATGCAAGATGTCATTTTAAAATATAGTTGCAATGTCATATGACACACTTGAATGAAAACCTATGCATCCTACAAATGCACGCATGAGATCATTTTGAATTGTGATTGCTATGTCAACTGACATGCTAGAATGAAATCCTCTACACATTGCCAATGCTTGCATACTATGGAATGCACATCAATGAGTATATTTATACATGAGAGGGGTGTTTTGCATGAATTATTATGTTTGCTGTAATGCATATAGGAGGACATTTTAAAATATTTGGCACTAATCAATTGTGCGGGCAATTATCGTTTTAAGGAACACAATGTTATATTTAGAAGCTTGTAGATGCATTATGTCTGTTTGTACTAGTGTTGCAGATTCAATGACATATTTGCATAAATTATTATGCCTGTTGCAATACATGTATAGGGGCATTTCGAAACATTTGGCGCTAATTAATTGTGTGGGCAACCATCATTTGAGTGTGTGCAACGTTTCGTTTAGAAGCTTATAGACGCTTTCTGTCTGCTTATACGAGTGTTGCAGATCCGGTGGTGTGACATTGCTCTTTAGTGACCCATGATTTTTACTACTGATTCCTTGCTTTTTCTTACAAGTGAATCGTAGGTTTCATCCATAATAGCCATGAGATACTTCATTGTTATGATGCAAGCTCCATCTTCTTTTCCTTCAAGATATTAGAGCCACGAATCATTCAATTTTTTGCTTAAACCAGACGAGGACATCCACATTTCATGAGGTCATTTTGTGATAAATGAGGTATCATAATTTGATGAGACCGAAGGCTCGGTTGATGCACTGTTGGCTCTCCTTGTCTTCAATTCATTTTAAGGTATTTCTCTCGAAGCATGAATAGGACAAAACGTTTAGTATCTGATACATGTACGAGACGTGGAAGTTTCTCCCGTAGTCTTTGACATGGAAACCAAGAGTAGCTTTCTTCAATCTACAGCTGCAACATTTAATGGTGCACGTGTAGGACATTAGGTTGTGAAGTTTGATCTCCTGGTATTTGTCCTTTATTCAAATAATACGGTATTTCTTCAGAAGCCTCAGTATTTTTGAAGATATGATAGAATGAGATATTTTTTCTTTAACTGCTCATTCTTTGATTCTACAGAATCGTTTTTGGAGTCATTCAACCTTGCACGCTTAGTGCCATAGTTAAGGCCTTCATTCGATGACATATTAGCGGGATTTCTCTGTATATCAGGTTGTCTTTATACCCAACTATCACTGTCAGGGTCTTCGAAATTATCAATTGGAGGACTTAGTTGTACTTGATCAATAAAACTTTCAGCTCTGATATGAAGTGAATTCACTTCTCATCAGCGTGACTATCAGCTACAGGGGTTCCGTGGTACTTATTGCATGTTGCTGATTGCCACTGTTGCACATTTGTGATAGCTCTTTCGTCATTATCAACAAATGCTTGGATTCATTGCACGTCTCTGGTCTATGCTTGTCAGTAACTCATTGTACATGCATCTATGCTTGCAAGGGATCTACCATACTTACAACATGTCTATCATAACTGTTTATAGGTGTTTGTTGGGGAAATTGCTTATTGAAGCTTGATTGTTGCTACCTTTATGAATTCCCTGATATTCATTGCATGCTTCCTGTACCTGTCTGTAGGTAGTGCTATCATTTGCAAGTGTTGATACAGATTACTTGCCACTTTTTGCAGGCAAAATGTTGCGTAAACCTTAGGTTTTTCAATGCTGCATGTAGATACTTGCATTTACTATAACTCTTTTATATTTTGCCCGTAGATAGCATATAATATGCATGGCAGGTCCCCCATAGTAGTCTGTGTGTGCTTGCATCTGCTGCAAATCAACCGCTTTTGCTTGCGAGGAATTAGTGCATTGGCATGCGATTGACTGATTGTCGACTATACGAAGGATTTGATATCTGCTGCATATCAACTATTTCTGTTTGCAGGATACCACTGTAATTGCCCAGGTTATTTGATTGCCGTTGACTACATGAACCTCCTAGCATTGCTGCATATTGCACATACATGTCTATAGGCATTATTACCACTTGTAAATAAATCTGACATGTTACCTTGCATGTCAATGTGGACGGCCAGTTGAGCTGCATTCATCATTGTTCATCAACCATTTACTATTGATTGCAGGTTGGTTTGCATATTTAGGCTTTGTTTGTTTGAGCGTTTTTTTTGGCCTTTTCCATTTGGAAACGGAGGATTTTTTTTGGTGTTGTTTGGTTCGTCAAATCACGTTCCCAATAACTCTTTTTTTTTTTTATTTTTCTGCAGTTTTGAGAAAGCTTTTTATATATGCTTCTCCGTTAAAAAACTCCATTTTCTGAACTAATATTTTTTAAAACTGTCTTTTCAAAAGCACAAAAAAAAAACAAACGAAGCCTCATTTGCATGTTGAAATTGGTTGTCAAAACTTGATTGCTTTTGTCATTAGATGCTTCTTGCAGAGGTGTACAGGTGGGCTGCATTTAATGCAACTCTTTCAGACATATACTTGCAGAGGGGGCCATCATGTCTTTTGTCAGCATTTGTAGAGATTTAAATGCGTATATTTGCATATTAATTGTATGCAAGCTACACTTGCTTTGAGTTATGCAAACACATCTTGATTGGCCACCCATTGCATGATCAATTATTACTGTTTGCATGGCTGAGTATGCTTGCAGGGCATTGTTGCTGTCGAATGCTTGGCCACCCTAATGCATGTTGCATGCCACATGTACACGTCTACAAGTAGCATCGTCACTTTTCAAGCATGTTCTATATGTTCATTTGCATGTAAATGACATGGGCAACCAGTTGAACTACATTCATCACTGGTTTTCCAATGTATGTTAGCCAAGAAGTTTTTACACTGCTGTCATTACTTACAAGCAAGCAATGCGCTTGTTTGTCAGCTGACTGCTATCAGCTACAAGCAGAGCGATATATTCATTTACGTGTTGACCCTAGCTGTCAGTCAACATTGCATTCTCTACCACTGCTTACGGATAGAATCATTATATGCATTACAATCTCCCCACTATCATCTACAGGCAAATTGTGTTGGATGCATATTTTTTATTGCTGTTTGCAAGTGTTCATGTTTGAAGCGAGTTGTTGATACTTGTTTGCATTTGAACCATCGCATCATAAGCCCCTTTATTTATACTTCTGTTGCAATGCTTGTAGGGAAGTCATTATACTTGCGACATGTCTATTATCATCTTCCATAGATGGCCTAACGTACTTATTTGCAGTAGTATTAATTGCATGCAAGCTGTTAGCATTGACTGCAAGGCATTGCTGCATTCAGTGCCTGTTGTCAGTTGTCATCTTTATTTGGTCTACTGTGTGCATGATAGACCTCTGCTATTGCTTGCAAAGGCATCGCTTCAATCTGTAAGCTGACTGTTGCTTGCATATAAGGTCTTTCACAGTTTGTACATTTTGTGGTTGACCTTTGATTGCAAGTTATTCATGTTTGGAGGTCTCTCGCAACGAGTCCCATGTTTGTTGATTTGTATTTGTTTGAATGCAGTGAATTATCATTTGAGTGTTTGCATTCTTAATTTAATTATGCATTTTAGAATTTAGGATCCAGTTTCATGTTGTTCGTTTTGCAAGTTATGTTCCCTATCATTTGGTTTAAATCAGGTCCCATGTTGTTCATTTAATCTTTGTGCACTTCAATTTGAATTTCGGCAATATTCCGGCATCTCCTCCGTTTAGAAAAAATTTAGAGAGTCTTAGCCTTCCCGCCATGTCAAGAAAGACATAAACTGTCGCTGTCAGATGACATCGTGACCATAGTCTTCATTCCCACCACGCCAAGAAAGGCGTGCATGAGTCTTTTAGAGCACCTGTTTGAAAATGCACAATTTCTTTTCTCGCGGGCACTGAGGCACGTGCACGGGCACTTAAATTTTATCCCGCCACGTTAAGAAAAGTGCGCACGAGTATTATCTGCCTCGTCGCAAGCATCGCAGTGAGTTCCCACCCACCGTGCTAAGAAAAGCGCACATTAGTGGTTGCTCAGTGTGCTGCAAGCGCTAAGGACAAGATTTGGGTTATTCCTTTGCGTTCGGGTGCCAGCGGCGACATCGGGACGACGGTGATGAAGATCGAGACAAAATATACATATATATATATATGTAATTAATCATAGTTAATAGTAATTAATTATAATTAATTATAATTTTCTATAATTAAAAATAATTAATTATAATTAACAATGATTAATCATAATGAATTGCAATTGATGATAATTAATTATAACTAATGATAATTAATCATAATTAATTATAATTAATAATAAATAATTACAATTACTATTAATTAACAATAAATAATTATTATGAATGATAATTAATTGCGATTAATCATAATTAACCACAATTAATTATAATGAATATAAATTAATTAGCTCTTTTGTTATTTTCTTTTATCGATTGAGAGTGGAATACGGTGCATGACGGAGATCATGCACGTCGTGGGAGCCTCATCGTCGAGCTCATGCGTAACACGCTGTCGGACTTCCGGATTGCGAGATTTACAGGATTTTGTGTGAAGAACATGCGGCACGACGTGTAGCCAAACAGCGTTGAACAGGTATGAGATGTTTTGAAGGATTTTTTTATTTTTGCATTCGGTTATAGGTCAACAATTGAGTTTTATCTGATTCACTAAAACGTGGATCTTTTTTATTGCATGAGATTTCAATTTTGTGCATTGTTTTTGTGATCCTTAATTTCATAATTTTTAGTATCCGGTAGAATGCGATCAATCTTTCATATGATTTGGATTTTTTTTTTTGGGGTTTACATTAAGGTAGTAAATATTTACTTTAGATTTAATAGCTTGTGTTGAGCAAAATTTATGATCTTCTATATCATATGCTAGATCCCTAAATTCCAATAAGTGTAAACCTTCTCAACATTGATTAATAAAAAAAATTCGAAAGAATAGAAGTAAAGAAATGAAGGTGTGAAGAAAGAAACAAAAAAATACTGCTGTAGTTTAACTTGAATTAAATGAGCATAAAGCCCGTACCAAATTGTATAGCCAAGATGCAAATTTCTGTTAGAAAGGAATAGGAAGGATAAGATGAAATTAAGGCAGTGAATGTAACAGCAGAAAATATTGGTTGGGACCACATGGTTTCATTATCAATAAGATGCACTACGTCAGTAAAGTCAAAATCATATGGAATTTCATGTCATATTCCTTCATATTTTTCAGAGTGCATTAGCATCCTTATCTAAACTTCAGGAGCACTGTAAATTTACTTATTTTCTAATGGATAACGCATCAGTTTGTTTCTCTGGCAGTCTGATTTGGAGAACCAGAGGATTTTAAAGTGTACCATGATTTTTTTTTTGTGGAATTTCAATTCCTAGAGCTAATGGGCCTTTCTTTTTTTCTCATCTTTTTTTCATCCTTCTTGTTTTAATCCTTTTTACTCGTGTGCTATTTTGATTAGATATCTGCATTGTGCTATGAAGCACATCCTTCTTTATGTTAATGCCTAGTTGTGATATCAATTTATTAGGTAAGTAGCTGTGCGTGCAGAGATAAAATGCAGATAAAATTGTACTCTCATTCCTTTTGTAGTACTTTTGTTTTTTCTATAACCATCACAAACAGAAAAACAAAAAGCTTTAAGTTTTTGTTTTTGGCCATTCATAACATTGTAGGAAATTTTCCTAGAATAACTACAGAAGCACTCGAATGAGTTTGTTCAATAATGCTCGGCCATTGGTGCTATTTGATCTGCACTTATTAGAGGAAATTGAGGGCATGTATTTTGCACCAAAGTTTATGCTTTCCAAAGCAATCCTGTTCATAGACTGGCCACATATTTCATGCTAATGGTAGTCAAGATAGAACATCATAATTTTATCATTGAAATACAAGTGGAATAAATCATTTGCCAGTTCATGAGCAGTTATATTATTGAAACAGCCGTTTAATCACATAGCTGCACGCATATTATTATTACTATTACTATTATTTTCATTAAGCTTTATTTCATATTCAAACAATGTAACTTTCCATACTGTGCTTATTACATATTCATTTCTTTGATGGTTGACAATGTGAGATTCATTCTTTCTTCTTTAACTTTCTTATTTCGAAAACTATCTTTGTTCCTTGATTATGATATTAATTTAGTTTCCTTCCTCTTCAAAAATTTTCTCATAGCAAATCAGTACTTTTGCGGGTAACCAAACCCCGAGTTATTTTAAGTGGGAAGTTCTATTTACCATGGCCATCGGTGGATTGGGGCTGTTACTTTTTGCGTTGCTTATTGGAAATATGCAGAACTTCCTCCTAGCGCTTGGAAGAAGGTACATCAATCAAGTAATTGATTTCATTTTTGAGTTTATATTCTTGTTGCTGGAGAAGTTGGAATAATTTTACATTTAACATTTAGAAAACGGGAATATAGTGTGCATACCTGCATATTTATGATGAGGCTTTTCAAATAAGAGTTTTAACATAAGGTAGCACTCATGATTCTCAATCCTCAATGATATCCTCTGCGTCACCCTAATCTGAATCTGAAAGAGAGAGCTTGTAAAGCCCTATTGGCTTTATTCACTAGGCCTGAACAATTAACATGTCAGGAGAGATCAATTTAGACAATTTTAAGATGTGTTTGATAGGAAATACTTGAGTTCTAAAAGACAAGCTTGATGTATCTCGTGGATCGCTGAAGTATGAAGTATTTGGCTGTGATGTAGAATTCTCTTGGCTTGCGCAGAACATGCTGCCCATTCCAAATCAGAAGATTCATTGGCGATCTCTAGAAGGTCTATCCAATAGAGAGTACATTATTGTTTCCTTGAAGGGAAAACTTTGGATGATTGATGATTTTTGCTTTGGAATAGCAGAGGGGATTATGCCAACATATGATGCCAATGAAATAGTGAATTTCATTTTACTAAATTCTGCCTTAAAACAAAATTGCTTTTGCCTTTCGTCAGATGTAGATGGGAATTTGATTTTTCTTTATATCACTGTATTTTTCCATGGCAGTTTATGTGGATAAGTGATTCTGAAATGCAGTTAGAAATATTATGTATTTGTTACATATTTAAGTTCCATCTAGCTGGAATATTTCTATTCAGATTCTGTAGAAGCGCTGTTAATCTTATAATGGTGCGTCTTTTTTCATCAGCTTTCGCCGCTGCATGCATCTTACCTCAAACATTTGTTTCTTGAAGGAGGCTGGAAATGCAACTTAGACGACGGGATGTAGAGCAGTGGATGAGCCATCGACGTCTACCTGAAGAATTAAGGAGGTTTGTTGCCATCTATATTTTCTAAAATATTACTAACATTAAGTGTAATAGTGGTTAATTCTTTCAGTATGTGACTTTTTTTTGTTAGTTAAATTAATTTAGTTCAGTTGTCTTTAAGATTGCATTAAATTTTCTTCTGTTGGATGAGACCTTCTCTTACCTGATGTCACATTATCCAGAGCTAGCTCAAGCCATAGTAGTTCTTAACATAGGATTGATAGATGACTTAAGTTGTTGGTTGCTGAGGCCTCTCTATTTATAGTCCTGCTTTTCAGCATTATTTTGATAATGAAAGACTTAGACTTCGTTTGGAACGGCTTTTTTACTGTTTCTTAAAACAGCTTTTTAGTATAAAAATTTTAATTTTTAAACTAGAAAGCTGTTTTAAGAAGCAATAAAGAAGCCGTCTGGTGGGGGCAAGAAATATAGGGAGCCTATACCCCTCGCCCACACGAGAGATCTAACCTTAAATGACGATCCACTAAATCACGAATGATGCAGTTTAGATGAGGAAGAACAAACTCTTACATTTCAAATTAAACTAAAAAGAAGAAAAAAAAAGAAAAACATTACAAATGACAACTGATTACAACTTTTGACTCGAAATCAAAGACACCCTAAAGTTGCTTTACTTAGAGACGAAAGATACAGATGGAGTGGCACTTGCGTAGAGACGAAAGAGATTAGAAGCCGAGACAAAAGGTTGGAAAGAGCTCGCAAGATTTCCGGAGGGGATGAGAAAGAAGACGAACAAAGCTCGCAAGCTTTTCCAATAACCCGCAGGTTAGATTCCAAAAATCACATAACATTAACTTATCTTAAAACATAACAAGCCCCTCATATTTATAGGTATGAAAGGGGAATATAAAAGGACACTAATGAATTCACATAGGAATTCTAAACATCACAAACATTAAAACCCAAATGCTTTTCACGGAAAAACAGCCCAAGCCCAAGAATCGAAGGAGTAGCCGCGGGAGACAAGGAGGCCGCACGGAACCAAGGCGCCACAACCACGGGAAACATCCCAGGCTCGGAAAACCAACAGTCGGCCCGAATTCCAAGGGTCAAAGGCACAAAAAACTAATGCTCATGGTGGAAGCCAAGGAGCCACACATGGGAAATAACATATCTTGGAATTCCAAAGGCCAGTTTGGAATTTCAATGGACAAACATAATTAAAGACATAAAACAATAAAAAGTACATTTAATAAAAGATAACTATGAACTAAAATGTTAGCTAATAATGAGCTAATCCTTAGTTCAATAAGTGAACTAAAGATCTGCTCATAAATGAGCTAAAATTTCAGCTCAATTTTGATTGAGCTTGTAAACTCGAGGGAGGTCAAAATTGATTTATTTTGGACATGAGTTGACCCCCCCTTTGCCTACATCACCATCTCAAAGGATTCCTTAATAGGGATTTAGAACGCTTTCCCAGGACTATCTAGTTCAACTTTCAGGTAAATCGTGCACCCACTAAGCTTTTATTGAGACCATGTAATATAAAAAGTAGTTAGTTAAGGTAGACCCAGGCATATCGTTTGGGACTTAAAATTGTGGCTCAAAAAATTATAGAGAAATGTATTATGAAAATACATGGACATACAACTAATATTAGAGAATCTGATTGAGATCTTCTAATGCCTCTAATAAATGCCTAAGCGCTTTAATCATGTCACCATGATTTGCATATTTGTGGGCCATACAAAACTAATAAAGCATTAATTACTAGTTCAACGAGAAAACAAAGATGTCATGCCCTGTACTTGATCTATCAGACACCATAATAACCAGTAGCAACTTATTTTCTAACAAAGTTAAGGCAGTCCACCTCTTTAGGCCCGAAGCCAATCCTATAGGCTTCAAAGAATGCAAACCTATAAACCTTCTATCTCAGCAAGGTTTGTTAAAAGCAATGCCTTAGTCATGAGAATAGCATTGAAAATGGTTTCCTTTTATTAAATTATTTTTCAAAATTCATGCCGAGTATTCGTAGTTTAAGGAATTAATATATTCAAACAAGCATAACCATCAAGGAAATGAAAAATTTTAGCTCGTGTGAAAAGTATAACAAGTGGTGCTAAGACTGTGTAAGTCCTTTTTTATTACCAAACTAATCATTCTTTCTTATTTTGTACTAAGAATTTTTGTAACCATAATTTAACTGCTCTAGTTTGATGGGCTATTCTTTCCTATGATAGTTCTACAAATTTCAGAATACAGTTAGCTCTTTCACTCTGCTATTTCATTCACATGTTAATGTTTAGGTATTTATAATTAACTTTATTTTGTTCAAGTGAGTAATATAATGTTTTGATTTCTGTATTTCCTTATCAAGGTATTATGCTGTATGTTTTGATAAATTATGTTGAATAACAGGAAAGTTAGGCAAGCAGAGCGATTTTGTTGGGCCGCCACCAGAGGTGTAAATGAAGAAGAACTGTTAGAGAAGTTACCAGAGGATCTGCAGCGAGATATACGACGCCATTTTTTCAGTTTCCTTAAGAAAGTGAGTTTGATTCACACGTTTGTGTTCCTTTTCTTATATTCATTTTTATTTTTATCAGGCGCAAGGCAATCTATTAAATATTACTAAAATGCTTTATGCTTCAAAATTTGTGCATGCTTTATCGATATTTAGAAAGTCAAAATTGTGCTTTTCATGCTTGAAATACATCATCTTGTTTTCAAATCTCTGCATCTTATTGCTATGCACTCCATCTTTTAGTTCTTATAATCTCCAAAAAATTTAGCTTGTAAAATATGTTGCACAAGTTACTAAAAATAAGATTGTTAAGCTGGCTAGTGATGGGCTTTTCGCTTTAATATGTGCTGGCATTATTATCATTGAATGAATTGAATGAATCTTTAGACTTTGTTCCAATCATTTAGAAGTAAATCAATTTCAAATAGACAGTCATTGAAAAGCTTTTTCTTCAAACTTCAAGCATAAAAAATAAAACATGGAGATGGTATGCTATCTTAAAAGCTTGTTAAACTATGGTATTTTGAATCTTATGACCCAGTGAGTCATCACCAAGTACCTTGAGAACCTTCTGCATATAATTGTATGAAATGGGTAAATTGTTTAGACCATGACACTACAAAATCTACCAAAAAAAAAAAAACTATGTTTATTTTAAAATATTTTACTCATTTGATAAAAAAGCAACCATTCGATAATACAGAGATTGGTGCAAGATGATTCATCTATGGTGTTGACCGAACCACAAATATTTGTCGGAATTGCCCCACAATCATTTTTGGACTAAATAAATTGCAATCGCTCCAAAAATTTCTGAATACAATGGTTTTGATTGATTCTGAAAAGCATGATTTAAAAATTGCTCTTGGTTCTTTTAGTTCCATTAGAATTTGCTTATGATTTAAATGTGTTTACTAGTATCTCTTGAGTTTCAAAATTAGTAGCATGCTAGTTTATTTCAGGAATCAATAACAAGAGTTGATGTTCTTCAGCCATATATAATCTGATATCATAAAATTCTGACGAATAAGTGCAATTTAAAGCCTGTGAGATCCATAATTTGCTTTGCCAACCCAACAGGTCATGTATTGTTTACACTGTTTGCATAAATATGATATGTTACAGATGTTACTTAGGCGCTGTTACCATGGTCAATTAAGAAATCTGAGGGTATTGAGTTAAATTTAGTTTTTGAGAGGCCATGCTTGCATATTTTGGAGCTTTTGTTTTTCATTCACTTGAGAATCTGATTTATGCTATAAATTTTATTTACAGGTTCGAATTTTCTCCTTGATGGATGAACCTGTTCTTGATGCTGTGTTTGAGAAATTGGGGCAGACATTATATATTGGAGGAAGCGATATCCTTTATCAAGGAGGCCCCATAGATAAAATGGTCTTTATTGTCAGGGGTAAAATGGAGAGCATAGGAGCAGATGGAAATGTGGCTCCACTATCAGAAGGAGATGTTTGTGGGGAGGAGCTTCTGACATGGTGTCTGGAGCACTCCTCGGCGAATAAAGGTACAATCATGCTAAACCTTTATTTATAATTGGAAGGCATTGGTGAGCTGCTTCATAAATTTGATCAACTATAGACAAATGCAACAGCACTAAGATAATTTAAGCAACCAGTAGTTCTATTTGCTTTATGTGTACATGACTAGCATTCTTGCTGGAATCTGATGAGAATTTGACCATTTAGTAGAGCTGCATACATTAAAATAGTTTTTTAACTAAAAATTTGGATTATATTCAATAATTTGCATATATGTGGGCTTTTGTTTAATTTAAATAATGGGGGATAAAAACCTTCGTTAATCTCACCAAAGGTACTTATTTTTTGCTTTCTAAATTGTTTCTGATTATTTACTTTCTAACTGTAATGTTTTGGTCTCGTGGATTGGTTCAACTGCAAGACTTGCATGATTAAAAGACTACTCTTACAATATCTGGTATCTAGTTATATTAAGTGGACCAATCTTTTTGAATGTTGGTTGTGTAGTGAATGACTAATTTTTGTGAAGAAAAAAACTTATGCTAACTTTGATTTCATCATGCAGCTGTGGGGAGAGTTCGTTTCTCTGGACAAAGGTTGTTTTCCAACCGAACCGTTAGGTGTTTGACTAATGTTGAAGCATTTGCTCTCCGAGCTGCTGATTTAGAGGAAGTGACTATAATATTTTCAAGGTTCTTGCGAAACCCTCGTGTTCAAGGGGCTATCAGGTTAATGCTGTTTTTTTTTTCTCTTGATCTCTATTTGTGCAACGCCTCACAATACCCTTAGCAGTATAGGGAGTATTACTAACATAAACATAACATTTTCTTAAATCAATCATAACATTTTCTTAACAGACGAGACCTTGAAAGCTGCTTTTTCGAAAATTTTAATGAAAAGTTCCAATAGTTCTCATTCATCACATTACCGGAAGTACCTAATAACTTTAAACTTCAACAAAATATACTTACATAGTAACTATAGAAATTCAAAGTAATACATCACTAGAAAGTTTACGTATCTCAATTTTAGAATTCATAGATAAAGATAAATACTAACATAAAATATGAAATAACTTGCAAAATTAATCTGCAATGATCTTCACATTTCCCTTTCTTGTAACAACAACCAGTAAGAAAAATGCTGGTGAGCTATGAGGCTAAGTAAGCTATGCAAATTAAATAACAATTGAAATGCAATGTTATAATAAATTGCAACAATGAAATCATCATTGGATCAACTTACCATTAATAGTAAAACATCATACAATCATATTTGACATCATCCTATTTCATTTGACGTAGACACCGAATATTAATTTTAGTCTTTAAAAATTTGGCTATACTTTCATAAACATATTCAATGGATCACAAGTAAACCCGATATTATCACTGTTGAATAACATAGAGGTCAATTTTTCCTCTTTAGGGATCTCTTTTGTCCCACCTGCTATGCAAGTTTAAAATTCTCAGGGGTCCCTTTTACCCCATATATAATATAAGTTTAATATTTGGGTCCATTTTGCCCACTTGATATTACAGATATCATATCATAGAATAGCCAATCTTTATCAATTAAATATTCAATAAAATTCATATATTCATAATTCATAAATGTATAATACGGTTATAGCCATTCCGTATACTTCCCATATTCATAATTTATACATGATTTACTATATACAAAATTCAATAAGAATTTGTATGTTCTGTATCTTACACTAATATCATACTAGAATGCCTTGTCAATATAAACTATGAAAACATTCAGCTCATCATTGTACAACTTATTTTCAACATCAATAATACATGTATGCAAGTGATCAATCATATCGAAAAACTTTGAAATATACTAATTATCATTATTAGAATATTCATGAAGCATTTATTTTTCTAACCAATTCAAATAGCATTATAAACATATGTAGAATCAATAAGTACGGCGTTTGTAAACTAAATCTACACAACTTACCTTTTTGACAAGTGGTCTCTTACTAACCTATACCATGTAACCTTCTCCTTTGATACGCTATCTCAAAACCTTCTTTCTGCATAAATATAAGAATAATCCTACCATACAAATAGGATATCATCTTTAAGAAATATTACTAAATTTAGGTAGCATAAAAGATAACGATAAATAGTATACTTCTTATCTTCTTCTTCCTTTAAATTTCCTCTCTTAGACTTCCTGCACCATGTCATCAATTCATACTCATCCTTATATCAAACTACAGTTTATCACAAAATTTCATATTAAACACATCTAAATCTTGATTACAAATTTTCACTAATTTCTATTTCACTAATTTGATAATACCTGCACTAAATCCTTACTGCACTGTGCCGAACTTCCCAATCAATATGCCAAACTTCTCCACAGGAATGCCTGCTGCCGCTCTACAGTACTGGGAACACTATGCCGATCAATGCTACAGTCCCGTAGGCAACACTGTGCCGAATTTCCTACAGTTTTCTGGACACCGTGCTGACGGGTGAACAGGGATTTCTGTATACTTTACCGAAATCTTCAGCAGTGCACTGTGCCCATAGGTTGTCTATTATGGAGTGAACCCCACATTGCTCTAACTGATCTATCTCCTTATCCAACCCAAAGGAAGCATCTATTCAAATAGAAATTTAATATTTTGCATTAAATTTCTATTGATTTTTATTTAATAGTATTTAACTATTAGTAAATTTAAATTATATTACTATGAAGTATTAATTAAGCTTATTTAATTTTAAAAATAATGGTTTGGATTTCTATTACCTGAAGATTCTGGTTGTTACAATTTGTAGGGTATTGTTGGCAGGCATTAAAGTAACTTGTTATTTAGGAATGTGGAATCCTTTTCCTAGCAAGAGTTTGGACCACAATTCTTCTTTTATCAATCGAATAAATCGTGTATAGCCTTCCAGAAGTTGTCAAAACATCAAAAAAGAAATCTGAATAAAGTTTTAAGAAGATGCGGACAAACATAGTAGTTCTAAACTTTTTTGCGCGGATGATGGGGTTTTGCAAGGAAAATGACATCTTAAATTGCTTCTTCATGTAATTGTTTTCTCTTCCACCCTTCAGCAGCTCTCCTTAAAAGGGCAGCAAACAAAATAGATATTACGTCATAAATATTGTGCTCAAGGAGATTTGGAGTTAAAAATTGAAGTTCTTTTCAGTCCAATTGCATCATAAAGACGGTAGTGCCAAAAATCCCAAATTGGCAGCTGCTTTGTGTTGAAATGTTTGATTTTGATGAAGAGAAAGCAGATTGTTAGCTACTGTGAAACATGTAATGTACATTTGAGAAGGGAAACATAACTTCTATTTGCAGAAATAATGGAAAATAAGAAATGAAAGATTGTTTCTATGTCTACATTTTTTAGATTCAAGAATTTGATGATCTTATTCACTGATTATAGACGCTTGTTTAGAGCGGAGAATTTGATGATCTTATTTAGTCAGCAAAGATGCTTGTTTAGAGATTTCTCAATTGAGATCATTGTAGAGGAAGGCATTTTCAACATCTATTTGCAGTAAGGACTATCCTTGATTTATGAAAATTACAATTTTGACGATGTTGAGTTTGACACTTGGAGAGAATGTAACGAAATAATGTGACCCATAGAGTTAAGTAAAAATTTTGGCCACTAGTTGTTCTTTATATTGTTTGATGGAGCCATCAAAATAAAACTTGAGAGTGGAATCCCATCGATAGGTGATTGGCTTGACCCAAGTGGGAGGGGAAACCAATTCCCATATATGTCAATTATGAAGAGCATTCAGCTCAACATCTATGGCTTCTTTCCATAGATGATGCGTTGTGCTTCTATATATGTTTTAGGAATAGAAACAATACATAAGGATATGACAACACTACAATATGATGAGGATAAATAATTGAAGTTCATGAATGATTTAATAAAATGACAAGTAATTGACCTTTACCTTAGTGCATTTAGAAGATGTAGATATGAAGGCTATCTAAGGGGATATATATATTTGAACTAGATGGGGTGATATGGGGGAGGTTGCGGTCGAGAACATCTTGGGTACATTTGTAGAGTAGAGGTCGGGAGCGAGACAACAAGAGGATGAACAAATGGTGATGGGCCAATAGTAGTTGCGAGAAAGAGAGTATCTCATGAAATGCAATATCAACCAGCATGTATAGATATTATGTAAGAGAATCATAACATCTATATGTTTTTTGAGTATAGTAGTTCCTAAAGAATATTCAGTGAAATCACATGAGGAGATAGTTTTTGATGTGCCTGAAAAATATGATCAAAACATGGAAAACCAAACACTTTAGTGGGAAGAAAAATAGGTAGGTTGAGAGAAAGAGTGGTGATAAGCAATTGATTGTGGAGAAGTGTCAATTGTATACAATTAATAAGATAACATACATTTAGGGCCACATCTCCACAAAACTTTTGGGAGATATTTATGTAAAATATGGGTGTCCAGGTGATATCGATGCTGAATTTTATGTTATGTTACATTTTTCTAAGAGATATATGTATGTAAGGTTTGGTGACAATGCATTTTTTAATACAAAAAATTTTAATTGGGGTTTATTGTTTTCTAAAGCATTATCAGTTCAAAACACTGTGAGTGAAGTATAAAAAATTAAACATTTATTTCGGGATAAAAATTGTGGAATACAAGGACTTTTGGCTGACATTTTAATAAATATACTAGTTACTCTAGAATTATCATCAATAAGAATAACAAAACAATATAATCGTAACTAAGTCAAATCAGGACTTGGCCTTAAACTATTCAAAGGAACTAACTCAAAAGAAAGAAGATAATAATGACCAGTCGATGATAGGAATGTCACATGATGTTTACTCAATTCACAAATAGAACATTCAAAATTTTGACAGAAGTGATAAATTCGTGAAGTATGACGATATTGGCCCAAGGAGCAATGCTATTAATAAGGAATACTAGTTGAGGAAAAGGTAGATGAGGTTATAGTAAAATTTATTCAACACCTCCACTAATCATCTTCTTGAAGTTGGGATCCTAAAAAACATAATAAGCTCAATAATGGTTATGGAGATATTTTAAGGTTCTAGTAAAATTTATTGAAATTTTTGGAGCGATAACACATCGAGAAAATAAGGTTTCAAGAAGGGTGAACAATACTTTTTCCAGTAAGAGGATGGGAAATCATTGGTGATAAAGCTTGGGGCAAATTTGTGTAATGAATAAAATAATTATGAATTATCTATCATATGGAGGATGCACCTGAATGTAAAACACGGGACATGCAAATAGAGACGGCAGTTGCAGAACTTGGGAAAGAGATAACTTGAGAAACTTAGTGAGACGCTTTTTGATTATTTAAGCAGTGTATTGTAGTCATCCAAAGGGATAGTAACCAAGCTAAAACTATATGAAGATTGTAACCCATAGCTATGTGGATTCATGATGTGTGGTTGAAGGATAATCATATTTTTCCCAACATCGTTTTCACTATTGGAAAATGATCTAAACCGGTGGCATTTCGAGAGGTTAGAAAACCGGCGGAAATTCCGACAGTTAAGCCTGCAAATTGACCGCTGGTAATAGCCCATTTCTGACGGAAATGAACGATTTTCCTGTAGTGTAAGTAGGATGATTAATATGATTGCAAGGAGGAAATAGACAAAATTCTTTTATGGTAAAAAAAAAAGGATTTATAAATAAGCAAGTTTTGAGCAAATGATCTAGTTGATAAATATACAAGATTTGGTTGTTTCACATAAAATTTTCCCAGTTAGACTAAGACTAATATGATAATGAGGATGATGATGAAGGTGAAAGGCTAGCATTCCGACTCGAATATGCAAAAACAATTGATGCATCAAATGATTTCAAAACCAAAACTTCAGCTAATATTTTTTTGATTTGATTAGTGCTTTCATTTTTCTCAGACCCTTATACTTTTAGACCTAGCTAGTCTCATCCGATTTAAGTTTCCTCATTTTTAAGGGCTCGTTTGATTAGATTTTTTTTCTCCTTTCTCTGTTTGGATACGCCAAAATCAGTTACTTTGAACTGTTTGGAAACAAAACTTAACCGTAATTACTTGTCAATAGACATCGTTTTTTCGACAGTTACAAAATTTTTCTTCGTTCTCAAATCACCGTTTTAGATGCAAAATGTCCAAATTAATCCTAAGTGTACCAATAAAACGAACAAGCACATTTATAGAGTATTGCTTATTATTATATTTCAAATCTTTTATGTTGACAAAACAGAAACTTTTAGCCGGAAATCTTGATAAATATGATGGATTTAGTAGATATGGAGATGTTGCATTGACAATTATTTATTTTTTCTGGACCAACAGATATGAGTCACCATACTGGAGATATGTTGCTGCCACCCGTATTCAGGTGGCATGGAGATACCGGCAATGGCGTTTGAAGAGAGCTAATAAATTCAGCAAGGGACCTTCTCATTCCAGTCATCTCCTCTCAAGATAAACCTGTCACGACCCGGCCGGGGGGCTCGCTAATTTGATTTAGAAAATGAGATTTGATTTTACCGTCCGACCGTCTGTTCTCGCGTCGTTAATTCGAGCTTCCGGGCCGGATCATGACAAAGCCTAACACTCACCTTGTAATTGCAGCTACAACTTTTTTTTTTTCTTTTCAATTTTTCTTAATTTAGCTTATCTCAAGGAAACAGATGTATCTGGTAGAGAGGAGCTTCCAGGAAACTTTTATGATGTTATGTGTGGGCCGTTTGAAAAATACTTGTTCAAGTTACCCTTGCAAGAATTGCATGTTCATTAGAAAAAATATCAAAAACCTGTTTAGGAGAAAAGAAAAGGAAATATAATGAAAGTTTACTGACAAAAATGATTAGGAAATAAAAAGAAGTTGAGAGAATTTAGAGTGAGAAATCTTTGATATTTTATACGATTGTCAGAAAGTGTAAAGACTTGAGCAAAGAGTGATCAAGACTTTGTTTGTGACTATTTTATACGATTAGCCTACTAATATGCTCATTCAATCAATTATTAGTATTAAAATATATTTTGTAAATTGGAGTGAATAAACCTCTTGTTTCCAACTTGCATAATTCTTCATCATCCTTATTCTTGAAAGTTGATAGCATAAATATTGAGGTGCCCTCATTCCGCATTGATTATCACAAAATTTTGGATTATTAGAATTTAGAAGAATAAGTCGCATGTAGGAGATATTTGATGGACTTGTACAAATTTGTAGACTTTTGCCCCTCAATTTGATAAAATTATTCTGTGGATACGGACGCCGTTTGGAGGCGAATCAGAATGTATCATGTCACTTTTTTTATTGCGTATTGCGTTGTGTGTCGGGTGATGTGGCGTGTTTCGATTCGCCTTTTTATGCACAGAATAATTTTTCCTCAATTTGAGGACTCCTTAAACTTTGCAAAGTTAATTTGTAATTTTATATTCTGATTATTAATTTCTTTATTGGAATAACCTTTTGGTGGCTATTCATGGCTTGTTTTGGAATTGAACAGAGCATTAAAGGTAACATTGGGACCCTCCATAGCTTGTTTGGCCACCTCTTCCCTCTAGTTTTTTCCTCTAAAATGCTTTGTATTGAGGTAGCCAAAGAGACATAATTACCTACATACATAGATTTTATGTAATGAAAATTTCTCAAGTTTTGAATGATAAAATTATTTTGTAGAATCACAGTGTTAATGCTTGGTGACAAAACTTTATCTTTTCTTGGTGAAAATGGTATTTATCAATGTGGTTCCATTGTACTCATTTTAACACCTGCTTTTGCCTCTCTGACATCTCCCTCATTTTAACGTTGTGTGGGTTCGAGTCTTATTAAGGCAAATTAACACACACAACGCATATACAAAGACTCGAATCCAAGACCTCTAAGTTGGAAGCCTAAGCTATCAACCAACAGGCTAAAGTGAGTTGTGTAAGAGACTACCCATCCAACACTTAAGTGTCATGATCCAACCCAAGTATTTGGAACACTAAGGCTGCGTTTGAGACTACTTTCTTACTGCTTCTTAAAGCACCTTTATAGTACAAAAATTAAAACTTTTGTACTAGAAAACTGTTTTAAGAAGCAATAAGAAAGCCGTTTCAAACAAAGCCTAAGTAAGGAATAATTGTGGGACGTAATTTAGTTCTTTCAGCATTAACTAAATAATCAAATAAATAACATCCAAATATTGGAAAGAACTATTAATCATCATAATTCAGTTGGAACAAATATAATATCATTCTAATCCATCTTCATTTGAACATCTTCTTTTGTACATGAAGCTTTCTCGATCAGTAAATTACTTGTGGGTTTACCTAAAATATTTAATTAAGTGGGTTGAGTTTTCCGTCATTAAAATTTAGTGGTTGATTACAGTTGTAGAAGATAGAAAATTAAAAAAAAATGGTGCATGAATACTCATGATTTATTCTTTAACTTTCTAATTAAAAATAAATTTAAACATATGTACTACAAGTTTTTATTTGTCATGAATATCCTTTAATATATAGATTTCTATTTTTTTTTTCTTTTTCCGTAAATCATCTATTTCGGGAGCATCATTTAAAATTTTGTATCATTGAAGCTATAATCATTTTTATTTTCATTTCCTATCTTTTTCATTTTTTGTGCAGGGATAAGCTGCATCCCCAGTCAATATTCTTGTGTTCGGCACAGTGCTAAGATTGAAGAGTGCGACACAGTGAGTTGAAGGAGAGATCAACATAGTGTTGGAAGTGCTCGATAGTGCAAATAACAACGACTATTAGAGTCCTTGAGTAATTATTGTGTCTGGACACCGAATGCATCCAGAGACCAATAACAAAATACCACGTCACTAAAGTGCTCGGTACAGCACTCGGTACCGCGCTCGGTACACTCGATATGCTCGGTATTCTGTCCGGATATAATAATTTTTCCCGTGAAGGGAATGACTGCGTGAGAGAGAAATTGCAGTGTGAATACAATTGATGTGAGATACAATTAGTGTGAGTGAGTAATTGCTTTGAGGGAACAGTGACTGTGTGGGAGTAATAAATAGTGAAGGAATAATAAGAAGGAAAGTTTAGGGAATAAAGAAAAGGAAAGAGGCAAGCAATTTGTTTGTATGTCAATGTTTATAGATGTCTTTTAGATTTACAAAAAGGTGATGAAAGTTTCTAAGGAAAATATTCCTAATTGTATTTTATGATTCATTGGGTATATGCAAAAAGGGAGGTTTGGTGATAAATTATTTTGTTGAATATAAGTTGATATTATACAATTTATTTGAGTTATAAATTATAAAATTTATAGAATTTGAAAGAGGTGATTGTAGGTTACTTACAAATACAGAGGAGTAAGAGGTGAAGGATTGGAGGAGATAGCTCGTCAGTAAAGTAAATTATGTAAATTCTTATTTACAAAAGCAAGAATTATTAATTCTCTATACATACAACGCCACTTGATGTATTTGAAGAGAAAAATGCATTAAAACGATTTCAATTAATGAATATGAGCATATATACATTCAAGTATTCATGCATAAGTAACTATATATCCATATGAATAATTGGAATTTGAAATAAGATCAAGTATGATTGTTTAAAATTTTTCTTAGTTGGCAATATTATGCAAAAAAAGTTCAATTCTTTACTTATTATAGACACATTCTTTTTATGCAAATAGTATAATAGAGATATTGTTATAGAATTATGCAATAACATAAAGAATATATGAATTTTGAATAATTAATGTCTAATAAATATCAAATTAGATAAGGTTTAGCTATAAAATGATATGATACATGCGTAGCATATTTTATATCTCTTGGTTTATTTTGCCCCACCTGCTATGCAGATATTATATTTTTAGGATCCCTTTTGCCCCACATGCTATGCATGTTTTATATCTCTTGGTCCTTTTTACCCCACCTACTACGTAGGTATCATATCTCTGGATCCCTTTTGCCCCACCTACTATCTGGGTATCATATCCGGTGTTCCTTTTTCCCCATCTATAATGCATATATCATATCATTTTATAGCCTACATTTTCTAATTTGATATTCAGTAGATTTCAATTATGCATAATTCAGACATGCTTCGTATTATTGCATACTTTCATAAAAATCTCTTTGTTATAATATTTGCATAAAAAGAATGTGTTTACAATAGGTAAAGAATTGAACTATTTTGCATAATATTACCTACTAAGAAAGGTTTTAAACAATCGTACTTGATCTTATTTTAATATCCAATTATTCATATGCATATGCAGTTGCTTGTACATGAATACTTGAATGTTTGATCATTTTCACTAATTAGAATCCTTTTAATGCATTTATCTCTTCAAATAAGTCAAGTGACATTGTATGTATATAGAATTAATAATTTTTGTTTTTTTACTTTAAAATTTACATAACTTACTTTCCTGACAATCTGTCTCCTCTAATCCTCCACTTCTTATTTTTCTGTGTTTGTAAGTAACCTACAATCACCTCTTTCAAATTCAATAAATTCCACAATTTATTGCTCAAATAAATTATATAACATCAACTTATATTTAACATAATAATTTATTTCAAAACCTTATGTATATACCCAATAAATCCTAAAATATAATTAGGTATAATTTCTTTAGATTTTTTACCAATTTTTTGAAAATCTAAAAGGTAACCATAAACATTAAAATTTCTTACATCCTTTCTTCTAATGCTCTTTTCTTCTACTCCTTTCCACTGCGCCTAATCCCCACACAACCACTGTTCCTTCCATTAATGTGCTAACTCACATAAATTTTTCTTTCCATAAAATAGCTCTTAGCATATCCAAAATTTTCACTTCTTCTTTTACTGCACTGTGTCGAGATTCGTCTTCCCTTCACTGCACTGAACTCCTTCTGCAAAGTGCCGAATTTTGCTACAATTTCCTCAGCCGTGCTTCTCCTCCAATGCACTGCGCCATGCTTCTCTTCCAAAGTACTGTGCTGATTACAACAATGGTGTCTCAACTGCTTGCTTGCATTGTTTTCAAACAGAAGTAGAAAAGATGAGAGGGCCCACACTATAACTGCTATCATACTCTTACATTCCAAAGGAAACTTCTATTCAGAAAAATAATTTCATTTTAATAATTATAGTAATTATATGTTAACATTAATTAGTATTCTGTTAACAATAATTATCATTAATTAAACCTTAAACTTTCATATAAAATTTTAGGTTACATGAATTAATAAAAAATTATATTTTTACCTGAATTTTTTTTAGTATTACATTTTCGGGTCTTGTCAAATTTTAGGACAATTCATCTCCTTGCAATGGCATGAGATATTGTTTATTTATTTAATATGATTTTTTTTCTTACTCTTTTCTTTTGTAAAATTCATTATTTATTTTAATAACCATTTCTTATTTTAGTGAAATATGATTCTAAATTATGAAGTGAATTTCAATTGGATTTTTAGTGAGTTTTCATTTATCTTTTTATTTAATCACTTGTTAAATTAAAGTTTTTATTATTTTTCAATTTATATTTTAAGACAACAGAATTAATATTGTTAAGCACCCTTTATAGAAAATATAACTTTATGAAAAAGTAGATAAAAACAATATTGAAAATATTTTTCTATTTCAAAATCATTGCCTTTATATTAATTCCCATCACTTGAAATTAAATTTAAATTTGTGGCATTAAAAATAAAGTTCTTAATTTCTTTAGTGAAGAAAAAATTAAAAAGAAAGCACCGTTTGGAGGCCCTAACAGCTACAGTTCCTTCTTTGCGTCGAAGTTTTTTCAAATCAAATGAACGTTACGGAAAAATTCAAGAATCAAGACTTCAACTCTTCGTTTCCATTTCGCCCTTTTTTCAAATCACCTAACGTTACCCTAAAATTCAAATTTTCAACCCTTCGCTTCCACTTCGCACTTCTCCTTCTCCCTTCTCCCCACTCTCTCTCTCTCTCACTCATAATTTCTAACGTCCGTCCATTCTTCTCCAAAGCTAGTAAGAATCTCCCTCTCTTTCAAATTCTCATTTTAAGTTCTTGTTCCCTCAATCCCTCAAAAGATGAACAATCTCATGACCAAATCCTTCCTCAACTACGCGGACCTAAAAAAACAAGCCCTCAAAGATGACCTAGAGACTGGTCGCTACACAGGTGCCGAGGAAGACAACCTATCCCTCTTCTTCCAAGAAGTAACAAACATCACAACAGAAATGGAATCCATCTCCAATCTCCTACTCGACCTCCACCGCCTCAATCAAGATTCCAAGTCCATACACAGCCCCAAACTCCTCCGCGGTATGGCCGACCAAATGGATTCCGACATGGTCAACATCCTCCGCAAAGCTAACATCATCAATCTCCAACTCAAAGTCCTCGATGAATCCAACACAGCCAACCGCCAAATCTCCCCTGTTTTTGCCGAAGGCAGTGCAGTCGATCGAACCAGAATCTTTGTCACTGGAGCCGTGAGGAATAAACTAAGGGGAATGATAAATGAGTTCCAAGAACTAAGGGAGAAAGTTGTGGCTGATCATCGAGAAGGATTGAAGAGGAGGTACTTTGCTGCAACAGGGGAATTGCCTAACGAGGAAGTGATTGATGGAATGATATATGGAAATGAAGGACAAAAGTTGGTTTTGGTTGGAAAGAAGAGTGAGTTGGGTTTGGAAGCAGAGGAGAGGAGGAGAGCTGTGGAGGAGATACGAAGGAGCTTAAATAAATTGCAGATGATATTTTTGGACATGGCTGTGTTGGTGGAAAAACAGGGAGAGGAATTAAATGATATTGAAGGGCATATGGCCTGTGCTAAGAGCTTTGTGAACGGGGGAACGGGGCAACTCGCGGAGGCTTTGCATGAGAGGAAGAAAAAGAGGAAAAGACAAGGTTTGCTCTGTTTTTGTGCGGTGGCTGCGGCAGTGCTGCTTGTTTTACTGGTTCTTAGTTTTGTTGAATGAGTAGTTCTGTTTTGAATTTGAATTTTGCTTGCTAATATTTCAGACCTTCAGACTTTTTTTGTTCTGGATAATTGGATAGAGAAATGCTTTGTCTGCTTACCGAATGATTAGTATTTTCAATCTGTGCATCTGCTTATTTTTTGGAACATATGAGACGATATGTGTACAAGTCTACTACTAATGCCAAGAGTCTTTTCGCTTACAATCTAGACTCTTCCAGAATTTATGACTATCTTCCGAATTAATTAAAAAATAAATTTTATGACATATCCAGTTCATTTTAGGCTTCGTTTGGGACTATTTTATTACTGCTTCTCAAAGCAACTTTTTAGTAGAAAAATTAACTACTTAAAAGATGCTTTAAGAAGCATTAAGAAAGCCATCCCAAGCTTCATTTGGGAAGCTTTTTTTTTGCTTTCTAAAGCCGGTTTCTAGTTTTAAAAAAAAATTTACTAGAAAGCTGTTTTAAGAAGCAGTTAAAAAGCTGTCCCAAACGAATCCTTAGTCTATTGGCTGAGAGCTTGTGCTTCCAAAAAAGAGATTTTGATTGCCTGACATTGTAAATGCATCTGCGATTTTGATTCCATTAGAACAACTTTTTAAACATAAGCACAAATGATTCGTCAAAAATATTTAGGCCAAATTGGGGATAATATTGAAGGTCTAACGGTACTCTCCAAACCCCTCTTTTTTCAACTGAAAGAAAATTCCTTGTCAAACTATGGAAATAAGGAGTTTGCGCTGTCCTTTGTTGTAAGGGATGACGAACTTTTTTTTTTTTTCCTGCTGAAAATTTATCAACAAGTTAAAGGATTCTTCGATGATTGTGTTGATTGAGTGTCTCTATTTTGCAATGGGCTAATGGATCATGGAGATGCCATTTAGATATAAAGTTTTTCTGAGTTACTGCAATTGATAGAGCATATTTGTTATATCATAGAGATCTCTTCCCTTTGCTGTAGCCATAAGACATTCTTCCTCTCCATTGGCTCCAGATTTGTAAAAAAATATTATATGATTTTTTAGTTAATTTGTTCACCGCCATCTATTTTTTAGTATTTATTACAAGGGTTTTTAGGCAATTGCCCCCCTATAGCATGGGTGGATCTATCTAAAGCCCGCGGGGATAATATTTTAGGTAATTTGTCCCATGCCATCTATATTTTTGTCTTTATTAAAAGTTTTAAAATACTATAGTTTTTAGGCAATTGCCCCCAGCATAATTAAACACATTTTGTAGAAGTGTTATTGCTGGGGAACGATGAACCAAATACAAAGAGAAATAGTAAAGAGAATCCAAAAATATCCTTTCAACCAAAATTTGTTCCAGGGGCGCTGCCCCCTTGGACCTCCAACATATTTGCGAAATCTCTACACTTTTACTTATAAGTTTGCTCCCATGAAAATTAAGGCGGGTTCCGCCCCTGTCGGTTACAGTAAAGACGCATGCCTCAATATTTAAGAGTTTAATTTTATTTTTTTAAGAGATTTTACAAATCTATGCTTGAATCAAAGTAATTTCCATGCTTCAAAAGAGCTAAGATTTATGCTTCAATTGCTTCTTTTTTTTATTTTAATTTTTTTTTAAATCATAAAATTAGGTTATTAGTCAATGTTCCTGTTTTCAAGATATTTCATGTCATTATGGATTAACTAATAGTTTTATTTTAGTGATAATGATACTTCTTTGTCTTTGGGCATCATAACAGTCAGAAGTTTATGATCATCTTTCATCATCCGCACTAAATCAATAAGATTATATATTTCTCCCATGCCTATCTTTTGAGCACCTGCTACAATTTATAATTGACAGACAGACAGAGAAGATTGTTAATTTCCTTTGATCCCACGCAAGCAATATCTAATTGTTTATGTTATTTGGCTGATAATTCCACTAAAAAGGAGCATTGCTTAGTCCTCAGTGTTGAATTATCTTCATCGATGGGAGTATTCTTACAGAACCCATCTCCTTTTGGTTACCTCTAATTTCCTCTTTCACTGACTTACTGTTGTTGTTACAGTAAATGCATGGCTGCTTCATGAGTCATTGGCGTCTTGACAGTTTCATTTATTAGCTAAAACCACTGTAATTTTAACGATGAGAAAGAGTTGAGCTTTGTGAATTTTATGGTTGAGTCGAGCTCGAGTCAACCTGACTTGAACTTTAGCTTGATTAATTAATAAAGTTTGAGCTTTTTATTTTTTTTTTTAAATAAAGTTTGAGCTTGAACTCGAGTTTAAATCTATGAATTTGAGCCGGCTCGTTTATTATGAAATATAAAATATGTCTATGATTCAAGTAATCATTATAATAAAATGTTAAAATAAATGAGAAATTAAAAGAAAAAATAATAAAGAATAACTTAATATAATAAATTGATATATATATATATATATATATATATATATATATATATATATATATATATATATATATATATTAATTTTGTACTTAAAAATCTAAATGCTAATACATTTTAGGTGTATCTTATATTAATATTTTTTAAACGAACCGACTCGAGAATTAACTAGTCGATGTCAGGCTTCGTTTGGAAAGACATTCTTACTGCTTGTTATGTACTAAAAAGTTCATTTAAGAAACAGTAAGAAAGTCATCTCAAATAAAGTCTAAGGCTTCGTCTGGGACACTTTTTTATCACTATTTTTTTTAGTACTTTCAAAAAAAAAATTATACTAAAAAATTATTTTACAAATTAATAAAAATTATCTCAACTAAAACCTAAGTGATGTAACAAATATTTATCTCTAAAAAAGAAAACAGGATTCAATCACTTCAACCTAGGGTTGCAAATGAACCGAACCGAGCCGAGTATATGAGTGTTCATGTTTGTGTTCGTTTATTATTAGCTTGTTCAAGTTCAGTTCGTGTTTGATTCGATCTTTATTGTTTGTGTTCATGTTTGGTTCATTTAAATTAATGGTATTCATGTTTGGTTTATGTTCACTTCATGTTCGTTTCATTTAGTGCTTGTCGAGCTTTAAACAAACAATCCTTAACGAGCTCTATTCGTAAACATATTTAGCGATTTTTTTTTAAACTATCAAACAAGCATGTTCCTAAACAAATGTAACGAGTATTCTTGAGCTATCAAATGAGTAAGATCTTACGATGTAATATAATAAATTAGCAATTGTAAGAAAATTAAAACTACAACATATTTTATAATATTTAATTGCTTTAAAATTTATTAATTAAAATAATTATATCATTATGCTATAATAAATTAAAATATTTATATTATGTATATTTATCAATTTTATAATTAAATATTAATCGAATTTTTATCGAGCTTATTAACGAGTTCTGAATCGAACACGAATTGAACTTCTTATCGAGCTTAATGTCGAGTATGTTCATGAGCTTCAAATGATATTGTTCGTGAACATAAATGAACCGAACACATTAGTGTTCAAGCTTGTTTATTTAAGAATCGAGTATCACAAACGTTGTTCAAGTTTGTTTGTTTAGTTAATTAAACGATCATAAACAAGCTTTAATTGAACCGAACGACAAGTAGCTCTGGATCATTTCCTCAGTCATAGATCTTGCATCAGAGTCCATAAATCGGCCGAAAGAACTGAGGACTGCTTGTTTGAATTGAAAACAGAGTGCCCATATATCTAATCAGATTTTCTTCCAACCACGCACGATATTTATAAAGAGGTTGGGAGTCTATCAATTAACTACTATAATACGCTTCCCAAAGCATGCATCATTTTCAGATGACATATACTCTCTTCCTATCCAGCAATAGATATTCAGCACATATGATATCTCTAGATATTTTTTTGTCATATATATATTGCAGAACTAATTTTTAGAACATGCCAAGGCTGGTTGTGGTTCTTCCAAGCTTTTGTACATTCGGACTTCATTTTGAACGGCTTTTTCACTGTTTTTTAAGGCAGCTTTTTAGTATAAAAGTTTAATTTTTATAGTAGAAATCTACCTTAAGAAGTAGTAAGAAGCCGTCCTAAATGAAGCCTTAAATCTTTTTTGAGATAACTTTTTAACTACTTTCTAAACAAGTTTTTAGTACAAAAAATATTTGAATTTGAAATTTTTATACTAAGAAGCTGCTTTAGAAAGCACTAAAAAAGTTATTTCAAATGAAATATTAGTTAAGAAGAAAATGAGAGCTTCATTATTTATTCTCGGAATTCCAAGGTTGATTTTGGTTAGATTGTTGAGTTCAATTTGAGATTTATTTTTTTAAAAGTAATCTGTCGCATATTAGTTTCAATATATGCTGGCTAGATTTAGATTTCCTTGAAATAATTATAGGCTAAGAGGATGAATGTAAATTTGGTTGAAGAATTATAGGTAAAGAGGAGGACAAGGTGACTTAGGTTTTGTTTGGGATGACTTTCTTACCACTTTTTAAAACAAATTTTTTAGTATAAAAATTTTAATTTTTTTACTACAAAAATGCTTTAAAAAGCAATAAGAAAGCTGTCCCAAACAAAACGTTAATTTGAATCAGATTCAAACTAATTTGAATTAGTTTAAAAGGACTTACGACTCCAATGAACAAATTATGAATATAAAGGTTATTTTAGTTTAAAGAATATTTTATATGATATTTTTACTAATTAATATTTTAATTAAAAAAATAAGGGAACATAGTTTACTCTAGTGATATAATAAAAAAAAAATTTAACCAAAGAAATACGAATATTATTGAAAAAATTATAAAAAATAATAATAAAATATATTCTTAATTTGCTCTTCCAAAATTAATAAAAAAATATCAAGAAACAATTAAAGAAAATAAATAAGCTGTCACCACGTAAATGTACTAGTCATCAAATAGAATTTTGTTTATAAAATTTTAACTAAATAAAAATAAACTAATATTTATATTTTAGCTATTTTAAGTTTTATAAGTTTAAAATTCATGATGGATGATGAAACATGAATACCATTAATGCGCTAAGTTTTTATAAAAACATTGCGCACTCTTATATGCTGGGGGAGGTGTTTTTGTTCTGCTTTGCTGCGGTTTATATTTGGGAGAGCTGGAGATTCTTCAATTGTTACAACAAACTTTGCGTTAAGGGAAAGGCATGTTTATTTTCAAATTTGGCAAATTTTGGTGGTTGCTATTGGTTTTTTTGCAGGAAGGCTGAGTGGAATGAATACATCATGAGCTTCCTTTTTTGGGATTTGCTGACTCGCAGACCGGTCCTTATTCTGAATTATTTTTGTAATTGTAGGAAAAGGAACCATCGGCTCATAGGTTTTTATTTTCTTTTTTTATGTGTAGCTCTTTCGAGCAGTAGTGAGCTGAAGGTTCCTTATAAGGACCTTGTAACCGCTTTTTTGAATATTAACGCGTAGGCCCCATGAGTGGGTTTTAACAAAAAAAAAAAAAAATGCATGTATACGGATGATTATGAAATAAAATTATTTTTCAAACACTTTAATTTATATCCATTAAAAATTTTTATACTAAAAAGCTATTTTATGAAGTATCAAAAAAGACTTCCCAAACAAAGCGCTAAATTATGCTTTGTGAAATTAAAATTTTATGTAGACTTCTACAACAAGTGATTTATTCCTCTAATAAACCAAAAATTTATGTTCAACAACTGGATCAATGGGTGATTCCTGAGTAAAGATATACTTGACTTTCATGATTTAGGGATATTATACATAAAGAATTGTCTCTTGCTAGAAAGTTAAATTAAAATAAGTAGTAAGATCAGCGGCCGAAAATGCGACTGTAATCCAGATTATTTGATAGCTTAATAAGAATATGACGGGGATCCAAGAGAGTATTAAAAATTTATCACATAGCTTGAGTTGAAAAAGAAAACTCATGATTGAATAAGCTTAGGTCTATGGAGAGTAAATTTGCCGATCAAAGTGAATTGAAAAGGGTCAGCCAAGGCCTCAATCTCTTCCTCTGATATCCATAATGTTGTCATGCCACAATGAGTTGTGGCTTTTAGAACTGAAAAGGGAGTGGAGGATGAGAAACCAGAAAGAAGGTCTTTGAAGGATCTAGCTAGATTTTTTTTTGCCTCCAAGAAATCCTTGATTAGAAAGCATAGTGTGGTTGCCTGCCATATGGTCAGAGCAAGATCTTACCAAAGGGGGAAACATAGAAAAAAAAACGCAAAAATCAGAAACACAAGATAAATAGTCAAGTCCTAACCGGTCGAAAGAGATCCAAAGAAACAAAATACCATTAAAGTGGTTAAAGATGAGAGAAAGAGATTATTTGAGGAGATCTCATCGACATCATGAGCCATAGGATGGAGAGAGATGAGAGGCAATGGATGGGGCAAAATTCTTCTTTATGTGTTTTGTAAGATTCTAATGGTTGACCCAAATATTAATTTAGTGAAGGTGATTTTATTATGGACTTAAAGTCTTATAATGTAAGGAAAATTTTATACATAAATTAAATTATGAATATTTTTATGTAATGCATGATGAATGATTGATGGAGTTCTAAGAAAATTTTATTTAAAGTCATTTGATATTATGTTATGATAATTATTAAATTATTCAAATATAAGAACCTCTCAAAATTTTATAAAATAACATTTAAGTGTCACCATAACATTTTATTGCAATATATAAACTTAAAACAAGAATTTTTCTTAAGACACTAACAATTGTCTTTTTAATGAAAACATTGTTAGTTAAATTTTTGTTATTTGATTGTTTATGTAATTATATGTCATATTAGCTGTAAATTATATTATTTGAAATTATTGTTTTATTAACTTTGATTAAGAAATTAAGTATATAGTTTTATCATATTATCATATTCACCTATGTGACATAAATAATAATAATAATAAACCTACGTGACATAAATGCTTTTTATATCATACGTTGTAATGGATTCTTATTTAGGCGCATTTACAAATCATTTTTTAATTAGTTAAAGAATCTATACAATTAGCTATTAATTAGGTCAACTTAATTTTTATCTTGCAATAGTGACCAATACTTACCTAATTACTACTACAGAAAAATCGGTTGTTACCGGCAGACAAATCTGCCGGTAAAAATCGGTTTCGCCGAAAAACCGGTTTCTGTCGAAACATTATCTGACGTTAATTTGCATGTCAGAAATTTTATTCCATCGAAACAAATCCGCTAGAAATATTTCTGGCGGAATGCGGCGGAAAACCGTAACCAAAATATCATTCTCCTGGAAGGAATTCTGGCATTTTATCTGCCAGAATTTACGGCATAAGCTTTTCGTCGTAAACGCCAACGGATTATACGCTGGCTTGTTTTATCGGACATTTACCGACATAAACCTACGTCGGAAGCTTTGCCGGTAACAAGCCAACGGAAAAACCGTCGTTACGCTACCTGCGAAATATACACCGGTTGGTTCGCCTCTATTACCGGCATATTTACATCCACCGGAAAACTCGACGGTAATACCTTATTTTCCTGTAGTGTACTATCTTATATATGCTATATGTTCTTAGTTTATGAGAGAAATATTTATGTATTCCAAATGTTTAGGCGAACAAAAAAAGTTAATCAATTCATGATGATGTACACATATAAAGAAAATGATAAGTTGGTTGAGATTTATATGCTACGTACCATGCAGTTTAAATTTGAATGTAGCTCACCAGCTCTCACTATGTACAAAATTTGCACTACCTTATGTGTATCAAAGACATATTTAATATATGATGAGGATCGGAGGTGGACTAGATAACTTTCTTAATTGCATATAGCATAAAAAATGTCAAAAAATATTGACTTTATCGAATTTATGAAGAAAATTTCTTCTCAATAGTGCCATATTTGAGCAAAGGAGTATAGGTGGAAGGTGCGGCTCAAGCAGATGAAGGTTAGAAACGTGGGAAGATGTTGAAAGTTGAACTGATTTTGTCCCATCAAGCAACCTCTCCACTTCTATCTCTCTCTCCACTTACAATAGACTACCATTTGTTAGGCAAAATGTACCATCAACCACTAATGACTTCACCTCTAACGGAAGAATCCTCTTTCCCATTCTCTTCTCTCTTTATATCTCTCTACTTTTATCTTCTTCTTCTTCTTCTCTAACTGAAGATATTAATTCTGGTTTCCTTCGGCCTATAATAAACCTTTTAATTCTCTCTTAGAGGCTTCTGCTTCTCTAATCTATTCTTCATTAGAAACTTTCTTTATGAAATGTGCACCAGAGGCCATTGGATGCCAGAGGAGGACGAGAAACTCAAGGAACTGGTCACAAGGCACGGCCCTCACAACTGGAAAGCTATTGCTGAGAAGCTGAAAGGGAGATCAGGTGCAAACTAGTATTACATATTTAACTATACGCAAATATTTTTATAAATTTTGACATGTTACCAGCTGCTTTATTAAACAGGAAAGAGCTGTAGGTTAAGATGGTTCAATCAGCTGGATCCGAGAATATTACGAAGCCCATTCACAAAAGAAGAGGAAGAGAGGCTTATAACTTCTCATAGAATTCATGGAAATCGGTGGTCTGTCATCGCACGTTTCTTTCCAGGAAGAACAGATAACGCTGTGAAGAATCACTGGCATGTAATCATGGCTCGAAGGTCAAGAGAAACATCTAAAGTACTAAAGCTAGAAGAATATGCACCATCTGAAGAGAAGCAAAGAAGAGAGGAGCTGAAGCTTAAATTCTATAATGATTTTTTCTCTTCTAACTTAATCGTAGGAGGAGACGAAGGAATTAGTTATGGCTATAACTCAACTTCTCAAAGCCTTCAATTCTTTAGCTATTACAGTATATATATATATATATATAGTTTCTTGTCTATTGATTCATGTTGAGAAAGGAAGAGAAAATCATTCGTAATTATATATTATTGTTCTAACTAAATATGTGTAATAATGGCAGATGGAAATACAAGTAGAGAGAGTTCGATCGAGTTCTATGATTTCCTGCAAGTAAACAGTACTAGCGATTCTAATGGCACAGGAGAGAGGATGGAGGAAGAGGAGCAAGAAGAGCTTGACAAGAAGCAATTAGAGAGTGAGGCCGGCGTTCCTTTCATAGATTTCTTGGCTGTGTGAAGTTGATTCTTCACCACAGTGGAGGTCATAGTTAGGAGGAGATGGTAAAATATGCGAACAAAAATCCTACTACTCATTATAGAATTTGCTAGCTAGATAAAGAATTCTAAATGATCTTCCATTTGATTTTGAGAATTATAAAATTTATGGGGATCTGTATAATATAAGTTAATATATATACATACCATCAAATGGATGGAATTTCTATAAGAATTTTTAATAGCTAGGATTTTTGCTATATCAATATTTATCAGATTTTCATAGAGGCTAACAAGCTAGGGTACGTGCGTACATGCATGCAAGAATGAGATTCTAAAATAGATGATTCTCAAATATAATTGAGAATATTTTCGATCTTCAGAGAACAAAGTTTTATTTAATGAAACTTTGATAAATTGTTAGCTCATGCATTGAAATCATGAAATGATTTTTTTTTTCTGAAATATTTTAGCTCATCATGGTTTCAATATGTTGTAATCGATCGATTTTCCAGATCAGAAGATATACATCAGTAATAGATAATCCGTCATTCTACTGCTTGGATTTCACTGCTAATAAAAGTAGTTAACATGTCTGTTCTTCTTACAGTGGAGATTTCGTCCAAAGTTTTTGAGTTGAGCTTCATTTGTATTAAGATATGGAAGAGTATTGGTTTTCACATATTCGATGGTTTAAAAAAAAAATTATGTTAGCATAGTAAAACTAATTGTGGTTGATCTTCCATATGCTCTTAAATTTTTAAGTAAAATTAGACTTAGATTTTATTTGGGATAAATTTTTTTACTGCTTCTTAAAGCAACTTTTTAGTACAAAAATTACTAAAATTTTTTTTTACTAGAAAGCTGCTTTAAGAAGTAGTAAGAAAGATGTCCCAAATAAAACCTTGTCATCGTTGTGCAACCCGCCCTTGATCCTCATTTTTTGATAGTTTAACTAGTGATATTAGAGTCTTTTGGCTATGAATGGGTGATTTGTATGAACGGTGGCTCATATGGATTTATGGTACCTTTTATGATGAACAAATAAGGCAACTTGGTAAGAGCTGAGTTCTCCTATAAGAGAAAATTGTTAAGATATATGAGAGTATTAGGTTCAATCTCATAATGTATGATTACAAAATATATATAATAGTGTATATTGGATTATCAACTTGTTGATCTTCTTACATACAAGCTTTTACTTGAAAAATAGCCTGATCATGTGTGTATATGCCTAATTTTTGTTTCCCATGCATTGCACACTTCTCATTTTCTCCATCTAGTTTCTATTGACTCTTTTTAGATAATATATTTATTTTTCAATCATCTTATTTTCAATATATTTTCCTCCAATGTTATTGTAGCTATTGTGTTGTAGCATTTTGTTACTAAGATTAAATATGATTATTACATGAGATGTATTGAATTCTCTTACTTTGTGTATTGAAAAATATAATAAGATCCACACTAATAATCTTAGATGAATTTCTTCTATCTGAAAAATGTAGCTAATTAGTTTTAATCAGACTCTCAATAAACTTTAGATTAAAAACAAAACTTTTAGTCACATTTTATCTTATAATTAGGTTTTGTGAATAAGTATGACTATTAATAGTGTGACTAAATATTTAATCATAATTTTCTTATTAATTACAATAGTGAGGGTGATAATCCATGATCCCCAAATCTCTATATAAGAGTGACTTTTTTTTTGGATTTTTCCTTCAGAGGAGAGTAATCGCTTCATATGATTTTGAAAATAATATAAGTTTTTTAGTATTGTTGAAGTGATAAAAATTTAAAGCATAGAAGATAGTACTTTAAGATGGTAGCTAGAGGATATTTCACCTTTGATGAAATAGAATAGATTTGGTCCTAATATGATGGATTTGGTGGTTTTTAAATATTCTTTAGTATCTTACGCATTTGTATCACTCAGATGATAATAAACCCTTGTATAAAATTTTATTCAGGGGGATATATGCTAAATTAAAATGATTTTGTTTGTCATATCATCTAAAATATTAGAATACATTACAATAATTTTATTATTCGTCTTTTTATCGGAGTCAAGAGGAGTTGTAAGATCAAATTTAAGAATGCAAATAACATGATAAGAGAGGCGCGAAAGGGAAAACGAAAGTCGTGTTTGAGGTCGTGAGTCGCAAGAGAGGATCAAAGGAGAAAACAAAGCAGGCCGTTTGGGTTTAGGGAAAGCAAGACATTTGGGGTCAATCTCGTTTGGGTCTGTATTATGATATTATAGCCAAATACAAATTTTTTTAAAAAAATTATTGTGAAAATTAGTAAGAAAACTATTCCGAACAAAGCTTTAAGCATATTCTTACATGTTAAATCATGGATTTGTTAGGTTTTATTTTTAATAAAAATAATATTAATTTTTTTTATGTAAACTGATTCTCCACACTTAAATTTGCTTTAATATTAGTGTAATACATAAAAAATTCAATTAAAGCGTATATTACACATATCTCAAAATAAACACAACACTTTTTAAGATCCATCTTGACAAAAAAAAAAAAGATCAATAAATTATGTAACTATTTTTTAATGAATATATTACTTAAAAAAAAGCTTTTTATTATTATTTTGAAAAAAAAATTATCAATAAATTGACCCCCCACACACACATGCGGAGACCATATATATCTCTTTTCCTTTCGGAATCTATATGTTACGGAGTCTATTTGAAAAAAATTGAATAATTAAAAATTTATTTATTGTTGTTCTCTTTGGGGTTGCAGCCGATCCAACAAAGTAGGATAAAGGCTTCTTGTTGTTGTTCTCTTTGGCGATTTTTAAATAAAAATAGATGCTTATATTATTGCTTCAGCTTGGAGACTTTTGAATAAGGATAAGTCTTTGTGGCATTTTATGGTCTTTTAATAAAGATAATTTTATTTATCATTGTGCCTTCTTGGGAATTTTATATGCATGAAGAACATGCTTACTATTAACCCTCATCATGGAATCTGATTAGTAGCCATGGGTTACCTCCTTTCAAAGATTCAGAGTAGAATGAAGTGGTTAAATATGAGTTTTAATTTTGTTAGGTGTTTTGGGGTTTACATCTATTAGAATACTCAGATATTTATTTAGTTTAGAATTTATGACTTTGTTTAAAAGTAACCCATGAATTTGGTTTGGAGCGGATCTTATGGCTTCTTTAGGAAGTAGCCAAAGTATTTAAATTTTGGTTGGGACTTACAGCTTTTGTAGAAAGTTGCTCGGGGATTTAATTTGTAATGAGGCTTACTGCTCTTTTTATGAATTGCCCAAAGATGGACCTTACAACCTAACTCTATAGCGAGGCTGCCTTGAGGTTTTAAATTTGATTGGATAGGTCTTATGACTTCCCTTATAAGGTAGCCTAAAATTGGGTCTTATAACTTAATCCTTTAGACTAAGATGCCCAAAAGTTTAAATTTGATTTTTTTAGTTGGATTTGGATTAGGTCTTAGTACTTCTATAGAAGTTGCCTAATGATAGGTCTTACGACATAACACTTTAAGCTAAGTGGCCTGAGTTATAGGTATGACAACCTAGTCCTTTTAGACTAGTATGCCCGAGTTAGGGGTTTAGAGTTATATTATCACCTAAATATTTTTCCCAGAGGTCAGATTTATGACTTCTATTAGAAGTAGCCAGTGTTTTAATTAGGGGTTGGCATTAGGTTAACTTTTTACCTAAAACTTTTCCCTAGGATCGGGCTTATGACTTTCCTAAGAAAATTGTCAGGTAGTGGGTTTTACAATCAAATTCTTAAAACAAGGTTGTCCAATGGTTTGAATTTTGTTTTTTAGAGATTTGTTCTGAACTTGTTTGAGTTGGTTGAGTTTGTGATTTTTTACACTCTGGGGTTTTGACACTGGGTTATTATTTCACTACAGGAAAATCATCGATTTCTGGCGGAATTTTCTGGCGGCTTTCTGGCGGTCAAGTTTCCGGCGGCTTTCCGGCGCTTTTACGGCGGTTTTTTCTCACGAAAATTTCCGGCGGCTTTTTCACTTTTCCGGCGGCTTTAAAAAATTTATTGAAAATGAATAAAATTTTTACTATGTAAATGATTTAACAAAAATTAATTAAAACTTATATTAACTATTTAATTAATTTTCATTTTAAAATTATTTAGTTAGTTAATTATTATTTTATATTAAATATTATTTTTTATTTTAAATTAATTAGTTTTATTTTTTAAAAAAATAAAAAATTAATTGCTTTTTTGTCTGAATATACTTTAAATAAATAATATTGACAATAATAACATATTTGCATAATTGGCATTTCGGTTGGTTGCTTGAAATCTACACGGAGGACCACGGTCCGAATCTCACCGCGTGCAGACGTGGGGAGCGGGCGCACGAGCCGCGCGGGAGCCTGGCCGGAGCGTGGGAGCCAGGATCGCGGAGCGCGGGAGCCTGGCCGGTGGTGGGGTGCGGGCGCGGCGCCGGGGCACGGGAGCGGGGTGGCTGGCCGGAGCGGTTTTTTTTTTTTTAATTTGACCAGCAGTTTAAGACCGCCGGTAAGCCGCCGGAAAAAACCGCCGGAATTTATTTTCCTACGCGGTTTTTACCGGCGGCATTTGAACCACCGGAAAACCGCCGCTAAATTACAAAACCGCCGGAAAATGCCCAATTTTTGCCGGAAATTGCTGCCGGAAATGAGTGATTTTCCTGTAGTGTTTTGATTGTTCTGTGCTTGTAGTCTTTTCCACTACAGTAATCCACTATTCTACCTGCTTTTTCAACACTGTTGTTAAACTAGCTTTTTCATACTTAGCTTTTTTTGCTTTCCAGTATTTTTTTATACATGTAGTAGCTTAGATTTACTAATTTTTCAGTATTGATTTAATTTATTTATGATGTATTAACTCTTCATTTGCTTGTTTGTAGGTGTTCATAGATGGTAGTTGCGATAGCCGAGGCTTGCAGTTGTAGAGGATAGAGCTCAAAACTAGCCGTAGGAGCTCATACAGGGGATCTTTGGAGAGCATATAGAGGAGTTCATTTTGAGTTGGTAGAGTTGAGTTATTATTGGAAATGTGGGAGTTTGAATTTGAATTATTGTTGGAGAGTTTGTACGATTTGTGAGGGTTTGTGAATTGGAGAGTTGTTGTTGTATATATTAATTAGTTGAATTTCTCACCCCCTCAATTTTAATTTATTACATTTTTTTTAATTGCTCAAATTAATCAAAATCAATTTTCTCAAAAAAAATAACAGCACCTTGATTTAAATTTTACTCTCGGATTTGAAAGAAATGCTATTGGATTTTTTTTATTAAATCAATTTTTCTAATCAAATTTAATTATTTTGACTTAATTTATCTCAATTAATTAATTTAAATGATTAAATTAATCAATTTTAGTTGTAATTGATTAATTAAATTTGATTTTCCCTAATTGTTCCAAAAAGAAAAGTTTTATAATTTTTTTGGGAAATTTCGGAAGCCTCCCGGCGTCTCTTCCCCACCGAGGGAGAAATCAGGATGGCACTGCCATAATTTCTTTCTACCCAGACCTAAGGTCGACGGCGTAGGGTCCTTGAGTTTAAACCATCCATCCAGGATCTAAGATCAACTGCATGGGGTCTTTGAATTTTGCTTCAACCTTCCCAGATCTAAGATCAATGGCACAAGGGCTTTGAATTGTAAAACCATCTGCCCAGATCTAAGATCAATGGCTCGGGTCTTCAATTTCAAGCCATCCCGCCCGGACCTAAGGTACGACGGCCCGTGGTCTTCAACACATGTTTGAAATTCAATCTTCTCTTCTTTTATATTTTATATAAATATATTTTTAAATATAATATCATATTATTTTTTAATTATATTTATATAATAATTATATATTATATATTATATATTATAATATAATATATAATAATTATATTATTATATATTATATATAATATAAGAGAGGAGCACAATTGGACAACCACTAAGGAGCCGACGGAGCAACTCGTGCAATCTCTATTCCTCCTATGAAGGAGAAGTCAGACAGGAACAAGGAGCCAAGGAAGCGACACACGTAATCCATACCTTCTGTAAAGCAACGAAGTCGGGCAGGGACGAAGGAGCCGAGGAAGCGACTCATGCAATCTCTGCACCTCCTGTGAAGAGCGAAGTTGGACAGCCACGGGGAGAGCCGAGGTCGAACAGCCCGATGGAATCAAAGGGGAGGGGAGAATGTGAGAGGATGGTGATAGAGTGAGATAGAGGGGCTGGCCGGGTACCTTAGGTCCGGGCGGTTATAATTTTTATCCAGAATATGGTTTGGATTGTTGTTTGCACTTATTGGGATCACTAAGTCATGTTTAGGAGAGAAGTCTCATCTTTGTTGCAGAGGTTATTTGGTTTGCTAAAAAGGAATGCATTATAAAGAAATATTTTTGAGTTATTTGGATGAATGTAAAGTAAATGTAAGTGAATGATTTTTTTTAAGTAATAAATGTAGTGTAAGTTCAAAATGACGATGACGATGGCGGCGGCAGTGGTACTCAACGGCAGATGGCGGCGGCAACCGGAGGTGGTGTAGCCCGAGGATGGGGGTGGCGAAAGTGGTACCAGACAGTGGGTGTCAGTGGCAGCCAACAACCAAGCAAACTTCGTTGTGGTTTAAACGGTTCTCATTTAAAATTGGTTGAGTTTGGTTACTTCAAAAATAAACTAAAATAATTTACACTACATCTATTTTATTTTGCTCCACTTTGTACTACAACCAAACATCAAAATTTTCAAAACTCCTCCATTTAAAATACTTTCACATCACTTTGTATTTCAACAAAATAGCCCAGTCTCCTATTTACATCTCATAGTGATTGGATTGCTTGAGGGCTTTCCTTAGCTTTTAGGTATGCTTGAATTATGGTTATTATTTTTCTTTTGTTAGGCTTTGGAATATTATATGCTTCTTTATACTCATATTTATGAATACCCTAATGATTTTCTTTATAGCACCTGTATCATAAATGCTATTGCTTTTATTAGTAGTATTTTCCTCTTGGTTATATATATATATATATATATATATATATATATATATATATATATATATATATATATATATATATATATATATATATATATATATATATATTATTGCATTTTTGAACTGGTAGTAGTTATTTGTGTTTCCTTGATATCAACTCAATTCTAAGAAAAACATAAATTGCTGAACTAATGAAAAGTTATTCTATCCAAGCATTATGATATATTTTGTACTAGGATGAGATTAATTTTAATATATTAACTTGATTTTATATTTTATATATTATCTCTTAATACAACTAATTTATTAGATAATATAACTAAATTGTTATATATTTATATTACATTTTCGATGATGATTATACTCATGGATTTATAATAGTTTAACATATCTGTCCAATAATTTAGTTATATTATCTAATAATTTAATTATATTAAGTAATAACTGTGAAATTAAGAACAATTTATAAAAGTAATTTCATTGCGATAGAACATATATAACATCTTGATATTATATTTCTCTTGAATTAACATCTTAAAAATATCATTGCATTGGATATATTTTCAAGAAATTAAGGCTTCGTTTAAAACATGATAGTTTTTTAATTTTTTAATTATTTAAAAAAATTAGAATAAAATTTTTAGTTCAAAAAATATTTATATAACTTTTTAGTACTAAAAAATTATTTAGAAAGAGAAAAAAAAGTTGTCACAAAGGAGGTCAAGATTTTTATAAAGCAAAAAAATTTTGAAGTATTTATAGAAAGTAATTTTTTTAATTGCGAAAAAATAATTATCAATTAAAAATTATAATTATTAAAAAGTAAAATAATAAAGAAACGGTCTCAAATGTTTAAAAACCTAAAAGATTGAAAGTTTAATTTTAAAGAGTTCTTCATATGCCTATATTCAGCCGAATGAAATACTCGGCACAGCTGAAATCTATCAGCACGAAATACTTTTATTTTTAATAATAATAAACCATATTCCCTTGAAATAAAAGCTCAAGAGTCAAGACTCGACTAACGAAGAATGTGTGTGCTAGGGCTCTGTTAGGGTTTTAGCGATTCCCTCTTCTCTCCTGTCTTCTTGGGGAGGGGTTTTCCCCTCCCCTTGGCCGCTGATGGCTTCCTCCTCTTACTTAGCGGACTTCCCTCCGCTCCCTGGCGCTGGAACCCCCACTTTCTCAGCGCCATCTGGCCTCAATTTCATCTCTAATCTTACAAATCAAGACCTGGTAGCTAACGATTTTGCTGTTTCGTTCATACAACCCCATAGGAAGATTCCTTTTTCTGCCGATGATCTTGCGCTTGGAGCTCCCGACTGGAACCTCTCTCTTGTTGGCTATTTAGTGGGGCCGAGACCTACCTACCTGAGTTTGCAGAATGTCATAAATAAGGTTTGGTCCCCCAAAGGTTCGATTGATCTCCTCTCCTCAAACAACGGTTTTTTCCTCTTTAAATTTTCTTCCCTGGAAGATTATGAGGTGGCTTGGTCGGGAGGACCATGGTTTTTCTTTGGGTGTCCATTTATCCTCCAAAAATGGACTCCCAAACTTAAACCAAAAAGGAATGATTTTACTCCTATCCCTATATGGATAAAGATCTTAGATTTACCGTTAGCAGTCTGGAATCCTTTGGGTATTTCAAAAATTGCAAGCTTTATTGGACATCCTTTGGCAGTTGATTCCCTTACAGCTCGAAAAACTTGCCTCACTTTTGCGAGAGTGTGTGTTCTGGTCACTAGCAAATTGACCTTCCATGATATTATCCCAATAAGCATGGATGGTGATGATGTTGAGCTAACTATTTTGTATGATTGGAAACCTACACCGTGTCCTGGTTGCAGTTCTCTAGTTCATCTTCATAGCCTTTGCCCAAAAAATCCTTAACCCAAAGCTTCCACTCTTCCTCTCTCTCATGGCAGGAGCAAAAGCAAAGCTAGACCTCCTAAACCCCAACTCCCTTTGCCCACCAACCCAGCCTTGCTTTCCATCCCAGATACCCTAACTTCCACCAAACTCATTTCTATCCCCCAGCATGCCCCATCTCATCAAATAGTTAACCCCCAACCTGCTAAACCGCCTTCCCCTAGCACTTCTGTTAGGGATACCACTGACATCTCTTCCCATATCACCCAAACTCTCATTCCCCCTACCACTATTTTGACCAACCATACAAAATCAATCCCTAACCTTAACTCCCCCCTATTGAGATGCTTACCAACGACCCTCCTGAGAATCATAACAAGCCCAAAACTCAACAATCAAAACCCCCAAGATCCAAGAGCGCCAAAAAAGCGCAAACCAACTCCAAATCCAAATGACCTTGCCGTCTATAGGGTGATGGAATGTCAGGGGCTTTAACAGTCCTGATAAAGTCTTTGCGTGTAAGAATCTTGTTGCTGCCCACAGCCTTGATATTATCTGTATCCTTGAAGCAAAACTTCCCCTTATAGCTTCTTCTGATTCTTGGTTCGATGCCTCTCACCGGGTTTTTCATAATGAAAACTCCTGTCATAATGTTTGCTCTTCTGCTCCTGGAAGAATTTGGCTAAAATGGAATCCACTTTTTGTTACTTACAACCCTTCTATTTTCACCCCCAGCTTATCCATGGCACCCTAACCTACAACTCTTCCTCTACCTTTTTCTTAACCTTCTTCTATGCTGCTAATACTCCTGCTGATCGGATCCCTCTTTGGGCTATGCTCTCTGACCTTGCAAACAAAATTACTACCCCGTGGCTTATTGTTGGAGATTTCAACTGTTTTAGGGACACCAAAGAAAAATTGGGGGGATCCCCTCCTCATCTTAGTCAAATGAATGAAATGAACAGTTGGGTTTTTGATTCTGGATCTTTAGACCTTGCTTCTGTAATATCTCGTTCCCTTACTGTTCCTCTCTGAATTGGATTTTCCTCCCAGAATCGTCCAGGACGAAGTTGGATCGTCCGGGACGATCGGTACAGGTTGTGTAGAAAAATCCTGTTTGGCTGTCTGGTTCGTCTGGACGAAATCAGGATCGTCTGGACGAAAATAAGTCAGTGAACCCTTCGCCAGGGACGATATGTAATTTTTCGTCTGGACGAAATTCTTCTCTTCATGGATCGTCCGGGACGAAGCTCGATCGTCCAGGACGATCAGTGTGGATATATATAGAAATGAGATATTTTGAAGAGAGAGAAATATCTGAGGAGAGAGAAAGAGAAAAGGAAAAAGAGAAAAGCTGGTTTTCGGAGACCGCGGAGCGCTTTTCGTCCGACGCTGCTGTTGGGAAAAGTGAAGATCTCGTGGTAAGGACTCCGAATCCTGTTTCTGTTTTCAAAGATGTTGTATTTTTTATCGAGATATGTCCGGATTTATATTTTTGTAGTCGAATAATTGACCCGATTTGAGATTGACCCGACTTTCACCGCACAACTTCTGATATGTTATAGATATGATTATTCTACACGATTTGACTGTATTCTACGAATTTTCTTCCGGTCGGAATTGGTTCTACGCGATTTTAATTGAATAGAAAATTATCAGGATGTTTTCGGACTTGGTTTCTATAGAATAATAGTCTTGCATTGATGTTATAGATATTCTATTGTAATTTGGTAGAATTTGGAAATCGTGTCTTTTTGCAGGATTTTTGTGTAAATTTGACCGACTGCCGTTACTCTGCCCGATTTTTGTATGATTCCTGATTTGACTGAAATTGTTAGATTGAATCGATATGCCTATGATTATTGATATGATTGTTCTAATATTGATTATTGATTGCTTATTGATACTGAAACACGTATAACCTGGTTGAACATTGGTTGGAGATGATACCTGTACAGGATGGTGGGCCGACGGGCTTTCCTTTAAATCATAGATCATGGATCATGGATATAACGATGGGAGTCATAAGGAGATTATATGCCGACGGGCGGCCGACGGGCAATAGAGTGACGACTCTTTTCATAGAACCAATGTATTGATATCTACAACAGCAATATGAAATCTACAACAGCAACATGACCACTGATTATACATTGTTCAGTATTATCGTATTGATTGCATGTTTAATGTATTGATTTACGGATTTTACGGATTTGATCGAGTTTACTGTATCGTACGATTTCACTGATTTCATCGATTGACCACTGAACATTGATACTACTGAGCATTGATATAGACATTGATAGATATAGATACTGTATTGATAGCATGGACATGGACATCGTATAGATTCATTGATATTGCTGCCTATAGATTTTATAGACTCGCTACTGCCTACTGTTCTACACCGTATTGACTGATATGAATGGATTGAAATTTATCGTATTGCTTTCCTCGATTGATTTCATTAAATAGATCGTATTGATTTGACGGATATTGATTGATTGATTGAATTGAAATGATTGAATTGCCTACCGCTGCATTGACTGGTTTTATTGACTATTGATTTTCGGATTGCATCGATTACTGATTTGATTTCCGGATTGCATAGACTCATTGACCATTGACTGATATAGATTGATTGACTGACATGCATATTGATAGCATAGCCGTGCTTTGATTTCAGTTATAGGTATTAGGTGACCTGCTGGGCTTTGTAAAGCTCATTATATGTGGTTGATATTTTCAGGTCAGGGCTCGGGAGCAGGAGATAGGAATTGATCCAGATCTTCAGGTTTTCGTCTTTTGATCGATAGATGATTCTTTTGTACTCAGGACAGGATAGATTTCTCTACTTGTATTGATAGTTTAGTTCCTGAGTATTGTATATGATGTTTTGAGATGTGAATCGACTTGTATATTGATGTTTAAATTTTATAGATGTGTGATAGATTGCTTACTGAAGGTTTATAGATAACTCTGGTAACTTGTTGTGAAATTGATTGACATTCTTTCCAAGTTAGATCTTGGGGCATCACAGTTGGTATCAGAGCAGTGTTATTGGAAGAATGGATTGTTACCAGAGTTGTAGGTTTGGATTGAGAGATCGGGTAGATTGGGTAGCTTTAAGAGCTTCATTGGCATACATCGTTGCATGTGTGTATCATTTGTTTTGAATTGTGCAGGTGAAAAAGATATGGATCCTCCAGCAGAATCCAGTGTACCAAATGAGCAACACAGCGCAGCTCCAATGCCTTCAGAGAGTATGATGCAGTTGGCTACTGCGATTGCACATGTTATGGGGGATGCCCAGAGCAAGATGAGTGGAAGCAAGGAAGAAGAGGTAGACAGACATTTGCAGATGTTCCACAAGCTGAAGCCTCCGTTGTTTAAAGGAGCTGTAGGACCACAGGCTGCTGAGGATTGGATCCTGAGAGTAGAAAAGATTTTTGACAGCATGCAGTGTCCGGGGAATAGAAAAGTACCATTGGCAGTATTCATGTTGGAGAGTGAGGCAGAGAGATGGTGGATCGGACAGCAGAGAGAGAAATTCCAGGGGAAAACCAATGCTGAGATCACCTGGGATGAGTTCACTGCAGTGTTCAGGATGTGGTTTGTACCACCGTCAGCTCAGCGACAGATGCAGGAAGCTTTCATGAGATTGGAGCAAGGCCGCAAGTCAGTGATGCAGTACGAGGCCGAGTTTACTGCACTTGCGAGGTACGCTGCTCACTTGATTCCTACTCCTGAAGATAAGTGTTATAGATTTCTGCACGGATTGAACAGAGAGCTGAGGCAACCACTAGTACCTTTCCGGATCCATGAGTTTTCTGAGCTAGTGGAGCGAGCTCGATTGATAGAGATTGATTTGGCAACACCGGTACCGAGGTACGAGGATACCAGAAGGAGGAGAGATGAGGTACGACGAGATGATTCTTATAGATACAGAGATAGAGAGAAGAGAAGCAGGTATGAGGGTTCGAAGGGATCTGCATCGGGATCTGCATCCCGGTCTGCATCGGTAGTATCGTCTGGTGGTTCTGGCGAGTGCAGTCACTGTGGTAAACGACATGCGGGTCGGTGCTACCTATTGACGGGACAGTGTTTTTACTGTGGACAGCAAGGGCACAGAGCAGTAGATTGTCCTCAAAAAGGACTGGGTGGAAGGACTGATTCTGGCACGGGTACAGGACAGCAGAGGACTGTTGGCTCGAGGGCCTACAGTGAGAGATCAGCAAACAGGATGGATGATAGAGCTGTCAGGGATCAGAGGGAGACAGTTGCACCACGACCTCCTACACTTCCTCCAGTGGTGCCACGCATCTACAGTCTACAGAGTTTACAGCATCGTGAGGATCAGCAACGACCAGAAGGTTCTACTGGTAAGATTGATTTGACTAACCGATTGATATTGACATATGAACATTGCATATTGACATTTGATTGATTGCATTGTGTGTTCTGTATGGATTTCGACGAGTTTTGTTTTGGATTGGGATTTCGATCGATTTGGTTTGCTTCGTGTTTTGCTTCGTACCTTTAGGGAAATGTCGGGACGACATTTTTCTAAGGTGGGGAGATTGTAATATCTCGTTCCCTTACTGTTCCTCTCTGAATTGGATTTTCCTCCCAGAATCGTCCAGGACGAAGTTGGATCGTCCGGGACGATCGGTACAGGTTGTGTAGAAAAATCCTGTTTGGCTGTCTGGTTCGTCTGGACGAAATCAGGATCGTCTGGACGAAAATAAGTCAGTGAACCCTTCGCCAGGGACGATATGTAATTTTTCGTCTGGACGAAATTCTTCTCTTCATGGATCGTCCGGGACGAAGCTCGATCGTCCAGGACGATCAGTGTGGATATATATAGAAATGAGATATTTTGAAGAGAGAGAAATATCTGAGGAGAGAGAAAGAGAAAAGGAAAAAGAGAAAAGCTGGTTTTCGGAGACCGCGGAGCGCTTTTCGTCCGACGCTGCTGTTGGGAAAAGTGAAGATCTCGTGGTAAGGACTCCGAATCCTGTTTCTGTTTTCAAAGATGTTGTATTTTTTATCGAGATATGTCCGGATTTATATTTTTGTAGTCGAATAATTGACCCGATTTGAGATTGACCCGACTTTCACCGCACAACTTCTGATATGTTATAGATATGATTATTCTACACGATTTGACTGTATTCTACGAATTTTCTTCCGGTCGGAATTGGTTCTACGCGATTTTAATTGAATAGAAAATTATCAGGATGTTTTCGGACTTGGTTTCTATAGAATAATAGTCTTGCATTGATGTTATAGATATTCTATTGTAATTTGGTAGAATTTGGAAATCGTGTCTTTTTGCAGGATTTTTGTGTAAATTTGACCGACTGCCGTTACTCTGCCCGATTTTTGTATGATTCCTGATTTGACTGAAATTGTTAGATTGAATCGATATGCCTATGATTATTGATATGATTGTTCTAATATTGATTATTGATTGCTTATTGATACTGAAACACGTATAACCTGGTTGAACATTGGTTGGAGATGATACCTGTACAGGATGGTGGGCCGACGGGCTTTCCTTTAAATCATAGATCATGGATCATGGATATAACGATGGGAGTCATAAGGAGATTATATGCCGACGGGCGGCCGACGGGCAATAGAGTGACGACTCTTTTCATAGAACCAATGTATTGATATCTACAACAGCAATATGAAATCTACAACAGCAACATGACCACTGATTATACATTGTTCAGTATTATCGTATTGATTGCATGTTTAATGTATTGATTTACGGATTTTACGGATTTGATCGAGTTTACTGTATCGTACGATTTCACTGATTTCATCGATTGACCACTGAACATTGATACTACTGAGCATTGATATAGACATTGATAGATATAGATACTGTATTGATAGCATGGACATGGACATCGTATAGATTCATTGATATTGCTGCCTATAGATTTTATAGACTCGCTACTGCCTACTGTTCTACACCGTATTGACTGATATGAATGGATTGAAATTTATCGTATTGCTTTCCTCGATTGATTTCATTAAATAGATCGTATTGATTTGACGGATATTGATTGATTGATTGAATTGAAATGATTGAATTGCCTACCGCTGCATTGACTGGTTTTATTGACTATTGATTTTCGGATTGCATCGATTACTGATTTGATTTCCGGATTGCATAGACTCATTGACCATTGACTGATATAGATTGATTGACTGACATGCATATTGATAGCATAGCCGTGCTTTGATTTCAGTTATAGGTATTAGGTGACCTGCTGGGCTTTGTAAAGCTCATTATATGTGGTTGATATTTTCAGGTCAGGGCTCGGGAGCAGGAGATAGGAATTGATCCAGATCTTCAGGTTTTCGTCTTTTGATCGATAGATGATTCTTTTGTACTCAGGACAGGATAGATTTCTCTACTTGTATTGATAGTTTAGTTCCTGAGTATTGTATATGATGTTTTGAGATGTGAATCGACTTGTATATTGATGTTTAAATTTTATAGATGTGTGATAGATTGCTTACTGAAGGTTTATAGATAACTCTGGTAACTTGTTGTGAAATTGATTGACATTCTTTCCAAGTTAGATCTTGGGGCATCACAGCTTCTACTAGTTTGAGATACACCTGGTTCAATAATAGAGTTGTTGACCCTATTTATATTAAGCTGGATAGAATGTTCATTAACAGTGCTTGGCTTGACTGTTATCCTAACTCTTTTTACAAGATTAAAACTTCTAGCTGTTCTGACCATTCACCTTTGATCCTCAAAGATGGTAATAACCTGAAGTCTCACGGCAGATTCTTATTTAAGAAGTATTGGATTCACATGGAGGGGTTCTGGGATACTGTTATCTTAGCTTTCTCCAAGCATACCTCTGGAAGCCCCGTTGCAAATCTCTATCATAAACTTAGGCTGCTTAAATCCGGCTTGAAACATAACGTGTGGAGCAACTCTGATTTTCATAAAGACAAGATTATGTGTCTTGAAAACAATCATAAATTATGCCTGGAACAAATTCAACTGCGCCCGATTGATTCTCAATTAAGTGCCAACCTCAAACATATTAACTCCTCTTTAGCTTTCTTTCATAATGCCTGCACTTCTTGGATTATGCAAAGAGCTAAGGCCAAATGGATTTCGAATGGGAAAGATGACTTAGGATTCTTGTATGCAAGAATAAAAACTAGGAGTAATATCAACAAGATTAAGGAGATCTCTACTATGGATGGTCACTTTTCTAGCCATTCTGATATTGTTAATGCTATGGTTTGCTACTTTAAAGAGATCTTTAACTTTCCAAGTCCGAGTAACAATAATTTAAACTTTATTCTTAGAGGCAACATCATTCCTGATAGCCTCTCTCACGACCTTGTTGCTCCTGTCACTGATCTGGAAATTAAAGAGGTTGTTTTTGTTGGGGCTTCTAGTTCTGCCCCGGGCCTGGATGGCTTTAAGTTTGAATTTTACAAATCTACTTAGGAGATCACAGGTTTCTATGTGTGCCAAGCTATAAAAAATTTCTTCAGTACTGGTACCCTTCCTAATTCTGTGAAAGCTACGGCTATTGTTCTCATCCCAAAAAACCCTCATGCCATTCACATTACTGATTATAGGCCTATATCTTTATGTTATACCTTCTACAAAATTATTGCCAAGCTTCTTGCTAACTGAATGAAAGAGATCATGCCTCTCATTATCCATGAGAGTCAAGCTGGTTTTATTAAAAACAAGGTTTCCTCGGATAATATCATTTTGGCTAATGAAATATTGAGGGATTTTGGCTCTAAAAAGGTTAAGGAGTTCTTTTGTGCAAAGCTTGACATCAAAAAAACTTTTAATTCTGTGTCTAGAGATTTTATTATTTCTAGATTGCAAGAGAAAGGTTTCCCCCATATGTTTATTTCCTGGATTAAAGGATGCATCCTTGTGTTCCATTTTCTGTCTGTATTAACGGTGCCTTAGAGGGTTACTTCCAATTCTCATATGGACTTCGCCAAGGCTGTCCTCTCTCTCCACTGTTGTTTGCTATTTTCATGGATGCATTCTCTTGTGCTCTTGATGCTAGGAGATTTTCTGGAATTTCGAATGGGCCTAATGCTTACACTTACTTGCTTCACACTGATGATGTGCTTGTCTTTGGACCGGCCACACTTGCCAATGCCCTTGCTCTGAATGAAACTTTGGATCATTTTGCTGCTTGCTATGGTCTCCATGTTAACAAAAACAAATGCTCCATCCTTTTCTCCCATTCTTCTTCTATGACTGATGACATTAAAAGAGCTCTTGAGTTTACTTCCTCTACAGCTTACCTGAAATATCTTGGCATTCCCACTGCAATAAAAAAACTGGCTTCTACTCACTTCCAGCCACTATTGAGCAAAATTTCTATTCTACTTGCTGGTTGGAAAATTAAATTTTTATCTTTTGCAGGTTGCATCCAATATCTCAAATTTACTATTGCAAATACTATAGCATATTGGATTAGAGGTGCGATCTTACCCAAAAGCTGCTGCAAGTGTATTGATAAAATGTGCGCCAAATTCCTATATCATGGCTCTGCCACTAAGAAGAAGCTTCATCTCATTGCCTGGAAAAACACTTGCTTGCCTACCTGTTTTGGTGGTTTAGGAATACCTGATCTTAATTCCATTCAATTTGGTCACAACTGTAGCTTTATTTGGAGATTCTACAACAACAGTACTCTTACTTCTAAATGGCTCAAGTCCAAATTTCATTCCCCATACAAACCCCCTCCACATGCTGCTTCCACTTTTTGGAAAGTTATCTGTTATGTTGCTACCCATATTAAGCATCTCATCCAGTTTCATATTATCAATTTTAATAATAGTCTTTCATTGACCTGGGATCCTTGGCTTAATGGCAAGTCTCTCTGTGATCTTATCTCTCCTTTACCTCCAGCTAATTATGAGATGAAGGATTTTATTCTTAATGGAAACTGGAATTTTATGGGAAGGTTTTCTGAAGAGGTTTGCACTTTATTGTCCACCATTCCTTTTTCGGTTGATAAATGGAATATATCTTGAAAAGGAGAGGGAGCACCAAAATTTAAAACTTTTAAAGTGCTTTATTCTGCTGATCACAATAAAGTTTCTTAGCACAAGTTCATATGGCACAAGCATTTTGCTATTAGATACTCTTCTTATGCTTGGCTGGCTGTTATGGATGGGCTTAAAACGGCTGAGGTTCTAGCCAAACGTAACATTTCTATAAATCCTATATGCCCTCTATGTGAAAAAGAAGATGAAAGTACTTTGCATTTATTTTTCCAATGTGAATTTTCGATTGAGGTACTGCGGAGCCTGATACTGGATGTTGAGAACTTTCTTTTTGAGGCCTACTATCTTTCAGATTTTTTATTTTTTGGATGAAGCACAGAGGTTTAATTCAAAAGATAAAAACTTCAATTTTTTTTGTGATTTGTTATTTGGTTTATTTTATCTGGCGGGAAAGAAACAATAGAAGATTTATGAAGAAGTAGGCATCTCCCAAGGTTGTACACAGTTTCGGCTATCACACTTAAATCTAGAAGATGGAAAAACTGGGAAAATTTTGCTAGCACCTTTCCCTCCTGATTTGCTCGTCTAGATGGATTTCGGGTTGGCCAGGCGTTTGCTACTGGGCTATGATGTGTTGAACTAGAGTATTGGTTCTCTTTGGATGGCCTCTGAATTGCCTCCTTTTGGTCCAGTTTTGGCATGGCAACACTTTTTCTGCACCCGTTGGACTGTAATGTGGCTTTGGGTGGCAACCGGGAGATGGGTCGATTGTCTCTTTGGCGCTGAATTTCTTCAGCATTGTCTTCAGTTCGGCTTTTTATACTGAGCCCTTTGTAGCAATTTTGTTGCCTTTTCCTTGGGCATTCATGTTTGCCCCTAATCTTCTTTTATTTTGTACTTCTTTCTTGTTAATTTTACTTTACTTGTAACCATCTTTTGATCAATATATGGGCTTTGCCCCTAAATTTACAAAAAAAAAAAAAAAAAAAAAAGACTCGACTAACACAGCCAGTTCCTGTAGAACCACGAACAGTCGAATCCTCATGAACCCTAAGCCAAGCAGATGCCCTACCTGCTATCGTCCATTAAGTTCACCGCCCAGTTAGACTCGCTTCTCTACCGTTCTGCTGATCTCTTCCTCTTTCGTCTCTGCACCTTTTCCACCGCTGCCTCTCCATGGTTTCCCCTCCTCCGTGGCGCCGCCGCCTCCGGCGACCTCCATCTCCTTCTTCGCTCTCACGCTACCATCGTCACCTCCGGTGCCGGGTCCGACCGGTTCCTTACAAACAATCTCATCACAGCTTACTCGCAATGCGGCTCCCTCTCCATCGCCCGTCAACTGTTCGACAAAATGCTGTACCGGGATTCCGTCACCTGGAATTCCCTCATCTCCGCTTACGCCCTCCATGGTCTCACCTCCGATGGTATAGCTCTCTTCAATCTAATGCTTTGCTCGGCTGAGCCCCCTACTCATCTAACATTCACTCCTCTCCTTAAGCTTTGCTCGGGTTCACTAGACCTCCTTCCGACATTGCAGTCCATTCATGGTTATGCTGCTAGGATTGGTTTGGACTCGGATGCGCTCGTATCAAGCGCTTTGGTCGGTGCTTACTCGAAAGTTGGATTTTTGGGTGATGCCCGTTATCTGTTCGACAGAATGGCTGATAGAGACATTGTGCTTTGGAATGTAATGATTAAGGGGTATTCTCAAATGGGATTGGCGAAAGATTCATTTTTGTTGTTTTCCGAGCTACATCAGAGCGGTGATCTTCGTCCAGATGCTATCAGTGTCCACTGCACCCTGATGTGTACAGAATCTGGTGAAAGATTTGACCAAGTGCAGGCTTATGGGATTAAATCCTCCCTTTTTGATGAAAAATGTGACGTAATAACATGGAATAAGTCCATGTCTGATCATGCCAAGGCTGGCAATAATGGTGCACTGAGTTGCTTTTTAGAGATGAAGAGGCGTGATGTGGAAAACGACCATGTAACTCTTGTCATTGTTCTAAGTGCCATTACAGGTCAAAGATCTTCTGATGTTGGGAGACAGATTCATGCTTTGGCCATAAAGGCTGGATTTTGTTTGGATGTTTCTGTTATGAATAATCTTGTTAATATGTACTCGAAGATGGGAAGTTTTTTCTATGCAATGAAAGTGTTTGATGAGATGGAAAATTTAGATTTAATCTCATGGAATTCATTGATCTCTGGTGCCTTACAAAATGGTTATTCAGAAGCATCAGTTCAGATCTTCATGGACATGTCTAAGCGTGGCATTCTTCCTGATCAGTTTACTTTGGCAAGTATCCTACAGGCATGCTCAGCATTAACCAAAATCTCATCTTTACATGAACAGGTTCATGCTCATGCAATCAGAATGTGTTTGCTTGATGATATATTTGTGTTGACAGCGTTAATTGATGTTTATGCAAAGAAGGGGTTCGCGGTAGAGGCAGAGTCCCTTTTCAAAGACATGGACTGCTTTGATTTAACTTGTTTCAATGCTCTTCTTGCTGGTTATATAACAAACAATGCCAGTTACAAGGCGTTGAATCTTCTTGCATCTTTACATGAAAGTGGCGAGAGATCCAATCATTTCACTTTAGCTTCCATTCTGAAAGCCTGCAGCAATTTAGTTTCTATAGAGTGCGGCAAGCAAGTTCATTCCCATGCAATGAAGCTTGGTTTCGACTCCGACATATGTGTAAGTAGCGGATTAGTGGATATGTATATCAAGTGTGGTAATGTAAAAGATGCTTCTTCCACTTTTGAAGAAATATCTGAACCAGATGATGTTGCTTGGACAGCAATAATTTCTGGCTGTGTGGAGAATGGTGATGAGGACCATGCCCTCAGGCTTTATCGTCAAATGAAGGAGTCTGGAGCACTGCCTGATGAATTCACCATAGCTTCATTACTCAAAGCTTGTTCTTGCTTGTCTGTATTGGGTCTAGGCAAACAAATCCATTCAGATTCAATCAAATTAAACTGTGCATTTGATGCTTTTGTTAGCACTTCAATCATGGACATGTATGCCAAATGTGGGAATATCGATGACTCTTTTCTTTTATTTAACAGGATGAACTCGAAGAGCATAGCTTCATGGAATGCCATGATACTAGGTTTTGCTCAGCATGGAAATGGAATTGTAGCCCTTAACCTCTTCAAACAGATGGAGTTAGATGGAATAAAACCTGATAAAATAACCTTCATTGGAGTCATTTCTGCTTGCAGCCATTCCGGGCTGGTATTCGATGCTTACAACTATTTCAACTCCATGAGCCGAGATTATGCGATCGAGCCAGAAGTAGAGCACTATTCTTGCTTAGTAGATGTCCTCGGGCGAGCCGGACTTCTCATTGAAGCCGAAGAAGTCATCAAGAAGATGCCTTTTGAACCTTCACCATCTATGCTCAGGGCTTTGCTTGGTGCCTGCAGAATCAACGGTAACAAAGAAATAGGACAGCGTGTGGCCACTACATTACTGGAATTGGACCCAACTGACTCCTCTGCTTATGTTCTTCTCTCCAATTTGTATGCTTCTACAAGCCAATGGGAAGAAGTAAATGCTGCAAGGAAAAGAATGAAGAGAAGAAGTGTGAAGAAGGATCCTGGATATAGTTGGATTGAACAGAAAGACAAAGTTCACTTATTCGTTGTTGATGATAGCTCCCACCCTGAAGCAGCTGCAATACATGATGAACTTGAGGATTTAATGCAAAGGATCAAGAAAGAGGGCTATGTTCCTGATACTGACTTTGTGCTTCTGGATGTTGAAGAGGAGGAAAAAGAACGGTCTCTTTATTATCACAGTGAGAAGTTGGCAATTGCTTATGGTCTCATCAGCACTCCACCACCACTGGCAATTCGAGTGATTAAGAATCTCAGGGTCTGCGGTGACTGCCATAACGCCATCAAGTATATATCAAAGGTTGCTGGGCGGGAGATTGTGCTGAGGGATGCCAGTCGCTTCCATTGTTTTAGAGATGGAGTGTGCACATGTGGTGATTATTGGTAATCTGAAAACATTCTTTTCTTTGTGGAAGTATACATGATTTACTCGGGGGCTCTCGGTTGCAAGTTTTTTGAATCAAGAAGCATTTGAAAATCTACCGGCTTTAGTTGAGTTGGTGAGTGAGCGTAGTTGGGAAACTCTTAAGTCTCAACTCATGTTTGATTCATCTCTCATACGGTGCGACTTCTTAAATGAGGAGAAAATAACTGTGTAGCACTGCACTTGTGGGGTTGGTTGCTGGTAGGCCGATCGAGGGATTAGTTACGTCACCATGCGCCTCCTTTGGGGTGGCAGGGGTAGATACCTCCATTCAAAAAAAAAAAAAACTATTTTTTTATATTTAAGGCTAATGATAATACTGATATAAATATTTGAAATATAATGTAAAATAAATTTTATATATTTACAATGCTCATAGTTATTTGGTTGATTATGAAAGAAATTGAAGAGCTTTTTATTTTTTTTTGGAATAATAAGAGCAACAATATCAAATTTTTTATCCAGCTATATGGGATCGGCCACTTGAGTCATTTTTCTCCATTGTATTCTATTCAAAGTCAAATTCTTTTTTAAATTTAATTAAAAAATTCATTTGTAATACTTTCTAATTAAGCCTTTTTAAGTTTACCTCTAACTTTCTTAATATAGGTCTTATCTAGCATTCGACTCTCGTAAACTGGTCATTGGCCTTTTTATGTGACCAAATCATTTAAGATGACTTTCTCTAATCTTATTTGTTGGTTGAGCTACTTCAACCTTGTCACGTATATACTCATTTCACATTATATATTTGAGTGTCGGAGGAGGTTGAGTTGGCATGGACGTCTCACAAGTTTGAATAGGGATTGAGATTGGCTTGGTTGCACTGGCATGGAGAAGGATGGAGGTGTCATGCAGTACCGCGAAGGTCTCATGTGTATCTTGATCAAGTGCTGAGCGGGTACCCAGGTAGCGGAGAGCAATGATAGAGAAAGTGGCGAGTGATGATGGAGCTAGTGAGTGAGCAGCAAGTACAATGTTCATCAAAGCCCTACATGGGTTCCTGGTTGGGTACCCATGCTTTACTCAGACGGGCTTCACCCACCCACGTCCACCCTTGGTAACTTTCGGGATGTCATACTCACATATACCCACCCACTTTCCATTCTTTTTTAATACAGTATGTCATGGACTGATGGCCTTAAGGCTTGTTGCCCTTTGCTCTGATTGCAAACTTTCAAGCCGCATAACAGAATTTACCGTAGTCGCAGCATGGTTAAATGCTACACACTACGTAGTGAAGATTGCAGCAATATAAAATATAAGATGATTAGTAATGTAAATCGATTTATCCTCCAATATTGAGTACCCACCCATACCCACCCAGAAGACTATGGGTGTACCCATACCCATACCCATACCCATACCCATTGGGTATGGGTGTGTACCTGGGTGAGTGTGGGTATGGGTACCCAATGCAAGGCTCTAATGTTCATGGGAAGCTGCTTATTCAGAATACATCAAAATTGAACTAAGGAGGAATTTCTTCTTCATTTTCTTTTTCTTCCGTTGAATCTGATCGTTTTGGGAAATATGTTTTTGTTTATATTCCATTACAGAGCTTTTAGACCATATTAATTGTAGTTTTGCATGTGGAAAAAAAATAAAAATCAAGTGAGGATATTTTGACTCAATTTTCATCGGGATCATATTTAGAAGTTATAAATTGCCAATTTTTCTATCATTTTTAGAGTTGATTATACAAAATGCCTTAATATTTAGCTATTGAGTCATGCATTTTACTCGAAAATTTTTTCATTATTTTTGAATATATCTACCCATCTGAACATCAAAATTACATAATTTTATATCATTTAACTGTAATGAAAATATCACTATTAATATCTAAGTTTATTGGGATCAAAATTGGGTCGGAGTATCTTGACCTAAAATAGCATTGCTTAATGGCCGTCCCACCGCCAGACATTGCTATCACTACCTACAACTCGATGTCAGTTACTGAACACCATCATTGTTGGGGTTTATATTACATTCATTTTGCTTCAAACTTAGAAAAAAAAAATGAAAAACATAAAAAAAAAAATAAAATAAAAAACTTGACTCATCTTAATAATTCCAAACATTACGAATACTCTGCATTCCTTCTTAACTACATTTTATTTTTTCTATTTCTTTTTTTATTCAACCAAACAACCACTTAATGCTAGTCTTATAATTTAAAGGAGATATTTTTGATGACTTATTCGTTAGCCCTCTATTTTAGATGTTGACCTGGTGTTTGGGGATCGAAGTTAAGGAATAGAGTTTGGTAACCCATAGTCGGGCAACTGTGGCCGGAGAACCGTAATTAGGCAATGGTTGTCAAAGGATCATAATTGAGCAATAGTGGTCAAAGGACTGTAGTCAAGCAATAAAGGTCAAAGGACCATAATGAGGAATTGGTGGTACCTGGAAAGTTAGTGTACAGCTCAACACGTTCTAACCAGACCATATTTAAGGCAATTCATTAAATTTCTTCATTTGAATCCTTCTGCATGTGTTTGAGAATATCCTCTGTGAATGTGAGATTATATGTTTTTTGAAATGAGTTTTCGGGGGTCAATTGATATGTTCGGAAAAGTATAAAATTTTTTCCATAGGATGTTGTATCGTTGGGATTAGTAGTGCCCTGACGCTAAGCTCTCTGGAATTTTAGAAAAAATTTCAACATGTTAGCATTGGGGTGGCGCTGAGGCGTTGTGGGCTCCCAGAGGGAGCACCGTAGTGGGTGATGTTGGGTGCCTTAACGCCCGACTTGAATTCTTTATTTAAACATCAATTTCTACTAGGGCTACTGGCTAGTGTGTGTGTGTGTCTGAGAGAGAGAGAGAGAGAGAGAGAGAGAGAGAGAGAGAGAGAGAGAGAGAGAGAGAGAGAGAGACGAATTTGGGCATCTTTGGGACTTTTTCAGCTAACAGATTAGTTCTAAAAGTTGTTCAGACCGAGATATGTGACATTTTGCTTATTTCAATTTTCAAAAGTATAAAGAATTTTAGAAATTTCTAATTTAGTTTATATTTTTGTAGTCTAAAATGAGGATAATTTTACAACTGTAAAACTTTCATTGTGTAATTTTCTGTATGTTATAGAGACAGATTTTAAACATTTTGATATTTTTCAAAAAAATTATATTGGGGATTTTAAGATTGATGCTATTTTAATTGATTACAAAATAATCTTGACTCTCAAAAAAAACAATATTGTAGTATAATTAAATCCTTTAAATAGCATTCTGAATAATCTCTTATAATTTGATTACATTCTAAAATAGTAGAATTCCTGTACAATTATATATTATGTTGTTTACCATTAAGTCAAATTGGTATTTTTTAAATGATTTTATTTACATTGATATTACTATAATGCAATGAATTATGTTCTTATCTAATTGAAGTGTTTGATTTTGAGGAGGTATGGGGTGCATGAAGGAAGTTTTGTTCAGGTGCAAAATTCACATTTTGGTGCCAATATCATATTCTAATATTATATGCACACTCTATATTGTTGTTGGGCATTAGGAGTCATAATTCCATATATTTTATGAATTTTGTTTGTTGTGAGTCATAAATGTCATAATTATTTGAATTTCCTCTGATAGGAGGCGTAATGGTCAAAATTCTTTGAGTTATGTTTATTATGAAGCGATTATTTATTTATTTTTTAAATATTGTTATTTGAATTTTCGATAACTAAAATTACTATTTTACTCAATATAGTGATTTATTATATTGCTTTCAATACTTAATTAAAGGCTTACTAAAAGTAAATGCTTAGTAATAGATTTAATTAAAATTTAGATTTATAAATGTGCTATGCTGAACTATGTTAGCTAATCATTGTTCTGCTTTTTTATTTTTCAGGGTCCACAAAAGGGAAAGAGTTTTCAGTTGATTAATAATTTCAAGATCTGATTTGAATCTGTATAAATTTTTTTTTTCTAGAATTTTGTGTAGTCAATACTAATTTTTAATCTGTTATATTCTATATTTCATTATGTATCCATGTATTGTAATGTAATTATTATATATCTATTTTGATGATGAAATAAAAGGAGAATTTTTGTGGATGAGTTTATTTTTAATACACTAGATGTTATTATTAACTTTATGATTGTTGTTTATTTTAAAGTTAAAATTGGATGAAATTTTCAAAAAAAATTCAAAATTTAGACTATGGGGATGGTTTGTTACAAACTAACATGATAGGACATATTTCCTTTGTGGGTCTTATTGGATTGAGTTATAACAGGTGGTCAGAGGTTAAAAGATTGTAGGCAAGGGATAGTGGTTAGAGGATTGCTATTAGGCACCTAATATCAAAGGATCATCATCAGGTAATGGTGGTCAGAGGGCCATAGTTGTCAAATGATGGGGGGAGAACACTAATTGGGCAATGGTGTCTTAAGGACCATAGTTTGATAATGGGTTTTAGAGGATGGTAGTTGAGCGACGTGATCAAAAGATCGTAGTTGGGCGACGATAGTTTGATGATGGTGATCAGGTTGTGTGATTGTATTTGTTGGGTTGGGTTCGTCGATGTTTATCAGATTGTGGTATGATAGTGTTTATTATAAGACAGTCGGGCAGTGTTCGGGTGGTGGTTCATTGTCGATGTTTGGGTGGTTTTTAGATGGCAACAATTAGGTAGTGGTTCATTGGCGGTAGTCAATTAGTGGTCCAATGATGGTTGTCAATGGTGTTACGACTGTTGAAAGCTAGAATCGGACAAACCATAGCTCAGCAAGAGAAAGGCAAAGAAAGGATTTCTGTCTTATTGTCTTAAACGTCTACAGTACATCTCTATATATAGATTTGAGCAGCTAGTTACACAAGAGGCAATACAAGAATGAGAAATACCAAAGCTACACATTTATATTAGGTGTTTGTCTGTTGGGCGCTAATACCCCCCGGCAAACTGATGGGTCTTGGCATGACACTCAGTTTGTTTCGAAGAGCCTGAAAGCGAGGAGTAGACAAAGGTTTTGTGAAGATGTCGGCCACCTGATCAAGAGTGCTGATCGGCAAGAGACGAATACTTCGTTGCTGGATGTGATCACGAACAAAACGGTGATCTATTTCGATATGTTTGGTACGGGCGTGAAACACCGGGTTGTTTGCGAGGGCGATCGCCGACGTGTTGTCACAAAAAACATCAGTGGGCTGAGCTTGCGCAAGATCGAAATCAGAGAGGATCCGGCGAAGCCATATGGTATCGGCGATCAAAGCAGCCAAGGAGCGATATTCGGACTCAGTAGATGAACGAGCCATAGTGGTCTGTTTCTTGACCGTCCAAGAGATGAGAGTGTCGCCTAGATAGGAGCAGTAACCGGATGTTGATTTCCTTGAGCTGGGATCGCCGGCCCAGTCGGCATCTGAAAAGGATTTAAGAAATAAGTTAGACTTGAGAATAGGAATGCCGAAATCCAACGTACCTTTGAGATAGCGAAGTAATCTTTTGAGAAGGAACGTATGCTCGGGTAGAGGTTGATGCATATGTTGAGAGAGACAGTTGACACTGTAGGAGATATCCGGGCGAGTGAGAGTTAGATATTGAAGTGATCCAGTAATGCGACGGTATAGCGATGGATCCGAGAGCACAATGTCGGGTTGTATGTTCTGCGGCATTTTAGTACAAGCTGGATTTGCAATCGGCTTACAGTCAGAGAGCTGAGCTAATTTAAGTATTGAGGTTGCTTAGGCTTTCTGGGAGAGAAAGTAGTTGTTAGGCGCGGTCTATCTGAATCCCGAGGAAGGAGTGTACTTCGCCAAGGTTCTTCATGGCAAATTTGAGACCGAGTTGCTTTAGAATGTGATTGAGAACATTCGAATTATTGCCGGTGATAAGAATGTCATCCACGTATATGAGGAGGAAGATGATGGACGTCGATTGGCGCAGAATGAGCAACGATGGATCGGATGTGCTGTGAGAGAAACCAAGTGAAACGATATATGAGGTAAACGTGTTATACCATTGTCGAGGAGCCTGTTTGAGTCCGTAGATTGCTTTGTGAAGTCTACAGACATGGTCGGGGTGTGTAGAGTCTTCGAATCCCTTGGGTTGATTCATGTAGACGATCTCAGAGAGTTCACCATGCAAAAATGCATTGGCTACATCATGTTGATGAACCGGCCAATCGTTGTGAAGAGCAATTGTGAGGAGAATGCGTATAGTTGGGAGTTTGGCGATTGGACTGAATGTTTCGGTATAGTCCAGGCCATATTCCTGATGATTTCCAAGAGCAACTAATCTGGCCTTGTATTTGGCAATGGATCCATCGGCATGACACTTAGTGCTCTGATACCATGTTGAAAGCTAGAATCGGACAAAACATAGCTCAGCAAGAGAAAGGCAAAGAAAGGATTTCTGTCTTATTGTCTTAAACGTCTACAGTACATCTCTATATATAGATTTGAGCAGCTAGTTACATAAGAGGCAATACAAGAATGAGAAATACCAAAGCTACACATTTATATCAGGTGTTTGTCTGTTGGGCGCTAATAACGATAACATCGATCATGTGTTGGTCCAACGATGGTTGAAAATGATGGTGCGTAGGGGTGTCAATTTCGAGTCACGGTTCGGGTTCGGGTCGAACCCAAAACTGACCCGGCACTATTCAAGTCAACCCGAACCCGACCCGTTTTGAAAAACGTGTCAGTTTTTTGGAGCCGAACCCGACCCGCTTCGGGTCGGGTCAACCCGACATGACCCGAATGACCCGTTTCCAACAAAAATGGCTAAATTTCGGGTCAAAACGGGTCAATCTCCTCTTTTCGGGTCAAAACGGGTCAAAATCGGGTCAATCTCGGGTTGTCAGGTCAAAATCGGGTTTTCGGGTCAAAATCGGGTCACTTTCGGTCAATTTTGAGTCAAAGGGTTAACCTGAACCCAACCCGATTTTTGAAACGGGTTGAAATGCTGAACCCGAACCCAACCCGTTTCGGGTTCGGGTTGACCCTAACCCGAAATTTTCGAGTCGGGTTCGGGTCGGGTTTTCGGGTCGTGTCAAATATTGACACCCCTAATGGTGCGGCGGTGGGGCTTAGGTTGGTCATTTATATAACATCATAAAGTTTTTAATTATATTTCACGTTGGATTGGAATTTTTGTATGATTAGACTTATCTCGTCAAGTCTTCTAATTCCACCTTAAATTTGTTCAAATCATAGTTCCAATAATCTTTAAATTTAATTTTGTAAATTCGTGATTCAAATATTCATCAACATTCATATGATGACATTGACATATCAGGAATAATCATAATTTTTTTATAATAATAATTAAAAATTTTGCGCTTTCGTTTTTTGTTGAGGCTTGCATTCTAATTTAATTTAGGTATGATCAAATGGATAATAATAATATAACGGTCTTCAAACTGCAGTTATAAAATCAAACAAAGCAACCCGGTTGGCGTCGCTTCACCGCATTTTAAAAAGTAGAGTTGGAGCACGCAAATATACCGTTTGTTAACCGCCGATTCGATGCTAACTCCCTCCAGTTCTCCGTCGCCGCCGCCGCCGCCGCCGCCACCACCACCTCCTCCTTTTTCTCCACAGGCGACGAAACTGAAGCCTTCGTCGCCGGCGATAAAATCGCGGCAACGAAAGCAGAGGATGCGGAAAAGAACTCACTCCCGATACGTTCCAAAACGTGGATTAGTTCTGAAGAGGGTCTTGCGGCTCTTGCTGTGTTCACTTCCTTGCTCTCCAACTGCAGTCAAGGTCCAACCCACTTCTTCCTGATCAACCGTTCTGTGCTACATCGAGATCTTCCCCGTGCATTTTTTTAGAGGCTGTGATCCTCCGGCTCAGACGAGAAGAAAGATACTGTGAAGCGTTGGGTCTGTTTTTTTACAATTTTTTTCATTTTTAACTTCTCTTTGATTCTCAATGGTCTTTTTTTTTTCTTAAGGGAATTTAATTACATATTAATAGACAGACAATCAAAATCATCCTTGACATAAGGACTTCATTAAGGCTTTGTTTGGGACGGCTTTCTTATGGCTTCTAAAATAAATTTTTTAGTAAAAAATTAATTTTTGTACTAAAAAAACTAGTTTAAGAAGCAGTAAGAAAGCAATTTTTGCTAGTAGCAGTTTGAGGCCGGTAGCGAGAGGTGGCTACAACCATTGGTGGGGGCAGTTGGTGGACGGTAGCGGCTGCTAACGGGCAGCAAGTGGCGGTGGAGCGGTGGCCACCGTAGATAGTCAACGAAGCACTTAAGCAGTATAAAACATTCTTGCTCAAATTGGGCCAGAACACTGAATCCAAAAATGAATTAAAATAAAATACATTGCATTTACTTTTATTTTACCTTGGATTTATTTTCATCCAACCAAATTTCAGAAAGTGAAAAAGCAATGCATTCATTTTATCTTGCATTCACTTTTCTTCAAACAAAACAACACCTAAGATAAGATTAATATTATCAATGGTGGCGTCTCTCAACTCACAGTAGCATTTATGTATTTTGGTTGCTTTGTTAACTTATGATGTTGAATGATGATGTCTATAACTTCCTATGATATTAACATTTTATGGAAGGTGTCTTGTTCATAAAATTTATAAGAAAATAAGATATTAATACTATAAAAATATGCTTTCGTAGAATCACCATATTCGTTGTTCGTTGTAAAGGGCTTTCATAGCCTGGTTTTGCCGCTATATTTTTTCATAATAGCAATGGTTTAAACTATTGCTTCTTTTAGTGGTTTAAATCACTATTAATGCACAAAATTAACAACAGTTTAAAAACCACTGCCAAGTGGTGTTTTTATTTTTGCATTTTTTGGTAGTGTAAACAATAAGAAAATGAAATAATGCAATCACATATTGGTTGGATCAAATGCAACAAATCAAAATGTTAAGCAAAATAAGGTTCAAGGTGAGATCTAGAATTGATATGTCATCAAAAATAGTCTTGATCAATCACGAATCTTGATGTAAATATAAAATTGAGGCTTCAAAAATTAAAATGGGGACTATATGATCTCCAATATCAGCAAGATTATAGTAAAATTGAACATCTCGGTGAGACGAACCCAACGACATTAAAATCAATCCAATCCGAGCCAAAATGAATCCAAATCAAAGGTCCAAAGCATACTTGGAGGTTTCAAAGCATTAATTGGATGGCTAAATGATTGTCAAATATGACATGCTTATAATCGAATCAAGCGGCTTGACGAGACAAAACCAACGAGCCCAAGAGATCACTCAATTCTGATATCATTTGGGCACTCAAATGCTTGATAAATGCTTCATAATCAAGGGGATCAATAAGAGTTGTCTATTGAAATACTCCCAACATGCCCTTAAACTTCTTTATATTTACAGGGCATGCCACTCTAAAAATACTATAAAAATGCCCCCATTCTTCACATGTGGGAGGAGGAAAAAAGGAGGAAGAGAAGGAAAGAATTTGAGAGCTTCCTCATCCCTGACCACTGTCGGAGTTCTTCCCGACCAGCATCAAACTCCCACCCTTTTATCGACCACCCCAGGAGTTCTTCCTAACCTCTGCCAGCTTCCACATGTTTGTCGATCACCAATAGATTTCTACACATTCGTCAACCATCGCCGTGAATTTTACAGGACAACTATTTGGTGTCTTATGTGGGAACGTCATTTTTGACTGTCGCGGCGGCGGCGCGGGGATGGGGACATCATCAATTGCTATATCAATTTCATGGGATCAAATGTGGACTCGGGGGCAACCTTTGTTGTAACCGTGGTAAAACAAATTCATCCAAATCTTCCAACATCCACGGTAACATCTTAAGAAACTATTTTTCATAAAACTTCTAGCAAATGCAATGATCCTTCCAATAAATTTCAATCTCTATACAATCCCTAACTGGACATCTATTTCTTGGAAAATGTCTTAATCTCATCATAAAAAAGAAGTTATAGTCTAATGAAAAACCAATCTTCACCTCTGATTTGGGATACATGCGGCATCCGCCCCCTCCCAATCAAGGTATAATCAATCTCTATAAGATTTAATTTGACCTCTTCCACACAGGTTAAAGTTAGTGAGCAACATACTGACAAACAACCTCGGATATGTCAAACATCCCTGGTGGATTCCTTCGACATCTTCCACACAGGTTATCATCATCGAGTAACACTCTGACAATCAACCTTGGATAGATTAAACATCCTTGGTGGATTCGGTTGACCTCTTCTACATAGGTAATCGTCATCGAGCAGCGCTCTTATAAACAACCTGAGATAGGTCAAACATCCTTGGTAGATTTTCTCGACCTTTTTCACACAGATTAATATTAGCAAGAAACACCCTGACAAACAACCTCAGATAGATTAAACATCTCTCGACCTCTTCCACACATGCTATCATCATCGAGCAACACTCTGACAAATAACCTTGGACAGGTCAAACATCATTGGTGGATTCTCTCGACCTCTTTCACACAGGTTATCGTCATCCAATAACGCTTTAACAAAAACCTTGGATAGGTCAAATATCCTTGGTGGATTTTCTTGACTTCTTCCACATAGGCTAACGTAAGCAAGAAATGCCATGAAAAATAATCTTAGATAGGTTAAACATTCTCGGATAAATGTCTTTGATGGATCCCATCGACCTCTTTCACATAGCATTTCAAAGCATCTTTCTCAGCTCCTTGAAAGAAGGATTGGAGCCCTGTTAGGCCTCCACTCTATTGATATCGTCAGAGTATCACTATACAATTACCGTCAACACAATATTTGACCCCCTCCATCAAATACTTAGTTATCTGCCCCCGTTAGTATGCATACTTTCTATCTTCAATAAAATGCAGCCCGATCATTATCATCAGCTCAACACCTGATATCTAACCTTGGAAATCAACTAACCACTTCCAATAGACTTTCATCGGCATACTGGCTAACTCCATGTATTAAAGGATCGACTTATGAATGTTAGATCTCTTCACAATCATCTTAACAATCCATCATTATCAAACCTCCGCCCCACCATTATTGGATAAATGATTGGATGCTGATTACCGTTGGACTTCCTCCCAACCGCCGTCAAATATTCACTAGATCGTCGTTGGACTTCTACCTAACCATTGTCAGACTTTCACATAACCACTGATGAACTTCCACCCTGTCACTGCACATTATTAGTTTTTTGTCGTGCCTGCTAGCTATGATCGAACTTCATCCCATGCATTGCAACTGCCAAATCTTTCTTCAGGAGAAGTTTGTATCAGCACAAAAGGATTGGGCTTTGAGCGGCATAGATGATTTTCTAAGCTAGTGATCAAAAGAAAAGTTTGAACAGACACAAGAGAATCAGGCTTTCATCGTTACCACACTCCTCAAGCTACCAATCCAGGAAAAGCTTAGATCAACACAAGAGAGTAAGGCTTTGACAATCACAAAAGCTTGCTTTGATCGCCACTAATATTCTCCAAGATACAAATCTAGTGGAGAGCTAGGATCGGCACAAGAAATAAAGTTTTGATCGCTGCTGACAATCTCTGAGCTATCAATCCAAAGGTAGAACTTGGAACGACATAAGAGATTGTGTTTTCCTCCACCTTCTAAAGAAGTATTTATAAATAAATGGATGGGGTAGATGAAATGTAATTCTAAATTTTTTTTTAAAGATTTTTTAATAATTTTTTTAGAATTTTAAGAGACAAAAATTAATTATCTTCATTTAATATATAATTATATTTAAGAATTCAAAAAGGCATTAAAATTTTTTCTTGATTTTTTATTTTATTTTGGGAATTTAAAAGGTCAAAAAATATAGTGTAACAAAAATAACTTAATTAATGTTAATATATATTAAATGTCTCCTAATTAAAACGAGGCGGCTGCTATAATTTTCGGTTTTTTCTAAAGTCGGAGGCAGAATGCCAAATATTCAATATATATTAATTAAATATTAAATGTTTAAAATAAAATAAATAAATAAATCAAAGGTAAGCACTTTGCATTTAATGTAAATCAATCGTAAAGAAACACCGTTAACAAAATGATTAAAGTTTCATTCGGAAATTAAATAGCAACTTCTTAAGAAAAATGTAAATCCTTCTATCATTAATTTCTACTGCTTCTCCTCAATTAACGTAAAAACTTATTATCAGAGGCAGACACAGAAAACAACTAATACATCATAGAATTGATTATCAGAAAGCTTTTATGCTTCCTTTAACAAACATCAACAGAAGATGAGAAGAAATATGTAAAAAGCTCGTTTCAGATAAAAATACTGATAAGATTGCATGAAAATGGGCTGATAAATCATTATTGCATGTAAAAATTTTCATGGTAAATAAATAGAACAAAAAGACTGAAACCAGCTAAGAAACGCAAAACTGATAATGATGATAAAATAAAGTAAGCTCATTCTTTCGGGCACTTATAATCAAATATTTCATCCCATCAATCCTCCCAAAATCCATAATCGCCCTGAACGTACTATTCATATAATTGTTTTGAATTTGTAATTTTGCTATTTTTTTCTCTTAAAAAACTTTGGCACGTATTTTTAGACTTTACAAACTTTGACGTCCAAAAATAGGGGGCAACTGATACGTTACCAAAAAATAGTTTTGATCAAGCACAAATCTCAATGTAAATATGAGATTGATACTTCAAAAATTAAAATGGGGACCATCTAAAATTCAATTTTAGCAAGCTTATAGTCAAATTAAAAATCTCAGCGAGACGAACCCAACGATACTAAAATAAGTCCAATCCGAGCCAAAATGAACCAAAATTAAGGGTCCAAACTCCAAAACATACTTGGAGGTTTCAAAGCATTAATTGGATGGCTAGATGATTGTCGAATATGATATGTTGATAATCGAATCGAGTGGCTCGACGAGTCAAATCCAATGAGCCCAATATCACTTAATTCTGACATTATTTGGGCACTCAAATGCTTGATAAATGTTCTACAATCAAGGGGATCAATATGATTCATTTATTGAACTACTTCCAACATGCCTGTGATCTTCTTTATATTTGTGGGGCATGCCACTCTCAAAAAGCTATAAATAGGTTCTCATTCTTCATATTTGGGAGAAGGAAAGGAGGAGGAAGAGAAGAGAATAATTTGGGAGCTTCCTCGCCAGTGACCACTGCGGAGTCCTTCCTGACACTACAGAAAAATCACCAATTTCATGCGGCCTTTTCCGGTGGAAATTGAGCCTTTTCCGGCGGTTTTGTAATTTCCCGGCAATTAAAATTCCGCTGGTAAAAACGGTGCCGGAAAATAAATTCCGGCGATTTTTTCCGGCGGCCAATTATTCTGGCGGCTTGCCGGCGGTCTTAAACCGCCGGTCAAATTAAAAAATAAAAATAAAAAAAAATTCCTTGCCCGCCTTCCCAGACTCAATCCCGCTCTGCCCGCTGCAATCCCGCCCTGACCGACTGCCCGGACGACCCGCCAAGCCTGCCCGTTGCCCGACTGCCCGGACTCAATCTCGCGCTGCCCGCTGCATTCCCACGCTGATCGACGATTGCCCAGACTCCCTGCCCCGCCTGCCCGTGCACACGGTGGGATTCGAACTCTGTCCAGTTCAGTTTCATATTAAACTCTTAACCTTTTTGCTGCAATGCAAAATACGTTTAGGCTTAATGTTTTATATTTAAACTATATTCTTTCAAAAAATTTATATTCATTTTAAAAACTGAAATTATATTAAATTAAAATTAATAATAAATGAAAAAATTAAAATTAGTAATTACTTCAACTAAAGTATTATAATTAAAATTAATAATAAATAGAAATTAATTAAAATAAAGTATTATCATTAAAATTTAATTAAAATAAATTAATAACTTCATAATTTATTAAAATGCTAATTAATTTTTAATTATAAAAAATGAAACTAATTAATTTAAAATAAAAATTAATATTTAATATAAAATAAAAATTAACTAACTAATTAATTTTAAAATGAATATTAATTAAATAGTTAATTTAACTTTTCATAATTATTTGTTAAATCATTTAAATAGTTTCATTTTTCTTTAAATTTTTAAAAGCCGCTGGAAAATTGGAAAGGCCGCCGGAAAAGCCACAGGAAAATTCTGTGGGGAAAAGCCATCGAAAAAGTGTCAAAAAGCCGCCGGAAATGTGGTCGCCGGAAAATTCCACCTGAAATTAGTGATTTTCCTATAGTGTGACCAACGCTGGACTTTCGTCCGTTCATTGACCACCCCTGGAGTTCTTCCCGACCACCACCGGAGTTCTTGATGACTGTCACCGAACTTCCACCTCTTCGTCGATCAACAACGAACTTCCACCCATTTGTACGTTAACCACCACCGTGAATTTTATAGTACACAATAGCTTGGTGCGGTATGTGGAAATGTCTTTCCTGAATGGGGGGAGGGGGGACTTTTGCTCTCATCTCAAATGATCGTTTATTTTAAAATTTTAACATTAATCATTGCTACATTAATTTTTTGGGAATCAGATGGGGGGGGGAGGAACCTTTACTGCAGCTAGGTAAAAGAAATCCTCCAAATCTTCTAACATTCAAGATAATATCTTAGGGAAATATTTTCATAAAGATTCTAGTAAATGTAAGGATGCTTCCAATAAATTTCAAGCTCTATATAATTCTCAACTCGACTTTTATTCCTTGGGCAAGGTTTTAATCTCTTCCTTTAAAAAATAGTAATGGTCTAATGACAGACCAATCTTCAGCTCTGATTTGGGATACATGTGGCATTCGTCCCCTCCCAATGAAAGTATAATCAATCTATTGGAGATTCGAGACCTCTTCGACACAAGTTAAAGTCAGCGAGAACCACCCTAATAAATAACCTCGAATAGGTCGACCTCTTCCATACAAGTTATCATCATCGAGCAATGCTCTAACAAATAACTTTGGATAGAAAAACATCTTTGGTGGATTCTCTTAACCTCTTCCACACAGGTTATCATCATCGAGTAACACTCTGATAAATAACCTTGGATATGTCAAACATTCTTAGTGAATTTTCTCGACATCTTCCACGCAGGTTAACATTAGCAAGAAACACTATGACAAATAACCTTATATAGGTTAAACATATTTGGTAGATTCTCTATACCTCTTACACATAGGTTATCATCATTGAGCAATGCTCTGACAAACAACATTGGATTGGTAAAACATCTTTGTTGAATTCTCTCGACCTCTGCCACACAAGTTATCATTATCAAGCAACACTCTGACAATAACCTTAGATAGGTCAAATATCCTTGGTAGATTTTCTTAATCATTTCCATACATGTTAATGTCAATAAGAAACACCATGATGAACAACCTTTGATAAGTTAAATATCATCAGATAAGTGTATTTGGCGAATCCCATTGACCTATTTCATATAGAATTTCAAAGCATATTTCTCAGCTCCTGGAAAGAAGGATTGGAGCCCCACTAAGCTTCCACTCTATTGACATCATTAGAGTATCACTATACAATTATCGTTAACGTGATATTTGACCCCCTCCATCAAATTGTTAGTTATCTGCCCTCGTTAGTATGCATACATTCTATCTTCAATAAAATGCAGTCTGATCATCATCATTAGCTCAACGGTTAGTCTCCAACATTGGAATTTATCCTAACCACTTTCAATAGGCTTTCATCAGCATACTGGCTAACTCCATGCATCAAAGGATTGACTTATGATTTTTAGATCTCTTTCCAATCATTATTCATTATCAAACTTTCACCTATTTTTTTAACATTGTCAAATCTTTTAATTTCTTGACTATCCATCATCATTAAACCATCGCCCGACCATCATTGAATCAACGCCTAGATGCTGACAACAACCAGACTTCCTCCCAACCACCATCAAACAGTCGCTAGATCATCGTCGAACTTCTGCCTGACCATCGTCAGAATTTCACCTAACCACCGATGAACTTCCACTCCGTCACTACACATTATTGGAGTTCTACCATATCCGCTAGTTATGATTGAATTTTCTCCAAGGCATTGCTACTGCCAAACCTCTCCTTAGGAGAGGCCATTGTTGTATCATTTCAAATATTTATAAGATAATCGGGCTTAGATCACCACCGATGATTCTCAGAGTTACCAAGCCAAAGAGAAGTTTGAACTAGCACAAGAAAATTGAGCTTTTATCGCCCCTGATGATTCTCCAAGCTATCGATCCAAAGTAAAGTTTGAATCAACACAAGAGAATCAGGATTTAATTGTTACCATAGTCCCCGAGCTACCAATCCAAGGAAAAGCTTTGATCAACATAAGAGAGAAAGGCTTTGATAATTACCAATGTTTACTTTGACCGCAACCAATATTTTTCAAGATACCAATCCAGTGGAGAGCTAGGAACGACACAAGAAATAAGATTTTGATTGTTGTTGATAATCTCTAAGCTATTAATCCAAAGGTAGGATTTGGACCGACATAAGAGATTGTATTTTTCTCCACCTTCTAAAGAAGTATTTATAGGTTAATGGATGCGGTAGATGAAAGGTTACTCTAATTTTTTTTAATATAATTTTTAAATTTTAAGGAAAAAAATTAATTATCTTCATTTAATATTAAAGTTAGGGGTGTCAATTTTTGACACGACACGAAAACCCGACCCGGACCCCCCGGGTTGGACCCGACCCGATTTCAGAACGGGTCGGGTTCGGGTTCCAGAAATCGACCCGTTTCAAAAACGGGTCGGGTTCGGGTTGACCCGGCGGGTTGCCGGGTCAACCCGCCAACCCGTTTAATTCAAAAAATTTCGAAATCCCGCCCTCTGCCCGCTGCCCCCGCCCCGCTGCCTGCTGACCCGCTGCCCCGCTGCCACGCGCCGCTGCCCGCCCCGCTGCGCGCTGCCACGCGTGACGCGCCGCTGCCCCGCTGCCCCGCTGCCCCCCCCCGCGTGCCGCGCGCTGCCGCGAGCTGCCGCGCGCTGCCGCCGTCGCCTGCTGCCGCGCGTGCCGCCGTCGCCTGCTGCCGCACGCTGCCGCCGTCGCGGTGCCGGGTCGTGTCGGGTCAACCCGGCAACCCGCCGGGTCGGGTCCGGGTTCGGATTTTCGACCCGTTTCTCTACCCGGGTCGGGTTAGGGTTGACCAGTTTTCCACCCGGGTCAGTTCGGGTTCGACCCGAACCCGACCCGTGACCCGAAATTGACACCCCTGATTAAAGTATATGTAAGAATTCATAAAGACATTCAAGAATTTTTTAGATTTTTACCTTATTTTGGGAATTTATAAATTTAAAAAAATATACTATAATAAAATTAACTAATACATCATAAAATTGATTATCAGAAAGCTTTTATGCTTCCTTTAACAAACATCAACCAAAGATGAGAAGAAATATGTAAAAAGCTCGTTTCAGATAAAAATACTGTTAAGATTGCTTGAAAATGGGCTGATAAATCATTATTGCATGTAAAAATTTTCATGGTAAATAAATAGAACAAAAAGACTGAAACCAGCTAAGAAACGCAATACTGATAATGATGATAAAAAAGAAGCATGCCCAATTCTTTCGGGCACATATATAATCAAATATTTCATCTCATCAATCCTCCCAAAACCCATAATCGTCCTGAATGTATTAATTCATTTATTTGATTTGAATTTGTAATTTGCATCTTTTTCTCTTCAAAAACTTTGACACATGCTTTTGAAATTTATAAGATTTGACATCTAAAAATAAGGGGGCAATTGATGCATCATAAAAAATAGTCTTAATCAAGGACGAATCTCAATGTAAATATGAGATCGAGGCTTCAAAAATTAAAATGGGACTATCTGATCTCCACTTTCAATAAGTTTATATTCAAATTGAACATCTCGGCGATACGAACCCAATGACACTAAAATCAGTCCAATCCGAGTTAAAATGAACCCAAATCAAAGGTCCAAAGCATACTTGGAGGTTTCAAACATTAATTGGATGACTAAATGATTGTTGAATATGACATGCTTATAATCGAATCGAGCGGCTCGACGAGACGAATCCAACGAGCCCAAGATCTCTCACTCCTAATATCATTTGGGCACTCAAATGCATGATAAATGCTCCACAATCAAGGGGGTCAATATGAGTCATCTATTGAAACACTCCCAACATGCCCTCGATCTTTTTTGTATTTATAGCGCATGTCACTCTAAAAATACTATAAATAGGCTCCCCATTCTTCACATATGAGAGGAGGAAAGGAAGCAGAAAATGGAAGAATTTGGGAACTTTCTCGCCGCTAAACACCGCCGGACTTCCGCCCATTCGTTGACCACCGCTAGACTTCTTCCCGACCACCATCGGACTTCCACCCACTCGTCGACCACCGTCGTATCACTTATACTATAGGAAAATCGCCCATTACAGACAGAATTTCCGACGGATTTCCAACGGAAGAATTTCGGCAGATTTTCTGGCTAATTTTCGATGGATTATTTAGAAATATTTCTGATAAATTTTCAAGCAGGTTTTCCGGCGGATATGTTTCCGACGGATTTTCTGACAGATTTTTCGTTGGAGTCTAAAAATATAATTTATTCGTAATTTAATTAATTATTAAATTTATAATTTATTTTAATTAATTATTAATTTAATAATTTATTTTAATTAATTATTAATTTAATAATATAGTTTATTTAATTGTTAATTAAGTAACTTATTTTAATTATCAAAAAAATAATAAACTTAAATTAATTATTTTTAATTGTAATTTTCTGTTAATTTTAATATAAATAAAAAATTATCAATTAAAACATTTTTGCAGAAATGACTTGGTGGTCCGACTGGTGCGCGGGTGGGATGCGGGGGAAAGGTCCTCGTTTCGATTCTCAGAGCGGACAGGCTCATCTAAGCTCACCTGGGCGCTGGAGCGGGCTGACCTTGGCGCTGATGGGAGCAGACTCACCAGCCCGGGCGCTAGAGCGGGCTTACTAGCAAGGGCGCGGATGGGAGTGGGCTCACCTGGGCCGCTATTTTTTTTTTAACATTTTATTTATTCCGACGGTTCTTTTCCGCCAACAAAAAATATCGACGAATTTTTTCCGCTAGAAAAAATTTCTGGCAAGTTTTTTTTCGACGGAAAGATTTTGTTGCACTCGATTTACCGCCGAAGACATTTTCGACGGAAATATGGCAGAAATTTTATAAATTTTTGTCGGAAATACGCAACTTTCCTATAGTGTTCCTGACAGCCTGACTTCCACTAGTTCGTCGATCACCAACAAACTTCCACCCGTTCATGGACCTTCGCCACAAATTTTTCAGAACACAACAAGAATAATCAGAGTTTATAAACTAAATTTAATTTATCAAAATTAACTGATTGTTAACCTCATAAGTTTAAGTTTATAAGTATGATTTTGATTTCTATAATTATGCTTTCTTATGTGCAGCTGTGGAACCTTTTGTGACGCGGAGGGGCAATTCCGCGCCCCCCCCCCCCCTATATATATATATATATATATATATACATGATTTCAAATGATGCTGTAATGCAATATTATCATAAAATAAAAAATAGAATGAAAAGCTTTTAATTTTTTAATAATGCAATATTAGAACTTGTTTTGAATTTTGTCATATATATATATATATATATATATATAGTTTATTATTTTATAAATCTCCTACCAAAAAAAAAAAAAAAATTGATTCCGCCCCTGCTTATGTGTTGATGACTCCACATAAGATCAATACAATTATGTTCAAAATTATTTTAGGATGAGTTCAAACTTATAAATGAAGTATAAACTACATATCTCTTATAAAAAAAAATTATTAAAAGCCTTCAACTTATTTCATTCCTTGAAATTCTATTTCTCGTCAATCACATCTATGATCCTCAATTATATGATAAGATTTGTGTTGCTTTTTTATGACGAGTATATAGTCATTGAGAGTGGAAATTGATTCAATCAAAATCTTTTTTTTTTCTTTATTTACTTTAGTGTTTACATTTTGCGATAAACAAATTACCCATCACCCTCATTCATTTCACTTTGACTATTCCTTCAAAGCTCCCACTTTCTAAAGAGTGTTTGTGTGATTATTCTCCAAATGACCAAATGTCTAGCAAATGATCACAAAGAGAAAGTTCATTGTTGTCATATCTAGCCATTTGCTTTAGGATCATGGAAGATGAGCAAGCATGCATATGATCACAATCAAAGATTTTCAATCACCAACTCAAAGCTTGTGCTTCTATAACATCATTTTAATAGGATATATAACTTGTTCTTTGATATGATTTTATAGTTCCTCATCTCTCTCACTCATGTATTTCATTCCAAGCTTCTCTTTCTTTCTTTGCAAACCTTTGCATTTATGCTCAACATTCAACCTTAGCCTCATGCCTTTGTAATACTCCAATGGAATTATCACTAATAATTTTCATAGTTATTTATATGTTTCTAATATTGATATTAATCAACATTTTCTTTTTAATTTTTAAAATAATTTTTTTGTACAAAAAATTATAGTTTAAAAATTTTTAATATCTCAAACAAAGTCTAAATTAATGTTAATTATTAAAAATTTCACATATATCCATAACCCCAAATTGAAATAAGTTGCTCTTAATTAAGGCTTCGTTTGGGACGACTTTTTTTTTGCTTTTTAAAGCGGCTTTCTAGAACAAAAATACAAATTTTTATACTAGAAAGCTGCTTTAAGAAGCAAGCCATCCCAATTAAAGGCTAAATTAGTATTCTTTCGAACTAGTAGGATAAATTTTAGCTTTAAAAATTTGCTCATTTATTAATTGTTTTCTCCTAATTAAAAAAATGTTATTTTGGTAGCAACTTAAAAAAAAGCAATTGATAAATAGCTCATGAGTCAAATTTGATGAGCTAATAAGCTAAGTTTAAGCTAACCCTGACAACTCAGCTAGTTATTTCTCAAGTTACCTCATAAAAATATTAATGTAAAAGACATTTAAAATATATTATTGATATATCATCAAAAAATTATCTTGATTGGGCACGAATCTCGAGACAAAAAATTTAAGTTGGATTTCTACCCAACACCAGACTTCTGCCTATCGCTGGACTTATGTCTCACTGGACTTCTACCCGACGCCGGATTTCCATTCGTCGTTGGATTTCTACCTGACACCGGACTTCTGCTCGTCACTGGATTTCTACCCAATGTCAAACTTCCATCCTCCGCCGAATTTCTACCCGACGCCGGACTTCCGCCTGTCGCTAGACTTTCATCGGACTTCTAACTGACGTCAAACTTTCACTTATCGTCAGATTTTTGCCCATCCCTTGATCGCTACCTGACACTAGACTGTTGGTTGACGCCAGACTTTCTTTAGATTTCTATCTGATATCGGACTTCCGCCCATCGCCGGACTTCTACCCGATCGCCCACTAACGCCGGATTTCTGCCCGGCTACCAACTAATGTCGAACTTTTGCTCGACCGCCAATTGATGTTGGATTTTTGCTCGGCTACTAGTTAACGTCGGACTTCTATCCGACCACCAACTAACGTTGGACATTTGCACGAACTCCAATTGATTCAAGACCTCCATCGCCCTTAGACAACGGTCTTTCTGTCCACTGTCGTCCGTCGACTACAATCCTTTTGGCTTCCATCGTCGGACAACGGTCCTCCCGACCTCAGTCGCTCACCGACTATTACTCTTCTGACCACGCGAACACATCAATGTACAATGATTCTTCATATTTTCACAATGTAACACACTTTATATGATGTATATTTTTTACATAAAGTCATGGCCTTCCTTCCAACGAAGGGTCTCATTTGTAATCAACTGCAAATACTAGTAGATTCCTTCAAACTGCGCTAGGCCCTATGGTTTTTTCCTTATTTAGGGGTTTACACGTAAAAATCTTGGTGTCTCCTATGAATACTCCACCCTTTCTTTTTATCTGATTGTGCGTTGGATCTTTGTACAATGCTAAGACGTTAAATTTTATATTTATCTACCGCCACGAATATTCTAGGACACAACAATTATCTTTTAAAAGCTTAAGTATAAAGTTGTTAAAAATATTTATGATTCTTATATCACTTGCTTATATCAAATGATTTTTCTTTTTTTTTTCTTTTTTTTAGTTAGAATTTTTTCTCTTTTATATCAAAGAGTTGGCTCGTTAATTTACTCAAATTTATAAAATTTAATTAAAATTATAATTGAATTTAATTAATTAATCAAGTCAAAATAAGGCCCAAGTCACAAATGACTCGTAAAATATCTAGCAAATCAAGGCAAGGAAATAATTTTGTACAAAAAATTGTATCAAATTTTTTTTCAAATCAAATATCAAATTTAATAAAAAATTATGTTTTAGAATAATATAGTAAATATTGATTAATTAAAATTGTATTATATTTATTTAAATAATTTAATAATTTTAATTCAGACTTATTGAATTTAGATTATAATATTAATTTAATAATTTCAAAATTCAGGTATACCTTTGAAAAACGATGCATAGAGTTAATCTAGGGATGTCAATTTTTGACTGGACCCAAATCTTACATAGAAAAATTTGGGTTTGGGTAGACCCGGTTAGCAAATGGGTCGGGTTCGGGTTAGAAAAACTGACAGAATTTGTGTTACGTGTCGGGTTCGGGTTGATCCGGAAACCCGATATTGACCCGGAAATGAGTCTGCCCATTTTTGTTGCCTGGCGTGCCCGCCCTGCCCTCGAAATGACTCGATGTGTTGAGTCAGAGTCCCAATCGCGTCGCGTCACTGGCAGTCTGGCACTGTCTGGCTCTGGCGACTGGCGCCGCCGCTGCATCGCTTCGCGAATCGTGAATGAGGAGTCTCGACGTTCGCGTGCTGCTGTTGCTACCACACCGCCGCTCCGTCGGGACCGACTGGCGTTGCTGTTATGCCGCTGCCGCCGCGCCGCCTACCGCTGTGCTAATGTTGCACCGCCGCTGCCGCTGTGCTAATATTGCCGCCGTTGCCGCTGTAACGAGTCAAAATTCCGTGTCGGGTCGTGTTGACCCGAACCAAATCTGAGTCGGGTTCGGGTCCAGAGAATCGACTCGAAACTTGGTCGGGTCAAATACAGCAGGGTCAAATTCGGGTGTGACCCGAACACGACCCGCCGACACGAATTGACAGCCCTAAGTTGGACATTCGCACGGTTTTTTTTATTTATTTATTTTTATTTTCTGTTCTAATTAATTCATTATTCAAAATTTATAGTACTCATCAATAATTGTGAAGATTTCCTCACCTAATTTTTATCTATATGCGGCCTAATTTCACGAACAACATTTATATGCGTTCGTACGAGTCTGCCAAGTGCATCTCCATTTTCGGGGCGCGGGAAAAAAAATATTCGAAGCTCCTTTACATCAAAACTATATTAAATTAATTGTAACACTTTTATCATAAATATAATGTAAAATAAATTAATTAATGATAGGATAATAATACACTTGTCTTCTCTGGTATAAAATAAATATATTAAAAATATTGCATCAATGCCTGACTATTTTATCAAATGATTTTACTTTTAAATTATTTTTTGACATAAAGAAGTCATCTAGAACAATTCTGGCCATAGGGCACCTCACCTCAGCATAACCCGCTCTCTCATAAGTTATTATTCATGGTTTAGGTTTGTCATGCATACATCAAAAGCCTGGGAGCGGAAGACTCACATAGGGTACGCGCTCGATTAAGGGGAGTGCAATAGCCTATATATAATGGTCAAATAATATTTTGGGAGTCAGTAAAGTCCAATTTGTAAACCGTCCTGACCATAACATAGATATTATTGTGTTTTAATTATAATAATTTTCTCATAATTTTATGTATAGTGTAGACATGAAATGAATGTTGATTTGGAATTCTTTCCAACTCCAAATCACCCTTGATTTGTAAAGCTTTAATTTTTTTTTAATGAAAAGAGAATTTATTCTAAAAGAAGATGTGAGATACAAATAAGTATACCGACAAATCAAATAACACAACACATGAAGGCAAAACAGCCAAGAACAGACAATCGACATAAACAAGAACATTAATAAACTAATAGGGCTCAGTTAAAGGCGGATCAACCGCAACCATCCAAAATGTAGGTAGGGACCATCCAGAGGAGGAATAAACACCAAGCCACACAACTGAAGTCACAACTAAGACAAGCAAAGCCTCACAACTCACACTAACCGCCAGTGGTTGCCAACAAGCCAAGCTGTCATGCATGAGAGCATAAATTTGCCACATCATTGCCTGAGCTAAAAAACACCCACAGCAACACAATCCACACTAGTAAAAGACAAATGAAAAACCAAACAACCAAAGGGGAAACCAAAGCCCACACTAGCCTTGAGAAGCATGACCTAACCAGAAGAACAAGCATTCTATTTGGATTTCCTTCTTCGACGCTTACCACCACAAATGAAAATAGTTTTTTCAACAGCATGACCCACATGCAAATTGTATAATTCATGAGAATCATCAAGTGTATCAACTGAAATACCCCCAACCCCATCCCCACTATTAGAGGAATCATCCAACCAATCATAATGATCAATAGGGGAATCCAACATTTTGTTAGCCATGTGCGCTTTTAATGCATCATTAGAAATTAGAGAGATCGGCACATCCACGAATTGCACAGGCTCATGCACATTCAATGCCGAATCCAACACAGTTAAAGGAGAAGTTTCAGATGGACTACCTAACTTAAAAGATTCAATGGATAAAACCTTATTAAAATCACATTGGCCTACCAACACCTCCAATGGCTTAGCACTAGAGACAAAACCATTCTCAACAACAGTAGGTGACACAACCAAGGGGCAATCCAAACACAAACCCCCACCAGAACATTTGCAGGAGGGTTGAAAGCATCCTCAGCTGCCATAGGATTTGGAAAGCTTTAATGACTCATTACTGTAATTGATCAAGGAATATATTATTTCCCTAATTAAGTTGATATAATTTGATATTTGATTGATTCATTAATCAGGTGATCTATGCATTGTATTAATTAGGAATTTAATTGGGATTTGGTTAGAATTTAGATTAGAAAGCAGCTTCCTAATTTACTATCTCTAATCTATAATAAAACCCTTAGGGCTGTTGTTGAGAGCATGAGAGAAGGGAGTGCTTGAGAGTTATTATAATCCCCTATTTTCTCTAATAGAGTGAATCATTATCCCCTCGTAGATGTAGGCATCTTCTCCGAACCATATAAATCGTTGTCTTCTTAGTGATTTATTGTGTTGTGTGATTTTTGATTTTTTATTTCCACTGTGATTGTTTGCACACCAGTTAAGAAGTTTCATATTTAATTGATATTCCTTAAGAAATTGACACAAGTCGATATCAATGAGCATTCTAAGACCGCTCGATACTAGAGCTTTCTAAGTATTTTGGTCTGTTTTTATTAATTTTAGAGCCCCAAATTCAAAGATAAAAAAGGATTTATAGGAATTTTATGCTAAAAATTGAATGATTGATATAATTACAAATATGTCTTTAGGTTATTTTATTTAAAAAAATTTATCCACTACAAAAATCCATAAATGACATTTCATTTCATTTATTTCGAAACTAGAGAAGCATAAATAAAAGATGAGAAGAGAAAGAAAGAGGAATGATAGAGAAACATAAGATTTGGGGTTCGTGAGTCATTTTTAGTATACTTGCTATAATTTATGAATTGTGATCATATACATACAAATGAGTATACTTATTTTTCTTATAAATATCACTAGTCATGATTCATATTTATATTTCATATGCATTAAACTAATGTAATGAGGTATGTTGCATCCTGGAGTATTTGCAACAGTAGAGAAATATAAAGTTTAATGTCTTATCTTTGTACGAAAATCCAACACACAAGCAGATAAAAGGACAGGGTGTAGCATTCATAAGGAACACCAGAGTTTTTATGTGAAAACGTTTGAAGGGGGGGGGGGGGGTGGAATCATGGGGTTTGGGACATTTTGAATGAATCAACTATTATTGGTAGTTGATTACAAATGAAGCTCTTCCTTGAGGGGAAGGCCTTAGGAAGATGTAGCAAATGTACATCATATTACATGGTGAGAATTGAAAAAATTAGTATTGAAATGTTTGTTTAGTCGGTAGAACCATAGTCAGGGGGCGAGAGAGGTCGGAAAGATCGTAGTCTGGTGATGGAGGTTGGAAGGACCGTTGTCGATAGGAGACATGGGTCAGAAAGACCATTGTCTAGCAATGTAGGTCGGAAGGACCGTAATATGCGATAAAGGCCGGAAGGACTAATTGCCTGATATATTTTTCCTAAACTTGTGAACATGCGACCAATATATATATATCTTTCCTAGTTCTTGCTGACCATCATAGTAGTAAGTATTTCTCAGAGATTTTCATAATATTTAGCTACCTCAAAACTCTCATGTAGTGAGAATATAGTAAATCCATCATTTCAAACATCCCACATGTACATTAATTGCTATCCTCTTTTGCATTAAAATGAATAATGTAACCTAAGGGATCGACTAGCCATTATTCTCTGTGCTCTTGACAAAAAATATTGATGAGTCACTTGAGGCATAGTCTATACTTATTCCACCGACATCATATATGAATAAAACTTTCTTGAGAAAAATCGAGCAGTTTACTTTAGTATTGGGCTGCTTTTTATTTTAGGCACTTTTGTGAACTAATTGTATTTATAATATTCATCCTATTCATTCTGGTTTCATGTGCTTATCACCATCTATAGGCCCAAAAAAATTTGTTATAGAACTTGTGGGCTTTAAAATACCATGATATATTATTAGTAGACTCACTACGCTATGTGAATAAAATGATCATGCTAAAATAATTCTTATTGAATACAAGTTGACTACTTATTCCTTATCCTATAAAGCTTCTCCGACCAACAATTGCTATGGAGGCTCTTTTATATAATAATTTCAGCTCATATATTTTAAAACTCTTCTTTAAAGTCACTTTTGCTCAAACACTTATATAAAACTCCTCTGACTTTGGTTTTGCTATTAAAGTACCAAATTTTTTATGGAACCTTTTTAGAGATGTTCCATTAGCATAGTCTATAATGTGTGTGATGTAATATAACTTTTCTTGATCCTAGCTATTGCTTGGTTCTAATCACTATATAATATTATTAGATAGTTATCAACCATTATTTGTATAAACATTCTAAACAACTATATAAATGATTCAATTATTTTCTCTCATAAAAAATTATCCTAATAATTAACTTCGGCAAATGATGCATAGACTAAATTATATTTATTAGTCTTAGCTAGTATAAAAAACTATAACATCTTCAAAGTAGTAATAATCTATCATATCCATTCCATCAACAAAAAAATCAATAATCTATCAAATTCATCAATTTTGATGTCCTAAACAAACAGATTGTCCTCAATTTATTTATGTTTAAATAATTAAATAAAAGAATTAATATCCCCATATTCAATTTTTGCTCTTTTTTTTCTGAATTTACTTATTTTATCTCTCTAAGAGAATCCAACATTCTCGATACTTCCAACTTTATTAGCAAGGTAGAAAATGCAACAATGATTCTTATCCCGATTTCTGTCATTGATTTAACAACTAATACTTTCCCATCATTAATATTCCTATATGATCTAAGTAGATATTGGTCTTTTGGCCTAGCCAATTCATGATTATGACTTTCTATAAATTTTTTCACCTTCCAATTTCCATCTTGATCCACTACATCCTAATTATAACTGAACACTCCAATCCAGAATTTACTTTTTGATATTTCGAATGGGAAGTCAAATCAGAATCCTTCTTAAAACCAAATTTTGAACATACAAAGTTCTTGCATCTTATCTTTCTTGAATTTGGCCAATAATTGTGATATTCCTTGTGAATGGTAAAATCTATATTATTGGCATAAATGCAGTACAATTCATATGCCTCATTTTCACCCTTATACGCACCCTATATTAAGTGAAAAACATATCATGTGCATAATTGATACAACGGTGTGTATAAATTCATTTGTACACACCATGTGTACAAGTTGTACACATGGTGTATATAAGATTGTACACACATTGTGTACAACTTGTACACAGGGTTTGTATAATTTTTTTTTAAGGATAGAAAAAAAAACATCATAAATTATTGAGCGTCGTGTATTACTTTACATTAAGTTTTACATAGTTGTTGTACAAAAAACATGTTTCTTTGTGGCATTTAACATGTAAATAATTGAAGAAAACACCCCAAACCTTAAAAAACTATACATTTACGAGAAATATAGTAAAACTTATGAGGAGTTTAAAACTTATCGAGAAGTTCAGATCTGCACCACCTCCAACCAAATTGACTTTCGTTACATCCAGCATTGCAATCTTAGTACTATCTTGTAAGCTCTTCATAGTTGGCTATAGTCTTGTTATATTAAAGTCTTTCTGGACGTTTCCATACCATCTTTCAGACTCTGTGTCTTGTAAGCATGTATTCTCATTGCAGAATGCAATGTCCAAATCAGTATTCATCTTTGTTGCTTGTTTCTTATTTTTCTTTCTTAACAGGTATACAAAATTTTATTTTGTTAAGACCCTAAATATTAGAGAGCTCTTTTGAATTTTTTTTGGGATTTTTACATACACAACACTTCAAACTATTATATTTACTTATCTAACACCCAAAGTATACTATTTACATACCTACCACTTAAATACATCCCGTTTCATCAAAAATACCACTACGTCAGAACTCCGTCCCGAGTCTACCTTCCGCTCGGGAAATTTCACCACCTCCTCCTCCCTTGTCGGCGTCAACTATGGCCTACTCGACGATAACCTCCTCTCCCCAGACAAGGTCGCTCCTCTTCTCCGCTCCATCAACGTCGACCGCATCAAGCTCTATGGCGCCGAACCCTCCATCCTCCGCCCCTTCGATCTCAAACACCATCAAGCTCATTATCGGGCTCCCCGACCACTGCGTTCCCACAATCGACGTCAAAAAAAAAAAAAAATTCTCCCTCTTCCTCTATGTCAAAACCCGCCGGATATCTTTCTTCGCACTTGAAGCCTTGATGACAGCAAAATCCATCGTTGAAATCTTCCTCTTATGTTCAAGAAGGATAAAACCAGAGAGCTTCAACAGCTGTTCATTTCTGATTCTATTAGGCAATGGTGGTTTAAGAAATTTATCTTAAAAGCCGCCGTCCAGTGTCAAAAGCTATGTACCGCAAAAGTAAAATTATTTGTCCTTTTTCTCCTTCCTCTGCTTCTTCTTCTCTCTGCACAAAGAAAGGATTTTATTCCATTTTATTCCTGCTAGAGTCCTTCGCCTTCTTCTCCTTCTTATTTGGTTAAAAATAAAACGTTTAATTTTGGAGGGGAAGAGAAAAAGGCATGGAGGAAAAAGGATGGAGCTCGCCATAGGCGCCACCTTCTTTGGGGCTGAATGCTCACCGGAGCGCTAGCCAACGAACGGCGGGTCATACAGATAAAGAAGGCAAATCTATAGAATCACATATCAGCTTAAACATGAATTTCATTGCTTAAAGTGGATATGGATGAAGATTTATAAGTGGATTCTTGATTTTTCATGGTATAAAATTTTGACTGAAAGAATGATTTCATTCTCACAAAAAAATTCTTAGCCGATGGCAAATATTACTGAGAAAATTTTGGTGATGAGATATTATCGCTTCTTCCCGTGCGCAAGGAGAGAAAGGGAGATAGCTGGTCGGAAATGTTTCTCGTGCGCAAAACCTTATTTTCGAGTAGAAGAGAAGGGCAGCAGTGTTATAGGCCTGATGTCGTCGTCCACACCAGTAGTGTAATATCCGTTTTTGCTTCAGGTTCGTCTGGACGAAGTTGGATCGTCCGGGACGATCGGTACAGGTTGTGTAGAAAAATCATGTTTGACTGTATGGTTCGTCTGGACGAAATCGGGATCGTCTGGACGAAAATAAGTCAGTGAACCCTTCGCCAGGGACGATATGTTATTTTTCGTCTGGACGGAATTCTTCTCTTCATGAATCGTCTGGTACGAAGCTCGATCGTCCAGGACGATCAGTCTGGATATATATAGAAATGAGATATTTTGAAGAGAGAGAAAAAGCTGAGGAGAGAGAAAAACGAAGGAAAAAGTGGAAAAGCGGATTTTCGGGCGACGCCGAGCTGTTTTCGTCCGAGGAGACTGTTGAGGAAATTGCTGTGCACGAGGTAAGGCACAATCCGACTTTCTAAATTTTCAGAACCGTCGTGTTTGGCGGTATTTTCTGTCCGGATTTTGTTTCCGTTAGCGATTTTCATCCGTATCTTTTGAACGGTTCAGTTTTTACCGCGTAACTTTTTGTATATCGTTGCCGTGCCGGGTGTGCACGTTTTGACTATATTTTGAAGATTTTTGTCCAGATATTTTGATTCGACTGTGTTTTTAGTCGACTGGATTTTTCTGTGAACTTGGAAATTCTCTGTGCGGTAGAATAAATGTTCTGAAATGTTGATATCTATATTCTGTGCGAATTTGGTGAATTTTGATTTTCAGGAAAATTGTGTAAATTCTGTACACTGCCGTTGTGCTGCCCGATTTTTGAGTAATTCCTGATTTGTCCGGATTTTCTCTGAATTGATATGCTATCTGTATATGCTATGGAAAGGGAGTTATAAGGGGCCTGGATCCTATGAGATTCAGTTAGTGAAACGGGAAATCTGAAATGAGCTCAATCTGAAATTTTGATATTTGTTCTGTTCCGGATCCGAGGAAAAATCTGTTTAGGTGCTATAAGCACTATTTATATATTCTGGTGCTGGAAGCACATCTGATCTGTTCTGGTGCTATAAGCACATTTGTTCTGGTGCCGGGGGCACACTTAGCTATTATTCTGGTGCCGGGGGCACACTTAGCTATTAATTAAATATCTGATATCTGATATATGCTGAGTTTATTCTGTTCTGATATGATCTGTACGAATCTGATTCTGTTGATCTGATATATCTGATCTGTTCTGTTTCTGATTTGATACGACTTCTGTTTCCGTACAGTTCTGTTGATTTGATATTTGTTCGATTCCGTTCTGATTTCTGTACGGATTTGTCTGCTGTATTGGTTTTGAGTTTCTGAGGATTTTGATTGGAGGTTTGTTGCTTTGCTGAGCTGTTGAGCTCACCCTTGCTTTCTGGTGGTTTTCAGGTTCTGGGAAGGGCAAGGAAGTCCAGGATTAGATTTCAGAGTCTGATCAGATTAGGTACTTTTGTACTTTTGATTCATGTACAGTCATGGCTTTTCTGTTCTGTCTTTCTTTCTGTTGAAGGCCATGTACTGTTCTGTAGATGATTATTTTGAGGAAATGAATTCAGATAGATGTTTTGTTCCGCTGCATTTGATGTTTTTAGTAGCTCTGTGTTTGTTTGTCTGTTTGAATTAATTCTTTGGAAGATTCAGTTCCGAACCAAATTCCAAAGCTAGATCCTGGTTAGCTATTCTCCGTCGCGATCCGGCGCGGGCGGGATCCGTCTCGTCTCGGGTCGGGTCGTGACAAGCTTTTTTTTGGTATCAGAGCATGGTTTTGGAATTTGGAAATTTTGTGAAACAGAGCTGTAGGAAGTGATCAGTGAGTCTGTCTGGGAGGTAGTTTTGGTTTGTTCGGCTTTTTATTGTGTTGTTTTTGTGATAGTTTTCCGGATTTTTCTGGATTTTCTGTATGGATCAGCCAGACCCAGACATGACAGAAGGTCAGAGTGCCGATCAGGCAGCACCAGTGGGGAGTACAGCCCCAGTGGTCGGTGCTGATACGCTTTCACAGTTTGCTTCGCTTGTTGCTCAGATGATGAGCGAGACTCAGAGTAGAGCTTCTACTATCAGATCTGATGACTTGGACAGACATTTGCAGTTATTTCTGAGGTTGAAACCTCCGAGGTTTGAGGGCGCTGTTGAGCCCAGAGCTGCCGAGGAGTGGCTGAGGAGAGTAGAGAAGACTTTTGACGGGATGCAGTGTCCGTCAGACAGGAAGGTACCATTGGCAGTTTTTCTGTTGGACGGAGAGGCTGAGCACTGGTGGGACGGCCAGCAGGCAGCCAGATTTCAAGGCAGACTGAACTCTTTGATTACTTGGGAAGAGTTCACTGAGGTATTCAGAGATTGGTTTGTTCCCCCTTCTGCACGACAGCAGATGCAGGAGAACTTTTTGAGGCTTGTTCAGGGGAGCAAGACGGTGATGCAGTACGAGGCTGAGTTTACTGCATTAGCCAGGTACGCTCCGCAGCTAGTGAGCACTTCTGCTGAGAGGTGTTACAGATTTCTGAGGGGATTGCGAGATACTTTGAGGCAGCCCCTGATACCATTCCGGATCACCGATTTCTCTGAGCTTGTGGAACGAGCTCGTCTGATAGAGAACGACTTGATGGCTACTCAGCAGCGGTGGACTGCGAGTAGGAAAAGGTTTGGAGGAGATACATCTGGCAGTAGTTCCTCTGGGAAGAGGAGATTCGTTTCTGGATCTGGATCTGGAGATTTCAGGAGGAGCGGAGGGTCGTCTAGTACTGTTACTAGTACGACGAGTTCTGGATCAGTCAGTTCGGCACCTGTGTGCCAGAACTGTGGACGACGACACTTTGGCCAGTGCTACAGGATGGCTGGTCTGTGCTTTCGATGTGGTCAGTCAGGACATCGGATTGCAGAATGTCCGCAGATGGGATTTGATCAGCGTTCTGAGTTCCGATCTGAGGGCTTTGTCAGACCTGCCGGTTCAGCAGCAGGAAGACCGAGGACTGTTCCTTCTCGCCCTGAGGGATTTGCTGGTAGAGGTGGTGGTTCTAGTTCTGCACCGCGGAGACCACCTACTGTTCAGAGGGAGCAGAGTAGTTCTGTTGCTTTAGCTCCTGTTCCAGTTCAGCCCCGAGTTTATAGTTTGAGTCAGCAGGAGGCTCGAGATGCTCCCGATGTTGTGACAGGTATGATTTACATTTCTGATCAGCCCTGTCGTGTTTTGTTTGACTCTGGAGCGAGTCATTCTTTTCTGTCCGAGCACTGTTTTGAGGCTTTACGTTTGGATTCTCTTTTACTTCCGGTTTCTTTATCTGTGATTTTACCGGCTGGGAATCCTTTGATTGCTCGACAGTTTTGTTTGTGTGAAATCGAGATTTCTGGCAAGAAGTGGAAGTCTAGTTTGATTCGATTGCCGATTTCGTCGTATGATGTGATTCTGGGCATGGATTGGCTGAGTCAGTATGAAGCCCAGATAGACTGTCTGAAGAAACAAGTGAGTTTGCTTATGGCTGGAGAGAGAGTTGTATTTCAGGGATTACGAGGTGTTCTCTCCAGTCTGGTTTCTGTGTTGGAGGTAAGCAGGATGTGGAAGAAGGGATGTCCGGTATTTTTAGCTTCGGTGCGGGATCTGAACCTAGAGGTTGGTTCTGTTTCTGAGATCCCTGTGGTACGGGAGTTTGCTGATGTTTTTCCTGAGGAGTTGGTTGGTTTACCTCCGGATAGAGATGTGGAGTTCTCTATCGATGTTTTTCCGGGTACCGCTCCGATATCGAAAGCTCCGTACAGGATGGCACCAAAAGAACTTTCTGAGTTGAAAGTTCAGCTTCAGGAGTTGGTTGACAGAGGTTTTGTACGTCCTAGTGTTTCGCCCTGGGGAGCACCTGTATTATTTGTGAAGAAGAAGGACGGTACACTCCGTATGTGTATTGATTACAGAGATTTGAACAAGGTCACGATCAAGAACAAGTACCCTTTGCCTCGGATTGACGACCTGTTTGATCAACTTTCCGGATCTTCGGTATTTTCGAAGATTGATTTGCGATCCGGATACTATCAGGTGAAGGAAACTGATGTGGTGAAGACTGCTTTCAGTACTCGGTACGGGCACTACGAGTTTTTGGTTATGCCTTTTGGGGTAACCAATGCGCCTGCGATTTTTATGGATCTGATGAACCGAGTATTCAGGGAGTATTTGGATCAGTTTGTGATCGTCTTCATTGACGATATTCTGGTATATTCTGCATCTGAGGATGATCATGCCAGACATTTGGGGATTGTGTTGGAGACTTTGAGGAGGCATCGGCTGTATGCCAAGTTCTCCAAGTGTGAGTTCTGGTTGAAGAGCATTTCTTTTCTGGGGCATGTGATTAGCGGAGAAGGCATTTCTGTAGATCCCCAGAAGATTCAGGCTGTTGCTGATTGGCCAAGGCCGACTACGGTATTTGAGGTACGTAGTTTCTTGGGTATGGCCGGATATTACAGAAAATTTGTGAAGGGTTTTTCACAGATTTCGACGTCTCTGACGAGACTGACTCAGAAGTCAGTTCCTTTTGTTTGGACACCGGAGTGTGAGACGAGTTTTCAGAGATTGAAGGATTGTCTGACTTCAGCTCCGATACTAGCACTTCCGTCAGGTACTGAAGGTTTTCAGGTGTTCAGTGATGCTTCACTGAAAGGACTGGGATGTGTCATGATGCAGCATGGTCAGGTAATTGCTTATGCTTCGAGACAGTTAAAGCCACATGAGAAGAATTACCCGACACATGATTTGGAGTTAGCTGCAGTAGTTTTTGCTTTGAAGATTTGGCGTCATTACTTGTATGGCGTCAGGTGTGAGATCTTTACTGATCATAAGAGCCTGAAGTATATTTTTACTCAGAAGGATCTAAATCTGAGACAGAGGAGGTGGCTCGAGTTGATCAAGGACTACGATTTGACTATTCAGTATCAGCCAGTGAAGGCGAACGTGGTAGCAGATGCTTTGAGCAGAAAGTCTTTTGGATTATCAGGTATTCAGCTTACCTGTGATGACTTTCTGGTTCGTGATTTGGAGAGATTGCAGTTGGAGGTGATTTCCCCCAGTGATTTGGAGTTGGCTCAGATGAATATTCAGTCTTCTTTGGAAGCACGGATTCAAGAAGCCCAGGAATCAGATTCGGACTATTCGAAGTTGATTGCACAGATTGGATCTGGTAAGACTCCTGAACTTTGAATTTCTGATTCTGGTGCTATTTTCTGTAAGAATAGGTTGTGGGTACCGGTGTTTGGAAACTTGAGGCAGGAGATTCTGTGTGAATCTCATCATTCAGGCTACACTGTACATCCAGGCAGTGGTAAGATGTATGCTGACATGAAGCTTTTGTTTTGGTGGCCTGGGATGAAGAAAGATGTAGCAGAGTTTGTGTCGAGATGCGAAGCCTGTCAGTTGGTGAAGGCAGAGCATCAGCGACCAGGTGGACTGTTGCAGTCGTTGCCAATCCCTGAGTGGAAATGGGAGGAGGTAACAATGGACTTTGCGATGGGTTTTCCTCGATCACGACAAGGACATGATGCCATTTGGGTGGTTGTAGATCGATTGACCAAGTCAGCCCATTTTCTTCCGATTAGACAGACGGATTCAGTTGATCGCTTGGCACAGATTTATGTGAAGGAGATAGTCAGATTGCACGGTGTGCCTCGTGTGATCGTATCTGATCGAGATGGACGTTTTACTTCCAGACTTTGGAAAGGCATTCAGCAAGGCTTGGGTACGAAACTGCATTTCAGTACAGCCTTTCATCCTCAGACCGACGGACAGTCTGAGAGGACTATTCAGGTACTGGAAGATCTGTTGAGGCTTTGTGTTCTGGACTTTAGCGGAAGCTGGGAAGATCATATTCCGTTGATTGAGTTTGCTTATAACAACAGTTTCCAGTCTAGTATCGGTATGGCACCGTACGAGGCTTTGTATGGCAGGAAGTGCCGTACTCCTTTGACTCTGACGGAGGTCGGAGATAGACAGGCTTTGGGGGCCACTTTTGCGGATGAAACTGCTCAGAAGATCATTTTGATAAGAGAAAGATTGAAAGCTGCTCAAGATCGACAGCAGAAGTATTACAATCAGAAGCACAGATTTGTTGAGTTTCAGGTTGGTGACTTTGTGTATGTCAAAGTCAGTCCGATGAAGGGTGTGAGCAGATTTGGTCAGGTGAGTAAGCTTAGTCCGAGATATGTTGGACCTTTTGAAGTTTTGGAAAGAATTGGAAAAGCTGCTTACAAGTTATTACTTTCTGAATCTATGCCTGATGTGCATAATGTGTTTCACGTATCCACTCTGAGGAAGTGGGTATCCGACTCTGGGAAGAAGGTGTCTGCTGATGAAGTTGAGATTCAGGAGAATCTGGTGTACAAGGAAGAGCCAGAGTTGATTTTGGCATACGACATCAGAAAACTAAGAAGTAAACAAATTCCTATGGTTAAAGTCCAGTGGAAGCACCGTACTGCACGGGAAGCCACTTGGGAGAAGGAGTCTGACATGAGACGGTTGTACCCGTACTTGTTTTGATTGAGTTTAGACTGGATAATGTCGAGGACGACATTTTTTTTAAGTTGGGGAGATTGTAATATCAGTTTTTGCTTCAGGTTCGTCTGGACGAAGTTGGATCGTCCGGGACGATCGGTACAGGTTGTGTAGAAAAATCATGTTTGGCTGTATGGTTCGTCTGGACGAAATCGGGATCGTCTGGACGAAAATAAGTCAGTGAACCCTTCGCCAGGGACGATATGTTATTTTTCGTCTGGACGGAATTCTTCTCTTCATGAATCGTCTGGTACGAAGCTCGATCGTCCATGACGATCAGTCTGGATATATATAGAAATGAGATATTTTGAAGAGAGAGAAAAAGCTGAGGAGAGAGAAAAACGAAGGAAAAAGTGGAAAAGCGGATTTTCGGGCGACGCCGAGCTGTTTTCGTCCGAGGAGACTGTTGAGGAAATTGCTGTGCACGAGGTAAGGCACAATCCGACTTTCTAAATTTTCAGAACCGTCGTGTTTGGCGGTATTTTCTGTCCGGATTTTGTTTTCGTTAGCGATTTTCATCCGTATCTTTTGAACGGTTCAGTTTTTACCGCGTAACTTTTTGTATATCGTTGCCGTACCGGGTGTGCACGTTTTGACTATATTTTGAAGATTTTTGTCCGGATATTTTGATTCGACTGTGTTTTTAGTCGACTGGATTTTTCTGTGAACTTGGAAATTCTCTGTGCGGTAGAATAAATGTTCTGAAATGTTGATATCTATATTCTGTGCGAATTTGGTGAATTTTGATTTTCAGAAAAATTGTGTAAATTCTGTACACTGCCGTTGTGCTGCCCGATTTTTGAGTAATTCCTGATTTGTCCGGATTTTCTCTGAATTGATATGCTATCTGTATATGCTATGGAAAGGGAGTTATAAGGGGCCTGGATCCTATGAGATTCAGTTAGTGAAACGGGAAATCTGAAATGAGCTCAATCTGAAATTTTGATATTTGTTCTGTTCCGGATCCGAGGAAAAATCTGTTTAGGTGCTATAAGCACTATTTATATATTCTGGTGCTGGAAGCACATCTGATCTGTTCTGGTGCTATAAGCACATTTGTTCTGGTGCCGGGGGCACACTTAGCTATTAATTACTCAGCTATTATTCTGGTGCCGGGGGCACACTTAGCTATTAATTAAATATCTGATATCTGATATATGCTGAGTTTATTCTGTTCTGATATGATCTGTACGAATCTGATTCTGTTGATCTGATATATCTGATCTGTTCTGTTTCTGATTTGATACGACTTCTGTTTCCGTACAGTTCTGTTGATTTGATATTTGTTCGATTCCGTTCTGATTTCTGTACGGATTTGTCTGCTGTATTGGTTTTGAGTTTCTGAGGATTTTGATTGGAGGTTTGTTGCTTTGCTGAGCTGTTGAGCTCACCCTTGCTTTCTGGTGGTTTTCAGGTTCTGGGAAGGGCAAGGAAGTCCAGGATTAGATTTCAGAGTCTGATCAGATTAGGTACTTTTGTACTTTTGATTCATGTACAGTCATGGCTTTTCTGTTCTGTCTTTCTTTCTGTTGAAGGCCATGTACTGTTCTGTAGATGATTATTTTGAGGAAATGAATTCAGATAGATGTTTTGTTCCGCTGCATTTGATGTTTTTAGTAGCTCTGTGTTTGTTTGTCTGTTTGAATTAATTCTTTGGAAGATTCAGTTCCGAACCAAATTCCAAAGCTAGATCCTGGTTAGCTATTCTCCGTCGCGATCCGGCGCGGGCGGGATCCGTCTCGTCTCGGGTCGGGTCGTGACAAGTAGCGGCAACATCCCTGCCCATGCTAGCGTTCTGGTAAGCTTTTTCATCTCCCACTTCATTTCTGCCCCGTAGTCTCGGGCTAATTTTGACGGAGCGGAAGACGGAGTGGTAGGAGTGGTATTTTAGAAAGTAAAAGACGTTTTAAGTGGTAGGTGTGTAAATAGTCAAGTTTAGGTGTTAGATGAGTAAATAAGAAACTTTTAAGTGTTATGTATGTAAAAATCCTTTTTTTTTTCTTAAAATGGAACGCTCACCCTAATAATTAAAGTTGGGCCGGGCTTAGTCATTAGGTCACATAAAAACATGAAAAAGTATATTAAAAATTCACATAACTTCATTTAGTTGATCAAGACACGTGATAATTTCCCCTTCGTCCCGTGGAGGCTATTATAAGAACTCCATCCGTCTGTTCTCCCGTTTCCATTGTCTTTAAAAGCCCTAAAATGCTCGAGTGAACCGCAGAGTCTTATTCTCTTTCTCTTTGACTCTCTCCTGCCTATTCACTTCCGTATCTTCTCTTCTCAATGTCAACTTCAACCAGCGAGCCTTCAAATTGTCTTCCAGCTGCCTTGGACATGGAGGTCGGAATTCCAAGGCTGGGGCTGTTGTCGAACGGAATAACTCCGGCGGGCAGGCGGAGTACTGGATGTGGTGTCAGTATCGCTGCCTTTGCTGTTCAATTTGTCGATTTTGTTTCTATATTTTAAAAATTTATATTTTAATAGTCGTCACTCGATACTAAGTTTTTTTTTTTTTTTTTAATTTTGTCTAGGATTTTGAAGGATTTCATAAATTGGAAAATTATACGATTTGTTCTACTTTAGAACTAATTGAAGAAGCTAGCATGGAAGCGATAATTATAAAGATTTTTTTTTTGGTAAAATTGGGTAAGAGTTTATTCAAGCTGTGTTACCGTGAGCTTGATTTTAACCGAGATGCAACTTTCTCAATTAAAAGTTTTATTTTAAAAAACTTTAAAAAACACTTTCACAAAATTAAAATTCTATTTGAAGTTTTATAAAATCTAGAAAATTTTAAATTATTTCATATATTCTGCGTTCATTCAAATTGAGTAAACGATCAAATGAGTCTTCGGATTAAATAAATGAATGGAATTAAATCAAGTAACAATTAATAAATAGCAAATAATAAAATAAATTTCTTTGATTTTTGGCTCTCAGTCAAAAAGTCTTTCTTTTTCTTTTCAGTTCCTTTGTTATTTTTTTTCCTTTTTGTTGTTTTACTTATTGTTAATGTGCTTGTATTAAAAATTTGCAACTCGTCCTCTCCCACGCTGACATCGACACCCATTTTGTCTGCTAGGAGAAATGTTTCGTTCTCATGGTGGTTTTGATTTGATCTATATTTCTTTGGTTTTTAGAGTTTTATTTTTCATTTTTGAAAATATAAGTGATAAATATTAAGTATGTGGAGCAGATTTTATTAAAGAAATAATTTTTTTCTTCTACTATTGTGCCACAAATTCTCTCACGTCTTTCAATCTTCAAAAGTTTTGTTCTTGGCCGGTTGATTAATGATTTATGCTTATAATGAGCATATTTTCTGAACAGGAAGTTTGGCGGTGGAGAGATTTTATTCTGGCTTATAAGACACTGGGAGTGGTGTTTGGTGGACTAGTAACATCCCCTCTCTATGTTTATCCTTCCATGAACTTGAATTCCCCCACAGAGGAAGATTATTTGGGAATTTACAGTATCATGTTCTGGACTCTAACTCTGATTGGGGTGTTCAAGTATGTCTTTATCGCTCTTAACGCTGATGATAATGGTGAAGGTAACTTTTGCATCTATCTTTTAGAGCTGAAACACGAAGCCCTTCCTTGATTTTCTGAATCTATTATACTTTCAGTTGATATTTATTGATTATTCATATGGCTTTATTATGAAGAATATTATAGAATTATGCATTGGAAAGAAGTCTGTCATGTGATGTCATTGTACCTTTAATAATTCAAATAGTGGGGACAGTTTGACTGTAAAATTTTGGAAGAAGTCGATCAAAATAATTGTTTATTGACTGACGAAGTCTTTGCATCTTGTATTTCAACTATTATTTTTCTGCAACGGTGGTGTCATAAAATCAATATCAGAGAAGGACAAATTTTTACGATTGATTGATTAATTTTATTAGCTTTAGGAGACTGCCGGGGAATTTTTTTCCTATTGTTTTATGCCAGTCGTTAACTGGCTTGCTGAGCTGGCTGTTGTTCTTAACTGGGTTGGCCAGCTGGGCGGTTTAGGAGAGCGGGTTGAGCGTATCGTCATATTATTAAATCTTGTAATTAAATTCATGAAATTACTTTTAACTTCTATAATACAAATGATACACTATTAAATCTTTTAATTAAAAATAAATAAAATCGTTGGCGGAGAAAAACTATATCCAAATATGTAGACGGTAGTTAAAATATGGGAGTTCTTAGTTGTGTTAAGCATTACAGACAAAAAATCAAAGCCAATTTTGGACATAATACAAAACAACTTACAAAGGATGAACCTATCGTTTCTTTCAATGTCTACGGGGCGAATCATCTGTGTCTAGGGTTGGTGATTCGGACGACGAACTGGCTTATGACGAAGTTCATTATGTTCTTCAACATGATCGGTAGTGTGATCATCACTAAGGTGGACACTAAGATGAGCAAATGGTGGGATATATGCTGGAGTGAACAACTGAGTAAGCGTTGGAGTACACTGTTGTGATGAATTACTTGCATCAGATGGACCCCAATAAATCTTAGTAGTTGGCCATTGCTTGTACTTGGTCCTGATACCCAAATCTTCTATTGGAAGATTTCTAAATTGATGCGATAGTCCAGGATCCGCAAGTGAAGATGGTCCCGCGCAGAAGTCTGAGGGGTTGCCATATGTAGTTGAACTTTCTAAACCGGTGGCCATGGAATCAGGTTGTTCAGGGTATAATTGTAATGTATAGTTGGCTCTGCAATGCATTATAGAGCTCTTTATATTTGTTTATAGCTCTTTACATGTCAGAATTGGGATGTTGCTCCAAAAAAAGGTCGAAATACCTCTTCAGTTTCCAAGATATGCTCCCGTTGTAATATAGAATTAATAATTTCCTATAATATGTAATAATTAGATAAACTTTAATTAATGAGTAGGGTTGGTGTTTACTGTAAGTCATTATACTGGAGCCCTTTCATAGTAAGTTTCTAGGTGTGATGCCCCAAGATCTAACTTGGAAAAATTATTCTGTCGATCCTTTAAGTCTATCTTCTACCAGAGCTATCTATAGTCATCAATACGTATTAAACAGTCTAACAAAATTCTATAATTTAAAACATCAAGTAAACATTTATATTCATTCCCAAAAGTTCATTTACAATACTCAGGATCTATACATTAATCACATGTAATCCATCCTGTCATGAGTACAAAAAGAATCACTATAACAAAAGAACAAAAACCTGAAGATTCCTGATCAACCTCAAACTCCTGCTCCCTTGCCCTGACCTGAAAATATTAACCACATATAATGAGCTTCAAAAGCTCAGCAAGTCACCAAAAACCTACAACTGAAATCAAAGCACGGTACTGAAATAATATGCATGTCAATCAGTCAAATCCATAACAGTCACTTACACATGATCATTGAATCTATGCAGATACGAAAATCAGTAATCAATGCAATAATCGATAAAATCCACAGTCATCGGTAGAAGAATCGATAATCAGTAGAAAAATCCATAACGCTCAATAAATCAGTACATAAGTCAATTCCATCGGATCTGAAAACATCGGTCAAATCCATAGAGAAAAGCATCGTATCAGTAATATCTGTCAAATCAATAACATATCAATAGAATCAATCAAATCATTGAATAATAAATCATCTCTGGTCAATACTGATCAATAATACAATAAAAACATATTCTATATCACATGGTTAATGTATCACATGTAGCAAATCAATATTCGGTGTATCAATGAATCAATGATATCAATAAATCTATAATATCGATGAATCAATAGTATCAGTGTCCTTAGTATCAATGAATCAATGCAATATTAATATCCATATCAGTGACATGTACAGTATGCAGTATCAATGAAATCGTACAGTAACTGTAAACCCGTAAATCCGTTGGTAAAACCATTCAATATCAATAAATCTTTAATAAATCCGCCGATATAAATAAATGTGTACGATAATCAATCAGTAATAATAGATCAATTCAATATCAGTAAATCCATAAGGTAATCATAAGAACAATACTTTAAAGATGCAATTCAACACAATAGTCTTACTCAACAAGTACAATCACTGGCTATTAAGGCATTTTTCAAGGTTAATATCGATGTATCGTTGTATCCGTTGGTTCAATAGAGTCGTCACTCTTGCCCGTCGGCCGCCTGTCGGCATACTCCTTATGACTCCCAATAGTTATATCGATGATCAATAGAGGATAACATCAAACCCTTTTTAAAGGAAAGCCTATCGGCCCACCATCCTGTACAGGTCAAATCAATCTCCAATTAACGGTTCAACCAGTCTTTACATACCTTTCAGTAATATAACAGTAATTTCAATCATATATCCACATTCATATACATCTCATAAATACATTGCAACCAATAAACACAATTTAACTCAATTGAAGAAAATCCCTTAAAATATCGTATAGTAGACAGAAGTCGGTGTAAAGGCACAGTTCCAGAAAATTACCAAATTACTAGAAATCGTGTAAAACAATGTTGCAAAACTTTACTTGTACTGAATCAATATTTTTTCAACATCCAGATAATTTCATATTCGATAAAAACACATCAGAAGTTAAAATACCTGGTGAAAACTTTCCAGAAAATACTCAAATTATGCAAAAAACATCATTTCTATAATATACCAAAAGTTACGCGGTAAAGGTTTCGTCAATACAAAGATATGCACATTTTTCGGTAACGGAAACACAAAACTGAGCAGAGAAATATCAAAATTCGAAATATTCGAAATCAGAAATAGGATTCGGATTCCTTACTGCGAGACGAACAAATCTTTCAACAGCGGCGTCGGACAAAAAGTGCACTGCGAGCTCCAAAACCAAGTCTTTTCCTCTCTTTTTCCTTCTCTTTCTCTCTCCTGCTTTTCTCTTTTTTCAAAATATCTCAAATCCGATACTTATCAAACAGGATCGTCCCGGACGAATCCCATTCGTCTCGGGATGATTTGCCCTCTGGACGAATTTCGTTCAGACGAAGTGTATTCGTTCCTGGACGACTTGCTCTTTGGACAAATTTCGTCATGACGAACCAAATTTCGTCTTGGGACGAACCTCTCAGTCCACAAATTCTGTACTGATCTTCCCGGACGATTTCAATTTGTCCCGGACGATCTTGGAAGGAAATCGGGCTTTCACACTAGGTGCCTAGTAGGGTGCCTTCAATAAGTATAATATAGCCCATGAAGCATACCAATACATGTTGCGGTTCAACGCACGATCCCCTACATCAACTCCACTTTGGCCATGCATCACTAATTCCTTTCTATCTTCCCACATAGTGACATATTGTTGATGATAGAGCAACCAATCCGCATATGCTTTTCCTCGCCCATCCACCTTGACAAAAGTAGGTTCCATTAGCAATACATTCATTCTAGGAAAGTATCCGAATTGGCGAATCACCCTGTCATGAAGGTGTCATTCTACTCTTTTCTAACAGATCAATGGTGTCCGAGCCATCCAAATGTGCATACCCTCCAGGCATATGCGTGCTAAAGAAGTACAAATGGCCTATGTGTACGGCTCTTATATGACTTGCAATAGTAATTGTTATGGATATCCTTCTACAAATGAGTAAATTTGAAATAATTATTTTAGTCATACCTGACTTTGGTTGACCATCAAGTTCGTATGTATACATGTCTACATTTCTTACTGGTCTTTCCCTAGGCCATTCCATATTCCCTCTATTCGAAGATCATATTTTGTAAATTCATTGCAATTAAACAATAAATTAAATTTAAATGGTTAAGGTTTGGAGGTTAAAATTTTCATACCTCACCCTGACGTTGGCCCCCTCTAGTGTTTCTGGGATTGGAACGTGTAGCTTAGGATGACCCACATGAATATGCTCACATGCCCAAGTTTGTAATAAATGGATGCAACTAGCCAGTTTTGTAGCCTCTAATAACTCCATGTACAGGTGGGCCAGCGTTGCGCTTCCTAACGAGTAAGTATTGAACATTTCAATGTCCTGGAGGTGTATCTCTGATCCTAAAGTATAAGGCAGTAGAAAGAAGCCAATGATGAAGAGGATGTAGATGCGTACGTGATGCCAAAAGAGTACATCATCCAATTATGTCTAACTCCAGTTCTGTGTAACTTTCACGAAAGAATGCCTAGCAAAGCCATCTCAGCGGCATGCATATTTGCGAACGAGCTTGACCCATCCTAAAGGTTGCATAAACTTCATGATCAGTTGGGTCATGGTACAATGCATTTGGTTCTAGATGGTCCCCTAACAGCTCTTCACAACAGTCCAACCAACTACTCCATCGTTTTCCCATTCCAACTTGTGATGGACCAATCAAAGCACCACCATCAACTTGCAAATCCATCAGCATTGTAACATCTTGTAGTGTGATTGTCATCTCACCGATGGCCAAATGGAATGTGTTTGTTTGTGGGCACCAATGGTCTAGGTGAATGTACAACAACTGCGAAACACTATGTGAACCTGCCCTTCTAATAGCTACCTTAAACCTTGGATAAGTGATGGGCTAGTTGTGCACCATGAGCATGTGAGAATAGGGTACCAAAATAATTCCATGCATAAAGTTTAGATATAATCAAACAATAATCCTTCGACGCCCATCATGCAAAACAAAATATTAACATTTTATTTTCCTACAATACCTGATCTAGATGTGCTGCCCTATGTCGACCCTAGAGTGAGGCAATGCTGGGGTGTATAAATGGAACAATAATTACATCCTCCGACCGGACGTAGAGGAACGTCCGGTCGGAGGCCAAATCACGCCAAAAAAACGAGCAATACCAATCAAATACCGAGCAATATCAAACAATAATGAGGAATACCATCACGTGAAGACCCAATACCGAGTTATACCGAGCTATACCGAGCAATAACGAGTTATACAAAAGTTGTACCGAGTTTTTCCTAGAAAAAACTCGGTACAACTCGGTATTGCTCGATATAGCTTGGTATAACTCGGTATTGGTCTTCACAGAGCGGTATTCCTCGTTATTATCAAATAATACCTAGTAATACCGAGCAAATACCGAGTTTTTTGGCGGGATTTTTCCTCCGACCGGACGTTCCTCTACGTCCTTACACCGGACCTAATAAAAGTTAGTATAAATGAGGGTGCTGGTCCATATACAACCTCATCCAAAACCGCTCCCCGCTTCTCACGGTGCTTGCGATTGTGATGTTCGTCCTCAGCCATAATCTTGAAGATTTAAAAAAGAATGTAATGAGTCGTCCATCAAATTAGTAAATGTTTTTATGGAAGGACATTGAACAAATGCTTAAAATGTAAAAATAGCAATGTTAAAGTTTATACAAATTCTCAAGTAGTAATTGTATATCAAACACGTATCAATAAAAGAGATTTACTATATTAATATACTTAAAAAAACTAACTCGTTAAATTTCATTATAATTATTTCAGTGCAAAGTATTTTCATGTAGTAGTATTATATAAAAAATGAACATCTATGTGGCTCAAGGTAATAATAGTATGCTTAAAATTTGCAAGAGGTATATTAAACATATTACATGTATAAGATTGCACTACTCCTCCTTTGGCAGTTTGCGTATACGTGATGGGAGTTGAGTTTGTGTTGGAAAACAACCAAAGTAGAAGTGAAACTCATGCTGCAAGTCTTGCCAATCAATCAGGTTCAAAAACTTCTGCATTTACCTCCACGTAACAACTTCTTCATTCTTTTCTTATATAAATCCAAAACGAAAGCTTCCTCAGCTGGATCTCAGAACACAAAACGGTGTACAAGGAACGGTCGATGTATCCTTACTCCTCACACGACGGACCTCGTAAAAACACATTTGTAAAAAGTGAGCATTAATAAGGTGATGATCTTATTCATAATACTTTTCTCCTACATACTTCCATCCCTTAGAATTTAGGAAAATTTCAGTCCTATTTTCCTCTATTTTCATTTCATCTGCATGAGAATACCAAAGTATACAATCATTATTTTCTATCCACACATGCCTGCAATATCTTAAAATCTCTTTAGCCCTGGCTTATTGCTCAAGCAGACTATCAGCAACCCTTGCGACACATTCATGAATTCATGCGCTACAAATATCGATAAAATCCTTAGTTCGGATGCCGCGAGACTTCTCATTGGTCGGCTAATATATTGTGAGACTGAACTGAAATAATAATAACATAATTCTTAACAATAATAGAGAAAATAATTATATAACAACAGAACAATTCATTATATTATTTGGTGAGTTTAATCAACATAATAGTTGGCTCTTACCACAAGTTTACAAGTTTTGAAATTTCCATTACGAACAACAAATTCCCATATAATTCAGGCGCTACAAAAACTAGATTGAATGCGAATATGAAATCGTTAATGTGTCATCCGCCTTGACGTTGACTGCATTTTGTAAACGTTGAGCCCAACATTAGTATTCAACTTTAGGTTTTTTAATAATTTTGGAAACATTAAAACAGTTGATATCAGTTAAGTGGACAAGTGCTTTTGTTGTGACCACATCCTTTGTATACGCTGCACATCCTCGTACCACTGCTTGTACGCTCATCCATTGTATTTTTAAAGCGATTAGTGCGAGGTCTTCCTGAACGTCTCATGTAAGTAGGAGGCATGATTGGGATCAAACCCAAACTTGGGACGTGTGCTGGAATTCACCCAGGTAGGTGTGTCTGTAGTTGTGAATAGTGTAGTATTGTGTGACGTATTCATAGTGATTTTGTCTCATTGCTGATAAAGAACTTATGACATGCGGGCATGGGAAGTGATATATTGAAGCGTGTCCACAACTACAAATACAAACACCATTCTCCTTAAACTCAATCTCATTTGATCTGTTCGTCATGTCGACTACTTGAAATTCATGTAAATTGATCTTGATTGATTGTTCCACCAGCCTTCTAGCTTCTTGTTCAAACTTTTGCAAACTAGCTTCAACCTTTCCTACGAAGACACTGTTTGAATCAAGTGGTTCAAATCCAACGGCCTGTAGTCGTCTCATGAATATCCCAACAACGTTATCATATATAGCTAATATAAGCGTTTGTGGTCATTGTTCCAAAACGAAACCCACTATCATGTGTCAATGTCCACCGTGTAAAGTCATGATCGAGTAGCCATTGATAGGCTTCAACCTTCATATTTTTAATATCCCTCATGTGGCGATGAAATATCAACAAGTCATCCATATTGCTGGCAAAATACATCTTCTAGAGTAGAAATTCAACATCCGGAAGCCCCATAGACCTTACTACCTTCTTGAAGTTCTCGCGTAGATGTCTTAAACATGCATAGTGAGTTGCCATGGGGAATATATCCCTACACCTGTGAATAATACAAGCATGCCTATTTGATATAATGCATAATTTTTCTCTGGAGGCTATAATTGGGAGTAGATCATATAAGCATTGGAAAAATCATGTCCAAGACACAGTAGACTCTGACTTAACTATAACAAAAGCCAGAGGAAAAAAAACCATGTCCAAGGCGTAGTAGACTCTGACTTAACTATAGCAAAAGTCAGAGGAAATAGATCATTATTCGCATCGATCCCAACATCAATGAGCAAAGTACCACGATACTTTCCAAGTAAGAAGGTACCATCAAGGTTAAGGATAGGTCGGCAGTAAGCCTAACTAGAGATGCAAGGACCAGACGCCCAAAAAAGCCTTTCAAAAGTGTTTGTCTGTGCAGTATAATCTATACACCATTCTTGGAATGGAAGAGACAATTGCTTCCATCATAGATTAATAGTACGGTATGACTCTTCCCAACTACCAAAAATTGATTTAATAGCTTTTCTTTTGGCATCCCAAGCCTTCATGTAGGACACTCTAATATTAAACTTCGACTCAATCCTACCAATTATTTCACGAGGCTTTATATCTATCTGCTATCACACAACTAGTTGAATAAAATAGCTTATGAATCTTGAATTACATTGTCTATATCCTACAAGAAGAATGGGATTGGTGCAAGTGTGATCATACCTAGCATATGATACATTCCATATGCCACCTAAGCGCTTGTAGGAACTAGCATGCATACGCCACTTGCATGACCTATTCATAGATTTCTGATGCACACAACATATTGTATATTTAACTTTATTTGACAAAATGACTTCAAACTCAACATTGTTCATGATTGACCAACTACAAAGGGCAAATTGCAACTCTCTTTTTATAGCAAAACACGTACCCTCAATAATTTCCTCAAGAATATACTGTTCATGTGTAACAATATCACCATTTATAACACCATCAAAGTTAAGACTGTTGTTCCATTCCTCAACATTCTGGCATGTCCTTGTAAAGTCATTTGTGCTAACTATTATATCTATAGTGTCACTTAGGGGTGTCAATATTGGATACGACCCGAAAACCAGACCTGAACCCGACCCGAAAATTTTGGATTTGGGTTGACCCGTTGACTCAAAAATGACCCGTTTTGACCCAACAATCCGAGATTGACCCATTTTTGACCCAAAAAGTGGAGTTTGACCCATTTTTTGACCTGAAAACTAGCATTTTTTTTGTCCTACTCGGGTCATTCGGGTCAGGTCAGGTTGAGCCGGACCTGAAGCGGGTAGAGTTCGGGTACGAAAAACTGACCCGTTTGTAGAAACGGGTCGGGTCAGTTTCAGGTTCGACCCGAACCTGACCCATGAGCCGAAATTGACAACCCTAGTGTGTCACTAGTTGCTCCACAAGAATATTGTAATAAAGTTTGTACCTCATAAAACTCTTCTTCGTTTCTTTCACCTAAATTTGACGACCCATCAGTTGACTCACTGCTCATACTTTCGTACCCTTCATTGACTCAATTAAGATTCTCTAACAAATCTTCTGCTCGGGGCTCATTACTGGGTGAATACCGCGATGAGGGCCCAGCAGCACCATAAACAACATGTCCACTGAGAGACCTAATATTAGTGCAGTCATAATAAAACTATTACACTAAGCCACTATGATCAAATTTATAAATTAGTAATAATAGGCTAATAAGGTCAAACTTATAGGGTACTAGGAAGATCATCTATAGACACTGTTGGACTATAGATATGCATTTCATCACTACTTAATGAAGTACACTGTTCCTCTGGAGTGGTTGTCAGTAAACTCATCTTCGGCAGGGCATTGCCGGAACTTTCAATTTCAACATAAATTATCACAAGTTGTGTATTAGCATAGCGTAGAACAATAGAGCATATATCATTATCAATAAGAGGTGATGCAATTACGCCATTGACTAAAGGGAGGTGACTAGTCAAGTTTACTTTAAAAAATGATGCATCATGTCCAAGGACTATCAAGACTTCCAATTTCAATTGCTCAAATGAGGTGTTAATTGAAACATTAAGAGGATGATTATGCCCTCCGTAATATGCGAGTTAAAATTGATCAATAATAACCAACTGACCCCCATACACTAACATCAACATAGCACTGATTGAGCCCATCCTGCAATGCTAGCATAATGAAGTTTTGTCATTATAACTAATATACATAATATATTTTTACAAAATGCAGTCTCTTAATTCATGATCATGAAAACTCATTCAATCGGTCTTATAATATTTCTAGTTACTGATAATTTACTAACTAATTTCAAACTTTTTTAACTGGGCATACATTCTTAGTTACCAAAAAAACACTCAGATTATACAATCATACATAACTAAAACAGGTAACATTTTTACTACATAATATGTTCTTACATATTTATTCAATCATTCTGTACAAATCTCCGTAAATACAAGACACAACACATGCAACGTCTTTACAAGCAAAAAAAAAAAAAATCATCCGACATTATACATAACTACCCAATGATCTTTAAAAAATTATTGCAATAAAATTTCTCTACTTTGATTTCGTTAACATTCATACATTAAGTAAGAATATAAGAAAAATCATATAAGAAAAAAATTAAAGATGATAAAGAGAACAAACCGGCGATGGAAGATATGATCTTCGTTGCTGCTGCCGCGAGATGAAGAGCGGAGAAGACCAAATTGCAGAACATAGCTGTTGTACAGAAGAGAGGACTGCATAGGAGGGAAAAGGGAAAGGGAAAGTTGCCTGAAAAATGATAAGAATTACCTGTCCAATTTTACCATGCCAAACGGCGCAAGCCCTTATGCCTCGGCCCTACCCCCACCTCCTTCCTGGAGTCATTTCCCTTCCCGACAATTCCGAACGAGTCGTCGCCCTTCCCAACGATTTGCCAATCGTGAAGATTTTGAATGACTTGCAGTTGCTAGTCGTCACGATTCCACACGACTTGCCCAAATGATAGTTGTTTGGGTTCCGAACAACTTCTAGATTCCAAACGACTTCCCAGTTGTTGCCCATCCACACAACCTCCCACCACCCGAAACCCGCTCATGAAATCTGCCTGACCAGCTCGACCAACTATGCTGCCATGATGAAGGGGGACGACAGGTGGCAAGCAAGTCGTTAACAAAGGTAACGACTTTTTTGGCTCGGCTAATTCCTCCTTCAACGTACACTTTCCGCTTATTAAACTTCACAGCACAGCGCTTTTAAAAATTTGTCCTATAAGAGAATAACTAATAAAAATAGTACAGACCAACCCTTGAATCCAAGTGCTAATGGTACAGACCACTCTGAACGCCAATCTGAAAGACTGAAACCCAATGCGTCCACTTGCTTTAATATAAGGGCTGGTTTAAATAAAAGTATAATCCTGTTTTTTATTTTATTTAATTTTTTTAAAAGTTTTTTAACAGAATTTTTTTTTATATATTCTTTAAATCATTTTTAATTCATTTAAGCAAATTCTTTTTTACTTTTGTGTCATCTCCGAGAGTCTTCACATTAAAATTGATATTTTGAAGTATATATTTAAGTAGAGTCATGATGAAATGGAAGGACGATAATATAATGGAAAATTGGTATTTTAGCATCGTTTATCTTATTCAATCATTAAAAATACTTAATGCAATAAATTAAATCCTAATACAATTTAGCATGCATCATTTGAACTTGTTTAAAATGGATCAGATGAATCATTTTCTTATATTCTAAAATGAAACACTTGTCTGGAGTTTATTTAGTTGAATTTGAATGTATTGTTTTTGATAATATATTCAATTTAAATTATAAGTTCATTAAATTTTTTTTTTTTTAAGTGTCAATGAAGATTTCAAGATGGTTAAAAAAATTAAGAGAATATTTGAAAAACTAAAGTTAGGGCCCTGCTGTAAATTTATGCTTAGATAGTTAGACTACTATTAAGAGGCTAGGTTGGAATGGAAAAACACCATGTAGCCTTGGGCATCAAGATGGAAGACATGCATGCATTTTACATTTTAAAATGTCTTGCTAGGATTTGGCTTCAACTCCAATGGAGTCACCATTATCCAATAAAGAAAAGAAAAGAGGTCTTATCATTTTTTTTTCTTATTCTTAAATATCACGATTGGTTGCCTTAAGATTAGAGAATAATAACAACAACAAGCCTTTATCTCTTTATGTGGGGTCGGATACATGAATCCTTTTTCTTCATTGTGTCATGTTGAGGGTCAAATTTCATCTAAATCTAATAAAAAATATCATTTCTAATATTTTCTAACCAAGTCTTTTTAGATCTACCTCTACCTTTCTTAATATAAGTCAAATCTAATAAATCTACTTTCCTAGCTTGCCATGGAAGGCCACCGTTTTATTTGACCAAACCATCTAAGGAGACTCCAAGATTAGAGAATAAAAAATTATATTTAAAAGCATTTTGAATTGATTTGGGTATTATAGGCAAGAAATTTCAAACTTCAAGTTATATCCCAATTTCGATGACATTTCAAATTTCAACTTGTTTAGTTTATAATTTCAAATTTCAGGTGGCACTTTTGCTCTGTACTCACTATTATGTCGTCACATCAACATCGGTAATCTTCCATCAAGAAATGTCAACTCAAGCACAGGTGTTTTATGTTCTAATCGTTCCATGACTTCTGAAACAAGAAGTAAATTAGGAAAGTTTTTAGAGGAAAGCATAACAGCACAAAGGATATTGCTTTTCATAGCCATGCTGGGGATGTGCATGCTTATTGGTGATGGCATACTTACACCTGCTATTTCAGGTACTTGTTACCGGATTGCTTTTGGTGTTTGATTTCCTTTTTAACACCTCTAATCATATAAATCAATTGATTTTGCTCAGTTCTATCAGCGATTGATGGGCTTAGAGGACCCTTTCCCTTCCGTAAGCAAATGTAAGCAAATTGCAGACTTTGTTTTCAAAATTTTCCCTCACCTCCCCTTTCCCCATTTCCTTTGTTAAGACCCTAAATATTAATAAGAGCTCTTTGAATTTTTTTGGGATTTTACAATACACAACACTTCAAACTATTATATTTACTTATCAAACCACCAAAGTAACTATTTACATCCCTACCTACTTAAATACAATCCCGTTCATCAAAAAACCACTACGACAGAACTCCGTCCCGAGTCTACCTCCGCTCGGGAAATTTCACCACCTCCTCCTCCCTTGTCGGCGTCAACTACAGGCCTACTCGACGATACCCTCCACTCCCAGACAAGGTCGCTCCTCTATCTCCGGTCCACAACGTCGACCGCATCAAGCTCTATGGCGCCGAACCCTCCATCCTCCGCCCCTTCAGATCTCAAACACCATCAAGCTCATTATCGGGCTCCCCCGACACACTGCGTTCCCACAACGACGTCAAAAAAAAAAAAAAAAAATTCTCCCTCTTCCTCTAGTTTGCAAAACCCGCCGGATATCTTTCTTCGCACTATGAAGCCTGATGACAGCAAATCCATCGTTGAATACTTCCTCTTATGTTCAAGAAGGATAAACCAGAGACTTCAACAGCGGTTCATTTCTGATTCTATTAGGCAATGTGGTTTAAGAAATTTATCTAAAAGCCGCCGTCCAGTGTCAAAAGCTATTGTACCCGCAAAAGAATAAATTATTGTCCTTTTTCTCCTACCTCGCTTCTTCTTCTCTCTCACAAAGAAAAGGATTTTATTCCATTTTATTCCTGCTAGAGATCCTTCGCCTTCTTCTCCTTCTTATTTGGTTAAAAAATAAACGTTTAAATGGAGGGGAAAGAAAATAGGCATGGAGGAAAAAGGATGGACGCTCGCCATAGTCGCCACCTTCTTTGGGTCTGAATGCTCACCGAGCGCTAGCCAACGAACGGGCGGGTCATACAGATAAAGAAGGCAAATCTATAGAATCACATACACTAAACAATGAATTTCATTGCTTAAAGTGGATATGGGATGAAGATTTATAAGTGGATTCTTGATTTTTCATGGAATAAAATTTTGACTGAAAGAATGATTTCATTCTCACAAAAAAATTCTTAGCCGCGCAACAATATACTGAGAAAATTTTGGTGATGATATATACGCTTCTTCCCGTGCGCAAGGAGAGAAAGGGAGATAGCTGGTCGAGAAATGTTTCTCGTGCGCAAAACCTTATTTTCGAGTAAAGAGAAGGGCAGCAGTGTTATAGGCCTGATTCGTCGTCCACACCAGTAGTGTAATTCCGTTTTTGCTTCAGGTCGTCTGGACGAAGTTTGGATCGTCCGGGACGATCGTACGAGGTTGTGTAGAAAAATCATGTTTGACGTTATGGTTCGTCCTGGACGAAACGGGATCGTCTGGACGAAAATAAGTCAGTGAACCCTCGCCAGGGCGATATGTTATTTTTCGTCTGGACGGATTCTTCCTCAATGAATCGTCTGGTACGAGCTCGATCGACCAGGACATCAGTCTGATATATATAGAAATGAGATATATGACGAGAGAGAAAAAGCTGAGGAGAGAGAAAAACGAAGAAAAACGTGGAAAAGCGGATTTTCGGGCGACGCCGAGCTGTTTTTCGTCCGAGGAGACTGTTGAGGAAATTCTGTGCACGAGGTAAGGCACAATCCGACTTCTAAATTTTTCAGAACCGCGTGTTTGGCGGTATTTTCTGTCCGGAGTTTTGTTTCCGTTAGCGTTTTCATCCGTATCTTTTGAACGGTTCAGTTTTAACCGTAACTGTTTGTATATCGTTGCCGTGCCGGGTGTGCACTATTGACTATATTTGAAGATTTTTGTCCAGAAATTTCTGATTCGACTGTGTTTTAGTCGACTTGATTTTCTGTGAACTGAAATTCTCTGTGCGTGAAATAAATGTTCTGAAATGTTGATATCTATATTGCTGTGCGAATTTGGTGAATTTTGAATTTTCAGGAAATAGTGTAAATTCGTACACTCGCCTTGTGCTGCCCGATTTTTGAGTAATTCCGATTTGTCCGGATTTTCTCTGAATTGATATGCTATCTTATATGCTATGGAAAGGGAGTTATAAGGGGCCTGGATCCAATGAGATTCAGTAAGAAACGGGAAATCTGAAATGAGCCAATCTGAAAATTTTGATATTGTTCTGTTCCGGATCCGAGAAAAATCTGTTTAAGGTGTATAAGCACTATTTATATATTCTGGTGCTGGAAGCACATCTATCTGTTCTGGTGCTATAAGCACATTTGTATCTGGTGCCGGGGGCACACACTATAGCTTATAAATTCTGTGCCGGGGGAACACTTCGCTATAATTATTAAATTCGATATATGAATATATGCTGATTTATTCTGTTCTGATATGATCTGTACGAATCTGTCTGTTGATCTGAATATCTGATCTTGTTCGTTTCTGATTTGATACGACTTCTGTTTCCGTACAGTTCTGTTGATTTGATATTTGTTCGATTCCGTTTGATTTCTGTACGGATTTGTCTGCTGTATTGGTTTTGAGTTTCTGAGGATTTTGATGGAGGTTTGATTGCTTTTGCTGAGCTGTTGAGCTCACCCTTGCTTTCTGGTGTTTCAGGTTCTGGGAAGGGCAAGGAGAGTCCAGGATTAGATTTCAGATTCTGATCAGATTAGTACTTTTGTACTTTTGATTCAGAACAGTCAATGGCTTTTCTGTTCTGTCTTCTTCCTGTTGAAGGCCATGTACTGTTCTGTAGATGATTATTTTGGAGGAAATGAATTCAGATAGATGTTTTGGTTCGCTGCATTGATGTTTTTGTAGCTCTGTGTTTGTTTGTCTGTTTGAATTAATTCTTGGAAGATTCAGTCCGAACCAAATTCCAAAGCTAGATCTCATGGTTAGCTATTCTCCGTCGCGATCCGCGCGGCGGGATCCCGTCTCGTCTCGGGCGGGTCGTGCAAAGCTTTTTTTTGGTACAGAGCATGTTTTGGAATTTGGAAATTTTGTGAATTAGAGCTGTAGAAGTGATCAGTGAGTCTGTCTGTGGAGGTAGTTTTGGTTTGTTCGGCTTTTTATTGTGTTGTTTTTGTGATAGTTTCCCGGATTTTTCTGGATTTTCTGTATTGGATCAGCCAGACCCAGACATGACAGAAGGTCAGAGTGCCGATCAGGCAGCCCCAGTGGGGAGTACAGCCCCAGTGGTCGGTGCTGATACGCTATCTCACATTTTGCTTCGCTTGTTGCACAGATGATGAGCGAGACTCAGAGTAGAGCATCTACTATCAGATCTGAGACTTGGACAACATTTGCATTTATTTCTGAGGTTGAAACCTCCGAGGTTTGAGGGCGCTGTTGAGCCCAGAGCTGCCGAGGAGTGGCTGAGGAGAGTAGAGAAGACTGACGGATGCAGTGTCCGTCAGACAGGAAGGTACCATTTGCATTTTTTCTGTTGGACGGAGAGGCTGAGCACTGGTGGGAACGGCCAGTCAGGCAGCCAGATTTCAAGGCAGACCTGAACTCTTTGATTACTTGGGAGAGTTCACTGAGGTATTCAGAGATTGGTTTGTTCCCCCTTCTGCACGACAGCAGATGAGGAGAACTTTTGAGGCTTGTTCAGGGGAGCAAGACGGTGATGCAGTACGAGGCTATTTTACTCTGCATTAGCCAGGTACGCTCCCAGCTAGTGAGCACTTCTGCTGAGAGGTGTTACGATTTCGAGGGATTTGCGAGAACTTTTGAGGCAGCCCCTGATACCATTCCGATCACCGATTTCACTGTAGCTTGTGGAACGAGCCCGTCTGATAGAGAACGACTTTATGGCTACCTCAGCAGCGGTGGATGCAGAGTAGGAAAAGGTTTGGAGGAGTAACATCTGGCAGTAGTTCCTCTGGGAAGAGTAGAATCGTTTCTGGATCTGGATCTGGGAGATTTCAGGAGGAGCGGAGGGTCGTCTTATACGTTACTAGTACACGAGTTCTGGACAGCAGTTTCGGCACCTGGTGTCGCCAGAACCTGGGACGACGACACTTTGGCCATGCTACAATGGCTGGTCTGTGCTTTCGATGTGGTCAGTCAGGACATCGGATTGCAGAATCCGCAGATGGGATGATCACGTTCGAGTTCCGACTGAGGGCTTTGTCAGACCTGCCGGTTCAGCAGCAGGAAGACCGAGGACTTGTTCCTTCTCGCCCTGAGGAATTGCTGGTAGAGGTGGTGTTCTAGTTCTGCACCGCGAGACCACCTACTGTTCAGAGGGAGCAGAGTAGTTCTGTTGCTTTAGCTCCTGTTCCAGTTCAGCCCCGAGTTATAGTTTGAGTCAGCAGGAGGCTCGGATGCTCCCGATGTTGTGACAGGTATGATTTACATTTCTGATCAGCCCTGTCGTGTTTTGTTTGACTCTGGAGCAGACATTCTTTTCTGTCCGAGCACTGTTTGAGGCTTTACGTTTGGATCTCTTTTCACTTCCGGTTCTTTATTCTGTGATTTTACCGGCTGGGAAATCCTTTGATTGCTCGACGTTTTGTTTGTGTGAAATCGAGATTTCTGGCAAGAAGTGTAAGTCTAGTTTGATTCGTTGCCGATTTCGTCGTATGATGTGATTCTGGGCATTGGATTGCTGAGTCATATGAAGCCCAGATAGACTGACTGAAGAAACAAGTGAGTTCGCTTATGGCTGGAGAGAGAGTTGTTTTTCAGGGATTACGAGGTGTTTGCTCTCCAGTCTGTTTCTTGTGTTGAGGTAAGCAGGATGTGGAAGAAGGATGTCCGGTATTTTTAGCTTCGGTGCGGGATCTGAACCTAGAGGTTGGTTCTGTTTCTGAGATTCCCTGTGGTACGGGAGTTTGCGTTTTTTTTTCCTGAGGAGTTGGTTGGTTTACCTCCGGATAGAGATGTGGAGTTCTCTATCGATGTTTTTCCGGTACCGCTCCGATATGAAAGCTCCGTACAGGATGGCACAAAAGAACTTTCTGAGTTAAAGTTCAGCTTCAGGAGTTGGTTGACAGAGGTTTTGTACGTCCTATGTTTACGCGCCTGGGAGCACCTGTATTATTTGTGAAGAAGAAGGACGACACTCCGTATGTTATTGATTACAGAGATTTGAACAAGGTCACGATCAAGAACAAGACCCTTTGCCTCGGATTGACGACCTGTTTGATCAACTTTTCCGGATCTTCGGTTGGCGAGAGATTGAATTTGCTCCGATACATCAGTGAAGGAAACTGATGTGGTGAAGCTGCTTTCAGTACTCGGTACGGGCACTACGAGTTTTTGGTTATGCCTTTTGGGTAACCAATGCGCCTGCGATTTTTTGGATCCTGATGAACCGAGTATTCAGGGAGTATTTGGATCAGTTTGTGATCGTCTTCATTGACATATTCTGGTATATTCTGCATCTGGAGATCTGCCAGACATTGGGATTGTTTGTGAGACTTTGAGGAGGCATCGGCTGTATGCCAAGTTCTCCAAGTGGGAGTTCCTGGTTGAAGAGCATTTCTTTTCTGGGGCATGGTATTAGCGGAGAAGGCATTATCTGTAAGACCCCAGAAGATTCAGGCTGTTGCTGATTGGCCAAGGCCGACTACGTATTTGAGGTACGTAGTTTCTTGGGTATGCCGGAATATTACAGAAAATTTGTGAAGGGTTTTTCACAGATTTCGACGTCTCTGACGAGACTGACATCAGAAGTCAGTTCCTTTTTGGACACCGGAGTGTGAACGAGTTTTCAGAGATTGAAGGATTGTCTGACTTCAGCTCCGATACTAGCACTTCCGCAGGTACTGAAGGTTTTCAGGTGTTCAGTGATGCATCACTGAAAGGACTGGAGTGTCTGATGCCGCATGGTCAGTAATTGCTATGCTTCGAGACAGTTAAAGCCACAATGAGAAGAATTACCCACACATGATATTGGAGTTAGCTGCAGTATTTTTGCTTTTGAAGATTTGGCGTCATTAACTTGTATGGCGCAGGGGTGAGATCTTTACTGATCATAAGAGCCTGAAGTATATTCTTTATCAGAAGGATCTAAATCTGAGACAGAGGAGGTGGCTCTAGTTGATCAAGGACTACGATTTGACTATTCAGTATCACCAGTGAAGGCGAACGTGGTAGCATGATGCTTTGAGCAGAAAGTCTTTTGGATTATCAGGTATCCAGCTTACCTGTGATGACTTTCGGTTCGTGATTTGGAAGATTGCAGTTGGAGGTGTATTCCCCCAGTGATTTGGAGTTGGCTCGAAATATTCAGTCTCTTTGAGGCACGGATTCAAGAAGCCAGGAATCAGATCGGACTATTCGAAGTTGAATTGCACAGATTGGATCTGGTTAAGACTCCTGAACTTTGAATTTCTGATTCTGGTGCTATTTTCTGTAAGAATAGGTTGTGGGACCGGTGTTTGGAAATTCTTGAGGCAGGAGATTCTGTGTGAATCTCATCATTCAGGCTACACTGTACATCCGGCAGTGGTAAGATGATGCTGACATGAAGCTTTGTTTTGGTGGCCTGGGATGAAGAAATGATGTAGCATAGTTTGTTTCGAGTGCGAAGCCTGTCAGTTGGTGAAGGCAGAGCATCAGCGACCAGGTGGACTGTTGCAGTCGTTGCCAATCCCTGAGAGGAAAAAGGGAGGAGGTATAACAATGGACTTTGCGATGGTTTTCCCTCGATCACGACAAGGACATGATGCCCATTGGGTGGTTGTAGATCGATTGACCAAGTCAGCCCATTTTCTTCCGATTAGACAGACGGATTCAGTTGATCGCTGGCACAGATTTATGTGAAGGAGATAGTCAGATTGCCGGTGGCCTCGTGTGATCGTATCTGATCGAGATGGACGTTTTACTTCAGACTTTGGAAGGCATTCAGCAAGGCTTGGGTACGAACTGCATTTCAGTACAGCCTTTCATCCTCAGACCCGACGACAGTCTGAGAGGACTATTCAGGTACGGGAAGATCTGTTAGGCTTTGGTACTGGACTTTAGCGGAAGCTGGAAGATCATATTCCGTTGATTGATGTTTGCTTATAAACAACAGTTTCAGTCTAGTATCGGTATGGCACCGTACGAGGCTTTTTATGGCAGGAAGTGCCGTACTCCTTGACTCTGACGGAGGTCGAGATAGACAGGCATTGGGGGCCACTTTGCGTGATGAAACTGCTCAGAAGATCATTTTGATAGAGAAAGATTGAAAGCTGCTCAAGATCGACAGCAGAAGTATTACAATCAGTAAGCACAGATTTGTTGAGTTTTCAGGTTGGTGACTTTGTGTATGTCAAAGTCAGTCCGATGAAGGGTGGAGCAGATTTGGTCCAGTGAGTAAGCTTATTCCGAGAGTATGTTGGACCTTGTGAAGTTTTGGAAAGAATTGGAAAAGCTGCTTACAGTTATTACTTTCTGAATCTATGCCTGATGTGCATAATGTGTTTCACGTACCATCTGAGGAAGTGGGTATCCACTCTGGGAAGAAGGTGTCTCTGTGATGAAGTTGAGATTCAGGAGAATCTGGTGTACAAGGAAAGCCAGAGTTTATTTTGGCATCGACATCAGAAAACTAAGAAGTAAACAAATTCCTATGGTTTAAAGTCCGTGGAAGCACCGTACTGCACGGGAAGCCACTTGGGAGAAGGAGTCTGACATGAGACGGTTGTACCACTTGTTTTGATTGAGTTTAGACGGATAATGTCGAGGACGACATTTTTTTAAAGTTGGGAGATTGTAATATCAGTTTTTTGCTTCAGGTTCGTCTGGAGAAAGTTGGATCGTCCGGGACGACGGTACAGGTGTGTAGAAAAATCATGTTTGGGCTGATGGTTCGTCTGGACGAAATCCGGGATCGTCTGGACGAAAATAAGTCAGTGAAAACCCTATCGCCAGGGACGATATTTATATTTCGTCTGGAACGTATTCCTCCTTCATGAATCGTCTGGTACGAAGCTCGATCGTCATGACGATCAGTCTGGATAAAAATAGAAATGAGATATTTTGAAGAGAGAGAAAAAGCTGAGGAGAGAGAAAAACGAAGAAAAAGTGGAAAAGCGGATTTTCGGCGACGCCGAGCTGTTTTCGTCCGAGAGACTGTTTGAGGAAATTGCTGTGCACGAGGTAAGGCACAATCCGACTTCTAAATTTTCAGAACCGTCGGTTTGGGCGGTTATCTTCTGTCCGGATTTTGTTTTCGTTAGCGATTTTCATCCGTATCTTTTGAACGTTCAGTTTTTACCGGCGAAACTTTTGTATACGTTGCCGTACGGGTGTGCACGTTTTGACTAATTTTGAAGATTTTTGTCCGGATATTTTTTGATTCGACTGTGTTTTTAGTCGACTGGATTTTTCTGGAACTTGGAAATCTCTGTGCGGTAGAATAAATGTTCTGAAACTGTTGATATCTATATTCTGTCGAATTTGGTGAATTTTGATTTCAGAAAAATTGTGTAAATTCTGTACACTGCCGTTGTGCTGCCCGCTTTTTGAGTAATCCGATTTGTCCGGATTTTCTCTGAATTGATATGCTATCGTATATGCTATGGAAAGGGAGTTATAAGGGGCCTGGATCCTATGAGATTCAGTTAGTGAAACGGAAATCTGAAATGAGCTCAATCTGAAATTTTGATATTGTTTCTGTTCCGGATCCGAGAAAAATCTGTATTAGTGCTATAAAGCACTATTTATATATTCTGGTGCTGGAAGCACATCTGATCGTTCTGGTGCTATAACACATTTGTTCTGGTGCCGGGGGCACACTTAGCTATTTAATTACTACAGCTATTATTCTGGTGCCGGGCACACTTAGCTATTAATAAAATATCTGATATCTGAATATGCTGAGTTTTTCTGTTCTGATATGATCTGTATCGAATCTGATTCTGTTGATCTGATATATCTGATCTGTTCTTGTTTCGATATGATACGACTTCTGTTTCCGTACAGTTCTGTTGATTTGTATTAGTTCGATTCCGTTCGATTCTGTACGGATTTGTCTGCTGTATGGTTTTGAGTTTCTGAGAATTTGATTGGAGGTTTTGTTGCTTTGCTGAGCTGTTGATCGCACCCTTGCTTCCTGGTGGTTTTTCAGGTTCTGGGAAGGGCAAGGAAGTCCAGATTAGATTTCAGAGCGATCAGATTAGGTACTTTGTGACTTTTGATTCATGTAACAGTCATGGCTTTCTGTCTGTCTTCTTTCTGTTGAAGGCCATGTACTGTTCTGTAGATGATTATTTTGAGGAAATGAATTCAGATAGATTGTTTTGTTCCGCTGCAATTGAGTTTTTAGTAGCTCATGTTTGTTTTGTGTCTGTTTGAATTAATTCTTGGAAGATTCAGTTCCGAACCAATTCCAAAGCTAGATCCTGGTTAGCTATTCTCCGCTCGCGAATCCGCGCGGGCGGGATCCGTCTCGTCTCGGGTGTGTCGTGACAAGTAGCGGCAAACATCCCTGCCCATGCTAGCGTTCTGGTAAGCTTTTTCATCTCCCACTTCATTTCGCCCAGTAGTCTCGGGCTAATTTTGACGGAGCGGAAGACGTGAGTGGTAGGAGTGTATTTTAGAAAGTAAAAAGACGTTTTAAGTGGTAGGTGTGTAAATAGTCAAGTTAGGTGTTAGATGAGTAAATAAGAAACTTTTAAGTGTTATTGTATGTAAAAATCCTTTTTTTTTCTTAAATGGAACGCTCACCCTAATAATTAAAGTTGGGCCGGGCTTATAGTCATTATGTCACATAAAAACATGAAAAAGAATATTAAAAATTCACATAACTTTCATTTAGTTGATCAAGACACGTGATAATTTCCCCTTCGTCCCGTGAGGCTATTATAAGAACTCCATCCGTCCTTTTCTCCTTCCCCGTTTCCATTGTCTTTAAAAGCCCTAAAAAGCTCGAGATGAACACGCAGAGTCTTATTCTCTTTCTCTTTGACTCTCTCCTGCCTATTCACTTCCGTACTTCTCTTCTCAATGTCAACTTCAACCAGCGAGCCTTCAAATTGTCTTCCAGCGCCTTGACATGGAGGTCGGAATTCCAAGCTGGGGCTGTTTTCGAACGAATAACTCCGCGGGCAGGCGGAGTACTGGATGTGGTGTCAGATATCGCTGCCTTTGCTGTTCAATTTGTCGATTTTTGTTCTATATTTTAAAAATTTATTTATAATTAAGTCGTCACTCGATACTAAGTTTTTTTTTTTTTTTTTAATTTTGTCTAGGATTTTGAAGGATTTCATAAATTGGAAAATTATACGATTGTTTCTCCTTTAGAACTAATTGAAGAGCTAGCATGGACAGCGATAATTATAAAGATTTTTTTTTTGGTAAAAATGGGGTAAGAGTTATTCAAGCTGTTGTTTACCGTGAGCTGATTTTAACCGAGATGCAACTTCTCAATTAAAAGTTTATTTTAAAAAACTTTAAAAAACACTTTCACAAAATTAAAATCTATTTGAAGTTTTATAAAATCTAGAAAATTTTAAATTATTTCATATATTCTGCGTTCATTCAAATTGAGTAAACGATCAAATGAGTCTTCGGATTAAATAAATGAATGGAATTAAATCAAGTAACAATTAATAAATAGCAAATAATAAAATAAATTTCTTTGATTTTTGCTCTCAGTCAAAAAGCTTTCTTTTCTTTCAGTTCCTTGTTATTTTTTTTCCTTTTTGTTGTTTTTACTTATTGTTAATGTGCTTGTATTAAAAAATGCAACTCTCCTCCCCACGCTGACATCGACACCCATTTTGTCTGCTAGGAGAAATGTTTCGTTCTCATGTGGTTTTGATTTGATCTATATTTCTTTGGTTTTTAGAGTTTATTTTTCATTTTTGAAAATATAAGTGATAAATATTAAGTTATGTGGAGCAGATTTTATTAAAGAAATAATTTATTTTCTTCCTACTATTGTGCCACAAATTCTCTCACGTCTTTCAATCTCAAAGTTTTGTTCTTGGCGTTGATTAAATGATTTATGCTTATAATGAGCATATTTTCTGACAGGAATGTTTGTCGGTGGAGAGATTTTATTCCTGGCTTATAAGACACTGGGAGTGGTGTTTGGTGGACTAGTAACACCCCTCTCTATGTTTATCCTTCCATGAACTTGAATTCCCCCACAGAGGAAGATTATTTGGAATTTACAGTATCATGTTCTGGACTCTAACTCAGTTGGGTGTTCAAGTATGTCTTTATCGCTCTTAACGCTGATGATAATGGTGAAGGTAACTTGCATCTATCTTTTAGAGCTGAAACACGAAGCCCTTCCTTATTTTCGAATCTATACTTTGCGTTGATATTTATTGATTATTCATATGGCTTATTTATGAAGAATATTATAGAATTATGCATTGAAAGAAGTCTGTCATGTGTATGTCATTGTACTTAATAATCAAATAGTGGGGACAGTTTTGACTGAAAAAATTTTGGAAGAAGTCGATCAAAATAATTGTTTATTGACGACGAAGTCTTTGCATCTTGTATTCACTATTATTTTTCTGCAACGGTGTGAGACATAAAATCAATATCAGAGAAGGACAAATTTTTACGATTGATTGATTAATTTTATAGCTTAGGATACTGCCGGGGAATTTTTTTCCTATTGTTTTATGCCAGTCGTTAATCTGGCTTGCTGAGCGGCTGTTGTTCTTACTGGGTTGGCCATGCGGGCGTTTAGGAGAGCGGGTTAGCGTATCGTCATATTATTAAATCTTGTAATTAAATTCATGAAATTACTTTAACTTCATAATACAATTGATACACTATTAAACTTTAATTAAAATAAATAAAATCGTTGGCGGAGAAAAACTATATCCAAATAATGTAGACGGTAGTTTAAAATATGGAGTTCTTAGTTGTGTAAAGCATTACAGACAAAAAATCAAAGCCCAATTTTGGACATAATAACAAAACAACTTACAAAGGATGAACTCTATCGTTTCTTCAATGTCTACGGCGAATCATCTGGTGCTAGGGTTGGTGATTCTGACGACTAACTGGCTTATGACGAAGTTCATTAGTCTTCAAAAGATGCGGTATGTGATCAACACTAGTGGACACTAAGATGCAAATGGGGATATATGCAGGAGAGAACAACTGAGTAAGCGTTGGAGTACACTGTTGTGATGAATTACTAGCTCAGATGGACCCCCAAAAATCTTAGAGTTGGCCAATTGCTTGTACTGGTCTGCATACCCAAATCTTCTATTGGAAGATTTCTAAATTGATGCGATAGCCAGATCCGCAAAGTGAAGATGTCCCGCGCAGAAGTCTGAGGGTTGCCATAATGTAGTTGAACTTTCTAAAACCGGTGGCCATGGAAACAGGTTGTTCAGGGATAATTGTAATGTATAGTTGGCTCTGCAATGCATATGAGCTCTTATATTTGTTTATAGCTTCTTACAATGTCAGAATTGGGATGTTGCTCCAAAAAAAGTAAAATACCTCTCAGTTTCCAAGAAATGCTCCCGTGTAATATAGAATTAATAATTTCTATAATATGTAATATTAGATAAACTTAATTAATGAGTAGAGGTTGGTGGTTTACTGTAAGTCATTATACTGGAGCCCTTTCATAGTACTTCTAGTTTGATGCCCACCAAGATCTAACTGTGGAAAATTATTCTGAGTCGATCCTTTAAGTCTATCTTCTACCAGAGCTATCTATATACATCAATACTATTAAACAGTCTACAAAATATTCTAAATATTTAAAACATCAGTAAACATTTAATTCATTCCCAAAAGTTCATTTACAATACTCAGGATCTATACATTAATCACATGTAATCCATCCTGTCATGAGTACAAAAAGAATCACTATAACAAAGAACAAAAACGAAGATTCTGATCAACCTCAAACTCCTGCTCCCTTGCCCTGACCTGAAAATATTAACCACATATAATGAGCTTCAAAAGCTCAGCAAGTCACCAAAAACCACAACTGAAATCAAAGCACGGTACTGAAATAATATGCATGTCAATCAGTCAAATCATAACAGTCACTTACACATGACATTGAAACTATCAGATACAAAATCAGTAATCAATGCAATAATCGATAAAATCCACAGTCATCGGTAGAAGAATCGATAATCAGTAGAAAAATCCATAACGCTCAATACAATATACATAGTCAATTCCATCGGATCTGAAAACATCGGTCAAATCCATAGAGAAAAGCATCGTATCAGTAATATCGTCAAATCAATAACAATCAATAGAATCAATCAAATCATTTGAATAATAAATCACTCTGGTCAATACTGATCAATAATACAATAAAAAATATTCTATATCACATGTTAATGTATCACAGGTAGCAAATCAATATTCGGTGTATCAATGATCAATGATATCAATAATCTATAATATCGATGAATCAATAGTATCAAGTGTCCTTGTATCAATGAATCATGCAATATAATATCATATCGGTGACAGTACAGTATGCATATCAATGAAACGTACAGTAACTGTAAACCCTGTAATTCCGTTGGAAAAACCATTCAAATCAATAAATCTTTAATAAATCCCCCGATATAAATAAATGTGTAGCGTAATCAATCAGTAATAATAGATCAATTCAATATCAGTAAATCCTAAGGTAATCATAAGAACAATACTTTAAAGATGCAATTCAACACAATAGTCTTACTCAACAAGTACAATCACTGGCTATTAAGGCATTTTTCAAGGTAATATCGAGTATCGTTGTATCCTTGGTCAATAGAGTCGTCACTCTTGCCCGTGGCGGCCGCCTGTCGGCATACTCCTTATGACTCCCAATAGTTAATCGATGATCAATAGAGGATAACATCAAACCCTTTTATAAGAAAGCCTATCGGCCCACCATCCTGTACAGGTCAAATCAATCTCCAATTAACGGTTCAACCATCTTACATACCTTTCAGTAATAAACAGTAATTTCAATCATATATCCACATTCAAATACATCTCATAAATACATTGCACCAATAAACCACAATTTAACTCAATTGAAGAAATCCCTTAAATATCGTATAGTAAGACAGAAGGTCGGTGTAAAGGCACAGTTCCCAGAAATTACCAAATACTAGAAATCGTGTAAAACAATGTTGCAAAACTTTACTTGTACTGAATCAATATTTTTCAACATCCAGATAATTTCATATATCGATAAAACACATCAGAAGTTTAAATACCTGGTGAAAACTTCCAGAAATACTCAAATTATGCAAAAACATCATTTCAATAATTAACCAAAAGTTACGCGGTAAAGGTTCGTCAATACAAAGATATGCACATTTTTCGGTAACGGAAACACAAACAGAGCAGAGAAATATCAAAATTCGAAATATTCGAAACATAAAATAGGATTCGGATTCCTTACTGGCGAGACGAACAAATCTTTCAACAGCGGCGTCGGACAAAAAGTGCACTGCGAGCTCCAAAACAAGTCTTTTTCCTCTCATTTTTCCTTCTCTTCTCTCTCTCCGCTTTTCTCTTTTTTCAAATATCTCAAAACCGATCCTTATCAAACAGGATCGTCCGGACTAAATCCCATTCGTCCTCGGATGATTGCCCTCTGACGAATTTCGTTCAGACGAATGTGTATTCGTCCTGGACGACTTGCTCTTTGGACAAATTATCGTCAATGACGAACCAAATTTCGTTCTATGGGACGAACCTCACGTCCACAATTTCTGTACTGATCTTCCCGGACGATTTCAATTTTGTCCCGACGATCTTGGTAAGGAAACGTGGCTTCACACTAGTGCCTAGTAGGGTGCCTCATATATATATAAGCCCATGAAGCATACCAATACATGTTGCGGTTCAACGCGATCCCCTACATCATCACCACTTTGGCCATGCATCACTAATTCCTTTCTATACTTCCCACATAGTGACTATAGTTGATGATAGAGCAACCAATCCGCATATGCTTTTCCCGCCCATCCACCTTGACAAAAGTAGGTTCCATTAGCAATACATTCATTCTAGGAAAGTATCCGATTGGCGAATCACCCTGTCATGAAGGTGTCATTCTACTCTTTTCTAACAGATCAATGGTGTCCGACCATCCAAATGTGCATACCCTCCAGGCATATGCGTGCTAAAGAAGTACAAATGGCCTATGTTACGGCTCTTATAATGACTTGCAATAGTAATTGTTAGGATATCCTCTACAAATGAGTAAAATGAATAATTATTATAGTCATACCTGACTTTGGTTGACATCAAGTTCGTATGTATACATGTCTACATTACTTACTGGTCTTTCCCTAGGCCATTCCATATTCCCTCTATTCGAAGATCATATTTTGTTAATATTCATTGCAATTAAACAATAAATTAAAATTTAAATGGTTAAGGTTTGGAGGTTAAAATTTTCAAACCTCACCCTGACGTGGCCCCCTCTAGTGTTTCTGGATGGAACGTGTAGCTTAGGATGACCCACATGAATATGCTCACATGCCCAAGTTGTAATAAATGGATGCACTAGCCATTTTTGTATGCCTCTAATAACTCCATGTACAGTGGGCCAGCGTTGCGCTTCCTAACGAGTAAGTATTGACATTTCACATGTCCTGGAGGTGTATCCTGATCCTAAAGTATAAGGCAGTAAAAGAAGCCAATGATGAAGAGGATGTAGAGCGTACGTGATGCCAAAAGAGTACATCATCCATTATGTCTAACTCCATTTCTGTGTAACTTCACGAAGAAATGCCACGCAAGCCACTCATCTACGGCATGCAATTTTGCGAACGAGCTTGACCCATCCTAAAGGTTCATAAACTTCATGATCAGTTGGGTCATGGTACAATGCATTTGTTTCTAGATGTCCCCAACAGCTCTTCACACAGTCCAACCAACAACTCCCATCGTTTTCCCATTCCAACTTGTGATGGACCAACAAAGCCAAGCACACCATCAACTTGCAATCCATCAGCATTGTAACATCTGTAGTGTGATTGTCATCTCACCGATGGCCAAAATGGAATGTGTTTGTTGTGTGCACCAATGGTCTGGTGAATGTACAACAACTGCGAAACACTATTGTGAACCTGCCCTCTAATAGCTACCTTAACCTTGATAAGTGATGGGCTATTGTGCACCATGAGCAGTGAGAATAGGGAACCAAAATAATTCCAATGCAAAAAGTTTAGATATATCAAACAATAATCCTCGCCCCATCATGCAAAACAAAATATAACATTTTATTTTCCTAACATACCTGATCTAGATTGCTGCCCTAATGTCGACCCTAGAGTGAGGCAATGCTGGGGTGTATAAATGGAACAATAATTACATCCTCCGACCGGACGTAAGGAACGTTCCGGTCGGAGGCCAAATCACGCCAAAAAAACGAGCAATAACAACAATAAACCGAGCAATATCAAACAATAATGAGGAATACCATCCGAGAAGACCCATAACCGATTATACCGAGCTATACCGAGCAATAACGAGTTATACAAAAGTTGTACCGAGTTTTTCCTAAAAAAACCGGTACAACTCGGTATTGCTCGAATATAGCTTAAACTCTGTATGATCTTCACAGAGCGGTATTCCTCCGTATTACACATATAATACCTATAATATACCGAGCAATACCGAGTTTTTGGCGGGATTTTACCTCCGACCGGACGTTCCTCTACGCCTTACACCGGACCTATAAAAGTTAGTAAAATGAGGGCTGGTCCATATACAACCTCATCCAAAACCGCTCCCCCCTCGCTCTCACGGTGCTTGCGAATGTGATGTTCGTCCTCAGCCATAATCTTGAAGATTTAAAAAAGAATAATGAGTCGTCCATCAAATTAGTAAATGTTTTTATGGAAGGACATGAACAAATGCTTAAAATGTAAAATAGCAATGTTAAAGTTTATACAAATTCTCAAGTAGTAATTGTATATCAAACACGTATCAATAAAAAGATTTACTATATAATATACTTAAAAAAATAACCGTTAAATTTCATATATAAATATACAGTGCAAAGTATTTTTCATGTAGTAGTATATATATATAAAAAGAACATCTATGTGGCTCAGGTAATAATAGTATGCTTAAAAATTTGCAAGAGGTATATTAACAATTACATGTATAGATTTGCACTACTCCTCCTTTGGCAAGTTTGCGTATACGTGAGGGAGTTGAGTTTGTGTTGGAAAAACAACCAAAGTAGAAGTGAAACGCATACAGCAATTTTGCCAATCAATCAGGTTCAAAAACTCCTGCATTTACCTCCACGTAACAACTTTCATTTTTTCTTATATAAACCAAACGAAAGCTTCCTCAGCTGATCTCAGAACACAAAACGGTGTACAAAGGAAACGGTCGATGTATACCTTACTCCTCACACCGACGGACCTCGTAAAAACACATATGTAAAAAGTGAGCATTAATAAGGTGATGATACTTATTCATAAACTTTTCTCCTACATACTTCCATCCTTAGAATTATAGGAAAATTTCAGTCCTATTTTCCTCTATTTTCAATTTCATCCATGAAATACCAAAGTATATACAATCATACATTTCTATCCACACATGCCGCAATATCTTAAAACTATTTAGCCTGGCTTATTGCTCAAGCAGAACTATCAGCAACCCTTGCGACACATTCATGATTCATGCGCTACAAATATCGATAAAAATCCTTAGTTCGGATGCCGCGAGACTCCTCATTGGCGGCAAAATATTTGTGAGACTGAACTGAAATAATAATAACATAAATCTTAACAATATAGAGAAATAATTAATAACAACAGAACAATTCTAATATATATATTGGGTGAGTTTAATCAACATAATAGTGCTCTTACCACAAGTTACAAGTTTTGAAATTTCCATAACAACACAAATTCCTATAATTCAGGCGCTACAAAAACAAGATTGAATGCGAATATGAATCGTTAATGTGTCATCCGCCTTGACGTTGACTGCATTTTGTAACGTTGAGCCCAACATTATTGTTCACACTTTAGGTTTTTTAAAATTTGGAAACTTAAAACAGTTGATACAGTTAAGTGGACAAGTGCTTTTGTTGTACCACATCCTTGTATACCGCTGCCATCCTCGTACCACTCGCTTGTACGCTCATCCATTGTATTTTTTAAGCGATTAGTGCGAGTCTTCCTGAACGTCTCATGTAAGTAGGAGGCATGATTGGGTCAAACCCAAACTTGGGACGTGTGCTGAATTCACCCAGGTAGGTGTGTCTGTAGTGTGGAATAGTGTAGTATTGTGTGACGTATTCATAGTGATTTTGTCGTCATTGCTGAAAAAGAACTTATGACATGCGGGCATGGGAAGTGATATATTGAAGCGTGTCCACAACTACAAATACAAACACCATTCTCCTAAACTCAATCTCATTTGACTGTTCGTCATGTCGACTAATTGAATTCATGTAAATTTGATCTTGATTGGTTCCACCAGCCTTCTAGCTTCTTGTTCAAACTTTGCAAACTAGCTTCAACCTTTCCTACGAAGACACTGTTTGAATCAAGTGGTTCAAATCCAACGGCCGTAGCGTCTCATGAATATCCCAACAACGTTATCATATATAGCTAATATAAGCGTTTGTGGTCATTGTTCCAAAACGAAACCCACTATCATTGTCAAGTCCACCGTGTAAAGTCATGATCGAGTAGCCATGATAGGCTTCAACTTTCATTTTTTAATATCCTCATGGTGGCGATGAAATATCAACAAGTCATCATATTGCTGGCAAAATACATCTTCTAGAGTAGAAATTCAACATCCGGAAGCCCCATAGACCTTACTACCTTCTGAAGTTTCGCGTAGATGTCTTAAACATGCATAGTGAGTTGCCATGGGGGAATATATCCCTACACCTGTGAATAATAACAGCATGCCTATTTGATATAATTCATAATTTTTCTCTGAGGCTAATAATTGGGAGTAGATCATATAACATTGGAAAAACAGTTCCAAGACACAGTAGACTCTGACTAACTATAACAAAAGCCAGAGGAAAAAAAAACCAGTCCAAGGGTAGTAGCCTGACTTAACTATAGCAAAAGTCGAGAGAAATAATCATTATTCGCTACGATCCCAACATCAATGAGCAAGTACCACGATACTTTCCAAGTAAGAAGGTACCATCAGGTTAAGGATAGGTCGGCAGAAAGCCAACACTAGAGATGCAAGGACCAGACGCCCAAAAAAAGCCTTTCAAAAGTGTTTGTCTGTGCAGTATAATCTAAACACCATTCTTGGAATGAAGAGACAATTGCTTCCATCATAGATTAATAGTACGTATGACTCTTCCCAAACTACCAAAAATTGATTTAATAGCTATTCTTTGGCACCCAAGCCTTCGTTGTAGGACACTCTAATATTAAAAACTTCGACTCAATCCCACCAATTATTTCACGAGGCTTTATATCTATCTGCTACACACAACAAGTTGAATAAAATCTTATTAATCTTGAATTAACATGTCTATTATCCTACAAAGAGAAGGGATGGTGCAAGTGTGATCATACCTAGCATATGATACATTCCATATGCCACCTAAGCGCTTGTAGGAACAAGCATGCATACGCCCATTGCATGACCTATTCATAGATTCTGATGATGCACACACATATTGATATATTAACTATTATTTGACAAAATGACTTCAAACTCTAACATTGTCATGATTGACCAACTACAAAGGGCAAATTGCAACTCTCTTTTTAATAGCAAAACACGTACCCTCAATATTTTCCTCAAGAATATACGTTCATGTGTAACAATATCACACATTTATAACACCATCAAAGTTAAGACGTTGTTGTCATTCCTTCCTACATTCTGCATGCCTTGTAAAGTCATTTGCTAACTATTATATCTATAGTGTCACTATAGGGGTGTCAATATGGATACGACCCGAAAACCCAGACCTGAACCCGACCCCCCGAAAATTTTGGATTGGGTTGACCCTTGACTCAAAAATGACCCGTTTGACCCACAACATCCGAGATTGACCCTTTTTTGACCCAACAAATGGAGTTTGACCCATTTTTTGACCTGAAAACTACATTTTTTTTGTCCTACTCGGTCATTCGGGTCAGGTCAGGTTGAGCCGGACTGAAGCGGTAGAGTTTCGGGTACGAAAAACTGACCCGTTTGTAGAAACGGCGGGTCAGTTACAGGTCGAACCGAACCTGACCCATGAGCCGAAATTGACAACCCTAGTGTGTCACTAGTTGCCCACAAGAATATTGTAATAAGTTTGTACCTCATAAAACTCTCTTTCGTTTCTTCACTAAATTTGACGACCCATCAGTGACTCACTGCTCATACTTTCGTACCCTTCATTGACTCAATAAGATTCTCTAACAAATTCTTCTGCTCGGGGCTCATTACTGGGTGAATACCGCGATGAGGGCCCAGCAGCACCATAACAAACATGCCCACTGAAGACCTAATATTAGTGCAGTCATAATAAAACTAAAAACATTCTAAGCCACTATGATCAAATTTATAAATTAGTAATAATAGGCTAAAAGTCAAACTTATAGGGTACTAGAGATCATCTATAGACACTGTGGACTATAGATATGCATTTCATCACTAACTAAATGAAGTAAACAGTTCCTCTGGAATGGTTGTCAGTAAACCATCTTCGCAGGGCATTTGCCGGAACTTTCAATTTCAACATAAATTACACACAAGTTGTGTATAGCATAGCTAGTAAAAAGAGCATAATCATTTATCAATAAGAGGTGATGCAATAACGCCATTGACTAAAGGGAGGTGACTACAAGTTACTTTAAAAATGATGCTCCATGCAAGGACCATCAAGACTCCAATTTTCAAATGCTCAAATGAGTGTTAATTGAAACATTAAGAGGATATTATGCCCTCCGAATATGCGAGTTAAAATTGATCAATAATAACCAACTGACCCCCATACACTAACATCAACATAGCACTGATTGAGCCCATCCGCCAATGCTAGCAAATGAAGTTTTGTCATTATAACTAATATACATAATATATTTTTACAAAATGCAGTCTCTTAATTCTGATCATGAAAACTCATTCAATCGGTCTTATAATATTTCTAGTTACAGATAATTTACTAACTAATTTCAAACTTTTATACTGGGCTACATTCTTAGTTACAAAAAAAACACTCAGATTATACAAATCATACATAACTAAACAGGATAACATTTTTACTACATAATATTTCTTACATTATTATTCAATCATTCTTTACAAATCCTCCGTAAATACAAGACACAACACATGCAACGTCTTTACAAGCAAAAAAAAAAAAATCATCCGACATTATACATAACTACCCAATGATCTTTAAAAGTTACATGGTGAGAATTGAAAAAATTAGTATTGAATGTTTGTTTAGTCGGTAGAACCATAGTCAGGGGGCGAGAGAGGTCGAAAGATCGTAGTCTGGTGATGGAGGTTGGAAGGACCGTTGTCGATAGGAGACATGGGTCAGAAAGACCATTGTCTAGCAATGTAGGTCGGAAGGACCGTAATATGCGATAAAGGCCGGAAGGACTAATTGCCTGATATATTTTTCCTAAACTTGTGAACATGCGACCAATATATATATATCTTTCCTAGTTCTTGCTGACCATCATAGTAGTAAGTATTTCTCAGAGATTTTCATAATATTTAGCTACCTCAAAACTCTCATGTAGTTGAATATAGTAAATCCATCATTTCAAACATCCCACATGTACATTAATTGCTATCCTCTTTTGCATTAAAATGAATAATGTAACCTAAGGGATCGACTAGCCATTATTCTCTGTGCTCTTGACAAAAAATATTGATGAGTCACTTGAGGCATAGTCTATACTTATTCCACCGACATCATATATGAATAAAACTTTCTTGAGAAAAAATCGAGCAGTTTACTTTAGTATTGGGCTGCTTTTTATTTTAGGCACTTTTGTGAACTAATTGTATTTATAATATTCATCCTATTCATTCTGGTTTCATGTGCTTATCACCATCTATAGGCCCAAAAAAATTTGTTATAGAACTTGTGGGCTTTAAAATACCATGATATATTATTAGTAGACTCATACGCTATGTGAATAAAATGATCATGCTAAAATAATTCTTATTGAATACAAGTTGACTACTTATTCCTTATCCTATAAAGCTTCTCCGACCAACAATTGCTATGGAGGCTCTTTTATATAATAATTTCAGCTCATATATTTTAAAACTCTTCTTTAAAGTCACTTTTGCTCAAACACTTATATAAAACTCCTCTGACTTTGGTTTTGCTATTAAAGTACCAAATTTTTTATGGAACCTTTTTAGAGATGTTCCATTAGCATAGTCTATAATGTGTGTGATGTAATATAACTTTTCTTGATCCTAGCTATTGCTTGGTTCTAATCACTATATAATATTATTAGATAGTTATCAACCATTATTTGTATAAACATTCTAAACAACTATATAAATGATTCAATTATTTTCTCTCATAAAAAATTATCCTAATAATTAACTTCGGCAAATGATGCATAGACTAAATTATATTTATTAGTCTTAGCTAGTATAAAAAACTATAACATCTTCAAAGTAGTAATAATCTATCATATCCATTCCATCAACAAAAAAATCAATAATCTATCAAATTCATCAATTTTGATGTCCTAAACAAACAGATTGTCCTCAATTTATTTATGTTTAAATAATTAAATAAAAGAATTAATATCCCCATATTCAATTTTTGCTCTTTTTTTTCTGAATTTACTTTTTTATCTCTCTAAGAGAATCCAACATTCTCGATACTTCCAACTTTATTAGCAAGGTAGAAAATGCAACAATGATTCTTATCCCGATTTCTGTCATTGATTTAACAACTAATACTTTCCCATCATTAATATTCCTATATGATCTAAGTAGATATTGGTCTTTTGGCCTAGCCAATTCATGATTATGACTTTCTATAAATTTTTTCACCTTCCAATTTCCATCTTGATCCACTACATCCTAATTATAACTGAACACTCCAATCCAGAATTTACTTTTTGATATTTCGAATGGGAAGTCAAATCAGAATCCTTCTTAAAACCAAATTTTGAACATACAAAGTTCTTGCATCTTATCTTTCTTGAATTTGGCCAATAATTGTGATATTCCTTGTGAATGGTAAAATCTATATTATTGGCATAAATGCAGTACAATTCATATGCCTCATTTTCACCCTTATACGCACCCTATATTAAGTGAAAAACATATCATGTGCATAATTGATACAACGGTGTGTATAAATTCATTTGTACACACCATGTGTACAAGTTGTACACATGGTGTATATAAGATTGTACACACATTGTGTACAACTTGTACACAGGGTTTGTATAATTTTTTTTTAAGGATAGAAAAAAAAACATCATAAATTATTGAGCGTCGTGTATTACTTTACATTAAGTTTTACATAGTTGTTGTACAAAAAACATGTTTCTTTGTGGCATTTAACATGTAAATAATTGAAGAAAACACCCCAAACCTTAAAAAACTATACATTTACGAGAAATATAGTAAAACTTATGAGGAGTTTAAAACTTATCGAGAAGTTCAGATCTGCACCACCTCCAACCAAATTGACTTTCGTTACATCCAGCATTGCAATCTTAGTACTATCTTGTAAGCTCTTCATAGTTGGCTATAGTCTTGTTATATTAAAGTCTTTCTGGACGTTTCCATACCATCTTTCAGACTCTGTGTCTTGTAAGCATGTATTCTCATTGCAGAATGCAATGTCCAAATCAGTATTCATCTTTGTTGCTTGTTTCTTATTTTTCTTTCTTAACAGGTATACAAAATTTTATTTTGTTAAGACCCTAAATATTAGAGAGCTCTTTTGAATTTTTTTTGGGATTTTTACATACACAACACTTCAAACTATTATATTTACTTATCTAACACCCAAAGTATACTATTTACATACCTACCACTTAAATACATCCCGTTTCATCAAAAATACCACTACGTCAGAACTCCGTCCCGAGTCTACCTTCCGCTCGGGAAATTTCACCACCTCCTCCTCCCTTGTCGGCGTCAACTATGGCCTACTCGACGATAACCTCCTCTCCCCAGACAAGGTCGCTCCTCTTCTCCGCTCCATCAACGTCGACCGCATCAAGCTCTATGGCGCCGAACCCTCCATCCTCCGCCCCTTCGATCTCAAACACCATCAAGCTCATTATCGGGCTCCCCGACCACTGCGTTCCCACAATCGACGTCAAAAAAAAAAAAAAAATTCTCCCTCTTCCTCTATGTCAAAACCCGCCGGATATCTTTCTTCGCACTTGAAGCCTTGATGACAGCAAAATCCATCGTTGAAATCTTCCTCTTATGTTCAAGAAGGATAAAACCAGAGAGCTTCAACAGCTGTTCATTTCTGATTCTATTAGGCAATGGTGGTTTAAGAAATTTATCTTAAAAGCCGCCGTCCAGTGTCAAAAGCTATGTACCGCAAAAGTAAAATTATTTGTCCTTTTTCTCCTTCCTCTGCTTCTTCTTCTCTCTGCACAAAGAAAGGATTTTATTCCATTTTATTCCTGCTAGAGTCCTTCGCCTTCTTCTCCTTCTTATTTGGTTAAAAATAAAACGTTTAATTTTGGAGGGGAAGAGAAAAAGGCATGGAGGAAAAAGGATGGAGCTCGCCATAGGCGCCACCTTCTTTGGGGCTGAATGCTCACCGGAGCGCTAGCCAACGAACGGCGGGTCATACAGATAAAGAAGGCAAATCTATAGAATCACATATCAGCTTAAACATGAATTTCATTGCTTAAAGTGGATATGGATGAAGATTTATAAGTGGATTCTTGATTTTTCATGGTATAAAATTTTGACTGAAAGAATGATTTCATTCTCACAAAAAAATTCTTAGCCGATGGCAAATATTACTGAGAAAATTTTGGTGATGAGATATTATCGCTTCTTCCCGTGCGCAAGGAGAGAAAGGGAGATAGCTGGTCGGAAATGTTTCTCGTGCGCAAAACCTTATTTTCGAGTAGAAGAGAAGGGCAGCAGTGTTATAGGCCTGATGTCGTCGTCCACACCAGTAGTGTAATATCCGTTTTTGCTTCAGGTTCGTCTGGACGAAGTTGGATCGTCCGGGACGATCGGTACAGGTTGTGTAGAAAAATCATGTTTGACTGTATGGTTCGTCTGGACGAAATCGGGATCGTCTGGACGAAAATAAGTCAGTGAACCCTTCGCCAGGGACGATATGTTATTTTTCGTCTGGACGGAATTCTTCTCTTCATGAATCGTCTGGTACGAAGCTCGATCGTCCAGGACGATCAGTCTGGATATATATAGAAATGAGATATTTTGAAGAGAGAGAAAAAGCTGAGGAGAGAGAAAAACGAAGGAAAAAGTGGAAAAGCGGATTTTCGGGCGACGCCGAGCTGTTTTCGTCCGAGGAGACTGTTGAGGAAATTGCTGTGCACGAGGTAAGGCACAATCCGACTTTCTAAATTTTCAGAACCGTCGTGTTTGGCGGTATTTTCTGTCCGGATTTTGTTTCCGTTAGCGATTTTCATCCGTATCTTTTGAACGGTTCAGTTTTTACCGCGTAACTTTTTGTATATCGTTGCCGTGCCGGGTGTGCACGTTTTGACTATATTTTGAAGATTTTTGTCCAGATATTTTGATTCGACTGTGTTTTTAGTCGACTGGATTTTTCTGTGAACTTGGAAATTCTCTGTGCGGTAGAATAAATGTTCTGAAATGTTGATATCTATATTCTGTGCGAATTTGGTGAATTTTGATTTTCAGGAAAATTGTGTAAATTCTGTACACTGCCGTTGTGCTGCCCGATTTTTGAGTAATTCCTGATTTGTCCGGATTTTCTCTGAATTGATATGCTATCTGTATATGCTATGGAAAGGGAGTTATAAGGGGCCTGGATCCTATGAGATTCAGTTAGTGAAACGGGAAATCTGAAATGAGCTCAATCTGAAATTTTGATATTTGTTCTGTTCCGGATCCGAGGAAAAATCTGTTTAGGTGCTATAAGCACTATTTATATATTCTGGTGCTGGAAGCACATCTGATCTGTTCTGGTGCTATAAGCACATTTGTTCTGGTGCCGGGGGCACACTTAGCTATTATTCTGGTGCCGGGGGCACACTTAGCTATTAATTAAATATCTGATATCTGATATATGCTGAGTTTATTCTGTTCTGATATGATCTGTACGAATCTGATTCTGTTGATCTGATATATCTGATCTGTTCTGTTTCTGATTTGATACGACTTCTGTTTCCGTACAGTTCTGTTGATTTGATATTTGTTCGATTCCGTTCTGATTTCTGTACGGATTTGTCTGCTGTATTGGTTTTGAGTTTCTGAGGATTTTGATTGGAGGTTTGTTGCTTTGCTGAGCTGTTGAGCTCACCCTTGCTTTCTGGTGGTTTTCAGGTTCTGGGAAGGGCAAGGAAGTCCAGGATTAGATTTCAGAGTCTGATCAGATTAGGTACTTTTGTACTTTTGATTCATGTACAGTCATGGCTTTTCTGTTCTGTCTTTCTTTCTGTTGAAGGCCATGTACTGTTCTGTAGATGATTATTTTGAGGAAATGAATTCAGATAGATGTTTTGTTCCGCTGCATTTGATGTTTTTAGTAGCTCTGTGTTTGTTTGTCTGTTTGAATTAATTCTTTGGAAGATTCAGTTCCGAACCAAATTCCAAAGCTAGATCCTGGTTAGCTATTCTCCGTCGCGATCCGGCGCGGGCGGGATCCGTCTCGTCTCGGGTCGGGTCGTGACAAGCTTTTTTTTGGTATCAGAGCATGGTTTTGGAATTTGGAAATTTTGTGAAACAGAGCTGTAGGAAGTGATCAGTGAGTCTGTCTGGGAGGTAGTTTTGGTTTGTTCGGCTTTTTATTGTGTTGTTTTTGTGATAGTTTTCCGGATTTTTCTGGATTTTCTGTATGGATCAGCCAGACCCAGACATGACAGAAGGTCAGAGTGCCGATCAGGCAGCACCAGTGGGGAGTACAGCCCCAGTGGTCGGTGCTGATACGCTTTCACAGTTTGCTTCGCTTGTTGCTCAGATGATGAGCGAGACTCAGAGTAGAGCTTCTACTATCAGATCTGATGACTTGGACAGACATTTGCAGTTATTTCTGAGGTTGAAACCTCCGAGGTTTGAGGGCGCTGTTGAGCCCAGAGCTGCCGAGGAGTGGCTGAGGAGAGTAGAGAAGACTTTTGACGGGATGCAGTGTCCGTCAGACAGGAAGGTACCATTGGCAGTTTTTCTGTTGGACGGAGAGGCTGAGCACTGGTGGGACGGCCAGCAGGCAGCCAGATTTCAAGGCAGACTGAACTCTTTGATTACTTGGGAAGAGTTCACTGAGGTATTCAGAGATTGGTTTGTTCCCCCTTCTGCACGACAGCAGATGCAGGAGAACTTTTTGAGGCTTGTTCAGGGGAGCAAGACGGTGATGCAGTACGAGGCTGAGTTTACTGCATTAGCCAGGTACGCTCCGCAGCTAGTGAGCACTTCTGCTGAGAGGTGTTACAGATTTCTGAGGGGATTGCGAGATACTTTGAGGCAGCCCCTGATACCATTCCGGATCACCGATTTCTCTGAGCTTGTGGAACGAGCTCGTCTGATAGAGAACGACTTGATGGCTACTCAGCAGCGGTGGACTGCGAGTAGGAAAAGGTTTGGAGGAGATACATCTGGCAGTAGTTCCTCTGGGAAGAGGAGATTCGTTTCTGGATCTGGATCTGGAGATTTCAGGAGGAGCGGAGGGTCGTCTGGTACTGTTACTAGTACGACGAGTTCTGGATCAGTCAGTTCGGCACCTGTGTGCCAGAACTGTGGACGACGACACTTTGGCCAGTGCTACAGGATGGCTGGTCTGTGCTTTCGATGTGGTCAGTCAGGACATCGGATTGCAGAATGTCCGCAGATGGGATTTGATCAGCGTTCTGAGTTCCGATCTGAGGGCTTTGTCAGACCTGCCGGTTCAGCAGCAGGAAGACCGAGGACTGTTCCTTCTCGCCCTGAGGGATTTGCTGGTAGAGGTGGTGGTTCTAGTTCTGCACCGCGGAGACCACCTACTGTTCAGAGGGAGCAGAGTAGTTCTGTTGCTTTAGCTCCTGTTCCAGTTCAGCCCCGAGTTTATAGTTTGAGTCAGCAGGAGGCTCGAGATGCTCCCGATGTTGTGACAGGTATGATTTACATTTCTGATCAGCCCTGTCGTGTTTTGTTTGACTCTGGAGCGAGTCATTCTTTTCTGTCCGAGCACTGTTTTGAGGCTTTACGTTTGGATTCTCTTTTACTTCCGGTTTCTTTATCTGTGATTTTACCGGCTGGGAATCCTTTGATTGCTCGACAGTTTTGTTTGTGTGAAATCGAGATTTCTGGCAAGAAGTGGAAGTCTAGTTTGATTCGATTGCCGATTTCGTCGTATGATGTGATTCTGGGCATGGATTGGCTGAGTCAGTATGAAGCCCAGATAGACTGTCTGAAGAAACAAGTGAGTTTGCTTATGGCTGGAGAGAGAGTTGTATTTCAGGGATTACGAGGTGTTCTCTCCAGTCTGGTTTCTGTGTTGGAGGTAAGCAGGATGTGGAAGAAGGGATGTCCGGTATTTTTAGCTTCGGTGCGGGATCTGAACCTAGAGGTTGGTTCTGTTTCTGAGATCCCTGTGGTACGGGAGTTTGCTGATGTTTTTCCTGAGGAGTTGGTTGGTTTACCTCCGGATAGAGATGTGGAGTTCTCTATCGATGTTTTTCCGGGTACCGCTCCGATATCGAAAGCTCCGTACAGGATGGCACCAAAAGAACTTTCTGAGTTGAAAGTTCAGCTTCAGGAGTTGGTTGACAGAGGTTTTGTACGTCCTAGTGTTTCGCCCTGGGGAGCACCTGTATTATTTGTGAAGAAGAAGGACGGTACACTCCGTATGTGTATTGATTACAGAGATTTGAACAAGGTCACGATCAAGAACAAGTACCCTTTGCCTCGGATTGACGACCTGTTTGATCAACTTTCCGGATCTTCGGTATTTTCGAAGATTGATTTGCGATCCGGATACTATCAGGTGAAGGAAACTGATGTGGTGAAGACTGCTTTCAGTACTCGGTACGGGCACTACGAGTTTTTGGTTATGCCTTTTGGGGTAACCAATGCGCCTGCGATTTTTATGGATCTGATGAACCGAGTATTCAGGGAGTATTTGGATCAGTTTGTGATCGTCTTCATTGACGATATTCTGGTATATTCTGCATCTGAGGATGATCATGCCAGACATTTGGGGATTGTGTTGGAGACTTTGAGGAGGCATCGGCTGTATGCCAAGTTCTCCAAGTGTGAGTTCTGGTTGAAGAGCATTTCTTTTCTGGGGCATGTGATTAGCGGAGAAGGCATTTCTGTAGATCCCCAGAAGATTCAGGCTGTTGCTGATTGGCCAAGGCCGACTACGGTATTTGAGGTACGTAGTTTCTTGGGTATGGCCGGATATTACAGAAAATTTGTGAAGGGTTTTTCACAGATTTCGACGTCTCTGACGAGACTGACTCAGAAGTCAGTTCCTTTTGTTTGGACACCGGAGTGTGAGACGAGTTTTCAGAGATTGAAGGATTGTCTGACTTCAGCTCCGATACTAGCACTTCCGTCAGGTACTGAAGGTTTTCAGGTGTTCAGTGATGCTTCACTGAAAGGACTGGGATGTGTCCTGATGCAGCATGGTCAGGTAATTGCTTATGCTTCGAGACAGTTAAAGCCACATGAGAAGAATTACCCGACACATGATTTGGAGTTAGCTGCAGTAGTTTTTGCTTTGAAGATTTGGCGTCATTACTTGTATGGCGTCAGGTGTGAGATCTTTACTGATCATAAGAGCCTGAAGTATATTTTTACTCAGAAGGATCTAAATCTGAGACAGAGGAGGTGGCTCGAGTTGATCAAGGACTACGATTTGACTATTCAGTATCAGCCAGTGAAGGCGAACGTGGTAGCATATGCTTTGAGCAGAAAGTCTTTTGGATTATCAGGTATTCAGCTTACCTGTGATGACTTTCTGGTTCGTGATTTGGAGAGATTGCAGTTGGAGGTGATTTCCCCCAGTGATTTGGAGTTGGCTCAGATGAATATTCAGTCTTCTTTGGAAGCACGGATTCAAGAAGCCCATGAATCAGATTCGGACTATTCGAAGTTGATTGCACAGATTGGATCTGGTAAGACTCCTGAACTTTGAATTTCTGATTCTGGTGCTATTTTCTGTAAGAATAGGTTGTGGGTACCGGTGTTTGGAAACTTGAGGCAGGAGATTCTGTGTGAATCTCATCATTCAGGCTACACTGTACATCCAGGCAGTGGTAAGATGTATGCTGACATGAAGCTTTTGTTTTGGTGGCCTGGGATGAAGAAAGATGTAGCAGAGTTTGTGTCGAGATGCGAAGCCTGTCAGTTGGTGAAGGCAGAGCATCAGCGACCAGGTGGACTGTTGCAGTCGTTGCCAATCCCTGAGTGGAAATGGGAGGAGGTAACAATGGACTTTGCGATGGGTTTTCCTCGATCACGACAAGGACATGATGCCATTTGGGTGGTTGTAGATCGATTGACCAAGTCAGCCCATTTTCTTCCGATTAGACAGACGGATTCAGTTGATCGCTTGGCACAGATTTATGTGAAGGAGATAGTCAGATTGCACGGTGTGCCTCGTGTGATCGTATCTGATCGAGATGGACGTTTTACTTCCAGACTTTGGAAAGGCATTCAGCAAGGCTTGGGTACGAAACTGCATTTCAGTACAGCCTTTCATCCTCAGACCGACGGACAGTCTGAGAGGACTATTCAGGTACTGGAAGATCTGTTGAGGCTTTGTGTTCTGGACTTTAGCGGAAGCTGGGAAGATCATATTCCGTTGATTGAGTTTGCTTATAACAACAGTTTCCAGTCTAGTATCGGTATGGCACCGTACGAGGCTTTGTATGGCAGGAAGTGCCGTACTCCTTTGACTCTGACGGAGGTCGGAGATAGACAGGCTTTGGGGGCCACTTTTGCGGATGAAACTGCTCAGAAGATCATTTTGATAAGAGAAAGATTGAAAGCTGCTCAAGATCGACAGCAGAAGTATTACAATCAGAAGCACAGATTTGTTGAGTTTCAGGTTGGTGACTTTGTGTATGTCAAAGTCAGTCCGATGAAGGGTGTGAGCAGATTTGGTCAGGTGAGTAAGCTTAGTCCGAGATATGTTGGACCTTTTGAAGTTTTGGAAAGAATTGGAAAAGCTGCTTACAAGTTATTACTTTCTGAATCTATGCCTGATGTGCATAATGTGTTTCACGTATCCACTCTGAGGAAGTGGGTATCCGACTCTGGGAAGAAGGTGTCTGCTGATGAAGTTGAGATTCAGGAGAATCTGGTGTACAAGGAAGAGCCAGAGTTGATTTTGGCATACGACATCAGAAAACTAAGAAGTAAACAAATTCCTATGGTTAAAGTCCAGTGGAAGCACCGTACTGCACGGGAAGCCACTTGGGAGAAGGAGTCTGACATGAGACGGTTGTACCCGTACTTGTTTTGATTGAGTTTAGACTGGATAATGTCGAGGACGACATTTTTTTTAAGTTGGGGAGATTGTAATATCAGTTTTTGCTTCAGGTTCGTCTGGACGAAGTTGGATCGTCCGGGACGATCGGTACAGGTTGTGTAGAAAAATCATGTTTGGCTGTATGGTTCGTCTGGACGAAATCGGGATCGTCTGGACGAAAATAAGTCAGTGAACCCTTCGCCAGGGACGATATGTTATTTTTCGTCTGGACGGAATTCTTCTCTTCATGAATCGTCTGGTACGAAGCTCGATCGTCCATGACGATCAGTCTGGATATATATAGAAATGAGATATTTTGAAGAGAGAGAAAAAGCTGAGGAGAGAGAAAAACGAAGGAAAAAGTGGAAAAGCGGATTTTCGGGCGACGCCGAGCTGTTTTCGTCCGAGGAGACTGTTGAGGAAATTGCTGTGCACGAGGTAAGGCACAATCCGACTTTCTAAATTTTCAGAACCGTCGTGTTTGGCGGTATTTTCTGTCCGGATTTTGTTTTCGTTAGCGATTTTCATCCGTATCTTTTGAACGGTTCAGTTTTTACCGCGTAACTTTTTGTATATCGTTGCCGTACCGGGTGTGCACGTTTTGACTATATTTTGAAGATTTTTGTCCGGATATTTTGATTCGACTGTGTTTTTAGTCGACTGGATTTTTCTGTGAACTTGGAAATTCTCTGTGCGGTAGAATAAATGTTCTGAAATGTTGATATCTATATTCTGTGCGAATTTGGTGAATTTTGATTTTCAGAAAAATTGTGTAAATTCTGTACACTGCCGTTGTGCTGCCCGATTTTTGAGTAATTCCTGATTTGTCCGGATTTTCTCTGAATTGATATGCTATCTGTATATGCTATGGAAAGGGAGTTATAAGGGGCCTGGATCCTATGAGATTCAGTTAGTGAAACGGGAAATCTGAAATGAGCTCAATCTGAAATTTTGATATTTGTTCTGTTCCGGATCCGAGGAAAAATCTGTTTAGGTGCTATAAGCACTATTTATATATTCTGGTGCTGGAAGCACATCTGATCTGTTCTGGTGCTATAAGCACATTTGTTCTGGTGCCGGGGGCACACTTAGCTATTAATTACTCAGCTATTATTCTGGTGCCGGGGGCACACTTAGCTATTAATTAAATATCTGATATCTGATATATGCTGAGTTTATTCTGTTCTGATATGATCTGTACGAATCTGATTCTGTTGATCTGATATATCTGATCTGTTCTGTTTCTGATTTGATACGACTTCTGTTTCCGTACAGTTCTGTTGATTTGATATTTGTTCGATTCCGTTCTGATTTCTGTACGGATTTGTCTGCTGTATTGGTTTTGAGTTTCTGAGGATTTTGATTGGAGGTTTGTTGCTTTGCTGAGCTGTTGAGCTCACCCTTGCTTTCTGGTGGTTTTCAGGTTCTGGGAAGGGCAAGGAAGTCCAGGATTAGATTTCAGAGTCTGATCAGATTAGGTACTTTTGTACTTTTGATTCATGTACAGTCATGGCTTTTCTGTTCTGTCTTTCTTTCTGTTGAAGGCCATGTACTGTTCTGTAGATGATTATTTTGAGGAAATGAATTCAGATAGATGTTTTGTTCCGCTGCATTTGATGTTTTTAGTAGCTCTGTGTTTGTTTGTCTGTTTGAATTAATTCTTTGGAAGATTCAGTTCCGAACCAAATTCCAAAGCTAGATCCTGGTTAGCTATTCTCCGTCGCGATCCGGCGCGGGCGGGATCCGTCTCGTCTCGGGTCGGGTCGTGACAAGTAGCGGCAACATCCCTGCCCATGCTAGCGTTCTGGTAAGCTTTTTCATCTCCCACTTCATTTCTGCCCCGTAGTCTCGGGCTAATTTTGACGGAGCGGAAGACGGAGTGGTAGGAGTGGTATTTTAGAAAGTAAAAGACGTTTTAAGTGGTAGGTGTGTAAATAGTCAAGTTTAGGTGTTAGATGAGTAAATAAGAAACTTTTAAGTGTTATGTATGTAAAAATCCTTTTTTTTTCTTAAAATGGAACGCTCACCCTAATAATTAAAGTTGGGCCGGGCTTAGTCATTAGGTCACATAAAAACATGAAAAAGTATATTAAAAATTCACATAACTTCATTTAGTTGATCAAGACACGTGATAATTTCCCCTTCGTCCCGTGGAGGCTATTATAAGAACTCCATCCGTCTGTTCTCCCGTTTCCATTGTCTTTAAAAGCCCTAAAATGCTCGAGTGAACCGCAGAGTCTTATTCTCTTTCTCTTTGACTCTCTCCTGCCTATTCACTTCCGTATCTTCTCTTCTCAATGTCAACTTCAACCAGCGAGCCTTCAAATTGTCTTCCAGCTGCCTTGGACATGGAGGTCGGAATTCCAAGGCTGGGGCTGTTGTCGAACGGAATAACTCCGGCGGGCAGGCGGAGTACTGGATGTGGTGTCAGTATCGCTGCCTTTGCTGTTCAATTTGTCGATTTTGTTTCTATATTTTAAAAATTTATATTTTAATAGTCGTCACTCGATACTAAGTTTTTTTTTTTTTTTTTAATTTTGTCTAGGATTTTGAAGGATTTCATAAATTGGAAAATTATACGATTTGTTCTACTTTAGAACTAATTGAAGAAGCTAGCATGGAAGCGATAATTATAAAGATTTTTTTTTTGGTAAAATTGGGTAAGAGTTTATTCAAGCTGTGTTACCGTGAGCTTGATTTTAACCGAGATGCAACTTTCTCAATTAAAAGTTTTATTTTAAAAAACTTTAAAAAACACTTTCACAAAATTAAAATTCTATTTGAAGTTTTATAAAATCTAGAAAATTTTAAATTATTTCATATATTCTGCGTTCATTCAAATTGAGTAAACGATCAAATGAGTCTTCGGATTAAATAAATGAATGGAATTAAATCAAGTAACAATTAATAAATAGCAAATAATAAAATAAATTTCTTTGATTTTTGGCTCTCAGTCAAAAAGTCTTTCTTTTTCTTTTCAGTTCCTTTGTTATTTTTTTTCCTTTTTGTTGTTTTACTTATTGTTAATGTGCTTGTATTAAAAATTTGCAACTCGTCCTCTCCCACGCTGACATCGACACCCATTTTGTCTGCTAGGAGAAATGTTTCGTTCTCATGGTGGTTTTGATTTGATCTATATTTCTTTGGTTTTTAGAGTTTTATTTTTCATTTTTGAAAATATAAGTGATAAATATTAAGTATGTGGAGCAGATTTTATTAAAGAAATAATTTTTTTCTTCTACTATTGTGCCACAAATTCTCTCACGTCTTTCAATCTTCAAAAGTTTTGTTCTTGGCCGGTTGATTAATGATTTATGCTTATAATGAGCATATTTTCTGAACAGGAAGTTTGGCGGTGGAGAGATTTTATTCTGGCTTATAAGACACTGGGAGTGGTGTTTGGTGGACTAGTAACATCCCCTCTCTATGTTTATCCTTCCATGAACTTGAATTCCCCCACAGAGGAAGATTATTTGGGAATTTACAGTATCATGTTCTGGACTCTAACTCTGATTGGGGTGTTCAAGTATGTCTTTATCGCTCTTAACGCTGATGATAATGGTGAAGGTAACTTTTGCATCTATCTTTTAGAGCTGAAACACGAAGCCCTTCCTTGATTTTCTGAATCTATTATACTTTCAGTTGATATTTATTGATTATTCATATGGCTTTATTATGAAGAATATTATAGAATTATGCATTGGAAAGAAGTCTGTCATGTGATGTCATTGTACCTTTAATAATTCAAATAGTGGGGACAGTTTGACTGTAAAATTTTGGAAGAAGTCGATCAAAATAATTGTTTATTGACTGACGAAGTCTTTGCATCTTGTATTTCAACTATTATTTTTCTGCAACGGTGGTGTCATAAAATCAATATCAGAGAAGGACAAATTTTTACGATTGATTGATTAATTTTATTAGCTTTAGGAGACTGCCGGGGAATTTTTTTCCTATTGTTTTATGCCAGTCGTTAACTGGCTTGCTGAGCTGGCTGTTGTTCTTAACTGGGTTGGCCAGCTGGGCGGTTTAGGAGAGCGGGTTGAGCGTATCGTCATATTATTAAATCTTGTAATTAAATTCATGAAATTACTTTTAACTTCTATAATACAAATGATACACTATTAAATCTTTTAATTAAAAATAAATAAAATCGTTGGCGGAGAAAAACTATATCCAAATATGTAGACGGTAGTTAAAATATGGGAGTTCTTAGTTGTGTTAAGCATTACAGACAAAAAATCAAAGCCAATTTTGGACATAATACAAAACAACTTACAAAGGATGAACCTATCGTTTCTTTCAATGTCTACGGGGCGAATCATCTGTGTCTAGGGTTGGTGATTCGGACGACGAACTGGCTTATGACGAAGTTCATTATGTTCTTCAACATGATCGGTAGTGTGATCATCACTAAGGTGGACACTAAGATGAGCAAATGGTGGGATATATGCTGGAGTGAACAACTGAGTAAGCGTTGGAGTACACTGTTGTGATGAATTACTTGCATCAGATGGACCCCAATAAATCTTAGTAGTTGGCCATTGCTTGTACTTGGTCCTGATACCCAAATCTTCTATTGGAAGATTTCTAAATTGATGCGATAGTCCAGGATCCGCAAGTGAAGATGGTCCCGCGCAGAAGTCTGAGGGGTTGCCATATGTAGTTGAACTTTCTAAACCGGTGGCCATGGAATCAGGTTGTTCAGGGTATAATTGTAATGTATAGTTGGCTCTGCAATGCATTATAGAGCTCTTTATATTTGTTTATAGCTCTTTACATGTCAGAATTGGGATGTTGCTCCAAAAAAAGGTCGAAATACCTCTTCAGTTTCCAAGATATGCTCCCGTTGTAATATAGAATTAATAATTTCCTATAATATGTAATAATTAGATAAACTTTAATTAATGAGTAGGGTTGGTGTTTACTGTAAGTCATTATACTGGAGCCCTTTCATAGTAAGTTTCTAGGTGTGATGCCCCAAGATCTAACTTGGAAAAATTATTCTGTCGATCCTTTAAGTCTATCTTCTACCAGAGCTATCTATAGTCATCAATACGTATTAAACAGTCTAACAAAATTCTATAATTTAAAACATCAAGTAAACATTTATATTCATTCCCAAAAGTTCATTTACAATACTCAGGATCTATACATTAATCACATGTAATCCATCCTGTCATGAGTACAAAAAGAATCACTATAACAAAAGAACAAAAACCTGAAGATTCCTGATCAACCTCAAACTCCTGCTCCCTTGCCCTGACCTGAAAATATTAACCACATATAATGAGCTTCAAAAGCTCAGCAAGTCACCAAAAACCTACAACTGAAATCAAAGCACGGTACTGAAATAATATGCATGTCAATCAGTCAAATCCATAACAGTCACTTACACATGATCATTGAATCTATGCAGATACGAAAATCAGTAATCAATGCAATAATCGATAAAATCCACAGTCATCGGTAGAAGAATCGATAATCAGTAGAAAAATCCATAACGCTCAATAAATCAGTACATAAGTCAATTCCATCGGATCTGAAAACATCGGTCAAATCCATAGAGAAAAGCATCGTATCAGTAATATCTGTCAAATCAATAACATATCAATAGAATCAATCAAATCATTGAATAATAAATCATCTCTGGTCAATACTGATCAATAATACAATAAAAACATATTCTATATCACATGGTTAATGTATCACATGTAGCAAATCAATATTCGGTGTATCAATGAATCAATGATATCAATAAATCTATAATATCGATGAATCAATAGTATCAGTGTCCTTAGTATCAATGAATCAATGCAATATTAATATCCATATCAGTGACATGTACAGTATGCAGTATCAATGAAATCGTACAGTAACTGTAAACCCGTAAATCCGTTGGTAAAACCATTCAATATCAATAAATCTTTAATAAATCCGCCGATATAAATAAATGTGTACGATAATCAATCAGTAATAATAGATCAATTCAATATCAGTAAATCCATAAGGTAATCATAAGAACAATACTTTAAAGATGCAATTCAACACAATAGTCTTACTCAACAAGTACAATCACTGGCTATTAAGGCATTTTTCAAGGTTAATATCGATGTATCGTTGTATCCGTTGGTTCAATAGAGTCGTCACTCTTGCCCGTCGGCCGCCTGTCGGCATACTCCTTATGACTCCCAATAGTTATATCGATGATCAATAGAGGATAACATCAAACCCTTTTTAAAGGAAAGCCTATCGGCCCACCATCCTGTACAGGTCAAATCAATCTCCAATTAACGGTTCAACCAGTCTTTACATACCTTTCAGTAATATAACAGTAATTTCAATCATATATCCACATTCATATACATCTCATAAATACATTGCAACCAATAAACACAATTTAACTCAATTGAAGAAAATCCCTTAAAATATCGTATAGTAGACAGAAGTCGGTGTAAAGGCACAGTTCCAGAAAATTACCAAATTACTAGAAATCGTGTAAAACAATGTTGCAAAACTTTACTTGTACTGAATCAATATTTTTTCAACATCCAGATAATTTCATATTCGATAAAAACACATCAGAAGTTAAAATACCTGGTGAAAACTTTCCAGAAAATACTCAAATTATGCAAAAAACATCATTTCTATAATATACCAAAAGTTACGCGGTAAAGGTTTCGTCAATACAAAGATATGCACATTTTTCGGTAACGGAAACACAAAACTGAGCAGAGAAATATCAAAATTCGAAATATTCGAAATCAGAAATAGGATTCGGATTCCTTACTGCGAGACGAACAAATCTTTCAACAGCGGCGTCGGACAAAAAGTGCACTGCGAGCTCCAAAACCAAGTCTTTTCCTCTCTTTTTCCTTCTCTTTCTCTCTCCTGCTTTTCTCTTTTTTCAAAATATCTCAAATCCGATACTTATCAAACAGGATCGTCCCGGACGAATCCCATTCGTCTCGGGATGATTTGCCCTCTGGACGAATTTCGTTCAGACGAAGTGTATTCGTTCCTGGACGACTTGCTCTTTGGACAAATTTCGTCATGACGAACCAAATTTCGTCTTGGGACGAACCTCTCAGTCCACAAATTCTGTACTGATCTTCCCGGACGATTTCAATTTGTCCCGGACGATCTTGGAAGGAAATCGGGCTTTCACACTAGGTGCCTAGTAGGGTGCCTTCAATAAGTATAATATAGCCCATGAAGCATACCAATACATGTTGCGGTTCAACGCACGATCCCCTACATCAACTCCACTTTGGCCATGCATCACTAATTCCTTTCTATCTTCCCACATAGTGACATATTGTTGATGATAGAGCAACCAATCCGCATATGCTTTTCCTCGCCCATCCACCTTGACAAAAGTAGGTTCCATTAGCAATACATTCATTCTAGGAAAGTATCCGAATTGGCGAATCACCCTGTCATGAAGGTGTCATTCTACTCTTTTCTAACAGATCAATGGTGTCCGAGCCATCCAAATGTGCATACCCTCCAGGCATATGCGTGCTAAAGAAGTACAAATGGCCTATGTGTACGGCTCTTATATGACTTGCAATAGTAATTGTTATGGATATCCTTCTACAAATGAGTAAATTTGAAATAATTATTTTAGTCATACCTGACTTTGGTTGACCATCAAGTTCGTATGTATACATGTCTACATTTCTTACTGGTCTTTCCCTAGGCCATTCCATATTCCCTCTATTCGAAGATCATATTTTGTAAATTCATTGCAATTAAACAATAAATTAAATTTAAATGGTTAAGGTTTGGAGGTTAAAATTTTCATACCTCACCCTGACGTTGGCCCCCTCTAGTGTTTCTGGGATTGGAACGTGTAGCTTAGGATGACCCACATGAATATGCTCACATGCCCAAGTTTGTAATAAATGGATGCAACTAGCCAGTTTTGTAGCCTCTAATAACTCCATGTACAGGTGGGCCAGCGTTGCGCTTCCTAACGAGTAAGTATTGAACATTTCAATGTCCTGGAGGTGTATCTCTGATCCTAAAGTATAAGGCAGTAGAAAGAAGCCAATGATGAAGAGGATGTAGATGCGTACGTGATGCCAAAAGAGTACATCATCCAATTATGTCTAACTCCAGTTCTGTGTAACTTTCACGAAAGAATGCCTAGCAAAGCCATCTCAGCGGCATGCATATTTGCGAACGAGCTTGACCCATCCTAAAGGTTGCATAAACTTCATGATCAGTTGGGTCATGGTACAATGCATTTGGTTCTAGATGGTCCCCTAACAGCTCTTCACAACAGTCCAACCAACTACTCCATCGTTTTCCCATTCCAACTTGTGATGGACCAATCAAAGCACCACCATCAACTTGCAAATCCATCAGCATTGTAACATCTTGTAGTGTGATTGTCATCTCACCGATGGCCAAATGGAATGTGTTTGTTTGTGGGCACCAATGGTCTAGGTGAATGTACAACAACTGCGAAACACTATGTGAACCTGCCCTTCTAATAGCTACCTTAAACCTTGGATAAGTGATGGGCTAGTTGTGCACCATGAGCATGTGAGAATAGGGTACCAAAATAATTCCATGCATAAAGTTTAGATATAATCAAACAATAATCCTTCGACGCCCATCATGCAAAACAAAATATTAACATTTTATTTTCCTACAATACCTGATCTAGATGTGCTGCCCTATGTCGACCCTAGAGTGAGGCAATGCTGGGGTGTATAAATGGAACAATAATTACATCCTCCGACCGGACGTAGAGGAACGTCCGGTCGGAGGCCAAATCACGCCAAAAAACGAGCAATACCAATCAAATACCGAGCAATATCAAACAATAATGAGGAATACCATCACGTGAAGACCCAATACCGAGTTATACCGAGCTATACCGAGCAATAACGAGTTATACAAAAGTTGTACCGAGTTTTTCCTAGAAAAAACTCGGTACAACTCGGTATTGCTCGATATAGCTTGGTATAACTCGGTATTGGTCTTCACAGAGCGGTATTCCTCGTTATTATCAAATAATACCTAGTAATACCGAGCAAATACCGAGTTTTTTGGCGGGATTTTTCCTCCGACCGGACGTTCCTCTACGTCCTTACACCGGACCTAATAAAAGTTAGTATAAATGAGGGTGCTGGTCCATATACAACCTCATCCAAAACCGCTCCCCGCTTCTCACGGTGCTTGCGATTGTGATGTTCGTCCTCAGCCATAATCTTGAAGATTTAAAAAAGAATGTAATGAGTCGTCCATCAAATTAGTAAATGTTTTTATGGAAGGACATTGAACAAATGCTTAAAATGTAAAAATAGCAATGTTAAAGTTTATACAAATTCTCAAGTAGTAATTGTATATCAAACACGTATCAATAAAAGAGATTTACTATATTAATATACTTAAAAAAACTAACTCGTTAAATTTCATTATAATTATTTCAGTGCAAAGTATTTTCATGTAGTAGTATTATATATAAAATGAACATCTATGTGGCTCAAGGTAATAATAGTATGCTTAAAATTTGCAAGAGGTATATTAAACATATTACATGTATAAGATTGCACTACTCCTCCTTTGGCAGTTTGCGTATACGTGATGGGAGTTGAGTTTGTGTTGGAAAACAACCAAAGTAGAAGTGAAACTCATACTGCAAGTTTTGCCAATCAATCAGGTTCAAAAACTTCCTGCATTTACCTCCACGTAACAACTTCTTCATTCTTTTCTTATATAAATCCAAAACGAAAGCTTCCTCAGCTGGATCTCAGAACACAAAACGGTGTACAAGGAACGGTCGATGTATCCTTACTCCTCACACGACGGACCTCGTAAAAACACATTTGTAAAAAGTGAGCATTAATAAGGTGATGATCTTATTCATAATACTTTTCTCCTACATACTTCCATCCCTTAGAATTTAGGAAAATTTCAGTCCTATTTTCCTCTATTTTCATTTCATCTGCATGAGAATACCAAAGTATACAATCATTATTTTCTATCCACACATGCCTGCAATATCTTAAAATCTCTTTAGCCCTGGCTTATTGCTCAAGCAGACTATCAGCAACCCTTGCGACACATTCATGAATTCATGCGCTACAAATATCGATAAAATCCTTAGTTCGGATGCCGCGAGACTTCTCATTGGTCGGCTAATATATTGTGAGACTGAACTGAAATAATAATAACATAATTCTTAACAATAATAGAGAAAATAATTATATAACAACAGAACAATTCATTATATATTTGGGTGAGTTTAATCAACATAATAGTTGGCTCTTACCACAAGTTTACAAGTTTTGAAATTTCCATTACGAACAACAAATTCCCATATAATTCAGGCGCTACAAAAACTAGATTGAATGCGAATATGAAATCGTTAATGTGTCATCCGCCTTGACGTTGACTGCATTTTGTAAACGTTGAGCCCAACATTAGTATTCAACTTTAGGTTTTTTAATAATTTTGGAAACATTAAAACAGTTGATATCAGTTAAGTGGACAAGTGCTTTTGTTGTGACCACATCCTTTGTATACGCTGCACATCCTCGTACCACTGCTTGTACGCTCATCCATTGTATTTTTAAAGCGATTAGTGCGAGGTCTTCCTGAACGTCTCATGTAAGTAGGAGGCATGATTGGGATCAAACCCAAACTTGGGACGTGTGCTGGAATTCACCCAGGTAGGTGTGTCTGTAGTTGTGAATAGTGTAGTATTGTGTGACGTATTCATAGTGATTTTGTCTCATTGCTGATAAAGAACTTATGACATGCGGGCATGGGAAGTGATATATTGAAGCGTGTCCACAACTACAAATACAAACACCATTCTCCTTAAACTCAATCTCATTTGATCTGTTCGTCATGTCGACTACTTGAAATTCATGTAAATTGATCTTGATTGGTTCCACCAGCCTTCTAGCTTCTTGTTCAAACTTTTGCAAACTAGCTTCAACCTTTCCTACGAAGACACTGTTTGAATCAAGTGGTTCAAATCCAACGGCCTGTAGTCGTCTCATGAATATCCCAACAACGTTATCATATATAGCTAATATAAGCGTTTGTGGTCATTGTTCCAAAACGAAACCCACTATCATGTGTCAATGTCCACCGTGTAAAGTCATGATCGAGTAGCCATTGATAGGCTTCAACCTTCATATTTTTAATATCCCTCATGTGGCGATGAAATATCAACAAGTCATCCATATTGCTGGCAAAATACATCTTCTAGAGTAGAAATTCAACATCCGGAAGCCCCATAGACCTTACTACCTTCTTGAAGTTCTCGCGTAGATGTCTTAAACATGCATAGTGAGTTGCCATGGGGAATATATCCCTACACCTGTGAATAATACAAGCATGCCTATTTGATATAATGCATAATTTTTCTCTGGAGGCTATAATTGGGAGTAGATCATATAAGCATTGGAAAAATCATGTCCAAGACACAGTAGACTCTGACTTAACTATAACAAAAGCCAGAGGAAAAAAAACCATGTCCAAGGCGTAGTAGACTCTGACTTAACTATAGCAAAAGTCAGAGGAAATAGATCATTATTCGCATCGATCCCAACATCAATGAGCAAAGTACCACGATACTTTCCAAGTAAGAAGGTACCATCAAGGTTAAGGATAGGTCGGCAGTAAGCCTAACTAGAGATGCAAGGACCAGACGCCCAAAAAAGCCTTTCAAAAGTGTTTGTCTGTGCAGTATAATCTATACACCATTCTTGGAATGGAAGAGACAATTGCTTCCATCATAGATTAATAGTACGGTATGACTCTTCCCAACTACCAAAAATTGATTTAATAGCTTTTCTTTTGGCATCCCAAGCCTTCATGTAGGACACTCTAATATTAAACTTCGACTCAATCCTACCAATTATTTCACGAGGCTTTATATCTATCTGCTATCACACAACTAGTTGAATAAAATAGCTTATGAATCTTGAATTACATTGTCTATATCCTACAAGAAGAATGGGATTGGTGCAAGTGTGATCATACCTAGCATATGATACATTCCATATGCCACCTAAGCGCTTGTAGGAACTAGCATGCATACGCCACTTGCATGACCTATTCATAGATTTCTGATGCACACAACATATTGTATATTTAACTTTATTTGACAAAATGACTTCAAACTCAACATTGTTCATGATTGACCAACTACAAAGGGCAAATTGCAACTCTCTTTTTATAGCAAAACACGTACCCTCAATAATTTCCTCAAGAATATACTGTTCATGTGTAACAATATCACCATTTATAACACCATCAAAGTTAAGACTGTTGTTCCATTCCTCAACATTCTGGCATGTCCTTGTAAAGTCATTTGTGCTAACTATTATATCTATAGTGTCACTTAGGGGTGTCAATATTGGATACGACCCGAAAACCAGACCTGAACCCGACCCGAAAATTTTGGATTTGGGTTGACCCGTTGACTCAAAAATGACCCGTTTTGACCCAACAATCCGAGATTGACCCATTTTTGACCCAAAAAGTGGAGTTTGACCCATTTTTTGACCTGAAAACTAGCATTTTTTTTGTCCTACTCGGGTCATTCGGGTCAGGTCAGGTTGAGCCGGACCTGAAGCGGGTAGAGTTCGGGTACGAAAAACTGACCCGTTTGTAGAAACGGGTCGGGTCAGTTTCAGGTTCGACCCGAACCTGACCCATGAGCCGAAATTGACAACCCTAGTGTGTCACTAGTTGCTCCACAAGAATATTGTAATAAAGTTTGTACCTCATAAAACTCTTCTTCGTTTCTTTCACCTAAATTTGACGACCCATCAGTTGACTCACTGCTCATACTTTCGTACCCTTCATTGACTCAATTAAGATTCTCTAACAAATCTTCTGCTCGGGGCTCATTACTGGGTGAATACCGCGATGAGGGCCCAGCAGCACCATAAACAACATGTCCACTGAGAGACCTAATATTAGTGCAGTCATAATAAAACTATTACACTAAGCCACTATGATCAAATTTATAAATTAGTAATAATAGGCTAATAAGGTCAAACTTATAGGGTACTAGGAAGATCATCTATAGACACTGTTGGACTATAGATATGCATTTCATCACTACTTAATGAAGTACACTGTTCCTCTGGAGTGGTTGTCAGTAAACTCATCTTCGGCAGGGCATTGCCGGAACTTTCAATTTCAACATAAATTATCACAAGTTGTGTATTAGCATAGCGTAGAACAATAGAGCATATATCATTATCAATAAGAGGTGATGCAATTACGCCATTGACTAAAGGGAGGTGACTAGTCAAGTTTACTTTAAAAAATGATGCATCATGTCCAAGGACTATCAAGACTTCCAATTTCAATTGCTCAAATGAGGTGTTAATTGAAACATTAAGAGGATGATTATGCCCTCCGTAATATGCGAGTTAAAATTGATCAATAATAACCAACTGACCCCCATACACTAACATCAACATAGCACTGATTGAGCCCATCCTGCAATGCTAGCATAATGAAGTTTTGTCATTATAACTAATATACATAATATATTTTTACAAAATGCAGTCTCTTAATTCATGATCATGAAAACTCATTCAATCGGTCTTATAATATTTCTAGTTACTGATAATTTACTAACTAATTTCAAACTTTTTTAACTGGGCATACATTCTTAGTTACCAAAAAAACACTCAGATTATACAATCATACATAACTAAAACAGGTAACATTTTTACTACATAATATGTTCTTACATATTTATTCAATCATTCTGTACAAATCTCCGTAAATACAAGACACAACACATGCAACGTCTTTACAAGCAAAAAAAAAAAAAAATCATCCGACATTATACATAACTACCCAATGATCTTTAAAAAATTATTGCAATAAAATTTCTCTACTTTGATTTCGTTAACATTCATACATTAAGTAAGAATATAAGAAAAATCATATAAGAAAAAAATTAAAGATGATAAAGAGAACAAACCGGCGATGGAAGATATGATCTTCGTTGCTGCTGCCGCGAGATGAAGAGCGGAGAAGACCAAATTGCAGAACATAGCTGTTGTACAGAAGAGAGGACTGCATAGGAGGGAAAAGGGAAAGGGAAAGTTGCCTGAAAAATGATAAGAATTACCTGTCCAATTTTACCATGCCAAACGGCGCAAGCCCTTATGCCTCGGCCCTACCCCCACCTCCTTCCTGGAGTCATTTCCCTTCCCGACAATTCCGAACGAGTCGTCGCCCTTCCCAACGATTTGCCAATCGTGAAGATTTTGAATGACTTGCAGTTGCTAGTCGTCACGATTCCACACGACTTGCCCAAATGATAGTTGTTTGGGTTCCGAACAACTTCTAGATTCCAAACGACTTCCCAGTTGTTGCCCATCCACACAACCTCCCACCACCCGAAACCCGCTCATGAAATCTGCCTGACCAGCTCGACCAACTATGCTGCCATGATGAAGGGGGACGACAGGTGGCAAGCAAGTCGTTAACAAAGGTAACGACTTTTTTGGCTCGGCTAATTCCTCCTTCAACGTACACTTTCCGCTTATTAAACTTCACAGCACAGCGCTTTTAAAAATTTGTCCTATAAGAGAATAACTAATAAAAATAGTACAGACCAACCCTTGAATCCAAGTGCTAATGGTACAGACCACTCTGAACGCCAATCTGAAAGACTGAAACCCAATGCGTCCACTTGCTTTAATATAAGGGCTGGTTTAAATAAAAGTATAATCCTGTTTTTATTTTATTTAATTTTTTTAAAAGTTTTTTAACAGAATTTTTTTTTATATATTCTTTAAATCATTTTTAATTCATTTAAGCAAATTCTTTTTTACTTTTGTGTCATCTCCGAGAGTCTTCACATTAAAATTGATATTTTGAAGTATATATTTAAGTAGAGTCATGATGAAATGGAAGGACGATAATATAATGGAAAATTGGTATTTTTAGCATCGTTTATCTTATTCAATCATTAAAAATACTTAATGCAATAAATTAAATCCTAATACAATTTAGCATGCATCATTTGAACTTGTTTAAAATGGATCAGATGAATCATTTTCTTCTATTCTAAAATGAAACACTTGTCTGGAGTTTATTTAGTTGAATTTGAATGTATTGTTTTTGATAATATATTCAATTTAAATTATAAGTTCATTAAATTTTTTTTTTTTTAAGTGTCAATGAAGATTTCAAGATGGGTTAAAAAAATTAAGAGAATATTTGAAAAACTAAAGTTAGGGCCCTGCTGTAAATTTATGCTTAGATAGTTAGACTACTATTAAGAGGCTAGGTTGGAATGGAAAAACACCATGTAGCCTTGGGCATCAAGATGGAAGACATGCATGCATTTTACATTTTAAAATGTCTTGCTAGGATTTGGCTTCAACTCCAATGGAGTCACCATTATCCAATAAAGAAAAGAAAAGAGGTCTTATCATTTTTTTTTCTTATTCTTAAATATCACGATTGGTTGCCTTAAGATTAGAGAATAATAACAACAACAAGCCTTTATCTCTTTATGTGGGGTCGGATACATGAATCCTTTTTCTTCATTGTGTCATGTTGAGGGTCAAATTTTCATCTAAATCTAATAAAAAAATATCATTTCTAATATTTTCTAACCAAGTCTTTTTAGATCTACCTCTACCTTTCTTAATATAAGTCAAATCTAATAAATCTACTTTCCTAGCTTGCCATGGGAAGGCCACCGTTTTATTTGACCAAACCATCTAAGGAGACTCCAAGATTAGAGAATAAAAAATTATATTTTAAAAGCATTTTGAATTGATTTGGGTATTATAGGCAAGAAATTTCAAACTTCAAGTTATATCCCAATTTCGATGACATTTCAAATTTCAACTTGTTTAGTTTATAATTTCAAATTTCAGGTGGCACTTTTGCTCTGTACTCACTATTATGTCGTCACATCAACATCGGTAATCTTCCATCAAGAAATGTCAACTCAAGCACAGGTGTTTTATGTTCTAATCGTTCCATGACTTCTGAAACAAGAAGTAAATTAGGAAAGTTTTTAGAGGAAAGCATAACAGCACAAAGGATATTGCTTTTCATAGCCATGCTGGGGATGTGCATGCTTATTGGTGATGGCATACTTACACCTGCTATTTCAGGTACTTGTTACCGGATTGCTTTTGGTGTTTGATTTCCTTTTTAACACCTCTAATCATATAAATCAATTGATTTTGCTCAGTTCTATCAGCGATTGATGGGCTTAGAGGACCCTTCCCTTCCGTAAGCAAATGTAAGCAATTTGCAGACTTTGTTTTCAAAATTTTCCCTCACCTCCCCTTTCCCCATTTCCAAATAAATAATTTTCAATTGCTTTAGCTGCTGTGGAAGCAATTTCTGCTGTTGTATTGCTCGCTCTTTTCCTCTTACAAAAGCATGGTACTGCTAGAGTGAGTTTTCTTTTTTCTCCGATTATGGGTACCTGGACTTTGACTACACCAATAATCGGTGTATATAGCTTTTTGCGATTCTATCCAAGCATATTCAAAGCCGTGTCACCTCATTACATAGTTCATTTTTTTCTGAGAAATAAAAGAAAAGGCTGGGAACTGCTTGGAGGGACTGTTTTATGCATTACAGGTAAATTATTGCTGCAATTTTATGCCTTCTTTATTCGAATTTTCTAGATTTAGTATTGATGTTCACTTTCTTATTCCAGGTGCAGAAGCAATGTTCGCTGATCTAGGGCATTTCAACAAAAGATCAATTCAGGTTAGTCAATTATTGTATCTTCTTTTGAGTTTTCACTTGAATTGATCTAAAATTGAATATGTGGAGTGTAATTTTAGTAGCAATAGATCTAGCGAGGGGATTGTGACTTTGGGCGATCAAGTCATTAATAAGAGTACACATTTTAGATATCTCGGATCGATTGTTCAGAGTGATGGTGAAATAGATGGGGATATTATCAACAGAATTCAAGTTGGATGGTTGAAGTGGAGGAATGCTTTGGGGTTGTTGTGCAATAGAAAGTCCCCCTCAAACATAAAGGAAAATTCTATAAGATGGTGGTGAGACTTGCAATGCTTTATGGTGCCGAATGTTGACCATTAAAAGAGAAGCATTATAGTAAGTTAAGTGTTGCAGAGATGAGGATGCTGAGGTGGATGAGTGGCTTTATCCTTAGAGATAGGATACAAAATGAGCATATACGTGAAAAGGTTGGAGTAGCTCGAGTGGAAGATAAGATTAGAGAGACTCGCCTTAGATGGTTTGGCCACATTAAACTGAGGCGTTTCGATGACCCTGTTACGAAAGTTGAGGTATGAGATTTTTGACTTATGTTATGAAAGGTTGATGTATACCTAAAAAAACTTGGTTAGAAAATATTAGAAATGATCTTTCTTTGTTAGATTTAGATGAGAATATAACTTTTAGCATGAAACAATGGCGAAAAAAGATTCATGTAGCCGACCCCACGTAGTGGGACAAAGGCTTGATGTTGTTATTGTTGTTATTAATCTTCCTTTGAAGTACACATCCTGTAATTTGCTGGTTATTGATGCTACATTTTCTTCTTGAAGCATAAACAAATATTTGATCTTTTGTATGCAGATGGCTTGCCTTCTCACTATATATCCTTCATTGGTTCTCACTTATGCCGGGCAAACGGCCTATCTAATCAAGCATCCCGATGATCACAACGATGGGTTTTACAAATTTGTGCCGCACCCAGTCTACTGGCCCATGTTTGTGATTGCAACGCTAGCTGCAATTGTTGCAAGCCAGTCTTTAATATCTGCCACCTTCTCTGTTATCAAGCAATCAGTAACCCTGGATTACTTTCCTCGTGTCAAGGTGGTTCACACATCCAAACACAAAGAGGGTGAGGTTTACTCTCCTGAAACCAACTACGTCCTCATGGTCCTCTGTATATTGGTTATACTTGGTTTTGGCGATGGGAAAGATATTGGAAATGCATTTGGTAAGATCCCAACACTAATTTATCACTTTTACAATTGCAAGTGATGTTAGTATAGCTTGTTAATCTAAGCTAATATTCTTCTGTAGGTGTTGTGGTTATACTAGTCATGTTTATCACCACACTTCTGCTAACTTTAGTAATGATCATCATCTGGAGAGCCCCAGTCGCTCTAGCCATGCTATACTTTGTTCCCTTTTTCATCATTGAAGGTGTTTATGTAAGTGCAGTTCTTACTAAGATTCCAAAAGGAGGATGGTTTCCGTTTCTCGTATCGATCGTCCTCGCATTCGTAATGTTTGTATGGTACCATGGGAGGCAGAGAAAGCTAGAATATGAGATGAGAAACAAAATATCAGTAGATAGTTTCAATAGGCTCTTATCATCCTTGGAGATCCAAAGAGCCCCAGGGCTGTGCTTCTTCTATAGTAACATCCAGGATGGGCTTACTCCACTACTTGGGCACTATGTGCGCAACATGAGATCCTTGCACAAAGTGACCATCCTAACCACTTTTAGGTATCTATTGGTGTCTAAAGTGGATCCTAATGAGAGAATCATCATAAGAAATCTTGGCATTGAAGGCTTATATGGTTGCGTAATTCAATATGGATATGCTGATTCTCTCAATGTTGAGGGAGAAAATTATATCTCCCAAGTCACAAATAGTATGAGAGAACATATCAGGTATAATTTTGATGGACTATCTCCCACCTCTCTTGAAGAGGAGATTTCTCAGTTGGAAAAGGCAGAAGAGGAAGGAGTAGTTCATGTTCGTGGAAAGACTAGGTTTCATATAGGTGTTCAGACCAGCTTTTCTGATAAGATTTTGCTCGGGTTCTATGAGTTTTTGCATGGCAACTGTAGATCTGCATTGCCTGCTTTGGGAGTTCCATTACAGCAGAGAATGATAATTGGCATGGTGTACAATACTTGAAAGCCATTACAGAAGTTCTTGTTTATTCTCAGGTTTAAGCGACCTATTATCTTTTAGAGGAAAACAAAGATATTTTCATTTAGGACAGCTGTCTTACTGCTTTTTACAGTAAGTAATTTTGTAGTACAAAAATTTCTAGTTAAAAAAAATTTTGTACTAAAAAATTATTTTAGAAAGAAATAAAAATCCTACCCCAAACAAAGCCTAGGTTGTACTATAAAATTGTAATTGTATTTTTTTTTTTGGAACGTGATTATCTACCTGCTATCATCCTCCATAGGAGTCACATGACAGCGTAATTAATCCCTCAACGAGGCTATCAGTAACCAGACCTACAGGTGGAGGACTTGCAGTTTTTTTCTCTTCACTTAAGGGGTCGTGTTGCATGAGAGGGGAATCAAACATGAGTTGGGGGTTTCTTAATTATGCTCGTCCGTCAACCCAGCTAAGTCCGGTGGAGTAAAATTGTAATTTGCACTTGGGGTGAGATTGGAAGACAAGATTTTTGGTGCAAATGCATGCTAGTGGAGAATTGGAGATGAGATTTTATATCATAATTTTCTTGATTAATGAAGATTATATACTTTGCATATGAGAAGTTTCTTGTTGAATAATGGTGGGCTTCATGTGGTAGTTAACCAAAGGACTAAAGATTATAATTGAGTAATAATAATTTTTCATTATTTTTAATCAGAAAAGACAATAAATGAGTAAAAATATTCTAATACATTTTGTGATAATTATCTTATTTTTATTATATTTAGCTTTGATTTTATGCGTCAAGACATCTCAACAGCAACAATAACAATATCAAGTCTTTATCCCACTATGTCAGTTTGTTTATATGAATCTTTTTGCTCTATTTTGTTTTATTAAGAGTAAAATTTTCATTTAAATCTAATTTAAAAAATACCATTGATACGTCATACAAAAATTATCTTGATCGGGCACGAATCTCGAGGCAAAAAGCTAGTTGGAAACTTCAAAAATTAAATTCGGGAGCACCTGAACTTTGATTTAAGCAAACTTACAGTCAAACTGAGCGTCTCGGAAATACGAACCCAACGACATCAAATTTGACTCAATCCGAGCCCAAATGAGTCCAAATTAAGGACCTAAAGCGTTGTTGGAAGGTTCAAACCACAATTTGAGTTACCAAACGGTCTCTGATTTTGGCGAGCTTATAGTCGAATCGAACGGCTCAACGAGACGAATCCAACGAGCCTAAGATTGCCGGATTCCGACATCACTAAGGCCTTCAAATGGCTAACGAATGGTGTATGATCAAAGGATTCAATATCAGCCGTCCATTCAACAACTCCCTATTCTCCCTTGATCTCACACATATTTACAAGCCATGCCACTCCAGAAAAACTATAAATAGAGTCCTCATTTTTCACAAGAGGGACTCAAGTGAAGTGAAGAGAGAGAAGAAGAAGGAAAGAAGAAGAAGAAGGGGAAAGGGAGGATCCTCTCCTCCTCGACCACCGCCGGAGTTCGTCCTACCGCCCGAACACGCTGGGATTCTGCGTGATATTCGAGAGAACGCAGGAATTCTGCCCAACTTCCACGTGATGCTGAAACTCTTCCTAATTTGCAATAGAGTTCCCTCCTGACGCCGAAACTCCGCCCAAGTGAAGGCGGAGTTCTCCCCTGCCACCAATAGACGTCGGACTTCTACCCGACGTCGGACCTTCACTCTTCTACCAGTTATCGAACTTCGCTGGACGTCTACGCGAAGATGGATTTCTTTCCATTGTTGGACTTCTACCTGATGATTGTTGGACTTCTACCTGATACTGTCCTTCTGATCTTCATCGTCAGACTACAGTCTTTCCGACCTCTGTCGCCTGCCGACTACGGTCCTCCTGACTTATGTCGCCCACTGAATATAGTTCTTTCGACCTCCGTCGCCCGCCGACTATGGTCCTCTTGACTTATGTCGCCCGCCGACTAAAGTCTTTTCGACCTCTATCGCCCGCCGACTATGGTCCTTCTGACTTATGTCGCCCACCAACTACAGTCTTTCCGACCTCCGTTGCCCGTTGACTACGGTCCTCCTGACTTATGTCGCCCGCCGACTATAATCTTTCCGACCTCTGTCGCCCATCGACTACGGTCTTCTTGACTTACGTCGTCCGCCGACTACAATCCTTCTGACCTCCGTCGTCAGCCGACTACGGTCCTCCTAACTTACGTCGCCCACCAACTACAAGCCCTTTGACCTCCGTTGCCCGCCGACTACAGTCCTCCCGACCAAACGAACATGTCAATAGTAATTCTTTGTATTCATATCATGTAATGTACTCTATGAAATGTACATCAAGCTAAGGCCTTCTCCCAAGGAAGGGCCTCATTTGTAATCGACTGCAATACTAGTGGATTCATTCAAACTGGGCTAAGCCCCGTGGTTTTTCCCCCTTTTCTGGGGTTTTCCACATAAAAATCTTGGTGTCTCATAAATGTTAGACCATCTCTCTTATCTGATTGCGTGCCGGATTTTCGTACAATTCTAAGACGATAAACTTTATATTTCTCTACCGCTGCGAATACTCCTGGACCCAACAGTTTGGCGCCATCTATGGGAACGTGGTTCCTGACTGGGGGGCAACTTTTGCTCCAATCTCAAAAGATTGCTCTTATCAACTTTCTGACATCAGTCATTGCCGCATCAGATGCGGACTGGGGGGCAACTTCTACCCCAATTCTGATAAAAAAGATCCTCCGATGCTTTCTATATCAAGATGATATTTCGAGAAAATCCCAGCGACATGCAAGGATACTTCCAATTAATTACAAGCCTTATACAGTCCATTGCTGGACTTTTACTTCTTGGGCAAGGTCTTAATCTTGACCTTAAAAAAGGCAGTAACGGTCTAAAGATAGACCATTCTTCACCTTTGATTCGGGATATACGCGGCGTTCTCCCCCTCCCAATCAAAGCAAAATCAATCTCAGGGGGATTCGATTCGACCTCTTCCACATAGGTTAACACCGTTGAGAAAAAGCTCTGACATACAACCTCAGATAGGTCTCACATCCTTGATAGATTCAATCGACCTCTTCCACACAAGTTAACGTCGTTGAGAAAAAGCTCTGACATACAACCTCAGATAGGTCTCATATCCTTGGTGGATTCTCTCGACCTCTTCCATACAGGTTAACGTCGTCGAGAAAAAGCTCCAACATACAACCTCGGATAGGTCTCACATCCTTGATGAATTCTCTCGACCTCTTCCACATAGGTTGACGTCATCGAGCAAAGGCTCTGACATACAACCTCGGATAGGTCTTACATCCTTGGTGGATTCTCTCGACCTCTTCCACATAGGTTGACATCATCAGACAAAGGCTTTGACATACAACCTCGAATAGGTCTTACATCATTGGTGGATCTAATATCGATTAACATCATCGAGCAAATGCTCTGACAAACAACCTCGGATAGATTATACATCATTGGTTAACCTCACCAAAATGCCGTCAATGGACTTCCATCGGACTTTTGCACAAAGTTAAATTTCTACCTGATGTTGAATTTCCTCCTGTCGCTGAACTTTTGCCTTGCAGGACTTTCAACGGACTAATACCCGATGTTATACTTTTACTCGACGTCGGACTTCTCTCTATCATCGGACTTCTGCTCGTTAGCGGACTTCTACTCGTCGTCGGACTTCTGCTTGTCGATGAACTTTCGTCGATCTTCTACCTGACGTTGTACGTCTACCCGACGTCGGACTTCTCCTTGTCGTCGGACTTCTGCTCCTCAGCGAACTTCTACTCGTCGTCGGACTTCTGCTCGTCGATGAACTTTCGTCGGTTTTCTACCCGACATTGTACTTCTTCCCGAAGTCAAACTTCTCCCTATCATCGGACTTCTGCTCGTCAGCGGACTTCTACTCGTCGTCGGACTTCTGCTCGTCGACGAACTTCCGTCGGTCTTCTACCCGACGTTGTACTTCTACCCGACGTTGGACTTCTCCATGTCATTAGACTTCTGCTCGTCAGCGGACTTCAACTCGTTGTCGGACTTCTGCTCGTGGACGAACTTTCGTCGGTCTTCTACCCGACATTGTACTTCTACCCGACGTCGGACTTCTCCCGATCGTCGGACTTCTACTCGTCAGCGGACTTCTACTCATCGTCGGACTTCTGCTCGTCGATGAACTTTCGTCGGTCTTCTAACCGACAGTACTTCTACGCGATGTTGGACTTCTCCCTGTCGTCAGACTTCTACTCGTCAGCGGACTTCTACCCGTCGTTGGACTTCTGCCCGTCGATGGACTTTCGTCGACTTTCTACCCAACGTCATACTTCTACCGGACGTCGGAATTCTACCTGTCATCGGACTTCTGTCCGTCAATGAACTTTTGTTGGTCTTCTGCCCGACGTCGTATTTCTACCCGACGGCGGATTTCTGCAGTTCAACAGTCTTTTCAACCTTCCTCCTTACAACGGTCTCTCCGACCTCCATCTCCAACCAATTAACATCAGAACTTCGCAGGATCAACCGCCATAAAGCCAGGGGGAGGAGAAGAAAAATCCTGTAACTCCTGCACAAGAGGAGGGGCGCTAATTCGAGCGGGGGAAATTTTCCACTCGTAAATAGCGGAAGCCTCAACCGCCAGAAAGCTGGGGGGAGGTGAAGAAAAATCCCGTAACTCCTGCACAAGAGGAGGGGCGCAAATTCGAGCGGGGGGAAATTTTTCACTCGTAAATAGCGAAGGCCTTAACCGTCAGAAAGCCTGGGGGAGGAGAAGAAAAATCCCGTAACTCCTGCACAAGAGGAGGGACGCTAATTCGAGCAGGGGAAATTTCCCACTCGTAAATAGCGGAAGCCTCAACTACCAGAGAGCTAGAGGGAGAAAAGAAGAGAAGAGGCAATTTTTTTTAAAGGCCTAGGGGGCATATTTATATTTTTTTGGAGAGAAGAGGGAAAGTTTCTAGAGTTCTCCAGAATTTTTGAATTTTTTAAATTTTTCTGAATTTTTTTGAATTTTTAGGAATTTTTTGAGATTTTTTCGCAATTTTTTGGGCCCCACACGCTCAATTAAAAAAAAAATCAAATTTTGAATTTCGGCCAGCAATTGCCGGCCAAACCACGCGCCAAGGAGGGGCTCGAATGTTCGCGCGGCGCGCTCGCCGGCGCTGCCAGCAGCGGGCGGCGGCCGGCGGCCGTCGGCTGGTTCGACCGTCAAATGTTCCCTGGCTCCTATTTTTGGCCCGGACGGACCAAATTCAATGTTTTTGGGGTCATCGGACACGTTTTTCGACGTTCCGGACTCGATTTTGACACTTTCGGAGATCAACGGAGCCTCTACGATCAAGTTTGAGCATGCATTTAATTTTTGGAATGCAATTTTTTATGTTTCGGCTAAAACAAATTGTCGACGCATATATTTTTGGACTCCTGGAGCTTCGACGTCCGAAAATAGCGGGGCAACTAATACGTCATGCAAAAATTATCTTGATCGGGCACGAATCTCGAGGCAAAAAGCTAGTTGGAAACTTCAAAAATTAAATTCGGGAGCACCTGAACTTTGATTTAAGCAAACTTACAGTCAAACTGAGCGTCTCGGAAATACGAACCCAACGACATCAAATTTGACTCAATCCGAGCCCAAATGAGTCCAAATCAAGGACCTAAAGCACTGTTGGAAGGTTCAAACCACAATTTGAGTTACCAAACTGTCTCTGATTTTGGCGAGCTTATAGTCGAATCGAACGGCTCGACGAGACGAATCCAACGAGCTCAAGATTGCCGGATTCCGACGTCACTAAGGCCTTCAAATGGCTAACGAATGGTGTATGATCAAATGATTCAATATGAGCCGTCCATCAACAACTCCCTGTTTGCCCCTGATCTCACACATATTTACAAGCCATGCCAATCCAGAAAAACTATAAATAGAGCCATCATTCTTCACAAGAGGGACTCAAGTGAAGTGAAGAGAGAGAAGAAGAAGGAAAGAAGAAGAAGAAGGGGAAATGGAGGATCCTCTCCTCCTCGACCACCGCTGGAGTTCGTCCTGCCGCCCGAACACGCCGGGATTCTGCGTGATATTCGGGAGAACGCAGGAATTCTGCCCAACTTCCACGTGATGCTAAAATTCTTTCTAATTTGCAACTAAGTTCCCTCCTGACGCCAAAACTCCGCCCAAGTGAAGCCGGAGTTCTCCTCTGCCACCAACAGACGTCGGACTTCTACCCGACGTCGGACCTTCACTCTTCGCCAAGTTTCTACCCGACGCTGGACTTTTACCGGTTATCGGACTTCGCTAGACGTTTACGCGAAGATGGATTTCTTTTCATTGTTGAACTTCTACCTGATGCTGTCCTACTGATCTTCGTCGTCAGACTATAGTCTTTCCGACCTCCGTCGCCTGCCGACTTCGGTCCTCCAGACTTATGTCGCCCACCGAATTCAGTTCTTTCGACCTCCGTCGCCCGCTCACTACGGTCCTCTTGACTTATGTCGCCCGCCGACTAAAGTCTTTTCGACCTCTATCGCCCGCCGACTACAGTCCTTCTGACTTACGTCGCCCACCGACTACAATCATTTCGACCTCCGTTGCCCGTCGACTACGGTCCTCCTGACTTATGTCGCCCGTCGACTATAATCTTTCCGACCTCTGTCGCCCATCGACTACGGTCTTCCTGACTTACGTCGTCCGCCGACTACAGTCCTTCCGACCTCCGTCGCCAGCCAACTACGGTCCTCCTAACTTACGTCGCCCACCGACTACAAGCACTCCGACCTCCGTCGCCCGCCGACTAAGGTCCTCCCGACCAAACGAACATGTCAATAGTGTTTCTTTGTATTCATATCATGTAATATACTCTATAAAATGTACATCAAACTAAGGCCTTCTCCCAAGGAAGGGCCTCATTTGTAATCTACTGCAATACTAGTGGATTCATTCAAACTGGGCTAGGCCCCGTGGTTTTCCCCCTTTTAAGGGGTTTTCCACGTAAAAATCTTGGTGTCTCATAAATGCTAGACCCTCTCTCTTATCTGATTGCGTGCCGGATTTTCGTACAACGCTAAGACGATAAACTTTATATTTCTCTACCGCTGCGAATACTCTTGGACGCAACAATCATTTATAATACTTGTTAATTAATTTTTTTTAGGTTTATCTTTAAATTTCTTAATAGAGATTTGAATTTATTTTCAAATTGTAATATTGCTGATTTATATTTATTTTCAAATCATAATAAAGCTTTATTTGTAAAGCTTTAATGACATGTTATTGTAATTTATTAGGGAGTTGATTTATTTCCTAAGTATGTGATTTTATTGGGATTTGATTGGGAATTAGATTATTAAGTCTTTTTTTTAATTGTTTCCCTCAAATCTCTTAATTGAGGTGTTCAGAGGTTGTTGTAGTCGGAGAGAAAGAGTTTGAGAGCTATTGTAATTCCCTTTTTTTTAATATAATGAAATCATTATTTTCCCGTAGCCTTGGGCATCTTTGTTGAACCATCTAATTCGTGGTGTTTTTTATTTTTATATTTTATTTATTAATATTTTTAAATAAAACCATTGTTTGATTAAATTTATTTTTTATTCATTAAAGTATTAAAAATAAACTTTTGTTATATCAATTAATAAAAAATTTTGTTTAAAAATAAAATTTAGTTAAATCAATTAATAAATAAATTTAATTTCAAAAATATACTATAATTATAAAATAAACAGAAACAGGAATACGAAAATGCCATAATTTTTTAATTATGGACATTCTGTCTTTGAATTAAGTTATAATTAGAAAAGCAAAACACTTTTGAATTAAGGAAATTTGGTTTATTAAGAAACGGGAGTATGAAAATCCGGTCTCTTATTAAGAAATTTTGTTCCGGTTTCTTTTCAAATCAAAAAATTCAGAGAATAAAAAAAATAAAAAATTTATAGAAATAGAGAAGTAAATAAAAAATTTAAGAATTTATAGAAACAGAGAAGTAAATAAAAAAAAATTAAGAATTAATAGAAACCGGAGAAGTAAAATTCGGTTTTCGATCAAAATAGAAACTGGAGAATGAAGTTTCGGTTTCTATTGAAACAATTTTTAATATGCTTCTTAAAGCTCCTCTTTATAAAATGCCCAGACAAAATTATGGTTTGTTGAGTTTTCATAAGAAAAGACAAATTTTTTTTAACATATAATGCAAAATTGTTTGGATTTATGATCACATTGTTTGTTCTAAATTAATTTTCAGCTGTAATTCTTTCCAAAATTTGGCCCAGCTCTTTGAATAAAGAAATTATTCTGTGCAGAATCCGAACGTAGCTCTATATTTGGATTCCAATTAAATCATGACACATGAAGTGTAGACGTGAATATTTAAATTTGATTTCGTTTTAAATTTTATCTCATCGACCCGATCGACTCGACCCTGAGTTTCAGCATCCCGTTCAAATTTAGATTTTAGGGTTAATGTCCTTTTTTTAAATGAAACTAACCATAAAAGTTTCGTAATATATATAGGATTTTATCTTAATAAATTTTTTATATCTGCTAAGAAACAAAAAAACAAAGAAGAGCCAATGAAGAGGAAGAATGATTTAGAGGAGTGTGTTTGTTATTCAAGCAGAGGATATGCGTACATAACATGGAATTTCAAAGGCGATATACAAACACCAAGAAAAAGAAGAATTGAAGTTAAAAGAGTTGCAGCCTTAAGGAATAATAATAATAATATTTTTTTGTATACTTAGGGAATATATAAGAGGTTCTAGGAGGCAGAGGCCCATGGCAAGGTTCGACTTGCCCAATAGGTTGCGGGATGAAGGGGGCAGTGCCCTGCCGGAGTTTACGGGGGCAACAGCCCAGAACAAATTTTGGTTGTAAGGGAAATTTTCAAATTGTGCTTGTTTTTATTAAATTCATTGTAATAAAATTAATTTTTGCTACTTGAGTTCATGCTAGTAACATTTTACATTATGTAAGGAAGTTTTTTTTGAAAATGTAATTCAGTGAGCTTTAACTATTGTTAACTGTACTTTTACTATACTTTTGCTACGCTTTCAATGCGCTTTGATACGCTTTCACTATACTTTCACTGTGCAATAAAAATGCAACTAAAGTGTAGTGAAAACGTAACTAAAGTGCAATGAAAGCGCATCTAAAACACAATGGATGCACAATGAAAGCGCATTTAAAACGAGATAAACTACAGTAAAAACACAACAAAAAATATAGTGAAAGCACAATAATAAATGCATAGTTAAAGAACAATGAAAAAGCACCATTAAAAAATGTAGTTATATATTTTAAAGCTATGCCACCTACTTTTGAAAACTAAATTAGTTATACTAACTGATACATGAAAGCAAATGCACAATGAAAGTACATTTAAAGCACAATTAAAATGAGACCAAGGCTTCGTTTGGGACGGCTTTCTTATTGCTTCTTAAAGCAGCTTTCTAGTATAAAAATTTAAAATTTTGTACTAGGAAGCTGCTTTAAGAAGCAGAAAAAAAGCCGCCCCAAACGAAGCCTAAAATGAATAAAAATAACTCAAAAATTTTAAAGCAAACAAAAATAACCTAATTTTTAACATAGAAGAATTCCGGAGAATAATTTTTCTGTTGAGTTACATATGGCTTGAAAAAAGGCTATATAAGAGCATCTCCAACGGAAAATCTCATTTTTCACTCCAAAAAGCCGTGAAACTGCAAACTGCCGTGATTCATCTCCAATCGAACTCCATTTTTCACCCTTTTGCAGGTAATGGTGGCCTCTTCTTTCCCGCGGCGAGTTCGGTAGAGAGGTAAAAATGGCGGAGATGAACAGTGCAACGCCAATATTGACGTCTCACTGTTCACCCGCAACCAAATAGCAAAAATTTTGAAATTCGGTTGGAACTGACCAGAAACTCCATTCAAGCGTTTGGAGCTCCGTTGGAGATGCCCTAATATGCGGAGCACATGTGCCGCCGCTTCTTTAATCTTAGTTCATACCTGCACCATTTTAATTATTTTTATTAAATCTCTTTGTACTATAATTTTCCTTAAAGTCAAATATAAATTGGTAGATCAATTTATTTCGAGGGGCCTTATTCATTTGTTGGTCCACATAAATTTAATGTTAGCCCCCATGAAAAACGACAGCCGGAATTGCATGACATGTGCACCGAGTAAATCCCCATGGGAACGATGGAGAATTTGTGATCCTTTTCCTGATTTCAACGTGCTTCAAAAGCCCTAACAGGCTGGACGAATCTCCGAGAGTTAATTAGCCCTCGAGCTTCTCTTACTCCGTGTGTTGAACTTTTTTTTCCAGCTGCCATGGTTGTGGAAGCTGGTACGCCAATGCTGCAACTCTTGTCGCCCGGGAGAACTACGGTGAGTAGGCAGAGTATAATCGATGTGGTCTCATCGGGGAACTCAACGTCAGCTTCGAAATGTTTGGCTTTCAATTTGATCGATTTTGTTTTTATATTAAAATTTCTTTGAAAATTAGTCATTTTGATCGGTTTTCATCAAGGCAAGGGTTTTTTTTTGCTTCAATTCATCTAGGTTTTCGAGGGTTTTTTTCAGTTGGAAAATTTATGATTTGTGCTCTACTTTTGCTGCTTTATATGGGTGATCACCTTGCGTCTGGTGCTTCTTGTGGAGTGGAGGTATTCAATCGAGCCACTGGTTTTAACAGATAGGGTGCTTTTTTGTTTTCTGAACTTTAACTTTCTGGCTGACATCTCAATCCATTTTGGTGCGTTGCTCCAACAAGTGTCATAAAAAGAGTCTGTCATTTTCTATGCTTGTAGAATTTTGTTCATTTTATGAAGGGTTTGGTTTGACCTACATTTGTTTTATTTTTATTTTCTTATGGGGTTAATTCTTGTTTCAATATCTTTGATCTTTTTTTCATATATGTGCTTAATTGGACTTTGTTCTTGATCAGTTGATTTATGATTTCTGCTTATAAGTATACTTTCTGAACAGGAATGCAGGCGTTGGAGAGATTTTATTCTAGCTTATAGGACACTGGGAGTAGTGTTTGGTGGTCTAGTCACATCTCCTCTCTATGTTTATCCTTCCATGAACTTGGATTCCCCAACAGAAGATGATTATTTGGGTATTTATAGCATCATGTTCTGGACTCTAACTCTAATTGGGGTGGTCAAGTACGTCCTCATTGCTCTTAAAGCTGATGATAATGGTGAAGGTAACTTTTTTTTTTCTGATCCTTTTATATAAGCTCTGCTTGGTTAGAAGAAATTGAAAGAGAGGAAATTAAATGAAAATGGTAAAGAATTAAAATGAAATTTGTTTCCACCTACTGATTTGGTCAAGCAGTAATTGAGTGAAACGTGCTTTTTTTTTTTTTTTTATTTCCTGCTTAGTTGATGAGAAATTGAGTTTTTTATTTATAGTGCGGAGCAGATGCGGGAATTAAAATCTTGATTTAATAATTCTTTCTTCTTATTTTTCACTAGAATTGGTATAAATTTTCAATGAAAAAAAATTCTTTTGATCACATTTCTTAGGTAAATCCAATTACCTCTTAATTATTTTGAAACTAAGCACCCAAGGTATGCGAAGTTCTGAAGTAAAATACATTTACATTCCATTTTATATTCTTTAATCTTTGGTTTTTTCAATTTAACCGCACTCACAGGCCTAGCGCTGCTCTTAAATGCAAAAATAGTCAAATCATACAATCTTTTGTGTCTATTACTACAAATAATCCTTGAGGAACAGGAGAGGATGAACATAAGTATGTGTGCCCTCATAATTATTATTAAGATGCTAAAATTGTGCTGAATGTAGTTTAAAGAAAAGACAACTAAGTTTTAAATATGCACAAAATAAGCATGCATTCTAATCAGATTGAGTCCCAAGCCCAAATGTTGTTTATTTTATGAGGTTTTGACTTTAATAATGTGGAATAAATAGGGAGCAAAAGCGTTGCGAGAACAAATGGCATCCCACCTATCTTATTTGATATGTGTTGTCATTATCTGATTTCAACTCCAATAGAATCAACAAAAAGGTGTGACAACTATCTTATTCTTCTTGTGGAATTTTAGGATTGGTTTCCTGAAGAAAAGGAAAAAAAAAAAAAAATCTTGCAAACATTTTGTTATGCTTTTGGCATTTATAGTTAAAGCTATAATTTTTTTGATATATGAGTCATAATAACTTTTCTTATTTTTCATTAGGATTGTTTCAAATTTTCAATGAAAGTAATGAAGTTATGCGAATTTTTGAAGTAAATTGTATTTTCATTTCCTTCAATTCCATCAAATCACACAAAGCTATCATTTTAACACAAATGGATCCATTCAATAATGAGACTGTCATCTGCTTATAACTCAAAGGCCTTTTTGGTTCTCTTATAATTTGAACTAGGCAAATCGTAAGGCCTTTTGTGTTTTTCAATATAAACAATCTCGGAGGGATAGACGAAGAAGATAAACTTAAGTACGTGTGTTCTCATAATTAGTACTAACAGGCTAAAGAAGACCCAAATGAAATTTAAAGAAAAGAGAACCAAAGTCATGTTTTAAAATTGAACAAAATAAGTGTACATTCTAATCAAATTTAGCCCCAAGCCCTATTATTTTTTATTTTATGATGTTTTTACTTCAACAATATGGTATAACTAAGGAACAAAAGTATAATACAAGAATTAATGATGTCCCACCTATCTTATTTGATAGTGCCGTGTTTGAATTTAGTTTTGACTCTAATAGAATCAACAAAAAGATGTACTACACACGTTATTCTTCTTCTGAAATATTAAGATTAGTTTCCTAAAGAAAAGTGGTAAAAAGAAGATTTTATCTTAAAAACATTTTCATTTACCGGAGGCATTTATAGTTAATGTTTCATACCCGAACAATATCCCAATTTTGGTGAACTTCGTTTAGATTTTTGAATTTCTAATATCAGGTGGCACTTTTGCGCTGTATTCACTGCTATGTCGGCATATCAATATTGGCAGTCATCCATCAAGAAGTGTCAGCTCAAGCACATATATTTCACATTCTAGTCATTCCATGAACTCTAGGACAAGTAATTTAGGGAAGTTTTTTGAGGAAAGTATTACAGCAAAAAGGATATTGCTTTTCATAGCAATGCTGGGGATGTGCATGCTTATTGCTGATGGCATACTTACACCTGCTATTTCAGGTACTTGTTGCCATATTACTTTTAGTATTAGAATTATTTAGGATGTCTAATGATCTGTATTAAATTGGTCTTGTTCAGTTTTATCAGCAATTGATGGAGTTAGAGGACCGTTTCCTTCGGTAAGCGCATGTAAGCAATTTACAGGTGGTCTCTTCCAAATTTTCCCTCTCAGCCCTCCTTTCTAAATTTATAATTTTTAATTGTTGTAGCTGTTGTGGAAGCTCTTTCTGTCATTGTATTGCTAGCGCTTTTCCTTTTACAAAAGCATGGTACTTCAAAAGTGAGTTTTCTCTTTTCCCCGATAATGGCCACCTGGACTTTGACTACACCAATTATTGGTATATATAGCTTTTTGCGACATTATCCAAGCATATTCAAAGCTTTGTCACCTCATTATATAGTCTACTTTTTTCTAAGAAATAGAAGAAAAGGTTGGGAATGGCTTGGAGGAACTGTTTTATGCATTACAGGTAGTTATTGCTGGAAATTGCGTTCTTTTTACAAACTTGCAAAACAAACTTTCTAGATTTTGCATTGCTACACACTTTTTCTTCTTTTCCCTGTATCCAGGCGCAGAAGCAATGTTTGCTGATCTAGGACATTTCAACAAAAGGTCAATTCAGGTTTGTCTGTTTGTTGTACTACCTTCACTTCTTTTGTTTTCTTTTTTTATCTTCTTTTGAAGGTCACAGACTATAGTTGAGCTGATTCTTGACACTATTTTTTGCTCTTGAAGCTTCAACTCATGGTTCATCTTCTTCATGTAGATGGCTTTCCTTTTCACTATATATCCTTCATTGGTTCTCACATATGCCGGGCAAACGGCCTATCTAATCAAGCATCTCGATGATCACGCCGATGGGTTTTACAAATTTGTGCCTCAACCAGTCTATTGGCCTGTGTTTGTAATTGCAACACTAGCTGCAATTGTCGCGAGCCAATCTTTAATATCTGCCACCTTTTCTGTTATTAAGCAATCAGTAGGTCTGGATTACTTTCCTCGTGTCAAGGTGGTTCACACATCCAAACACAAAGAGGGTGAGGTTTACTCTCCTGAAACCAACTACATCCTCATGGTCCTCTGTATATTGGTTATACTCGGTTTCGGTGATGGGAAAGATATCGGGAATGCATTCGGTATGATATCAACTCTAATTTATTCATTATACTATCACGATTAAAGTTCGTATAGCTTGTTAATCCGAATGTTTCTTCGCAGGCGTTGTGGTTATTGTTGTCATGCTCATCACCACACTTCTATTGACTTTAGTTATGATCATCATCTGGAGAGCCCCAATCTTTCTAGTCATGCTATACTTTGTTCCCTTTTTCATAATGGAAAGTGTCTATGTAAGTGCAGTTTTTACAAAGATTCCTGAAGGAGGTTGGTTTCCATTTCTTGTATCCATCATCCTCGCATTTATGATGTTTGTGTGGTACTATGGTAGGCAGAAAAAGATAGAATATGAGTTGAGAAACAAAATATCAATAGATAGCTTCAATGACCTCTTATCATCCTTGGAGATCCAAAGAGTCCCAGGGCTGTGCTTCTTCTATAGTAATATCCAGGATGGGCTTACCCCATTACTAGGGCACTATGTGAGAAACACTAGATCTTTGCAGAAGGTGACTATTATTGTCACTTTCAGGTATTTATTGGTGCCAAAAGTGAATCCTCAAGAGAGAATCACCATATGGAATCATGGAATTGAAGGCTTATATGGTTGCATAATTCAATATGGATATGCTGATTCCTTCAATGTGGAGGGAGATGATTATATCTCCTCCGTTATAAATAGTTTGGAAGAGCTTATCAGGAATAGTTTTGTTGGACGGTATCCCGAAGAGGAGATTTCTCAGTTGGCAAATGCAAAAGTGGTTGGACTTGTTCATGTTCGTGGAAAGACTAGGTTTCATGTAGGTATTCAGACCAGCTTGTCTGATAGGATTTTACTCGGCTTTTATGAGTTTTTGCATGGCAATTGTAGATCTGCATTGCCTGCTTTGGCAATTCCGCTACAGCAGATCATGGAAATTGGCATGCTTTACAATACCTGAATTGCATTGCAGAGGCCTTGAAATCACCATATGTTGCATGCATTTGATATTCTAGAATTGATTGTACTATATGTAATTCTATATACATATACATATGTGGAATTTAGAGAAATGCAAAATTGTGATAGTTAGTATATTTTGTTGTGGAAGTTCTTATTTATTTTAGTAGCTAAGCTATATTGCAGAGGAAATTAAAATAGAAAGTTTCAGTGGCGTTATAAACAAGTTATTTGCATGAAGCGTGCGATTGAAGAGAAGAAATAAGGTGCATGAGTAGATTAGACTTTGTATTTGACACCAAATCTGCAAGTTCTATGATGCAGAATTGGAGATCGTACATTATTTTGTTGTACAGGATAGACTTTATGGAGCATCTAAACCGAATCAATGAAAATTATATTTCATCAGACCATTTTTATTGTTGAACAAAAGTGGGCTTCATGGGGCAATTGACTCCAGCTTGGAGATTATTGTTGTTAATGAGTCAAAATTAAGCATGGTTATGTGGGCTTCGAAAATTCACTCCCCTGCATCTCCGTGACCATTTTCTTGTTCTTGTGTCATGTCGGTAAGGAGAGATTTAACGAGTTTAAGTTTCGAGGTAAGTTTTTCAAAAGGCATATTGGCTTTATAGATAAGATATTATCTAGAGATTTTGTCCTCATTTTGCGATGATTTTACGATCTAAGTTTAGGTTTTCTATAGTCGCAAACTCCTATAGTTAATTACCCATCCCAATAATGAGAGAATTTTCGAACAAGACTAGTTGTCAAATAGATACATAGTATCCAACATATACTATTAGTAGAATTTAATATTGAAAATTGAAATCTTATCACCGCGTACCTAAAAGCGGATGCTGGGGGGATGATGATGAACTCGATCAAGATCCCATGGTTCCATCGTTCTGGATAGGGGTGTGAACGAGTCGAATCGAGTCGAGTTTAGGCACTTATCGAGCTTGGCTCGTTAGATGGAAAGCAAGCTTGAACTCGAGCTCGTCTCACTGTAAGCGAGCTCGAGCCAACTCTCCAGTCATGGGTGGGAATTTTTAAATTTATGTGGGATTTATAAAAATTTTAAAAATTAGGCGGGATTTTTAAAACTTAAGTGGGATTTTTAAAACTTAATAAAATTTTTTAAAAAATATGAAATGTTTAACATTTAAATAAAATTTAGGTGATTATTATTATTATTTTTTAATATTTAAATTTAATAAATAAAATAAAATTATTTTAAAAATATTAATATTTATTCGTAGGCTCGAACTCGAGCTCGAGCTCGACATGCAAGCTCGATAAGCTCGACTCGCGAGCCCATAAACGAGTCGAGTTCGAGCAGGCTCGGCTCACTTACACCCCTAGTTCTGGGCATCATAGTACATAGTTTATTTAGGCAGAGAATGTAGTCGACACAACTTGACCGAATGATCTTTATCGACAACCATGAGTTGCTTCGTTCAAGGGTACCATATAGACTTGGGGTGAATATTTATCTAAGGAGATATACTTGAGTCCACCTTAGATAACAAATGGCTTTGTGCCCTATTAGTCATACCCTATTAATTCATTACTCAATAATTTAGAGTCGTTGGGAAGCATACATGCTCTGACTATGATCATAATTAAGTGGTATTATTTAGTGGCAAAACCACCTGATCAGAGGGTCCCTGTTATAACCGTTTACTTGTGGTGCCATTTGTTAGCGAAACCACTGGTTAGATGACACATATCACGTCATTATTGGCAAAAAATAATTTGAGAATGTCTATTTGTCGGCATTTTAAAAGTTTGAGATTCCCTCCGATTGAGATTTTCTATCAAAATGTCGATCATTGGGATTTATAGGTAATTTCACTTTATTGGCAGAACCTTGTTGACTCTATCTACTTGTCGACAGAGAATTGGATCAACATAAATTTTATGTTTTTTGTGATGATTCTTTCTTATAACAGACCTTGATGATTTAATATGACTGTATAAAATAAATACTCTTGTCGACACTATGATCGTATATTTGTTCTACAATACAAGCCGTGTCGACTCTATATATTTGTCGAGAGAGGATCATGTTCTATGTCTGCTTCATTCTTTAGTTAATGAATCTTTATTATAATAGATCTTGATGACCTAATATGAACGTACAATATAAATACTTTGATCAACCTTACGGCTTTGTATTTGCTCGATGATTCAAGCCATGTCGACTCTGCCTATTTGTCAATAGGGGATCAAGCTTGAACTTAAGTTCATTTATTGACTTGCACAACATCCTCAGACGTCACATGTGTGTATACGTCATGCTCGTCGGGGTATATGCGAGTATATACTTTTGCATGCATTTTACATAATATATTTGTATAGAGGTTATATATATGCAATGCAATGAGTGTATATGACATATTTGTATATTTGCACACACGCTTACACTTTCATCTACGTGTTAATATACTCACATATATACTTGTGCATTTGCATGTATATGCATATGTTGATATATTCATTTGTGTATTGCTTGATATTTAGTATATTGCATAGTGGCTTAATGTAGTAGTGTATGATACCTACGTACAATACTTCTATGCATCACCTGTTTGCCTGCATAATATATTTGCATGATGATTCAATATTTTCACGTAGTGCATGAAGTATTTGCATGTTGGTGTAGGTGATATCACTACACAGTGCATTTTACATGTATGGTGTACTTGTGCAATGTATTTTGTATGTTGCAACGTGTATATACACTATGTGATTGCATATTAATGTAATGTACCACCACAACGTGGCATATATTGAGTGATGTATTTGCATGATACACCATGCATATTATAAATGTATGCATGTTATGAATTTGTTAGTGTGCATTTTAATGCATTAGATGGTGTTTTTGCAATATTCAAATATGATCAATTATGCAAGTGATCATCATTTAGAATATGCACGAGTTTCCTTAAGGGGCCTATAAACATCTTCTATCTGCTTATATGAATGTTGTGGATTTAGTGGCTTTGTTTATAAGTGCATTGGGTTTTATTTAGTATGCATCAGGAGTGTGTTTAGCTCATTTATCTTATACAAGCTATTATTTTTGTTAGTATTGAACCTGTATGAGTTTACTTCTGTTTGCAAACAGGTTGTGCGATGAATCAAGAGCCCTCCACCAGTGATCCATAGTTTTTACTATAAATTCCTTGCTTCTGCTTGCAAGTGAATCGTAGCACTGTGCTACAGGTCATTTGTTGCTTTTTGCAAGTAGGTTGTCGCACAATACAAGCTTTGTTGACACTATTTGTGATCCAGTGCTAGGCATTCAAGAGCCACCAGTTATTGCATTTAGATGAATTATGCTCAATGCAAATTTTCCAACACTACTTGTAGGTGGGTTGCAGCGTTGCGCTATGGGTCACTTGTTTATTCTTGCAAGCTAGCTGTCGTGCCATATAAGCTTTGCTAAACTTGCTTGCAAGTCATCAGTGGGCATTCAAAAATCACTTGATATTGTGTATAGGTGAACTATGCTCAACATAGATTTTTCAGCATTGTATGTGGGTGGGCCATAGCGTTTCACTACGGTTCGCTTTTTTGCTTCTTGCAGGTGAGTTATCATGTCATGCAAACTTTCTTGAATCTACCTATAGGTTATTAGTGAACATTCAAACATCACCAGTTTAACTCGTAGGCAGACTGTTGTATACATGATGAATTTTCTACAATGGCTTGTAGATGCTTGCATTTATCACAAGCTCATTGCTTTTGCCTGCAGGCAGTATGTCACATTTGTTATAATCACCTTATGTATGTAGAAGATCCATCATGCTTGCAATATACTCACTATCATTGTTTGTAGGCATGACCACTGCATGTATTACGGACCTTCTACTGTTACCAGTGGGCAAGCTGCGTTGAATGCATATATTCTAATGTTGCTCACGTTTTTGCATATGTTGCATATTGGCAGCCTTTACTTGCGAGGGATTAATATATTTGCCCAACATTGAATTGTTGTTGACTGCAAGGGTGTCGTAATACTCATTGTCTATCATTGATTATCACCCATAGGCATACTATCATACATATATCAAATCTTTCATTATTGCCAGTAGATGTTTGCATTCATCGTCTGTTGCATTGTGTATGCTTGTAAGAAGCTTTGTTGTTTGTAGGCAAGTTAATGTGTTCATTTGTTTGTTGATGTGGGCTACAAGGTGAGCTTCATTTATCGCTAATTTCCTTATGTACATTCATCGACAGCTTACTACACCCATTGTGTATTGACTTTCAAGATTCATAGGGGATGCCACACTTATTTACAAGCTGGGTGACATTAAATGAAGGGAAGTCGTAGTATTCATTGCATGTTGGTTGGTAAGTTGTTATGCTCACGTGTACGTCTTTCGTTGTCACCCATAAACACTCACAGGCTTCTTGTTGTTTCCTGTAAATAGACCATTATGTGTGTCATGAGTTCATGCTCATGCATATAGGCAAATTATTTTATTCACTATATTTCTCTTGCATATGCTCATGAGAGCTTGTACTCACTACAGCTTCTTGGTCCTTGCATGTAAATTGACTAATTGAACATGACAGGTTGTTTTAATCTTATCATTTATGGGCAAATTATCACATGCATAAAAGGTTTCCTTGCCACTTATCTTATGCTTGTTCATTGATGTTCAGTTGAATGACCCGGCTTGTTAATTATCATTTGTATTTTAATGTGATTGTGCATTTATTAGTTTAGAGTCTAGTTCCTTGTTTATTAAATTGCAAGTTTAGTTCCCTGTGATTATTCAAGTTATGTTTTTTTTTTCAATAAAAAAAAGTTATGTTCTTTTTCAATCCATATTTTGACAGCCTCTCGGCGTCTCCCCCATTTAGAGGAATGTTTGAGAGTCTAGGCCTTTCCACTACGCTATGGAAAGCATGTATGGTTGATTCACGTGACACCGTAGCTGTGGTTTTCAATCCCACCATTATACGAAAAGTGTGCATGAATCTTTGAGGTACCTGCGTTGAAGTTTGCAAATTTTTTTGTAGACATAGAGACACATACAGGGGTACTTAGGAAAAGCGTGTACAAGGCATGCCCGCCTCACCGCAAGCATTGCACGTAGCTCCCTCCCACCACGCTAAGAAAATTGTGTATAGGTGATCCGCTCGTTGCGCTGTAAGTGCCGAAAAATAAATTTTTGAGGTTTTTCTTGATTTTAGAAGTCATTATACCTTTGCGAGCAAAGCGACGATGGTGTCGGTGTCAAGGCGATGATGTTGACAAGATCACATAAATTTTATTTCTTTTCTCTCTTTTTTTTTGAAAATTCTGTTGTTCGCTTTTTTTTAATAATAATAGAGGGAAGGGGAAAATGGGTTGCTATTAGAGGAGTGTAGAGTGAATGGCTAGGCAGTATAAGGGGTGTGGGCTTGCTGTTGGGCTAGAGTTTGGCTAAATGGAAGGAATAAGAGGCACTGAGAGAAGCTTGGGTTGAGGAGGCCGAGTAGGATTTCCTTCTCTTGGAACAGGGGGAAAATCGGGTTTAGTAGGTGGTTCATATGTGGGAGTGGCTTGTGTGAAATAGATAGGTAATCGGGTTTTGTAGGTCGTCAATTTTGATTATTTTCGCTCGATTTAACTGTGAAGGGCTCCTTTGGTAAATTCAACGTCAATGATCACAACAACGCAATCCGTTTGGAGATCGGATGTGTTTTGATCACTTAAGTGATGTGTCAACCATGTCGATCGTTGCTTATGTCACAAATTTCATCTCTTTTCACGTATTTCTGTGTGGAGTCTGGACAGAAAGAACCGTCCGGACATGTAAGTGTACACACTGTGTATAAATTTGTATACAGTATGTATTAACTTTTTGTACACTCTGTTTGTACATAGTGTGTCATACTGTTTGTATGCAGTGTGTACACTCACAGTCCATATTATTTATACGTAATGTGTACACTCACAGTTCGAACGATTCTTCCCGTCCGAACTCCGCACGAAATAATTTCTCTTCTGACGGAGCACAAGGCTTTTTTTGTATGCATTTTTATTCGTATAACAAAGACATATTTTCTGGCAACTTATATTTTCTAAAAGATTAACAAAACTTAATCAACATATTCCAATTGATTTCTTGTCATGAAGAGCTCTTTCCTTTATTAAAATTGACCTCTTGCTCTTAATTCTCAAGATGACATTTCTCAAGCGGCTTGCATCTTGATCTCACGTGAGAGGGATATACGAAGGGTGCAAAAGTGATGGGACCATATGGAGGTGTGGAACCCATCCACTAGGGCTTTGTCCGAAATAGTTGTGGTAGGTTTGGGCCCGCTCCCACGTGTGTTGCGGTAAGGATCCATTTTCATGGGCTTAGATTTGATCGGTTTGCAGTGAAGACAAGAACCGATGTGTGTTTGATTTGGCTTTAGAACCTATAAAGGGCTTTAACATTGTAAAGTCATCGAGCTTTTTTTTCTAATATATATATAAAGCAGGAAACATGATTTGTGTGCTCACCTAATCCATCTGTTGTATTTTTACTGCTTATATTTATTTTAGGTTGAGAAAATGAGTGACCATGAAAAAAATCAGAGGGAATGCTGTCTGAAGACATTGTCATTCCCTCATCCCTAAAATTTCTTATATCCAACATCAAAACCATTGTGCCCATACAGCTTCCCAATGACAACTACTCAATGTGGAGGTCTCAAATCTTTAAGTTGTTCAAAACAAACAACTATGAAGGATTTATTGATAAATCCTCTCCAGTTCCCTCCCGCCTACAGATTGACTCCAATGGCAAATCCCAGCTCAATACCGCCTACACTCGCTGGACTCTTATCGACCAGAATCTTGCGGCCTCCCTCTGCTCCACTATCACGACGAACATTCTACCGTATGTTCTACATCTGGACACCTACGCCGACATTTGGATCACGCTTGAGCATCATCTTCAAGCTTCAAACTGATCAAGAGTAATACAACTCAAGAATGACCTACATCACATCTCCATGGGTCAACTTACAATGCTTCAATATCTCACAAATGTCAAGACTCTCATTGACAACATCGATGCAGTCAGTTGTACCATTGACAGTGAAGATATCCTTTTATACACCCTCAACGACCTACCACTGTAGTACTAGACCTTCAAGACATCAATCCGCACCACGTATCTTCGATTAGCCTCAAAGATTTGTACTCACTACTCTTGAGTGAAGAAACAAATCTTGCCAATGATTTTGCCAAAGATCACTCAACTCCAAATATAGTTACAGCCTTATACTCCAGTCGAAATAGGGGTCGTGGGCGCGACAGATCTAATTCCTCTAACAAAGGACGACAGTATACCCAAAACTCCTACAGATCTTCACAAACAGCAAATAGCTCCACTACTCCTTCCTCAGGCCCAGTTTTCTGCCAGATTTGTGGCAAAAGAGGCCACCCAGCCCACATGTGCTGGCACAAACACAATGAGTAGTACCCAATTCCAAATTCAGCACTTGTTGTAGCCACTATACAACCTCGAACATATTGTATACTGGACTCAGGAGCTCATTCCATCTCACCAACAATCTTGATAACCTCATACAACCAACTGAATATAATGGACAAGACATCATGTCGATTGGTGATGGCAATACCCTCTCCATTGCCCACTCCGGTCAGGGACTCTTCCCACTCCCAATCGTAAGATCATTCTACTTCGCCTATTTCACCTTCCTCATCTTTCCCACAATCTGATTTCAGTTTCTTCTTTAACTATCAATAATAATCTTTCTATCTTATTCGACAAATCCGGTTTTCATATCAAGGATCCATAGACAAATTCAACAATTCTTTCAGGCCCTTGTAGAGATGGTCTCTACCATTTTCCTGCAGCTTCAAATAACAATGTTCGTTTTCAAGCTCTTACTGCCACAAATACATCCTATCTACAATGACATCGTCGTCTCGGTCATCCACACCAAGTCATCACCACAATCTTAAACCAGCATCGTCACTTAGCTATTCCCAAACCTATTCATTCTTGTTCTTCATGTAAGACCACAAAAGTAAAGAAAATAAAAATTATAGACTCTTTTTACATCATATTCTACCCAGTCTTGAGTCTTTAGTAGTCTTGAGCAGTGTGTATTCTACTTGAAATGTTAGTGCTCACAAATTAAAATAACATCTAAAATATTTAAGGAAGGATGTAATAATTCAATCAATATTATTTATCATCTTTAAAATCACAGACTAGGAATCCTGGATTACAACAATAAAGCTTTCAAGTAGGCTTTGGTCCTTTGATTGATTTGGGCCCATTTGGACTTGGATTAGACCATGGTGTTGTTAGGTTCATCTCCTTGAGATGTTCAATTTAACTATAAGTTTACTAAAATCAGAGTTTGGATGATCAGAAATTTAATTTAAGAAGTTTTTTATTTAGATTTGCATCGAGATTCATGCTAGATTAAGTTGTTTCTGTGACACATCCATTATCACGCTATTTTTGAATGTGGATGTTGAAGCTTGCTGAGTCCCAAAATATGTATAAGATCCTTCAAGCTACTTTTGATAAAAAAGTACACTTTTCTAGATAAGTTACAAGGCACAGTCACTTTCTGATCTTTAATGTAGACATCTTATTGGGTCGTAAACAAAGTATGATATTTTTTCCCATAATTTTAACATTTATTAAAGTTGGCATGCTAATTAGAGCAAAGAATATAAAAATTTGAGCTTCAAAAATCTTAAAATTTCTCTAATTTGATAGTAGTTGCTTTATTTGGCTCTGAAAGTGTCAAAGTATATTTCCTAGGACCCTAAAAGCATCCAAATTGAATCATTCAAGGCAAAATTGGGACATGACTAGGTATGGTGGCCGAACTACCAAGCCAACTAGCAGGCCACCAACATCCTCGGCAAGGTGCCTGCACGAGAGACGAGCATGCTACACTCGTATAAGAGGGTTTGTGCCCCCTGCTTTGTTTGCTCTTTTTTTTTTGGTGCTTGTGCCATGGCCAGAATGAGGAATTCCAAATTTTTATTTGGTTCGGTCACAGGACGTAGCTCTACGTTCGGCCGCCAGTAGAATCGCGCCACGCATTCTCAGTATTTACCGTGCGCCTCGACAACCCGACCCGAAACGGACCCATGATGGCTCGGTATTTCTCGATTTTGCTAGGTATTGCTCGATATTGCTCGGTATTGCTAGGTATTGGTCGATTTTGCTCGACAATAACCAATACCGAGAAATACTGAGCAATACCGAGCAAATACTGAGCAATACAAAGCAAATACCGAGTAATACTGAGCAATACCGAGTTGTACCGAGTTTTTATAGAAAAACTCGGTACAACTCGGTATTGGTCTTCACAGAGCGATATTTCTCGTTATTGCCAAGCAATACCTAGCAATACCAAGCAATACCGAGCAAATACCGAGTAATACCTCGCAATACGCGAACATAACATTCCCGGGTTCCGGTCCGGGTCAAGTCGTCGGGCCGCGCGGTAAAGAGTAAGAGCACGTGGCGACATATTATTGGCGGCCGAACGTTGCTCTACGTCGGGTCAGAGGACATAATAATTATTCCAGAATGAGAGGGAGTACAATACCTTCTCAATTTTTTGTTAAAAATATTATTTAATTAATTTTACAATACCTTGGAGAAAGTAGGTATTCTTGCTGATAGGGGAAAATAGTGGATGAGTTGATGGAGGGGGTCAGACTCTATGTCGACTATAACAGTCTAGGAGTACACTAATAGTGTAGACTGAGTAGAGGCCTGATGGCCTGATGGTGGTTTGCAAGAAATTTTATGATGTATTGATTATTGCTCCGAAATAATTTAATACATGCTTTTCTATTGAGATGACATTGATGAAAGTAGTACACTTCCTGTAATTCAATGTTTTAAATGATGAAGAATGTATATTTTAATCTGATGTATAATCATGTAAATGTAACAATATTGTATATGACTTTGAGATATTTTCATGAGCTTGATGTTTGTTTGAAGTAATAAATGTTTTATCCTCTTGTAAGAATATTTATAAATTTTTCCCCCAAGAGAAATCAAGTTATTTACATATTTTTAAGATTTACTTTGATATATTACCTCTAGTTAGAGCAAATAATTTATAGAATTTTATTCTTTATACAACTTTTAGCCTTTTGAAGTTTTTAGAGAATAAAAAAATGTATATCTTATAAGGTTTTTAACCTTCTAAGATTTGAGGTTTTTAATCTTCTAAGATTTTTAATATGCATGTGTCCTTTGAGGTTTTAGCATTCTATGGTCTTTGATGTACATGCATCTTTTGAGACTTTTAGCATGATAAGGTCTTTGAATAAGTGGTGGTTCTGTCAACCAGTTGCTCTCATGAAATCTTTCTAGTAAGGACCTTGTCCACTATTAGCTTCCCTTCGAGACTACCTCATGGGCAGACATTCCTAGGATTATTAGTGGAGACCTTATCTACCACCTTCACTCATATGATCTTTTTAGTAAGGACTTTATACACCACTAGATTCCCTTTGAGGCTACCTCATGGGCACGCCTTCATAGGGTTATTGTTATATGTAATATTATTTAGATAAACTTCATTGATATTTATTTAAATAAAACTTTGAAGCATACATAATTTAAAAATTATAAAGAGTTTTGACCCTTTGAGGAATTTTAAACATGAGGATAATCTTAGTCAATAATACAAATAATTTATATATCATGATTCTTCTTATCTCCTCTATTCTCAGGCTCATGATCTATAAATTACTTTTGTAAATGATTACCTTAATATCCTTGGTGAATCAGACATTCAATCTCATCATTCAATTATTTTTTTTTTTCAGTTGAATATCCCTTTCATTGATGAAAGTTACAGTATTGAGTTTGGTCTTCACTGTTGGATTCCTTATGGGCCTTGTCCACTTGAGATGTTTAGAATTTTGAATTTCCCTTAGAATATTATTCCTTAGAATTTAAAGGAGTGCAATCAGGTGATCTTGGATGAATTTGATTATAGCCATTTTAATTTCAACATCTCCTAACTTATTCATTATATAAGCTGATCAATTTCTTCTGAGTTTTTTATTTGAAGGAGGTTTACTCAAATTGCTTTCGATGAGTATTGATGGCCTCATTTGCAGTGAATTGAGCTTCCACTTTATGAATCAGATATGTGTATGAGTGAATAATCTCTCGCATCAATGATGAGTAGAGCGATTCAGATTGGAGGCTTCCAAAAAAACACCTCTTTATAATTCATGATCTACTCATGCTATTTGATGTACTTCAAAAGAAAATCTTCTGAAGTATTCCTGTAATGTTTCTCCCTCATTTTGCCAAATCCCTGAAAGATGAGAGGAGCCTTTGATATGACATACTGCCCCAAATTTGCACTTATGATATCATTGTTTTAAACTTTTATCCAATGCCTTTTATAAAAGGTGATTTAGGCTGATTGATTTTTCCTTTATGAGAGCCACTATTACTCAAATGTCAGAAAGTAAAACCTCATTTGGAAGGAATGAAAGGAAATATTCTCTATGCTCTGCATGATGTTTTGTATATCATGTTTAGAGGGAATGTAAACACATAAAATATGGCCTCACATTTTGTATTTCTTCCGTTTTAAACATTATGTGTTCTTGTATGACTACAAAAATCATAATTTCCATATATCATTAGTATCTTATTCCTCTTCTTTAATTCCAACAATACAACTTCTATTAGCTAATATGTTTCGTTATTGATTTTTATTATGTGTTGATGGTTTTTCTGTATGTTTTTAGTTTTTATTTTTATTTATGCAGAAAAAATTAGATATATATCGAGTTGATGCATTATATGGTAAATTAGTTCATAGATTTTTCGTTTTGAGTAGATGGTGCATTTGAGACGGCTTTCTCTGATTTTAATAACCTTCTAAAATGACTTTTGGCTGCTTGTGCATCTTTTTCAATTCAGCGGCTGCCTACTTGATGGATTTATTCCTTTGAGATGGCTATGATGAGTCCTATGACCCTAGGGTTTCTCATGGATGGCCCCCTTTTACTATTATTTTCTACATATATGATTGGGTCTTAAGTATTATTCGTAATTGAGAAACCCTGCTTTATGAGTAGAATGTTATTTTTATTTTTAATTACATATTATTTGTCTCACGTTTATCTTGAGACTTTGTTTTTTTAGTAACATTTAACTTTTATAATCTTTGGTTTGAATATTTATTATTTTTTTAAGCCTTTGGTTTTAATGTTTTAAATTTTTTCTTCTTCACAAGAACAATTTCTATAACATAATATTTCACAACAAATCCAACAAATTTTCTCAAGGTAATATTATAAAATAAAATTTAAAACCGTTAATGCCGGTCCCAAGCCCGTATGAAAAAGGTTGAGTTTTTTTTAATTAATGTGTTTTTTTTTTTTAGTTTTTTGGCTTACAATTTTTCTTGGTGATAGATGACAGTCAAATGCTGGACATTGACTGAAGCAGAATGATGCAGAAATAGGAATCTTATTCAAGTTATTGGTGATAAGAGGGGATAAGCACTTTAATGTCAAAAAATTTTCATTGATTTTATGCAGTTTTAGATGGAATGTGCTGATTGATTCTTCTTTTGGATACAAACTTCTCTAAGGATTATCTTTACATAATTCAAAACAGAAATAAAGATAAAAGATACTTCTTTGATCATATTTTTGGGCCTGAATGTAAAAATTGTGTATGTCAATTCATGCACCTAGTTGATTTTATTTTCATTATATTTTATGTATGGTCATGGTTTCTATTTTCAATATATTTATATAACATCAGCATTTTATTTCTTATTATTTATTTCTATTTGCATTTTTTCATGTATACTTTTTTCTCATAATAAAGAAATAAATCTTGTTAGATCATCTTCTGCTACTTAATATTGTTGTGTGTGAGAAATTAAGTTGGAAAAATGATTATCGACCTCGAATGCCTTATGGTTGAACAATCACCATAGAAGATTCTATTTTTAAAACTTTATTCACTTGCACTATGTGCATGTGCATTTTGTCAGTAGATCTTGAATTTTCTTTATGTTAAATTTAACGATTTACTTAGCTTCTTTCATGTGTTGGAAGTAAACTATACTATTCATTTTCCATAAGAATTACTTGCTGAGAAGGAAATAATTTTCCACCCCTTTTGCACGCTACATCATGGATAGCTTAGGATTCTCTTCTCATGCAACCAATGTAGTGCCACCCATCAAATGTTTGTTATTATTTATGGTGCACCTTATAGTCAGTAGACCACTTGCACACTAGAGTTTTTAAGTGCCACTTTGTAAAATTTCTCGAAAAGGATATCATTGCTCAAATGTATCAAAGTAATATCTGACTTATAAGATTATTCCTTCTGATACTTTTATTTTAGTAAGTGGATAAGTCTTAAGATCTTTCCGAAAGTGATGTTTTATACCAATTGCTTATCAAAGCTGTTAATTTTTTTCATGTCGCTTTTGCATATTGTTGTCTTGTGGTCATTTTTTTTTTGTCTTGTTGTCATTGATTTATCTATACCATTCTCATCTTTTTTGTTTAGTTAGCTTTTGCTCATTAAGTATAAATAATAATGTTTGAATGTTCATCCTAAGTGCATTCTATAATTTGGTATTAATGGCTAACTTCATGATGGATGTCTTTATAAAACACAATGTTTTATAGGCATTATAAGATTCAAAATGTGATGATTAGGTTTTCATATATATTATAAGATGTGGCAAACTCACTTGACACTTTTAAATTTTTGCAACATTATGCACACAGTTCAAGGAAGAAGATGAAGGATTTCTTAATTTAAATTATAGTAAACTAAAAGAAGCATGTTGCTTGCATTGAGTTATGTACTTATAATAGTGGGTTGCTTCATTCATCGGATTATATATTCATTTCATATTAGACTAAGCTAGTCTATTAGTTTGGCCATTTTGTTGTTGAATTAAGTTTGAAGATTTTTATGAATGATGATTACTCTTTCAGCCTATTCTATTTTAATTTGATTATGTAATTGCACCTACCTACATGATTAAAGGTTGCAACGTCTTGTCAGATAAGTTATGCTAATAAGGATAAATCCCATAATTAAGAATAATCAATGGAGGCAAAGCAACAAACAAGTAGGAAGATTGTTCGTTCAGTAATGGAGAAAGCTAATCACATAGAACTGAAGTGTGCATTCTATGATAAAAAGACTATTTAAATTTTTATATAATAAGTCTGTTCATCCAAAAAAATAAGGCGGGATATATCCTTCATTGTGATTGGGCTACTTAGTTTGCAAGTAAATAATGTGTTGTTCACATTTACACCATTTCTATGGACTTTTCTTCCTTCATGGTAATTGTATGTTTAATCTATCCAATGTGTTTAGTTAGAAAATTCTTTTATTTATCATTTGCACCAGTAATAGTTGTTTTTCAAATGCTAATGTAGGCAAGCCCAGTAAGGGAAATTGGGCTTTGGCCCGTTATTCTCAAAATTAATCATAGGATTTAATAATGCTTATACGTGTATATATATATATATATATATATATATATATATATATATATATATATATATATATATATATATATATATATATATATATATATATATATATATATATATATATATATATATATATATATATATATATATATATATGAAGCGGTCAACAAAATGAACAATAAACATATGAAATGTATTCAAAGTTAAATTAACGATAATAAATATGTACATAAAAAATAAAATTATTAGATGAAATTACATTAAATTTAAATAAAATTACGGATTATTTAGCTATTTAAAGCTTGTGCTTATTATTTTTAATACTTTCATAATGATTGGAACTCAATTTGTAGATTATATCGAAAAGTACCTTAAATTTGATTAAAAATAAGTATAAATTATGAACAATTAAAACACGATGACAAATCAATTATCCGAGTTTTCATTAAATTGTACTTATAAGTTTTTCATGGAGATCATCTGCAGCCGTTCTCGTTGCTTGTCATATCTGACACATGCAATATAAATAAAAATAATAAAAAAAATTCTCTTCCTTTTTTTTTCTAAAAAAAATAAAATTTTTTATTTCATGTTAAAATATAAAAAAAATAAAAATAAATATTTTCTCGTTACTTTCATTTCATTAATCTTACTAATTACTCGTAAATTTTATTTGAATTATGCTAATTCAATTAAGGGAAATTATTAAGTTGTTAGAATAAATAGAAATTTAGTCTAAAATATTTTATAGCTAGTCACAATTACTTGCTTATTATAAATATCTTATTGAATATTTTAGCTGATAAATAAAACATTATAAAATATCTAATTTCACATTTATAACTATTTTAAAAATAATATTCTCATTTAATAAACTTTAACTTTTCTTATTCCAATGAAGGCATCTTCTTTTTGTGATATTCGCTTTTCAATAAATTACCTGTTCTTGTCGGTTTCTGTTCACATTTTCCCAAAAAAAAAAAAAAAATCCTGACTTCATTGAAAGTTCACACCCTTAATTTTTTTAACTTCAGATCTATTTGCATTTGGGACGATTTTATGACTGCTTTCATTTTTAAATAATAATTTTAATTTTATTTGATTATTATTATTTTGATTTTTTTAAAACTTTATATGATGAAAAATTATTTTTTGCAATCATAATAATGAAAAGTTATTTTCTTTACAACAACTTCGTAATTAATTTTATAAAATATTGCCGTCATTTCAAATAGACTTTTAGGATCTAGTTGGATGGCGTAAACTTTTTGTTAATATGATTGATATATCATCAAAAATTATCTTGGCAAAATCAAGTTGAAAATTTTCAAAATTAAATATGGGATCATCCGAACTCCGATTTCAATAAACTTATAGTCGAATTGAATGTCTCAGAAATACTAAGCCAATGACACTAAACTCGACTCAATCCTAGCCCGAATGGATCCAAATCGAACGCTCGAAGCGCATTTGGAGAGTTCAAACCATAAATTTGAAGACCAAATAAATGATTTCCAAATGTAACATGCTTATAGTCGAATCAAGCGGCACGATGAAACGAATCCAACGAGCCCAAGTTCGCTGAATTCTTATATTATTAAGACATCCAAATGTCCAGTAAATAGTCCATGATCGAAGGAATCAACAACGGCTGTCTATTCAAACCACTCTCAACTTATCTAGGATTTTTCTCCTATATATTGACTATGCTACTCTTAGAAAATTATAAATAGACATCTCATTTCTTATGGAAGGAGACTCAAATAAGAAAAATAAAGAAGAGAACGAAGAGAGCTCTCTTGCCACCAGACTCATCCTCGACCACCGCCAGACTTCTGCTCGGCCACCGACAATAGTCAGATTTCCGCCTAAAGATGGACTTTTGCCATCAACTAAAGATGGGCTTTTGCCCGGTAGCTTACTGACGTCGAACTTTCAACCGACTGACGCCGGACTTACATCCGACTGACAACTAACACCAGATTTCCGTCTAACCAACAAACATCACCAGACTTTTATCATATCTCAGTTCAACACTAGGTTTTCAATATGACAGTTGACTATTGTAATATGAGCGTCCTTAGTTTCTAGGGCGAATCAAACACTCGTAATATATTCAAAGACTAGTGAAATCATTTCAACGAGGTGTGACATCGTAGTTTTTTTCCTTTTTCAAGGATTTTCACGTAAAAATTCTGCTGTTTCTTTCTCCTCTATTTGTGTGATGTATATCCGTATAACGCTAAGATGAGAAAATCTAACTCTATTGCCGCATATATTCAAGCCCGCAACAATGCTTATAAAATTATTGTAGGGAAGTAATTTTTTGAAAGTGATGCACAAAACAGAATCCTAACATCAAAATTTTTAAAAGCAAAGAAAAATAGTGACCAAATAAAAATTGTATTACAATCTAAAAGACAAATAAGTAATAAATATAAAGTTTCGTTTGGTGCGATTTTCTTACAGCTTTTTAAAACATCTTTTAAGTATAAAATTTAAAAACATAGTTATTTTAAGAAATAATAATAAAATTGTCTCAAATAAAACTTAAATCTAGGGGTGTCAATATATGACACGACCCAAAAATTTCGGGTTTGGGTCAACCGGTTCGGGGTCGGGTTTAGGTTCAACATTTCGACTCGTTTCAAAAACCGGGTCGAATTCGGATTAATCCTTTGACCCGAAATTGATCCGTTTTTGACCCTAAATCCGATTTTGACCCGACAACCCAAGATTGACTCGATTTTGACCCATTTTGACCCGAAAAGAGGAGATTGACCCATTTTGATCTGAAAATTATCAATTTTTTTGTTGGAAATGGGTCATTTGGGTCGTGTAGGGTTGTCCCGGACCTGAAGTGGGTCGGGTTCGGGTTCGAAAAATTGACCCTTTTTAAAAAACAGGTTCGGTTCGGATTGACTCAAATAATGCCGGGTCAGTTTCGGGTTCGACCCGAATCCGACCCGTGACCCGAAATTGACACCCTACTTAAATCTGTCCCAAATAAGACATTAATAAGATTTTTATTTTAAATATTTTCTTTCAAAATTTATATTAATTTTGTTTGGCACTTCTCATTTATATATATATATATATATATATATATATATATATATATATATATATATATATATATATATATATATATAATAAAACTAAAAAGTAAGCATGTGATGCGACTTCATCAAACAACTTCGTTGTTTCCTCCGTCCAAATCGAGACCACCACGTGGAAAGTAGATCAAACCCCGTCCAATTAGATCGGGCCGACTACAAATCCAATCATAGCCGTCCAATCAAAAACCTTCCTGGACGGCAACTATTGCTAAAATCCTGCCCGTGCTTTATATAATATTTCAGGTTATTTAGCTTAAAACAAAATAAAAAAAAGTTTGGTCCCCTTTGTGGTCCCCGCCCGGGTGGACTGCTTTTCTAGACCACGCGAGTGGACTGGTCCTCGCTAGATTTCTTCTTTTTTTACTTTTTTTATTTTATTTTATTATTGAGAAGGATAAGCGTTCTATTTCATATAGAATCCGCCACGCTTGGAGTGGATGGTGGATTCAAAATGGGCTGCTGTGCTATTACTTACTTTGTTCCTTTGGATTGTGATAGGCTATTAAAAATCTAATTGGACTTTTTCAAAGCGGTTAGTTACCATAGTATTCTTTCTTATTATATTTACATGATTAACATTTTGACTTAGTTGACGTAATGAAAGAACTCGTGGCTCAATGGTTGGAAAGAAGAAAATATTATGGGTCCTATTGTCGATCGCTCTACTAGCTGACAAAAGAAGAAAATTTGTTTGACGTGACTGAATTCAATAATTATGACCTTTATGCGTCAATCGAATATTATGGGTTTTGAAAAATAAGCAATCATTAGTACGAGGATCTGTCATCCCTCACGAATCTTTCGATATTTTTTGTTTGAAAAAAATAATAATAATTTGGGGATAAGGGCAAGTTTTCTATAGTTTAAATTTAAATATTCTATTGAAAATGATATTTTATTAGAAAAGTCTAAGTTGTTTTTATTATTACATCACTTTGGTATTTAAATGAAAATTTTGACAAAAAATGATGACTCTATTTAAAATATTCTTTTTTTTACTATTCTTGAAAAATAACATATGGTTTAAACTTTAAAGAAATTATAAAACTAATATAATAAATTTGGTATACAATCAAAATGTTCAGCTTATTAAGCAAGATTTTTTCATGTTATTTTTAAAAATCAAAACGCCCAAATATTTGTGCCCTAAAGTTTAGAAATTACTTTTCATATCATGTGACGCTCAATTAAAGCAAATTTATTTTGTAGTTGAATTGTAGTAGCTCGCTGAGGCAAGCGTAATAATATAAAAATTATTCAAGGTCATTGAAGAGGTCAATCATCTTCCAAAATTTACATGATTGTAATAGAAAGAAGTATCTCGATCAGTGAATTTCTATCACAATAAGATCACTAAATTTTATTTTGCCTAAGGATTGAGATGCCAATAATATAAATATTTAAAGGGTGGCCTATTTTGAACTTTCTAATGTTGTCCAAACTTTGTCATTGTAAAGTTTATTAAAGCATAATATCAGAAGTATAGTGATATATGCATATATCACTATACTTCTGATATTGACCATCTGACACATATAAAAAATTGATGATGATAATCCACCAAACAAAAAGAAGAATACATGCATTGAAGATTCAAAAAAGGTGAAGGGAGAGTACACTATGTCATATGATAATAAGGAGGTGAAAAGAAATCAATAAGAACTATGAAAAAAAAAAGAGGATATCAACATGTAAGAAATTTTTAGAGTGATTTGGTCAATTTATTTATGTCTATTATGCTACCAGTTAGATTTTATTAATATCTCAATGAAATGCTCCAAAAGGGATATTACAAGGGATAAAAAGAGGCCCGATGAGTAATTATTATTCATGATTGAGAAGAAGAAGAATACATTTATTCTTGAGCTATAATGAGATTTATATATGCAAATAAAAGAAATTATTTTAGCCTTGTGGAAGATTGTTGGAGAGCATTGTCAAGCTTTGGAAGAGCTCAAGAGGTTAGGCAAGCTTTGAGTCAAATATTGTAGTTTTCTATCTTAGTTTTGCCAATCCAATTTATGAACCACATGCTTTTCTCTTTATCGTGCCATTTATAACCTCCAATAGATAATTTGAGGGAATGGGCTACATGTGGAAGGCATATGTGACACTTGATGGTGATGTTGTGTGATTATGAGAATGTATTAATATTAAGAATCTAGAATCATGGGTGATGACTATTTAGCTAGTCATTTTCTTTAATGGGTTAGGCTTAAGAGGTGATAACATGGTTATATATGAGCATTAAGGCCAAAGGGTACAAAAGTTATGTAGCATCCTTTGATTGGTTTAGAAATGGTGTAAAGATTATGCTTCAATTTCATTAGCTTGAGCAAACATATGCAACAATTATGATAGCTCACAAGAAGGATGTTAGAATTTTATCATAAATATTTATACATATAATTATAATTACTTTTTATAACCATCATGCTTTAAGCAAAAAAGTGATCAAATAAAGTAAGTAAGCTTGTGTTGATGATGGAGAGGCAGAGGGGATTAAGAGGCATCCCAATATCATTTTTAGATCCCTATGAAGAACCTGGATATAGGTATCCCTAAGAAACTTTTTAGGTGATAATATTTTGAGTCTTCTAAAAGATCTTTTGATGGAGACCCTTAAGACTATCATGAGCATCTAGTGCTTTGAGAATTAGTATTGTGTAGGGTTAATATCAATGATATAAATATATAATTTTTTTGTTGTACAATTCTCCTTATTTCTAAGCACATAAAAGTATAATTGTTTGATGTTTCAAAATATAACTTTCCTTTAGAACATTTTGAAGTTACTAACGTTATGTCTACTTCCCTTCATCACAACCATGATGTATATCTTTTGTTCTATTTGGGATAGCTTTAGGAGAGCTAAGGTTGGGCTCCTTGTTGTAGATTCAATCCAAAAGAAAGTAGTGGAGCTGGAGAAGTTAAGTAAGGCTTGTGACATAGAAGTTGGAATTTTATTGGGTGATAGGCTGGAGATAGCTTCCATTAGTAGCAGTGTAGTGGATAAATCACAGCCATCATTGTTAATATAAAAAATGTCTTATTAATTTAAGTTATTTCCAATATATATCTTAATGTTATATATCTTATGACATTGCATATATCTTGATGCTAAAGTCTAATTAATTTAAGTTAATTCCAATAATGGACTATGCTAGCCATGCTAAGTCCAATTTATTTGAACTGAATATATTTGTGCCCTTATTTGATCTCTAAAGAAATGAATGTATTATTTTGAAGAATCTATCAATAACTATAATACTACTATCATGTCCATAAATACATCTTAATAATTCAAAATAAAATATAATGAGCGGTCCTCTTAAGGTCAATAAGGAATCAGGAGAGTACTGTACTTGCTAGCATATTGCTAAGTTATTTTGGAAATTTTATAAGTGATAATAAATAATTTTAGGGAGAGAAAATAAGTATTTATTCTACCAGCTTAATGATTTCAACTTTGCAAAATTGTACTGCTATGTCCCTTGAAGAAAGCTTATTAATTAGGAAACCTCGAAGAAGTGTTCTAGAGATACAAAGCTTATTTACTAAATAATGATAACTATAAAGAATAAAAAAGGGGCCAGTTAGTCTAATAGATTTATCTTGTTGTTCATGATATAGAAGCTAAAAATTACATAAGGCAGTATAGTTGAAAGTGCTCTGATGGCACTAGAAAGTTCGTTAGGAATGTTAAGCCCTTATGAACTGGCCAATGCTAACAAAAAGAGAGGTAAATTGGATAACTTTAAAACCAAAGATAAAACTCAAACCAAAATCACCACATAAATCAAAGCGCGGAAGAAAATAATGTGGAAGCAATAATAATCACCAAAGATAAAACTCAAACCAAAATCACCACATAAATCAAAGCGCGGAAGAAAATAATGTGGAAGCAATAATAAGAACGAACACACCGGATTTATAGTGGTTCGGTCAAACCTTGACCTACGCCCACTCCTTGGAGGCACCCTCCAAGTATTGCACTACAAAAGTGACTCTCCTTTAGCCCCACAGCTAGGCAGAGAAGCCCTTACAAAATCACTTCCACCTTCCCCAGTGCGGCGGAGTCGCCGGGTCCTTTGACACCCAAAGAGATCTTCTTCTTTGGTGAACTTCCCTCGAGACAAGCCTTGAATCCGATGGTATTCAGATGCGAGCTTGCTGGAGCAACCATGTGGAACCCCCTCCACACTCCCTTGAGTCCCCCCTCATAGGATCTTCTCCCTCTCTCAAACTCCACCCTTTCCTCACTCCCTTTCAAGCTCTCTCTTCAAGTTTCCCCCAAAAGAACGAAGCTACAATGGCTGCCAAAGAAACTTACCAAGTGTCATGTCATAGCTTAAATAAAAGATCTCAAAATGAGCTCATTAATACAAGTTGCCGACTTTATCATCTAGGACGATACTAATATCATCCTATACGATCAGTACAATTTAAGCCCAATCAGCCGGGATGATTTGAAACAATCAGAAGAAGTTTGTTTATATCGTCCAGGACGATAATATATCATCCTAGATGATCAGTACAAATTGTGGAATATCGTCCTCGACATCACCCTGAAAAATAGCTATCCGATGACCAATCGTCCAGCATATCGGCCAAGACGATTTTGCGATCATCTAGGCCGATTTGATCGTGAAATCAAGTCATAATTGCTTTCCTTAAATTTCAGAGAAATTTTGGAAAAATTGACATGGATCGTCCTAAACAATATTTTATAGTCCTGGACGATCCACCTGGGCGATGTCCAAAAATTGGTTATTTCTAAATAGATCAAATTCTTTCTGAATTGAGCCTATTGTCCTGGCCGATACAAAATCGTCCAGGACGATGTGTTTTGCATGACGGCTGCTTTAATGAGGATGCCCTAATTAGGATTTCTGCTTTTGAATAGATCGTCCAGGATGATATAAAATCGTCCCGGACGATGTTACCAAAAACAGTAAACTCTAGGGAACAGTCAAAAATCTTCTAAGTTACAAAGCATCAGGAGCCACACCAAATACAATAGACTCAAGAAAGGAAAAAGGGTACAAACTGACTCAGACCTAGTCTACCCAATCTTGAGCTGATTCCAAATTGCAGTCCGATCGTGTGAACCTGAAATGTCAGTATATAAGGCAGTCGTAGAGAAATAAGAATGTTTGTTATCATCAAAATTATAAATCATTGATCCGCAATAATAATTATATTTTATTCTAGAAAAATTAAAGTATTATAATTCTAGAGAAATGATAACTAAAGTGAGTCATGATAAGGCATCAACAACTTTATTTTTTAATCCAAATTTGTGTTTGAAAGTATGTAATCCCCTAAGATCAATATTTTGAAGAATTTCCAATTTTGATCTCTTCATTAACCAACCAGAGCTTCTATATATCTATCAATATAAATTAATCCAATGAAGGAAATTAAAAATTATATACAAATGCAGAAATAAAATAAAACTTGAATCTTAGATCTGCCTCACTCCTTTAGATCCTGACCCTTTCTTAAAAAATTTATAAAATCACAGAGTGAGCTAACATCTCAGCTGATTATCAAAACCTACAGTTGAAATCAATGCAATGTAATATGATTAATATGCATGTAATCTTTCAATCACTATTAATATAAACATATAAATGTGAAAGCATGTAATAATTAATAAAATAGTATTAAGTCATAAAATCAATAAATATGAGTAAAAATAGAGCAGTGATCAATAACTAGAAACCATATATAAAGGTTTATAAACTCTGTTATTTTTATACCAATTTATTAAGAACAATTATATTTACCTATGTTCAGGAAATCTATGTATCTATTATAGTTAAATGCATGTCGTACAATGTCTATGCTATGTACGCATATCATGTAAATCATATGATTTATATATATTAAATATCTTTGTATCAATTATATCAATCTTATCAAATACTACTATTAATTATAGCTGATATCTTATACAATCATAAATGCAACAGCTTTAATATGTGTTTTCATCATTCCTTATATACCAATTATTGCCCAATTGAGTATCAATCTCCATGTAGGCCCAATTATCAATTAATTGGTATCGGTTAACCCCAATTATCATCCAATTAGATATCATTCTTAATTAGGCCCATCCATAAATCAATTGGTATCGGTCTTCATTTTTTTTATTTTTTTTTATTTTTTTTATTTTTATTTTTTTATTTTTTATTTTTTTATTTTTTTTTTATTTTTTATTTTTTTTATTTTTATTTTTATTGGTATCGGTCTTCATCTTTCATTTTAATAACCAGCCTTCTATCCAATCTCCTTTGTTTAAATGCAAATGCTATATTTTTATCAATGGCTTGTATAAAGGGTAGTAATTAATAAAATATAGGGAAATCTATAAAATTTATATTTTATTCACTTACTTAAAAAAAAATCCTAACTTTCAATTTAACCAGTAAAAATTTAATATATTCATGTCTAAATGCTATAAATTAAGGATGTTCTGAAAAAAATATGAAATGGATAGTGCTAAGCCCATGAACACTCCAATGAGCTCCACGATTCAATTGGATAAAGACCCAAATGGAAAATCAGTAGACCAGAAAAAATATAGAGGAATGATTGGATCTCTCCTCTACCTGATTGTCAGTAGACCGGTCATAATATTTAGTATGTGCCTCTGTGCCCATTTTCAAGTTGATCCTAAAGAGTCTCACCTAACTGCGGTCAAGAGAATCCTTAGATATCTACTAGGCACCCCGAACTTAAGAATTTTGAATCCTAGGCACAGCACTTCCTTTGAAATATTAGGGTACTAAGATTCTGATTTGGCACTCATATTAATAATATATATCACATACAAAAAGTTATGCAGTAAAAGTTTTATCAATACAAAATTATCCTCTTTTTTTATAATAAAAATACAAATTTGATCAAAAATATAAAATTATTAAAATCCGAAATAGGATATTAGTACCTTATAATGAGACGAACAACTTTTTCAATAGGATTGGAGAATAAAAATTGCTCTACGACCTCCAAATCCCAAGTTATATTTTTTCTCTCTTCGCTTTTCTCGCTTAATTCTAATTTATGGTCTCTATTACACAAAATGAAGGGCATAAATGGATTTAATGGCTTAAGAGAATGGAGAAATATATTAGATTAAAATAATAATAATATAACAATAATATAATATATAATTAAATTATTTTTTAGTATAAAATTTATAAAAATATTTTTGGTGCTTCAAAAATTTAAAAATAAATATTCATAAAAAATATATTTTATTTAAAAAATTTTGGTAAAATAAGTTCGTAAAATAAACATCTAACAGTCCAAAAATCTCCACTTGTATTGATAGATATCAATTTCTTAAAAATTTGTACCAAGGACAAAAAATTTTGAAAAGAATATTATAAATAAAATACAATAATATCTATCTTATGGAGAAGACAGTTTTGTAATTTGACTCATGATGACTCTTAAAAAAATTTATTTGATTCGATTAAAATTTTATTTATTACAAAGTGCATGAATTATTTTAGAGAAATGCAAACTATTTTGTATGTTTTGTATTTGAATTTCTTTGGGTACTAATAAATTTAAGGGAATGATAGTTTGTGTGTAAGATTTATTATGTAATAAGTAGTGTCTCCAATATTTATAGTATTGGATAATGGTATAAATTGTTTATCATAAGCAGAGTAGCACTCCTTTACATCATATAATTTTCAACTTAAGTTAGAAATAAGATGAGTATCTTTTTTAGCACTCCATATATTCCAATACTAGAAGCACTACAAGACACTTTAAAGGGATTAAAAAGTCAAGAAACCAAAGGATGGGTGAAAAGCTTATTAAAACTCTAACCTGGTCAAAGGTAGTAGTGGTATTAGTTGTTTATATAAATTAATAATTATTAAGGATGTCTGTCATTGTGGTTATATGGTGCTAAAATCTTTAACAAATCTCCAAAAAAATATGACATGTTTATGAAAACTTATAACATTACTGAATGATTTTGGAATTGACCACTCCATAAAAATGACTTTAATAAGTTCAGGTAGGTGTCTATTAGTAGAAATGATGAACCCTAAGAATATAACTTCTTTTTGAAGGAAGAAATATTTTCTCATGTTAATATAACATTTTTTATCCCTTGAAGATTTTTAAAAGACATAAAGTTCACTAATTATGACTTTTCATCCATATTATAGATCAAAATACAATCAAAGAAGATCACTAAAAGCTTTCTTAAAAAAGATTAACATTCTTAATTAGGATTAATATCATGAAGGTGCTAGAAGAGTAGAACAACTAAATGGCATAATTAACCTTTCATATAGGCCATTTGGTATCTTAAAGTAAGTCTTCCAATCATTACCATGCTTATCCTAATTTACTGGTGGCTAATTCTAAGATCTACTTTAGAGAAAATGATTGAACCAAAAATAAGATTGAGGAGGTCATCCGGTTTAGGTATAAGGAATTTATATTTAATTGTGATATTATTTATGATACTACATATCCACATGCATTCTCTAAGATCCATCTTTTGTGTGTGTGTGTGTGTGAGAAGGACATGGATAGCAAAATAATTAAAGCTTTCTTATAAGAAGCTCTTAGTAAGGAGGTCATTTACTTGGTGTTAAAATTTTGCACATATAATAGGATTCATACTAAAACAAGGTAGGTTATATAACTACAAACTTAGGGTGATGTCTAAGGCATGCTAAATATCTATCAATGGTGGTAGCTCATTAGGTAATTCATATAAGGTCATAAGAAAATTTAAAAAGGAGATTAGAAACCATAACAAATATGTGAGTCTCTAAAGGGGTGTAAGTGATATCCTTTAACTTGTAATAAGTGTCGTATGGAGTCCAAAAAAATTATTTTATCTAAATTTTAAAACCTAAGTGATTAATATATATTCTAATAGGGGGAGGCAAGTTATTGGGGAGTCCTCTTGGTCTGAGGGTGAGAAATTTTAGGGGGGTTGTTTGTCAATAGCAATAAGTTGAAGTTTCGCTCTTCTTCAATGGACAATTACAAATTTTGCTTCATAATTAATTTTATATGCAAGAAGGGTAGTTTCTTTACCTCATGGTTTGGTAGGAAAAAGTTTAATTGTCTTATTATTAATGGGGGGAGGAGTGTGTTGTTTGTCAATAACAATAAGTTGAAGTTTGGCTCTTCTTCAATGGACATTTACAAATTTTGGTTCATAATTGATTTTATATGCAAGAAGGGTAGTTTCTTTACCTCATGGTTTGATAGGAAATAGTTTAATTGTCTTATTATTAACTTTAAATGCATAAATATTTTCTGACTATAATGAATCACATCCCTAACATAAAGTTATGGTCTATCTAAGGCTATGGCTGTAGGTAATACATCAAACCATATCTGATCCTAATTGGAACCAAGAATATAGAACTCCCAAGTAGGGAGGTGTGAGACTCAACTTATATGAAATAGCTTAAAGTTAGGTTTAGGCTTTATTTTTTTTAACAAGGGTATTAGTGGAGACAATATTCATAGCGCTCCCATCATAAATAATAATTTTACATCTCTTTTTATTTAGGTGGCTATCATTTATAAAAGATTACATTGATGCTAGTCTTTTACATTTAATTATCCATAAAAGAGTATCTTATCGATTCTAGTCTTTTACATTTAATTAACCATAAAAATGCATCTCATAAAAATCATGTGTGAATCATCTAAACTATCTTCATTTTTTTTTTGAAAGGAGGACATTAAACAACCTTTAAAGACACGATTTTTTTTAAAACAAATTTTTTGTTATGTATTGGTTATGCATATGAGCCCAATTATAATATTTAAACCAAATAGTAATGTCTTGATGCTCTTATTAGTTGGTTTAGTGAGATTTTTAGGTTGGAGATAATTAATGGATATGTTGAGCTAGTGGAAGTGGCTACTGTGGTAGAAGACACTCAGGTATGTGCTATAAGTATATGGGTCAGTGCTTTTTTCATGGCTAGTCTGGTCACACGATAGCTTAGCTTGCAAAAAATGTATCAAAAGGTAAATGCAATGCAGTAGGTAGTTAGAGGTAACTATCAATAGTAGCTCCTTCTAGAGTTATAGTGAGGGATCAATAATGTATAGTGTTAATCAATTCAATGGGAGGCTATCAAGAGTGCAAGGAGAGTCTATATAAGTTGGTAGCACCCCTTCAATTCATCCTAGAGTTTATAGTCTAACTAGCAAAAGGCAAAGGAGGCTCCAAACGTGGTAACATATATAACTTATGTCTTTGAGGAGCCTTGTATAATCTTCTATGATTTTTGTGCCAGTCATTCATTTATGTCTGAGCATATTCTAGAATATTTAAGTTTACCCCTTGTTCCACTATATCGTGAATTTTTTTTTATGATATTGATGGAAGATTTGATATTTGTAAATAAGGTTTGTTTATGTGAGCTTGAGATTTTTGGTAGGAAGATAGCGTGGACATTGATTATATTATCCTTGAAAGAATTTGATATTATAGTTGATATGGATTGATTAAGTAAACATCAGACTCAAATTGATTATAACAAGAAAGTGTTATATATTTTGGGTATTTGAGCATGAAGGGTGAAGATGTAGCGAAGACAACATTCAGTACCAGATACAAGTAGTATGAATTTTTGGTGATAACTTTTGGTGTGATAAATGCTCTGTTAGTATTTATGGATTTGATGCATAAGGTGTTCAAAGAATATCTGGATCAATTTATTATTATGTTCATTGGTGATATCTTGGTGTATTCCAAATATGATGAGGAGCATGCAGTTCATATGAGATTGAACTTAACAATGTTAAGGTAGTATAGGTTGTATGATTAGTTCTAGAAATGTGAGTATTTGTTAACTTCTATAGCACTTTTGGAGCGTGTGGTTAGTAAGGAATTATTGTGGATCCCTAGAAGATATAAACTGTGGTAAATTGGTCGAGGCTAGCATTAGTGATTGAGGTTCATAATTTTATGGGTATGGTAGAGGCTTTTCATAGCTTTTATTTCTTTGATGCGATTGACTCAAAAGTTTTTTACCATTTAATTGGACACCATAATATGAAGGAAGTTTTCTAAGATTGAAAGAATATTTGGTGTCTAACTCTTATATTGAATATTCTATCGAGTACGAAAGGGTTTCAAGTAGATAGTGATGTTTCTTTGAAAGGCCTAGGATGCGTGTTACAACAAAATGGAAAAGTGGTGGCTTATGCTTCCAAGTAGTTGAAGCCACATAAGAAGAATTATCCAACACGTGATTTGGAGCTAACAACTATTTTTTTTTGCATTAAAATTTTAATGGCATTGTTTGTGCAATGTCCAATGTGAACTTTTTAATGATCACCAAGTTTAAAGTATATTTTTACTTTGAAGGAGTTAAATTTAAGGTGGAGGAGGTTGTTAGAACTAATCAAGGATTATTATTTGAACATTATTTATCAGCCAAGAAAAAAAAAGTGGTTGCTAATGTGTTGACCAGATAGTTAGTAGGAGTAGCAACTAGTTTAATTACTTATGAGCATACTTTGATTAGAGAAATGGAGAGAATATAATTAGAAGTAGTATCTTCATTGATTTTGTTAGTTGGAATTATCTCTCAGATGATAGTTCATCCTTCATTACAAGATAGGATTAAGGAAACTCAAAAAGCAGATGGAGGATACCTGAAATTGGTAAATCAGGTCCAATCTAAGATAAGGTTTAAAGTTACAAGTAGATGATCAACATTTTTTTTTTGTGGTAATAAGAGGTTGTGGGTTGTAGATAGTGGTGATCTAATGAGAGAGATTCTAAATGAAGCCCATTATGTTGTATGTATCATGATTTGAAGTATATTTTATGGTGGCATAGGTTGAAATGAGAAGGAGCAGAGTTGAGGTGCAACCTAATTTGAGTTCCTAATTTGGGTATCAAATATTGGCAAAAGAGTTCCTAAAGCTAAAGTAGAGATGCAACCCAATTTGACCTACAGGGAGGAACCAAAACATATTTTGTATTTTAATGTTAATCAATTGAAAAATAAGCAAATTCTAATGGTTAAAGTTCAATATAAGCACTAGACAGAAAGTGAAGCACCTTGGAAGAAGTAAGGTTAGATGATGTGCTTTTATCCAGACCTGTTCTAATCATAATGTCAAGCATGACATTTTCTTTAAGGATGGGACGATATGATATCCATCATATGAGAATAGGATAATTCTCCATTAATGATAAAAATTTTGAAATAATAATAATTATAAGTATTAAATTACTAAATGAGATAGAAATAACCAAGGCTAGGGGTTTGAGGATTGAAAAATTAAGTTTTGAATTTTCCTCTGTGGTTGTCATGATGTCCATCATTATGGCTCCTCAGTATGGAGCTCTTAGTGAAATGAAAAAAAAAAATAGTTTTGGTATAGTGTTGCGAGTGGAGTTGGGTCGAGACCTGAGAGATCTTAGGAGAATCTGAAAGATTCTCCATGGGTGCTATGACATTGGGAATTGAGGCACAACGACTCTAGGCTAAATTAGTGCTTTTTAAATATTAAAATATCTTATTCCATTTTGAAATCCCATTCATTCATCCATCATGACAAAGAAGAAATGAGAGGAGAATGAAGGAAAGAGAAGGAAAAGGAATGGTTTTAAGGACCAAACTCTCAAAATCGTATGTCCAGCCAGTTGGAAAAATTGTAGGGCTCTAGGTAGGAAACTATACCCTATTTTTGATTTTAATTCCTAAGTGTTTATAAAGAGATATACTTTTAAACATGTTTTTCTTGAGTTTGAGAAATATTTTATCATGTAGCTTTTATTATATTATTATATTTTCCACTCTGCACAATTTAACTATAAGAATGCAATGTTACATGATCAGTTCATTTTGTATGAAATTTTGATGATTATAAAAAATGGTGGCATCTCAAAACCTCAATACAATTAGAAAAATGTTAATTAATCATTTTACATGTCCTCTATATACTTGGTAAAATTCTAGAAACTTTGTATAAGCACTTGAAGCTTTAGGCTTTTGATAAAACTAACATTTATTTATATATATGCTTTAAATTTCTTAGTTATATAATATATTTGCGTTATTAGGAAATTCATGATAGTTTGGAGCTCTATAATTTAGAAAAATAAGTACACTTTGAAACTCTCTAATTTGGCCAAATATGGATATATCTCTATGTTGGAATACTTTGTTTTGTTCTAGCTCTGAGATGGCTTTGCTCTGTATTTTCTTTACGCAGGTGAGAGGTGGAAGTTGGGAGTTATAAGTGGGCATTAAAATCTGCATTCATTTTTATATGGAAAGTAGTATACCGGTACCTAAACTAAAAAATAAATGATACTTTAATTATTTTATTCATTTTCATCTCTAATCGAACACCATTTCTCCTGCTTCTTCATCATGCTACCAAATGTAATCGTCTTTCTCCTCTTTCGCTCGCTTTTTCGACATGTCCCCAACAAAGAAAAAATAGCATGTGTGAATAGTGCGACGCAATATTGGCGGTGCATTGTTCACTTTCGAAGAATAGCGTGTGAAAATGCGTTCAATTGGAATGTTTGTTGGATGGCAATCGCATGTATGTCGTTAGATTACGAATGGTCTTAGAGCTTCTCCAGCCGTTCGGCAAACAGGCGAATGGAGAGCCTCAGACCTTGCAATCGAACTCGCTTTTTGCTGGCATTCATTCACTGATGAACAGTGACTGTTCATCCGCCATATATTTTTTTTTGAACGGATTTCCCAACTTTGGATTTTAGAATTATTGTACGCTTGTTCGACACGAGACCAAAAATTATCCGACGACTGATATATACCTGTGATTGGGTCTTGAGCAATTTCTATGTACATTCTGCATAAGAGCTTATCTTGCTTATGAGAATATGCAGTTGATCGGATTGACATGTTTTTTGGAGGCTTAATGGATTTGGAATACTACTAACAGGGCATGCTCTTCACTCCTATTTATATAATAATTGTAGAGATTCTCAGTGGACCAATTCAAGTTGCAAGAGAAGAGTCATCCCAAAGGTCGAATTAGTGGTGGATGAAAATACTCAGTTTCAAGAATTTATCACTCACCATAAACAAATCAGGAATAAAGATGCCCACATTACACTATGAAATGCATTAATTGATCATTTGTGGGATCAATATACTAATTCTAATGTCTAGTTGCTCTTGCATTTTTTTTTCGTTTATATTTATGTGTTCTAATGTAATTTTTATTGTCTTAAATATATATTTGCTTATTTAGAACATATTAATATCCCAATTTTTTTATCGAAAAAAGAAACATAATTTTTTAAATTAAAATAGGTTTAAAATTGATAAATATAAATATATGATTAAAAATATATAATTTAAAATAAGAAAAAAAAATATATTTTTTTTATGTTAGAAAATGAAGTTCGATTGGAGGCAAGTTACTGCATTTTGGAGTGAAAAATGAGTTTTTCGGTTGGAGATGCCCTTAGGATTTAGTTGGATGGCTACAACTTTTTGTTAATATGCTTATAAAATTATTGTAGGGAAGTTACTTTTTGAAAGTGATGCACCAAACATAATCCTAACATCAAAATTTTTTAAAAGAAAATAATGAGAAAATAAAAATTTTATTACAATAGAAAAGGCAAAAAAGTAATAAATATAAAGTTTAATTTGGTGCGGTTTTCTTAAAACATCTTCATAATATAAAAATTAAAAAAAAATATTTTAAAAAATAATAATAAAACTGTCTCAAATGAAACTTAAATCTGTCCCAAATAAGACACTTAATAAGATTTTTATTTTAAATAATTTCTTTCAAAATTTATTATATATATATATATATATATATATATAATAAAACTAAAAAGTACGCATGTGATGCGACTTCATCAAACAACTTCGTCGTTTCCTCCGTCCAAATCGAGACCACCACGTGGAAAGTAGATCAAACCCCGTCCAATTGGATCGGGCCGACTACAAATCCAATCATAGCCGTCCAATCAAAAACCTTCCTGGACGGCAACTATTGCTAAAATCCTGCCCGTCCTTTAAATAATATTTCAGGTTATTTAGCTTAAAACAAAAATAAAAAAAAGGTTGGTCCCCGCCCGGGTGGACCGCTTTTCTAGACCACGCGAGTGGACTGGTCCTCGCTAGATTTCTCCTTTTTTTTTTTTTTTTTTATTGAGAAGGATAAGCGTTCTATTTCGTATAGAATCCGCCACATTTTCCACGAAGCTGGGAGTGGAATCGTGGATGGTGGATTCAAAATAGGCTGCTGCGCTATTAATTACTTTGTTCCTTTGGATTGTGATAGGCTATTAAAAAGCTAATGGGGACTTTTTCAAAGTGGTTAGTTACCATAGAATTCTTATTATATTTGCATGATTAACATTTTGACTTAGTTGACGTAGTGAAAGAACTCGTTTCTCAATGGTTGAAACGAAGAAAATATTATGGGTCCTACTATTGATCGCTCTACTAGCTGACAAAAGAATCTGTTTGACGTGACTGAATTCAACAATTATGACCTTTATGCGTCAATCGAATTTTATGGGTTTTAAAAAATAAGCAATCATTAGTACGAGGATCTGTCATCCATCACGAATCTTTCGATATTTTTTGTTTGAAAAAAATAATAATAATTTGGGATAAGGGCAAGTTTTCTATAGTTTAAATTTAAATATTCTATTGAAAATGATATTTTATTAAAAAAGTCCAAGTTGTTTTTATTATTACTTCACTTTGGTATTTAAATGAAAATTTTGACAAAAAATGATGACTCTGTTTAAAATATTCTTTTTTGTTACTATTCTTGAAAAATAACATATGTTTTAATGAAATTATAAAACTAATATAATAAATTTGGTGTACAATCAAAATGTTCAACTTATTAAGCAAGATTTTTTCCTGTTATTTTTTAAAATCAAAACACCCAAATATTTGCGCCCTAAAGTTTAGAAATTACTTTTCATATCATGTGACGCTCAATTAAAGCAAATTTATTTTGTAGTTGAATTGTAGTAGCTCGCTGAGGTAAGCCTAATAATATAAAAATTATTCAAAGTCATTGAAGAGGTCAATCATCTTCCAAAATTTACATGATTGTAATAGAAAGAAGTATCTCGATCAGTGAATTTCTATCACAATAAGATCACTAAATTTTATTTTGCCTAAGGATTGAGATGCCAATAATATAAATATTTAAAGGGTGGCCTATTTTGAACTTTCTAATGTTGTCCAAACTTTGTCATTGTAAAGTTTATTAAAGCATAATATCAGAAGTATAGTGATATATGCATATATCACTATACTTCTGATATTGACCATCTGACACATATCAAAAATTGATGATGATAACCCACCAAACAAAAAGAAGAATACATGCATTGAAGATTAAAAAAAGGTGAAGGGAGAGTACACTATGTCATATGATAATAAGGAGGTGGAAAGAAATCAATAAGAACTATGAGAAAAAAAAAAAGAGGATACCAACATGTAAGAAATTTTTAGAGTGATTTGGTCAATTTATCTATGTCTATTATGCTACAAGTTCGATTTTATTAAGATCTCAATGAAATGCTCCAAAAGAGATATTACAAGGGATAAAAAGAGGCATGATGAATAATTATTATCCATGATTGAGAAGAAGAAGAATACATTTATTCTTGAGCTATAATGAGATTTATATATGCAAATAAAAGAAATTATTTTAGCCCTATGGAAGATTGTTGGTGAGTATTGTCAAGCTTTGGAAGAGCTCAAGAGGTTAGGCAAGCTTTGAGTCAAATATTGTAGTTTACTATCTTAGTTTTGCCAATCCAATTTATGAACCACATGCTTTTCTCTTTATCGTGCCATTTATAACCTCCAATAGATAACTTGAGGGAATGGGCTACATGTGGAAGGCATATGTGACACTTGATGGTGATGTTGTGTGATTATGAGAATGTATTAATATTAAGAATCTAGAATCATGGGTGATGACTATTTAGCTAGTCATTTTCTTTAATGGGTTAGGCTTAAGAGGTGATAACATGGTTATAGATGAGCATTAAGGCCAAAGGGTACAAAAGTTATGTAGCATCCTTTGATTGGTTTAGAAATGGTGTAAAGATTATGCTTTAATTTCATTAGCTTGAGCAAACATATGCAACAATTATGATAGCTCACAAGAAGGATGTTAGAATTTTATCATAAATATTTATACATATAATTATAATTACTTTTTATAACCATCATGCTTTAAGCAGAAAAGTGATCAAATAAAGTAAGTAAGCTTGTGTTGATGATGGAGAGGCAGAGGGGATTAAGAGGCATCCCAATATCATTTTTTAGATCCCTATGAAGAACCTGGATATAGGCATCCCTAAGAAACTTTTTAGGTTATAATATTTTGAGTCTTCTAAAAGGTCTTTTGATGGAGACCCTTAAGACTATCATGAGCATCTAGTGCTTTGAGAATTAGTCTTGTGTAGGGTTAATATCAATGATATAAATATATAATTTTTTTGTTGTACAATTCTCCTTATTTCTATGCACATAAAAGTATAATTGTTTGATGTTTCAAAATATAACTTTCCTTTAGAACATTTTGAAGTTACTAACGTTATGTCTACTTCCCTTCATCACAACCATGATGTATATCTTTTGTTCTATTTGGGATAGCTTTAGGAGAGCTAAGGTTGGGCTCCTTGTTATAGATTCAATCCAAAAGAAAGTAGTGGAGCTGGAGAAGTTAAGTAAGGCTTGTGACATAGAAGTTGGAATGTTATTGGGTGATAGGCTGGAGATAGCTTCCATTAGTAGCAGTGTAGTGGATAAATCACAGCCATCATTGTTAATATAAAAAATGTCTTATTAATTTAAGTTATTTCCAATATATATCTTAATGTTATATATCTTATGACATTGCATATATCTTGATGCTAAGGTCTAAATAATTTAAGTTAATTCCAATAATGGACTATGCTAGCCATGATAAGTCCAATTTATTTGAACTGAATATATTTGTGCCTTGATTTGATCTCTAAAGAAATAAATGTATTATTTTGAAGAATCTATCAATAACTATAATACTACTATCATGTCCATAAATACATCTTAATAATTCAAAATAAAATATAATGAGCGGTCCTCTTAAGGTCAATAAGGAATCAGGAGAGCAGTGTACTTGCTAGCATATTGCTAAGTTATTTTGGAAATTTTATAAGTGATAATAAATAATTTTAGGGAGAGAAAATAAGAATTTATTCTACCAGGTTAATGATTTCAACTTTGCAAAAAAGTACTGCTATGTCCCTTGAAGAAAGCTTATTGATTAGGAAACCTCGAAGAGGTGTTCTAGAGATACAAAGCTTATTTACTTAATAATGATAACTATAAAGAATAAAAAAGGGACCAGTTAGTCTAATAGATTTATCTTATTGTTCATGATATAGAAGCTAAAAATTACATAAGGCAGTATAGTTGAAAGTGCTCTAATGGCACTAGAAAGTTCGTTAGGAATGTTAAGCCCTTATGAACTGGCCCAATCCTAACAAAAAGAGAGGTGAATTGGATAACTTTAAAACCAAAGATAAAACTCAAACCAAAATCACCACATAAATCAAAGTCCAGAAGAAAATAATGCGGAAGCAATAATAAGAACGAACACACCGGATTTATAGTGGTTCGGTCAAACCTTGACCTACGCCCACTCCTTGGAGGCACCCTCCAAGTATTGCACTACAAAAGTGACTATCCTTTAGCCCCCACAGCTAGGCAGAGAAGCCCTTACAAAATCACTTCCACCTTCCCTAGTGCGGCGGAGTCACCGGGCCCTTTGACACGCAAAGAGATCTTCTTCTTTGGTGAACTTCCCTCGAGACAAGCCATGAATCCGATGGTATTCAGGTGCGAGCTTGCTGGAGCAACCATGTGGAACCCCCTCCACACTCCCTTGAGTCCCCCCTCACAGGATCTTCTCCCTCTCTCAAACTCCACCCTTTCCTCACTCCCTTTCAAGCTCTCTCTTCAAGTTTCCCCCAAAAGAACGAAGCTATAATGGTTGCCAAAGACACTTACCAAGTGTCATATCATAGCTTAAATAGAATATCTCAAAACGAGCTCATTAATGCAAGTTGCCGACTTTATCGTTCAGGACGATACTAAAATCGTCCTATACGATCAGTACAATTTAAGCCCAATTAGCCAGGACGATTTAAAACGATCAGAAGAAGTTTGTTCATATTGTCCAGGACGATAATATATCATCCTAGATGATCAGTACAAATTGTGGAATATCGTCCTCGACATCGCCCTGAAAAACAGCTATCCGATGACCAATCGTCCAGCATATCGGCCAGGACGATTTTGCGATCATCCAGGCCGATTTGATCGTGAAATCAAGTCATAATTGCTTTCCTTAAATTTCAGAGAAATTTTGAAAAAAATTGACATGGATCGTCCTGGACGATATTTTATAGTCCTGGACGATCCACCTGGACGATGTCCAAAAATATGTTATTTCTAAATAGATTTGGCGGCAAATTCTTTCTGAATTGAGCCTATTGTCCTGGCCGATACAAAATCGTCCAGGACGATGTGTTTTGCATGACGGCTGCTTTAATGAGGATGCCCTAATTAGGGTTTCTGCTTTTGAACAGATCATCTAGGACGATATAAAATCATCCCGAATGATGTTACCAAAAATAGTAAACTCTAGGGAACAGTTAGAAATCTTCCAAGTTACAAAGCATCAGGAGCCACACCAAATACAATAGACTCAAGAAAGGAAAAGGGTACAAATTGACTCAGACCTAGTCTACCCAATCATGAGCTAATTTCAAATTGCAGTCCGATCGTGTGAACCTGAAAATGTCAGTATATAAGACAGTCGTAGAGAAATAAGAATGTTTGCTAACATCAAAATCATAAATCATTGATCCACAACAATAGTTATATTTTATTCTAGAAAAATTAAAGTATTATAATTCTAAAGAGATGATAACTAAAATGAGTCATGATAAGGCATCAACAACTTTATTTTTTAATCCAAATTTGTGTTTGAAAGTATGTAATCCCCTAAGATCAATATTTTGAAGAATTTCCAATTTTGATCTCTTCATTAACCAACCAGAGCTTCTATATATCTATCAATATAAATTAATCCAATGAAGGAAATTAAAAATTATATACAAATGCAGAAATAAAATAAAACTTGAATCTTAGATCTTCCTCACTCCTTTAGATCCTGACCCTTTCTAAAAAAATTTATAAAATCACAGAGTGAGCTAACATCTCAGCCGATTATCAAAACTTACAGTTGAAATCAATGCAATGTAATATGATTAATATGCATGTAATCTTTCAATCATTATTAATATAAACATATAAATGTGAAAGCATGTAATAATTAATAAAATAGTATTAAGTCATATAATCAATAAATATGAGTAAAAATAGAGCAGTGATCAATAACTAGAAACCATATATAAAGGTTTATAAACTCTGTTATTTTTATACCAATTTGTTAAGAACAGTTATATTTACCTATGTTCAGGAAATCTATGTATCTATTATAGTTAAATGCATGTCGTACAATGTCTATGCTATGTACGCATATCATGTAAATCATATGGTTTATATATATTAAATATCTTTGTATCAATTAATATTATATCAATCTTATCAAATACTACTATTAATTATAGCTGATATCTTTTACAATCATAAATGCAACAGCTTTAATATGTGTTTTCATCATTCCTTATATACCAATTATTGCCCAATTGAGTATCAATCTCAATGTAGGCCCAATTATCAATTAATTGGTATCGGTTAACCCCAATTATCATCCAATTGGATATCATTCTTAATTAGGCCCATCGATAAATCAATTGGTATCGGTCTTCATCTTTCATTTTAATAACCAGCCTTCTATCCAATCTCCTTTGTTTACATACAAATGCTATATTTTTATCAATGGCTTGTATAAAGGGTAGTAATTAATAAAATAAAGGGAAATCTATAAAATTTATATTTTATTCACTTACTTTAAAAAAAAAATCCTAACTTTCAATTTAACCAGTAAAAATTTAATATATTCATGTCTAAATGCTATACACATTAAGGATGTTCTGAAAAAAATATGAAATGGATAGTGATAAGCCCATGAACACTCCAATGAGCTCCACGATTCAATTGGATAAAGACCCGAATGGAAAATTAGTAGACCAGAAAAAATATAGAGGAATGATTGGATCTCTCCTCTACCTGATTGTCAGTAGACCGGTCATAATATTTAGTATGTGCCTCTGTGCCCATTTTCAAGTTGATCCTAAAGAGTCTCACCTAACTGCGGTCAAGAGAATCCTTAGATATCTACTAGGCACCCCGAACTTAAGAATTTTGAATCCTAGGCACAGCACTTCCTTTGAAATATTAGGGTACTAAGATTCTGATTTGGCACTCATATTAATAATATATATCACATACAAAAAGTTATGCAGTAAAAGTTTTATCAATACAAAATTATCCTCTTTTTTTATAATAAAAATACAAATTTGATCAAAAATATAAAATTATTAAAATCCGAAATAGGATATTAGTACCTTATAATGAGACGAACAAATTTTCAATAGGATTGGAGAATAAAAATTGCTCTACGACCTCCAAATCCCAAGTTATATTTTTTCTCTCTTCGCTTTTCTCGCTTAATTCTAATTTATGGTCTCTATTACACAAAATGAAGAGCATAAATGGATTTAATGGCTTAAGAGAATGGAGAAAGATATTAGATTAAAATAATAATAATATAACAATAATATAATATATAATTAAATTATTTTTTAGCATAAAATTTATAAAAATATTTTTGGGGCTTCAAAAATTTAAAAATAAATATTCATAAAAAATATATTTTATTTAAATTTTTTTGGTAAAATCAGTTCGTAAAATAAACACCTAACAGTCCAAAAATCTCCACTTGTATTGATAGGTATCAATTTCTTAAAAATTTGTACCAAGGAAAAAAATTTGAAAAGAATATTATAAATAAAATACAATAATATCTATCTTATGGAGAAGACAGTTTTGAAATTTGACTCATGATGACTCTTAAAAAAATTTATTTGATTCGATTAAAATTTTATTTATTACAAAGTGCATGAATTATTTTAGAGAAATGCAAACTATTTTGTATGTTTTGTATTTGAATTTCTTTGGGTGCTAATAAATTTAAGGGAATGATAGTTTGTGTGTAAGATTTATTATGTAATAAGTAGTGTCTCCAATATTTATAGTATTGGATAATGGTATAAATTGTTTATCATAAGCAGAGTAGCACTCCTTTACATCATATAATTTTCAACTTAAGTTAGAAATAAGATGAGTATCTTTTTTAAGCACTCCATATATTCCAATACTAGAAGCACTACAAGACACTTCAAAGGGCTTAAAAAGTTAAGAAACCAAAGGATGGGTGAAAAGCTTATTAAAACTCTAACCTGGTCAAAGGTAGTAGTGGTATTAGTTGTTTATATAAATTAATAATTATTAAGGATGTCTGTCATTGTGGTTATATGGTGCTAAAATCTTTAACAAATCTCCAACAAAATATGACATGTTTATGAAAACTTATAACATTACTGAATGATTTTGGAATTGACCACTCCATAAAATTGACTTTAATAAGTTTAGGTTGGTGTTTATTAGTAGAAATGATGAACCCTAAGAATATAACTTCTTTTTGAAGGAAGAAATATTTTCTCATGTTAATATAACATTTTTTATCCCTTAAAGATTTTTAAAAGACATAAAGTTCACTAATTATGACTTTTCATCCATATTATAGATCAAAATACAATCAAAGAAGATCACTAAAAGCTTTCTTAAAAATTGATTAACATTCTTAATTAGGATTAATATCATGAAGGTGCTAGAAGAGTAGAACAACTAAATGGCATAATTAACCTTTCATATAGGCCATTTGGTATCTTAAAGTAAGTCTTCCAGTCATTACCATGCTTATCCTAATTTACTGGTGGCTAATTCTAAGATCTACTTTAGAGAAAATGATTGAACCAAAAATAAGATTGAGCATGTCATCCGATTTAGGTATAAGGAATTTATATTTAATTGTGATATTATTTATGATACTAAATATCCACATGCATTCTCTAAGATCCATCTTTTGTGTGTGTGTGTGTGTGTGTGAAGGACATGGATAGCAAAATTATTAAAGCTTTCTTATAAGAAGCTCTTAGTAAGGAGGTCATTTACTTGGTGTTAAAATTTTGCACATATAATAGGATTCATACTTAAACAAGGTAGGTTATATAACTACAAACTTAGGGTGATGTCAAAGGCATGCTAAATATCTATCAATGGTGGTAGCTCATTAGGTAATTCATATAAGGTCATAAGAAAATTTAAAAAGGAGATTAGAAACCACAACAAGTATGTGAGTCTCTAAAGGGGTGTAAGTGATATCCTTTAACTTGTAATAAGTGTCGTATGGAGTCCAAAAAAATTATTTTATCTAAATTTTAAAACCTAAGTGATTAATATATATTCTAATAGGGGAAGGCAAGTTATTGGGGAGTCCTCTTGGTCTGAGGGTGAGAAATTTTAGGGGGGTTGTTTGTCAATAACAATAAGTTGAAGTTTCGCTCTTCTTCAATGGACAATTACAAATTTTGGTTCATAATTAATTTTATATGCAAGAAGGGTAGTTTCTTTACCTCATGGTTTGGTAGGAAAAAGTTTAATTGTCTTATTATTAATGGGGGGAGGAGTGAGTTGTTTGTCAATAACAATAAGTTGAAGTTTGGCTCTTCTTCAATAGACATTTACAAATTTTGGTTCAAAATTGATTTTATATGCAAGAAGGGTAGTTTCTTTACCTCATGGTTTGATAGGAAATAGTTTAATTGTCTTTTTATTAACTTTAAATGCATAAATATTTTCTGACTATAATGAATTACATCCATAACATAAAGTTATGGTCTATCTAAGGCTATGGCTGTAGGTAATACATCAAACCATATCTGATCCTAATTGGAACCAAGAATATAGAACTCCCAAGTAGGGAGGTGTGAGACTCAACTTATATGAAATAGCTTAAAGTTAGGTTTAGGCTTTATTTTTTTTAACAAGGGTATTAGTGGAGACAATATTCATAGCGCTCCCATCATAAATAATAATTTTACATCTCTTTTTATTTAGGTGGCTATCATTTATAAAATATTACATTGATGCTAGTCTTTTACATTTAATTATCCATAAAAGTGTATCTTATTGATTCTAGTCTTTTACATTTAATTAACCATAAAAATGCATCTCATAAAAATCATGTGTGAATCATCTAAACTATCTTCATTTTTTTTTGAAAGGAGGACATTAACTAACCTTTAAAGACACGATTTTTTTTTAAAACAAATTTTTTGTTATGTATTGGTTATGCATATGAGCCCAATTATAATATTTAAACCAAATACTAATGTCTTGATGCTCTTATTAGTTGGTTTAGTGAGATTTTTAGGTTGGAGATAATTAATGGATATGTTGAGCTAGTGGAAGTGGCTACTGTGGTAGAAGACACTCAGGTACGTGCTATAAGTATATGGGTCAGTGCTTTTTTCATGGCTAGTCTAGTCACACGATAGCTTTTTAGCGTGCAAAAAATGTATCAAAAGGTAAATGCAATGCAGTAGGTAGTTAGAGGTAACTATCAATAGTAGCTCCTTCTAGAGTTATAGTGAGGGATCAATAATGTATAGTGTCAATCAATTCAATGGGAGGCTATCAAGAGTGCAAGGAGAGTCTATATAAGTTGGTAGCACCCCTTCAATTCATCCTAGAGTTTATAGTCTAACTAGCAAAAGGCAAAGGAGGCTCCAAACGTGGTAACATATATAGCTTATGTCTTTGAGGAGCCTTGTATAATCTTTTATGATTTTTGTGCCAGTCATTCATTTATGTCTGAGCATATTCTAGAATATTTAAGTTTACCCCTTGTTCCACTATATCGTGAATTTTTTATTATAATATTGATGGAAGATTTGATATTTGTAAATAAGGTTTGTTTATGTGAGCTTGAGATTTTTGGTAGAAAGATAGCGTGGACATTGATTATATTATCCTTGAAAGAATTTGATATTATAGTTGATATGGATTGATTAAGTAAACATCAGACTCAAATGATTATAACAAGAAAGTGTTATTTATTTTGGGTATTTGAGCATGAAGGGTGAAGATGTAGCGAAGACAACATTCAGTACCAGATACAAGTAGTATGAATTTTTGGTGATAACTTTTGGTGTGATAAATGCTCTGTTAGTATTTATGGATTTGATGTATAAGGTGTTCAAAGAATATCTGGATCAATTTATTATTATGTTCATTGGTGATATCTTGGTGTATTCCAAATATGATGAGGAGCATGCAGTTCATATGAGATTGAACTTAACAATGTTAAGGTAGTATAGGTTGTATGATTAGTTCTAGAAATGTGAGTATTTGTTAACTTCTATAGCACTTTTGGAGCGTGTGGTTAGTAAGGAATTATTGTGGATCCCTAGAAGATATAAACTGTGGTAGATTGGTCGAGGCTGGCATTAGTGATTGAGGTTCATAATTTTATGGGTATGGCAGAGGCTTTTCATAGCTTTTATTTCTTTGATGCGATTGACTCAAAAGTTTTTTACCATTTAATTGGACACCATAATATGAAGGAAGTTTTCTAAGATTGAAAGAATATTTGGTGTCTAACTCTTATATTGAATATTCTATCGAGTACGAAAGGGTTTCAAGTAGATAGTGATGTTTCTTTGAAAGGCCTAGGATGCGTGTTACAACAAAATGGAAAAGTGGTGGCTTATGCTTCCAAGTAGTTGAAGCCACATAAGAAGAATTATCCAACACGTGATTTGGAGCTAACAACTATTTTTTTTTGCATTAAAATTTTAATGGCATTGTTTGTGCAATGTTCAATGTGAACTTTTTAATGATCACCAAGTTTAAAGTATATTTTTACTTTGAAGGAGTTAAATTTAAGGTGGAGGAGGTGGTTAGAGCTAATCAAGGATTATTATTTGAACATTATTTATCAGCCAAGTAAAAAAAAGTGGTTGCTAATGTGTTGACCAGATAGTTAGTAGGAGTAGCAACTAGTTTAATTACTTATGAGCATACTTTGATTAGGGAAATGGAGAGAATATAATTAGAAGTAGTATCTTCATTGATTTTGTGAGTTGGAATTATCTCTCAGATGATAGTTCATCCTTCATTACAATATAGGATTAAGGAAACTCAAAAAGCAGATGGAGGATACCTGAAATTGGTAAATCAGGTCCAATCTAAGATAAGGTTTTGAGTTACAAGTAGATGATCAACATTTTTTTTTGTGGTAATAAGAGGTTGTGGGTTGTAGATAGTGGTGATCTAATGAGAGAGATTCTAAATGAAGCCCATTATGTTGTATGTATCATGATTTGAAGTATATTTTATGGTGGCATAGGTTGAAATGAGAAGGAGCAGAGTTGAGGTGCAACCTAATTTGAGTTCCTAATTTGGGTATCAAATATTGGCAAAAGAGTTCCTAAAGCTAAAGTAGAGATGCAACCCAATTTGACCTACAGGGAGGAACCAAAACATATTTTGTATTTTAATGTTAAGCAATTGAAAAATAAGCAAATTCTAATGGTTAAAGTTCAATATAAGCACTAGACAGAAAGGGAAGCACCTTGGAAGAAGTAAGGTTAGATGATGTGCTTTTATCCAGACCTGTTCTAATCATAATGTCAAGCATGACATTTTCTTTAAGGATGGGACGATATGATATCCATCATATGAGAATAAGGTAATTCTCCATTAATGATAAAAATTTTGAAATAATAATAATTATAAGTATTAAATTACTAAATGTGATAGAAATAACCAAGGCTAGGGGTTTGAGGATTGAAAAATTAAGTTTTGAATTTTCCTCTGCGGTTGTCATGATGTCCATCATTATGGCTCCTCAGTATGTAGCTCTTAGTGAAATGAAAAAAAAAATAGTTTTGGTATAGTGTTGCGAGTGGAGTTGGGTCGAGACCTGAGAGATCTTAGGAGAATCTGAAAGATTCTCCATGGGTACTATGACATTGGTAATTGAGGCACAACGACTCTAGGCTAAATTAGTGCTTTTTAAATATTAAAATATCTTATTCCATTTTGAAATCCCATTCATTCATCCATCATGACAAAGAAGAAATGAGAGGAGAATGAAGGAAAGAGAAGGAAAAGGAATGGTTTTAAGGACCAAACTCTCAAAATCGTATGTCCAGCCAGTTGGAAAAATTGTAGGGCTCTAGGTAGGAAACTATACCCTATTTTTGATTTTAATTTCTAAGTGTTTATAAAGAGATATACTTTTAAACATGTTTTTCTTGAGTTTGAGAAATATTTTATCATGTAGCTTTTATTATATTATTATATTTTCCACTCTGCACAATTTAACTATAAGAATGCAATGTTACATGATCAGTTCATTTTGTATGAAATTTTGCTGATTATAAAAAATGGTGGCATCTCAAAACCTCAATACAATTAGAAAAATGTTAATTAATCATTTTACGTGTCCTCTATATACTTGGTAAAATTCTAGAAACTTTGTATAAGCACTTGAAGCTTTAGGCTTTTGATAAAACTGACATTTATTTATATATATGCTTTAAATTTCTTAGTTATATAATATATTTGAGTTATTAGGAAATTCATGATAGTTTGGAGCTCTATAATTTAGAAAAATAAGTACACTTTGAAACTCTCTAATTTGGCCAAATATGGATATATCTCTATGTTGGAATACTTTGTTTTGTTCTAGCTCTGAGATGGCTTTGCTCTGTATTTGCTTTACGCAGGTGAGAGGTGGAAGTTGGGAGTTATAAGTGGGCATTAAAATCTGCATTCATTTTTATATGGAAAGTAGTATACCTAAACTAAAAAATAAATGATACTTTAATTATTTTATTCATTTTCATCTCTAATCGAACACCATTTCTCCCACTTCTTCATCGTGCTACCAAATGTAATCGTCTTTCTCCTCTTTCCCTCGCTTTTTCGACATATCCCCAACAAAGAAAAAATAGCATGTGTGAATAGTGCGACGCAATATTGCCGGTGCATTGCTCACTTTTGAAGAATAGCGTGTGAAAATGCATTCAATTGGAATGTTTGTTGGATGGCAATCGCATGTATGTCGTTAGATTACAAATGGTCTTAGAGCTTCTCCAGCCGTTCGGCAAACAGGCGAATGGAGAGCCTCAGACCTTGCAATCGAACTCGCTTTTTTGCTGGCATTCATTCACTGATGAACAGTGACTGTTCATCCGTCATATATTTTTTTTTGAACGGATTTCCCAACTTTGGATTTTAGAATTATTGTACACTTGTTCGACACGGGACCAAAAATTATCCGACGACTGATATATACCTGTGATTGGGTCTTGAGCAATTTCTATGTACATTCTGCATAAGAGCTTATCTTGCTTATGAGAATATGCAGTTGATCGGATTGACATGTTTTTTGGAGGCTTAATGGATTTGGAATACTACTAACAGGGCATGCTCTTCACTCCTATTTATATAATAATTGTAGAGATTCTCACTGGACTAATTCAAGTTGCAAGAGAAGAGTCATCCCAAAGGTCGAATTAGTGGTGGATGAAAATACTCAGTTTCAAGAATTTATCACTCACCATAAACAAATCAGGAATAAAGATGCCCACATTACACTATGAAATGCATTAATTGATCATTTGTGGGATCAATATATTAATTCTAATGTCTAGTTGCTCTTGCATTTTTTTTTTCGTTTATATTTATGTGTTCTAATGTAATTTTTATTGTCTTAAATATATATTTGCTTATTTAGAACATATTAATATCCCAATTTTTTTATCGAAAAAAGAAACATAATTTTTTAAATTAAAATAGGTTTAAAATTGATAAATATAAATATATGATTAAAAATATATAATTTAAAATAAGAAAAAGAATATATATTTTTTTATGTTAGAAAATGAAGTTCGATTGGAGGCAAGTTACTGCATTTTGGAGTGAAAAATGAGTTTTTCGGTTGGAGATGCCCTTAGGAATTAGTTGGATGGCTACAACTTTTTGTTAATATGCTTATAAAATTATTGTAGGGAAGTAACTTTTTGAAAGTGATGCACCAAACATAATCCTAACATCAAAATTTTTTAAAAGAAAATAATGAGAAAATAAAAATTTTATTACAATAGAAAAGGCAAAAAAGTAATAAATATATAGTTTAATTTGGTGCGGTTTTCTTACAGCTTCTTAAAACATCTTCTTAATATAAAAATTAAAAAAAAAATATTTTAAAAAATAATAATAAAACTGTCTCAAATGAAACTTAAATCTGTCCCAAATAAGACACTTAATAAGATTTTTATTTTAAATAATTTCTTTCAAAATTTATATTAATTTGGTGTTTCATTATATATATATATATATATATATATATATATATATATATATATATATATATATATATATATATATATATAATAAAACTAAAAAGTACGCATGTGATGCGACTTCATCAAACAACTTCGTTGTTTCCTCCGTCAAAATCGAGACCACCACGTGGAAAGTAGATCAAACCCCGTCCAATTGGATCGGGCCGACTACAAATCCAATCATAGCCGTCCAATCAAAAACCTTCCTGGACGGCAACTATTGCTAAAATCCTGCCCGTCCTTTAAATAATATTTCAGGTTATTTAGCTTAAAACAAAAATAAAAAAAAAAGGTTGGTCCCCGCCCGGGTGGACCGCTTTTCTAGACCACGCGAGTGGACTGGTCCTCGCTAGATTTCTCCTTTTTTTTTTTATTGGGAAGGATAAGCGTTCTATTTCGTATAGAATCCGCCACATTTTCCACGAAGCTGGGAGTGGAATCGCGGATGGTGGATTCAAAATAGGCTGCTGCGCTATTAATTACTTTGTTCCTTTGGATTGTGATAGGCTATTAAAAAGCTAATGGGGACTTTTTCAAAGCGGTTAGTTACCATAGTATTCTTTCTTATTATATTTACATGATTAACATTTTGACTTGGTTGACGTAGTGAAAGAACTCGTGGCTCAATGGTTGAAAAGAAGAAAATATTATGGGTCCTACTGTCGATCGCTCTACTAGCTGACAAAAGAATCTATTTGACGTGACTGAATTTAATAATTATGACTTTTATGCGTCAATCTAATATTATGAGTTTTAAAAAATAAGCAATCATTAGTACGAGGATCTGTCATCCATCACGAATCTTTCGATATTTTTTGTTTGAAAAAAATAATAATAATTTGGGATAAGGGCAAGTTTTCTATAGTTTAAATTTAAATATTCTATTGAAAATGATATTTTATTAAAAAAGTCCAAGTTGTTTTTATTATTACTTCACTTTGGTATTTAAATGAAAATTTTGACAAAAAAATGATGACTCTGTTTAAAATATTCTTTTTTGTTACTATTCTTGAAAAATAACATATGTTTTAATGAAATTATAAAACTAATATAATAAATTTGGTGTACAATCAAAATGTTTAGCTTATTAAGCAAGATTTTTTCATGTTATTTTTTAAAATCAAAACACCCAAATATTTGCACCCTAAAGTTTAGAAATTACTTTTCATATCATGTGACGCTCAATTAAAGCAAATTTATTTTGTAGTTGAATTGTAGTAGCTTGCTGAGGCAAGTGTAATAATATAAAAATATTCAAGGTCATTGAAGAGGTCAATCATCTTCCAAAATTTACATGATTGTAATAGAAAGAAGTATCTCGATCAGTGAATTTCAATCACAAGATCACTAAATTTTATTTTGCCTAAGGATTGAGATGCCAATAATATAAATATTTAAAGGGTGGCCTATTTTGAACTTTCTAATGTTGTCCAAACTTTGTCATTGTAAAGTTTATTAAAGCATAATATCAGAAGTATAGTGATATATGCATATATTACTATACTTCTGATATTGACTATCTGACACATACCAAAAATTGATGATGATAACCCACCGAACAAAAAAAAGAATACATGCATTGAAGATTCAAAGAAGGTGAAGGGAGAGTACACTATGTCATATGATAATAAGGAGGTGGAAAGAAATCAATAAGAACTATGAAAAAAAAAGAGGATACTAACATTAAAGAAATTTTTAGAGTGATTTGGTCAATTTATCTATGTCTATTATGCTACTAGTTAGATTTTATTAAGATCTCAATGAAATGCTCCAAAAGGGATATTACAAGGGATAAAAAGAGGCATGATGAGTAATTATTATCCATGATTTAGAAGAAGAAGAATACTTTTATTCTTGAGCTATAATGAGATTTATATATGCAAATAAAAGAAATTATTTTAGCCCCGTGGAAGACTGTTGGTGAGCATTGTCAAGCTTTGGAAGAGCTCAAGAGGTTAGACAAGCTTTGAGTCAAATATTGTAGTTTTCTATCTTAGTTTTGCCAATCCAATTTATGAACCATATGCTTTTCTAGCTTCCATTAGTAGCAGTGTAGTGGATAAATCACATCCTTCATTGTTAATATAAAAAATATCTTTTTAATTTAAGTTATTTTCAATATATATCTTGATGTTATATATCTTGATGCTAAGGTCTAATTAATTTAAGTTAATTCCAATAATGGACTATGCTAGCCATGTTAAGTCCAATTTATTTGAACTGAATATATTAGTGCCCTTGATTTGATCTCTAGAGAAATAAATGCATTATTTTGAAGAATCTATCAATAACTATAATACTACTATCATGTCCATAAATACATCTTAATAATTCAAAATAAAATATATTGAGAGGTCCTCTTAAGGTCAATAAGGAACCGTGAGAGTAGTGTACTTGCTATCTTATTGCTTAGTTATTTTGGAAATTTTATAAGTGATAATAAATAATAATATGTTAAACATCTATTTTTTAGAGAGAGAAAATTAGTATTTATTCTACCAGCTTGATGATTTCAACCATGCAAAAATGTACTGCTATGTCCCATGAAGAAAGCTTATTGATCAGGAAACCTCGAAGAGGTGTTCTAGAGATACAAAGCTTATTTACTTAATAATGATAACTATAAAGAATAAAAAAAGGACCAATTAGTCTAATAGATTTATCTTGTAGTTCATGATATAGAAGCTAAAAATTACATAAGGTAGTATAATTATATTTTATTCTAGAAAAATTAGAGTATTATAGTTCTAAAGAGATGATAACTAAAGTGAGTCATGGTAAGGCATCAATAGCTTTATTTTTTAATCCTAATTTGTGTTTCAAAGTGTGTAATCCCCCAAGATCAATATTTTGAAGAATTTCTAGTTTTGATCTCTTCATTAACCAACCAGAGCTTCTATAAATCTATCAATATAAATTAATCTAATGAAGGAAATTAAAAATTATATACAAATGCAGAAATAAAATAAAACCTGAATCTTAGATCTGCCTCACTCCCTTAGATCCTGGCCCTTTCTTAAAAAATATGTAAAATCACAAAGTGAGTTAACATCTCAGCAGATTATCAAAACCTACAGTTGAAATCAATGCAATATAATATTATTAATATGCATGTAATCATTCAATCACTATTAATATAAACATACAAATGTGAAAGCATGTAATAATTAATAAAATAGTATTAAGTCATATAATCAATAAATATGAGTACAAATAGAGCAGTGATCAATAACTAGAAATCATATATAAAGGTTCATAAACTCTGTTATTTTTATACCAATTTGTTAAGAATAGTTATATTTACATCTGTTTAGGAAATCTATGTATCTATTATAGTTAAATGCATGTCGTACAATGTCTATGCTATGTACGCATATCATGTAAATCATATGATTTATATATATTAAATATCTTTGTATCAATTATATCAATCTTATCAAATACTACTATTAATTATAGCTGATATCTTATACAATCATAAATGCAACAACTTTAATATGTGTTTTCATCATTCCATATATACCAATTATTGCCCAATTGAGTATCAATCTCAATGTAGGCCCAACTATCAATTAATTGGTATCGGTTAACCCCAATTATCTTCCAATTGGATATCATTCTTAATTAGGCCCATCGATAAATCAATTGGTATCGGTCTTCATCTTTCATTTTAATAACCAGCCTTCTATCCAATCTCCTTCGTTTACATGCAAATGCTATATTTTTATTAATGGCTTGTATGAAGGGTAGTAATTAATAAAATATAGGAAAATCTAAAGAATTTGTATTTTATTCACTTACTTAAAAAAAAATCCTAACTTTCATTTTAACTAATAAAAATTCAATATATTCATGTCTAAATGCTCATATTAACAATATATATCACATACATAAAGTTATGCAGTAAAAGTTTTATCAATACAAAATTATCCTCATTTTTTGATAATAAAAATACAAATTTGATCAAAAATATAAAATTTTAAAATCCGAAATAGGATATTGGTACCTTATAATGAGACGAACAAATTTTTCAATAGGATTAGAGAATGAAAATTGCTCTACGACCTCCAAATCCCAAGTTATATTTTTTCTCTCCTCGCTTTTCTCTCTTAATTCTAATTTATGGTCTCTGTTACACCAAATGAAGAGCATAAATGGATTTAGGCTTAAGAGAATGGAGAAAAATATTAGCTTAAAATAATAATAATAATAATAATAATAATAATATAATAATAATAATAATAATAATAATAATAATAATATATAATATAATTATTTTTTAGTATAAAATTTATAAAAATCTTTTTGGGGCTTCAAAAATTTAAAAATAAATATTCATAAAAAATATATTTTTTTAAATTTTTTTTGGTAAAATTAGTTCGTAAAACAGACACATAACAGTCCAAAAATATCCACTTGTATTGATAGGTTTCAATTTCTTAAAAATTTGTACCAAGGACAAAAAATTTTGAAAAAATTATTATAAATAAAATATAATAATATCTATCTTGTGGAGAAGACGGTTTTGAAATTTGACTCATGATGACTCTTAAAAACATTTATTTGATTCGATTAAAATTTGATTTATTACAAAGTGCATGAATTATTTTAGAGAAATTCAAACTATTTTGTATGTTTTGTATTTGACTTTCTTTGGGTGCTAATAAATTTAAGGGAATGATAGTTTGTGTGTAAGATTTATTATGTAATAAGTAGCGTCTCCAATATTATAGTATTGGATAATGGTATAAATTGTTTATCATATGCAGAGTAGCACTCCTTTACATCATATAGTTTTCAACTTAAGTTAGAAATAAGATTAGTATCTTTTTTAAGCACTCCATATATTCCAATACTAGAAGCACTACAAGACACTTCAAAGGGCTTAAGAAGTCAAGAAACTAAAGGATGGGTGAAAAGCTTATTAAAACTCTAACCTGGTCAAAGGTAGTAGTTGTATTAGTTGTTTATATAAATTAATAATTATTAAGGATGTCTGTCACTGTGGTTATATGGTTCTAAAATCTTTAACAAATCTCCAATAAAATATGACATGTTTATGAAAACTTATAACATTTCTGAATGATTTTGGAATTGACCACTCCATAAAATTGACTTTAATAAGTTCAGGTTGGAGTCTATTAGTAGAAATGATGAACCCTAAGAATATAACTTCTTTTTGAAGGAAGAAATATTTTCTCATGTTAATATAACATTTTTTCATCCCTTAAAGATTTTTAAAAGACATAAAATTCACTAATTATGACTTTTCATCCATATTATAGATCAAAATACAATCAAAGAAGATCACTAAAAGCTTTCTTAAAAAATGATTAACATTCTTAATTAGGATTTATATCATGAAGGTGCTAGAAGAGTAGACCAACTAAATGGCATAATTAACCTTTCGTATAGGCCATCTGGTATCTTAAAGTAAGTCTTCCAGTCATTACCATGCTTATCCTAATTTACTGGTGGCTAATTCTAAGATCTACTTTAGAGAAATTGATTGAACCAAAAATAAGATTGAGCATGTCATCCATTTTAGGTATAAGGAAACTATATTTAATTGTGATATTATTTATGATACTACATATCCACATGCATTCTCTAAGATCCATCTTTTGTGTGTGTGTGTGTGTGAGAAGGACATGGATAGCAAAATAATTAAAGCTTTCTTATAAGAAGCTCTTAGTAAGGAGGTCATTTACTTGGTGTTAAAATTTTGCACATATAATAGGATTCATACTATAACAAGGTAGGTTATATAACTACAAACTTAGGGTGATGTCAAAGGCATGCTAAATATCTATCAATGGTGGTAGCTCATTAGGTAATTCATATAAGGTCATAAGAAAACTTAAAAAAGGAGATTAGAAACCACAACAAGTATGTGAGTCTCTAAAGGGGTGTTAGTGATCTCCTTTAACTTGTAATAAGTGTCGTATGGAGTCCAAAAAAATTATTTAATCTAAATTTTAAAACCTAAGTGTTTAATACATATTCTAATAGGGGGAGGCAAGTTGTTGGGGGGGGGTGTCCTCTTGGTTTGAGGGTGTCAATAACAATAAGTTGAATTTTGTCTCTTCTTCAAGGGAGAATTATAAATTTAGGTTCATAATTGATTTTATATGCAAGAAGGGTAGTTTCTTTACCTCATGGTTTGATAGGAAAAAGTTTAATTGTCTTATTATTAATGGGGGGAGGAGTGTGTTGTTTGTCAATAACAATAAGTTGAAGTTTGGCTCTTCTTCAATGGACAATTATAAATTTTGGTTCATAATTGATTTCATATGCAAGAAGGGTAGTTTCTTTACCTCATTGTTTGATAGAAAATAGTTTAATTGTCTTATTATTAACTTTAAAGGCATAAATATTTTTTGACTATAATGAATCACATCCCTAACATAAAGTTATGGTCTTCCTAAGGCTATGGCTGTAGATAATACATCACACCACATTTGATCCTAATTGGAACCAAGAATATAGAACTCCCAAGTAGGGAGGTGTGAGACTCAACTTATATGAAATAGCTTAAAGTTAGGTTTAGGCTTTATTTTTTTTAATAAGGGTATTAGTGGAGACAATATTCATAGCGCTCCCATCATAAATAATAAATTTACATCTCTTTTTATTTAGGTGGCTATCATTTATAAAATATTACATTGATGCTAGTCTTTTACAATTAATTAGCCATAAAATGTATCTTATTGATGCTAGTCTTTTACATTTAATTAACCATAAAATTGCATCTCATAAAAATCTTGAGTGAATCATCTAAACTATCTTCTTTTTTTTTTGAAAGGAAGACATTAGCCAACTTTTGAAGACTCGATTTTTTTCTAAAACAAATTTTTTGTTATGTTTTGGTTTTGCATATGAGCCCAATTATAATATTTAAACCAAATACTAATGTCTTGATGCTCTTATTAGTGGGTTTAGTGAGATTTTTAGATTGGAGAGAATTAATGGATATGTTGAGCTAGTGGAAGTGGCTACTGTGGTAGAAGACACTCAGGTAGGTGCTATAAGTATATGGGTCAGTGCTTTTATCATGGCCAGTCTAGCCACACGATAGCTTAGTGTGCACAAAATGTATCAAAAGGTAAATGCAATGCAATAGGTAGTAAGAGGTAACTATCAATAGTAGCTCCTTCTAGAGTTGCAGTGAGGGATCAACAATGTTTAATGTCAATCAGTTCAGTGGAAGCCTATTAGGAGTGTAAGGAGAGTCTATATAAGTTGGTAGCACCCCTTCAATTCATCCTAGAGTTTATAGTCTAACTAGCAAAAGGCAAAGGATGCCCCAAACATGGTAACATATATAACTTATGTTTTTTAGTAGCCTTGTATAATCTTTTATGATTTTTGTGCCAGTCATTCATTTATGTCTAAGCGTATTCTAGAATATTTAAGTTTACCCCTTGTTCCATTATATCGTGAAATTTTTATTATGATATTGATGTAAGATTTGATATTTGTAAATAAGGTTTGCTTATGTGAGCTTGAGATTTTTGGTAGGAAGATAGCGTAGACATTGATTATATTATCATTGAAAGAATTTGATATTATAGTTGATATGGATTGATTAAGTAAACATCAGAATCAAATTGATTATAATAAAAAAATGTTCTATTTTTGGGTATTTGAGAATGAAGGGTGAAGATGTAGCGAGGACAACATTCAGTACCAGGTATAAGTAGTATGAATTTTTGGTGATAACTTTTAGTGTGATAAATGCTCTGTTAGTATTTATGGATTTGATGCATAAGGTGTTCAAAGAATATATGGATCAGTTTATTATTATGTTCATTGGTGATATCTTGGTGTATTCCAAATATGATGAGGAGCATGCAGTTCATATGAGATTGAACTTAACAATGTCAAGGAAGTATAGGTTGTATAATTAGTTCTTGAAATGTGAGTATTTGTTAACTTCTATAGCACTTTTGGAGCGTGTGGTGAGTAAGGAAGGAATTATTGTGGATCCCTAGAAGATATAAACTGTGGTAGACTGGTCGAGGCTGACATTAGTGACTGAGGTTCATAATTTTATGGGTATGGCATAGGCTTTTCATAGTTTTTATTTTTTTGATGCGATTGACTCAAAAGTTTTTTACCGTTTAATTGGACACCAGAATATGAAGGAAGTTTTCTAAGATTGAAAGAGTATTTTGTGTCAACTCTTGTATTGAATATTCTATCGAGTACGAAAGGGTTTCAAGTAGATAGTGATGCTTCTTTGAAAGGCCTAGGATGTGTGTTACAACAAAATGGAAAAGTGGTGGCTTACGCTTCCAAGTAGTTGAAGCCACATAAGAAGAATTATCCAACACGTGATTTGGAGCTAACAACTATTATTTTTGGATTAAAATTTTGATGGAATTGTCTATGCAATGTTCGATGTGAACTTTTTACTGATCACCAAGTTTAAAGTATATTTTTACTTTGAAGGAGTTAAATTTAAGGTGGAGGAGTTAATCAAGGATTATTATTTGAACATTATTTATCAGCCAAGTAAAAAAAAAGTGGTTGCTAATGTGTTGACCAGATAGTCATTAGAAGTAGCAATAAGTTTAATTACTTATGAGCATATTTTGATTAGAGAAATGGAGAGAATAGAATTAGAAGTAGTATCTTCATTGATTTTGTTAGTTGGAATTATCTCTCAGATGATAGTTCATTCTTTATTACAAGATAATATTAAGGAAACTCAAAAAGTTGATGGAGGAAACCTGAAATTGGTAAATCTAGTCCAATCCAAGATAAGGTTTAAGTTACAACTAGATGATCAACATATAATTTTTTGTGGTAATAAGAGGTTATGGGTTGCAGATAATGGTGATCTAAGGAGAGAGATTCTAAACGAAACCCATTATGTTGGATATACTATTCATCCAGAAGGAAACTAGATGTATCATGATTTGAAATATATTTTATGGTGGCATAGGTTGAAATGAGAAGGAGCAGAGTTGAGGTGCAACCTAATTTGAGTTCCTAATTTGGGCATAAAATATTGGCCAAAGAGTTCCTAAAGCTAAAGTACAGGTGCAACACAATTTGACCTACAGGGAGGAACCAAAATATATTTTGTATTTTAATGTCAAGAAATTGAAAAATAAGCAAATTCTAATGGTTAAAGTTTAATATAAGCACTAGACAGAAAGGGAAGCAACTTGGGAGAAGTAAGGTTAGATGATGTGCTTTTATCCTTACCTTTTCTAATCATAATGTCAAGCATGACATTTTCTTTAAGAATGGGACGATATGATATCCATCATATGAGAATAAGGTAATTATCCATTAATGATCATAAATTTTGGAATAATAATAATTATAAGTATTAAAATACTGAATGAGATAGAAATAACCAAGGCTAGGTGTTTGAGGATTGAAAAACTAAGTTTTGAATTTTCCTCTACAGGTGTCATAATGTCCATCATTGTGGCTCCTCAGCATGGAGCTCTTAGTGAAATGGAAAAAAATGGTTTTGGTATAGTGTTGTGCGTGGAGTTGGGTCGAGACCTGAGAGATCTTAGGAGAATCTGAAAGATTCTCCATGGGTTCTATGACATTGGAAATTGAGGCACAATGACTCTAGGCTAAATTAGTTCTTTTTAAATATTAAAATATATTATTCCATTTTTAAATCCCATTCATTCATCCATCATGACAAAGAAGAAATGAGAGGAGAATGAAGGAAAGAGAAGGAAAAGGAATGGTTTTAAGGGCCAAACTCTCAAAATCATAAATGTCAGCCAGTTGGAAAAATTGTTGGGCTCTAGGTAGGAAACCCGTGCCCTATTTATGATTTTAAATTCCTAAGTGTTTATAAAGAGATATACTTTTAAACATGTTTTTTCTTGAGTTTGAGAAATATTTTATCATGTAGCTTTTATTATATTATTATATTTTCCATTCTGCATAATTTAACTATAAGAATGCAATGTTACATGATCGGTTCATTTTGTATAAAATTTTGATGATTATGAAAAATGTTGGCATCTCAAAACCTCAATACAATTAGAAAAGTGTTAATTAATCATTTTATGTGTCCTCTATAAACTTGGTGAAATTCTAGAAACTTGGTATAAGCACTTGAAGCTTTAGGCTTTTGATAAAATTGACATTTATTTATATATATGCTTTAAATTTCTTAGTTATATAATATATTTGCATTATTATGAAATTCATGATAGTTTGGAGCTCTATTATTTAAAAAAAATAAGGACACTTTGAAACTCTCTAATTTGGCCAAATATGGATATGTCTCTATGTTCTATCTCTAAGATGGATTTGCTCTGTATTTTCTTTACGCAGGTGAGAGGTGGAAGTTTGGAGTTATAAGTGGGCTTTAAGATCTGCATTCATTTTTATATGGAAAGTAGCATACCTAAACTAAAGAATAAATGATATTTTAATTATTTTATTCATTTTCATTTTGAACTTTGATTTGAACTTTATTATGGGGAAATATGGTGGCCAACTCAGTTTCATACTCACCATATTATTTATAATGTTTCAGATAAGGTTAAGAGTTATAATGAGTAGATTGAGTCAAATAGGAAGTAGGAGTTTTGATTATAGAAAGGTACACATTTATAACACCACACTACTATAGGTTTGCTACTAAGCTTGGAATAACAACTTTATTTAAGGTTATAAGTTATGGGTTTTTAAATTATTAAGAAATGATTTGGGTAATGTAATCTACTGAGCTGTGTTAGCTATTTCACTATTCTACATTTCAATTTTAGGTCAGGGTAGGGGTAAAGGGTCAATTGAGTAAATAAGGTTGATTTTTTTATTTGGTTGGTGTATAGGTATCATTTTCTTTTCTTTTTTTTTTATTTATAATTTTGTACAATCCTAGCATTTTTGTATTCCTGCCATGTGTATGTCTGTTATTGAGGACAGTGATAACAAGAATGTGTAATGTATACTTGATACTTCATCAAAAAATTATCTTGATCGGGCACGAATCTCTAGGCAAAATCAAGTTAGAAACTTCTGAAATTAAAATTGGAACCATCCAAACTCTAATTTCAGCAAACTTATAGTCAAACTGAGCGTCTTAGAAATATGAATCCAATGACACCAAAATCAACTCAATCCGAGTTAAAATGGGTCAAAATTAAGGGTTAGAAGCCCTATTGGGAGGTTCGAAGCACAATTTGGATTAACAAACGGTTTCCAAACATTACGTGCTTATAGTTGAATCGAGCAGCTTGACAAGACAAATCCAACGAACCCAAGATCACCAAATTCTGACATCAACAAGGCATTCAAATGTCCATTAAACGATTCTTGATCAAGGGATTCAATATCAGCCGTCCATCCAACCACTCCCCATTTACCCTTGATCTCTCATCTATTTACGAGCCATCACACTCCATAAATTTATATATAGACCCCTCATTTCTCTTGAAAGGGGACCAAAAGAAGGAAGAAGAGAAGGAAGAGAGGGAAGAAGCTCCTTCTCGAGCACTGTCGGACTTCCACCGGACCACCACTTGAGGCCCTCACCTCCGCCGGACCACTGCCTGACGTCATTGCTCCGCTAGACCACTGTGACAACCTAGGCATCTATAGTGAAAGGATTCATCTGACATTCTTCTTTTTTTTCTCATTTCTCACTCAGATCAATACAGACATCCAGAAATGATAATTGCATTAAAGAAAACAAATACATCAAAATACTATAATTCACATTTCAGCATTTCATATACACAATCCAAAAGTAGGGTCCAAAAGAACATGTATAATAGCCACTCGGGCTACAAAATAAAACATGAACCAAAAACTATGAAAAACTACACTCGTATCCGAAAAAAACTTCACGCGGGAGGCTCTGCACCTGAAATCATTAACCACATATAATGAGCTTCAAAAAGCCCAGCAGGTCACCAAAAACCTACAACTGAAATCAAAGCACGATACGAAAACAATATGCATGTAAATCAATCAAATCAATATCAGCCACTTGCACATGCTCAATGAGTCGATGCAGATACGAAAATTAGTACATAAACAGAAATCAATGCAGTAACGGAAATCAATATAGAAACAGTCAAATCCTCAATTGACAGTAAAAGAATCAGTAAGCAGTATAAAAGTCCGTAAAGCTCAATGAATCAGTATGTGCATCAAATTCCTACAGTAGTCATCTTATCTATAACATTAGTCAAATCAATGTAGTAGCAGCGTATGTATCAATATCAGTAACAATCCAGTGACGACATGAACGATTATGCTATAAGAGTGAAATCGTGTAGTAACAGTAAATCCTTACAATAATGATGAATCCTCGGTAAATGAATCAGTATGTTTTATTGTAAATCTGTCAAATCAAATACGATTAACATCACTCAATCATATCAATAGAATCTATTAGATCAATAAAGAAATCACTTCCAGTCAATAATATCAAACCGAATGAAATGACATAAAACAATCAAATCAATAAATCAATAATAATAATTAAAAGAAATCAAATCTATCAATACAGTAAAATCATATTCTAGATCACGTGCTCAGTGTATCACATGTATCGGTCAGCATTCGGTGTATCACGTGCTATAAGATCGGTACAATGAATCAGTAGTATCGGTATCAGTAGTATCAATGAATCAATGCAATATCAATATCCATATCAGTATCTGTATTCAGTGACATGTACAATATGCAGTATCAATAAAATCGTACAATAACAGTAAACCCGTAAATCCGTCAGTAAATCCATTCATCAATAAATCTATACTCAATCAATAAATCTGTCGATATAAATAAATGCGTACAATAATCAATAAATCAATCATAAGAATAATACTTTACACATGCATTCCAGTACAATAGTCTTACTTAACAAGTACAATCACTGGCTATTAAAGCATTTTTTAAGGTTAGTATGTTAGTAATCCGTTGATTATAATAGAGTCGTCACCCTTGCCCGTCGACATAAATTCCTTATGACTCCCAATCGTTGTATCATGTGATCAATAGAGGATAACACCAAACCCTTTTTAAAGGGAAGCCCGTCGGCCCACCATCCTGACAGGTCAATCTTCAACCAACGGTTCAACCAGCCTTTACTCAACAAGTAAGAGACATGGCTATTATGACATTTTTTAATCTTGGAATATCGATGTATCGTTGTATCCGTTGGCTCAATAAGAGTCGTCATACTTGCCCGTCGGCAGAATAATTTCCTTATGACTCCTAATCGTTGTATCACGTGATCAATAGAGGATAATACCAAACCCTTTTAAAAGGAAAGCCCGTCGGCCCACCATCCTGTCAGGTCTATCAATCTCTAACCAATGGTTCAACCAGTCTTCACTTGTCTTTCAGAATATAATAGTAATAGATTCAATTATATGCACATCCATATAGAACAACAAATACAAATAGCTCAATTAAGGAGAACACTTAAAATATCGTACAGTCGACAGAATTCCAAACAGAGTTAAAATACACAATTTCAAAAAATCACCAAATTACCAGAAATCGTATAAAACAACGTTTCAAAGCTTTATTTGTACTGAAGCAATATTTTACAATGTCTAGATAATTTCCTATTCGATAAAAATCATACATAACTCAAAATATCAGGTGAAAACTTTCCAGAAAATACTCAAATCATACAAAAACATCAGTTCAATAACATACCAAAAGTTACGAGATAAAAGTTTTGTCAATACAAAGATATGCACGTTTTTCGGTAACGAAAACACAAAACTGAGCAGAGAAATACCAAAACTCGAAATCTTTGAAATCAAAAATAGGATTCGGAGTCCTTACAGCGAAACAAACAATTTTTCCAACAGCGACGTCTGACGAAAAGTGCATCGCGAGCTCCAAAACCAAGCTTTTTCCTTCCTTTTCCTTCTCTTTCTCTCTCTTGCTTTTTCTCTCTTCCAAAAGATTCCAAAATATCTCAATCCAACACAATCCCATATATATACATGCAGATTGTCCCGGACGATTCCAAATCGTCTCGGGATGATTTTCCCTCTGGACAAAATGTGTTCAGACGTGAACAGTTTTCGTCCCTGGACGGCTTGCCCTCTAGACAAATTTCGTTCAGACGTTAACAGTTTTCATCCCTGGACGGCTTGCCCTCTGGACAAATTTTGTCTCGACAAACCAAAGTTCGTCCTAGGACTAACCTCTCTGTCCACAGATTCTGTACTGATCGTCCCGGACTATCCAACTTCATCCCAGATGATCCTGGAAGGAAAATCGAGCTTTTATAACCACCACCTAAGGCCTAGACTTCTGCCATACCACCAGTTGATGCCCTCACCTCCACCAGACCAACGCCTGACGTCGTTGCTCCGTCGGACCACCACTTAAGGCCCGGACTTCTGCCTGACCACCACTTGAGGCCTTCACCTCTGCCAGACCACTGCCTGACGTCATTGCTCTACCGGACCACCACTTAAGGCCCAAACTTCTGCCGGACCACCACTTGAGGCCTTAACCTCTGCTGGACCACCGCTTGACATCGTTGCTCCACCATACCACAACTGGAAGCTATCAACTCTATTGAACCACCACATGACGTTGTTGCTCCGTCGGACCACCACTTGAGGCCCTCACATCCACCAGACCATCGCTTGACATCGTTGCTCCATCGAACCACCACTAGAAGCTGTCACCTCCATCGAACCACTGCCTGACATTATTGTTCTACCGGACCACCACTTGAGGCCCTCACCTCCGCCGGACCACCACTTGAGGCCCAGACTTCCACTTGACCACCAGCTGACTTCGTTGCTCCAATGGACCACCACCTAAGGCTCTAAGCTCCGTCATACCACCACCTGAAGTCATTGCACCGTTGGATCACCACCTGAGGCCCGGACTTCCTCTGGACCACCACCTGAGGCCTAAACTTCTACCGGACCACCACATGATGCCCAGACTTCTATCGGACCACCACTTGAGGCGCTGTGCTCTACCAAGCCACCACTTGAGGCCCTTTGCTCCACCAAACCACCACTTGAGGCCCAAACTTCCACCGGACGACCACCTGACGGCGTTGCTCTGCCGGACCAACACCTGAGGCTTGGATATCCGCCGGACCACCACTTGAGGTCCGGACTTCCACCGGACCACCATTTGACACCTGGACTTTTTTCGGACAACCACCCGAGGCCTTAAATTCTGTCGGACCATCACTTAAGGTCCAAACTTCTGCCAGACCACTGCTCTAGGCCCTCACCTCTACCGGACCATCGCTTGACGTCATTGCTTCATTGAACCACCACTTAAGGCATGAACTTCTGCCAGACCACCCATTGAGGCCCTCACCTCCTCCGAATCACTGCTTGATGTGGTTGCTCTGCTGGACCACCACTTAAGGCCTGGACTTCTATCAGACCACCACTTAAGGCCTTCAATTCTTCCAGATCACTGCCTGTTGTCATTGCTCCGTCGGACCACCACTTAAGGCATGGACTTCTGCCGAACAACCACTTGAGGCCCTCACCTCTGCTGGACCATCGCTTGATGTCATTGCTCCGCTGGATCATCACTAGAAGCTCTTACCTCTGTCTAACCATCACTTGATGTCGTTGCTCCACTGAAGCACCACTTGAGGTCCTGAGCTACATCGGACGATCGCTTGATGTTGTTGCTTCGTTGAACCATCACCTGAGGCCTCGACTTCTATCAGACCACCACTTGAGGCCCAAACTTCCACTAGACCATCACCTGATGCCCGGACTTCTACCAGACTACCACTTGAGGCTCAAACTTCTATCGAACCACCACCTGAGGCTTGAACTTCTATTAGGACACCACTTGATTCCCAGAGATCTACCAGAGTACCGCCCTACTACAACAATCTTTTTGACCCTAGTCTTCTGCCAATTATGGTCTTTTGGACCCCTATCTTCTTCCGACTACGATCCTTCAGACCTCCACCGCCTACTATGGTCTTTCCAACCTACATCACCAGACAATGGTCTTTATGACCTCTATCTCCTGCCACCTATGGTCCTTCTGACCTCCATTGCCTACTACGGTCTTTCCTACCTACATCGCTAGACAATGGTCTTTCTGACCCCTGTCTCCTGCCACCAATTATCCTTCTGACCTCCATCACCTACTATGGTCCTTCCAACCTGTATTTCCAAACAACGATCTTTCTGACATTGGTCTCCTGTATACTACAATCCTTCTGACCTACATAGCTAGACAACGATCTTTCTCACCCCGGTCTCCTGCAAACTACGATCTTTCGGACCTCTGTCTGCTGCTGACTATGGTCTTTCAAATCAAACAAATATATCTATGTTGATTATTGTAACACCGACCATGTAATGCGCTCTATATAATGTACATTTGTGCCATCAAGCAAAGGCATTCTCCCAAGGAAAGGCCTCATTCGTAATCGACTACAAATACTAGTTGATTCATTCAAACTAGGCTAAGCCCCGCAGTTTTTTCCCTTTTTTAGGGATTTTCACGTAAAACTATGGTGTCTCTTATGAATGCTACTCTCTCTCTCTCTCTCTCTCTTATCTGCTTGTGTGCTAGATCTTTGTACAATGCTAAGATGTTAAACTATATATTTTCCTACCACCGTGAATACTCCAGGTCGTAATAGTTTGGTGCCATTTATGAGAACGTGTTTTCTGACTAGGGGGTAATTTTTTCTCCAACCTCAAAAGGACGTTCATGCCAACTTCCTAACATCAGACATTACTTCATCAATTTCATGGAAATTAGATCCGGACTTGGGGGCAACTTTTACTCCAACTATGGTCAAGAAGATCCCTCCAATACTTTCAACATCAAGATGATATCTTAAGATAATCCCAACAAATACAAGGATACTTCCAATAAATTTCAAGTCGCATATAGTCCCATACAAGACTTTCTCCTAGGGCAAAGTCTTAATCTCGGCCTCAAAAAGGCAGTAACGGTCTGAAGATAAACCTTTATTTACCTTTGATTTAGGATACACGTGGCATTCACCCCCCTCCCAATTAAAGGCAAAATCAATCCCAAGGGGATTCTCTCGACCTCTTCCACACAGGTTAACATCATCAAGCAAAGCCTCTAACATATAACCTCAAATAGGTCCTACATCCTTGGTGGATTCTCTCGACCTCTTTCACACAGGTTAACATCATCGAGCAAAAGCTCTGATATATTACACATTAGATAGGTCTTACATCGTTGTTGGATTCTCTCGACCTCTTCCATATAGGTTAACGTCATTGAGCAGGGCTCTAAGATACAACCTTGGATAGGTCATACATCCTTGATGGATTCACTCGACCTCTTTCACATAGGTTAACATTATCGAGCAAAGTCTCTGATAAACAACCTCGGATAGGTCTTACATCCTTGGTGGATTCTCTCAACCTCTTCCATATAGGTTAATATTTTCGAGCAAAGGCTCTGATATATAACCTCAGATAGGTCATACACCCTTAGTGGATTCTCTTAACCTCTTTCATACAGGTTAATATCATCGAGCAAGGCTCTGATATACAACCTCGGTTAGGACTTATCTCCTTGGTGGATTCTCTCGATCTCTTCTACATAGGTTAACATCATCGAGTAAAGGCTCTGACATATAACCTCGGATAGGTCTTATATCCTTGGTGGATTCTCTTGACATCTTCCACACAAGTTAACGTCATCGAGCAAAGGCTCTGACATATAACCTCATATATGTCTTACATCCTTGGTGGAGTCTCTCAACCTCTTCCATACAAGTTAATGTCATCGAGCAAAGGCTATGACATACAACCTCGGATAGGTCTTACATCCATGGTAAATTCTCTCGACCTGTTCCACATAGTTTAATGTCATTGAGCAAGGTTCTGACATACAATATCAGATAGGTCTTACATCCTTGGTGGATTCTCTAGACCTCTTCCATACAGGTTAATATCACCGAGCAAAGGCTCTGACATACAACCTCGGATAGGTCTTATATCCTTGGTGGTTTCTCTCAACCTCTTTCATACATATTACCGTTATCGAGTAAAGGCTTTGATATACAACATCAGATAAGTCTTACATCCTTGGTGGATTCTGTCGATCTCTTCCATACATGTTAACGTCATCGAGCAGGGCTCTAACATATAATCTCAGATAGATCATACATTCTTGGTGGATTCTCTCGACATCTTTCATACAAGTTAATGTCATTGAGCAAATGCTCTGACATACAACCTTGGATTGGTCATATATCTTTGACGGATTCTATTAAATTATAATAGAATTTCATCGGGCTTCTCCACAAAGTTGAATTATTACCCGTCGTCGGACTTATGCCTGTCGATGGACTTTTGTCGATCTTCTACTCGATGCAGTACTTCTACCCGACGTTGGACTTCTGCCTGTCATCAGACTTCTACCCGTCATCGGACTACTACCTATCGTCGGACTTCTGCCCATTAATGAACTTTCGTCGATCTTCTCCCCGACAATGTACTTCTACCCGATGTTGGACTTCTGCATGCAGTCAAACTACTACCCATCGTCAGACTTCTGCCCATCTATAGACATTCGTAAGTCTTCTACCTGACATAGTACTTCTACCCAATGTCAGACTTCAGCTTGCCATCAGACTTCTACCCGCTGTCAGACTACTACCCATTATCAAACTTCTGCCCTTTGATCTTCTACCTGATAATGTACTTCTGATTAATGTTGGACTTTTTACTACAGTCGGACTACTACCCGTTATCGGACTTCTGCCCGTCGATGGACATTAGTCGGTCTTCTACTCGACGCAGTACTTCTACCCGACGTCAGACTTCTGCCTGCCATCGGACTACTAACCATCATCGAACTTCTTTTTGTTGATGGACTTTCATTGGTCTTCTACCCAATGCTATACTTTTACCCGATGTCGTACACCTACCTAACGACAGACTTTTACCCGTCGTGGGATTATCATCGGTCTTCTACCTAACGCCATATTTTTACTTGATGTTGGACTTCTACCTACTATCAGACTACTACCTGTCATCGGACTTCTGCCCTTCGATGGACTTTCATGGGTCTTCTACACGAAGCAGTACTTGTACCTGACGTCAGACTTCTGTTGGCCATCAGACTTCTACCCATCATCGGACTACTATCGATCATCGGACTTCTTCCCGTCGATGGACTTTCTTTGGTCTTCTACTCAACGTCGTACTTCTACCCGATGTCGAACTCCTGCCTATCTACAGACATTTATCGTGCTTCTACCCGACGTTGAATTTCTACACGTCATCATACTTCTCCCTAACGTCTGAATTCTATCAAACATTGAATTTATTCATATCGTTGGACTTCTACTCGATGCCAAATTTCCACCCTTCGTCAGACTTCTATCCGTCATCAGACTCCTATCCGACATCGTATTTTTACCCGACATCGAATTTCTGCCCGTCAATAATCTTTTCAACCTCCCTCCTTACAACGGTCTCTCTAACCTCCATCGCCAACCAATTAACATCGGAACTCCGCAGGATCTCTCAAAGAAAGCAGGGAAAAGGGGGGATCTCCAATTCTTCTTGCATAGAGAGGGGCCTTAGGCCTGCATGAGGGATACCACCCGTATAGGGCCAAGGGAAGGCCTCAATTGAAAGAAAGGAGGGAGAAGGGGGGATCTCCATACCTTCTTGCATAGAGAGGGGCCTTGGACCTGCATGAAGGAAACCGCCCATATAGGGCCAAGAGAAGGCCTCAATTGAAAGAAAAGTTGGAGGGCGTTAATGGGAGGAGGGATCTCCAGTCCTTCTTGCACAATGAGGGGCCTTGGGCCTGGACGAGGGATACCACCCATACAAGGCCAAGGGAATGCCTCAATTGAAAGAATAGAGGGAGAAAAGAATGTGCAAGAATTTTATACTCCCTAGGGGTGTATTTATAGGAAGGAGGAGGAGTTACAGAGGTTATGAAAAAAAGCATTTTGCAAAATTACTATAGTAATCATGAATATATTTTTTTTTGCAGAAATAGCTGTAGCAACCGGGATGCGGTTGTGGGAAAAATTCATTTTTGCAAAAAATACTGTAGCAGTCTGTGATTCTGTAGCAACCGTGAATATTTAAAAACATTTCATTTTTTGTAGAAATTACTATAGAAACTATGTACTGTAGCAATAGGGATGCGGTTGTGAAAAAAATCATTTTGCAAAAAATACTATAGCTGTTATTGTACCAGACCGCTAGTGGTTACTATAGATGGCGAGTACTGTATTAACTCATAACTGTGCACGACAGTATTGTAGCAGATGTTCCAGAATCAATTTTCATGTCGAACAGTCTAAATTGAACATTTTTGGGGTCCCAGAAAAGGTTTTTCGACATTTCGGACTAAATTTTTTCACTTTTAATGCATTTCAAGACCTCTACGCTAGGCGTGTCAATTTTTGACCTGAACCAAAACTCGACCCAAAAAATTTCAGGTTCGGGTCAACCCGTTTATGAAATGGGTCAGTTCGGGTTCAATAAACTAATCCATTACAAAAATTGGGTCGGGTTCTGATTGATCCGGGAACCTGAAAATGACACAAAAATGGTCCCTACCAGGATGCCCGCGTTGGCTACCCGCGTTGACTGCCCGCGTTGTCGTTCACAAATTGCAATAGGAGTCAAATCGCGATGCATGCCAGGATGCCAGCGGCCCAGCACCCCATTGCCTGCTTCATCGTTTGCTTGCCAACGCGACAACGCCCGCTTCGGCACTTCGACTTCGCTGCTCGTGTGATAGTGACCGCTTCGGGTTTTGTCGCAACACCTGCTTCGGCTTCAATCGTGATGTATGCCGCCTGGTCCGCCTGTGCCCTGTTGTGCTTACTATTGCTACCGCTTTGATTTTAATAACTAGGTCAGGTCCGAACTTTGATTTCAACAAACTTATAATCGAATTGAGCATCTCAGAAATATGAACCCAACGACATTAAAATAAACTCCATCCGAGTTCAAATGGGTCAAAATCAAGGGTTAAAAATGCTATTGGAAGGTTTAAACCACAATTTGGATTTCCAAATTGTTTCTAAAGATGATGTTCTTATAGTCGAATCGAGCAACTCGATGAGACGAATCTAATGAGCCCAAGATAACCAAAATAAGGCATTTAATTGTCCATTAAATGATTCTTGATCAAGGGATTCAATATCAGTTGTCCATCCAACCACTCCCTATTCAACCTTGATCTCTCATATATTTATGGGCCATGCCACTCTACAAATCTATAAATAGACCCCATATTTCTCTTGAAAGGGGTCCAAAAGAAGGAAGAAGAGAAGGAAAAGAAGGAAGAAGCTTTTCCTCGAACGCCATCGGACTTCCGTCGGACCACCACTTGAGGCCCTCACCTCCGTCGGACAACCGCATGACATCGTTGGTCCACTAGATCACCACCTAAGGCCTGAATTTTTGCTGGACCACCACTTGAGGCCCTCACCTCCGCCAGATAACTGCCTGACATCGTTGCTCCATTGGACCACCACTTAAGGCCCGGACTTCTACCGGACCATCACTTGAGGCCTTCACCTCTATCGAACCACTTCCTGACATCATTGCTCCGTCGGACCACCACTTAAGGTCCGTACTTCTATCGGACCACCACTTGAGGCTCTCACCTCCACCAGACCATCGCTTTACAACGTTGCTCTACTGGACCACCTTTGGAAGCTCTCACCATCAAACCACCACCTGATGTCGTTGCTCCACCGATCCATCACTTGAGGCCCTCACCTCCACCAGAACACCACTTGAGGCCCAACCACTCAACCACCGCGTGATGTCGTTGCTCTACCGGACCACCACTTAAGACTCTGAGCTCTATCAGATCACCGCCTGACATCGTACCTCCTCCGAACCACTACCTGAGGCCTAAACTTCCACCAGACCACCACATGATGCCCAAATTTCTACCATACCACCACTTGAGGCCCTACTCTTCACCAGGCAACCATTTGAGGCCCTGTGCTCCACCAGGCCACCACTTAAGGCCTAGACTTTCACTGGACCACCACCTGATATCGTTGCTCTGCCGGAGCATCACTTGAGTCCCGAACTTCTACTGGATCACTGCCTGAGGCTCGAACTTCCACTGGACCACCATCTGATGCTCAGACTTTTTTCGGACAACCACATGAGGCTTAGACTTCTACCAGACCACCACTTGAGACCCTCACCTTCGCCGGGTCATTGCCTGATGTTATTGCTCTGTCGGACCACCACTTAAGGCATGAACTTCTATCGGACCACCACTTAATGCCCTCACCTCCGCCGGACCATCGCTTGATGTCATTGCTCCGCCGAACCAACACTGGAAGCTCTCACCTCCATCGAACCACTACTTGATGTCGTTGCTCTGCTGAAGCACCACTTGAGGCCCCGAGCTCCGTCTGACCACCGCCTAACATCGTTGCTCCACCGGACCACCACCTGCGGCCCAAACTTCCACCGGACCACCACTTGATGCCCGAACTTTTACCAGACCACCACCTAAGGCCTGAACTTCTACCATACCACCACCTGAGGTCCGAACTTCTACCATACCACCACCTGAGGTCCGAACTTCTATTAGGCAACCACCTGATGCCCAAAGTTCTACCAGAGTACTGCCATACTACAACGATCTTTATGATCTCGATCTCCTGCCAACTATAGTCTTTCGGACCTCTGTTCCTACCAACTACGATCCTTATGACCTCCGTCGCCTACTATGGTCCTTCCGACCTACATCGCCAGACAATGGTCTTTCTGACCCCTATATCTTGCCACATATGGTCCTTCCAACCTCTGTCGCCTACTACAGTCCTTCCGACCTATACCGCCAGACAATGATCTTTCTGACCCCTGTCTCCTATCGCCTATGGTCCTTTCAACCTCCGTCGTCTACTACGGTTCTTACGACCTACATCGCCAGACAATGGTCTTTCTGACCTCGGTCTCTTGCATATTATGATCCTTCTGACCTACATCGCCATACAACAATCTTTCTCACCCCGATCTCCTACAAACTACGACCATTCGGACCCCTATCTCCTGCCAACTATGGCCCTTCAAATCAAACAAACATATCTATGTTGATTATTGTAACACCCACCATGTAATGCGCTCTATATGACGTACATTTGTACCATCAAGGAAGGGCGTCATTTGTAATTGATTACAAATACTAGTGGATTCATTCAAACTGGGCTAGGCCCCGTGGTTTTTCTCCCTTTTCAGGGGTTTCCACGTAAAAACTCTGGTGTCTCTTATGAACCCTACACTCTCTCTCTTATCTACTTGTGTGTTGGATCTTCATACAATGCTAAGATGTTAAACTATATATTTCTCTACAACCTCGAATACTCTAGGACTCAACAATACTATTGTTGACAAATAGAAAGAACATAATCTTTTATAGATGAGTAAATTTATGTTTAGTAGAAAAATTAGAAGCTATGGTGTCTGTTATTTGATAAAAAAAAAAAGATATTTCTCCAAATAAAAGATCTTGGACTGTGCAGTTCTACCTCTATTTTGCCACCATCAAACACGGTGTGACATGTATTTATATTGGATCAGATTGTGACATATTTGATGCTTGGATGTTGTTTTGGTTTCTCTCTATCAAGTTAATTTTCTCTTTGAATTTTGATCCTAGCCTGGCTTATCAAATAGTTGCTTATTGGTTTTGCAACTACTATATATGATTTTATATGCTCGAATATGTATGGTCACCCTTCATTATCATAAGGTTATTTTAGCCTCTATCGTATCCTTATCATTCCTATCTTTCAATTTCTTTTGAAAGTTTCTAAGCCTCTTTTTTTATGACATTATAAATTTTAGATTAATTCATTCATTTATTTTAGAGTTTAATTTATAATATTCTTAATATGTTTGCAAATTTTGACCATTTCAAAATTATATCATAAATCTTTTAAATACCTTCCTCACTTCTTGCACCGGTATCACATATTTTCCATGAAGCTTGGAAAGATGATGATTTTCTCGAGCTACTATTTTGGATTCAAAAAAGGTTGTGTGGTTTTAATTTCTTCGTCTCCATAGATTTGGACAGCCTCTTTTATAACACCAAAAAAAAAGGGGGCTAATGAGACTAATTCAAAGTAGTGACTAGTTATTATATTATTTAATTATATTTATATGATGGCCATTTTGACCTTTTTGGCATAGTGAAAGAACTTGTGGCTCATTAAAAAAATATTATGGGTCCTACGGGTCCTACACTCGATCGCTCTACTAGGTTACAAAAAAAATCTATTTGGTCTGACTGATTCAATAATAATGACCTTTATACTTTAATTGTAGACCACGAATTTACAATCAGTAGTACGAGAATCTGTCACGCATCGTGATCTTTTTCGGAAAAAAAAAAATCAAAATAGTTTTGGGATAAAAACAAATTGTCTATAAGTAAAAGCTGAATAATTTTATTGAAAGTGACATTTTCTTAAAAGTGCTAGTTATTTTTACTATCATATCTTTTTCAATTTTAAATGGAAATTTTGATAAAAAAATGACGACTTTGTTTAAAATATTCTTTTTTCACTATTCTTAGAAAATAAACACATATTTTATTGAAATTAGAAAACTAATATAATAAATTTTGTGTATGATCAAAATGTTCAAATGATTAATGCTTGAATTGTCATTAGTACCATTCTATTGAAAGTGATTTTTTGGTTTAATTTTTTTGAAAACCAATGGAGTGTTATTTGAGTTTTGGTAGTGTTTCACTACTCCATATATGTCTAGAATTTCTGTTGTCAGATGCAGCTATTTCTCATTAGGGCATCTCCAACCGAATTGCAACCGCTTGAATTGCATCCCTGGCCAGCTCCAGCCGAACCGCAAATTTCCCGCTATTTGGCTGCGGGTGAACAGTGGGACGCCAATATTGGCATTGCACTATTCATCTCCACCATTTTTACATCTCTACCGAACTTGGCGCGGTAAAGAAGAGAGGACCGTTACCTGCAAAAGTGTGAAAAGTGGAGTTCGATTGGAGATGAATCGCGGCATTTTGTAGTTTCATGACATTTTGGAGTGAAAAATGAGATTTTCGATTGGAGATGCTCTTAGCTTGAGTGGGTTTTTGTGTTATTGTGTGAATGGTATTTTGTAATCTTTCTGACTATGATGGTTATTATGTGTTGTTTTTTGTGTAAAGGGAGCCCGAGTAGTTATAACTAATGGAGAAAACTAGCCGTTAATTTTCATATAGTTACCGGCCTTATATATATATGTCTAATATCTCATTAATGAAGATGTGTCCTCAAACTTTGACACTATGAGTATTTTACTAATGATTGGTTTATGAAGCAATGGTGATCAGGTTTTCATATGTTTTGTAGTTTTTTTCATATTGCACTATAAATATATCCACTTAAAGTTGTTGATTTCAAGTACTTGTGATATTTACTTTTTGCACAACCTTAAATTATGGTGATACTCATCTTTGTCAGCATCTCGGTACCCTATCCTTATTACGCTACTTGGCTACATGATTTCTTTGAAAATAATACTCAATATTCTCTTTCGAATGAAACTCTTCCGACTTATTTGATTGAAGAGATTGTCATTTTTAAAATTTTAGTGCATTGAGTTGGATGGATTATTTGGAAATCATCTCTTAATGGTAACTTGTTAGTAGGGCTGCAAACGAACCGAGCCGAGCCGAGTATGTGAGTGTTCATATTTGTGTTCATTTAATATCATTTGTTCAAGTTTGGTTCATGTTTGTTCGAACTTTATTGTTTGTGTTCATATTTGGTTCATTTAAATTAATGAGTGTTCATGTTCGTTCGTTTAGTGTTTATCGAGCTTGTTCGCGAACATATTTAACGAATTTTCTTTAACTATCAAACAAATACGTTCATGAACATATCTATGAACAAAACATATTTATAATAAAAGCAATTGTCTATGTAACAAAGGCAATGATTATTTATATTTATTAATTTTATAGTCAAATATTAATTATTTTTATCTAGCTTATTCACGAGTTCAAAATCGAACACGAATCAAACTTTATCGAGCTTAATGTCGAGCTTGTACTATTAAACCAAAGAAAGACAATACCTACATGATGTGCATCGATAGCTAGGCCATTAATAAAATTATTATATGCTATCGATTCCCTATTTCACGTATAGATGATTTGTTCGACTAGCTATAGGGAGCTTCCATCTTCTCCAAAATAGATTTGTGTAGTGGGTACCACCAGATTCGTGTTTGGGAGGGCGACGAATGGAAGACTACCTTCAAGGTGAGGGATGGGATATATGAGTGGTTGGTGATGCCCTTTGGATTATCCAACGCCTCAAGTACCATCATGTGCCTCATGAACCAAATATTTCAACCCTTCTTGAGTAAATTTGTGATCATCTACTTTGACGATATATTGGTCTATAGTCCTGCCTTGCAGACTCACTTACAACACTTATGAAAAGTTTTAAGCCTTTTACGAGAGCTAAAATTATATTTTCACCCTCATATGTTCCAATTCTTGGATTCCAGAATTCATTTTTTGGGATTTATACTTTCTGTCATGGCGATTGAGGTGGATACGGACAAGATTAAGGCCATTGTGAGCTAGCCAACACCATTTTCCTTCACCAATGTGCTTTGATTTCACGTGTTGGCTTTCTTTTACTGATGATTCATTGCCAACTTCAGCACGATAGTTTCTCCACTTACAAAATTGCTTAAAACTATCATGTATCAATGGATCGAAGAAGCTCAGTCCAGCTTCCATGAACTAAAGAATAAAATGACAACCGCCCCTGTTTTGCAGCTTCCCGACTTCAGCAAGGTGTTCCGAGTAGACTGTGATGCCTCCAATGTGGGAATTGGATCTGACTTAAGCCAGGAAGGACAACCCACCCATTACGTTTCTTTAGCAAAAAATTGAATGATGTTAGACATAAATACTCCACTTATGATAAAGAATTCTACGCCATTGTTTGAGCCTTGCTCCATTTGAGCCATTATCTCCTATGTAAGGAGTTCATTCTACTTACCAACCATGTGGCACTGAAGTTCATGGATAGCCATAAGAAATTGAGGGGACGCCATGCTATGTGGTCTAAGTCCATGTCTTCCTTCCAATTCATCCTTAAATATAAATCAGGCAAGCACAATCAAGTAGCTGATGCTCTAAGTAGGCATTATATCCTTTTACAAACCTTACACACCAAGGTAATCGAGTTTGGTAGCATAAAATAATTATATTCAACTGATCATGACTTCTAAACATAGTGGAAATTGTGTCAAATTAGCTCCTATCAGCTAATTCATATTCAAAATGGGTTTCTTTTCTTCCGCTTATGTATTTGTACACTATAATGTTCAATTTAACTTAATCTTATTTCTGAATGCCATGATGGGGGTCTAGCCGGCCACTTTGGGTGTGATAAGACTTTATCTCTATTAAAGGAGAAATTATACTTGCCCACCATGTGTTGGGAGGTCCTTCGCTATGTAAGGAGCTGTCGAGTTTGTAAGCTATCCAAAACTCCAGTTACTAATGACGGCTTGTATTTACCACTTCATGTGCCCCTTGGCCCCTGGAAAGATGTTAGTATGGATTTCATTTTGGGGCTACCTCGAACCCAAAGGAATAAGGATTCTGTTATGAACGATGTGGATAGATTTTCCAAGATGGCCCATTTTGTATCCTACAGCAAAAAACTTGATGCGACCCATATTGGAGACCTCTATTTTAGACAGATTATTAGGCTCCATGGCATACCAATAACTATCACATCTGATATAGACGTTAAGTTCCTTAGTCACTTCTGGCGAACCTTACGGGGAAAGCTCGACACTCGTCTTCAGTTTAGTTCAGTGGCTCACCTGCAAACTGATGGGCAAACAGAATTTGTCAGTCATAGTTTGGGCAACTTGCTATGATGTTTTTTTGGGAAAACATGTTAAACAACGGGATCTCATACTACCACATATTGAATTCACCTTCAACTGATCCACAAATAAGACTATAAGACACAATCCATTTGAAACTATTTATGGTAACAATCCTTTAACGCCTTTTAACTTAATTCTGGCTTTGTCCACACCTACCTATAGTAAGGAAGCCAAGCAACGCTGCAAGGAAATAAGAAAGCTACACCAAAAGGTGCAAATCAAGATAGAAAAATAGAATGCCAAGTATCAAGCCTAATTCAACAAGCACATAAGAGCTATTCAATTCCAGGAAGGCGACCTAGTCTAGATCAAATTAAGGAAGGAACTATTTCCACCAAGGGATTGCAGAAAGCTTAAACCAATGGCGGATGGTCCTTTTTGGATGGTTCAATGCTTACTACTTAAACCTCCCGGGAGATTATAATATTTCGACTATCTTTAAAGTGTATGATTTAACTCCCCACTATGATGTGGAGGAGTTTTAACAAGTAGAGGTACACCAAAAAAGACATGGTTAGAAAATATTAGAAATAATTTTTCTTTATTACATTTAAATGAGAATTTGACTTTTAACAAGACACAATGTTGAAAAATGATTCATATAGCCGACCCCACATAGTGGGACAAAGGCTTGATGTTATTGTTGTTGTTATATCATGTGGAGGAGTTCTTCCCCACCCCGGTAGAACAACACATGAGCTAATAGAAACATTTCTTTCATTATTTATGGTGTAGCCAAATGAGTTGCGGTCATGTGGCATTAATTCATTGCTTTGTATATAAATATATGTCTGATACCTGAATAAAGACACTAGAGAATTATATTGTGAATTTTTTTCCTATTTTCCTTTTCATGCCAACTCTTTGTATCTTGAGTTCTCTCAAGTGGTGAAGCCAATGCTAAGGGAGTGGATGTCCCAGGTGGCTTCATTTTGAATGTATGAATCAGTCGTCGCTCAGTTTTTGGTGTGATGAGAGTCGTCAGCGACCTTATAAAAACCTGATATTATTGGTTTTGTTTTCAATCGAGTGGTGAATCCTAAAGAAAATGAAAAGCTAATAGAGATAAGTTGAGACAAATCTTTTCTTTATTCTTTAATGTCAGATGTACATCTATTTATAGTTTTCCTATATTAATTGTGTGGTTGTCATTTCTCTTGTTAGTTATAAATGCGTGGCTGAGGTTATACACATATGGATGGCTGTGATTACAAGTGGGTGTCTGTGATTACAAATGGATGGATGTGATGTGTACAAGTGAATGGTTGTGATCGATCTTGTCATGTGGTATATTATAATGCAGTTAGATTTGTCTATCTTTTTATTCCCCCTCAAGCTTAGGGTTTCTTGCAAATGCTTAGCTTGACACGAAGGAGCTGAAAGCGTGAAGTTGATAGCAGCTTCGTGAGAATATTTGGGGTTTGTTCTTGAGTGCTGATCGACTTAACTTGTATGATGTTCGAATGTATTTGATGCCGAATGAAGTGGTGATCAATCTCTATGTGTTTTGTCCTAGCATGAAAGACGGGATTGTTGGCTAGCGCTATGGTAGAAATGTTATCACAATGAAGAACCGTTGGAAGTAATAGAGGTATGTTGAAATCTTGTAGCAACTATCATAGCCAAATAATGTCTGTGATGGAAGGAAACTAAAGCCCTGTATTCTACCTCTGTGGATGATCTTGCCAAAGTATGTTGCTTCTTGACACTCCATGAAATGAGTGTGTTTCCTAAAAATGAGCAGTATCCAGTTATGGACTTTCTTGTCTCTGTATCACTTGCCCTGTCTACATCAGAGTATGATTGTACGTAGTCATAGTTGTCCCAAGAAAATGGGGATGTCATAGTGCTTTGTTCCTTTTATGTACATGAGTAATCTTTTGATGAGGTATGCATTATATGGTTTTGGGTCATGCATGTGCTGATAGAGTAGGTTGACATGGTATGTAATGTCTTGTCTGGTTATTGTGTGGTATCATAATGATCTAGTGAGTTGTCTGTATGTGTAAGGGTCTGTGAGAATGGGATCTGGGTTTATATTTTGCGGTGGTTTGGTGCATGAAGGGTTTGAGAGTGGTTTGCAGAGATTAAACCCTACTGTGGTGAGGATAGATGAAGCATATTGGGTTTGTGATAAAAATAGTGAGTTGTTTTGTTTAGTGATGTTTATGCCAAAAAAGTTATTAGCTATGTCAAGATGTTTCATCAAAAATTTATTTTGCAATTGCAATATGATGCATAAGATAAGAGAGTTATTGTTACCTATTATCAGGATGTCTTCTACATATGTGAGTAAATAAACCTGAGAGTCTTCTTAAGATAGTATAAGTTGTGAAGGGTCAGCTTTGCTTGGTTTGAATCCAATTTATTGGAGAAATGTTGAAAAAGTTGTGAACCATTATTTGGATACTTGTTTGAGATTATAAATGGCCTTGTGAAGGAGGCAAACATACTCTGGGTGTTGTTTGTCTTCATATCCTTGTGGTTGTTTCATGTAAATGATGTTAGTCAATTTCCCATGTAAAAAAGCATTAGCAAAGTCTAGTTGGTGAATTTCCCAGTTTTTGTTTAATGCAATTGTAAGTAGCATATGTATGGTAGGGAACTTAGATACTAGACTGAATATCTCCAAGTAATTGATTCTAAATTGTTGCCTGTGACCTTGGGCTACCAATCTAGCTTTGTATCTTGCAATTGATCCATCTGAGTGTAATTTGGTTTTGTATGTCCATATGCATTAGAGAATGGGAGTTTTGTTGGGAGGTGGAATCAATGACCATATTTTCTATTTCTGTAAAGCATAAAATTCTATATCCATGGTCTGTCTCCAATTATGGTGTTTTGATGCCTCTTGATATGTATGAAGTTCATGACTTTGATTCTCTAGAAGCTGAGAATTCTGGTGTAAAAGGTTGAAAATTGTTTTTGGTTTTAAAGATCACTTTTTGAGTCTTGTTATCATTGGGTGGGTTGGTATAGGTTGTATGACAGGTGAGTGGTTTAAATGTGTGGGTTGTTGTGATGTGGTGTTATCCACCGTAATGCTGGTATTGGAATTGGTATTTTGTTGTGGGTCTTGGGTTGGTTAATGGTTATGGGGGTTAATTGAGTAGTGGGTGTAAGAAGAAGGGGGTTGTCTGTTATAGGTGTTGGTAATGTTGGAGTTGGTCTGGCCTGAGTAAATGGAAATGTTGTTTCATGGAAAACGACATGTCTAGAGAAGATTATTTGGTTTGTATTTGGGTTAAGGCATTTGTATTCTTTATGAGAGGTGGAGTATCCCAAAAAAAATGGATGGGTTGGCTCTTGGAGCTAGTTTGTGTATGTTTTGTAGAGGGATCTAGGGGAAACAAGCATAGCCAAATGTTTTTATGTGAGAGTAGTCAGGATTCTTTTTGTATAATATTTGTAATGGAGATTTGTTTTGGTTTGTATGTGTTGGGAGTCTATTAATTATGTAAGATGCGGTGAGCACCGCATCTGGCCAGTAAGAATAGGTATAGAGGCTGTCTTTAATAAAGTTCTTGTTATTTCAATAAGATGTCTATGCTTCCTCTCAGCAATTCCATTCTGTTCTGGAGTGTATGGGCATGAAATTTGGTGGAAAATGTCATGGTTCCTTAAGTGATATTGTAATGTTTTGTTTATATATTCTGTTCCTTCATCTGATTGAAATTGTTTTATTTTATATGGGAGCTATTTTTCGATCATGGTGTGGAAAGTAATGAAGATGGATGGTACTTCAGATTTACAAGACATGGGAAATATCCATACAAAATGGGAATAATCATCTAAGAAAACTACATAGTAACATATGCCTTGATTTGAAGTGACTGAGGCTGGACCTCGGCCATACATCAGAATGAATGAGTTCTAATGGTATTCTAGATCTGAAGCTAGAAATATAAAATTACAGTTTAATACTTTTGGCTTCCTTACATGCGTAGCATAAAGCATGGAATGTGGGTATGTTGAGTTGTTTATTTGTCTTGGAGATGATGGCCATGGTTCGGGCATGGGGATGACCAAGTCTATTGTGCCAAATGGCTGCAACTTGGTGGTTATTTTGTGCTTATAAGGCTTGTTGTTGGGAAATGCTAGTGTGAGCTGGAATGGGATAGAGTCCTTTATGACTGGGACCCTGAAGGAATGTTTTGTTTGTCTTAATGTCCTTGACAGTGAAACCATGAGCATCAAATGAAATGGAAATGTTATTCTTTGGTTTGGTGATATATAGAGAGTAGATTGTAAGAGAGAGTAGGTATGTGGAATATTTGAGATAAGTGAAGCTTACTATTGGGGGTTGGTAAAATTCCAGCTCTAGTATGTGCTATAGGCAGAGTGCTTCCATCTCCAATGAGTATCTTGTTTGTGCCATTGTATGGTCTTGGTTCACTGAGAGTGAGGTTGTTGATGTCATTGGTAAGGTGTGATGTTGCCCCAGAGTCTAAGTACTAATATGGATTGGTATTTCCATTCGTGGCCGTGAATGCTGTATTCAGTTTCTACTGTGGAGGTGTGTAGTTTATGTTGAATCGATGCCAACAGTTTGTAGCCGAGTGGCCCTTCTTGTTACATATTTGGCACATTGATATAGGTTGATTGGGATTATTGTTGTTGTTGTTTCGAGCTTTTTTTTGTATGAATCTACCTCTTCCCCTTCTTCATCTACCTCTTGTAGAGTATAAAGCAGTGTTCTGATCAGGAATGTTATACCGTCTAGCTGCTTCAGTGTTAAGATTTATCTCTTCACTGATCAGAAATGCATATAGATCATCTAGGCTTATTAGTTGTACCATGGTTCTAATTGTGTTTTTAAATGATTGATATGCGGGTGTTAGATCGTTGAGTGTATAAATAATTATGTCTACTTTATCTATGGTAGCTCATACTGCTGCTATTTTGTTATCAGAGTTTTTAATTCATTTAAGTATTCAGCCATTGTGTGTTGCTTGATTGAGACATTGTGCAACTCATTTTTTAGTTGAATTACTCGTGATCTGTTGGACTATTGCAATCGTCTTTCAACAGTGCTCCAAATAGCAGCAGAAGAATCTAGATGTAAGAAATAGATAGTATGGCTGGGGTTATTGTGGAACAAAGAGCGGCAACAAGGTTCTGAACAATCAGAATCCATTCGGTGTATTTGGGATTTGTTGTTGTTTTTCCATCAGGTGTTTGTTGAAGATGGGAGGGTGGGGACATATTTGGGTCTATGAAATTGGCAAATCCATTGGCTCTAAGGAGTTTAAAAACTTGGGATCTCCATATGGAATAGTTTTCATTGGACAATTGGGTAGGTACAATGGTCTTAATGTTTGCTATGACAAATTTTAAAGATGCAGGTAATGTACAAGTATTGGTTGATAGGTCTGATGATGGATCTCATATTTGAGATGATGCAGATTGAGCCATGAGAGGTGTTCGAAGTTTCTTACCTCTCGTTGTATCCCTTCAGTCTTTGTTGAATTTCTTCTCTGATACCATAAAGAAAATGAATAGCTGATAATAGAGATAAGTTGAGACAATTCTTTTCTTGATTCTTTAATGTCAGATGTACATCTATTTATAGTTTTCCTATACTAATTGTGTGGTTGTCATTTCTCTTGTCAGTTATAAGTTCGTGGCTGAGGTTATACACATATGGATGGTTGTGATTACAAGTGGGTGTCTGTGATTACAAATGGATGGCTGTGATATGTACAAGTGAATGGTTGTGATCGATCTTGCCATGTGATCTGTTATAATGCGGCTGGATTCGTCTATTTTTTCAAATCCCATATTTTTATGTAAATTCTCTACAGTGATTGACAATATAGTTATCATGAGTTCACCTTTTTTTATCAACCAACATCATAAAGATTTGTAATGTCTGAGCTACTCTATCCTTCTACTTAACCAACTTTGTAATCTTTTATAATTATAATTAAAATGGATTAATAACCGGCTTTCAACTAAAAATCTGAATTGAAATGAAATTTAGACAATTCTTGGCCTGATTATAACACTACACTCATCCTTTTTAATTTCCTTTAATTAAAGTTTCTGTTTTTTTTATAACGTAAGGAGCTTTTGTCTTTCATGATCGGCACACCAAGTGTGTAGCAAATGGCAATCTTTCAAGACCTTGCGATCATTTTTGTCTTGTTAATATGTTCGACTTTTTCTTGTCAGATTCTTCTTGGTATCAATGCATGTTTCAGTTTTTTATGCCAAATGGAGCTTCTTCCAGCTCTGAATTAAGTAATTTAGCATAAAATAAGCAAGTTTCTGTAATTTGGCATAAAATGGCCCATGCATTTTATATTTAGAATTCTTCACTTTCATATAGATATCAGGAGAGAGAGAGAGAGAGAGAGAGAGAGAGAGAGAGAGAGAGAGAGAGAGAGAGAGAGAGAGAGAGAGAGAGAGAGAGGGATTTCCAAATGTAATATTTAAATTTGCATAAAAAATAAAATTTGATAATTTTTGTTCTAATTTAGTTTGAGCTAACAGATGCCAACTTAAGGCTTTCACTTGCGATGATACATCTGGATGCTACATGATTTTATATTTAGATACCTAAGTGTGTCGTATTGTTTAACTGGTAACAAAATTCTTGTCATTATTATAAAAACAGATGACCAATTTTTTTTTTTTTTTTGTAAATGATTATAAAATCTTGATGAATAATGCAAATAATAAAATATTTTCTTTGTATATTTAAAAATAAATAAAAATATGATTCTCCCTTTAAATAAGAAAATAAAAATAAAAATATTATCATACAAAATATTCCAGTGAGAGTTACACCTGTCTAACTCGAAAGATAAGAAATAAAAAAATAGAATAAATTAATGATTTACATCATATTTAATCACACACTTGTGCTTATCTCTTTCTAAGTCTCATGACAATTGTTGTTCTGTATATGATGCTGATTTATAATTTTCTCATATTTAATTCTTATATAGTAAGTTAACTATTCTGTCAAATTATAAAAAATTTATAAAATTTTATGCAGCACAATAATTATAGAGAAAAGTAAAATTAGAATATTGAAAGACTTCTACTTCTTTTGGGATGGGTTTCTTACGGCTTCTTAAAGCAACTTTTTATTATAAAAATTAAAATTTTTGTACAAGAAAAATGCTTTAGGAAGCAGTAAAAAAGTCGTCCCAAACGAAACCTTAGGCTTTGTTTGGGACATATTTCTAATTGCTTTCTAAAACAATTTCATAATACAAAAATTTTTTGAATTAGAATTTTTTGTAATAAAAAGCTACTTTAGAAAATAGTAAGAAAGTTAACACTGAGACTAATTTCTTATTGCTTTGTAAAGCTATTTTTTTTAAGTACAAAAATCTCTTGAAAGTAGAGAAAAAATAGCAATCTAAAGTAACATTCATATTTTGCTCAATTTAAGGATGTGTTTAGGACAACTGCAATATTTTATATAGTTGATTATGAAGCTACTATGAGAAAAATCACTTAGCTATTTTGGTTATAAAAAGTAGCTTTATATTATGAATATTTTTAAGAAATAGTAAGAAAACTATCCCAAATAAATCCTAAATCTCTGAAAGCCCGATATCATACAAAATTCGCTAATAATTGAAGTATTTGAGCTTCACTTATATAACGTACTAACAATGATTAGGTAGGTGACGAGGTGGGGTTAACAATATTATTGCAGTCTATGTGTATTAGCAGCTTGTTGGTTACAAGTAGAGGCAGTAGCAATCAGACATATGTAAAGAAAAGAGGAAGAGGAGCCATTGCTTTCTATTATTTTATAACACCCCAATAGTTCTAACAAATCAATATTTGCCGTTCATGGCCTGTCTTTCCTCCATATGCTCTATCTAAGCCGTAATTATTTCATTTCTTGAAAAGGTTAATGATCCTAAATAATTTAGGATTAATAAAGATATAATAATTGTTGTATCTCCAAAAAAAAAACTCTATATATGTGTATTATTAGAAGAAAAAAAAATTATACTAAAACCAGATAAGATTTGGTTTCCACCTATTATATATAAAATCATAATGTTTCATTTGAGGAAGAGAATATTCAAACCCCCATCATTTTGAAATAAATTTTAATATGTATCTATATTTAGATTTCATACAAATTTACCATATTATCCACCAACCAATTTTTTTTTTTTTTAGTTTAGCTCCTGATAAAATTTGCAATAGACCAAGTTTACATGGGTTGATAAGGTTTGTGAAAATTAAGGCTTCGTTTTGAACTGCTTTCTAGAAATTTTTGTGCTCAAAAGCTATTTTAGAAAGCAGTAAAAAAATCAACTCGAACGAAGCCTAATTAAACAATAACTACTATATATATATATATCTAGTAGAGTAAATATTTTTTGCTTCAAACAATTAGGAGCCCAAGTTGATTAGTTATATATAAAAAATGTAATGTTTAAGGGCAGCATGTTGCCATAGTAGGGCACATAAAGGCATGTAATACTTTAAATATTGGATTTTTAAGGCATAAATCTAGAGATTAATCAAAATTCATCCCACTAAAATCAATAGATAGTTTATGAGAAATATATATATATATACTAGGTTATCTTGATAAAAAAATAAGTCAGGAGGGATTTTGAAGTCATTAGGTCTTCTTTGAGATGACGAAAAACTTTCTAAATATCTGTAAATTATATTTATATGAACCCAAATTAACTAAAACGCCAAAAATACCCACACAAACATCAAAATTGAAATTCTAAATAGGGTAACAATAACCTACAATGATACAAGCAACTTCCTTAGATAGTTCAAAGAATGAAATCAGATCTAGAGCTCTGAATCTTCTTCTTCTTTCTCTGAAATTCTCTCTCCTTCTCTCACAAACCAACAACCTCAGAAGAAGAGATGGGGACAAAATATGATTTTAAAAGTGAAACTTGATATTTATAGAACAAGCAATCCAACGCCGCCTATAACCCTAGCACCACAATGCTCCTACGAGAAACTACAAACATGTAGACATAGCCTAAAACTACATTCCCAATGTCATACATTTCCCAAGGGGAATTTCAGTGACAAATAAAGACTTCGGCATCATAGATACACCCTTTCAACGCCACTTAGTGCTTTTAAGCGCTTACCAATTTATAAAGAGGACAATGTCGTAGCGCTTCCAAGGAAAATTTTCCAATCTCAAACATTTCTTTAATTTACCAACTCAACTACAACTCTCTTAGTGACAGAAATTTATCATAAAAATTTCTAAAATTTAATATAAACTTAATAGGTACTTAATGAACTTACAAATCTTATATGATTCAATTCAGGTCATTATAGGTGGACTCACATTGTAGAAGCAATCATTATATCAGTAAAGCGAGATCTCCAAGATCACCTAAATAAGGAAAATGGTTAGCCTCTAAGCTTTCTCTAAAGATTAAGAAAAGAATTCTTCAAAAGATTTAAATTCACCTAAAAGGTTTTTACATATAATGTTTTCCTCTTATTATATGGCATATTAAGATGAACAAGATAAAACATAGGACAGGGTGGCCTGGCATAAAGTCATTTCATGGAAACTTGCTTCATTTTAAATTTGCTTCTTGGAAACTCAAAGGATGTAGATAGCTTGTTAATCATTCTTGAAATTTAATAGAATGTGTCTAGAGGCTTTAAGGGATAGTCATGCATGTTTACTTGACTTTAGGTGACATGACAAGGTAAGGTTGTAAGTAATTCATCATTATTTGATGTCCACATTGGACTAAGTTCAACTCACATTACATTTTGTAATTTTGACATTCTTTCCTTAAACATGATATGAAAGGAGAAAGATTAAAATAAAATATAAGAAAATTAACATCCACTAGCAATCATGGATCCAATGATTGGTATTTACTTAATTTCTTAGCTACTAGACATTTCATAAATTTTCTATGAGCCTATTGACCACACAATCTAACTATCTATTTGTGGGTGAAAACAAATGCAAACTTGAGTTTTATAACAATAATATCCATAAAGTTGTTTTTCAAAAAAATCAATATATACAATTATATAATCGTACAAGTAATATAATAATGAATTCTCGATAAATACCAATAATCATAAAACATATAAGAAGTAATAACATTAATTATGGAACGAATACAAGCCACAAATTTGGAGCTTGAGAATTTTTTGTACAAATTTTTAATTTTAAAATATGGTAAAACTTATTTAGCTAATTATACATCTAAGTTTAATGAAACTAACTTTTTTGGAATATTTTTTAGATGATCAACTTTTTGGGCATTCAAAAAAAGAAAGACATGATTTTTGAAGAAATTATCAATGTTAATTTTTATAAATTCAGGCTTTTTTCTTCTTGAGAATCAAATGATGATAATGGAGGTAGGTTACAAACTATATTGATTTTGGGTGGGCTAAATATTGATTGTAGTAAATCTTAGTATTACTTGCAAGCTACTAGGTTATTTATGAATGTCACAAATCTTCTGGTGCTACAATAGTCACATCCACCTAAATTTCTCTTTATAATAGTACTTCATAAAGAGATACAACGCTACCTTCATTTTTATTAGAGGTGAATAATTTTAACTCCTTTCTAAGATTGAACTTGAGTATATCTATGAAGTGAAAAGATGAATTTTAAATTCTTAAAAATGCATATAGAACTTATTCATTTTGAACCTAATAGTGTTTAGTAGCTAGTCCCTTTACGAAGTAATTACCTACTATTGGAACCAAATGGGATTTAAAAGAATAGTTTACTAGTGCAAGGAAGAGGAGGAACAAGTACCCAAGTTTATTTAGTTTTTAACAAAAAAAATAGTGATTCTTATAGAGATTTTGGTAGAATGACACCAAAACCCAATGAGCCAGGACCTCCTCAAAAGAGTAACAATCAAATACCAAGAGTAAAGAATGAAACTTCTCAAACATTTATTAAGAAAATTTCCACTAGAAGATCACTTAAGGGTTGTAATAAGGTAAACTAATAGGATTCAAGTAGAGTATTATGATTACACACTTCTCCCAGTCGTTCAAGAGCAGATTCTAAAAAGAAAAACTCTAGAGAAATAAAGCTACAATTGAGTTGGTTGCTAAAATTAAAGTATTCATTATTATGTTACACTAGAGCACAATTTAGAGACGTGGAATGTGTAACATAAAAGGAGAAGGCAAGGAAGAATAAACAACGGGATTATCAGCTCGGCAGATCAATCATATATGTTATTTTTTTAGAAGTTGTATTCCTTGATACAGATTGAGATATAAAATATATGCGCACCATCCAACTCAATCAAAGTTTATAACAGATGAATGATTCAATTCACAAGTTGAAGCCCCAACTTAGATATAAGTTTTTAATGTTGAGCTTATTTTAAAGTTCCTTATGTGGATGTCAAAGAGAAAAGCTAGAAAATGCTCCATTATGTCATTTTTCTAATTATAATGCTAAAAAATCCCTCTCTCTCTCTCTCTCTCTCTCTCTCTCTCTCTCTCTCTCTCTCTCTCTCTCTCTCTCTCTCTCTCTCTCTCTCTCTCTCTCCCCCCCCCCCCCCCTTCTCCCCCCATTATATCTAATGCATATTTATGCACTAAATTTCAGAATATTTATGCACTTAATTTTTAAAATTTTATTGTGATCAATGCTTGTCATATCTATCACATTCTCTCTCTAACATCACAACCTCACAAACAACATGTGCTTACATATTACAACAATAAATCTTCATTCAATGCATTCTGAAGCTAGCAAAGAAAATGTTACATCCATTTAAAGACGCTTTTGGGGTTTCTATAAATGGCTTCCATATTTATATAATTGGATAATGCATGATTTTATGTGAAAAAGGTTCTTTAAAATTTTCTTGAATAACTCTTTATCTCACACTTGTAAATGTATAAGATCGTAACCTCGATTTTGTAGTATTAAAATTTTAAATAAGTTGATTTACAAGAAATCAAATTGATATGAGCACAATTAGAAAAAAAACTGAAATATCATATAAAATTTTTAAAAAATAGCAAGAATAAGATAACAATAAATCTTATGAATAAGAGATGTTATGAATTTGATTTACTTTTTTTTTTTTTTTTGAGACTTAAAAATAAATCTTTATCATTTATAAAATCTATTCAAGATTGGTTGCAATTATAGAGAATCAATAGGATGCATTAAGATAGCTCTTAGTCATATAAAAATGTCAAGCTAAGATGAGTAATATTATGTAATTTATATTTAGTTGATGAATTTATTTAATTTAAATATAACTATATTTCTTCTAATATAAATGCAAACTTATGAAATAAACGAAGACCTTACACCTGAAGATAAAAAATATTAGAAGATAATGAATCGGGGTTTAATTCATTCATGGGATTTGAACACCTTGGAAGAGTACAAACATGAGGATTTGGCATCACTCTAATCTAATGTTTTCCTTGAAGCATCACCAGTGCAGGAATCAATGGCTGTAATAATAGTTTTTACTCGAGTTGTAAGACTAGGGAGCATGTGCAAACACTATAAAATAAGATAAAAAAAATTTATACAACAATATCAGGGATATAATTTACCTCTAGGAAGTTCAAATATCTTATGCAATCCAAGATGCTCAAATATCTTAAGAAAAATAAAAATGTAGATATTTCCATTTTAAGTTTAATTATATTTATGTTATTTATTGATGATTTATCTATTATTACTAGGGAGGCAAAAATCATCACATGAATGATATTCAAAGTGAATATAAATAGAGAATGATTGAGGATTACAACCAGTAGGTGAGAGAGAATAAGAGGTATATTAAGTGTTTTTTTTTTTTTTTTAAGACAAATTTGTTCTATTTATGTAAATATCTTTATATATTTTTTTTAAATAAGGCCTATGATGTTATATGTTACTTGAATTTTAGTAATGTTTTCTTAATTTATATAAATATTCTTTGAATAGTTAGTTTTTAGTCATGCTATGTGTATTGGAATGAACAAGTGCAATTATGTTAGCTTGTGTAAGTTTTCCACTTTGTATATGGTTGGTTTGTTAAGAACAATTCAAAATCTATCAATGTTTGGAGTTTAAAACTTAAAAAAGTTTAGAGTGATTGAATCTTTGCATGGACTAACTCAAATGCAGCTACATAGATGATGGGACAAGCTCAAAATAACATTTTAGTTCAAACAAGATTTAGTGCATCAATTGAGTCTATGGACTTTTTTAAGATTTGATGAATAAGGCCCAAAAGGCATTACATTAAGGTTTAAAGAATAGTAGCTTAGCCAATGCTAGATTAGATTGATTCAACCCGATAGGGCTTGCTCCCACTTCATGTTAGGGGTGTCAATAACTGACATGACCCGAAAACCCGACATGAACCCAACCCAAAAAATTCTGGTTTGGGTCAACCCGTTAAAGAAATAGGTTTGGTTCGGGTTTAATTTTTGGACCCGTATAGAATTTGGGTCGGGTTCAGATCAACCCATTAACCCGAAGGTGACCCTAACTCGACCTGTGTTAAGCGGCATTAATACGAATTTATATGAGTCGTGACACTCATTCAGTGGCATTTTATGAGGTCTGTCATTTTAGGGATTAATTTTGGAGTTAGGTTTTCTCGCTTCCTCGGTTCCTCTTTCACCTGCAATCCCGCAGTCTCTAGTCTGCAGTCGTAGCTCGTTGAGTTAAACCATTTGGATTTCCTCAAGCACCAGCAGTTAGGCTTCCTACTTTCCCCTATGGCTACGGTCTATAATCAGTAAACTCATGAATAACTTCTATTTTGGTTTTGGCCCTTTCAGTATTGAGTTGAACCATTTGATTGAGTGAACGGATTTCAGATTTTTTATCCAAGATCTACTCTTTAATTTTTCCACACTTTATCCATCTGGATTTTGGGATTTGAAAGTGAAGTTGAATTGCATTTGCAAATTAAGGTTTTTTTATTTTGCTATTTTAGATGTTGAAATAATTTAGATTTTGCTTATTCTGCTATTAGGGACTTCTATTATTTGTTATCTTAGTGTCTTGCACAATTGCACTCTTGTTGTTTAACATATTCTTGACATGTAATATGTCGTATGTGGGTCAGAGATTAGGTTTTCCTATCTGGAGAATATGATTTTCTATCATTACACAATACTGTTGTGATTTGTTAAGTTGTTATGTTGGTCTTAACTCTGGAGTAGAGATTAGGGATTGACAGTTTGCTAACTAGGTCTTGTGAACAGTAAACTTATTTTATTGTTATGGAATTCAGAGATTAAGGACTTATGTCATAGTCAATTAGGATGTGCTATTATGAAAGTTATTTTGTCTGTTATTCACGTGAAATTTTTTTTACACTTTGCCACTTTCCCTATTGACTGTTATGAAATTGTTAAGTCTATATTATGTACTTATGAGTATAAAGTTTAGTAAGTTGCAGTTGTTCTGTTAGTGTGTTATTTACCTTTGTTTTATGCACACCCAGTCCTTATTGTAGGAGAGGGAAAGTGTGAAACATTGGTGAAGATTCTTTTTGCATATATATGACAATTTGACCTACAAGGTTGTAATATTTACTGAATTAGTGAATTTGGTTGCTCATGCCAAATAAAATTCATATACTAATACTAATACAAATACTATTACTTTTTTAGTAAATTAAATATTTAAATTCTAACCCTGCAAAGTTTTTTTATGCATAATATTGCTATATTAATACTATTAATTATTTAGTATATTATGTGTTTGCTAATTAAATATTTGGTAAGTATGTACATTCTTTTTGTGTTTAGATGGAGGGTTCTAATACAATTATTGTGAGTAATCATTTCGAGCCTAATGAGCAAGAGCCTATTGATAATGATATAGAATTTGATAGTGATGAGTATAACAATGTGGATGTGGGTGAAATTGGTGATAATATAGTTAGAAATGAAGAAATAAACAAAAAAAGAGGTTCACCTCTACTGTCTGGGGACATTATGAAATATTGGCACTCATCAAGGATGACAAACATTGCAAATGTAAGAAATGTGGGGCAACTTACCTATGTGATAGTAAAAATGATACATGTAATATGAGATGTCACATTCAAAACTGTAAGAAATGGGATTCCCATGATATTGGACAATTTATTCTTCAAAGTAACTCAAGAACTTCTATTTCTATAGTTAAAAATAAGTTTGGTTATCATGAATTTCGTAGCTTGTTTACTAAATGCATAGTTATGCATGATCTACCTTTTTAATGTGTGAAATGGACATGTGTTAGAGCATTACTTTGGTACATGCATCCTAATTTATAGATTATTTCTAGAAATACTGCACAAAATGACTATAAGAAAATGTTTATGAAGGAAAAAGTACAAATACAAGCCCTTCTATCTAGTTGTAAGAGTAGAGTTTCCTTAAATTATGATTTGTGAACTTTCATTAACAATGATAGATTTATTAGCTTAACTACAACTATCATTGCATTAATTGGCAGTTAAAGAAGAAGATTATAAGTTTTGGTTTCACACACCCCCCCCCCCCCATCAATTCAGATTTTCTCAGGGCTCAAAAATGGCTCGTGATGTTTTGTGTATTCCCGTCTCTACTTTCACATTCGAAAGTGCGTTTAGTAATGGTGGTAGACTTCTAGATCAATATAGAAGTGCATTGAAATATGATATTGTAGAATTAATGGTTTACACAAAAGATTGGTTGTATGGTGATCAAGGTAATAAATTTGTAATACTACACATATAAGGTTTAGTTTTGTTATAACTAAGCTTTCTATTTGTCACGACCCAACCAGACCGGGACGGATCCCGCTCGCATCGAGCCGCGACAGAACCAACAAATCCAGGATCTGGCTTTGGAATTTGCTTTAGAACTTTCATCCAAATATAACACAGACAGAAAAATACAGAGCTACTATAAACATCCAAACACAGCGCAGTTCGTCTATCTTTTCTTTCATCAAAATAATCATATACAGATACAGTGCATGGCTTCAGACAGAAGGAACAGAACAGAACAGAAAAGTCATGACAGTACAAAAATCAAAAGTATCAAGTACCTAATCACAGATCAAACTCAGAACGTCTAGTCCAAGACCTCCTTCCCTTTCCCAGAACCTGAAAACCACGCAGAAAATAAGGATGAGCTAATAGCTCAGCAAGACATCAATCACCAATCAAAATCATCAGAAACTCACATCAGAAAATGTATCAGAAAAGTATCCGTACAGAATTCAGACAATCGTACAGAAATCGTAAAACAGACAGAACAGATACTTGATCAATCAGAAATTAGCTTACGGATACAGAAAACTGAAGTCATTTCAAATCAGAGTTCAGAACAGATATTATAAAGCTTTCGTGTCACAGAGCAGACATAATCGTATGGAATAATCAGAATCGTACAGAAATCAGATAAAATCACATTCATATCAGATCATCCGTATCAGATTTCCCGACCCTGACAGAATCTCAACGGATTCTGGCCCCTTATGCCTCCCTTCCCAGACACTGACAGAATCTCAACGGATTCTGGCCCCTTATGTCTCCCGTTGTGCTTATAGCACCAGAACAGAACAGATATCAGAGGTTCCGGAACATTTTCAGATTTCAGAGCTCATTTCAGATTTCAGAATTCCCTGACCCAGACAACGGAATCACATAGGATTCCGGCCCCTTATAACTCCCTTTTGATAGCATACAATTAATCAATTCATTCAAATCATTTCATTTCAGAAATTTAGAAATTATACAAAAATTCAGCGGCATAACTGCAGTATACGAAATTTACACAAAATTCCCAGATCCAGAAATTTACCAAATTACCACAGAACATTCACAACAACATTATAAGACTTTCATTGTACTGACAAAATATTTTTCAACATCCTGAAAATTTGCAGTTCGATCAAAACATCGCAGAATCCAAAATGTCCGACACAAATCTTCCAGAAAATACTCAAAACGTGCATAATTATCATCTCAGAGACATACCAAAAGTTACGCGGTAAAACCTTTGTTAGGAGAAAATAATACAAGAAATTCGCTAACGGAAACAAAATCCGGAACAGAAAATGCGTCAACAATCTCGTTTCTGAAAATTGAGAAAGGCAGAATGTGCCTTACCTCGAGTCGGTCAACTTCTCTAACTACCACAACGGACGAAAACAGACCGGAGTCGCTCAAAAATCCTCTTTTCCTTCGTTTTTCTCTCTCCTGGACGTCCTTTCTTTTCCAAAAATATCTCATTTCCTTATATATCAAGACTGATCGTACCGGACGATCTCAACTTCGTCCCGGATGATCTAGGCTCTGGACAAATTTCGTCCAGACGAAATTAATTATCATCACGGACGACTTGGGCTCTGGACAAATTTCATCCAGACGAAATTAATTATCGTCCCGTACGATCTGCTCTCGGTAAGAATTTTGTCTCGACGATCTTATTTTCATCCCGACGAACCATACAGCCAGAACTGTTTTCCTACACAACCTGTACCGATCGTCCCGGACGATCAAACTTCGTCCGGACGAACCTGGGAGCAAAATGGTCTTTACACTATTAACCTATGCTGTTGTTTTGGTTATAGATATAAAATACACTAAGCTTGATGTTGTGACATATAACATCAGTGGCTTAGGCTTGGAGGGAAATAAAATGGAAGATGTGAATGGTTCTGTGAATTTAGCATCCTAAACATTATCTGTACATGTTTTGGAACATATGAGAGATGTTGTTATCACAAATTAGTATTTATAATGACTATGAAGAACATTTGGGAGCCGTTGTTATGCTATCCTACCTTGCTTGCGTACTGGTAGCTGTGCATGTTGCCTTGTTGGCTGTTGTGCATTAGTTGCTTGTGGGCTTTCTATTTGTGTCTTATTTTGTTGCATGGTTTTTGGTTGGGTTTCCCTGATAGATTTTTGGTTGGGTTTATCTATTTTGCTTGTGGGCTTTTTATTATGCTAATAGGTTATGTAATGCTTTATGTTTCATGAATCCTGATAGGTTCTGACATACTGTTATGTTTTATGTTTCCTGCAATAGCAGTTAATTATCAAGTTTTGAATTAGTCTTATACTCATCATAGAAATACAATATGAACTTTTATTTAGTTGCTTTATGTTTCATGCAATACCAGTTAACTAATACAATGGTATTTTTTGGACTTATTTGGTTGGATGGCTGGGTGGATTAGTAGATTACTAGATTTGTTTTTTTTTTTTATTGTTCTTTTGGTGTTGGTTGGAGAATTGGAGCTGATGGGGTTAATGGGTTATACTGGTTGTATGATTGGGTTTTATAGTATGATACAATGATTGTGATTATTTGGAAACATGTATTGTGTGTTAGCCAATTGGCCAATTGGGACTTTTGACTTCTATTATTAAACTTATTATGCAATTTTTATGGTCTTGTCTTCTACTAATGGTTGTTTTCTTTTTTAATATGGCCATGATGAACCTAGTGAAGTTATACAATAGTAGCAATACATAAATATAGATGTAACGATGCAACCAGGTTACAAATTGGGGAAATGGGATTTATTTGGCATGAGCAGATACTATTTCACTGAATAGATACTAAAATTATTAAATATGTATTCCCAAAATGTAATCTTTGAGGGCTCATTTCTTGAAATTATGCAGATATTGGTTCTTTACAAGGTTCATCCTAAGCTTGAGGCCCTGAGCCCTAACACATTGAGGCTGTGGGTTTTATTTATTTTTTGTTGCAGGTTCATTGATGAGATGTTAGATTTAATGACTACATATGCAATTATTCAAAGTGATAAATTCAGCAAAACAGTTGACCAATTGTATTTGTAATTTGTAAATTGAAATGTATTATAGTAAATTTTTGAATTTATAATTTGAAAATGTTATAATGATTTTGTAATTTATAATGTATTTTTTAAATGTAAAGAATTAAACAAATTTAATTTTATTCACTTATTATTTATTGTTTCATCACATTTAAAATTTTATAATTTATGCAATTTTTCTATTTTTATTTTTTAATTTCAAAAAAAAAATTGCCAAAAATAAAAATGACGGGTTGGCGGGTCGGGTTTGGGTTTTAGAAGTGGACCCGTATAGCTAAACGAATCGGGTTCAGGTCAACCCGTATAGCCACAGGTTAGTTCAAGTTTGACCCAAACCTAACTCGTTAACCTGAATTGACACCCACAATAAGTATGATTATTCTTCTAAGATGACAATAGCCTTATCACCTTTACACAATTATCGATGACCTTGCCATTCTTATCAATAACAAAAGATTATGGAGCAGTAAATCTATTATAACCTTAGAATTCATAATCACATGTGTGATGTCCCCATATCTAAATTTGGAATAATTATTTATTTTATCTCTTAATAAAACTATCAAAGCCACTAATCTTATTTAAAAAAATAAAACGGAAGCAACTATAAAGCATATATCATAACATTTATATTCATTCCACAAAATTTAATTTACAATAATCAGTATATCAATCACTACATCCATCAATCTATCCTCTTCTATTCCTAATTATAAGAGAATAAATAAAAAAATACAAAAAATAAAATAAAACATAAATCCTAATCAGTCTCACTCTATTGGATCCTGACCTTTCCAAAAAAAAAACATGTAAAATTCATGGAGTGAACTAATAGCTCAATAGGTTATCAAAACTTATGATTGAAATTAATACAATGCAATATAAGCAGTATGAATATATTCATTCAATCCATATCAATATATGATCTTGGGTTGGCTAGTTGCAAGACAACACGATAGGACTTAACCCATATATTCATCTTATCAAGTTGGATAATGACAATCTACTATGTGCATCAATCATCATTTAAGCTATTTGATTAGCAAACTATATCATACTATCTAAGCTCAATGGGGAAATTATATTCTATTCATTTGGTACTTCAAATGAATCCATTGCACTCAATATCATTCTATTTCCTATAAAATCATAATTTAATCATACATACATTTGCATCCTATGTACTACAAGAAAAATAAATCATATTGCTACCCATTTCTAACCCTATAAATAAATTCATATTGCTCTAGCTTACAAAAAAAAAATGCTCTAGCTTATAATCTAATTCTTTCAATAACCATTACTGATACAAAAAAATCTGACACCCTAAGATCTACTTTTAAAAAATTATCTGTTTTAATATCTTAATTAATCTATCAAAGCCACTAATTTTATTTAAATAAATAAAAACAACAAAAGTAAATATAAATTATTTTCTCCAATTTGCAATTTCATTAATTTCTCAAAATTTATATACAATAATAAAGAATTCATTCTATAACATCAATCTATCTCTTATTATTCATGGCTACAAAAGAATAAAACAAAAGAAAATAAACTAAACTAAAATAAACATGGAGATTTTGGTCAATCTCTCTCCATTAGATCTTGACCCCGTTCTAAAAATATATGAAAATTATAGAGTGAGCTAACATCTTAGTAGGTTACCAAAACCTACAATTACAATCCATGCAAGGTTATATAGACAACATGCATATAATCATTCAAACCATATTGGTATGACATATAACTATGAAAATATAAAGAAAATAATATGCAATGTCATTTCGTATGGGCAATAAAAATTAACATAAGAAATGTAATTAATAATTAGTTATCAATAGCCATATAAAGGATCTGTATATTCTGTCAAGGCTCTATACATGTTTATAAATTATATGAATTTTATGTCTTTTCAAGTGTATCAGTATACATGTCACAATAAAATAGTGTTCTATATCTTTTCAATGCATATCATATAGCATTAAAGTATATATATATCATGTATTTTATCATATATAAATATAATGTATTCAATGCAGTGTATCATATATATCATATAGTTCATGTGTATCATATACCCGTGCATCAATCCTATTGGTCTTATCATAAACATATATTAATCATGTCATGTATCATAGTATGTCATGTCATGCAATTTATCATGGCCTTTGTCTATGTCTTATGCAAATGTAATTAAGATAAGATATTCGGCTACAAGTGATATTTTTCTTGTATCTAGTTATGTATGACAACCTTAAATGAATTAGTCTCACTCATATCAGTCATGTTGTCAGGAATTAGTCTCATCTCACTTATCATAAGTTAGGCAGCTTTAATATAAAAATTCATTAGTTCCTATCCATCGATGTGTCACATCATATTAGTTAATCTCCTTATACCACCTTTTTCATATCAATGAGGATTACACAATAAATCATATTTAAAGAAAAGCACATCAGCCAACTCTCCTATATAGGGTAACATGTCTTCAGTTAACCTGAATCAGTCAATTATTTTTAGCCAAACTTTCTTTCCTTTACACAAATTTTACATCATATAGAGCACAATAGCAAATAATATATACATTCAAAGGAATTATCACTATACTCATTGGTATACCTACAGTATGCCAAAAATATAAATTTGACTAAATGAATCTTAAATGGATGCATATCAAGTATCTCATGCCCAAAAAGCAATATAATGACTCCTAACTATTTTATACTCAATATTATACTACTCATTTCAATTGAAATAATATATAAGCAAAACTAAAAGGTGAAATTTCAATATAAACTAGTTAAAATACTCACAACAATGATATCTACACATATAAAAAGTTACATGGTGAAAAATCATTAAAATGAGAGAGAATGTATTTCTATCTACATTCTATCCATTTTTTGAGAAATAAATTTGGTAAGTGTAACAGCCCAAACTCTTAACTATCAAGATATTGTCCGCTTTGGCATAACAGTCTCACAGTTTTATCTTATTGGTGTAACTTTCCAATAGGTCACCCATCCCATAATTGCTCTAGGAAGAGTACGCTTAACTGCACAGTTTTTAAATAAAATTTTAACCATTACACCAAAAGGAGCCTCGATGTTTAAGAGTTTAGCTTCTTTATTTAAGGGGTTTCACAATATCCCTCACTTAAGTAACTGACGCCTAGTCAGCATCTTTATCTCAGAATCATCCACCAGACATATATTATTCTAGAGATATCCCCTACAAGTTCAAGTGGTTGCTCCCTTCATATAGCACTTTGTCCCATACATGATTTAAGAGGTGGCTCCCATAATGTAGTTGGATCGAATTTGGTGTTATTGGGTTCGATGCAAAATCAAGTTGGAAACTTCAAAAATTAAATCTGGGATCATCCGAACTCCGATTTTAACAAACTTATAGTCGAATTGAATGTCTTAGAAATACGAGCCCAACAACACCAAATTCGACCCAATCCGAGCTCAAATTGGTCCAAATAGAAGGCCCAGAGCACATTTGGAAGGTTCAAACCATAATTTAGATTATTAAATAGTTTCCAAACATGACATGTATATAGTCGAATCGAGCGGCTCAACGAGACGAATCCAAAGAGCCCAATATTTCCAAATTTTAATATCATTAAGACATTCAAATGCCCAATAAATAGTCTATGATCAAAGGATTCAACATCGGTTTCCATTCAAACCACTCCCAACTTGCCCCTGATCTACTCCTTATTTACTGGTCATGTCACTCTTAAAAAACTATAAATAGACCCATCATTTCTCCTAGAGAGGGGGCTCCAAAGGGGGGGGGGAGAAGTGGGCCTAAGCAAGAAGAGAAGAGAAGAAAGCAAGGAAGAGAAGGAAAAGACTCCTCCTCGACCACCACCAGACTTCACCCAGTAGCCTACCGATATCGAAGTTTTGCCCGAATGCTTCTAACGTCAGAGTTTTTCCCTGCCGGTGACTGACATCGGACTTCTACCCGATGTCGGACCTTCGCTCATCGTCGGACTCCCATCTAATGTTGAAGTTATGCCTGGCTGCCGACTGACGTCGAACTTCTACCCTACACTTGACCTCTTTTTGTCGCTGGATTTTTACCCGTCGCTGAATTTCTACCAGATGCTGAACTTCTAGCCGTTGTCAGACTTCTATCTGTTTCTAGACTTCTATCTATCGAAAACTTCTACTCGATGTCAGACCTCCGCTCGTCGTCAGACTTCCGCATGATGTTGGACTTCTGCCCGTCACCAGATGCCAGACTTCCACCCATCACCGGAATTTCGTCAGACTTCTACTCGTCGTCGGACTTCTACTCGTCGTCGGACTTCTATCTGGCGTTGACTTATTTCCATCGTTGGACTTCTACCTGACGTCATTCTTCCGACCTTCGTCGTCAGACAATGGTCTTTATGACCTCCATCGCCCACCGACTATGGTCCTTCCGACTTAAGTCACCCATCGATTATAATCCTTCCAACCTCTGTTGCCAGACAATAATCTTTATGACCTCCGTTGCACGTTGACTATGGTCTTTCCAACTTACGTCGCCCCCCGACTATAGTCCTTCCGACCTCAATCGCCAGACAACGGTCTTTATGACCTTCGTCGACTACGGTCCTTCTTACTTACGTCGCTCGCCGACTACAGCCTTTTCGACCTCCGTCACCCACCGACTATGGCCCTTCTAACCAAGCGAACATGTCAACAGTGATTCTTCCTATTTTCACCATATAACACACTCTATATGATGTACATTAAGTTAAGGTCTTCCCCCAATGAAGGGCCTCGTTTGTAATCAACTACAAATACTAGTTGATTCATTCAAATTGGGCTAGACCCTATGATTTTTCCCCTTTTTAGAGTTTTTCACGTAAAAATCATGGTGCCTCTTGTGAATGCCAAACCTATCTTTTAATATGTTTGTGTGCTTGATTTTCGTACAAAGCTGAGAAGTTAAAGTTTATATTTCTCTACCGCCGCGAATATTCCAAGATGCAACATATATATAAATAATTATTATGACCCAACAGTATAACGCTCTAGACTTAGTGCCACAACACTCTCTCGGGGAGTAGATGTAGAATTGTAGATCAATTGGCTGAAAGCCTGAAACTATAGGGAACTCTATAGTGCTGACTATAGGAAGCTCAAATTACTTAAGTGTCCTCTAGATACATTATAGTCGTGACCGTAAGAAGCTCTTGCTTACAGAAGAGTGGTGATCAAATTTGAAGGCTCTCATTGAGAGGAGTTTTAACTTAGCCCCGCATAAATAAACAAAAAATAAATAAGAATATATATATATATATACTTTAATCTAGCTACCAAATTGAAATATTATTTTTTTAATAAATTATTCCTGACGTAGCGAAATATTTTATTTTGAGTAAAATGTGCTTTTTCTTTATGCAAAGTTGAATCTATCCAACCAAATAATAAAGCAATATGAGTTTATAATTAATATTTTAAAGAGCATAGTACATCTCGGATATAACCAAGTGGTCGGCAATCAAAGTACCGGACGGTGACTACAAATTCTTTAATTTAATTAATGATATCGCCGGCGAAGTTGGTTAGGAAAAAAAAAGGTTTTATGCTGGCAAGCGTACAACGAAAGTGGCAAGTGGAAGAACAGTAGGACTTGGGAGAGGTAAGTTTCATGAACGATGTTGCGTCCATACGGTAGCAATCCGTACAATACATGCACATTTAATAAATTTTATTTGACCTTTTCATCTTGTTTAGTGAAATGAGATTGATTTAGTATAGGCATGGGCGGAGGAGGGGGGAAGGGGGCACGTTAAAAAAAAAATTATATATCTTCACTCAATCACCACCAATCAAAAACTCTCTTCACATGCAATTTCTGATTTAAGATTTAAGATTTATCTATATTATGCTAAATGGAAGAGGATTCTTATCCAAACTGATAGCAGGCAGATTATTATTAATGAGAGGATGGGCAGACTTAGGGGTGTCAATTTCGGGACACGGGTCGGGTTCGTGTCGAACTCAGAAATGACCCGGCACGATTCAGGTCAACCCGAACCCGACCCTTTTTTACAAACGGGTCGCTTTTCCGGACCCGAACCCGACCCGCGGACATGGCAGCACCGTGAGCAGCTTCACGGCAGCGACGTCAGACGGCATCGACAGGCCTTCAGCCGGCGGTAGCAGGACGTGGGATGCAATGTGATCACGTGGTGGGATTCGACGAGGGGCCAGCAGAAATGACGCGAAGCGACTGCGGGGGGGGGGGGGGGCAGGCGAGTCAGCGGGGCAGCACACACTACAAAAAAATTGTTAATTACCGGCGAATTTTTCCGACGGCTTACCGGCGGACTATTTTCCGACGGCGTTCCGGTGGCTTTCCAACGGCCTAATTTTTCAGAAGAATTTTCGGCGATTTTTCGATGGCGTTCCGGCGGCCTAATTTTTCAGAAGAATTTCCGGCGGTTTTTCATAGTATTTTTCGAAAATCCATATTTCTTAAATAATTTTATTAATTAATAATTTAAGTTTATTTTAATAAATTATTAATTTAATAACATAGTCTAATTAATTATTAATATAATAACATATTTAATTAATTATTAACTTTAATATTTTATTTTTATTAAATTTTAATTATAATTTTGGTATGATATTTTTTAAATAAATAATAAGAAGAATTATAACACATTTTCCCTCTTAGTAGAATGGTTGGGACTTAGCAAAACGGAGTGGACTCGATTCGAATCCCGGGCAGGGCGCGCAGGCGGGCAGGGCGGGAGCTTGGGCAGGCAAGGTGGGAGTTCCAGCGGGTAGCTCAGGCGGGCAGGGGGGAGCTCGGGCGGGCAAGGCGGAAGCTCCAGCGAGCACCTCAGGCAGACAGGGTGGGAGCTCCAGCGGCCAGCTCAGCCGGGCAGAGCGGGAGCTCGGGCGGGCAGGGCGAGAGCTCCAGCAGGCAACTGGCAATTCGGGTTTGCGGGACAGCTCAACGAGGGCAGCTCGGTCACGCGGGGGGAAGCTCAGCAGCAGATTGAACAAGGTCATTATTTGCTTTCCATTTCAACCCGAACCTAATCCGATTTTTGAAACGGGTTGAAAACTCTATCCCGAACCCGACCCGGTTCGGGTTCGGGTTGACCTGAACCTGAAATTTTCGTGTCGGGTTCGAGTCGAATTTTTAGGTCGTGTCAAATATTGACACCCCTAGGCAGACTAAAGGGACCAACCGTGGGAAAGCATAAATATTAAAATGTAAATTTAACCATCAAGCAAAGGGAATTTGACCATTCACCTTTTTTTTTTTTTTTTGATGTTAACGCCACCCTCCTTTTATATATGTTTATTTAGATATATTTTAAAATGTGTTGTGCTCTACAATTAATATATCTCCTTTATTATTATATTTTTATTAAAATCTCATTAAAAAAATTACATAAGTTTTAGTTGAAATCTTTGAGTTTTATTTGAAACTTTATTTTAAAGTATTTTGAGTAAATTTTAGCTGAAATGGTATTAAAATGATTGAATTTAAAACTCACTTAAATTAGCTAAAATGAAAATATTTTAAAGAATCACGTGTAAATTATAACCCTTGACCCAAACGGCCTGCAAACAGAGACCGACCGTGGCAGATATTTATGTCTTCTAAGCTCTAAGAGTTATGCTATTTGCATTTTTAATTTTAATCTTACATCTCCTCTTGGCTCCAATAATAAGACGACAAAAAAAAATATTTTAATTTAGGCCCGCTGAATAAAATTTCTGGCTCTGCCACTAAGTATAGGGGTGTCAAAACTGGTCAACGGGTCTAGTTCGGGTCCAATCCGAATTGATCCAGATATAAAAGGGTTGACTCTAATCCGACCCGATTTTACATACAAGTCATGATTTTTTAACTTGGACCCCACCCATGCAGATTACCGGGTTGACCCGACCAGACCCGTGAACTCGGACATGTTTGCCTCACTACGGCCTATGGTGCAGAATCGCTCATTCGTGTTGTGGCGTTGTGTCGATTACCGCGATTGAACCGGGCTAAGGGTTGGGTTGTGCCATCCGAGGCAAATAATGAGCCCGACTTGTGGGCATGACTGGCTAGCTTGGGAGTGTCGGAGGCAAGCGCAACTAGCGAGCCTACGAGCATCTGAGGCGAGCTCGACTGGCGAGCGTCCGAGGTGAGTGCAGGCTCCACTACAACAGTAGGCTAGGTTTTCTCCTTTCCAGGTCAACACAGGTTGATTTTGGGTTGTTGGGTCAACTCGAACCTAACCCGGTTTTAGGAATGGGTTGGAATCTCAAACCCAAACCTAACCCGTATCGCAAAAGGGTTGACCCGAACCTAAAAATTTTTTGGTCGGGTTTCGGGTCAGGTCAAGTTTTGACACCCCTAATTTAGTTTTTGTTTCAGCAATTATTTTTGCTATTTTATTTTTCAAATTATAATTATAATTCTATTTTATTATTATTTTTTATTACTTTCAAGAAATATTTATATTAGGAAGCTAGTTTTGATACCATTTCCTCACAACGGTTTGATAATCACCTTTATAAAAGCTACAAAAAACAGACTCTTAATCATATATATATATTAATTTTGAGTTTAATTAAAAGTTATAAGAAACTTGATTAAATAAAAAAATTAGTAAAAATATTAGTGGGGCATGAATTTTAGAAAAATATATTATTTCTATGACCAATAATTTTGAGACCAAAATTTAATAATTTATTCCTCATCGTTTTAAATAACATTTAAATGTTGTAATATTTTCAAAAACTCATTAGAACTACTTTTTTTATATCCTGAAAGAGATAATGAAATTGATGGTGATATTATTAGTGGAATTCATGTTTGATGTTGAAGTGGAGGAATGAATTTGGTCTATTGTGATAGAAAAGTACCCCTCATTCTTAAGAGAAAATTCTATAAGATCGTGGTGAGACATGCAATGCTTTATGGTGCAGAATGTTTACAAAAAGAGAAGCATAAAATTAAGTGTTGCAGATGTTAACATGCTCAAGTGGATGACTGGCTTTAATCTTTGAGATATTATATGAAATGAGCATATATGAGAAAAGGTTGGCGTAGTTCCAATGGTAGATAAGATCAGAGAGAACCCCCTTAAATGGTTTGGTCACATAAAATGTTGGCCTTCCGATTATCTAGTTAGAGGAATAGATGTATTAGATATAGCCTACGTTAAGAAAGGAAGAGATTTACCTAAAAAGACATGTTTAGAATGCATTAGAAATGACTTTTTTTATTAGATTTAAATGAGAATTAGACACTCAATAGTACATAGTGGAGACAAAGAATTCATGCAGCTGACCCCACGTAGTGGGATAAGGGCTTAACATTGTTGTTGTTCACTATTTTTGTATATATAAATAATGTACAAAGCTTGTAATACAAAATCAAAGATAATGCTTCTTTCCCTTTAAATTATTTTTCTCTATATGGTATAAAATCATATCGATCTAATCGAGCTTCTTCTTCCTCCCATGGTCGCCCCCCTTAATTGTCTCCTCCAACCCAAATGCTCATATTATTCTTAACCAATTTGAAAAATCTCAACTCTTAATCTCAATCAACACCAACACCTAAATCAAGTTCAATCAATACCAACACCTAAATCAAGTTTATCACCTCAAACTACTCAACATAACAATTACAATTTCATACAACTCGAATTTGATATATCACGCCTGAGAATACGAATTAGAATGAATTGTATCTTTTATCTTTTATAATAATAACCAAAGTTATCAATTTTTTAATGATATAAATACCAGTATAAATGAATATATCAATCAAAAAATCAATGTACATATGTATTCATACTCCAAAAATCATATACAATACTCATGTGTCTTACCAATACAATAACCTGTCTTTCCACTCCTGAGTACAAAGAATAACTAATATATAAAAAGACACTAAAAATTGATGAATCATATAATTGATCAATCTTATACTCATGATCATCTTTTCTGACCTGAAATCATTTAAACAATATATAATGAGCTAAACATACTAGTAGGTCACTGAATCCTATAATTGAACTCAAAACATGCAAAACAAAGCAGTATGCATGTCGTTAGTTAGTCCATAATAGTAGTAATTAATATAATCATGAATATGTGTAGAAATAATAAAATATATATGTAATAACAGTAAAACCTGTAAAACAACAAATTAGTACGGTACAGAAGCTAGTAAATAGTATAATATCAAAATAGTTAAATATATAAACCACTATGATTATTGAAAAAAAAAAAAAGTAGTAAACAATTATTATTAAATTATATATCATAACAGTGCTATCCAATCCATAAGGAAATCATATAAATCAATAAAATTGAAGTGCCTATAAAGACTATCGAAATCTAGAATAATGCAATACTATCAAAAAATTGTATAAGAGTAACACATAATATTTATTAATTATATATTAATGTATCATATCAATATCTTATATCACATGCTCGGTATATCACATGCTCGGTAATAGAAATCATGTGTTCAAGAACAATAAATCAGTATAATGACAGTAATCAATAGTAATAGTAAAACAGTATAGTGACAGTAAATGAATACAATAATAATAAATCCGTATAGTGACAAGTATTCTAATAATCACTCTAAATTAGTAGAGTTCTTGCTTTTTAGTGATCAATAAATCATTAACCATTAGCTTGGTAAACAAAGTCATCACCTTCGCCAGCCAATGAATCACATGAATTAGTAGAGGATAACACTAAACTAATATATTTAAAGGAAAGCTCATAGGCCCACCATCCTGCATAAGTCAGTTAGTCTCCAACCAATGTCAGTAAATCACTAACCTTTACTTGTCCCCACACATAATATTGTTAAACTATTATATAAATAATAGTAACAAACTATTACTTTATCATATACTCATATTCATAACAATATGCTTGCATTAAAATATCAAATTTTTTATTATATGTAAATCATAAAAAATAATAATCTTTATTTTACCTAATGAAATTATGATATCAACGAGCTAAAATGTCCAGAATAATCAATAATACAATATATAGAAAGTTACATAGTAAAAGTTCACTAAATCCAAAGAGAATATAATAAAACTAATTTGAGAGAAATTAAACGTTTAAAATAAGAAACTTTGAAAATTAAAAAAGGAGAAAAGTCACCTACAATGATCTAAGCAATTTTTGTAGAAGCGATAAACTGAATCGATGACGAAAATCTAGATTTATCTTTCCTCTCTCCTCTTTTCCTTCTCCCCTCCCTCCTTTCCTTTCACGATAAGCCAAAAAAATAAGAGAGAGGGAGCTGAGTGGAGAGAAACATATATGTAAAAAACTCATTTTAATGCATAGCACTGCAGCACTCAAACTCAGCACCACTACACTGCCTGCTAAATCTAGAATTACTACATAATAGAAACTTCAATGTCGCGATAGCAATTTCTGATGCCGCTACATTCATAGGCATATTGCCATTATGATCCAGTTCAGATAAAATTTTAGATTTTCATTTTAAAATTATTTTCATAATTATCAAGTTATTACAATCTACCCACCTTTAAAAAAATATCATATCTAACATTTACCTTAATAATATGGGAATAAACCATAAAAAATAAATTTGTTCCAAAACAAATCTTAAACTGACTCAAAATCAAATTAAAAAATACTTATTAGAGGATTCAAATCAAATCAATAAGCAATTTTTATAATGTAGTCATACAATTCAGTCAATAATATGCGTTCAATATGCAGTGTTATATTAATCAATCATTCAAAAAAAAAAGATTTCTTTGCAGTCAAACTCTTAGCATAGTGTTGGTCTTCCTTATACAACAAATTATACACTCATGTCATTATTAGAGTAGGTATTGTTGACCCTAGTACAACATACTCCTTCTAACTTCCACTAATAACTCTATGATCAGCCTTATTTATAAATCCTTCATTTTATGATCTCAATCCTTCAGTCCTCTATCCTTAAGTCTGCTTTGACTATCCTACTCAAAAATTAGTTCTTCCTCTAGCCAGTCCTCTTTATGGAAGATCTACTGCCTTATTTTCATGTTGTCTATATCAAAAATATCATACTGGCAATAGATAAAACTAACATGAATATCTTTTTTCATAATGGATATATTCATTATAGCTATGTAGTTGTCGGTGTATACTATCAATTTAGATCCCCTCAAATCATTATTTTTACTTTTCTTAACATTGACACTATATCTATCCATATCCTTCTCTTTCTCACATCAAACCTAGAGCTCATATCATACCAATATGTTGGTACTTCCAAATTAATCTCTATAAGTATGGTCTGTTTCACAAACTAAAAAAACTTCTGAATCTGTAGAGGGATAATGGATGCCTCAATTTCTTGTTTAATATTTATAAAAATCTGTAACATTGTTTAACACTAGTAGGGATCAAATGAGGAATGTACCTAGTAAATGAAATAAACTCAGCTTTATACTACATCATTGTCTTGTTTCCTAGTTCTAGTACAATGAAACCTTTATAAATTTATCATCGAGCTGAGGGAGATATAAATCATATACTGAACACTATAATGAGCTCTTCCCAAGTAATCTTTGCATTAGTTTTTTCCCTACAATTTTTTCCATTGTTTTCCAACCCATCATCTCTCTACTTCACCTTCAAATAAAAAATATCTAATGGTACCTTTCAGTTCTATATGCACTACATGTTGTCAAAGATTTTATCTAACCTTAGTAGACAATCTTTTGTAGCTTGGGGTCCTACAACTCATTTAATTAATGGGGGCTTCAGTTTATGAAATATCTATAAATGTTTATCTCCCTCTTCTTCCTTGCTCCTAGTTGGCTTGTTTTGTGTATCACTCATTAACTGTACCAATACACTAGCCATTTATTTAACATTGTCTAACAGTATTGGAGTTGTATTGTGTTGTTTATTTAATATATTTTACTCTAGCAAATCCATTTCAATTGTTAACTTGTAAAATTACGATCTTAATAGTTCACACATGCATTAAATTATGTATACAAAAAATACACATTAATCTACCTAATCGTACCTAACTCAAAATTAATTCTTATTGCTTTGGTGATAATTCAATTCTTCCAATAATCATGCTCTCATACTAAGTTTGTCACAACCCAGAATCTAAATTAATATATATATATATATATATATATATATATATATATATATATATATATATATATATATATATATATATATATATATATATATATATATATATATATATATATATATATATATATATATATATATATATATATATATATATATATATATATATATATATATACATATACGTATATATATCTTTTATTTTTTATAATAACAACTGGGTCTATCAAGTTTTTTTCAATGATATAAATATCAATGGAAATAAATTTGTAGATCAAAATATCAAAAAACATGTCTTCATACTCAAAAACTTTAATACAATACCTAGTAGTCATACAAATGCAACAATCCATCTTTTCACTCATAAGTATAAAAGAATAACTAAAAGATAAAAGATAATAAAACATAACGAATATTGTAATTAATTAATCTTACACTTTTGATCCTTTTCCTAGACTTGAAATCATTTAAACCACATATAATTAGCTAAATAGCCCAACAGGTTACTAAAATCCTATAACTAATTCAAAGCACAAAAGTATGCATGTCGTTAGTTAGTTCATAATAGTAGCAATCAATATGATCATGAATCTATGTAGAAATAGAAAAGCATACATGCAGTAATAATAAAACGTATAAAATAGCATATTAGTATGGTACGGAGGCCAATAAAATAGTATAGTATCAAAACTATAAAATTTGTAAACCAGTATGTATGTCTAAATAAAAAAGCATTAAAATATTATTCTTAAATCACATATCATAGCAGTGTTATCTAATTTATAAAGAAATCATATAAATCAGTAAAATTAAAGCATCTATGAAGACTTTCATAATCCAGAATAATGCAACACTATCAAAAAATCATATAAATGTGTACACATGATATTAAGTTATTATATATCAATATATTAGATCAGTATTTTATATAACATGCTCAGTAATAGAAATCTTGTACTCAAAAATAATAAATTAGTATACTAATAGCATTCAACAGTAATAGTAAAATAATGAAATGATAGTAAATCTATACAGTAATAGAAAATCAATACAAGGACATGCATTAAAGTAATCATACTAAACAAGGAATTTTAACTTTTATAGTATTTTTTTATTAACCAATAAATCAGTAATTATTGGCTCAGTAAATAAAGTAGTCACTCTTTACCCGTCGAACAATAAATTAACTCCTTATAACTTTCAATCAGTGAATTGTTGGTGGAATTTTGAAAACATATTTTAAAAATATTAGTTTTCTTTGGGACTTAAAATTGAATTCTACAATCGAATTATCTCATTAGAAAAAGTATATCACCTCGAGAGGTGAGAATAAAATTTCATAATGGTATTCAGATTTAAAATTATGAAATTCATCTTGAATATTATGACCGGATGCTAAAGAGAACTTCATATGGTCCCGAAGGGTCAAAATGAGGTTCAATTAAATATCCAGCTACAATCTTCAAGAAGTGTGATCGTTAGGTTCACATCCAAAGCCTTATCAAAGAAAGATGTATCTCCCCGAAGGGGGAAAATATCATTCGATGATAATTCTTTGAATATGATAACAATGATCACTAGTATTTTAAGTTTTCCCAAAGAAATCCAATTGAGTTTTGAAAAATCAATTTTTAAAATCAGGTGCGTGTGTGGTTCTAAATCTCCTACGAGCGCAAGCCCTCGTAGTTAATTACATCGTAAGAAAACGAGGTCTCCTACGAAAACTCTCGATTAAAATAACGGCAGAATTTTGTTAGAACTTCTAGGAGTGATATCAAAAAGAGAAGTGAATTTTGGAAATTCAACAGGGAATAGATCAAAATTGAACAGTTATTAACGGAGTTAAAGGAGGAGAGGTAGGGGACACTTTGAGATTCCAGAACCTTCCGGAAGTGTCCCAACTTAATCTAAGTGTTGGGCTTTATGTTTTAGGATTGAAATGAAGCTTTAATTAGAGTTGAGTATTTTATTAGAAATTTGGAACTATATTCCCGAAATTTGGGGTCTTATAATCAAAGATCTGCCCCGGATCCTAAATCTATTTTGGACACTGGACCACAGTCGTCCGATCCTAACTAATGCAGTGCAAGGTCTGGACTTACCCCGGCCTGGATTGGGGAGCCAGCTAACCACCTAATCGATTTAAAAGAGATGAGTACGGTCTTTTATGAAAGAGTGGTAGGGACGTTATATTTAAAGTTTTGGAGGGTTGGGGCCGACATCTAGAGATTCTCCTAATTGGTCCCTTTAACTTATGTTGGGTGCTAAAATGCTAAACTGATGCAATTAAAATTTTTGACTCTCTTAATTTGTATCTAATGCAATGCATGCTGGTTGACAACTTTCAAATCAAATATGCTTGAAATTTTAAAAACAAGCTTAGAAAATAATTTTTTAGAAGACTGGACTTCCCCAGGTCCGGCACCTCATCCTCATAGGTCAGACTATCCGGACTCTACCCGCAGGCGGGGAAGGGTCCAAAGCAAGGAAAGAATAATGCAGAAATATGCATGCGACCCCGGGGTCGATCCCCGGCTAATTCCCTAGATTCGTTATCTTTCTATGTTATTTAGACTCACTAAAATTTTAGACTTTAAGGTTATGAATATAAAAATTTTCACACCCTCGCGAGCCTCACGAGTCCAGGCAAAAATAAAAGCGGCACACAATCGCCAAAAAACTAAGAAAAGCAGGTAGTCTTAAAGGCAATCAATTCATCACATCAAATATAAATTAACTAATCAATAAATGTCCATAGGCAAAGTTGCCTTGCTTATTACAAACCAGAATTTTGCAGAAAGTAAAGTGGTCGGGCACCACTGACAACAACCCGGATTCTAAACCTAGTAATGACGCAAGTAGTTTTGAGTGGGATATTCTCAATCTTCAGTCTTGTTCTTCTTTGGACTCCTTTTCTTCAATCTTCTTGGAATCTTCGTAGTGGATTACCCAAATGGATAAGAGGGCACTTCCCTCTAAGGGGAAAGGCCACTCTTTCCTCTTTGGGTGAGGAGGAGGTATGATCCAAATTTGGATTTCCAAATGGAAAAGGAGTGTTCCCTAAAGGGGTATCCTTTCCTCTTTGGAATCCAAGCTTTGGATCTATGTATCCCAACTCAAAATCAACTTTCACAACACTTGACACTTACACAAATTACATTGATATCAAAATAAAAATCTAGACTCACCTGCAGGGTTATCCTAAGCAATTAATATATAAAAAGCAGTTATTCCCAAGCAGTTGTATATGAGCAGAAAAGAAAGTAAACACACTGGCCACGCTCTTTTTATGATTTGGGGGCTTTAGCAGCTAAAGCATATGTGCAAAGAGTTTATAATATTTATGCATTTTTTTTATGATTTGCCCCCTTTTTATATTGCCCTGCATGAGCGTGGCCACCTGCAGAAAACTATGTGAACATCTAGATCGTCCCTAACCTAAGGGTAATCTAATCGCCAAATACATCAATCCATCCACAGAGTGCAGAAAAAGTAAGCAGACACAGCAAAGCATTTTCATCCACAACATGCAGTGAAAACTACGAAAAATCTGGCACACAGCAGTAAAGTAAACACCGGCCTAACCTAGATATAGAGTTGGTTGTCCTAGCACATCATCTAAAGTGTGTGTAGAAGGTCGTGTGGCTGGGGTAGATCCTAAGGTGGGTGATTAGTTGAAGTTGTCTAAAAGTCTGGGTTTGTTAAGGTTTAAAAGGGGATTTAAGTTAAAATTTAAGTATTAATAGATTAAGAATTTTAATTAAACATATTTTAAAAGTTAATTGATTACCACCTTTGTTTCACACCGAGGCCGTGAAGTTTATTTCACCTTCCTTGGGGCTAAGCTAATAGCCTCGTAGGCCTGAGTTACCTAGTAGTAGTCGGGGTTGATTAAGTTATTTTAGATTTGTTGGAATTAAGAGGCATAAATTATCTTAAAAAGATTTGTTTACTGATTTTAATGGGTTGGTTAAGAATTTTATTAACCTATTAAGGAAATTCTGGAATTTGGGAGAGTTAATGGATTATGGAAGTTATCCGGATATGCTAACTAAGGGGTCAAAATTTGACTTTTAAAAAAAGGAGTTAATCTTTAGGATTTCAGATTTTTAATAAATACTAGACCTAATTATGAGTTGTTAGACAGTTGGCACACTCAATTTGGAGTTTTCTATAAAAAAGTTATGATTTTTAGAAGCTTTGACCCGGTTTTGACTTAGAGTTGACCAAAATGTTGACTTTTTGACTTTGACCAAATTTTGGGGGTTTGACAATTTTAGAAAATACTAGATTTTAATTAGAGTCGTTAGCCACTGAGTTTGATTGATTTGGAATTTTCTATAATTATCTATGAATTTTGAAAGTTTGGGTATTTATTAGATTTATTAAATTATTTCAATTAAGGGCCCTTTTAATGATTTGAACCCAAATGAGTCCCAAACTTCTTGAAATCAACTCCAAAGATCATAAATGATCTAAGGAGAGATCAGCAAGTGTTTAAAGATTTTTTTGGGATTTTTAATAATTTTTAATTAATTAACAATTAATTAAACATTGATTTTGATTAAAATTAAATTAAAGTGGGTTTTAATGTCAAATTAAAAGAATTTCAATTTTTAATGATTAAGAGTTGAAATATGGTTGATTAGAGGTATTATGGGTATTTTTTGGAATTAATATAAATTTATGATGATTTATTTAATTTTCTAAGTCCTTAAAAGGGCTGAAATTTGACATGCTTAATTTTTTAACATAATGACCTCCAAATTGACTCAAATTTAAACCTAAGGTATATGATGTCACTAAGTTTACTATGTTCAAGTTTCACCCCTATTGGGTGTGTGTACAATCCCCTATGAATTTTCTAACTTTTCTAGACATTTCCTTAATTATTTTTCCTAGGTGTCTCTACTATTCAAATAGGCATGAAACTTGGTGTGTCTAACCCTGACATACATACAATCATACCACAGAAATATCACAACAAAATATTAAAACCCTAAGGAGTTATGAATTTTCAAAGTTTAGGGTCCAAAATAGACCCTTTACCTTAAAAATTCATATCACAGAAATCTATTGAGCATCTGAACCTAGAAAAATTATTAAACATTCCTAAGATACTCAATAATCACCCACCAAAATTTGGGCTTCATTTGATGACAAAATTACAATAAATGAAATTCAAATAAACTCAAATATCTCACAATACAGAAATCAAATTAATATAATTTTAATTTTAATAAATACTACATTAGATTATCTTTCCAACGAGCTCAAAAACGTCCAATTTGTTGAACAGCTCGATTTTCTGTGAATTTTGGAAGATTTGAAGCATTTAAAGCATTTTTTATTTAAATTTGAGTCAAATCAGCTGACGGTGACGTGGCGACGTGACGTGACGCCACGTCACCCTCCCAAACCGTGGGATGACCCACGTTCAAACCTGGAGGAAGCCGCACGGTATACCCAGATCTGAGCCGTCTGATCTTCGATCGGACGGTCCAGATCTTCTCTAGTTCATTTTGAATAGAAATCTTTAAACGCTCATATCTTTCAAAATACTCGACGAAATTGCACGAAATTTTAACTGTAGCTAGAGGGCAATATAATCTTACAATTCCTGGAGTTTGGAGGCTCCATTCATTGTAAAATAGCTACAGTTTCAAATTGAAATATAGACTTAAAATGAGTATAACTTACAATCCGACCGTTGGATTTTTGCGATCTTGGGCTTGTTGGAAAGCTGCAGTGATCCTCTACAACTTTGATGAAGACACCAAGAGCTGGATCTCGTCGGAACGAAAGTTATATGTGAAAGTCCTCTTTCTCTCTCTAGAATGCTCTCTCCTCACTAAAATAGTGATTTGAGGCTTGGAAATGGTTGGGAAAAGCTTGGGAAGGACTTGAAATGTGCTGGAGTGTGTAGGAGGAGCTCTTAGAAGGTTGGGGGCTGCTGGAGTTTGGAGCTTTTTGATCATATCAAAGGGAATGATCCAGAAAAACCCTTTAGGTCAAGTTTTCCCCCACTTTAACTTTGGCTTTTGGATTGGATGGTTGAGATTTGATTTGGAGTAGTTTTGGATGAGTGCCAAGTGTCCCCTATGCTGACCAAAGCTATGGAATAGGGTTGGTGGTTGAGAGTGACTTCTCTTGGTTCATGTGAAGAGGGACCGCACCTTTTTCCCCATTTAGATGAACCAATGCCAAGCCTTGTTTAAGGGGCTGATTTGAGCTCTATTAGGGGAGGAAATGGGTCACATCACATCATGTTTGAGCAGGTTCTAGACTAAGCCATGGATTGCCAAGGTGGCTTGATGATGTGGCCAAGAGTTTGAGGTCAAGGATTTGATGTTTTGAGCAAATACATGTAATTGGAGAGGATTTTGACCTCTCCAAATGAGTTGACCAAGTCAATCCAAGATGAGGATTGACTTGAAAATCTTTGAACATGTGAAGGGTGTCCAATTAAATGATTTTGAAGGATTGATTTGATTCAAATGGGTTGAATGATTGAATTTGACAAGTTTGTAGGTTAAGGGTTGATTTGGTCAGCCATAGTTGACTTGGTCAAACCAAAGAGTAAGTTTGGGTTCAATGTCTTCCTAAAGTCATTTAGGATCCATTGAAATGACATTTGAAGATGATTTCAAAGGTTGATAAGTCAAATCAAGTTGAGTTTAGGCCAAAAGTCCAGAAATCCCCATTTAAGGGTATTTTGGTCATTTTGGACTCAAGTCATTTTTGGGTCAAATTGAATCTAAAAAGATGTAGATCATTGCTTAACAAGTCAATATCAAGGTATTATGAGTGATCAAAAGATTTGGAGGGGGCTCCAAAGTCAAATTCCACTAGGTGAAAGGCCCAATGGCATTGATTGTAAATATTTGAAGGTTTTGCAACATTTGGAGTTTGATTAAGTTTATGGGGTTAGAGTACTCCAATTGGGTTTAAATTTGGAGGGTTGACACTAGAGACGTGTAACATCAAAATTAAATTGATAGACTCTGAATCAGAGGTCGTTTGACTGGGTTTGAAAGTGATGAAAAAAAATCAGGTATAAAGGGTTTTTGGAACCTAAGTCCTTAGCTTAAGGGTTCTGGGTTTGGATTTAATTTAGATCTGGATTAGGCCTAAGGGCTAGGAACTAGGAAGATCCTATGATCTAGAGCTCATGGAGGAGTTAAAAGTGACCTCATACAAAAATGAGGTCAACATGAATCACGTGAATTAATAAAGGATAACAATAAATCATAGTATTTAAAGAAAAGTTCATCTGCCTACCATCCAATACAAATCAATCAATCTACAACCAAAGTCAATAAATCAACCTGTCTTTACTTGTCCTCACACATACTATTTTTACAAAAGTCTACAAGTAATAATAACCATATATTAATCCATCACATGCCTATATTTATTCATAATTCCTGTATTAATAACATGCTTGTATTACCAAAATTTTTATCATGTGAAAATCATATAAAACACAATAATTTTTATTTTACCTAAGGAAATTACAAAATCAGCCAATCAAAATATTCAGAATAATCAATACTTCGACACAGAAAAAAAATATACGATGGAAGTTTATTAAATATGGAGAAAATGCAATAAATTAATTTGAGAGAAATCAAATAGTCAAAGTCAAAATATTTCAAAATAGAAATAAAAGAAAACTACTTATAATGATCTAAGCAATTTTCATCGAAGCAGTGAAATAAATTGGCGACCAAAATCTAGATTTCTCTTTTCTTTCTCCTCTTTTCCTTCTCCCTTCACTCCTTTCCTTCCATGGCAAGTAAGAGAGAAAGAGAGAGAGAGAGAGAGAGAGAGAGAGAGAGAGAGAGAGAGAGAGAGAGAAGAGAGAGAGAGAGAGACGGAGTTGAGTGGAGAGAAAAAATATTTAAAAACTCATTTCAGTGCGTAGCCCTACGGCGCTCCAACTCAATGTTGTCGTACTGCATCTTGAATCTAAAATTACTATAGATGAAACTTTAATGTTGCAGAGGTAATTTATGCCATTGCTGCTCTCATAAGAGCAGCATCAATGCGCTCCAATTTAGATAGAAATTCATATTTTTATTTTAAAAATATTCTCATCATGATCAAGTTATTACAGGATATGACCTCATAAATTTTATTGATGGGTCACATCTATAACCACCACAATTTCTAAACTTTAATGAAGGCTCCACTCCAAATCTTACATATTCATTATGGATTCATTAAGACCAATTCATTCTTAGTGTCATTGTTGGATCTATCTCTCCAAATCTAATCCCATTTATTGCTTCATCTTGCATATCACATGAGGCTTGTAATACTCCTGCACCAAGCCATCTCAAGGGTGTCTCACCTAATAAAAGAAGGCCTTCATCTTTGTATCAAAGGAATTGAAGAAATAATAGAGTTCATGCAACATATTAAAATTATCATTGATGAATGAGCCAAACTTAGCTTCCCCATTAAAGAAGATAAGATCACATTAAAAAAATTTTGCAGTCTTGATGACGAATACAAAGATCTTTGATAAGATATACATGTGCAAGAGAGTCCCGTCACTTTTAAAGAATTACATAAAAAGTTCATAAACATTTAAGCTGGCCTCAAAGTTAAAGGAGGGATGAAAAAAAGTCCCTCTCATCTTTTTACCACAACCAATCTTACTCAAACATTCACCAACGAATGCTTTTCCAAAAATTCATCTAGCTTCAAAAACTACAATTCTTCTATTTCAAATAACCACCAACAATCTCATCAAATCAACGAAAATCGATGTTCTCAATATTTTACTTTTTTGGAAATTGAAAACTTTGTTGACAAGAAGATAACTCCGCCCAATGGTGCCCCAACTTCAACCACACACCATATCTCCTCAAACTCATGTTGTAGCCTCATATTCATATCCTCTAGAACCTTCTGAAAAAGAATGGCTTCTTAACTTGGTCACTCCCCACCATGCTTCTTTAATCTTCAAAATCTCGCCATGCACTTCGAGAAACCCATTACTAAATACATCCACATTAGAGATAGAATGCTACTTCCCATCACTCACACTATTTCAACCATTTTATCCTCTCCTACTATAACTTTCACCTTAAAAAATCTCTTATGTGTTCCATCAATGAAAAGAAACCTTATCTCTATTTCACAACATAGCTTTGCTCATCATGTCTCTATTGAGTTCTTACCCTATTCCTTTCATGCGTAGGACAAAGGCTCATGAAGAATACTGGTGCAAGGTACAATTAAAGATGATATTTATGAGTGGCCCTAATCATCATCCAATAATTTACTATTTTTTTCCTTCTTAACAAATAAAACATCTAGTAATCTATGGCATCATCATCATGGCCATCCATCAATTAAGATTTTATGCCACTTAGTCCCTCACAATAATCTATCTCTATCTAACTTAAATATATCCAAACTTGTGTGTAATTCATGTTATTGTAACAATGCTCACAAGTTACCTTCTTCATCTTCATCTCTAACTAGTTCGTATCCACTTGAGTTTCTTTACTTAGATGTATAGACTTCCTCTTCTCTATCATATGATGGCTACAAAAATTAAGTTAATTTGTTGATCACTTTACACAATATTTTTTATTTTCCCACTAGCAAAAATCTAAAGTTTGAGATGTTTTTAATAGTTTAAAACATTAGTGGAAAATTTTTTTTAACGTTCAAATATTTCCTTATACACATATAATGGCGATGAATTTACCTCACTAAAGCCCTTCATTTACTTGCATGGTATATCTCACTTAACTACGTATCCACATACTTCATAACTTACTTGCCATACAATCAGCACCTTATCAAAATAGCTCTTATTTTACTACATCATGCCCATCTTCCATTTACTTTTTAGCTAGATGCATTATCCACCACTACGTACATTATTAATAGTATGTAAACCACTATAATTGTCATGTAATATCCATTTGAAAAATTATTCAGTCAACACCCCAATTACTCTAAGCTAAAGGTATTTGGGTGCTTGCATAAAGCATTCCGTCGACACTATAGGAACAACAAACTTGATCTCTCTTCCAACCAATGTGCATTGTTTTGCTACTTACCACTCAAAGTAATTAGTTATGTTATGACATCACCACCAAAAAATCAGTTATATATTGCCATGTTAAATTTGTTGAAATAATATGTAACAATTCAAATTTCTAAGAATAATTGAAAATAGAAAATTCTGAAAATAATTAAAAATAGAAAAATCTAAAGCATACTTAAACTTTTAACTTACTTGTAAAACTATATATACAGAGATTCCTAATTGCTTCACAGAATACTTAGCTGCATAAAATCACTTGCACTTGACTTTCGTGGTCACCAAAATTCATTCACAATTTTAGAATTTCCAATATCCATTTCAGATTGTTACTTTCACTATTTCATTAACATAAATACAATGTAATGAATATCATGCAAATGTTCTGATGCCTGCATATAACTCTACTTTAAATTTTATCTCCCACACCTGCATATAGCAAGTGGGACAAGAGTCCCTCCCACATTTTCCTTCAACAAATGTTGCTAGAAGAGTATGTACGGTGATACATAACCTCCCACTTCTACCTTAAGCAAGTGGGGCCAGAATCCCTCCCACATCTGCCTTCAACAGATGGGGCCAGAAGAGCATATTTAGGGCCCTTATCATATAATAAGTAGTATACTTTTCCCCATATTAAAACACCTCCAATATCATGCTATGCACAATGAAAATGTAATGATATAACAATTAAATTAATAATCTAATGCAATATCTAAATGGATGAATTTCTTGTAAAAAGTCACAAAAGTTACATTGCATGTATACGAGTTTGCTCTCTAAACTTTTCTTGTGTCACTTCAAATTTTAAAGGGGCGTTCACATGAACATTTTAAGAATTTTATATAACAATTGAACGAGTAAGAAAAACCTCAATTCAATAATATACTCAAAAATTCATGTAGAAAAAATCAACCATTTGAAACTCAATTTCATATAACCAAAACATTCTTAATAAGGAGTGCAATAATATATTAAAAATCACGTAGTAAAAACTTTATAAAACTTAAGAAAAATATTTTTTTAATTCATATCTTATTATAAACTTATTGAAATTGAAATCATAGATATGGGTGTAGGAGTCTAGCTCGAGCTCAATAATATCTCGAACAGGCCTCAAAAATAAATCTTAAGATTTGGCCTATGAATTCCTCTCTCTTTCTTTCTCTTTCCTTTTCTCCTCCACCTTTATTCATCTTCGATAAGGTTGGGTAGGAAATGAGTTTGTCAAAATATTTTTAGATATTTTTATATAATATTACCACTATTTTGACCTATTGATATATAGATCGCTCCAAGCATCACTGCGCTCCCTCCTGGCACTACTGCACTCACTCTCAACACCATTACACTCCTAGAGAATCTTCCAGATGCTCTCAGAATATCCTCATTTTAGACCATACATTTTTATCCAAAAACTCAAAGCTCAATGCCATGGTACTACCAACCCTAGCATTGTTGTGCCCACAAAGTAATTTTTCCAATTGACATTTTGACTTATTTAACCCAAACCAAAGCCCCATTACATATTCAAAGACCTAAAATTGTATATTATATCATATGATAAGTATTTAATTGAGTTAACTTTAATCACCTAAACTTTTAATAATGAGTGTTACACTCTCCCCTCTTCATAGAAAATGTCATCTTCGACATTTCAATCAAAATAGATCTTGATACAGTTGCCTCCATTGACCTCATTTTTGTGTTTGGTAAATCATCAACATCAAACATCTAATAATCACACATAAATCATTCAACTCCACCTCTAACTTTAAATTCAACTCATCATTGGGCTTTGGCATAATGAGCTGGTCATTGACTCGAATTTCATTACTTGGTAGTTATTAATGATTGTTAGTGATCTGAGCATTTAAAAAACTAAACTCCCCAAATCATTGATTAATTTAAATCTAAAACAAACTCATTGATCAAATCTAGTGCAAATCCCAAATCTCCAAAATTTAGTGTTAGAAGTCAACCCAAAACTCTTGGTCCATAACCTATTTTTGGAGAAATTTATTTTACCATAAACCCTGATGAAATGACTTTATATTCATGATCTATCACTTACACATTAATTAGGCATGTCCTTAAGGTCAACCACATATATTTTGAACTCATTTCATGTACTATAATTAGTGTGTATTAACCCCACGCACACACCCCAGGAGTTTGAACTCATGCTTTGACCTGGGTCAAAAGTATGGGTTGAACCAAGCTCTCCAAAATTTACTAAATGGAGTTCCAACCCAACCCAACCCAATTTGACTTGAGCAAGCACATGGGTGGGCTCTAGAAGCTTCATTTCATAAGCCTAAACCATCACATGCTATATAGGCTGCTAGTGTAGAAAATAACCTCCAAAATAACATCTCGCCAATGATTGGTTCAATCCTAACTCCCTTAAAAAATCACATGTGCTTTTAAACTCTTCAAAATATTCTTTGAGCTCCTATTAGTCAGTCCCTAATTGATTTGGAGGTGGGACATGGCTTAGATGTAAGATCCTAGCCATTAGTCTTAATTTATCACTCTTATAAATACCCCCACTTACCAAGGCCCAAGGGTTGATCATTTCATTTCCCGATATCTATAGGAACCTTCTTAGCTTAGTTATAGCCTTTCCTAGTCACCTCCAGTTCAAGAAAACCCTAAACCAGCAAGAGAGAGAAAGGATAATTTAGAGATATCTCTTAATCTAACTAGAACTAGCTCAAGAGGTCTTCTAGGAACTTGAATAGGATCCTTCAACCTTTCTAACAAGCTCAAGATTAGTGAAATCCATCCACTAGTTTCTTATGAATTTCCATTTAATTTTTTTATGATCAAACCAAAATTTCTCCTAAATTTCAATGCATGGAGCTTGAAACTTCATTGATTGAAAGATTTGGTTGTCATGATCCTATGTTTCAAATTTCATCAAATTTGAATCATTAAATCCAAAGTTATAATCATTGGAGTTTTAGTTCAAATTTGAACTAAATTAGCTCTGGATTGACTAGAGCCATCTTATTGCACGTTTAGCATGATCGGATGGCCCAGAATGAGTTACACCGCTCGAATGGAACTAATAAATGGACTTGGGGTTCAAATCCTCATTATTTTGAATCGCGAGAGGAAACGTGGCTATAATTTGTGCATTCATCCCGCATGGTTAAGATCTAATTATGGATGACATATCCTTATAATGTAGTTAAGTGGAAACATCAAATTTAGATGACATATATTAGGGTAGATCCTTAACCTACTCTAATTTTCTTGGATTATGGTTTGATCAATTTTTTCATGATTTGAATTTTATGGACCCATAACTTTGAAAACTCATAAATATATATACACTTAGAATAAGATTTTCATTTATCAATGGTGTGTTTATATGTATGCCAGCATTAATTTTCCACTGATTTCACCCAAATTCAGTGAGTGTAACTCCCAAAATAAATCACCAAAGCTATATATGCATTTAGCTTTGGCGGAAGATTTTTCAACCTAGGGAGGTTTTAATGAACCCAAATTTAGTGGGTTTAAAACACATTTATTCACGTATCTATGTTTTAAATCTCATTATATTTAGAGCTCATTTGGTTTGTTATTTAGTAAACCTAAGATTCATATATATAATTGACCTAGTATCTTTGAAAATTTATAATAAATTCATTTTAAATATAAAAAATACAAATAATATACTATAATGCTTAAAATTAAAAACATAATAGAAGAAAAATAAAATCTCTATCAAATTCATCCAATGTTAAAATTAATTTCAGAAATAAAAAAATTTTAATTAATTAAAATAAATATTTAAAAATATATAAAAATTACAAAAATATTTTTAAACACTTTAAATCATATCCAAAGGTTATTTTTGACATTTGGGGGAGATTTTAAGAGGTTTGGAGTTGATTTGGTAAAAAAAATGTATTTATAAAAAATATAAAAACTTCATATTTCGCTGTAAATCAAAAGTTAATATTTTTGTCAAACTGAATACATAAAATGCACTAAACTTTTAAAATACATAAATAATTCTAGAAAATTTCAAATTTAGAAAACTCGAAGGCATTGGATTCAAATCTGAGTCTACTATTTATCAGAAATATTAAAACTTAAGAAACTATTATAAAAAATTCAAAAAATGGACCCCATGTTTAATACATTAAAATATGAAAAATCATTAAATTATTAACACAAGAAAACTCAAAAAACTATATAAACAATAGCAAGAAATAGTTTCCAAGTGATGTGGAACTAAAGAGAAAGTTGAGATGTTCACATATATAATGTCCATAAAATTTATTTTTAAAAAGATTTAAATTAATTATTTATAATGTGAATAATACTTATTTATTAGTTAAAATAATAATTTATATATTTATAAACTATAAAAATAATTTTATCTATTTATTAATGATAAGTTATTTTTATATAAATAATTTTTTGATATAAATTTATAAAATAAATTTGGTATATAACAAATAGAAATAAAATATATTTAATCATGTAACATAAAGTAATAATAATTTATATTAAATTTATAAACTTAGGTTAGAATTAAATTTATATTAAATATGTAATATAAATTAGTAATATTTTATATTAAATTATATGGTTAAATGTAAATTAATTTTAACTTGAAAATTAAATTAAATTGTTGAAAATATTTAAACTTAAAATTATCATATTATTATGGGTGTAAATTCTTATAATTATTATATTTAAATTTTTTTGCTCTTATGTGAGATTTTAAAATAATTTTTTACTCAATTATATAAGTTTTATGTTTCATAACTTTTTATCTCGTTTAATTTTTTGTATCATATTTGGAATGATAACATTATTATTATGTTAATTTTATTAAATTCATTAATATTATAATTTATTATGTCATCAAGTTCGACTCCAGTTTGACCGGTCGAACCGTGAATCTCTTCTTCTTCCGGTTTATTTTCATGTTTGATTTTCACAACCTTGGTAGCGGGGACCTCATTTTACTTGAAGGATGCTACATTTTTTCCTTTGGAATAGGGCATTATGCTGCTAAAATTTCTAGAAATTTTGATGGTTAGAAAATTTAGTTAGGTGAATTAAATAAGATAAAATTTAGAGCTCTTAGTAAGTCTTCGTATTAGTGTCATATGAAGTTAAAGTTAAAATTACTCATATTTAGTCATAAATTTTAGAGTCTAATTCATTCTTTGATCTCTTATGATAGGGCTTAGCCTATCATGCATTACATTTAAGTTGATTGTTTGTGCAATAGGATTGTTAGCTTGTAACTCACTCCAAACAAATATAAGCCCAGATTGTAAACACGTCTTCAGTCTTTGCATATTTCTATTCAATTCTTTTAAAATCCAAAATGTTTAAATTTAAATTCTAAGGATAAATAAAGAATTTATAATCTAAAGCTTCTACATTAAATCTTGGTATCCCAAATATTTCCTTAGATCCATATGTCTTTAAAAATTTTGAATATTTACTTTAATCGAAAGTATTCTTTTAAAAGATGTAATTAACTATAGGGCTTGCCTTTATAGGGAGTCTACAACCCATATTAAAATAAATCATATATTAGTTTCTTTCAAAGGTAGGATAAGGATTTGTGGAATACAAATCTAAGCTTTAAACATTAGATTAATTTCATAATTGAAATGTTACATAAATGTTTTTTTTATCCTTTGGGACTAATTGAATATTCCTTATGTAGTGTTCAATCATGAATGGAAAGTTTCTCTTCTCAAATTGATTATGAAATATTAGTCTATTATCAGAGATGGTATAATATCATTCCATGCAGATTTGACTAAAGAAACTCAAAATATAAATTTAAAGTTAATCTTGTGTGACATTGTATTTAGACGTTAAATTAAATTTGTTTATAACCTCATCTCACCCTTTTTTTCCTAAGTTGCTTCCATTTTTTACCTATGCTTCCACTGAACTTTAACCATTAAATTATGTTTATTCCTTTACTACTTTACATCAAAAGCCAAAATATGTCCAGGTTTCTCTCAATAGGTCAGATGAAGCTGCTCCTCCACTTTGGCTTAATTTAAGGATTCTATGATCTACAACTAATACTCAATTCCTTAGAAATGATATGGGAAACACGTTATAGATATCTGACATATGGTCTAACAGAAATAATTTATAAGCAGATTTCCAAATCCTCTAATCACCTTAAATGGTTCAATATAGTAAAGACTTGATTTGTTATCCTTTCCAAATATGCTAAATCACTTCATTAGACTGACCTTCAAATAAATAAAATCACTAATTTGAAACTCCATAGATTTATTCTTTGGATTAAAATATTTCTTCTGTTTCCTGAGCTACTTTTAACATTTTCCTGACCACTGTAATTTTCTCAATAGCAATGTTAACTAGTTTAGAACCAATCAGCCTTTATTCTCCTACCTCATCCCAAGATAACGGTGTTCTACACCTTCCATATAAGGCCTCAAATAAAGTCTTACCAGTACTTTCTTGAAAGTTTTTGTTATAAGAAAAATCCAAAATACAGAGTCTCAATAGATCCTCCAAAATCTAAATAACTCTTTCAGATTACCCATTAGTTTGGAGGTTAAAAGTCGTATTAAAGTTCAACTTCTTCCCCAAACCTTCCTCAATACTTCGCCACAATTTTTAGGTAAATATACCTTCATGATCAGAAATAATAACTTTAAGGATCTCATGTAGTTAAACAATCAGTTTTATATATAGTTGAGTTAGAATATCAACAAAATATGTATATCTCATTAGTAATCTTTAATACGACTTCTTCCCCGAACCTTCCTCAATACTCATCATAAACTTGACTATACCTAACAAAGACCATAAAAAAATTCATAGTAATCTTTTCACACTTCCACTCAGGAATAGGCAACGATTACAATAATCCACTGGATCTTTAATGCTCAGCTTTCACCATATAGCCGCTTCATATTTAGAAACAAACTCTACCACTTTTTGTTTAAATACAGGAAATCAAAACAAGCATTTCAAATCATAATACTTCCTATTACTACCTACATGAATGATATATCAAGAGTAGTGAGCTTCATGTAAAATCTCCTTCCTCAATTCACCATAATCTGAAACCCATAACTTACTGCCATAGAAAATTATACCTTAATCATCTACTTGCAATTTAGATCTTTTCATAGATTGAATATGCTCTATGAATTGTGCATATTATACATATACTTTATCAGCTTCTTTGAGCCTACCTTACAATAGGGGCTTAACTATCATCAATGAAAGAACTCCAACTAGCATATCTAATGAACATACTATTTTCTCTCTAATCAATGCTCGCTCATAAGTAACTACCATTCCTATTGATTTCCTAGTTAAAGCATTGGTAGTAAATTTTTTGTGTATGGTTGATAAATGATATTTAAATCATAATCATTAATTAGCTCCAACCACCTTCTCTGTCATAAATTCAACTCTTTTTATATGAAAATATACTTCAAACTCTAGTGATCAGTATAATCTCACATTTGACACCAAAAAGACAATAATGCCAAATCATTAATGTAAATAAAATAGCCACTAGTTATAAATATTGAGTCGAGTAATTCTTCTCTTATAGTTTTGACTTATTGGAAGTATAAGCCTCTACTTTTCTTCTCTATTGTAATACACTTCGTAGGCCCTTAAAAAAAGCATCAATATACACTTAAAATCCTTCTAAACCCAATGGAATAGTCAACACGGGGGAAAACATCAGACACTCTTTAAACTTTTAAAGACCTTTTTCACACTCTGGTGTTCAACCAAATGGAACATCCTTTTGAGCCAATCTCAGTCAGAGGAATTGTAATCTACATAAAGCCTCTAATAAACTTTCTATAATAACCTATCTTGCCTAAAAAATTATGAATATTGGTCATTAACATCGACCTTGGCCAATCCACTACAATTTGCAGCTTCTAAGGGTCTATAGTGAACCATTCCTTGCTTACTACTTACCCTAAAAAAGTAACAAAAGTTAGCCAAAACTCACACTTTGAAAACATAGCATAAAATTTATGTTTCCTCAATATATCCAGAGTCAATCTCAACTACGTTGCATGGTCTTCTTTAGACTTTGAATATACCAGGTGTTGACCACATTTTTGTATGAGGTTAACGAAACCAAAATCAACTCAAATTTAACCCAAATTCAAATCTAATCAAATCCAAATCAAACCCAAATCCCTTCAATTGGTAGTCACCTAATGGCTACCACTTGATCTGCCATATTCTATATTAACAATTACCAAAATGATTGCTAATGATATGACTAAATCAAATTCAATCAACCAAATTCAAAACTAAAACCAAATTCAAAATTTTAAAACAAAAATCAAGGCCAAAGTCCCTTGTCTCATAACATATTTTGAGTGATTTTTTAATCATCCCAAAATCAAACCAAATGACCTTGGAATTATGATTTGTTAATTGCATATTGCTTAGACATGTTCCTAGGGTAAACCCACTAAATTTGGGAGCAATCCAAGCTCTCTAACACCCAAAGCTGAATTTAATTTCAAATACTATAAAATCTTTAAATATTTATAGCCCATGTCACTAAACTATACATCTTTTGGAATATGATATTGGGACCCTCCCATAACCCTTAAACATGTTCATGATCATTCCTATGGCATGTTAAACCTAAAATTGAACTTTTGGTGGACCCAAGTTGACCATGTGATCACTTGAACCCAAAACCCCAAAAACTACTAAAATCAAACATGCTCACAATCCTCAACATGGCTCATTCAAACCAACCTTTGGAAACTCTTATAAGACATTTCAAAAATCATTTGTGATGTATTAAAAATAAGCCCAATCCTTAGTCAACCTTGGTAGACAAAGTTAACCATGATTAATCCAAAGGCCCTTAAGTCATTCTACATATATTTTGATAAAGACCTTCTCTTTGCATGAAACCTCTCCCAACAAGTTTGAAATAACATTTGGAAGTGAATGAGCCCAAACTCAAGCCTTGGTCAATTTTGGTTGACCAAGTCAATCATAATTGACCAAGTCAATCATAATTGACCAATTAGCTATTTAAGGGTTCAAACATGCATTTCATACAAGAAGACCTTCCCATTTGATGGAATCAATTCCATTGAGCTCAAAAAATCATTTCAAACTTACTTGGACTAACCCCAAACCTTGGTCCAGTTTGGTTGACCAAGTCAACTAGGGTTAAAAAAATAACCCTACACTTAAATTCAAGCCAAATTTAATGCCTCAAGCATTATCAAACTAATTTGAACACTTGGGATGGTCCATTAGGACCCTAGGAGCCTCCCATAAAGGACCTAACATTTGGGTTCACTTTAGTTTTCCATATGGATCAACCCAAGTGGTCTAAAGAGGCTTCCCTTGAGCTAAATCTTTACCTAAGCCAAATCAAATCAAACCAATTATTGCACTAGGTCCCCCATGACCCATTACACCTATCCCGGGTGGCCCAACTCTTAGGTACACTTAGGCTAAGAATTAGGTTAACCCAAAGTGGCCAAAACCACCTTGGACTAAGCTAATTTTCAACCTAGGCTTCACCAAGCCAATTTGACACTTGCATTGGATAGCCCTATGCCAAATATAATTGTTGCAATCCATGACCCCTAACCTGAAATTTTGATGATGACAAATAATGTCGATTGAATTCTCTCTTTATTCATTGAATATTTTGAATTTTGCTCTTATCTATGAGTACTAATATTTCAGGGAGAATACATATTACTCAAGACAACAAGAAGACACAAGACTGGGTAGAGTAGGATGTGAAATCTGTAACTCTATAATTTTCTTTTATTTTTTATTTTTTTCTTTTCTTGAGTCTGGCCACAAAGTGTATGCAAACTGAGTAACCACACACACACATAGGGGGTGAGCTTTTTAAATAAGAATTTTTTTTATCCTTTGCAGATCGTACTATATTATTTTATATTGTACTGTATGACCTGTTATTGCTCAATGACTATCTGTGAACAAATCATACTATATGATGTATTTTTAATTTGAAACTCTAGCCGCTAGATTAATTTAAATAAGTTCTTATATCATAAATTTTAAACTAATTCTACTATACAATCTAAATTATATAGTATAAATATTTGAATACTTGCTTAAATTAACCCCTGAGATTAGTCATTAAATTAAGGATTAATTTCTGATTGGTGATCGTACTATACGAACATGTTCGTATCGTACGATGAACTGAGGCTATTTTTTTATCATCCCGAACATCATACCGAACGATCCCTTGATTTTTGAACTAATCATACTGGACAATGTAAACATCGTACCGGACAACCTGAACCTTTTAACATATTGTATTATACAAATAAGATCGTACTAGATGATGAACAGAGATGAGTTTTGATCATCCCAGCATTCATCCTATACGAACAGAAGAAATATAACATATCGTATTGGACGATAATTGTATCATATTGTATGAAATTGTTCAAAAAAATTGCCTTTTTGTACTCCTTCGTACTATGACAAATGCTGTTTTGAACTAATCATATTGTACAAACAGAAACAGCTAAATTGCAAATTTAGGGTTTTTTGGAGCCTGATTTATATATGAAACTTCTATCTTTTGAGATATCATATGAGAGAGGAACGTGACAAGAAGAACACTTCTTGAGAGAGAGCTACTTGGTGAGATTTTGGGTTTGTGAGAGGAAGGAGAAGGTGAGTTTGTGAGGGGATCACACGATTGCTCCAAGCTTACTGCACGCTTGCTCCTCCTATGGCCCGAGAAGATCTTATGGGAAGCTTTCTAAGGGGGAGATCCTTCAAGATTCCTGTCCTATACGATACTCTGCCTTATCCAGGAGGGAGAAAAATAAGAAAGTTCACTGCCATCACTAGGAGGGTGACATAATGTTTGGTACTCCACCACACTGGGGAAGGTGAAAGTGAGATTTTGTAAAGGCTTCTCCACCTTACTGTGGGGAAAAAAAGAGAATTACTTTTGAGTAGTGAAATTCCTAGAGTGGAGGACTCTAGAGAGTGGACATAGATTAAGTGATCGAACCACTATAAATCTTCTGGAGTGATTTTTCCATTTATTGCACTTTACTTATGTTCTACATCTTACATTTACTATAACTGTTTGGTGAAGATTATATTCTATATCTTTGTTTCGTGATTTAAAATTTCACTACCTATTATTGCAATCATATTCTAATTAGCGGCTTCCACATCAAGTTAAGTTTTTTTTTATTACTTAAAAGCAAAAAAATTAGAACTCCTGTTTAGGATTGTTACTTTATTACAAAAATTTCCAATTCAACCCCCCCCCCCCCCCTTTTGGTGCATCTCGTACTTTCAATTTGGTATCAGAGCGGGATTTCAAAAATAATATTTTAGAAAACCTTGAAAAATTGATCATGATACATTTTGGTAACCATAGTACTGCGGAGGGTTATTCTATAACTCGTCCAACCCTATTTGACAACATACCATTTGATTTCTGAAAAATTAGAATGTATACATTTTTACAGTCTATAGACTATCGTATGTGGATGTTGGTTCAAGAAGGTTAAATTGCACCTTTTAAACTTATGAATGGCATGAAAAATCAATTACCTTTTAGTGAATGGAATAATGAGGATAGGGATCTAACGCAATTAAATGCAAAGTGCTTAAATTATTTCTTTTGTGCAATAAAATCTGAGGACTATATGAAAGTATCTACATATGCTACTAGTAAGGAGATCTAGGATAGACTGTGTATCATGTACAAAGGAACTAGTGAGGTTAAACAGTCTAGATTAAATATTTTATTACATGATTATGAACTCTTCCGTATGAAACCTAGCAAAACTATATTTGACATGTACACTAGGTCCAACCAGATAGTGACATCCTTGCATGCACTAGGTAGAGAAATTTCTAATTTCGAAAAAGTTAATTAGATTTTGAGATGTTTATCGAGTTCATATGATAATAAAATTACTGTAATTATTGAATCCAAAGATTTAAACATTTACTCAATTGATAATTTTCTTGGGTCACTCATTGCTTACGAGCAAGGAGTGAGTTAAAGGCAAAATGAAGAATGAGAAAAGAAGAAGGAGCGAATGGTGGCTTTGAAAGTGAAGAACTCAGAAAGTGAAAGTTCTGTAGTGGAGGAAGATGACGATATAGCCTTGATGACCCGACAGTTTAAGAATTTTCTAAAAAGAAAACAAAGGTGTCATCAAAACAATTGGAACAAAGGTAAAAGCTCAAAAACTACTAAAGTTTCATATGACATGATTTATTTTGAGTGCATGAAACTAAGTCACCTTCGAGCTGATTGTCTCAACATTACAATCAAGACAAATAAGGAAAAAAAGGCGAGGAGAAGGCGAAATATAAGAAAGGGAAGATGAAGACACAAAAGGAATTTTGGGCCGACTCTGTCTCGGAATCATCAGAAGAAGAATCAGAGGATGAGGTAACAAATTTATATCTAATGACTAATGATAATCTTGATCAATCAGATTAAGATGAGGTATGCAACTTTCATATGAAGATTTATTGATCATTTTTTAGAAAATCCATGATTCGTATAGAAAGTTAAAGAAAATGCATGCTTATCTTAATGCTGAATTTTGTACATTACAAATTAAGCATGCTAACTTAGTTAAATAACATTTGATGTATTAAACAAGAAGCATATTAAATTATCTGATGCACATGAATCCTTAAAAACATCGCATACTGAATTAGAAAAGGAGTTTTAAAAATTAGAGGAACTTCCATGGAAAATAGATAGCAATGAACATCGTCTAAAAATGAAAGTTGTAGCATATGAATATGAAAATAATGCATTAAAAGCAAAAATCATAGCATTTGAAAAAGATAAGACATTATCCATATTAGCCCAACCAAGCAAACCCCCAGCACTGCATGCATCACACAACTTTAGGAAGAGGTATCACCACCCTCATAGGTTAATAAACCTATTTCCCGATGTTAGGTGCTTTTCTTATGGCATGCTAGGTTACATAGCCCATACTTGCATGATTCACTATAGGACACAACTAGTGTAGAGAGCTAGATTGCATTCATCACAATATAGAATGTATACATCTCATTCATGCAAGCATAAGGAGGAACCCAAACTCACTTGGGTTCCCAAATCTAACCCTTGAAGACTTTGTAGGGGTGCTCTCATAAAAGACCTAGTTCGAGCATGTGGTACCTGGACAGTGGCTGCTCGAGTCATATGACTGGAGACTTGAAGAAGTTCATTATATTGGAGACCAGGATTAGAGGCAAAGTGACGTTAGGAGACAACACCACCAGAAAAGTGGTGGGCTCAAGTATTGTTGGAAATGCTAAAAAAATTTTAATTGAAAATATTTTATTAATTGATGGTTTAAAGCATAATTTGTTAAGCATTAGTCAATTGTGTGACAAAGGTTTTGACATAAAATTTCTTTCTGATAATGCTTGATTAGTTTAAAAGATAAACTTATAGTATAAGAAAAATGAATGAACAATGTTTACATATTAGATCTTGATTGTATTGAAAATTCAAATTCACTATATTTAAAAACTATAATAGATGACTCATGGCTATGACATAGGAGACTATGCCATGCTAGTATGAAAATACTTAAAAATATCAACCAGAAAAAACCTAATTAGAGGTGTACCTAAATTAAACTTCACTAAGGACCATCTATGTGATGCTTGCCAACTAGGAAATTAAATAAAATCATCATTTCATTCAATCAAGGATGTGATTATATTTAGGCCACTAAAAATCCTTCACATGGACATATTTGGACCGCTTAGCGCAAGTAGCCTAGGTAGGAAGAATTATGGATTTGTAATTGTAGATGACTTTTCTAAATTCACTTGGGTAAGATTCTTATCACATAAGAATGAGTCATTTGAGGAATTTAATACTTTCTCCACTTGGATTCAATGAAAATTATGTTGCAAAATCTCAACAATCTATAATGATCATGATGAAGAGTTTTAAAATAAAAAATTTGAATCCTTCTATCAAGAGATAGGAATAGAGAATAACTTCTTTACCCTTAGAACTCCTCAACAAAATGGAATAGCATAAAGAAAGAATAGAACCTTAGTAGAAGCTGCTAGGGCAATGTTAGCTGAGTATACTCTTTCTATATATATTTTGGTCAGATTGGTAAACATGTGTGTTATGTCTTAAATAGGGTGAACATTAGGTCAAAGTTGAATAAAATGCCTTATGAACTCCTTAAGGGTCGAACACCGAATCTTTCACATTTATATGTCTTTGGTTGCAAATGTTTTATCTTAATAAATAAAAAACTTCCCTTAGGAAAATTTGATCCAAGGCTGATGCGGATGTCTTCTTAGGTTATTCATCTATAAGTAAGGCCTATAGAATCTTCAATAAGAAAACCCTAGTAGTAGAAGAGTTCACCCATGTAGTATTTGATGAATCAGATAAGTCCTTCGAACCTAAATTTAAAGAAAATGAAGTAGAGGCAGTTCAAGGAGTAAAAACTATGACCATAGGAGAAAGGGGAGAATCTCAGGAAGATTTGCCTAGAGAAGGGAGATATTCTTCTAGTCATCCTAAGGAATTAATCTTAAGAGATCCATCGGAAGGTGTGAGAAGTAGGCACAAACTTAGGAAGGGGGTTAATGATTATGAATTCATCTCTATGATAGAACCCACAAATGTATATCAAGCTTTAGGAGATGAATTATGGATCCTAACAATGCAAAAAGAATTAAACCAATTTACTAGGAATGATGTTTGGGAATTAGTCATGAGATCTAAAGAGCAAAGTGTAGTTGGAACAAAATGGGTCTTTAAAAATAAGGTGAATGACTCAGGAACCATAGTAAGAAAAAATGCCATACTAGTAGCTAAGGGGTATAACTAGATTGAAGGCATAGACTTTGAAGAAACATTTGCCCTAGTAGCTAGACTAGAATCCATAAGGGTGCTCTTGGCATTTGCTTGCTTCAAAGATTTTAAATTATATCAAATGGATGTAAAGAGTATTTTTTTAAACGGGGTAACCAAAGAGGATGTTTATGTGAAGCAACCCCCCAGATTTGAAAGCTCGCAATTTCCAAACCATGTATTCAAATTAAAAAAGGCACTATATGGGTTAAAGCAAGCACCTAGAGCCTAGTATGAAAGACTTAGCTCATTCTTACTAGATAGAGGATTTGTTAAGGGTAGTGTGGACACCACTCTCTTTTTATAAAAGGTAAAAGATGAAATTCTCATTATTTTGATTTATATAGATGGCATTCTGTTTGAATCTTCAGATAAAATCTTATGTGAGGAATTCAAAAAAATGATGAGTAATGAGTTTAAAATGAGCATGATGGGAGAGCTTAATTATTTTATTAGTTTTAGTGTAAAACAAATGGAAAATAGAACATTTCTTAGCTAAATGAAATACATTAAGGATATTTGGAAAAAAAATATGAAATGGATCGTGTTAAGCCCATGAACACTCCAACGAGCTCTATGAATCAACTAAACAAATACCTGAATGAAAAAATCAATAGATTAAAAAAAATATAGGAATAATAGGATCTCTCCTCTACTTAACTGCCAGTATATCGGACGTAATGTTTAGTGTGTGCCTCTGTGCCCGATTTTAAGCTGTTCCTAAAGGGTCTCACTTAACTGTGGTCAAGAGAATCCTTAGATACCTACTAGGTACCCCGAACTTAGGAATTTGGTATCCTATGCACATCACTTCTTTTGAAATCTTAGGGTGCTCAAATTCTTATTTTACAAGATGTAGGGTAGATAGAAAAAGCACTTTCGGCACCTGCCAATTCATAAGATAATTTTTAGTTTCTTGGTCCAGTAGGAAGCAAACTTCAGTATCCCTCTCCACAGTCGAGGCAGAATATATAGCAGTAGCAAGTTGTGTTGTATAAGTACTATAATTGAAACAATAACTTCTAGATCTTTGATTACCCGTAGGAACCATCCCAATCATGTGTGACAACATAAGTGCAATCTGCATATCTAAAAATCCAATTCAACACTGTCGAACAAAACATATAGATATCATACATCACTTTATAAGAGATCATGTAGCTAAAGAAAATATAGAATTACAACATATAACTATAGGAGACCAATTGGCGGACATATTCATGAAACCATTAGCCTACGACACCTTTATCATTTTGAGGACAATACTTGGTGTCATATACATTCATGCATGATACAAAACAAAATAAAAAAAATAAACAAAATCAGTCTAAATAAAATAAAAAAAAAATTGGTCTAAGGTGTTTCCTAATCAATACACACTCACCCCACTAACTCCCAAATTGAATATTTTTTGTCACCATCGTACTATACGACTTCTATTCGTATTGTATGATCTATCAAAACTGCACTGATCATAGCCCTCTGTTAAAATAACAATCCATATTCAAGTTTTTGTCTACATATCGTACTGTACAATTCACATTGTACTACACGATACATGTGGCAGTGCATTCAAATTGTTTGGTACGATATAATTTCATTTCATATTGTACGATATCCTTTCTTCGTACTATACAATCCATGTGTACAAACGGATTGGGATGAATTAAAGCCGGTCGATACAATTACACATCGTATTGTACGAACACTCGTTCGTACTGTACGATTGTTTTCATCAACGGTCGTATTCACGACTGCTTGGGATGAATGTAATTCCTTCATATCATACTTTACGATACTAATCATACTATACAATTTGACCACCTTTTCCCAATTATTCATCCAGACGACATAATTGCTTATCGTACTGTACGAACGTCAAAAAATTTTATAAATTAGAGGGCACCTAAGATCACTTCACTCATTACCTCCTCATTGCACTCGCTCTCACTTATTCTTACTCGATGGCAAGCTCAAGCAAACGTGGCCAACTTGTCCTAGAAATTTCTTCTTCCTCTTGTCATCATGATGACCACTTTTTGTCTGCCAAAGATTAAGAAGCATACCACAAGTTCAAGACTTGCAAGTTAACCCAGTCTTAAATGCTAAATCAAGCCGACTTAAACTTTGAGGTGTGAGCCTATTTGCATCCACTACTTTACTATTCCTACTTATCCTGACTTTTCCTAACAATTCCGAGCTTCTCTTTGAATTCCTTACAAATCTCACTATGAATATAGAAAATTTGACCCTCACTTCCTTTATCTACCGTCAAAAGGTAGAAATCACAAAAGCCAATCTTGCACAGTACATTGGGCTTTCTATTGAAGGACCTAGATCCCACTCCTTTATCACAAATGAATTTGACTGGAGTTCTGTCAATCTAGTTCTTAGGAATGTTACTTTTCATCAACATCAACCACTTGTCCAGTCTCTAACCCAAAATTCCTGCATCATTCAATATATTCTTAGAACATCAATCATACCCAAAGCTGGCAATAGGGTTCGCATGATGCCAATCTTATCTATTGTCACTTACCTCATCATGTAAAACACTAAATTTGATGAAGCTGATTTAATTCTTGACTATATCCAAAATATGACCCTAGTTTTCCTTCCTACCACTCGTAGAAAACTCAACTTAGCTCTTGGCCACCTCATAGGTTACATTCTTCGCCATAAATACTAGTTAACCTATCCTGGAAAATCAGACAATCTACCAATTTTTTATATGGATTCTTCCTTCCATATTTTGTTTCATCGGGGGTAAGTGCAAGATGAGCCGAATTTTGATGAAGAAGGAGAGGCTGCTCCAGCTGGAGAACCTGCTCCACCAAGATGACATGCCCCACAACGAGGACATGCACATACTTATCCTCACAATGATCTAATCGAACGATTAGACCAACTCCAAAGCCGCCTTGATGCTCACATCCAAGAATAACACCAACAATATGAGGAGGACATACGATGGTTTGGGGAAAGATTTTCTTCAATTAACCAACAGTTCGCGTCCATCCATCGCTACTTTCAACCACCTCTACCACCACCTGATCAGGATCCTACTTATTGACTTGTCACTAGCTTATATTTTTTTTTAAGTATTATTTGTTACTCCTCTTTTTGGTTTTGTCAAAAGGGGGAGAAGTTTATTATGTACTTTAATTAGTATGCTTTATTTATATGTCTTGTTTATCTTGTTTTTTTTTTCATTCCAATGAAATACATGTTTGTTCATGTTTTTTATTCATACTTTTATATTTATTTAAAAAAAACACAAAAAAATATGCTAATTTACTTATCGACAACATTATTTGACATCATCAAAAAGGATGAGATTATTACAGTCCATGACCCCTAGCCTAAGATTTTGATGATGACAAATAATGTTGATTGAATTATCTCTTTATTCATTGAATATTTTGAATTTTTCTCTTATATATGAGTACTAACATTTCAATGAGATCACATATTACTTAAGACAACAAGAAGACTCAAGACTAGATAGAGTAGGATATGAAATATGTAACTCTGTAATTTTTATTTATTTTTTGTTTTTTCTTTTCTTGAGTCTGGCCACAAAGCGTATACTGAGCAACCATATTGTAAATTTTTATATCGTATTGTACAACCTGCTGTGGCTCAACGGCTATCTGTGAATAAATCATATTATACTATCATTATTGTAATATACTATTCAAATCATATAGTATAAATATTTAAATACTTACTTAAATTAACCCCCAAGATTAGTCATTAAATCAAAGATTAATTTCTGATTGGTGATCGTACTGTACGAACCTGTTCATATCGTATGATGAACCGAGGCTATTTTTTATCATCCCAAACATCGTACTGGGTGATCCCTTAATTTTTGAACTAATCATATTAGATGATGTGAACATCCTACCAGACGACCTGAACCTTTTAACATATCATACTATACAAATTGCATTGTACTAGACGATGAACATAGATGAGTTTTGGTCGTCCCAGAATTTGTCCTGTACGAATAGAAGAAATATAGCATATCACACTAGATGACATTTGTATCGTACTGTACAATATTGTTCAGAAAAATTGCATGTCCGTACTCCTTCGTACCATGACGAAGGATGTTTTGAACTGATCATTTTATACGATCATGAATCATACTATACGAACAAAAATAGCTAAATTGAAAATTTAGAGTTTCTTGGAGCTTGATTTATATATGAAACTTCTATCTTTCGAGATAACATATGAGAGAGGAACGTGACTAAAAGGGGACTTCTTAAGAGATAGCTACTTGGTGAGATTTTGGGTTTGTGAGAGGAATGAGAAGGTGAGTTTGTGAGGGAGAAGGAGCATGAGGGGATCACACGGTTGTTCCAAGCATGCTGCACGCTTGCTCCTCTTATGACCTGAGAAGATCTTATGGGAAGCTTTCTGAGGGGGAGATCCTTCAAGGTCAGTGTCCTCTAAAGTACTCTTCCTTCTACAATAGGGAGAAAAATGAGAAGGTTCATTGCCATCACCAGGAGGGTGACATAGCGTTTGGTACTCTACCACACCGGGGAAGGTGAAAGTGAGGTTTTGTAAAGGCTTCTCCACCTTGCTATGGGGGAAAAAAGAGAATTACTTTTGTGTAGTGAAATTCCCGGAGTGGAGGACTCCGGGGAGTGGACATATAGGTCAAGTGACCGAACCACTATAAATCTTCTGGTGTGATTTTTCCGTTTACTACACTTTACTTATGTTATGCATCTTACATTTACTATAACTACTTGGTGAATATTATATTCTAGATCTTTGTTTCATGATTTAAAATTTTGCTATCTATTATTTCAATCATATTCTAATTGGTCGCTTCTGCATCAAGTTAAGTTTTCGTTTAAAATTTAAAAATAAAAAATTAGAACTCATATTTAGGATTGTTACTATATTTTGCTAAACTTTTTAATGAAGATTGTGAAAATAAGATTGACTATAGTGACCTTAGCACCCTAAATGAAAATAAAGATTTCTGTTTTTATCGGCGTATTAGTAAAACTGAAGTTAGAGAGGCTTTAAATAAAATGAAGGGTGGAAAAACTGTTGTACCTGATGATATTCCAATAAAGGTGTGGAAATGCTAAGGAGATGAAGGGATTTATTGGCTTACTAAACTTTTTAATACTATTTTGAAGACTAAAAAGATGTCATATGAGTGGAGAATGAGTGTGTTAATTCATATTTTTAAGAATAAACGTGATGCACAGGATTGTATGAATTATAGAGGTATTAAGTTAATGTGTCATACTTTAAAACTATGGGAGCGAGTTATGAAGCATAGGTTGCGGCGTGATACTAATGTTTCTCAAAATAAATTTGGATTCATGTCGGGTAGGTCGACTATGGAAGCCATACATTTATTAAGAGGTTTGATGGAGAAATATAGAGAAAATAAGGAGGATCTACATATGATATTTATTGATTTAGAAAAAGCATATGATAAAGTTCCAAGAGAAGTGCTATGGAGAGTTCTTGAAAAGAAAGGAGTCAATAATACTTATATTCAAATCATTAAAGATATGTATGCAGGAGCTATTACTTGTGTTCAAACACAAAGTGGTTGGACCAAGTATTTCCCTATTTCGGTTGGGTTACATCAAGGATCAGCCTTAAGCCCATATCTTTTTGTTTTAGTCATAGATGTTCTCACTAGACATTTGCATGAGGATGTACCTTGGTGTATTGCTTTTTGCTGATGATATTATTCTTGTTGATAAGACTAGAGAGGGAGTTGAAGGTAAAATTGAATTATGGAGGTCAACCTTAGAGTCTAAAGGTTTCGCTTGAGTAGATCTAAAACGGAATATATGGAGTGTAATTTTAGTAGTAATAGACCTAGTGAGGGGATTGTGACTTTGGGCGATCAAGTCATTAATAAGAGTACACGTTTTAGATATCTTGGATCTATTGTTCAGAGTGATGATGAAATAGATGGGGATATTATCAACATAATTCAAGTTGGATGGTTGAAGTGGAGGAATGCATCGAGCTTGTTATGTGATAGAAATGTACCCCTCAAACTTAAGGGAAAATTCTATAAGATGGTAGTGAGGCCTGCAATGCTTTATGGTGGCGAATGTTGGCCATTAAAAGAGAAGCATAATACTAAGTTAAGTGTGGCAGAGATGAGGATGCTCAGGTGGATGAGTGGCTTTACCCTTAGAGATAGGATACGAAACGAGCATATACATGAAAAGGTTGGAGTAGCTCCAGTAGAAGATAAGATTAGAGAGAGTCGCCTTAGATGGTTTGGTCACATAAAAATGCGGCCTTCCGATGACCCAGTTAGGAGAGTAGAGGTATTAGATTTGACTTGTGTTAAGAAAGGTAGGGGTAGACCTAAAAAGACTTGGTTAGAAAATATTAGGAATGACCTTTCTTTATTAGATTTAAACAAGAATTTGACTTTTAATAGGACACAATGGAGAAAAAGGATTCATGTAGCCAACCCCACGTAGTGGGATAAAGGCTTGATGTTGTTGTACTTTATTACAAAAATTTCCCATTCAACCCCCCCCCCCCCCCCCCTCCCCCGCCCCCTTCTTTAGAGCATATCGTACTTTCAATAACTACCCTGATCAACACAACTCTTGGTTTGGCTTTGGTAAAGAGTAAAAACAAACCTCCCAAAATTTACTCCCATTAGCCATATTATATAATTACACTTCACCATACCCAATTGGCTCGTGCTTTAGGTTCACAAACCTTCCAAACATCTTCCCACTTAATCCCCTCCCAAGTGGTGGCCGAAGGTGGTCAAAAAAGGTGAAACTGACCCATAGTGGCACCCCCATCACACAAGCTAAAGCCTACCCTCCCATAGCCTGAGCTAATCTCCTTCTGGCTCAAGGAACATTCTTTGGTTGTCTCCTCTAGTTGGGAACCATCTAAGGGGTCTTCTTGAACAATCCTGATTGTCCAAAGATATTAGTGAGAGCTGAATAGGGTACCCTCACTCAATAGCCCCCATTGCATTCTCTCATTTTAAAAAGCATTCCCAAAGATCCAAGAACTTCCCCTAAGCTTCCTAGTCTCTCCCATGCCCATCTTCGATGAGTTCGAGCTCTAGAAAATTCCTTCCATCTAAGCTCAAATTCCTACCTCCAGTGCTTTTCCAACTGCAGTCCCTTGAGAAGAAACCTTTCCCAATGTCAAAGAAGCCCCTTAAACTCAGGCATAGGGATTTGGAGCATTACCTATGGAAAAATCCCAATCCCAAGCTCCCTAGCTAGGTAGTCCAGTCAAGTGTGAAATGAATCTTCAAACTAATAGATTTTGACCATTATCTTGATGGCTCATGCCTTGATGATGCTCATTTTGAAGTTTAAATGGATACCCTCCAACCTATCTCAAGGGTCTTGCCATATTAGGCCTATGGCCAGAAACTTGACTGTGAGGTAGGATATGAAATCAAGATAATTGATCTTAAACAAATAGCTCATATTCCATTATATGGTGTTTTATGCTACCCTCTCGCTATTTCGGCTCTTTGAATCATAGTCATTCGATCATTGATCCAACGGTAAGGAATAATCCCACATGAAACTGTTAATGATACAATGATTGGATAGCAAATCAAATGGTGACGTGCAAAAAAGTTTGGCTAATTATGTAAATACATAATTAATTTCATAGAAAAAAAATCAATAAACTTTAAAAAAAATCATAACTCCTCAGACACTTGTCCAATTAGGGAACACTTATACTCATTGGAAATGTCTTAAGGAGACCTATCAAAATCCTATATTTTTAAACCAAAATGCCTAATAAGGTCATTATAATTTTTTAAATACCCCTTAAGGTATTTTGATAATTATCAACACAAATTAATTCACCATGCAATCAAACTTAGGTAGAATGTTTTTTGACATATTTTTAGCATGTCCAAAATTATTCATCCTTGTTTCAGATGTCTAAGGGATTCAAATGGTGAATTTAGATTCATGGGTAATAATTTGACCCATAAATTCAAATCCAGCTAACACACTTTCTAATGGGTATTAAGATTTGAGATTTTGTGTGTTTGTTATGAATGACATGAGGGTTAATATGCTTCTGATTTCATCCTAATCCTATGTCTAGTTAGCCAAATATAAATCCCTAAGTGCATAGATGTATTTGCCTTTGGTGATTAAGTTAACCACCATAGAAGGTCCACCATAAAGCCAAATTCAATTGACTTAAAATTTAGGGTCTGGTGAGTCTATGTTTCAAGTTTCATTGCATTTGAAAATCATTTGACCCTTTACTTAAAAATCCCAAAACATGTTCACTTAAATGTTTTAGGATCTTTATTAATTAATAATAAATTAAAATTAAATAAAAATAAAACAAGGTTCAAAATGCTCATAATTAGATTCACAACTAATAAAAAATAAAATCCCCATAAAAATATTTAATAATTAATGAAATTCAATAATTAATTAAATTAATTAATTAAAAAAATACCAAATAAATTTCAAACACTTGTAATCATCTCTAAGTGTCATTTATAATATTTGGGGAACATTTCAAGAGGGTTGGAGTTATTTTGGTATAAAAATAAGAAAGTCCCTCTAACTAAGTAATTAAATAATTCAATTAAATGCAAAAAATTTTCAAAATTCATAAATAATTATAGAAAAATCTAAATTGAGAAAACTTAATGCCATTGTACTAATCCCTAGGTCAAATATTTATGAAAATAATCAAACCTTCAAAATGCATTGAAAATTTAAATAAAAAGTCAACTTTCGTTAAAATCTAATTGATTAAAAGACCTAAACTTGTAAAATTCATAACTAATTATAAAAAAATTCAAATCCTGCAAACTCAATAGCATTTAACTCATTTATGGGTTTAATATTTATTAAAAATATAAAATTCTAGACAATAATGTGAATAAAAAAGTCAGGAAATGGATCCAATATTAAATGCGCGCGCGCACACACACACACACACACACATATATATATATATAATCAAATTTCAGTGAATCTTCATTTTAATGAATTAAATCAGAAAATAATAGTAAAATGAACAACTAAGATTCTATTAATAAAGTTTTTAGGCCGAACTACCTTGAGCTGTGGAGTTAAGTATCCTAAGGAGGCCATATCCTGGTGCCCATTGTGACAACTCCATAAACAAATTTGATGAAATGTAAATAATAAAGCATAAGCTTCACAAATTAGTAGCATGATAATCACAAATTTAAATAATTTAATCTAGCAAACTAAATTAAACTTAAATTCAAAGATAATTAATGGGTAATTTGGGCCTACAAGGCTATTAAGTTAGTCCCAAGGAGGGTGAAATAAATCTCACAACCCTAATGTAAAAAGTCACTTATTATTCAACTTAAATAATCAATAATAAATTATTAATAAATGGGAGCCTTTATACCTTATGTTGAACTCCATTTGGACAACATAAGTGTATTGAATTTTAAAGCTTAAGGACTAAAACACCTAACTAAAACTAAGGACTTTAGAAAACTAATGATTAATTAACTTTATCACTTAAAACACATTTTAAAATGAACACCAAAATACTAATACATGAACTCAAACTAAATATCTCTCAACCTACAACAAAAAAAAAATCATTAGAAAACCTAAAACAATAACCAGCTTAGGATAAAATCAAACCATAGAGCCTCATACACACACCATAGATGGCTTGTTAGGACAACCAAAACTAGCTTTAGGCTAGGCTATTGTTCTTTTACATATGCTTATTTTTGTGACATTAAGATGACATAGATTTATATATATGTTGGTTCCCATGTTTTTATATGATTTGTGATTATCATGATGTGATTATTTTACCATGCTACTTATGATATGATATGTGATGGTCACTAGATTTTCCTAGTTTAGGGACAATCTAAATGTTAAGATATATTATACAAGTGGTCATGTTTATACAGGGCTATAAAAGGGGGCTAATTCAAATATGATTAATAAAATTTTCATGTATTTTAATTTCCTAGCCCACTAAAAATTAGCATGGCCAAGTGAATATATTGGCTCAAATGTGAGCAATAAATTATATATAAATGCTTGGGATTTTAATGATTTCATATATAAAATGCTTAGAATAATGTACAAGTTGTATATTCTTTTAATTTTTCCTAAATATAAATTTAAAAGAGTTATGAAAGTCAATTAAAGTGGGATATTTGGTACCCAATTTGGGATCCATAGAGAAAGTAAACATCCCTTAAGAGATAGTTCCTCCCATTCGGAGTCCCAAACTTGGATAATTGGAGATCCAAAGAGAAAAGAAACACCCTATCGAGGAGTTATTTTCATTTGGATATCCAGACTCGATGGATCTAAGGAGCCTTAAGGTAAAAGTTGAAGAAATGAAGATAAAAAAATAACCCACCTTAAAACTAGGGTCATGCTCTAAGATTATAATCCAGATTATTATTAGTGGAGCCCGACCATGGATTATAATTAAGTGGCACTTGCCACATGACCTCTTATATTTATTTGATATGGTTTGATGATTTGATAACTTCATTTACATGTTTTAGACATGCTTATTTTTCTATATTTATTACTTGTATGTGATATTTATTTTAGCCTAGAATATGACTAGGCTCTTAAGGACAAAAAAATTCTATTTGTAAATAAATAATTTTTTTAGGCTCACATAAAAAATAAATGCTCTTAAGAAGTAAGCTCGGGCTAACCAATAGTTCTTCATACATACATATCTACCTTCTCTCCTTGTTAGGCACTTCCCCGCCTGAGGGTCATGGCAAACCACCTAACTTATTAGGGTGTTGTATTGTTTAGGGGATATTATGCATCTCTAAGAAAAAAACTATTTTTATGCCTAAACTTTAAAGTTTACCATACATAATTTTTTGCACAAAAAAGTCAATTAGCATGCATTGTATTAAAAACTAAATAAAATTAATTAAATTTAAATTATATAGAGCATAATCCCACCAACATAAGTAAATGGGCCACATAGGAAATTCTTTAGATGTCGACCCTAAATTCTAAAAAACTAAAATAACAGCCTACCAATCTTTTATAAGACCAGATTCATGGTTTTTAAATCACCTAGGTGGTTTAGCTGGCTTTTTAATTTAGACTGATATAAGCCTAGATTTGCATTCCATTAATTATGTTTAAGTCATTACTATGTAATAACCTAACTTTGATCTAAGCTCTAGGGCATACCCAAAATCATAAGTTTCCAACATCATGAATTTAATCCCAAATTTCTAATAAAACATTAACACAAAACTAAAATTTCTCTCATCCAAAATTTAAAGCCCAATATAAGACAGTTTGAGATATTTTTTAATTATTTCAGAATCTCAAAATGCATCATACTTCTTAACAATTGGCCTCCAAAATAAGTACTCAAAAATTTAATCCAATCCCATTTGAAATTCTAATATCCCTCCCTTCACATCACTCCTTAAAAATCTAAATAAAAGTTATATCATTAATTTAATCGAGAGTATTCATAGGAAGCTTAAATTCCCTATGATGTAATTAACTATGAAGGCTTGCCTTTGTAAAAATTAAAATCAAAGATGATCATTATTGATGTATTCAAATGGTTAATAATAAATGATATTCTCTTTTCTTGGGAAGTTATATCATTTATTATTATGACTTTGATTATGAAATTAATGATAATACATTTAGATTATTATAGCTAAATACATAATTGAACAATATCTTGATCCTTCAGGGCCATATATAGTTCCTTCTTGAATTTGGCTACCATAATTAGGATAAAATTTATAATTTTGAATATGAACCCATTAGAGAATAAAATTTCCACCTCATTAGATGATATATCATTTATAATGATGTGTTTGATTTTAGAATTAAAATCATAAAGTCTACATCTAAATTTTCCCAAAAATACAATCCAACTGATTTGTGCTTTCTAATAAAGTTTGCAAATAAAATACCAAGATGTCATCAATGAACGCAATAATAAATTGATCTTGGTACTCCTTGAATACCCCATACATCAAATCCATAAACATTGATGGAGCATTTTTCACACCAAATGGCATCACCAAAAATTCATATTGTCTATATCTAGTGCTAAAATTTGTCTTCACCACTAAAATCTATAATTTTCTGTGTCATTCTGTATGGAGACTTCTCTATAGGAGTTATACTTAGAATTCTTCAATATAGAACTCAACCTCCCTTTAAAGAGGTAAGCTAGATAACTCTTTAAAAAAACATAAAGGAAATCCTTTATTGTTGTGACATCCTCAAGGCCTTGAATAGACTTATCAAAATCATTCACATATGTTAAAAATATATAATCCACTTTTCTCTAAGCCTTATTCACTTACAACACAAAAATTAGAGAGGATAAGACACTTATAACTCCCAAAAAATGAAATACATCTTCATCTACATAGACTTACATTTCTTACTATAATCAATCTGAGCCTGATACTTGCTCAATCAATTCATACCCACTATCACATCAAATTTCTTCAGAGGCAACACAATCAATTTAGATTTCAACTTCTTATTAGTTATTTCATACTCATATTTATAAACTTGACTAGCTATCAAGAAATCTTTAGTGGGTAACAAAATAAATAAAATAAAAACTAATAGATCTGGAATTAAAACTAAATCATCAACGCATACTCATATTGAAAATAATTACTAGTTCTAGAGTTAAATAAAATGTGACAAGAAAGTGCAGAAATAAATGCTATACATCTCACCACTTCAAGTGCCTCCTTGCCTTTTGCTGAGTCAGACTATACACTCTGAGTTGTATTACAGTTGCACTAACAACTAGAAATGATTCCTTATGAGCTTCTCCTACTAATCCACTTGATGGTCTTCCTCCAAACTTGCTTCCACTATAAATTAAGGGGCTCATTGATTGGTCTAGAAGGGGTTGTCTATTATCTCTAACTCTAGTTGCCCCCAGCTTCACGTCTACCCTCTGACTCTCTCTATGGACATTGTGTCACCTTGTGACCTTCTTGGCCATACCTGAAGCACTGATTCATATACACCAACCCATATGTCTTCTCCTATAAAAACCATAGATAGGTGCACTGGTAATAGATATAAATCCTCCAATACTCCTTGATATTGTAGGTCCTTCCCTCCTAGAATCACTATCCTCTACTCTAGACCTCTTACTAGTAAGTACACATTTAGAGGGAAATCCTCCAAACCTCTTTTTATTGGCATCCCATTATTTGTTGGGTGGGCATAAGATCATTTTCCACCAGCCTAGCTCTCTCTATGAGCTCAGAAAAATCACAAATGTGGAATAAAACCAAGTGATGTCTCAAGCTGTCTCTCAAACATTGTAGGAATCAATAACACTTCTCTTTAGAAATTCTATCTAACTGAGGAGCATACATGGAAATAGCTCTGAACTCTATCTTATATTACATCATTATTTTGCTTCCTTGCAATAGTCTCAAAAAGGACTCCTACATCTGTTACCTGGTATATGGCGGCATAAACCAGCTTCTAAAGTCTCCATAAACTCTTCCCTACAATTTTTTCCATTGGATCTACCATGGAATATTTCCCTCTATTAGTCTATCCACCAACGCTCTACTTCCTCATCTAACAAAACTATTAACAGAACTCTTCTTCCCTTTAAACACTGTATACTATTAAATAGTGTATAGATCCTCATAAACCAATCCTTAGTTGTCTGAGGTTCAACAGATCCTTGGAAATTAGATGGATTCCGTCTCAAAAACAACTACAAAATTTTATCAATCTCATCATATCTCTCCTAACACCTAGCATTCTACCATGAGCCTCACTCATTAACTGAGCCATTAATTCAATAAGCTGAATCGTCGAATTAGAAGTCATTGCCCCCACTATACTATGAACAGTTGCAACCTAATTAGAACTCTATCCATTAGCTACTTCTTATGCTTGGGGGTTCATAATGCAGTAACATTTTAATCTAAATGTAATAATGGAATTTAATTATATAACACAACTAACAAACAATGATCTACATCAGACTTCCTTCCCTATAGCTCTAGTTATAGTTTTCAACTCTTCAAAATTGTTGCTCTAATGCTAAATGTAATGCCCTAGAATATAATGGAAGAATTAGAGTTATTTAAGCTTATAATTAATTAGCTCATCCACCAATATTTACAAAACATAGCTACTAAATTCTTAAAATTATAAATGAGGTAATCTACTTTCATTTCATCAAAACATAAATGCATAATCTAGTAAAATTTTAATTTTATACATCAGAATCAATAAAACGAGATTGCAAAACTAGTACCTTATACTCCAAGCTCATAGAAACCTCCTCTAAACCTGATATACTCCACCCCAACCTTTCATTTGCCTGAAATATTTAAAAGCAATAAAGTGAGCCGAACTAGCTTGATAGAATTCCTATCCTGACATATTGCATAGACTTCATTAATCAAAGTAAAAACTAGAGTTGTAATATAAATTAAATATAATAAAGAAGTAATGAAGTCATAGAAAAACACTAAAACACTAAAACATAACATTTAGGGTTCTAAAGCTACTTAACCTTTAAACTTACTTAAAAAATCTTTTATATATATATATTTATAATATATAATATATATATATATTTATATATATATATATATATATATATATATATATATATATAATTATATTATATATATATTCCCATATGCTTCACATAATGCTTCACCTCATAGATTCACTCGCACTTAACTTTCATGTTTCACTAAAATTCATTCACAGTTTTAAAATTTCCAATATCCATTTTAGATTATTACTTACACTATTTCGTTAACATAAATGTAATACAATGAATATCATGCATTAGTCCTGCTGCCTACTTATAACTCAACTTCCACTTATATATTCTTTTTAACCTCACACACCTGCATATAGAAAGTGGAGCTAGTGTCCCTCCAATATTTTCCTTTAGTAAATGGGGTTAAAAGAGTATGTATAGTGTTGCATAGACTCGCACAACTACCTTTAGCAAGTGAGGCTAGAATCCCTTCAATAGATAATATCAAAAGAATATATTTAGGGCCTTTATCACAAAGCAAATAGTGTACTTTTCCCCATATCAGAACATCTCCAATGCCATGTTATACATAGTGCAAATGCAATGTAACAACAATTAAATTAATGATCTAATGCAATATCCAAATGCATGTATTACTTATAAAAAGCCACGAAAGCCATATTGCATGCATACTAATATAGTCATTGAACTTTTTTATTTTAGTTCAAATTTTAAAGGGGCATTCACACAAATATTTTAAGAATTTTTTATAACTATTGCACTTACCAAAAAAAAGCCTCAATTCAATAATATACCCAAAAATTCATGTAGGAAAAACCAACCGTTGGAAACTTAATTTCATATAGCAAAAATGCTCACAATAATGAGTTCAATAGCATATTAAAATCATGATATGAAAACTTCATAAAGCTTGAGAAAATATTTTTCATTAATATTTTTTAATAAACTTATTCAAATTGAAATCATAGATAGGGGTGTAGGAGTCTACCTCGAGCTCAACATTATCTTGAACTTGCTCGATGTACGAATCCCAAGATTTGGTCTCTCTCTCTCTCTCTCTCTCTCTCTCTCTCTCTCTCTCTCTCTCTATCTAATTATATATATATATATATATATATATATATATATATATATATATATATATATATATATATATTATTATATATATATAATTTTATTTCTGACACCACTGTGCCACGACATCACTGCACTACATTTTAAATTCAGAGATACTATAAAACAAAGAGTATGACATCACTACACTCTGCATCTCAGTGTCATAGCACTAAAATGTAAATTTTTATATTTTTAGATAAATTTATTTTTATTAAATATTGGGTTATTACTTCATGATCCCAACAACCTCACTTATGTGTGTCATCTACAAAGAGATATATATATATATATATATATATATATATATATATATATATATTATATATATATATACTATATATATATATTGGTCTCAAACAAGCACCCTATGCTTTGCACCAATAGCACGCTTCACTCATTTCTCATATATATTTGCTTTGTAAATTTAAAGGCATACACATCATTTAAAATGTACTCAAAATCATGCCTAACACTATATCTCTTGCTATATGTGAACAATAACTTTCTCATAAGTAGTAATGATTCTCTTCTTAAACATGGAACTATCCAACTTTCCACAAAATTCACCATCAAAGATTTTGGAGATCTCTTAAATTTTCTCGATGTCAAATTTACACCCTCCACTAAATGCCTTTTCCTATCCCAACACGAATATGTTCATAATCTTTTAGAACAAACAAATATGGAAAATGCAAATTACATTATTACACTCATTTCTTCCACTAGCATGCCCACCATACTTGATGTCATCTCTCTCACTAATGCCACAATTGCTCACAGGTTGGTACATAGTGTTGACCTCATTATTTGAGTTCAAATTTCTCCAAACTCATCTCTAGCACCTAGGTCTTCGAAGCTTAGTGTAGATGTTGTCTCTAGGATTTCCCTTAGGTGGATACCACTGACGTAGTGCTGACTCAGCCTCTTATTTCGATCAAATCGTTGCGAAATAATTTGAACCAAATATATGTTAATTAGGATAAATCAGACACCATTTGAGCTCGTGTTGACTTGATCGACATCACATAAACTAAAACATTACCTAAATTCTCAAACAAGTTGGACTAAATCGGTTCGCCTCGACTCAGTTGAAATCAAATCAACTTAAAAGGGATAAAATTAATCATTTAAAACTATCTTAATTTTAAAAATTCAACAAAAAAATAAATGTCTAAATTATTAAGTTCATTCCAATTTAATTTTCAAATAAAATCTCCTTTCAAATTAAAATCAGATCTTAACCATAAATCATTCACTAAAACATGATTTTGTTTGAGTTATTAATTTGAATCAAGGAAAAAAGGGATAAAATAGTAATTTCGAAATTTATTGGGCAATTATTGGATTCGGTTTAGACAGTTGTAACCCGAACCGAACTCCCTATTCATTCGCGAGACCCCCAGCTTCTGCAATTAGCGGTCGCCTCTCTGCAATTCGCGAATCCCCCCTCTCCTTCTCCCTCTGATTCGCAAGGAGCTCCTTCACCTCTCTCCCGTCCGATCCGACGCCTACACCACTGCCCTCTCCGTCGCCTGCCCTGGTCGTCGTATGCCCTAGCCGCCGATGTGCCCTAGCCGCCGGCCCTCTTGATCTAGGTATATTTTTTGTTGCATCTTCTCCTTCCTCATCCTTTCTAAATCACATTCACATCCTCTCCTATTGTTTCTTGATGGAATGAGAAGAGAGATGTACCTTGATTATTTGCTTTAAGGGAAATCAGAGAAGGTGGGGTTCATTTTCTGTTTAATCTGAAAACAAAAGTTAGATCTACATTTTATTTCTTTTGAAATGAGCTCTCTAAAGATCAAATTTCTGTTAGGATTTATGGAAGTGTATGGATCATCCCCTCTTGATTCACATGGTTTCGTTCTTAACACAAATTGATTTTGGGTTTATGAGTTGGATGGTTGCATTGTTCTATTTTGTCTACTTTAGTTGCCATGTTATTTTCCTGATTCTTGTAATCATTTTAACAGCAAAAGAAGTAATGAAAGTTGGTTTGATTAAGGTCTGGCTTGTGATTTAATTGGTCTTCATGAATCTGAGAAGTTTCTTTGATTCGTTTGAGCCTTGTCAATGATTAATTTCAAGACCTGTTAATTCCTATGTTCCTTTTCATTCTCTTTGGCGATGAAACAAATAATGAATGCTATGCTTATGTATGTGACTTTTCGGGAATCGTGATTGTAAATTGATAAAGTTTGTGTCTTTTATTTGGAATCAGGTTCAAGTTTTTTTTCCTTTAATTGAAATCTATGATAAGTTTTGGATTTTTTTTTTTTTTTGAGTTTCTCTTTCTTGAGAAACTGAAAACAAGAGAACAATAATTAAGCATTATCTGTAACTCGTCTATTTTTTGGTATTGGAACGTTAGCATCATATGTGGTTTTATTCTCGTTTCGGTTTTGGTAAAGTGCTAAAGCATATTTTGATTATGTGATTAGTCTAACTAATGGAGATGCAAGATCACTTCTTAGTGTATTAAATGTGTTGTTTTGTTGGCGAATTCAAGGGATTGAAGTGTTGTGAGTGTGCCTCTTTCATCCTCGAGTTTTAGCATTTCTTATTTAGAAGTTTTATTGATATTTTTGAATTGTCATCTCTTGAGCTTTTCAATAAAAATGAATTGGTGTGAATGGAAAGGTGAAAATGGGTAAATGTGGAAAAGTAAAGTGTATGTGAGTTTTGGAAAGTGAAGTGTGTTATCTTGAAAGGTAAAAAGTGATTTTGGAAGGTGAGGTGGAAAATTTTGGGAAAATGAAATGTGTATGAAATGTAAAGTATATGGTTTTGTAGGAAGTGTGTGGCTTGAAAAGTGTTCTTTGTGTGTAAATTAAAGAAGTGGAAAGTGTAATTTTGAAAAGGTGAAGTATTTTGATGAACATATCTTTTGAAAAGTGTATTGTATGTGTTTTGGAAGACAAAATGAAATATGTTGGAAAGTTAAGTGTGTGTTAGGAAGTGTATGAATCGTGAAAGTGGAATATGCAAATGTGGTAAAAGTGAATTATGTGGAGTTTGGAAAGGTACTGCATGAGAAAGATGAAAGGTAAAAGGTGAAATGTGGAAATGGTGAAAAGAGAATTTGGATTGTGAGAAATGAAGTGTAGGTATGCTAAATAGTTTTTTAAAGTATATAATTGTTGAAAGTTGGACTGTTTTAAGAGGTGAGGTGTATGGATATTGGAGAGTGAGTTGTTTGGGTAATAATTGGAAAGTTAAATTTTAAAGAAAAATTTAGCTTTTTATCTCTGTTTACCCTTCTCTCTCTCTCTCTCTCTCTCTCTCTCTTCTCTCTCTCTCTCTCTCCCTCCCCCCCCCCCCCCCTCTTCTTCCCCTTCCTTGTGCCTTGGGGTGAATTTTGGAGAAATACAAGATATGTTTTCAAAGGTGGAAAGTTCAAAAGGCAAACAATGGAGCCGGTTTGCAAGCCCGAAAAAAAAGGTACGTTTTGATTTAATAGTATTTTTTCAAATTATTTCTATTGTAATTACTGAATGTGTTATAATCCTTTTTTGTTTCTTTGTTTGTATGAACTACAAAGAATGGTACCGATCAAGTAAACAAAAGTAAGTTGACTAAAGGTATCAGTCGCCTCTATCCAATTGGGTGGAGGTGCTACGGTCGGATATCACCGGACATTGGCTCCGGTGTATGTAAGTATTCTGAAAACTTAAATAGCCTTAAGGCTCAGAACCCTTGTTATGTTTTGCAATCTCCCAACCATAGGGCCCCGTAAAAACCCTAGTTTTTATCTTATTATACATTTTAAAATTGAATTTAATTGCAAATTTCTTTCATTATGTTATTTAAATTTATTATGTTATTAGATTATATTTGATTATTTAGAACCTGAAGTCAATCGATTGCATGTTTAGCGACTCTACTAGTGATTAAGAGCGCTAGAATTTGATTTGTTTACCCGTAGTTTATTCTCCTATTAGATTAGTAGGTTTCAAAATATGTAAGGCATATTAAATTTTAACATAAAAATTCCAACCAATCCTAAGGCATATACAAATTAAAATTATAAAAATGATAAATAACATCTATTCATTTAGTAAAAGTAAATCAATCCCTACTAAAAAAACATCCAAATTAAAACAAAATGATATATATTTGACTAAATAATAAATTCAAATAAAAATAATCTTTTTATATAAATGATAATAACACACAATAAGAGTAATATAAAGTTAAACATAAACATTAAAAAAATTACAAATTAATAAATTATATATATATATATATATATATATATATATATATATATATATATATATATATATATATATATGCTTAAATAAAATTGAAAAACTAATTAAATTTTGTAATAAATTTAACAGATAAATTCGAAATAAAATTTAAGAAGAGGTTAATTAATAAATTACAATCAATTAAAAAAATACTAAATAAATAAATCATTAAATTAAATAATTTAAGCACTAAAAATGGTTAATTAAAATAACAAATTTAACAAATAAATCCTAAATAAACTTTAAGAAGAGGTTAAATAATAAATTATAATCAATTAAAAATATTAAATAAATAAATCTAAAAATTTAAGAAATCATTAAAAATTCAATAAATCATTAAATTAAATAATCTAAGGACTAAAAATGGTTAATTAAAATATCCTAAATAATCAATCACTAATCAACTTTAACAAATAAAATACAACATAAAAATGAACTGAAAAACACTAAATCACCTAAAATTTAAATTTGAACATTAAAAAAAATTCCTTTGACCTTTCAATAAACTAAATTCAATCAATTAGAAAACTTCAACTAATGATAAATCTAGGATATATCCCCAAGCCACACAGCCTACTACACACACTTTGATTTATTTGCTATGACAACCAATTCTAACTTTAGGTTATAGCGGTGTTTACTTTCTTGCTGCTGTGTGATGGGCTTTCTCGTTGTTTTCATTGCTTGTTGTTTGGAAAATTGATTGTTTGATGTGTTTATTTATTTCTGCAATCTCTGAATTGATGTGATGAACGATAGATTACTTTTAGGTTAGGAACAATTTAGATGCTCACAGATTTTTTGCATGTGGTCATGCTTATGCAGGGCTAAATCAAAAGGGGCAAATTAAATATTTAAACTGACATATTTTTTACAGGTGCAAAATATTAAGCCCCATTAAATTAAAAAAAAATGTGACCAAGTGTGGATGGTGAATTTAATTTAAATGCAAATATATAATTGCTTTGGATGATTTTATTATAATTACTTAGGATAACCTTGCATGTGGTTTAGAATTTTTTTTTTTTACTTCTGAGATGTAATGTAAATGTATTTGAAAGAGTTGTAATGTGAAAGTGATTTGATGTCGGGATATCACATCCAACTTGGAATCCAAAGAGAAGAAAATATCCCTTAAGGGAATGGTTTCTTCTATTTGGAAAGCTAGGTTATGATGATTTTAATATTAAATGGAAAAGAAAATACCTCTTCGGGGATAAGTTTTTTTTTTCATTTGGATATCCAAATTCGATGAATTCAAGGAGCTTGCAGAAGGAAAGAAGACGAAGGTAAAAAGATGAAGAAGAGAAGGTGAAGAGATATCCCATTTCAAAATCACTTGCGCTAGTCTTAGAATTAGAATCTTGGCTGTTGTTAGTGGTGTTCGGCCACTTTATTTTCTGCAGACCGTTGATTGTAAATAAAGTGAAACTTGCCATATGGAATTTAATTTATTTAATTGGTTAATTTGATTGATTGTTTACATTATTTGTGCAATAAAAATTGTTTATTTTTTTAGGTTTCTTTCTTGCATGTCGTATTTTGTTTTAGCATGAATACGATCGGAGGTTTATGAGGGTATGAATAAAATATTTTCTATTTAAAACTTAAATAAAATTTTTAGGCTCACATAATAACTCTAATGATTTAAGAAGTAAGCTTGGGATCAGCGAGAGTTAGCATATATGCATATTATTGTTTTCTCTTCCTTGTTAGGCATATCTCCGCTTGCAGGGTTCTAGCATACCACTTAGCCTATTATGGTGCAATTTTGTCAAGGGGATATTGTGTAATTATGAAAAATATATTTTCTAAGTTTGATTTTAAAACTGCTTCATAATCATTTTGTATGCATTCGAGTCAATTAGTATGCATTGCATTAGATATAAATTAAAAGAGTTTAAAATTTTAATTGCATTTTACTTTCAAGCATCATTTACCCTACATATGTAAAGGGGCCAATTACGATTTGTTCTAGATGTCGGCCCCAATTCTTCAAAACTTAAACAACCTCCCTACCTATCTTTCATAAAAAAATCAGATACATGATTTTAAAGCGCCTAGGTGGTTAACTGGCTCCCCAATCCAGGCCGGGTTAAGTCTAGATTTATACTTCATTAGATAAATTCGGGTTATTAATTTGTAGTACCCAATTTAGATTTAGATTCTGAGGAAGATTTCAAATCTTAAGTACTCATCTTCCGAGAATATCATCTCAAATTTCTAATAAAATGTCAACTTAAACATAAAAATTCTCTCCCAAATGTAAAACCCAACATATAATAGATTAGAGTTGCCTTTGAGCTTCTCAGAATCCGACACTTACTTTTCCTCCTTTGACTTGCTAAGAACTATTCAACATTGAGCTTTCTCCTTAAAAAACTTCATGGTTCTTTTCTTGTCTTTTACTTTGTAATCAAAAGGTATGAATTGCTACTTTAATCAAGAGTTTTCTTAGGAGCACTCATCCTAGGATATAATTAACTATAGGAGCCTATATAGGGATTTGAGAATTGCAGATTAAAATAAACTTTGTTTTATTCCTATAAAATAAGAAAAAAAATCTCTAGGAACGTAGATGTCCTTTAAAAACTCATTTCTAATTTTAAATTTTACTTATAGAATGTTATTATTGTCTTTTTAGATAATATAATATTATATCTCTTATATTCAATCTTAGAAATGATGAATTTTATTAAACTCGTTTTTATTTTTTAGATATATTGAAGAATGTTATGTTCATCTTTTAAGATGATATAATTTTCTCCTTGTTACATCTAATCAAAAGAATGGATAGATCTTCAAAATCTTATTTCTATTTTTAAACATATTCTATAGAACTTCATGTTCATCTTTCGAGATGATTTATTATTCTTTAAATTGTGTTTGATGATTAAAATATCATTTTCCAAAACCCTATTTTGATATTGAATCAATTGTATAATATTGTGTCAATCTCCCGAGACTATATTTTATTCTCAAGCAATATTTAATTATAAAATAGGAAAAGTCTGAATCTGTGTGACGTTAAGTTTCCCCCACACATAGTCTTTAGTATCTCTCTCTAACTCAGTCAAAAATTGCATTTGATGTCAACAAACTCACATAATTCATGCATCGGGTTTATTGCAATGCAAGCCAAATGAATTATTTGCTATCTTTGAGCCACTAGTCATCATGGCCTATTTCTTAGTAGCAATTCTCCTCTCTCCCTTAATGGATTCTCATATGCTGATTGGGCTTGCAATATTGTGGATCAAACTTCCACAGGTGCTCACATTATTTTTCTTGTCCACAATGCCATCTTTTGGTGCTCCAAAAAATAATGTATTGTCACTTGCTCATCTACCGAAGAAAAATACCATGCAAATTCTTATATAACTATCTAAATCACTTGATTAAAAACTTTACTTTTTTAGCTTAGTGACTCTACCCATCACACCAACAGTATATTATGATAATATTGATGTAAGATACTTAATTGAAAACCTAATTTTTCATTAAAGTATGAAGCACGTCGCCCTTGTCCACTTCATTTGAGAAAAAGTGCAAAACTATAACATTTGCCTCTCATGTGTCATCTAATGATTAGCTTACCAATGCTCTTACTAAGGCTCTTTCTTATCATCTACTTGACAATCTACGTGTCAAAATTGGTGTCATCTCACTTGACTCCATCTTGAGGGGGCTAATTGGAGAAATTAAATAAATTAATAAATTTTTTATTTTTGAATTCCATTATTTAGGTACATATATTAAGCTAGCATTGATTATAGGTGTTAATTCACTTTCCATTTGATTTTCTTTCCTCTATTAGATTTTTGTTTAGCTTATGATTTTTCAATTGCTAATATCTTATTTAAGAAAAGATATGAGTATCTCATCACTTATAAAAATGGATATAGTACAACTCAAATTGACTATTTTCTTATTAGAAAATTAAATCGTTTAGATTGCAAAGATTGTAAAGTTATTCCGAGTGAAAATTTATGTACTCAACATCGATTATTAGTTTTGGACTTTAAGATAAAGGGACATAAAATTAAAAATAAAGTAAAACGTTTTTCTAGGATTAGATGGGGGCATTTAAAGAATATTAACAAAAATATTTTTGAGAGTAAGATTTTAGATCTTAAGATTTTGTCTATACATGAGGATGCTAATGTTATGTGGGAAAAAGTGGCTAGTGATATTAAGAATATTGCAAAAGATGTGCTTGAAGTATCAAATGAAAAAGCTCTTAATAGTAAAAATAGTTGGTGGTGAAATCCAATTGTGCAAGAAAAGATTAAAAATAAGAAGATTTATTATAAAAATTAGTTTAATTTTAAAAATTCTGATAATTGGGAAATATATAAAGTGGCTCGTCAGGATTCTAAGAAAGTAATATGTGATGCAAAGACATTAGCCTTTAGTGATTTATATAATAGATTTAATATTAAGGAGAGAGAAAAATATATGTATAAGTTAGCCAAACAAAGAGATAGGAGTAGTAAGGATTTAGTTCAAGTGAAGTGTATTAAGGATGAAGATCAAAAAATACTTTTCTTAGAAGATGATATTCAACAAAGGTGGATGAGATATTTTGCTAAACTTTTTAATGAAGATTGTGAAAATAAGATTGACTATAGTGACCTTTGCATCCTAAATGAAAATAAAGATTTCTGTTTTTATCGGCGTATTAGTAAAATTGAAGTTAGAGAGGCTTTAAAGAAAATGAAGGGTGGAAAAACTGTTGGACCTGATGATATTCCAATAGAGGTGTGGAAAGGCTTAGGAGATGAAGGGATTTCTTGGCTTACTAAACTTTTTAATAATATTTTGAAGACTAAAAAGATGTCAGATGAGTGGAGAATGAGTGTGTTAATTCCTATTTTTAAGAATAAAGGTGATGCACAAGATTGTTCGAATTATAGAGGTATTAAGTTAATGTGTCATACTTTAAAACTATGGGAGCGAGTTATGGAGCATAGGTTGTGGCGTGATACTAATGTTTCTCAAAATCAATTTGAATTCATGCCGGGCAGGTCGACTATGGAAACCATACATTTATTAAGAGGTTTGTTGGAGAAATATAGAGAAAATAAGGAGGATATATATATATATATGATATTTATTGATTTAGAAAAAGCATATGATAAAGTTTCAAGAGTAGTGCTATGGAGAGTTCTTGAAAAGAAAGGAGTCAATAATGCTTATATTCAAATCATTAAAGATATGTATACAGGAGCTATTACTTGTGTTCAAACACAAGTTGGTTTGACCAAGTATTTCCCTATTTCGGTTGGGTTACATCAAGGATCAGCCGTAAGCCCATATCTTTTTGCTTTAGTCATGGATGTTCTCACTAGACATTTGCAAGAGGATGTACCTTGGTGTATGCTTTTTGCTGATGATATTCTTCTTGTTGATAAGACTAGAGAGGGAGTTGAAGGTAAACTTGAATTATGGAGGTCAACCTTAGAGTCTAAAGGTTTTCGCTTGAGTAGATCTTAAATGGAATATATGGAATGTAATTTTAGTAGTAATAGACCTAGTGAGGGGATTGTGACTTTGGGCGATCAAGTCATTAATAAGAGTACACGTTTTAGATATCTTGGATCTATTGTTCAGAGTGATGATGAAATAGATGGGGATATTATCAACATAATTCAAGTTGGATGGTTGAAGTGGAGGAATGCATCGGGCTTGTTATGTGATAGAAATGTACCCCTCAAACTTAAGGGAAAATTCTATAAGATGGTAGTGAGGCCTGCAATGCTTTATGGTGCCGAATGTTGGCCATTAAAAAAGAAGCATAATACTAAGTTAAGTTTGGCAGAGATGAGGATGCTCAGGTGGATGAGTGGCTTTACCCTTAGAGATAGGATTCGAAATGAGCATATACGTGAAAAGGTTGGAGTAGCTCCAGTAGAAGATAAGATTAGAGAGAGTCGCCTTAGATGGTTTGGTCACATAAAAAGGCGGCCTTCCGATGACCCGGTTATGAGAGTAGAGGTATTAGATTTGACTTGTGTTAAGAAAGGAATGGGTAGACCTAAAAAGAATTGGTTAGAAAATATTAGGAATGACCTTTCTTTATTAGATTTAAATGAGATTTTGACTTTTAATAGGACATGATGGAGAAAAAGGATTCATGTAGCCGACCCCACGTAGTGGGACAAAGGCTTGATGTTGTTGTTGTTGTATTCTACATATTAAATTGACATTCATTACGAGTGTTAATTCACTTACCTTTTTATTTTCTTTCATTTAGTATATATATCAAATTAATATTCATTACAGTTGTTAATTCTTTTTTTTTGTTCTTTTCCTTTACCATTTTATAACTATAAATATTATACAAAGCTTGTAATACAAAATCAAGGAGAATAATTATTTCCCTTCAAAGTATCTTTCTCAATATTTTTAGCAAAAATACTGTACTGGTTGGGGAAGAAAAAATAAGAAAGAAGAGCTTCATTATCTTCAAAGTTTCTCCCTTTCATACTTGTCGTCAACCAATGATTTTTTGTGAGAATTAAATCTTTTGTTTGATTAGAATTTTTTTTTCAATGAGCGTCAATAATCCACTTATGAATATTCATCTATACCTCTTTTCAACAATGAATGTGTTTTAACTCGTGTGACTCTATAGATCTGTCTTAATTATCTATGTTTTTTTATTAAAAGTGAACATCTTACTGAAGAAAGAATTCATTGTTTTGCTTAGATTAATTATTAAGTTGATAGAGACAATATTTGGGCTTTGGTAAAAGAGCATTATCTTGTTCTTATTATCACTAATAAGGTTCACCTTGGGAGATCTTAATAATGAATAACTGATTAAAGTTGAGTAATTATTGATGATGTGGAGGAATTCAGGGTCTAAAACTTTGATTATTTTATTGAAGGAGCGAGTGGTATTGCAAAATATTGAAATTATATGGATAGATTATGCAAACTGTCTTCCTATTTGAAGATCAATTAATCAAGATAAAAACAATACTCAAATTGTACTTTAAAAAAAATTAAGAGATAAGGTCCATCGTTCTTTTATGTTATACAAGTTGATAAAGGACAATACTTTTTTTGTGTTTGTGTTGATACATGTGCCATGATTAATTATAATTTATTTTGAGATTATATATCATTCGATAATACTGTCCAAACAAATGCCTATATGCTACCATTTGCACAAATTTTAGATATAAATCATTATTTTTGGAGCTGCATTTTGATAAGATGAAACTATACCATCATTTGTTTGATTATTTGAAATTTTAAAGAAGATTATGAAAGACACCCACTTGGTCAAGATGCTTAGTTTTAATGACTAAATTTTAATATCTAATTCTTAAATTAAAATAGCATAATACATTTTGCATTTGCATAATGATCATTGCATCATGACTATCAAATTTCTTTGATGATTTTTGTTGGCAGTCCTTTTTAGGTAAGATTTTAAGACTAGTCTATCAAGATTTATTAACCTTTTATTTGGTTTCAAGTTATTAGTCCACCACGACTTTCAACTAGTGTTTATGACTATAGGTTATAGCTTGAAGGTATGAAAGCTAGGTGATGTGCATTGATGAGAAAGTGGGTGCAAACATTAATAAGATGATAAGAAAGTCATCACACCATTATAGAATTTAGGTATGTCATAAGGTGGGAGAGGATTTGTTGCCTTTATGAATAATGGTAAAGAGATGTTAGCTCCCTAAGATGGTAATGCTCACTTATAAAGCTGATGACTTCCATAGTACTGCGAGTGATGCAGTCATCATGTATGTTACATGGTCAATAACTTCACAAACAATAGGTTATTGAGACTACTAATAAATATGAGAAGGAACCTCCAGGTAAAGAACATTTTGATAACCCAAACAGGTGTAGAAACCTATCACCTAAGTTTAAGAAAGTTTACTTATGTAGAAAAACTTGGTGGTGAGCTCGTGATGTGCTGATCTTTCCTTGGCTTTTAAATGTCACAAAGCCAAATTAAGGGGTACCATAATTAGATTTTGGTGATGATGAAAAAAGGGGTTAAAGGAACACATAAGAGGTGAAGAGGAAGTTGTTTAGATGTTACCTTTTGTTTAAGTTGCAACTTCAAGGTGTTAGTACTCCCAGTGGCTATACTATAGTAAGAGAAGGCTAGTACATGAGCAATATAACATCAACAGTGGTTGTAATTAACATCTAGTTGAGATGATGGCTACTAGCAGGAATCCTCCACTAATTCCAAATTAGAAGTTGATTTATATGAGTTTAACCTTTGCTCTTTTTAGGAGAAGAATGTTTTAAAGGAGAAAACCTTAGAATCCTGGCTATCATTATTATTATGTCTCATAATTTTAAGTGGAGTAATGGTTAAGGATGGTCTTAAATGTCAAATCACCCATAGAGTAAGGGCAAAAATGTACTCCCTAGTATCCTTTCCCTCTTAATATGAAGGATGAAAGATTATAGAGAAAGAAGGTTAACTAGCAACATATGACTCAAAGCATATTACCAATAGGGCTGATAGCTTCAAAATCAATGAGAAAACATAGCATGCAAATTATTATGCAACCTATCAACTCGTCATGCTATATCATGGGATGAATAAACAACAAACCCATGGGTAGAAGATCACACAAGAGATAGAGTTGAGTAGTGGGACAAGTAGGCCAAGGGTACATCAGTTGACCCAAACAAAAGTCATTAATCAAGGTGCTATAGAGGCATCAATTAATGTAATAATGAGTCATCAGCTTGGATAACAAGGGGTATTGACCAGTAGTTGAGTCAAAATAAAGGTGAACAAATAAGGCCTCAACAGGCAAGGTGCTTAATAAGAAATGCCATGGTTGTTATTTTGATGGGGTAAGCTAGTCTAAGTGCTAGATTAGTTATATTTTAAAGTATTAGAAGAACTTGGTAGTTTTAAAATATATTGGCATTAAATATTAAGCATGTTGATGAGCTATTAATTAGTAGTGGTTCACTAAGGATGAAGTTAGCATATTGAGCTAAAAAAAAAAGTTAGCATATTGAGCTACCATTAGCCAAAGTAGCTTGCAACTCAGCATGAATAACAAAGAGGGATGCCAAATTATTAGTTTTTTTATATTCCAAGATGATGGCATGTAAATCACTCTCAATTTATTATTAATCTCACTCCTATTTACTAGTCATGTCACTCTTAGAAAATTATAAATAGACTTCTTATTCTTCATTGAGGGGAGACCGGAGAAGGAAGAGAGGGGACCCAAGTAATGAAGAGAAAAAAGAGAAGGAGAGGAAGAAGGGAAATCTGATATCTCTCTTGCCACTAATCTCCTCCTCGACCACCGCCAGTCGCCGAACTTCCGTCAAATTTCTGCCCAACATCAGACTTCCACCCGTCACCGGACTTTTACCCGGCCACCGATGGACGCCAGACTTCTGCTTGATGTCGAATATTTGCCCGACTCCAAAATTTCGTCTGTCGTCAGACTTCCACCCAACAACCGAAGGATGCCAGACTTCTGCTCGGCCACCAATTGTCGTCGACTTTCTTCCGACTACTGATTGTCATAGAACTTTTGTCGAACCTCTGCCCAGCTAACAACTATTGCCGGAATTATGCTCGACCACCAACTGACACCAGACTTCTGCTCGACCACTAAAGTCGGACTTCCGCTCGGCTTCCAATTATTATTGGACTTCCACCCGATAATGGTCCTTTCGACCTCTGTCGCCAAACTACGATCTTTCCTATATCAACTCAAACTCTTAATTATCGGGATATTGTCCGCTTTGGCCTAAGAGCCTCATGGTTTTTTTTTTATGTTGTTGTAACTTCCCAGTAAGTCATCCATCCCAAAATTACTCTAGAATGAGCACGCTTAACTGTGGAGTTTTTTTGATGAAATTTCAACCATTACACCAAAAGGCGCCTCGATATTTAAGAGTTTAACTTCTTTTACTTAAGGAGTTTAACAATTTCAACCTCTGTTGCCCGTCGACTACAGTCTTTCCGACCTCCGTCGCCCGTCGACAAAGGTCTTTCCAACCTCCGTCGTCTGTCGACTATGGTCCTTCCGACCTCCGTTGCTAGACAATGGTCTTTCCGACCTCCGTCGCTCACCAACAACGGTCTTTCCAACCTCCTTCGCCCGCCGACTATGGTCCTTTGGACCTCCTTCGTCGACTATGGTCCTTCCGACCTCCGTAGACAGATAACGGTCCTTCCAACCTCTGTCGCCTGTCGAATACGGTCCTTCCAACTTCCTTCATCAACTACGGTCCTTCCGACCTCTGTCGCCAGACAACGGTATTTTCGACCTCTATCGCCCGCCGACAACAGTCTTTCCAACCTCTATTGTCGACTACTATCCTTCCAAACTTCGTCGCCACACAACAATCTTTCAAACCTCCGTCATCCGTAGACTACAGTCCTTCCGACCTCCTTCGTCGACTATGGTCCTTTCGACCTTCATCGCTAGAAAAAGGTCTTTTCGACCTTCGTCGCCCGCCGAATACGATCCTTTCAACCTCCTTCGCCGACTACGGTCCTTCCGACCTTCATCGTCAGACAACAATTTTTTTGACCTCTATCATCCGCCGACTATGGTCCTACCAACTAAATGAACATGTGAATACTGATTCTTCTAATTCCCACCATGTAATACAATCTATATGATGTATATTTGCTACATCAAACTAAGGCATTCCCCCCAATTAAGAGCCTCATTTGTAACCAGCTACAAACATTAGTGGATCATTTCAAACTTGCTCAGGCCTCGTTATTTTTCCCCCTTTTCAGGGGATTCCTTGTAAAAACTCTAGTGTCTCTTATGAATGCTACATCATCTCTTTCATATGTTTGTGTGCTGGATCTTCGTACAAAGCTAGGGCTGTCAAAATCAGGTCATGGGTTGAGTTTGGGTCCAACCTGAAACTAACCCGGAACTGTTCGACCTGACCCGTTTTTGCAAATGAGTCAATTTTTCAGACTCGAATCCGACCCGCTTTGGGTTTGGGTCAACCCAAACCCAACCCGCCAAGTGAGTCCCCTTCGTTGTTGTTCGACTTCATTGTTCGCTCCTGGATGACGTTCTCTTCCAGTCGAATCGAAAGTTGCAACATTTTGATCGAAAGCATCAAAGCAACAACGGGAGTTCGCTCGCTGCCTCACTGACTCCTTCATTGTTGTTCGACTTCACTCCTTGGATGACGTTCTCTTCCCGTTGAATCGGAAGTTACAACATTTTGATCGGAAGCAACGACGGGAGTTCGCACGCTATGAAGGAGTCGTCGCCTCGCCAGCTCCTTCGTTGTTGTTTTACTTCGCTCCTTGGACGACGTTCCCTTCCGATTGTATCAGAAGTTACAACATTTTGATCGGAAGCATCGATGGTAGTTCGCTTGCTGTTAAGGTTGTCGTTGTTCAACTTCGCTCCTTGGATGACATTCCCTTCTAGTCGGGTAGTAAGTTACAACATTTTGATCGAAAGCAAAGAAGGGAGTTTGCTCGCCGTGAAGAACTTCCTTTGTTTTGTGCGCTTCTTCAGCCAAATCCCGTAAATACGCTGATCCAGGTTAAAACCGGATCATTCTCAAGTTTCTGGGTCAACCTGAACCTGACATGGAATTCGAAACGGGTCAAAAATCAGGATCCAAACCCAAAATTTTTGTGTCGGGTTGGATAAGCCTCCCTTAAAATTAAAAACAGCATGACCAAGTGTGGCTTTACTTTAAAATTTGAGCAATGTAAATATATTTAACTGGTTGTGATGTTGAGTTTGATTATAACTGCTTGAGATAACCTTGCAGGTTGTGTTAGAGTCCAGTATTTTGATTTTATATATGTGTAATTTAATTGTAATCGAGTTGCGAAAGTTGGCTTTGAGATGAGATATCACCATCCAACTTAGAATCCAAAGAGCAGGGAATATCCCTTAGGAGAGTGTTCCCTCTCATTTGAAGATTCAAGTTAGAATGATTTCAACATCCAAAAAGACAAGAAAACACCCCTTCATAAAGGAGTTTCTTTTTATTTGAATATCTGGAGCCAACGAACCTAAGGAGCTCGCAGAAGGAGAGAAGACAAAATTAAAAATAGAGAATATTCCACTCAAAGTCTCTTGGTTCATTTTTCTAGGATTAGAACCTGGTTATTGTTAATGGTATCCTGCCATTTTTAATTTCTGCAGACCCTAGGTTGTAATTAATTGACTCATTTTATTGATTGTTTACATTGTTTGCGCAGTTGATATTGTCTGTTTTTTTAATGTTTCTTTTTTGCATACCGCTTTTGTTTTAGTCTGAAATCATTTGGAGGTTCGTGAGGATACGATTAAAGCTTTTTCTATTTGAAATTTAAATAATTTTTTTAAGCCCACATACAAAGATAATCGATCTTAAGAAATAAGTTCGGGATCGCCGAGAGTTTGTATACTTCATATTAAATCTTATCCTCCTAGTTAGGCACCTTCCCACCTGCGTGTTCTTTCAGACCACCTGGCCTATCATAATGTAGTTCTGTGAATGAGATGTTATGTAATCTCTAGAAAAAATGTATTTTCTAAGCCTGATTTTAAAATTGCTTTATCAATTTATGCATTCAAATGTCAATTAGTATGCATTGCATTAGAAACAAATTAAAGAGTCAACAAATTTTAATTGCATTATTTCAAGCATCATTTCACTTACACAAAGTCAAGGGGCCAATTAGAATATGTTTTAAACGTCGGCCCTAATACCTCAAAACGTAAATAACTTCCCTACCCATCTTTCATAGAGTCCGAACACATGATTTTAAAGCGCTTAGGTGATTACCAAGCTCCCCAATCCAGGCCGGAGTAAGTTCAGATTTGCACTTCATTAGATAGGTTCGGGTTACTACTTTGCAGTACCCAATTTGGTTAGGATTCGGGGCAGATCCAAAATCATAAGTCCCCACCCTTCGGGAATATAATCCCAAACTTTTAATAAAATGTCAACTCAAACATAAAAATTTTCTCTTAAAATGTAAAGCCTAACATATGATAGGCTAGGGTTGCATATGAGCTTCTCAGAATACAACATCTACTTTTCCTTTAACCCGCTAAGAATTATTCAACATTGAGTTTTCTCCTTGAAAAAATTTATGCTTCTTTCATTGTCTTCTACTTTGTAATCAAAGGGCATGAAATCGACATTTTAATCGAGAATTTTCTTAGAAGCACCTCTCATAGGATGTAATTAACTATAGGAGCTTACCCTTATAGGGATTTGAGAACTCAAGATTAAAATAAATCTTGCTTTATTTCTATAAAGCAAGTGAAAAATCTCTTGGAATATAGATTTCTTTTTCAAACTCATTTCTATTTTTAAATATACTTGTAAAATACCATGATCGTCTTCCCATATGATATGATATTCTTCTTGTTATATTTGATACTACCTGATTTGTATAAGAAACGACGGAAAATTCAAGAACTGTCTGTCTAAAAATGAAAATAAAAAAAAAATGGAAATACGCCTAAAAGGTAGATCTAGCTCAAAACGAGAAATAGCCAATTCCACCATAAATTTTGTATTCACTTATCTTAGGGATTTCATGGATCATAGGAAAATTTTTGAAAAAAAATTTAGCGTGCATTGAACAAGACAATCCTCTCCAAAAGCATATTAGTCAGGGAAAAGCAAAGAATTTTTGATAGATTGAATGTACTCACAAAACAGTTTTAAAAAATGTAATAAAATCAAAATATAAATCAAAGCATTTACAAGAAGAAATTTCGAGCTAACCTCCAATTCCACACACTTGGCAGATGAATACAACTCCCCCTACTTTTTCGGGAACGATTGCCACTCGATCGACAACCAATTGGCACGAGATTGTCGAGAATGCTTACACCCTCTCCATCGCACTACGAAAAAATAGGGATCAAAATATCAAATTTACACTATGGCCCCCCCTTCCAGAAGATGATGGAGCTCATCGGACGTTGGCTCACATCTCCCTGCGACCAAAAGATGGCGGTAGCGACTAACTTTAAATGAGATTGCAAGTGTCTCTTCCACCTCAAAATGATCAGTCACGTAAATACTACCATTTGCAACATTACTGATTCATGACATCTCCTAATGACAACGAGCTCAAAAGACCATGACTTTGATTTCAGGGCTCTCATGGCCGCTAAGAAAATCTCCTCACGCCTTGTATGTTTGTAGCTTCTTCGAAAAAAAACTTAAAAGAAAAGAACTAATAAAATAGAAAGAAAAAATATGGTAATATAGTAATAAGGACAAAATCATTTTATTTGGTTTCTGATTTATACATTGTTATGTTAGTATTGGTTTTATAAATCCCCTCTCCATCTCACAGTTTTTTATCCATAGTGTAGATTGTCATTTTTTTAAGAAAGTGAAAAATGTTCCAAAAAAATTAATAAAAATAATATATGCTCCCATTCTAAGTTCCGGTCATAATGATATCGTTTTGATGCAATGGTTGAAAATTCTCACCTAAAAACTATATTGGCACGATGTGTAAAAAAACAATTTCTCCTTACTATTACTCAGCAAAAATATTATTATTTTTTTACTTAAAAAATTATATATATACATATATATATAGTAAAATATCATAAATTAACTGTTATTGTTGAATGACGTTATAGTAAATTCATATAGAGGAGTTAATTTTGGTCAACTGGATAGGTTCGGGTCCAACCTGAATTGACCCGGGCATAAGCGGGTTGACCCGAACTCGACCCGTTTTGTTAAATGTGTTAGGATTTCCAACCCGGACCCGAACCATGCGGGTTATCGGGTTGACCTGACCCTACCCGACGCACAATCCCAAATTGGGCGAGGTCAGAGGTGCGCGCTAGGTCATTAAATCGCAAGGATCGGTGGGCGCATAGTGCCTTGGCGAGGTCGGAGGCAACTCACGCAAGGCCTAAGGGGCTCGGCCTAGAAGGCAGGGTTGAGCATGATGGTCGTAGCAAGCAGGTGCACATGAGATTTGGGTTGGACATCGGAGATACACACTGAAGCAGGGCTTGACATGGAAAATCGCAGGTGCGCGCAAAATCGGAGCTCGACGAGGTGCGCACAGTCGACTGGGCTAGACGGGTCAACTCCGGGTTGTCGGGTCAACCTGAACCGACCCATTTTTCATACGGGTTAGAAATTCAAACCCGAACCCAGCCCGTTTTACAAACAGGTTGACCTAAACATGGATTTTTCCATATCGGGTCCAGTTGGATTTCGGGTCGGGTCAACTTTTAATACCTCTAAATTCATATGAAAGTACTTTACTTTTATTTTTGTAGTAAAGAAATAATTTTTTTAGGCGACATAAATTTTTTATTATTTTAAATAGAAATTTATAAATTTTAAAATGAGATAAATATTTAAGAGGATGTTTGTTGCTAATTTAAAAAAGACTAATTCATTATTTGAAGTTATGTAATAATGGTTTACTTGAGTAAGAAAATGAATGCATCTTTCAAAAACAAGGATATGTTAATTTGTCTATTAATAAGAAAATAAAAAAAAATATTTAATGGTGAAAATTTCTGCTCTCTTAATTAGCCATTATGAGTAGACAGAAAAAATATTATTTTTAAATTACTTATTAATAAAATGTGTTATTATTATAATATATGATATATAAAATAAGGACATTACTGTCCTGATAAATATTAATAAACAAACTTGTAAATAAATTTGTGTCAGAATATACCTCATTACCCTTTGGAATTATGCTGAGATTAGCGCTATAAATGATATCAAAAATTTGCACTAATCTCAATTCAAATCTAAACAAATTTCAAATCATATATATTTATTCCAAAATTAAATCAATGAATGAGGCCAAACATTTCACTTCAACCTGAACAAATTTCAAGTTATATTAGACTATTTAACCTACTTTTATATCTATCCTATTACATGAGACACAATTTTACATCCATCATCATTTTCTCGAGCAAAAGCATCAGATATCACCTTTGTAATTAAGATTAAATAGTTTAATATGATGCTTTTGGTTTCTGATGCTTTTGCTCGAGAATGTAAATTGTCTCATATAATAGGATATAGGTAAAAGTAGGTTAAATAGTCTAATATAACTTGAAATTTATTGGGGTTGAAGTGGAATGTTTGGTCTCATTCATTAATTTAATTTTGGAATAAATATATATTATTTGAAATTTATTTAGATTTGAATTGAGATTAGTGCAAATTTTAGATATCATCTATAACGCTAATCTTAGCATGATTTCAAGGGTAATGAGGCATATTCTGTCATAAATTTATTTACAAGACTGTTCATTCATGTTCATCAAGACAATAATATCCTTATTTTATATATCATATATCATAAAAATAGCACATTTTATTAATAAGTAATTCAAAAAATAATATTTCTTATGTTTACTCATTATGGCTAATTAAGAGAGCAAAAATTTTTACCGTTTAATATTTTCTTATTAATATATAAATTAGTATATCCTTATTTTTGAAAGATGCATTCATTTTCTTACTCAAGCCAACCATTATTATATAACTTCAAGCAATAAACGTCTTTTTTTAATTAGCACAAACATTATCATAAATATTTATCTCATTTTAAAATGTATAAATTTCTATTTAAAATAATAAAAGAATTTATGACGTCTAAAAAGATTATTTTTTTTATTAAAAAAGTAAAAGTAAAGTACTTCAACATGAATTTAGGGGTGTCAAAAGTTGACATGACCTGAAACCCAACCTAGACCCGACTCGAAAAATTTGAGTTCGGGTCAACATGTTTGTGAAACGGGTCGGGGTTCAGATTTCTGACCCATATAAAAAAGGGTCAAGTTCGGGTTGTCCCAATAACCCGGAGTTGACTCAGCTAACTTGGTCGACTGCGTGCACCTTGTCGAGCTTCGCTTCTACGCCCACATGTGACCTTCCAAGTCGAGCCCCGCTTCCACGAGCACCTACGACGTCCGACCCAACCTCGCATGCACCTGCGGAATGCGACTTTTACACTCGACCCCGCCTTCCAGGCCGAGCGATCGAGCCCCTTGGACCTTGCATGAGTTGCCTCCAACTATGCCCAGGCCCTACCCATCTGACGGCCCTCGCGATTTAGCAATCTAGTGCGTACCTTCGACTTCGCCCAGTTCGGGTTTGCGGGTTAGGTCGGGTCAACCCGATAACCCGTACAGGTCAATTCGGGTCAACCCATTTATGCCCGGGTCAACTCAGGTTGGACCCGAACCCAACCTGTTTACCCGAATTGACACCCCTATATGAATTTACTGTAATGTCATTCAACAATAACAGTAACTTTATGTTATTTTACTATTTATATAATTTTTTAAGTAAAAATAATAATAATATTTTTGTCGAGCAATTATAAGAAATAAGGAGATGCTGTTATAAAATCATTTTTTTATACTTTATATTGATCGACATAGTTTTTAGGTGAGAATTTTCGACTGATGCATCAAACTGCATCGACATGATCGAAACTTAGAATGAGAGTAGAAATCATTTTATTAATTTTTTTAAAACATTTTTCACTTCCGTTAAAAAAAAGTGACAATCTGTATTATGGATAAAAAACTGTGAGATATAAGAGGGGTTTCATGAAATCAATACTACCGTGATACTGTATAAATCAGAAAATAAATAGAGTGATTTTGTCCTTATTATTATATTACCATAATTTTTTCTTTCTATTTTACTGATCCTTTTCTTTTAAGTTTTCTTTATTTCTGTCAAAAAGCTACAAGCATATTAGCATGAGGAGATTTTATTAGCGGCCACGAGAGCCCTGTAATCAAAGTGATGGTCTTTTGAACTCTTTGTAAGAGAAGCAATTCATTAGGAGATGGCATGAATCAGGAATGATGCAAATTATGGTATTTACGTGACAGATCGTTTTGGGGGTGGAAGAGGCCCTTCCAATCTCATTTACAGTAAGCCGCCACCGTCTTTTAGCCGCTGAGAGACGGAGCTGACATCCGGTGAGCTCCATCATCTTCTAGAAGGGAGGGGGGGGGGGGTAACACTGTGTAAATTTGAGAATTTGATCCACATTTCTTCGCAACGCGATGGCGGTGACTGCTGACCATCCCCATTTCAATAGTTAGCTGGCAATCTCGCGCCAATCGGTTCCCAATTGAGTGGAAATCGTTCCCGGAAAAGTATGGGGAGTTATATTAAGCTGTCAAGTGTGTGAATTTGGAGGTTAGCTTAGAATTTCTTCTTGTAAATGTTTTAATCTTTTTTTTTTTATTTGATTTCATTTTTTTTTACAAACTGTTTTGTGCGTGCAATCAATCTGTCAAAACTTTCCCTAACTAGTATGTTTTTGGACTAAATTTTCCTTTAGAATGTTTCCTGTGATCCATGAAATCCCTAAGATAGGTGAACAAGAAATTTATTGTGGAATTGGCCACTTCCCGTTTTGAGCTAGATCTGCCTTTTAGGCATATACCTATTTTTTTCAGTTTGTCATTTTTGGACGACTAGTTCTTGAATTTTCTATCGTTTCTTATACACATCAGGTAAAATTCATCCTAATTCCTGTTATTCAGATGAAAGACAAAGCATAATTTTTATTCCTAGTTTTGTCCAAATTTATTCCTGCTACATATATTTTTGAAGCTTAGTGATTCTCTTCATGTAATTTGCCATTTTCTGTGCTTGAACAGTTCTCAGCAAGGTATGGACTTCAGCGGAGGTCCTCCGCAGAAGCAGCATCAGGATATTAGAATCCAGGACCTGTGGTCTCCTGTGACACCAGTGAAAAATATCCCAACAAGAAGGAAATTAGTCTCCAGCCCTAGCTACAGCCAAAGGAACCAAGTCGCTGAACCAAGTTGGCTTGATCCTTTGTCCAGAGTTCAGGCTTCAACTCCTCCTTGGGAGCTTTCTTTCCAAAATGGAGTTTACAGCACACCAGATCTTCCCGACCACCTGCAAGATCTTAATGGTAGTCAGGCAGTTGCACAAGCTTCTGCAAACCGGTCAACAATTGGTAATTTCATGCCTCATTCAGCAAGCATTAGTAGCGGCAATGCTGTTTTGATGAACCGTTGGTCTCCAAAGCTCAGCAAAATACGACCTTTGACTCCCTTCTTAGCGAAGAATGGATATTGCCAGGTGATGCCTGCTTCCTCAAATCAGTTGCTACTACATGGAAAGGTTTTGCTTCCCCAAGGATGTTGTAACAGAAGCAGCAATTGGGATGGTCAGAAAGCTCAATGTGAGTATTTTGTGAGGACATTCTTCTTTTACTTCAGTTTTGTAATATGTTCTAATGTTCCTTCATTTTATCTTATAGATGGATCAACAGTTACCCACCCTCCTAATCTAAATTCTTTTCCAGAATCTACTATTAGTTTTGCTGGGACGGGGGCAATGCCCGGTTTGCTAAATCATATCAACCCCGAAATTTACAGTCAAAGAATGCAGTATAAACAACAATTTATGGAGGTCATTGACCTGGTTAATAACCAGGCAAGAGAAGAAACTTTGCCTATGAAGGAGATGCCTGCTGATGCGTCCGTCTCAAATCTGATGGCAACAGCCGAGTATGATTGCTTCCAAAATCCGGATTATATAAAGGACTTGGCTGTTCTATCTGACGAAATCTCCTATCAGCTAACAGGAATGGAAAAGAGCCTCGTGCAGAGAGAAAATGAAAGCATAGACCTGGATGATGCTTCTAAACAGAAACCAAAAAGGAAGAAGCACAGACCCAAAGTGATTATAGAAGGAAAACCTGCAACGACACCTAAACCAGGAACTCCAAAGCCAAAGACACCCAAAGCAGCACGAAATAAAGAAAAAGCGTTGGGTAAAAGGAAATATACCAAAAGAAAGAAAGATACAACGCCTTGTTTGGATTCAAATGCTTTCGGTGAGATTGTGGATGCAGAAAGTCAGAGTGGGTCTATGTCTGTGAGGAGAAGCTTGAACTTTGATTTAGATGAGCCACAGACAGTAGACAAATTTCCGTTTTTGTTGACCATGTTTATGCAAAATTTAGAGAAATATGAGCAAGAGACCTGCGAGGATAGCAATTTGGCAAGCTTTGGTTTCAAAGAAACAGTCGATTCTACTGGAGTACAAGGTCCTATAGTGGAGAATTCATTATCAGGAATTGTCTACGATCTCAGAAGTTCAACAAGTGAACCTCAGAATGAGTACTTAAAAATACTACAGACTTTGCCATCAACCACAGTAAGCCAAAATGTAGGAGCTTCAGACAATAATGTCAATTCCAATGGTGTCTTTGATACTCCACCTAACGGAAAAAAGAGAAATCACTGTCTTACTGACGAAGCTTGGGGGTTAGTGAAAAAAAACTTGATGCATTCGGATGCTGGTGGATGCTCGTCTAGCAAAAACCATGATGTAGAAAGGCAGGGCTCAAGCCTTCTGGACATTAAAAAAACGATGCGCATGGAAAATGGGCGCAACCGGTCAACATGTAACCCTTCTCCAAGATTGACATACACTCCCTCAACTGGTTGGAAGACCATACAAGCATCAACTAATTCTCAAGCGTTAACATTTACTGATACAGCGAAGCTCATTGCCCAAGAGCAGTTACAAACTTTAGAGCGTGTGTTATTACGTGAGAAAGCAGATGTGAATACACATAAATATCCTGTTATAAGCAATGACCTGAGCTCCTTAAGTGGATTAATGGTTTACAACAGGAACTCAACTCCAGTTAAGCCCTATTTGCAGAAGAATAATGACATAAGACAACCATCAACCCCTGACAAACCATCTGTTTATAGCAACAGTCAAGAAAGCATGGTCTGTGGAACACTAGTGCAATTTGTGACATCTGAAGATGTAAACAAGCCAGTGAAAATTAAAGGTAAAAGAGGCAGGAAGAAGAAAGAAGTAAACCCTCTGATCAATCCTTGTATTTCCGCAAGTAGCACTGCTGCTGCTCAAGGTCAACTAAATACCGGGATAACCACAACCACCTCAACGCATTTGCATGGCAAGAATTTACATTCTGAATTCATTTCATTTAGCCAGCAAGATACAAGCAATTATAAAGCCTCAACGAGTTCTAGTATCCCTTCTTTATCTCCGTACATGGATTCTATGGATTATATTGTTCAGAAACTAAGGCGGCTCAGCATAAATGAAGATCATGAAGCACAAAATGCAATTGTCCCATATATAGGGAATGGGGGTGTGATGGTTCCATATGAGGGCACTTTTGAGCTGGCCAAGAGGCGCCGTCCTCGTCCTAAGGTTGATTTGGATCCCGAAACAAATAGGGTATGGAAATTGTTGATGGGAATAGAAGGTGAGGGAAATGATGGAACAAATGTGGATAAAGAAATATGGTGGGAAGAAGAAAGGAAAGTTTTTCAAGGGCGTGTGGATTCATTTATTGCACGCATGCATCTTGTCCAAGGTACTAAATCTTGTTATAATTTGTACAGTAGTGATGTCTTACTACCTTAATTTGTGTGCTGAACAGATTCTAGCCACTTTTGAGTATCAAGATGGTAAGTTAAATGACATCTTTTTGGAGTTAGTCTAACAAAATATATTAAACCACATAAATTGCATTCAAATTTTCATTCAACATAAAGAAAGTTGAGCATTTGATTGGAACAAGTACCCCGCTATTAACGTAATCCGTTTATAATTAAAAATATTTTCACTAAACTTTCAAACTATATTTTCATAGTTTCTAATGCTATTTTACAAAATTAAGCTTCAAAGGATACATTAAAATCTTTTATCTGGGTGATAAATCACCAAAGCTGCACTGAGAGTTGAATAACTTGTCTGATCCTTACATTCGGTTATTGTTTTTTCAAGTAACAAGTGTATGGAAGTGAGCCAAAGTTTGGCAATATACATCAATAGTCAAATCCATTTTTATCCTAAAAGTTTTAACCTATACTTGTGTGCTAATCCGTTGATTTTTCTACGTATGTATGACTAATCCCAAAATCTCACATGAAAGTAATTCACATTTTCATAAAAGCTTATAAAATACCATGCTTCTACAGCTTAATCAACATGTAGGGCATTGCAAGAGTCACAAACTGTATGAAACAGTCGATTCCAACTAACTGTCAACTTTGATATCACTTTTTAGAGATTGAATCAAAGGACGTCAAAATTGGGCCAGATACAACAATAAACAAAGCCAGTTTCCACCCAAAAGCTTAAATGAGTGCTAATAATTTGACATTTCTAGATAAACACATTTTTTAACTACCCAGGCTAAACTTTAAGTCTTATGTGCCTTGACAAATAGAACTTCTACGAAAGTGAACTTCAATGGGAAACAATAAAATTTTTTTGACTAGGTGATACATAAACAGCTCCAGCATCAAGTTGAATCAATTGACTGATTATTACTTTTGTTCATAAATTTTCTAGTAAAAAGGACTTCTGCATGGATGTTGATTTTCTCTTACAAAACTTTTTAGGGGATAGACGATTCTCCCAGTGGAAGGGATCAGTTGTTGATTCTGTAATTGGTGTCTTTCTTACCCAGAATGTTTCAGACCATCTTTCGAGGTAAGATTAACTTCAGAATATAGGTTGTGAGAACTTTGAGGCTTTTACCGGGTAGAAGCCAATTTTTATTTTTATTTTTTTTCTTGACTTATTTGAAAATGAGCAACCATTTTCTATGTATAATTTTTACAGTTCTGCATTCATGGCACTTGCTGCAAAATTTCCTATTCGATTTGGAGGCAACTCTAGAGGTTCCAATGCAGAAAAGGTCAATACACCCAGGGAGAATCAGATCGAGTGCATAACATCACTTGCTGAAACTCCCAATTCACAGAGAAACATTTTAGATCATGATTTTTACAGCCAAGCTTCTTTGGAGATAAATGCTACTGAAAATGATGGCAAAAAGGAAAGTAGCAATAGTAATGAAACTTTTGGGAGTGGTACGGGAAGAAACAGTGTAATTTTTTATGCAGGAAAAATTTTGGAATCACATGAAACAGAGCTTAGTTGTGGTCAAGAATCGCCAAATAGTGGGTCAAATACTGCAGTCACAGTTGCAAGAAGTATCAACTCGGTGGAGATCGAGGATAGGAGATTACTGGAAGAAGTTGTTTCATCCCAAAATTCCGGAGTTTCTTCACAAAATTCCATGGGATGTCAGATTCTGTCAAGTGATAATATTACATCAAGCACAATTTTGAATATAGAAACGGATGATTTGCTAATTGGAAGTTTGAATAATGGCTTTGGCCACTCCTCATTCACAGAACTTTTGCAAATCGCAGAAAGCAACAAGTTCCCGGAATTTTATAGCCATGGTAGCATGCCAAGTGCAAATAACCAATTAATCCATAAGATTTGTAATAAGTTGTCTGTTTTTGATCATATGGACAACTCAAAAGGTACATGTCAACCTTACCAAGCTGATTTCACTCTCCCTCATACATCATTTGGTTTGTCAGAAATGTTACCTGAGGCAGAGTTTTTATATTCTCGTAATCCTTCTAACCTTACAATCTTGGAAAATAATGCCAACACTTCAAATGAAGAGATCAGATCTTCTTTACAATCAAACTCATGTGAAATAGTTAGAGGTAATAAATTTGAAGTTAACAATCTTGAATGTAGAGGACCAGCAGTAGAAAATTTAGCTGCGTCCGGCAGTCTCAACAAGATTTTATTAACTTCTGGATCTGCAAGCGCTACTGATTCATATGTGCCAATAAGAATTCCAAGTACAGAACAATCAACCTTTTTAGAAACTGAGGTTGGTTTCAACCAGCAATCTTTCAGTCATAAAAAGTTAGAAGAGAGAACTGATGCATCATCATATATTGAAAACTCACATGTATTCTCAAATATACAAGCTACAGATAGGCATTCAACATTCAAAGCAGAAATTTCACAGAAAGCAATCAGAGTTCCCAGCCAAATGGAAAACAACACAAATCCAAAAACAAGTTCAACCTCATATAATAAAGTACAGAATAAGTTGGATGTGGGTCAGGAAGTTGGATCAATCATGAAAGATGAAGCTAACAAATTTCAAAATGTTTCATCAGAAACACCAAAACAAGGAGAAAAGGCTAGGAAGAGAAGAGCTGAGAGCGAAAAGAAGACCTTTGACTGGGATAGTTTGCGCAAAGAGGTATACCGTAATAAACCTAGAGAAGAAAGAAGCAGTGATGCAATGGATTCACTTGACTGGGAAGCAGTAAGGTGTGCAGATGTAAGTGAGATAGCTGAAACCATTCGAGAACGTGGGATGAATAATATGCTGGCAGAGAGAATCAAGGTATGTTCAAACAGTCAGCGTAGTTGGAAATAATGTCTGAAATTGAATTGCAATTTACTAGTTTTTTTTTTTTTTTTTTTTTTTTATTTACTAGTTCTAGTTCTTGATAAGTTTGATCTGTTCATCATGGAATCAATATTTGAGCATAATATCTTAAATTCATTTCCCCTTCTATTCATTGATGCACGTTTTATTTTTATAATTATCATCATGTAAGCATTGGTTAAAGGAAGAACATCACATGACGTTTTAGCATAATTACGAGCTCAAGTACAGATTTTTTTTTTTTAAATGAGTGCTTCCTTTTGAGAAAAAGAATAGAGTGCATTAAAGGAAGGTATTATGTAGTGATAAGAATGCTTTGTCATCTGTAGTTGTTTGTATTTAAAATTTAACTTTGAGGTGCTATGGAACTGTTCTAAGCACACTTCAAAACAAACATTTAGATGACACACGAATCAAGATAGTTAATCTTTGAAGATCAAAGTATGGAGTGAAGCTACTAAGTTTTATTTACTCTTTTTTTCCCCATGATGCAGGATTTCCTTAATAGACTTGTTCGGGAGCATGGAAGCATAGACCTTGAATGGTTGAGAGATGTTCCACCAGATAAATCAAAGTAAGATTTAGACAGGCCGTTTCCACAAAGTACAACATGCAGTAGAGCTTTCTAATGCTTCTTTTTTTACAACAAAATTTTTTTATCCAATTTACTCTCTAAAAATAACCAGGCATGGTTATTTTGGTCTTTCCATTAAACCAATCATCAGAAAAATAAATGAAAAAGGCTAAGATGAATTTTTTCTTTGCAATTTAGTCCCTAAATCTATCCAAAACATGACTAATTAGGTCCTGTTTGTTTTTGACGATTGGTTTAATGGAAGGGATAAAATAGTCATTTTGTGGCAAGTTCCCAATTTGGACCAATAAAAATGTCTGATGTCAAAATAAATATACCTTAAATAGTTAAGGGGATATTTTGGTTATTAGTCTTATGTTTGAAGGACTAATTATAATACCTGTAGTTTACTAGTAGTCATGAAGTATAACCTTGATTTTCTTCTTTCATAATTCTTCAACTTTATTCTATATTGTCATTTCAAGTTGAAATGAAATGTTAGATGCCCTCCTAATTTTAGAGTTTTGATTATGCATTATATTATCAATATAATTTTAATGAGGATCTTGTAATGTGATGGACTCCAGGATTGAATTTAACCATATTATTAGTCAGCTTGATGAGGCCTGTCATATAATGGGTGCCACAAGTTATTTTTCCTTCTAAATTTTTATTAAAGGTTAAAGTTTGTAAGAGAGGCCAGGCATTCCATCCATGATTAAAATCTGCTATTTATGTGCTCAAACCATACTGAATTGGGAATCTTGTTCTCTTATTAGTTATTTCCTAAACAAAAGAAATTATTTTTTAACAGATATCTTACTTGAGTTCCGTCTAAATCTTTATCTGTTTGCTGTTTTTAGGGACTATCTCCTAAGTATAAGGGGATTGGGGCTGAAAAGTGCAGAATGTGTCCGGCTTTTGACTCTACATCATTTAGCATTCCCAGTAAGTATTCCTTCTTAAGGAACTATATTGCTTTGTACATGAAGAAATTTATAGCAATAATTACATTGCTAGTTTATATTTTTTTCACCGACCATAAGGTTGACACAAATGTTGGCCGGATATGCGTGCGGCTTGGATGGGTACCACTCCAACCATTGCCTGAATCCCTTCAATTACACCTTTTGGAACTGTAAGTTGTACTCACATTCTACTCATTCAAAACAATTCATTGCATCGTATGGGAAGAAAGAAGAAACATATTATGGCGACATTTTAAGGCTTCTTTTTTTCTTTCTATAATGTAGGTATCCAGTATTGGAAACCATTCAGAAGTATCTCTGGCCTCGGCTGTGTAAACTTGACCAGCGTACATTGTAAACTTCATTAACCTCCATTAAATTAACAAGTATTATAAAATTTATTTTTATTAATAGTTTTAGCAGATAAAACACTTATACATCATCCCATTAAATCTTGATCCACCGTTAAAATTATTCACTTTCCTAACCATATTTTTTCACAAATCAGGTATGAATTACACTATCAGATGATAACTTTTGGAAAGGTAATTCAGTAATGTGAAGTACCTCAAATTATCATGAACAAGGAAATAGTTGTCATTTCTTTCAACTAAACTTTATACTTGATGCAGGTTTTTTGTACAAAGAGCAAACCTAATTGCAATGCTTGCCCAATGAGAGGAGAGTGCCGACACTTTGCCAGCGCATTTGCTAGGTATATGTATCCTGGCATTTCACGTTTATGAATCTTGCTTGTAGGGCTTTCTTGCATTTTAACGCTTTGGTATTCCCTTGAATGTTATGCTAGTAATTATTAAATACATATAAAGAAGCTGTAATTTTAGTATATCATCATAATCATGATTTGTAGCAGCACCTATTCAAGGCTACATTCTCTCTTGTGAATCCTTTTTTGTCATTGATTGCTCTGCAGAGCTAAGTTCAGATTATGTTCTATTTACCAAGTTGTACGACTTTCTTTACCAAACCTCTCATTTTATATGCTCTTATTCCTTTGTACTCCTTTCACATAATTATATTTCCCTTGTCTTATTAATGTTTAATCCTTATTAAATAAAAAATGCATTCTCCTTCCACCACAATTAATTACTTTCTGTAACCATGACATTCACAGACGTCACTTTTGACTTAACCATTTGTGTTAATTGAATAATGCACCTATCCCCTCTTAAATAATTTCTATTCATAAACAATCATTAACCTTATTTGCTTGAAATTCTAATGAGATATCCTTCAAAGAGGGTAAAATTAAAAACATACATACAGAGACAGCTTTCAGTAATAGAATGCACCATCTTAGCTTAATGTTAAATCGTTTTGTTCATCTGATCCCTATTAAATGATTAAGATTATATAGAGTCATTTCTCTGTTCTATTTGCTTTGTGATGCTTAAATTAGAGATTTACTTCAAAAGATTAAAATTTAAAATATACAAATATCTGTGTTGTCCTTAAAAATTATAGAATCGAAGTTTAGGACATATCTCATTCATGAATATAATTACTATTTCAAGGATGGATGATCATCTACCAATTAACAAAATCTACTAGAATGAACACACTTTATTGAATAATTAAAAAAAAAAAGATTCAATTCTATATTGCGTACAATGTGCTTAGAGATGCTGACTTATCTTTGTTTCAGTGCAAGGCTTGCACTTCCAGCTCCTGAGGATAAAAGCATAGTAAACTCCTCATATACAATTGCCTCTGAGCATGGAATGGCTCCAGGTTTTATTCCAAGTTCAATTCCGCAGCTTGAATGTAGTTCAGTCTCACAGGAGCTGACCATTCGGAAGGACTCTGAACCAATCATTGAAGAGCCGGCAACACCAGAACCTGAATGTCCAGAAACCTTAGAAAGTGAAATAGAGGATGCATTTTTTGAAGATCCTGATGAAATTCCAACAATAAAGCTTAACTTCGAAAAGTTCACACAGAATCTGCAGAACTTTATGCAAGAAAATATGGAGCTCCAAACTGCTGACATGTCAAATGCCTTAGTTGCTTTGACCCCAGAGGCTGCATCCATCCCCATGCCCAAGTTGAAGAACATTAGCCGGCTGCGCACAGAGCACCATGTGTATGTATTAGAACTCCTTAATCTTGCTGAGAGGCATGATTGTTGCAGACTGCTAAACATATAAATGCAAACCAACCTCATCAAATGATATCCTTTTGTAATGATGTTGAATGCGTATCTGCTAATTTTAATTTGTATATTATTGCAGATATGAAATTCCCGATTCACATCCATTGCTTGAAGGAGTAAGTTTTTCTCTTTTAACTGAACTATTTAACTTGCTTAAATAGGAATAGTTGATGGATGCATTAAATAAAAATGTTATGCACAATAAAATAAGAAATTTATAGATGAAGCCCTTGTATTATCTATCTTCTTTCCTTTAAATGAACCCCTTTATGAGAATGCATTCACCTCCAGATAGTTTCACCTTTAGTGTTCTTTCCTCCAAAAGCTGGCTGGTAATAATCTAGAAAAGTAGGGAGTGAAATTTATACTTATATCGTTTTTAAAAGGAGCTCGAGTAATGGAGATCAATAATTTTATGTTCGGAAGACCTAATGCTACAGTAGTGAAAAATTGAGAGAACATTAATGTTAGGGGCAAATGAACCATAAAGAACTAGCCTTAAATTAAAAAATGGAAGTTCTTCTTTGAAAATACTATTGTCTAAATTATGAAAATTTTCATCAACTTCAACCTAGTCCACAACTATTTCTCATCACGTTTGATGTTTTGATCGTGGAAGAAGAAGAAGTGCTTGTTTGAGAATTACATGATCTATGATCATGCACTTGAATTTACATGTTACAGTGTGCAAAATCATTGCAGAAAGGTCCTTTTCTTCAAATTGTATCTTCCTTGCTAATTTTTTACCCAATCAAACGTGACAGCTTGACCAAAGAGAGCCTGATGATCCATGCCCATACCTTCTAGCTATATGGACACCAGGCAAGCATCTTATTTTTCATTGTGATCATGGACTTCAATGCATATTTAGTATGCATATATATAACAAAAATTTTATTCTCTAGGTGAGACTGCTCAGTCAACTGAACCACCAAAAGCTTGCTGCGACTCCCAAGATACGGGTCAACTTTGTGACAGGAGTACATGTTTTGCTTGTAACAGTATAAGAGAATCAGAGGCTCATAAAGTCCGAGGAACTCTTCTTGTAAGCAAAACAATATTGTTTAAAAATGTTACGATAGATATTATATACATTCTTGATTAAATATGGATTTTGCATAGATACCTTGTCGAACTGCAATGAGGGGAAGCTTCCCACTAAATGGTACCTACTTTCAAGTTAATGAGGTAGGTTGGTTCCTTATCAAATAGTGAATTAAATGTGATAAAAAGTCTTCTGATAGAAGTTAAATCCTGCTTGTTGTCTCCTGCGAAGGCTTTTAACACAGGCTGGGATTTAGAAGTCATGTGGCCTGCACTCTACATGCTTTTAATGCATTCTTTTGATGCCGATGCAGGTATTTGCTGATCACCATACGAGCCGTAACCCAATTGACATTCCAAGAGACTGGATATGGAACCTACCTAGAAGAACTGTTTGTTTTGGAACTTCAATACCAACAATATTCAGAGGTATTATGTTTACTCGATAAATGTAGATGCTGCTAAATGTAAGTTTCAATGGCTTCAGAAAAGCTACTGATTTATTTCTGATCTCAAATTTTAGGGCTCACAACAGAAGGAATACAGCAGTGCTTTTGGAGAGGTATGTAATGAGCTTTGAAATAGGTTACACTGCATGAATATGGGTAATTTAGAATTGGAAGTACTTGTAGCCAAAGATTATTGTAGTTTTTAATGAAGCAATGGAAAGTTAAAGTAAATTTAAAGTTTAACGACACTAAAAATACAAAAAAGAAATCACTACTGAATTTCATAATAAAAATTTATTATTGATATATCATCAAAAAAGTATCTTGATCAAGCACGAATCTCAAGGCAGTTTGGCATTGAAAACTTTCAATATTAAATTCAAGGTCATCCGAACTCCTATTTCAACAAACTTATAGTCGACCTGAACGACTCAAAAAGATGAATCCAACGACACCAAATTTGATCAAATATAAGCCCAAATGGGTCCAAATTGAGAACCAAATGTGATATGCTTATAGTCGAATCGAGCGGCTCGACGAGATGAATCCAACAAGCCCAGGATTGTTAAATTCTGATATCATGAAGACACTTAAATGCTTGTTAAATAGTCTATAATCAAGTGAGCCGATATCGGACGTCCATTCAAAACACTCTCAAAGTGTCCTAGATCTTCTTCTATTTATTGGTCATGCCACTCCCTGAATATTATAAATAGATCTCTCATTCTTCACAAAGGGGGAGAGAAAAAGAAGAGGAAGAAGAAAGAGAAATCTTATCTCTCTTGCCACCAAGCACCTCCGTCGCCCGCCAACTATACTCTTTCTAACCTATGTCGCTCACCGACTATGGTCTCTCCAACCACTTCCACCAACTACGTTCTTTCTGACCTCCGTCGTCGGCCAACTACGGTCCTTCTGACTACCGTCATTGACTAGGATTTTTTCGAACACCATCTCTCGCTGACTACGGTCCTTCCAACCATTTTCACCCAACTACGATCTTTCCGACCTCCGTTGTCCGCGACTATGGTCCTTCCAACCACCGCCACCCGACTATAGTCTTTCCGACCTCCGTCGCCCCCAACTACAGTCCTTCCAGCCACTGGCACTCGACTACGATCTTTCTAACCTCCGTCGCCCACCGACTAATATCCTTTCGACCACCGTCACCGGAATATGGCCTTTCTAACCTCTGTCCCCCGCCAACTACGGACCTTCCGACTACTGTCGCCCGATTATGATCATTCTGACCTTCATCCCCAACTACGATCTTTCAACCAACATCGTATGACTATGATCCTTTCAACCTACATAGTTCGATTATGGTCCTGCCGACCAAACGAACATGTTGACATTGATTCTTCCAACTTCCACCATCTAATGCACTCTATATGAGATATATTTGCTACATCAAGCTAAGGCCTTCCCCCCAAGGAAGGCCTCATTTGCAATCAACTGTAACCACTATTAGATTCATTTAAATTGGACAAGTCCCCATAGTTTTTTCCCCATTTTTAGGGGTTTTTATATAAAAACTTTGGTGTCCCTTATAAATACTACATCCCTATCTTTCATATGTTTGTGTGTTGGATCTTTGTACCGCCGCGAATATTCCAAAACATATATATATATAATCCTGAAGGCATTTTGAGGCGTAAGCCTCAAAATCAAAAGATTGCGTAAACATAAAATAATAATTTTTTTATATTCTAATGAGTGAATAATATAAAACATAAAAAAACATAAGATATGAAGTGAAATCAAAATATCCCAATAATAAGACAACATGAAATATAGTTCAACTCAAAATTCTATCTTTCCTAAATCCTAGTATTCTTTTCATTAACATATAATTCCAATTTCCAAAAACAAATAGCAATGACATATCACATAAGAACTCGTAAGTCATCAACACTGTCATCACTAAGGGGTTCTTCATTTGAATCACAATTATGATGAGAGCTCTCTCTATTCCTCATCTCCATTTTTATTGCATCTCCACTGACGTAGAGATACGTCCTCCACCGCTAAAAAACTCGTTTTTGCTCGGTATTGCTAGCTATTATTTGGTATTAATGAATATCATCATTTGAAGACAATAAAGTTATAAGCTATACCGAGCAATACCGAATTTTTTCTAGGAAAAACTAGGCTTTTTTTTGTATTGCTCGGTATAGCTCGATATTGCTCGGTATAGCTCGGTATAACTAGGTATTGGTCTTCACATGATGATATTCTTCGTTAATACCAAATAAAGCTAGCAATACGGAGCAAAAACCCAGTTTTTTAGTGGTGGGAGGACGTATCTCTACGTCAGGTGGGGGGAGGCAATTTCCTCTATAGAGTCTAATGTGGGGCATTTACTTCAAGATTTATGCAAGTTTTAATATATATAGCGTGAGGCGTAACTCATGCCAGTGATATACTCAATGAGGCGCAAGCTATAAAAAAATATTTTTATCTGAATTGCGCAAATATCAATATATATATTTTAAACCATATATATATATATATAATTTAAGAGAATTTATTGTAGTTGTTAATGAAGCAATGTAATAATTTATTGATAATCATAAAATTTCCACATTTAAATATAGTAAAATGTTAGTTTCTTATGCCAAAATTGATTTTAAAAAAATGTAATAAGCAACTTCTTAGTCCTATTGAGCACACAACAATTTTGTTTACTTTTTTTTTTTATTTGTTGTTACGATTCTCCGACCACCATCGTGAATATCCCTAATTGACCACTTTGGCCGAGTTTAACCAATTAACGATGGGGATCCATTAGCTAAACACCACAGTTCAAGTTCAATGGCAGAAATATGCATTCTCTAAAAGCTAACTAGTTCAAATACTAGCTTTTTAAGCATTTTTTCCATGTTGCAAGACTCTTAATACTATTAAATACTTGAAACGGATGACGCATAAAGAAGAGCATTTACAAAAGACAGCCGTGAAAAAATATAAATCTATTTTATTTCATGGTATTTGCCTAAAAGACATGGTCAATCCTGGAATCAAAATTGTTTGAAATCTATGCTAAGCTTTTGTCAATCATATAGCTAGGAAAAAGTAAATAATGCAGAACTGACTGCATGTGATGGAATGGCTGGGTAATGTTGTTAAGTGGTGTACATTAAAAGTCTTAGATACCATGGTACAGTAAGTAAATTAGTAGAATCTTTCAATTTAGTTTGATGCATATAATAAAAATAGAAATGGTGTCGCAGGTTTTGTTTGTGTAAGAGGATTTGATCGAGTTACGAGGGCGCCGAAGCCCCTCTATGCCAGGCTGCATTTCCCAGCAAGCAAGGCACCTAAAAATAGCAAAGAAAGGTTAGCGGCGGCGGCGGCGGCAGCGGCCGCAGCAGCGGCGGCGGCAGATGAATCGGCCAACGATACCTCAGACCTAACTGGGATCCATCGATAATTAAGAATGGATCACTGACCAACAAATTGCTGTGTTCATGGCAAAGCCTCTAACCTGAAGAAAACTTGGCGACTATCTCAAAATTGGAGTTATGGTGGGGGAGAATGAAAGCCATGAATTTTGATCTGTAACATTCTGGCCATTTATTATTTCATTTCATGCTCGGTGGTCGAGCCATTCTTCATGATAGATAAAACTGGATGGTAATTCAATCCATCCACTCTATTTATTTGTCAAACATGCATAAAAGAGAGGAAGTTGGAAGTTGCAAAACCTTCAGCTTTTCAACTGGTAAGGTATTATGCAAACTTAGCTCAGTTGTATCAGTAGAACTTCGATCTGTAACATTCTAGCCATTTATTATTTCATTTCATGCTCGGTGGTCGAGCCATTCTTCATGATAGATAAAATTGGATGGTAATTCAATCCATCCACTCTATTTATTACTCAAACAAGCATAAAAGAGAGGAAGTTTCAGTTGCAAAACCTTCAGTTTTTCAACAGGTAAGATATTATGCAAACTTAGCTCAGTTGTATCAGATATACAATGGAGAAATTAGTTATTTTTAGGGGGTGTTTGATTGCTAGTAGCGTAGATGCAAAAGAAGTATTTTCTTTCAATAGTGAATATGATTAAAAGATAGCAGACCTAAAATAAATACATACAGACAATCATTTATCAAAAGAAGAAGCTATTTGCATGTAATTTACAGCAATCAAACAGCCCCGAAGATGTAAAGGTAAGCACTAAGTTTTGGCATTTTGAAAGTCTTGAAGAACAAAACAAAAAGCTTCAGATTTTGCTCGTCAGAAGAAGAAACTATATCGCTTACAGATTCTATTTATCTACGAATCAATCAGCTTTTTTTTTTTTCTTGAGTGATTCTGCACAAATCCGCAATGAATAACTAACTACATATGAATGGAAAGATAGTATTTCATAGAACTTATTCGATAACTATCAAAAAAAACCAACTCAAAACAAAAGAAATCTTACAGAAGTTTATTATTCCCGCGACAGTACTTCCTGACCACCACAGAAGAAATATGTAGAACTGAACGGAGAAAGCTTCTCTCGGCTGCAATTGCTGCTATCATTTTGCTTTTATTTTGAGAAATCAATCCTCAGTCGAAGATGCAGAGAATTACATTAATGATGAAAGAAGTTATTACTAATACAATTAGATCTGAATATAAAGATCTATATACCTATTTCTTGATTCTCTGATTGCTTACAAACAAAAGCTAGGGATAGGAATTGCAAAATAGCATGGAGAAGAAGGATAAGCTAATTACCCTAAAAACTCGAGAATTTAACAATGTTTAAAAGTGAAACATCGGTTATTTATCACTCAAAAATTCAACTTCTTTCCTGAAATTAAAAGTACTTTGACAAAAAGAATGATAAATTATTAAATAAAGCTATTACTGATATTATGTATTTCAAATACAAAAAGTTAGGCTACATCATGGGCAAGATGATCTTACTCTAAGAACTGAAGTGTAAAAACACTCATTAATAATCAATTCTGATGATTGATTGGCAAATCTCTTCTTTTATCTTTGGAACTTAGTTCCCTTCAAATCTCTCTTATGCATGATAGTTAAATGGTCTTAGAGGCCAATTTGTATTCATGACTCTCTCCCTCAATATAGATAGGGTGGGTGAAACCAACTACTGCTAAGAGTGGAGAGATCTCATGATGGATGATGTCCTCATCCATATCTATTACATCATCAATGGTTATCATCTTACTCAAAACCTTTTGTTTTTGTATCTTCTTCAATCTTCTATTCTTATTTCTCCTATGTGTCTTGATCAAGATAGGAAAGGAAGAAGGTTGAATTGGGCAAGTAGGAAAGCAAGTGGGCACAATAAAAGGTGGTTGAATATAGATTGACCAAACTAGCACAGGTTAATTAACAATCATCAAAGTTTTCTATTTCTCATCAATCTTTGATGCCTTAGGATAAGATAGCCTTGAGAAAACAAAAGGTATCAAAGCTAAGCCTAATGGGGATAACTCAATATACATAAAAGTTCAACATCAACAACATTGACACAAAGATGAAATAAATGAGATGTCTAATAGAAAGAAACTTACACTTATGAGGGGCCGTAAGTGAGTTCTCGTATATAAAAATATAATATACTATTAAAGATAGAGAGAGTAACCAACCTCAATAAAGTTGCCAAAAAACTGATGGGGTTATTTACTATTAGGATATACCATTGTAAGACAAAAAATCATTTGAAGACAATGAGCACATGAAAGTATGACTATCTAATGAAAAGCAAAAGAAACCCTTATTAGGTGAGGACTAGCAATAATAGTCTGCATTAATTCCTTAAAAAAAGAAAATCGCATGAATTAAAAAATAATAATAACTTAAAAATAAAAACATTAATTAAAATAAAAACAATTTAAAAAAAAAAACTATAAGAGAGTCACATAAAATAGGATGGGTTAGAGGGATGCCGACGCACCACATAAGTAAGCAGACCTTCAAAGAGGCTTAACGGGGACAAAAAAGTTGTATAAGACTCAGCCTGAAGCTCAAACATCAGAATGATGTTGTGCAATAATTGTTCCACTCGTCGCTTGACTCACAAGAAAATAATCATGTAGTTTTATTGATTGTTCCAACATGACATAGTTTTCTAATACAAAAATTTTAATTTTTGTACGAAAAAGTTGCTTTAAAAAATAATAAGAAAGTCATCTCAAATGAAACCTAAGGCTTCATTTGGGACTTTTTCTAAAGCAATTTTTTATTAAAAAATTTTGATTTTGAGTTTAAAATTTTTGCAATAAAGTTTTATTTAAAAAAAGTAAGAAGAAGACTATCCCAAATGAAGCCTAAGTAAATTATTAACTAGCTTTGTGAATTAGAGAGCTATGGATATAAAAAGAAATCCCTCTGCACCAGTAACCTACAGTATTGCTCTGTCGCACAACAAAATTTTCACAAACTTCCATTAAGCTTCAATAGAAAGAAAATGTTCCAAAAAAAACAAAGTTCTCTGTCTTCGTAAGTCATTACAAAATCAAGTATTTCTAAATGATCTTATGACATTATTGTAGACAACATAAACATTGGCAAGTCTTAAGAGGACAGGCTAAAAGAATGGTATTTCTACAACACAAGGCAACTGTCAACCCCTATCTCCATCAATGTTTGCTACCATTCTACATTATTGCCCTAACAGTTTTTGCATACAAAAAATCAGTAATCATATAGGATCTCAATTTACCTCATGGTCATGAAAGCCGTAAATGAGAGCAATATTGACTCGTCCTCTGAATGTTCTGTGCATTTATTGGGAGCCAAATTCTGGGGAACATAGAATTACTGATACAATTTTGTTGAAAATAATAACAGATAGGATGCATTTTAGTAAACATTTAATCAATAAAAAAACTTTTGCATCTTGGGAAAATGTGAAGGCAAAGTAGACGTCATCTGTCTTGAAATAGAGGGTTTACTTAGGATAATAATTTATTTTATTTTTAATATTCCGCCCATTCATTTTACAATTCAAAATTAATAAACCATGATGGGTACATAAACTTTCACTCGGAATGACTTTATAATCTTTGCAATCTAAACAATTTTTTTAATAAAAAAGTCACGATCCAGAAGTGCATTTAGTTAATTAAGGATGATAATTGAAACCTTATAGGATTGATTTTACCCTTTTTGGGTTGAATGTGCAACCCTAGCAATGACCATAAAATTCAGCATAGGACTGAAAATAAATGAATGAAATAGATATTATAAAGTTTTGACAATTCTCTGAGTCATTCACTCTTCAATGGGCAATCTTCAAAATAATTATGGTTTGATCAAAATTCCCTTTAACCACAACCACTTATTGGACATCAACATGAAAATTCCCTCCGGACTAAAACTTGTAAAAGGTCCCAAACCAACCTTGAGATAGGAGATTGTCAAAGGAAAATCTAACTTGATGTTCTTGAGAATCTGTTATGCAAGAATGGATTTCACCCTATATCTTTGATTGGGGTCTAGAGGTATTTGAAAGTACTGATCTCTTGATAAATGTAGGTGGCATATATTGATGCCTTGATGTCAAGCATATGACCGAACAAGGAGTGGTTGTGCAAGTTTTTTGTCAAAATGCAAGCAATGTGAATAACATTGCGAAAACAGGTACGAGTGAATCCATTGATTTAGGTACGATGTCATGCTTTCGACTTGTTCGAATGATGCTACCTTCTTAAATGGACAGGAATGATCCAATATATTGCTTGGGAGCTTTGATAAAGTTAAGATGACTATAGATTTATGAAAATTAAGGTAGCCATAATTTCATTTACCTGATGGAGTTGGGAAGTCTTCATATACCTAATAAAAATGGATGGCCCTATAGCTTATGGAGCCTACTCTACTTCAGATTAATTGGGACCGAGTTCAAGGGTCTATAGTCTTGTTAGGGGTTGCTAAAATTTTATAATCATAATAAAGAACAAATTTTATTAAGAAAAATTTGTTATTGTTCCACAAACAGAACTTTATTGAAATTTTCTATAAAATAAAAGGGACAAACTATATGGACAACATTTTGTGGATATTTTCCTCATTTCAAACTTGAAAAAAAAAATCAATTTCCAGCGAGTCTCCAAGTAAAGATATATTGGCGATATTTAATAAAAGTTGACTTGAGTGTTTCATGTAATGGGTCAAGGGTGATTCATCTTTTAATAGTTAAAATTGGATTCTCAAAAAGAAATGATTAGAGAGGCCCTCTGAAGGATACTCTCTTCTCCCCTTTCAATAGTTAGCTGGCAATCTCGCGCCAATCGGTTCCCAATTGAGTGGAAATCGTTCCGGAAAAGTATGGGGAGTTATTTAAGCTGTCAAGTGTGTGAATTGGAGGTTAGCTTAGAATTTCTTCTTGTAAATGTTTTAATTTTTTTTTTTTATTTGATTTCATTTTTTTTTACAAACTGTTTTGTGCGTGCAATCAATCTGTCAAAACTTCTTTGTTTCCCTAACTATATGTTTTTGGACTAAATTTTCCTTTAGAATGTTTCCTGTGACCATGAAATCCCTAAGATAGGTGAACAAGAAATTTATTGTGGAATTGCCACTTCCCGTTTTGAGCTAGATCTGCTTTTAGGCATAACCTATTTTTTTCAGTTTGTCATTTTTGGACGACTAGTTCTTGAATTTTCTATCGTTTCTTATACACTCAGGTAAAATTCATCCTAATTCCTGTTATTCAGATGAAAGACAAAGCATAATTTTATTCCTAGTTTTGTCCAAATTTATTCCTGCTACATATATTTTTGAAGCTTAGTAGTTCTCTATTGTAATTTGCCATTTTCTGTGCTTGAACAGTTTCTCAGCAAGGTATGGACTTCCGCGGAGGTCCTCCGCAGAAGCAGCATCAGGATATTAGAATCCAGGACTGTGGTCTCCTGTGACAACAGTGAAAAATATCCCAACAAGAAGGAAATTAGTCTCCAGCCTAGCTACAGCCAAAGGAACCAAGTCGCTGAACCAAGTTGGCTTGATCCTTTGTCCAGAGTTCAGGCTTCAACTCCTCCTTGGGGCTTTCTTTCCAAAATGGAGTTTACAGCACACAGATCTTCCCGACCACCTGCAAGATCTAATGGTAGTCAGGCAGTTGCACAAGCTTCTGCAAACGGTCAACAATTGGTAATTTCATGCCTCATTCAGCAAGCATTTGTAGCGGCAATGCTGTTTTGATGAACCGTTGGTCTCCAAAGCTCAGCAAAATACGACCTTTGCCTCCCTTCTTAGCGAAGAATGGATATTGCCAGGTGAGCCTGCTTCCTCAAATCAGTTGCTACTACATGAAAGGTTTTGCTTCCCAAGGATGTTGTAACAGAAGCAGCAATTGGATGTCAGAAAGCTCAATGTGAGTATTTTGTGAGGACTTCTCTTTTACTTCAGTTTTGTAATATGTTCTAAGTTCCTTCATTTTATCTTATAGATGGATCAACAGTTACCCACCCTCCTAATCTAAATTCTTTTCAGAATCTACTATAGTTTTGCTGGAGGCGGGCAATGCCCGGTTTGCTAAATCATATCAACCCGAAATTTACAGTCAAAATGCAGTTAACAACCAATTTATGGAGGTCATTGACTGGTTATAACCAGGCAAGAGAAGAAACTTTGCCTATGAAGGAGATGCCTGCTGATGCGTCCGTCTCAAATCTGATGGCAACAGCCGAGTATGATTGCTTCCAAAATCCGGATTATATAAGGACTGGCTGTTCTATCTGACGAAATCTCCTATCAGCTAACAGGAATGGAAAAGAGCCTCGTGCAGAGAGAAAATGAAAGCATACGACCCTGGATGATGCTTCTAAACGAAACCAAAAAGGAAGAAGCACAGACCCAAAGTGATTATGAAGGAAACTGCAACGACACCTAAACCAGGAATCCAAGCACAAGACACCCAAAGCAGCACGAAATAAAGAAAAAGCGTTGGGATAAGGAAATTACCAAAAGAAGAAGAATACAACGCCTTGTGGATTCAAATTGCTTTCGGTGAGATTGTGAGTGCAGAAAGTCAGAGTGGGTCTATGTCTGTGAGGAGAAGCTTGAACTTTGATTTAGATGAGCCACAGACAGTAGACAAATTTCCGTTTTTGTTGACCATGTTTATGCAAAATTTAGCGAAATATGGCACGGGACCTGCGAGGATAGCAATTTGGCAAGCTTTGGTTTCAAAGAAACAGTCGATTCTATGGAGTACAAGGTCCTATAGTGGAGAATTCATTATCAGGAATTGTTCTACGATCTCAGAAGTTCAACAAGTGAACCTCAGAATGAGTACTAAAAATACTACAGACTTTGCCATCAACCACAGTAAGCCAAAATGTAGAGCTTCAGACAATAATGTCAATTCCAATGGTGTCTTTGTACTCCCACTAACGGAAAAAAGAGAAACACTGTCTTACTGGCGAAGCTTGGGGGTTAGTGAAAAAAACTTGATGCATTCGGATGCTGGTGGATGCTCGTCTAGCAAAAAACCATGATTAGAAAGGCAGGGCTCAAGCCTTCTGGACATTAAAAAACGATGCGCTGGAAAATGGGCGCAACCGGCAACATGTAACCCTTTTCCAAGATTGACATACACTCCTCAACTGGTTGGAAGACCATACAAGCTAACTAATTCTCAAGCGTTAACATTTACTGATACAGCGAAGCTCATTGCCAAGAGCAGTTACAAACTTTAGAGCGTGTGTTTATTACGTGAGGAAGCAGTTGATGAATACACATAATATCCTGTTATAAGCAATGACCTGAGCTCCTTAAGTGGATTAATGGTTTACACAGGAACTCAACCCAGTTAAGCCCTATTTGCGAAAGAATAATGACATAAGACAACCATCCACCCTGACAAACCATCTGTTATAGCAACAGTCAAGAAAGCATGGTCTGTGGAACACATAGTGCAATTGTGACATCTGAAGATGTAAACAAGCAGTGAAAATTAAAGGTTAAGAGGCAGGAGAGAAAGAAGGAAACCCTCTGACAATCCTTGTATTTCCGCAAGTAGCACTGCTGCTGCTCAAGGTCAACTAAATACCGGGATAACCACAACCACCTCAACGCATTTGCATGGCAAGAATTTACATTCTGAATTCATTTCATTTAGCCAGCAAGATACAAGCAATTATAAAGCCTCAACGAGTTCTAGTTCCCTTCTTTATCTCCGTACATGGATTCTATGGATTATTATTGTTCAGAAACTAAGGCGGCTCAGCAAAATGAAGATCATGAAGCACAAAATGCATTGTCCCATATAGGGAATGGGGGTGTGATGGTTCCATATCAGGGCACTTTTGAGCTGGCCAAGAGGCGCCGCGTCCTCGTCCTAAGGTTGATTGGTCCCGAACAAAATAGGGTATGGAAATTGTTGATGGGAATAGAAGGTGAGGGAAATGATGGAACAAATGTGGATAAAGAAAATATGGTGGGAAGAAGAAAGGAAAGTTTTTCAGGGCGTGTGGTTCATTTATTGCCAGCATGCATCTTGTCCAAGGTACTAAATCTTGTTATAATTTGTACAGTAGTGATGTCTACTACTTAATTTTGTGTGCTGAACAGATTCTAGCCACTTTTGAGTATCAAGATGGTAAGTAAATGACACTCTTTGGTTTAGTCTAACAAAAATATTTAACCACATAATTGCATTCAAATTTTCATTCACATAAAGAAGTTGAGCATTTGATTGGAACAAGTACCCCGCTATTAACGTAATCCGTTTATAATTAAAAATATTTTCACTAAACTTTCAACTATATTTCTCTAGTTTCTAATGCTATTTTACAAAATTAAGCTTCAAAGGATACATAAAATCTTTATCTGGGTGATAAATCACCAAAGCTGCACTGAGAGTTGAATAACTTGTCTGATCCTACATTCGGTTATTTGTTTTTCAAGTAACAAGTGTATGGAAGTGAGCCAAAGTTTGGCAATATACATCAATAGTCAAATCCATTTTTATCCTAAAAGTTAACCTATACTTGTGTGCTAATCCGTTGATTTTCTACGTATGTATGGCTAATCCCAATCTCACATGAAAGTAATTCACATTTTCATAAAAGCTTATAAAATACTGCTTCTACAGCTTAATCAACTGTAGGGCATTGCAAGAGTCACAAACTGTATGAAACAGTCGATTCCAACTAACTGTCAACTTTGATATCACTTTTTAGAGATTGAATCAAAGGACGTCAAATTGGGCCAGATACAACAATAAACAAAGCCCCGTTTCCACCCAAAAGCTTAATGAGTGCTAATAATTTGACATTTCTAGATAAACACATTTTTTAACTACCCAGGCTAAACTTTAAGTCTTATGTGCCTTGACAAATAGAACTTCTACGAAAGTGAACTTCAATGGGAAACACAATAAAATTTTTTTGACTAGGTGATACATAAACAGCTCCAGCATCAAGTTGAATCAATTGACTGATTATTACTTTTGTTCATAAATTTTTAGTAGTAAAGGACTTCTGCATGGATGGTGATTTTCTCTTACAAACTTTTTAGGGGATAGACGATTCTCCCAGGGAAGGGATCAGTTGTTGATTCTGTAATTGGTGTCTTTCTTACCCAGAATGTTTCAGACCATCTTTCGAGGTAAGATTAACTTCAGAATATAGGTTGTGAGAACTTTGAGGCTTTTACCGGGTAGAAGCCATTTTTATTTTTATTTTTTTTCTTGACTTATTTGAAAATGAGCAACCATTTTCTATGTATAATTTTTACAGTTCTGCATTCAAGGCACTTGCTGCAAAATTTCTATTCGATTTGGAGGCAACTCTAGGGTTCCAATGCAGAAAAGGTCATACACCCAGGGAGAATCAGATCGAGTGCAAAACATCACTTGCTGAAACTCCCAATTCACAGAGAACATTTTAGATCATGATTTTTACAGCCAGCTTCTTTGGAGATAAATGCTACTGAAAATGATGGCAAAAGGAAGTAGCAATAGTAATGAAACTTTTGGAGTGGTACGGGAAGAAACAGTGTATTTTTTATGCAGGAAAAAATTTTGGAATCACATGAAACAGAGCTTAGTTGTGGTCAAGAATCGCCAAATAGTGGGTCAACTATGCAGTCACAGTTGCAAGAGTATCAACTCGGTGGAGATCGAGGATAGGAGATTACTGGAAAGATGTTGTTTCATCCAAAATTCGGAGTTCTTCACAAAAATTCCATGGATGTCAGATTCTGTTCAAGTGATAATATTACATCAAGCACAATTTTGAATATAGAAACGGATTTGCTAATTGGAAGTTTGAATAAGGCTTTGGCCACTCTCTCATTCACAGAACTTTTGCAAATCGCAGAAGCAACAAGTTCCCGGAATTTATAGCCATGGTAGCATGCCAGTGCAAATAACAATTAATCCATAAGATTTGTAATAAGTTGTCTGTTTTTGATCATATGGACAACTCAAAGGTACATGTCAACCTTACCAAGCTGATTTCACCTCCTCATACTCATTTGGTTTGTCAGAAATGTTACCTGAGGCAGGTTTATATTCTCGGAATCCTTCTAACCTTACATCTTGGAAATAATGCCAACACTTCAAATGAAGAGATCAGATTCTCTTTACAATCAAACTCATGTGAAATAGTAGAAGGTAATAAATTTGAAGTTAACAATCTTGAATGTAGAGGACCAGCAGTAGAAAATTTAGCTGCGTCCGGCAGTTCAACAAGATTTTATTAACTTCTGGATCTGCAAGCGCTACTGATTCATAGTGCCAATAAGAATTCCAAGTACAGAACAATCAACCTTTTTAGAAACTGAGGTTGGTTTCAACCAGCAATCTTTCAGTCATAAAAAGTTAGGAGAGAAACTGATGCATCATCATATATTGAAAACTCACAAGTATTCTCAAATATACAAGCTACAGATAGGCATTCAACATTCAAAGCAGAAATTTCACAGAAAGCAATCAGAGTTCCCAGCCAAATGGAAAACAACACAAATCCAAAAACAAGTTCAAACCTCATATATAAGTACAGAATAAGTTGGATGGGGTCAGGAAGTTGGATCAATCATGAAAGATGAGCTAACAAATTTCAAAATGTTTCATCAGAAACACCAAACAAGGAGAGAAAGGCTAGGAAGAGAAAGCGTGAGAGCGAAAAGAAGACTTTGAGGGATAGTTTGCGCAAAGAGGTATACCTAATAACCTAGAGAAGAAAGAAGCAGTGATGCAATGGATCACTTGACTGGGAAGCAGTAAGGTGTGCGATGTAAGTGAGATAGCTGAAACCATTCAGGAACGTGGGAAGAATAATATGCTGGCAGAGAGAATCAAGGTATGGTTCAAACAGTCAGCGTAGTTGGAATAATGTCTTGAAATTGAATTGCAATTTACTAGTTTTTTTTTTTTTTTTTTTTTTTTTATATACTAGTTCTGTTCTTGATAGTTTGATCTGTTCATCATGGAATCCTTTTTGAGCATAATATCTAAATTCATTTCCCTTCTATCATTGATGCACGTTTTATTTTTATAATTATCATCATGTAAGCATTGGTTAAAGGAAGAAACACACATGACGTTTTAGCATAATTACGAGCTCAAGTACAGATTTTTTTTTTAAATGAGTGCTTCCTTTGAGAAAAAGAATAGAGTGCATTAAAGGAAGGTATTATGTAGTGATAAGAATGCTTTGTCATCTGTAGTTGTTTTGTATTTAAAATTTAACTTTGAGGTGCTATGGAACTGTTCTAAGCACACTTCAAAAACAAACATTTAGATGACACACGAATCAAGATAGTTAATCTTTGAGATCAAAGTATGGAGTGAAGCTACTAAGTTTTATTTACTCTTTTTTTTCCCCATGATGCAGGATTTCCTTAATAGACTTGTTCGGGAGCATGGAAGCATAGACCGAATGGTTGAGAGATGTTCCACCAGATAAATCAAAGTAAGATTTAGACAGGCCGTTTCCACAAAGTACAACATGCAGTAGAGCTTTCTAATGCTTCTTTTTTTACAACAAATTTTTTTTACCAATTTACTCTCTAAAAATAACCAGGCATGGTTATTTTGGTCTTTCATTAAACCAAATTCAGAAAAAATAATGAAAAAGGCTAAGATGAATTTTTCTTGCAATTTAGTCCCTAAATTATCCAAAACATGACTAATTAGGTCCTGTTTGTTTTGACGATTGGTTTAATGGAAGGGATAAAATAGTCATTTTGTGGCAAGTTCCCAATTTGGACCAATAAAAATGTCTGATGTCAAATAAATTAAACTTAAATAGTTAAGGGAATTTTGGTTATTAGTCTTATGTTGTAGGACTAATTATAATACTGTAGTTACTAGTAGTCATGAAGTTATACCTTGATTTTCTTCTTTCATAATTCTTCAACTTTATTCTATATTGTCATTTCAAGTGAAATGAAAAGTTTGATGCCCTCCTAATTTTAGAGTTTGATTATTGCATTTTATTATCAATATTTTTATGAGGATCTTGTAATGTGATGGACTCCAGGATTGAATTTAACAATATTATTAGTCACTCTGTTGAGGCCTGTCATATAATGGGTGCCACAAGTTATTTTTCCTTCTAAATTTTTATAAAGGTTAAAGTTTGTAAGAGAGGCCAGGCATTCCATCCATGATTAAAATCTGCTATTTATGTGCTCAAACCATACTGAATGGGAATTTGTCTCTTTTTAGTTATTTCCTAAACAAAGAAATTATTTTTTAACAGATATTTACTTGGTTCCGTCTAAATCTTTATCTGGTTGCTGTTTTTAGGGACTATCTCCTAAGTTAAGGGGATGGGGCTGAAAAGTGCAGAAGTGTCCGGCTTTTGACTCTACATCATTTAGCATTCCCAGTAAGTATTCCTTCTTAAGGAACTATATTGCTTTGTACATGAGAGAAATTATAGCAAAATTACATTGCTAGTTTATATTTTTTTCACCGACCATAAGGTTGACACAAATGTTGGCGGGATATGCGTGCGGCTTGGATGGGTTCCACTCCAAACATTGCCTGAACCCTTCAATTACACCTTTTGGAACTGTAAGTTGTACTCACATTCTACTCTATTCAAAACAATTATGCATCGTATGGGAAGAAAGAAGGAAACATATTATGGGACATTTTAAGGCTTCTTTTTTCTTTCTATAATGGTAGCCGTATTTGGAAACCATTCAGAAGTATCTCTGGCCTCGGCTGTGTAAACTTGACCAGCGTACATTGTAAACTTCATTAACCTCCATTAAATTAACAGTAAATTATAAGATTATTTTTATTAATGTTTTAGCAGATAAAACACTTATATATTCCATTAAATTTGATCCACCGTTAAAATTATTCACTTTCCTAACCATTTTTTCACAAATCAGGTATGAATTACACTATCAGTGATAACTTTGGAAAGGTAATTCAGTAATGTGAAGTACCTCAAATTATCATGAACAAGGAAATAGTTGTCATTTCTTCACTAAACTTTATACTTGATGCAGGTTTTTTTGTACAAAGAGCAAACCTAATTGCAATGCTTGCCAATGAGAGGAGAGTGCCGACACTTTGCCAGCGCATTTGCTAGGTATATGTATCCTGGCATTTCACGTTTATGAATCTTGCTGTAGGGCTTTCTGCATTTTAACGCTTTGGTATTCCCTTGAATGTTTTGCTAGTAATATTAAATACATATAAGAAGCTGTAATTTTAGTTCTATCATAATCATGATTTGTAGCAGCACCTATTCAAGGCTACATTCTCTCTTGTGAATCCTTTTTTGTCATTGATTGCTCTGCAGAGCAAGTTCAGATTATGTTCATTTACCAGTTGTACGACTTTCTTTACCAAACCTCTCATTTTATATGTCTTATTCCTTTGTACTCCTTTCACATTTATATTTCCCTTGTCTTATTATGTTTTATCCTTATTAAATAAAAAATGCATTCTCCTTCCACCACAATTTATTACTTTCTGTAACCATGACATTCAACGACGTCAACTTTTGACTTAACCATTTGTGTAATTGAATAATGCACCTATCCCCTCTTAAATAATTTCTATTCATAAACACTATTACCTTATTTGCTTGAAATTCTAATGGATATCCTTCAAAGAGGGTAAAATTAAAAACATCATACAGAGACAGCTTTCAGTAATAGAATGCACCATCTTAGCTTAATGTTAAATCGTTTTGTTCATCTGATCCCTATTAAATGATTTAGATTATATAGAGTCATTTCTCTGTTCTATTTGCTTTGTGATGCTTAAATTAGAGATTTACTTCAAAGATTAAAATTTAAAATATAGACAAATATCTGTGTTGTCCTTAAAAATTATAGAATCGAAGTTTAGGACATAATTCATTCATGAATATAATTACTATTTCAGGTGGATGATCATCTACCAATTAACAAAATCTACTAGAATGAACACACTTTATTGAAAAAATTAAAAAAAAAAAAGATTCAATTCTATATGCGTACAATGTGTTAGAGATGCTGACTTATCTTTGTTTCAGTGCAAGGCTTGCACTTCCAGCTCCTGAGGATAAAGCATAGTAACTCCTCATATACAATTGCCTCTGAGCATGGAATGGCTCCAGGTTTTATTCCAGTTCATTCCGCAGCTTGAATGTAGTTCAGTTCTCACAGGGTGGGACCATTCGGAAGGACTCTGAACCAATCATTGAGAGCCGGCAACACCAGAACCTGAATGTCCAGAAACCTTAGAAAGGAAATAGGGATGCATTTTTTGAAGATCCTGATGAAATTCAACAATAAGCTTAACTTCGAAAAGTTCAACAGAATCTGCAGAACTTTATGCAAAAAATATGGAGCTCCAAACTGCTGACATGCAAATGCTTAGTTGCTTTGACCCAGAGGCTGCATCCATCCCCATGCCCAAGTTGAAGAACATTACGCGGCTGCGCACAGAGCACCATGTGTATGTATTAGAACTCCTTAATCTTGCTGAGAGGCATGATTGTTGCAGACTGCTAACATATAATGCAAACCAACCTCATCAAATGATATCCTTTTGTAAAGATGTTGAATGCGTATTCGCTAATTTTATTTATTATTGCAGATATGAAATTCCCGATTCACATCCATTGCTTAAGGAGTAAGTTTCTCTTTTAACTGGACTATTTTACTTGCTTAATAGGAATAGTTGATGGATGCATTAAATAAAAATGTTATGCCACAATAAAATAAGAATTTATAGATGAAGCCCTTGTATTATCATCTTCTTTCTTTAATGAACCCCTTTATGGATGCATTCACCTCCAGATAGTTTCACCTTTAGTGTTCTTTCCTCCAAAAGCTGGTGGTAATAATCTAGAAAGTAGGGAGTGAAATTTATACTTATATCGTTTTTAAAGGAGCTCGAGTAATGGAGATCATAATTTATGTTCGCGAAGACCTAATGCTACAGTAGTGAAAAATTGAGAGAACTATAATGTTAGGGGCAAATGAACCATAAAGAACTACCTTAAATTAAAAAATGGAAGTTCTTCTTTGAAAATACTATTGTACTAAATTAATGAAAATTTCTCAAACTCAACCTAGTCCACAACTATTTCCACACTGTGTTGATGTTTTGATCTGTTTTGGAAGAAGAAGAAGAGAGTGCTGTTTGAGAATTACATGATCTATGATCATGCACTTGAATTTACATGTTACAGTTGCAAAATCATTGCAGAAAGGTCCTTTTCTTCAAATGTATCTTCCTTGCTATTTTTTTACCCAATCAAACGTGACAGCGCTGACCCAAAGAGAGCCTGATGATCCATGCCCATTCTTCTAGCTATATGGACACCAGGCAAGCATCTTATTTTTTCATTGTGATCATGGACTTCAATGCATATTTAGTATGCTATATATAACAAAAATTTTATTCTCAGGTGAGGACTGCTCAGTCAACTGAACCCCAAAAGCTTGCTGCGACTCCCAAGATACGGGTCAACTTTGTGACAGGAGTACATGTTTTGCTTGTAACAGTATAAGAGAATCAGAGGCTCATAAAGTCCGAGGAACTCTTCTTTGTAAGCAAAACAATATTGTTTAAAAATGTTACGATAGATATTATATACATTCTTGATTAAATATGGATTTTGCATAGATACCTTGTCGAACTGCAATGAGGGAAGCTTCCCACTAAATGGTACCTACTTTCAAGTTAATGAGGTAGGTTGGATCCTTATCAAATAGTGAATTAAATGTGATAAAAGTCTTTGATAGAAGTTAAATCCTGCTTGTTGTCTCCTGCGAAGGCTTTTAACACAGGCTGGGTTGAAAGTCATGTGGCCTGCACTCTACATGCTTTTAATGCATTCTTTTGATGCGATTGCAGGTATTTGCTGATCACCATACGAGCGTAACCCAATTGACATTCAAGAGACTGGATATGGAACCTACTAGAAGAACTGTTTGTTTTGGAACTTCACTACCAACAAATATTCAGAGGTATTATGTTTACTCGATAAATGTAGATGCTGCTAAATGTAAGTTTCAATGGCTTCAGAAAAGCTACTGATTTATTTCTGATCTCAAATTTAGGGCTCACAACAGAAGGAATACAGCAGTGCTTTTGGAGAGGTATGTAATGAGCTTTGAAATAGGTTACACTGCATGAATATGGGTAATTTAGAATTGGAAGTATTGTAGCCAAAGATTATGTAGTTTTTAATGAAGCAATGGAAAGTTAAAGTAAATTTAAAGTTTAACGACCTAAAAATTCAAAAAAGAAATCACTACTGAATTTCATAATAAAAATTTATTATTGATATATCATCAAAAAGTATCTTGATCAAGCACGAATCTCAAGGCAGTTGGCATTGAAAACTTTCAATATTAAATTCAAGGTCATCGAACTCCTATTTCAAAAACTTATAGTCGACCTGAACGACTCAAAAAGATGAATCCAACGACACCAATTTGATCAAATATAAGAAAATGGGTCCAAATTGAGAACCAATGTGATATGCTTTATAGTCGATCGAGCGGCTCGACGAGATGAATCCAACAAGCACCAGGATTGTTAAATTCTGATATCATGAAGCACTTAAATGCTTGTTAAATAGTCTATAATCAAGTGAGCCGATATCGCGACGTCCATTCAAACCACTTCAACAGTGTCCTAGATCTTCTTCTTATTTATTGGTCATGCCACTCCTGAATATTATAAATAGATCTCTCATTCTTCACAAAGGGGGAGAGAAAAAGAAGAGGAAGAAGAAAGAGAAATCTTATCTCTCTTGCCCACAGAACCCTCCGTCGCCCGCCAATCATATACTCTTTCTACCTATGTCGCTCACCGACTACGGTCTCTCCAACCACTTTCACCAACTACGTTCTTTCTGACCTCCGTCGTCGGCCAACTACGGTCCTTCTGACTACCGTCATTGACTAGGATTTTTTCGAACACCATCTCTCGCTGACACGGTCCTTCCAACCATTTTCACCCAACTAGATCTTTCCGACCTCGTTGTCCGCGACTATGGTCCTTCCAACCACACGCCACCCGATATAGTCTTTCCGACCTCCGTCGCCCCCAACTACAGCCTTCCAGCCACTGGCACTCACTACGATCTTTCATCCTCCGTCGCCCACCGACTAATATCCTTTCGACCACCGTCACCGGAATATGGCCTTTCTAACCTCTGTCCCCCGCCAACTACGGACCTTCCGACATCATGTCGCCCGATTATGACATTCTGACCTTCATCCCCAACTACGATCTTTCAACCAACATGCGTGACTAGATCCTTTCAACCTACATAGTTCGATTATGGTCCTGCCGACAAACGAACATGTTGACATTGATTTTCCAACTTCCACCATCTAATGCACTCTATATGAGATATATTTGCTACATCAAGCTAAGGCCTTCCCCCCAAGGAAGGCCTCATTTGAATCAACTGTAACCACTATTAATTCATTTAAATTGGACAAGTCCCCATAGTTTTTTCCCCATTTTTAGGGGTTTTTATATAAAAACTTTGTGGTCCCTTATAAATCTACATCCCTATCTTTCTATGTTTGTGTGTTGGATCTTTGTACCGCCGCGAAATATTCAAAACATATAATAATATATATATATAATCCTGAAGGCATTTTGAGGCGTAAGCCTCAAAATCAAAAGATGCGTAAACTAAAATAATAATTTTTTTATATATTCTAATGAGTGAATAATATAAAACATAAAAAAACATAAGATAGAGTGAAATCAAAATATCCCAATATAAGACAACATGAAATATAGTTCAACTCAAAAATCTATCTTTCCTAAATCCATATTGTATTCTTTTCATATAATACATATAATTCCAATTTCCAAAAACAAATTAGCAATGACATAGTCACAATAAGAACTCAGTTATTAACGTCATCAACACTGCTCATCAGTCGATATAGGGGCTCGTTTCTGTAGTCTTGTTGAATTGCAGCAAATTATGATGAGTCAGGGAGGACTAGCTCTCATCCTCCTCTCCTATAGAGTCTAATGTGGGGCATTTACTTCAAGATTTATGCAAGTTTTAATATATATAGCGTGAGGCGTAAGCCTCATGCCAGTGAGGCGCGGCGGGCCTCACTCAAGTTGAGGCGCAAGCCTCATAAAAAAAACTCGAGGCGTTTTTTATCTGAATTGCGCAAAGGCGGGCCTCAAGGCGAGCCTCATTATGCGCAATTTTAAACCATGATCATGTATTTATATATATATATATATATTATAATTTTAAGAGATTTATTGTAGTAGTTTAATGAAGCAATGTAATAATTTATTGTAATCATAAAATTTCCACATTTAAATATAGTAAAATGTTAGTTTCTTATGCCAAAATTGATTTTAAAAAAATGTAATAAGCAACTTCTTAGTCCTATTGAGCACACAACAATTTTGTTTACTTTTTTTTTTTATTTGTTGTTACGATCTCCGACCACCATCGTGAATATCCTAATTGACCACTTTGGCCGGTTTAACCAATTAACGATGGTGGATCCATTAGCTAAACACCACAGTTCAAGTTCAATGGCGAAATATGCATTCTCTAAAAGCTAACTAGTTCAATACTAGCTTTTTAAGCATTTTTTCCATGTTGCAAGACTCTTAAATCTATTAAATACTTGAAACGGTGACGCATAAAGAAGAGCATTTACAAAAGACAGCCGTGAAAAAATATAAATCTATTTTCATTCATGGTATTTGCCTACAAGACATGGTCATCCTGGAATCAAATTGTTTGAAATCTATGCTAAGCTTTTGTCAATCATATAGCAGGAAAAAGTAAATAATGCAGAACTGACTGCATGTGATGGAATGGCGGGTAATGTTGTTAAGTGGTGTACATTAAAAGTCTTAGATACCATGGTACAGAAGTAAATTAGTAGAATCTTTCAATTTAGTTTGATGCAATAATAAAAATAGAATGGTGTCGCAGGTTTTGTTTGTGTAGAGGATTTGATCGAGTTACGAGGGCGCCGAAGCCCCTCTATGCCAGGCTGCATTTCCCAGCAAGCAAGGCACTAAAAATAGCAAGAAAGGTTAGCGGCGGCGGGCGGCGGCAGCGGCGCCAGCAGCGGCGGCGGCAGATGAATCGGCAACGATACCTCAGACCTAACTGGGATCCATCGATAATTAAGAATGGATCACTGCCAACAAATTGCTGTGTTCATGGCAAAGCCTCTAACCTGAAGAAAACTTGGCGACTATCTCAAAATTGGAGTTATGGTGGGGGGAGAATGGAAGCCATGAATTTTGATCTGTAACATTCTGGCCATTTATTATTTCATTTCATGCTCGGTGGTCGACCCATTCTTCTATGATAGATAAAACTGGATGGTAAATCAATCCATCCACTCTATTTATTTGTCAAACATGCATAAAAGAGAGGAAGTTGGAAGTTGCAAAACCTTCAGCTTTTCAACTGGTAAGGTATTATGCAAACTTTGCTCAGTTGTATCAGTAGAACTTCGATCTGTAACATTCTAGCATTTATTATTTCATTCTCATGCTCGGTGGTCGAGCCATTCTTCATGATAGATAAAATTGGATGGTAATTCAATCCATCCACTCTTATTTATTACTCAAACAAGCATTAAAGAGAGGAAGTTTCAGTTGCAAAACCTTCAGTTTTTCAACAGGTAAGATATTATGCAAACTTAGCTCAGTTGTATCAGATTTACAATGGAGAAATTAGAGTATTTTTAGGGGGTGTTTGATTGCTAGTAGCGTAGATGCAAAAGAAGTATTTTCTTTCAATAGTGATATGATTAAAAAAGCAGACTAAAATAAATACTCAGACAATCATTTACCAAAAGAAGAAGCTATTTGCATGTAATTTACGCAATCAAACAGCCCCGAAGATGTAAAGGTAAGCACTAAGTTTTGGCATTTTGAAAGTCTTGAAGAACAAACAAAAAGCTTCAGATTTTGCTCGTCAGAAGAAACTATATCGCTTACAGTTCTATTGTATCTACGAACAATCAGTTTTTTTTTTTCTTGGTGATTCTGCACAAATCACGCAATGAATAACTAACTACATTATGAATGGAAGATGTATTTCATAGAACTTATTCGATAACTATCAAAAAAACCAACTCAAAACAAAAGAAATCTTACAGAAGTTTATTATTCCCGCGACAGTACTTCCTGACCACCACAGAAGAAATATGTAGAACTGAACGGAAGAAAGCTTCTCTCGGCTGCAATTGGCTGCTATCTATTTTTGCTTTATTTGAGAATCATCCTCAGTCGAAGATGCAGAGAATTTCATTAATGATAAGAAGTTAACTAGAGGCTTAATCACTAATACAATTAGATCTGAATATAAAGATCTCATAAAACTATTTCTTGATTCTCTGATTGCTTACAACAAAAGCTGGGATAGGATTGCAAAATAGCATGGAGAAGAAGGATAAGCTAATTACCCTAAAAACTCGAGAATTTAACAATGTTTAAAAGTGAAACATCGGTTATTTATCACTCAAAAATTCAACTTCTTTCCCTCCAAATTAAAAGTACTTTGACAAAAAGATGATAATTATTAAATAAAGCTATTACTGATATTATGTATTTCAATACAAAAAGTTAGGCTACATCATGGGCAAGATATCTTACTCTAAGAACTGAAGTGTAACACACTCATTAATAATCAATTCTGATGATTGATTGGCAAATCTCTTCTTTATCTTTGGAACTTAGTTCCCTTCAAATCTCTCTTATGCATGAAAGTTAAATGGTCTTAGAGGCCAATTTGTATTCATGACTCCTCCCTCAATAATAGATAGGTGAAACAACTACTGCTAAGGTGGAGAGATCTCATGATGGTGATGTCCTCATCCATATCTATTACATCATCAATGTTTATCATCTTACTCAAAAACCTTTTGTTTTTGTATCTTCTTCAATCTTCTATTCTATTTCTCCTATGTGTCTTGATCAGATAGGAAAGGAAGAAGGTTGAATTGGGCAAGTAGGAAAGCAAGTGGGCACAATAAAGGTGGTTGAATATAGATTGACCAAACTAGCACAGGTTAATTAACATCATCAAAGTTTCTATTTCTCATCAATCTTTGATGCCTTAGGATAAGATGCCTTGACGAAAACAAAAGGTATCAAAGCTAGCCTAATGGGGATAACTCAATATACATAAAGTTCAACATCAACAACATTGACACAAAGATGAAATAAATGAGATGTCTAATAGAAAGAAAACTTACATTATGAGGGGCGTAAGTGAGTTCTCGTATATAAAAATATAATATACTATTAAAGATAGAGAGAGTAACCAACCTCATAAAAGTTGCCAAAAAACTGATGGGGTTATTTATATTAGGATATACCATTGTAAGACAAAAAACTCATTTGAAGACAATGAGCACATGAAGTATGACTATCTAATTTATTAATAAAATGTGTTATTATTAGAATATAATGAATTATTAAACTAAAGACATTACTGTCCTGATAAATATTAATAAACAAACTTGTAAATAAATTTGTGTCAGAATATACCTCATTACCCTTTGGAATTATGCTGAGATTAGCGCTATAAATGATATCAAAAATTTGCACTAATCTCAATTCAAATCTAAACAAATTTCAAATCATATATATTTATTCCAAAATTAAATCAATGAATGAGGCCAAACATTTCACTTCAACCTGAACAAATTTCAAGTTATATTAGACTATTTAACCTACTTTTATATCTATCCTATTACATGAGACACAATTTTACATCCATCATCATTTTCTCGAGCAAAAGCATCAGATATCACCTTTGTAATTAAGATTAAATAGTTTAATATGATGCTTTTGGTTTCTGATGCTTTTGCTCGAGAATGTAAATTGTCTCATATAATAGGATATAGGTAAAAGTAGGTTAAATAGTCTAATATAACTTGAAATTTATTGGGGTTGAAGTGGAATGTTTGGTCTCATTCATTAATTTAATTTTGGAATAAATATATATTATTTGAAATTTATTTAGATTTGAATTGAGATTAGTGCAAATTTTAGATATCATCTATAACGCTAATCTTAGCATGATTTCAAGGGTAATGAGGCATATTCTGTCATAAATTTATTTACAAGACTGTTCATTCATGTTCATCAAGACAATAATATCCTTATTTTATATATCATATATCATAAAAATAGCACATTTTATTAATAAGTAATTCAAAAAATAATATTTCTTATGTTTACTCATTATGGCTAATTAAGAGAGCAAAAATTTTTACCGTTTAATATTTTCTTATTAATATATAAATTAGTATATCCTTATTTTTGAAAGATGCATTCATTTTCTTACTCAAGCCAACCATTATTATATAACTTCAAGCAATAAACGTCTTTTTTTAATTAGCACAAACATTATCATAAATATTTATCTCATTTTAAAATGTATAAATTTCTATTTAAAATAATAAAAGAATTTATGACGTCTAAAAAGATTATTTTTTTTATTAAAAAAGTAAAAGTAAAGTACTTCAACATGAATTTAGGGGTGTCAAAAGTTGACATGACCTGAAACCCAACCTAGACCCGACTCGAAAAATTTGAGTTCGGGTCAACATGTTTGTGAAACGGGTCGGGGTTCAGATTTCTGACCCATATAAAAAAGGGTCAAGTTCGGGTTGTCCCAATAACCCGGAGTTGACTCAGCTAACTTGGTCGACTGCGTGCACCTTGTCGAGCTTCGCTTCTACGCCCACATGTGACCTTCCAAGTCGAGCCCCGCTTCCACGAGCACCTACGACGTCCGACCCAACCTCGCATGCACCTGCGGAATGCGACTTTTACACTCGACCCCGCCTTCCAGGCCGAGCGATCGAGCCCCTTGGACCTTGCATGAGTTGCCTCCAACTATGCCCAGGCCCTACCCATCTGACGGCCCTCGCGATTTAGCAATCTAGTGCGTACCTTCGACTTCGCCCAGTTCGGGTTTGCGGGTTAGGTCGGGTCAACCCGATAACCCGTACAGGTCAATTCGGGTCAACCCATTTATGCCCGGGTCAACTCAGGTTGGACCCGAACCCAACCTGTTTACCCGAATTGACACCCCTATATGAATTTACTGTAATGTCATTCAACAATAACAGTAACTTTATGTTATTTTACTATTTATATAATTTTTTAAGTAAAAATAATAATAATATTTTTGTCGAGCAATTATAAGAAATAAGGAGATGCTGTTATAAAATCATTTTTTTATACTTTATATTGATCGACATAGTTTTTAGGTGAGAATTTTCGACTGATGCATCAAACTGCATCGACATGATCGAAACTTAGAATGAGAGTAGAAATCATTTTATTAATTTTTTTAAAACATTTTTCACTTCCGTTAAAAAAAAGTGACAATCTGTATTATGGATAAAAAACTGTGAGATATAAGAGGGGTTTCATGAAATCAATACTACCGTGATACTGTATAAATCAGAAAATAAATAGAGTGATTTTGTCCTTATTATTATATTACCATAATTTTTTCTTTCTATTTTACTGATCCTTTTCTTTTAAGTTTTCTTTATTTCTGTCAAAAAGCTACAAGCATATTAGCATGAGGAGATTTTATTAGCGGCCACGAGAGCCCTGTAATCAAAGTGATGGTCTTTTGAACTCTTTGTAAGAGAAGCAATTCATTAGGAGATGGCATGAATCAGGAATGATGCAAATTATGGTATTTACGTGACAGATCGTTTTGGGGGTGGAAGAGGCCCTTCCAATCTCATTTACAGTAAGCCGCCGCCGTCTTTTAGCCGCTGAGAGACGGAGCTGACATCCGGTGAGCTCCATCATCTTCTAGAAGGGAGGGGGGGGGGGTAACACTGTGTAAATTTGAGAATTTGATCCACATTTCTTCGCAACGCGATGGCGGTGACTGCTGACCATCCCCATTTCAATAGTTAGCTGGCAATCTCGCGCCAATCGGTTCCCAATTGAGTGGAAATCGTTCCCGGAAAAGTATGGGGAGTTATATTAAGCTGTCAAGTGTGTGAATTTGGAGGTTAGCTTAGAATTTCTTCTTGTAAATGTTTTAATCTTTTTTTTTTATTTGATTTCATTTTTTTTTACAAACTGTTTTGTGCGTGCAATCAATCTGTCAAAACTTCTTTGTTTTTCCCTAACTAGTATGTTTTTGGACTAAATTTTCCTTTAGAATGTTTCCTGTGATCCATGAAATCCCTAAGATAGGTGAACAAGAAATTTATTGTGGAATTGGCCACTTCCCGTTTTGAGCTAGATCTGCCTTTTAGGCATATACCTATTTTTTTCAGTTTGTCATTTTTGGACGACTAGTTCTTGAATTTTCTATCGTTTCTTATACACATCAGGTAAAATTCATCCTAATTCCTGTTATTCAGATGAAAGACAAAGCATAATTTTTATTCCTAGTTTTGTCCAAATTTATTCCTGCTACATATATTTTTGAAGCTTAGTGATTCTCTTCATGTAATTTGCCATTTTCTGTGCTTGAACAGTTCTCAGCAAGGTATGGACTTCAGCGGAGGTCCTCCGCAGAAGCAGCATCAGGATATTAGAATCCAGGACCTGTGGTCTCCTGTGACACCAGTGAAAAATATCCCAACAAGAAGGAAATTAGTCTCCAGCCCTAGCTACAGCCAAAGGAACCAAGTCGCTGAACCAAGTTGGCTTGATCCTTTGTCCAGAGTTCAGGCTTCAACTCCTCCTTGGGAGCTTTCTTTCCAAAATGGAGTTTACAGCACACCAGATCTTCCCGACCACCTGCAAGATCTTAATGGTAGTCAGGCAGTTGCACAAGCTTCTGCAAACCGGTCAACAATTGGTAATTTCATGCCTCATTCAGCAAGCATTAGTAGCGGCAATGCTGTTTTGATGAACCGTTGGTCTCCAAAGCTCAGCAAAATACGACCTTTGACTCCCTTCTTAGCGAAGAATGGATATTGCCAGGTGATGCCTGCTTCCTCAAATCAGTTGCTACTACATGGAAAGGTTTTGCTTCCCCAAGGATGTTGTAACAGAAGCAGCAATTGGGATGGTCAGAAAGCTCAATGTGAGTATTTTGTGAGGACATTCTTCTTTTACTTCAGTTTTGTAATATGTTCTAATGTTCCTTCATTTTATCTTATAGATGGATCAACAGTTACCCACCCTCCTAATCTAAATTCTTTTCCAGAATCTACTATTAGTTTTGCTGGGACGGGGGCAATGCCCGGTTTGCTAAATCATATCAACCCCGAAATTTACAGTCAAAGAATGCAGTATAAACAACAATTTATGGAGGTCATTGACCTGGTTAATAACCAGGCAAGAGAAGAAACTTTGCCTATGAAGGAGATGCCTGCTGATGCGTCCGTCTCAAATCTGATGGCAACAGCCGAGTATGATTGCTTCCAAAATCCGGATTATATAAAGGACTTGGCTGTTCTATCTGACGAAATCTCCTATCAGCTAACAGGAATGGAAAAGAGCCTCGTGCAGAGAGAAAATGAAAGCATAGACCTGGATGATGCTTCTAAACAGAAACCAAAAAGGAAGAAGCACAGACCCAAAGTGATTATAGAAGGAAAACCTGCAACGACACCTAAACCAGGAACTCCAAAGCCAAAGACACCCAAAGCAGCACGAAATAAAGAAAAAGCGTTGGGTAAAAGGAAATATACCAAAAGAAAGAAAGATACAACGCCTTGTTTGGATTCAAATGCTTTCGGTGAGATTGTGGATGCAGAAAGTCAGAGTGGGTCTATGTCTGTGAGGAGAAGCTTGAACTTTGATTTAGATGAGCCACAGACAGTAGACAAATTTCCGTTTTTGTTGACCATGTTTATGCAAAATTTAGAGAAATATGAGCAAGAGACCTGCGAGGATAGCAATTTGGCAAGCTTTGGTTTCAAAGAAACAGTCGATTCTACTGGAGTACAAGGTCCTATAGTGGAGAATTCATTATCAGGAATTGTCTACGATCTCAGAAGTTCAACAAGTGAACCTCAGAATGAGTACTTAAAAATACTACAGACTTTGCCATCAACCACAGTAAGCCAAAATGTAGGAGCTTCAGACAATAATGTCAATTCCAATGGTGTCTTTGATACTCCACCTAACGGAAAAAAGAGAAATCACTGTCTTACTGACGAAGCTTGGGGGTTAGTGAAAAAAAACTTGATGCATTCGGATGCTGGTGGATGCTCGTCTAGCAAAAACCATGATGTAGAAAGGCAGGGCTCAAGCCTTCTGGACATTAAAAAAACGATGCGCATGGAAAATGGGCGCAACCGGTCAACATGTAACCCTTCTCCAAGATTGACATACACTCCCTCAACTGGTTGGAAGACCATACAAGCATCAACTAATTCTCAAGCGTTAACATTTACTGATACAGCGAAGCTCATTGCCCAAGAGCAGTTACAAACTTTAGAGCGTGTGTTATTACGTGAGAAAGCAGATGTGAATACACATAAATATCCTGTTATAAGCAATGACCTGAGCTCCTTAAGTGGATTAATGGTTTACAACAGGAACTCAACTCCAGTTAAGCCCTATTTGCAGAAGAATAATGACATAAGACAACCATCAACCCCTGACAAACCATCTGTTTATAGCAACAGTCAAGAAAGCATGGTCTGTGGAACACTAGTGCAATTTGTGACATCTGAAGATGTAAACAAGCCAGTGAAAATTAAAGGTAAAAGAGGCAGGAAGAAGAAAGAAGTAAACCCTCTGATCAATCCTTGTATTTCCGCAAGTAGCACTGCTGCTGCTCAAGGTCAACTAAATACCGGGATAACCACAACCACCTCAACGCATTTGCATGGCAAGAATTTACATTCTGAATTCATTTCATTTAGCCAGCAAGATACAAGCAATTATAAAGCCTCAACGAGTTCTAGTATCCCTTCTTTATCTCCGTACATGGATTCTATGGATTATATTGTTCAGAAACTAAGGCGGCTCAGCATAAATGAAGATCATGAAGCACAAAATGCAATTGTCCCATATATAGGGAATGGGGGTGTGATGGTTCCATATGAGGGCACTTTTGAGCTGGCCAAGAGGCGCCGTCCTCGTCCTAAGGTTGATTTGGATCCCGAAACAAATAGGGTATGGAAATTGTTGATGGGAATAGAAGGTGAGGGAAATGATGGAACAAATGTGGATAAAGAAATATGGTGGGAAGAAGAAAGGAAAGTTTTTCAAGGGCGTGTGGATTCATTTATTGCACGCATGCATCTTGTCCAAGGTACTAAATCTTGTTATAATTTGTACAGTAGTGATGTCTTACTACCTTAATTTGTGTGCTGAACAGATTCTAGCCACTTTTGAGTATCAAGATGGTAAGTTAAATGACATCTTTTTGGATTTAGTCTAACAAAATATATTAAACCACATAAATTGCATTCAAATTTTCATTCAACATAAAGAAAGTTGAGCATTTGATTGGAACAAGTACCCCGCTATTAACGTAATCCGTTTATAATTAAAAATATTTTCACTAAACTTTCAAACTATATTTTCATAGTTTCTAATGCTATTTTACAAAATTAAGCTTCAAAGGATACATCAAAATCTTTTATCTGGGTGATAAATCACCAAAGCTGCACTGAGAGTTGAATAACTTGTCTGATCCTTACATTCGGTTATTGTTTTTTCAAGTAACAAGTGTATGGAAGTGAGCCAAAGTTTGGCAATATACATCAATAGTCAAATCCATTTTTATCCTAAAAGTTTTAACCTATACTTGTGTGCTAATCCGTTGATTTTTCTACGTATGTATGACTAATCCCAAAATCTCACATGAAAGTAATTCACATTTTCATAAAAGCTTATAAAATACCATGCTTCTACAGCTTAATCAACATGTAGGGCATTGCAAGAGTCACAAACTGTATGAAACAGTCGATTCCAACTAACTGTCAACTTTGATATCACTTTTTAGAGATTGAATCAAAGGACGTCAAAATTGGGCCAGATACAACAATAAACAAAGCCAGTTTCCACCCAAAAGCTTAAATGAGTGCTAATAATTTGACATTTCTAGATAAACACATTTTTTAACTACCCAGGCTAAACTTTAAGTCTTATGTGCCTTGACAAATAGAACTTCTACGAAAGTGAACTTCAATGGGAAACAATAAAATTTTTTTGACTAGGTGATACATAAACAGCTCCAGCATCAAGTTGAATCAATTGACTGATTATTACTTTTGTTCATAAATTTTCTAGTAAAAAGGACTTCTGCATGGATGTTGATTTTCTCTTACAAAACTTTTTAGGGGATAGACGATTCTCCCAGTGGAAGGGATCAGTTGTTGATTCTGTAATTGGTGTCTTTCTTACCCAGAATGTTTCAGACCATCTTTCGAGGTAAGATTAACTTCAGAATATAGGTTGTGAGAACTTTGAGGCTTTTACCGGGTAGAAGCCAATTTTTATTTTTATTTTTTTTCTTGACTTATTTGAAAATGAGCAACCATTTTCTATGTATAATTTTTACAGTTCTGCATTCATGGCACTTGCTGCAAAATTTCCTATTCGATTTGGAGGCAACTCTAGAGGTTCCAATGCAGAAAAGGTCAATACACCCAGGGAGAATCAGATCGAGTGCATAACATCACTTGCTGAAACTCCCAATTCACAGAGAAACATTTTAGATCATGATTTTTACAGCCAAGCTTCTTTGGAGATAAATGCTACTGAAAATGATGGCAAAAAGGAAAGTAGCAATAGTAATGAAACTTTTGGGAGTGGTACGGGAAGAAACAGTGTAATTTTTTATGCAGGAAAAATTTTGGAATCACATGAAACAGAGCTTAGTTGTGGTCAAGAATCGCCAAATAGTGGGTCAAATACTGCAGTCACAGTTGCAAGAAGTATCAACTCGGTGGAGATCGAGGATAGGAGATTACTGGAAGAAGTTGTTTCATCCCAAAATTCCGGAGTTTCTTCACAAAATTCCATGGGATGTCAGATTCTGTCAAGTGATAATATTACATCAAGCACAATTTTGAATATAGAAACGGATGATTTGCTAATTGGAAGTTTGAATAATGGCTTTGGCCACTCCTCATTCACAGAACTTTTGCAAATCGCAGAAAGCAACAAGTTCCCGGAATTTTATAGCCATGGTAGCATGCCAAGTGCAAATAACCAATTAATCCATAAGATTTGTAATAAGTTGTCTGTTTTTGATCATATGGACAACTCAAAAGGTACATGTCAACCTTACCAAGCTGATTTCACTCTCCCTCATACATCATTTGGTTTGTCAGAAATGTTACCTGAGGCAGAGTTTTTATATTCTCGTAATCCTTCTAACCTTACAATCTTGGAAAATAATGCCAACACTTCAAATGAAGAGATCAGATCTTCTTTACAATCAAACTCATGTGAAATAGTTAGAGGTAATAAATTTGAAGTTAACAATCTTGAATGTAGAGGACCAGCAGTAGAAAATTTAGCTGCGTCCGGCAGTCTCAACAAGATTTTATTAACTTCTGGATCTGCAAGCGCTACTGATTCATATGTGCCAATAAGAATTCCAAGTACAGAACAATCAACCTTTTTAGAAACTGAGGTTGGTTTCAACCAGCAATCTTTCAGTCATAAAAAGTTAGAAGAGAGAACTGATGCATCATCATATATTGAAAACTCACATGTATTCTCAAATATACAAGCTACAGATAGGCATTCAACATTCAAAGCAGAAATTTCACAGAAAGCAATCAGAGTTCCCAGCCAAATGGAAAACAACACAAATCCAAAAACAAGTTCAACCTCATATAATAAAGTACAGAATAAGTTGGATGTGGGTCAGGAAGTTGGATCAATCATGAAAGATGAAGCTAACAAATTTCAAAATGTTTCATCAGAAACACCAAAACAAGGAGAAAAGGCTAGGAAGAGAAGAGCTGAGAGCGAAAAGAAGACCTTTGACTGGGATAGTTTGCGCAAAGAGGTATACCGTAATAAACCTAGAGAAGAAAGAAGCAGTGATGCAATGGATTCACTTGACTGGGAAGCAGTAAGGTGTGCAGATGTAAGTGAGATAGCTGAAACCATTCGAGAACGTGGGATGAATAATATGCTGGCAGAGAGAATCAAGGTATGTTCAAACAGTCAGCGTAGTTGGAAATAATGTCTGAAATTGAATTGCAATTTACTAGTTTTTTTTTTTTTTTTTATTTTTTTTTTTTTTATTTACTAGTTCTAGTTCTTGATAAGTTTGATCTGTTCATCATGGAATCAATATTTGAGCATAATATCTTAAATTCATTTCCCCTTCTATTCATTGATGCACGTTTTATTTTTATAATTATCATCATGTAAGCATTGGTTAAAGGAAGAACATCACATGACGTTTTAGCATAATTACGAGCTCAAGTACAGATTTTTTTTTTTTAAATGAGTGCTTCCTTTTGAGAAAAAGAATAGAGTGCATTAAAGGAAGGTATTATGTAGTGATAAGAATGCTTTGTCATCTGTAGTTGTTTGTATTTAAAATTTAACTTTGAGGTGCTATGGAACTGTTCTAAGCACACTTCAAAACAAACATTTAGATGACACACGAATCAAGATAGTTAATCTTTGAAGATCAAAGTATGGAGTGAAGCTACTAAGTTTTATTTACTCTTTTTTTCCCCATGATGCAGGATTTCCTTAATAGACTTGTTCGGGAGCATGGAAGCATAGACCTTGAATGGTTGAGAGATGTTCCACCAGATAAATCAAAGTAAGATTTAGACAGGCCGTTTCCACAAAGTACAACATGCAGTAGAGCTTTCTAATGCTTCTTTTTTTACAACAAAATTTTTTTATCCAATTTACTCTCTAAAAATAACCAGGCATGGTTATTTTGGTCTTTCCATTAAACCAATCATCAGAAAAATAAATGAAAAAGGCTAAGATGAATTTTTCTTTGCAATTTAGTCCCTAAATCTATCCAAAACATGACTAATTAGGTCCTGTTTGTTTTTGACGATTGGTTTAATGGAAGGGATAAAATAGTCATTTTGTGGCAAGTTCCCAATTTGGACCAATAAAAATGTCTGATGTCAAAATAAATATACCTTAAATAGTTAAGGGGATATTTTGGTTATTAGTCTTATGTTTGAAGGACTAATTATAATACCTGTAGTTTACTAGTAGTCATGAAGTATAACCTTGATTTTCTTCTTTCATAATTCTTCAACTTTATTCTATATTGTCATTTCAAGTTGAAATGAAATGTTAGATGCCCTCCTAATTTTAGAGTTTTGATTATGCATTATATTATCAATATAATTTTAATGAGGATCTTGTAATGTGATGGACTCCAGGATTGAATTTAACCATATTATTAGTCAGCTTGATGAGGCCTGTCATATAATGGGTGCCACAAGTTATTTTTCCTTCTAAATTTTTATTAAAGGTTAAAGTTTGTAAGAGAGGCCAGGCATTCCATCCATGATTAAAATCTGCTATTTATGTGCTCAAACCATACTGAATTGGGAATCTTGTTCTCTTATTAGTTATTTCCTAAACAAAAGAAATTATTTTTTAACAGATATCTTACTTGAGTTCCGTCTAAATCTTTATCTGTTTGCTGTTTTTAGGGACTATCTCCTAAGTATAAGGGGATTGGGGCTGAAAAGTGCAGAATGTGTCCGGCTTTTGACTCTACATCATTTAGCATTCCCAGTAAGTATTCCTTCTTAAGGAACTATATTGCTTTGTACATGAAGAAATTTATAGCAATAATTACATTGCTAGTTTATATTTTTTTCACCGACCATAAGGTTGACACAAATGTTGGCCGGATATGCGTGCGGCTTGGATGGGTACCACTCCAACCATTGCCTGAATCCCTTCAATTACACCTTTTGGAACTGTAAGTTGTACTCACATTCTACTCATTCAAAACAATTCATTGCATCGTATGGGAAGAAAGAAGAAACATATTATGGCGACATTTTAAGGCTTCTTTTTTTCTTTCTATAATGTAGGTATCCAGTATTGGAAACCATTCAGAAGTATCTCTGGCCTCGGCTGTGTAAACTTGACCAGCGTACATTGTAAACTTCATTAACCTCCATTAAATTAACAAGTATTATAAGATTTATTTTTATTAATAGTTTTAGCAGATAAAACACTTATACATCATCCCATTAAATCTTGATCCACCGTTAAAATTATTCACTTTCCTAACCATATTTTTTCACAAATCAGGTATGAATTACACTATCAGATGATAACTTTTGGAAAGGTAATTCAGTAATGTGAAGTACCTCAAATTATCATGAACAAGGAAATAGTTGTCATTTCTTTCAACTAAACTTTATACTTGATGCAGGTTTTTTGTACAAAGAGCAAACCTAATTGCAATGCTTGCCCAATGAGAGGAGAGTGCCGACACTTTGCCAGCGCATTTGCTAGGTATATGTATCCTGGCATTTCACGTTTATGAATCTTGCTTGTAGGGCTTTCTTGCATTTTAACGCTTTGGTATTCCCTTGAATGTTATGCTAGTAATTATTAAATACATATAAAGAAGCTGTAATTTTAGTATATCATCATAATCATGATTTGTAGCAGCACCTATTCAAGGCTACATTCTCTCTTGTGAATCCTTTTTTGTCATTGATTGCTCTGCAGAGCTAAGTTCAGATTATGTTCTATTTACCAAGTTGTACGACTTTCTTTACCAAACCTCTCATTTTATATGCTCTTATTCCTTTGTACTCCTTTCACATAATTATATTTCCCTTGTCTTATTAATGTTTAATCCTTATTAAATAAAAAATGCATTCTCCTTCCACCACAATTAATTACTTTCTGTAACCATGACATTCACAGACGTCACTTTTGACTTAACCATTTGTGTTAATTGAATAATGCACCTATCCCCTCTTAAATAATTTCTATTCATAAACAATCATTAACCTTATTTGCTTGAAATTCTAATGAGATATCCTTCAAAGAGGGTAAAATTAAAAACATACATACAGAGACAGCTTTCAGTAATAGAATGCACCATCTTAGCTTAATGTTAAATCGTTTTGTTCATCTGATCCCTATTAAATGATTAAGATTATATAGAGTCATTTCTCTGTTCTATTTGCTTTGTGATGCTTAAATTAGAGATTTACTTCAAAAGATTAAAATTTAAAATATACAAATATCTGTGTTGTCCTTAAAAATTATAGAATCGAAGTTTAGGACATATCTCATTCATGAATATAATTACTATTTCAAGGATGGATGATCATCTACCAATTAACAAAAATCTACTAGAATGAACACACTTTATTGAATAATTAAAAAAAAAAAAGATTCAATTCTATATTGCGTACAATGTGCTTAGAGATGCTGACTTATCTTTGTTTCAGTGCAAGGCTTGCACTTCCAGCTCCTGAGGATAAAAGCATAGTAAACTCCTCATATACAATTGCCTCTGAGCATGGAATGGCTCCAGGTTTTATTCCAAGTTCAATTCCGCAGCTTGAATGTAGTTCAGTCTCACAGGAGCTGACCATTCGGAAGGACTCTGAACCAATCATTGAAGAGCCGGCAACACCAGAACCTGAATGTCCAGAAACCTTAGAAAGTGAAATAGAGGATGCATTTTTTGAAGATCCTGATGAAATTCCAACAATAAAGCTTAACTTCGAAAAGTTCACACAGAATCTGCAGAACTTTATGCAAGAAAATATGGAGCTCCAAACTGCTGACATGTCAAATGCCTTAGTTGCTTTGACCCCAGAGGCTGCATCCATCCCCATGCCCAAGTTGAAGAACATTAGCCGGCTGCGCACAGAGCACCATGTGTATGTATTAGAACTCCTTAATCTTGCTGAGAGGCATGATTGTTGCAGACTGCTAAACATATAAATGCAAACCAACCTCATCAAATGATATCCTTTTGTAATGATGTTGAATGCGTATCTGCTAATTTTAATTTGTATATTATTGCAGATATGAAATTCCCGATTCACATCCATTGCTTGAAGGAGTAAGTTTTTCTCTTTTAACTGAACTATTTAACTTGCTTAAATAGGAATAGTTGATGGATGCATTAAATAAAAATGTTATGCACAATAAAATAAGAAATTTATAGATGAAGCCCTTGTATTATCTATCTTCTTTCCTTTAAATGAACCCCTTTATGAGAATGCATTCACCTCCAGATAGTTTCACCTTTAGTGTTCTTTCCTCCAAAAGCTGGCTGGTAATAATCTAGAAAAGTAGGGAGTGAAATTTATACTTATATCGTTTTTAAAAGGAGCTCGAGTAATGGAGATCAATAATTTTATGTTCGGAAGACCTAATGCTACAGTAGTGAAAAATTGAGAGAACATTAATGTTAGGGGCAAATGAACCATAAAGAACTATCCTTAAATTAAAAAATGGAAGTTCTTCTTTGAAAATACTATTGTCTAAATTATGAAAATTTTCATCAACTTCAACCTAGTCCACAACTATTTCTCATCACGTTTGATGTTTTGATCATTGCAAATGATCGTGGAAGAAGAAGAAGTGCTTGTTTGAGAATTACATGATCTATGATCATGCACTTGAATTTACATGTTACAGTGTGCAAAATCATTGCAGAAAGGTCCTTTTCTTCAAATTGTATCTTCCTTGCTAATTTTTTACCCAATCAAACGTGACAGCTTGACCAAAGAGAGCCTGATGATCCATGCCCATACCTTCTAGCTATATGGACACCAGGCAAGCATCTTATTTTTCATTGTGATCATGGACTTCAATGCATATTTAGTATGCATATATATAACAAAAATTTTATTCTCTAGGTGAGACTGCTCAGTCAACTGAACCACCAAAAGCTTGCTGCGACTCCCAAGATACGGGTCAACTTTGTGACAGGAGTACATGTTTTGCTTGTAACAGTATAAGAGAATCAGAGGCTCATAAAGTCCGAGGAACTCTTCTTGTAAGCAAAACAATATTGTTTAAAAATGTTACGATAGATATTATATACATTCTTGATTAAATATGGATTTTGCATAGATACCTTGTCGAACTGCAATGAGGGGAAGCTTCCCACTAAATGGTACCTACTTTCAAGTTAATGAGGTAGGTTGGTTCCTTATCAAATAGTGAATTAAATGTGATAAAAAGTCTTCTGATAGAAGTTAAATCCTGCTTGTTGTCTCCTGCGAAGGCTTTTAACACAGGCTGGGATTTAGAAGTCATGTGGCCTGCACTCTACATGCTTTTAATGCATTCTTTTGATGCCGATGCAGGTATTTGCTGATCACCATACGAGCCGTAACCCAATTGACATTCCAAGAGACTGGATATGGAACCTACCTAGAAGAACTGTTTGTTTTGGAACTTCAATACCAACAATATTCAGAGGTATTATGTTTACTCGATAAATGTAGATGCTGCTAAATGTAAGTTTCAATGGCTTCAGAAAAGCTACTGATTTATTTCTGATCTCAAATTTTAGGGCTCACAACAGAAGGAATACAGCAGTGCTTTTGGAGAGGTATGTAATGAGCTTTGAAATAGGTTACACTGCATGAATATGGGTAATTTAGAATTGGAAGTACTTGTAGCCAAAGATTATTGTAGTTTTTAATGAAGCAATGGAAAGTTAAAGTAAATTTAAAGTTTAACGACACTAAAAATACAAAAAAGAAATCACTACTGAATTTCATAATAAAAATTTATTATTGATATATCATCAAAAAAGTATCTTGATCAAGCACGAATCTCAAGGCAGTTTGGCATTGAAAACTTTCAATATTAAATTCAAGGTCATCCGAACTCCTATTTCAACAAACTTATAGTCGACCTGAACGACTCAAAAAGATGAATCCAACGACACCAAATTTGATCAAATATAAGCCCAAATGGGTCCAAATTGAGAACCAAATGTGATATGCTTATAGTCGAATCGAGCGGCTCGACGAGATGAATCCAACAAGCCCAGGATTGTTAAATTCTGATATCATGAAGACACTTAAATGCTTGTTAAATAGTCTATAATCAAGTGAGCCGATATCGGACGTCCATTCAAAACACTCTCAAAGTGTCCTAGATCTTCTTCCTATTTATTGGTCATGCCACTCCCTGAATATTATAAATAGATCTCTCATTCTTCACAAAGGGGGAGAGAAAAAGAAGAGGAAGAAGAAAGAGAAATCTTATCTCTCTTGCCACCAAGCACCTCCGTCGCCCGCCAACTATACTCTTTCTAACCTATGTCGCTCACCGACTATGGTCTCTCCAACCACTTCCACCAACTACGTTCTTTCTGACCTCCGTCGTCGGCCAACTACGGTCCTTCTGACTACCGTCATTGACTAGGATTTTTTTGAACACCATCTCTCGCTGACTACGGTCCTTCCAACCATTTTCACCCAACTACGATCTTTCCGACCTCCGTTGTCCGCGACTATGGTCCTTCCAACCACCGCCACCCGATTATAGTCTTTCCGACCTCCGTCGCCCCCAACTACAGTCCTTCCAGCCACTGGCACTCAACTACGATCTTTCTAACCTCCGTCGCCCACCGACTAATATCCTTCTGACCACCGTCACCGGAATATGGCCTTTCTAACCTCTGTCCCCCGCCAACTACGGACCTTCCGACTACTGTCGCCCGATTATGATCATTCTGACCTTCATCCCCAACTACGATCTTTCAACCAACATCGCATGACTATGATCCTTTCAACCTACATAGTTCGATTATGGTCCTGCCGACCAAACGAACATGTTGACATTGATTCTTCCAACTTCCACCATCTAATGCACTCTATATGAGATATATTTGCTACATCAAGCTAAGGCCTTCCCCCCAAGGAAGGCCTCATTTGTAATCAACTGTAACCACTATTAAATTCATTTAAATTGGACAAGTCCCCATAGTTTTTTCCCCATTTTTAGAGGTTTTTATATAAAAACTTTGGTGTCCCTTATAAATGCTACATCCCTATCTTTCATATGTTTGTGTGTTGGATCTTTGTACCGCCGCGAATATTTCAAAACATATATATATATATATATATATATATAATCCTGAAGGCATTTTGAGGCGTAAGCCTCAAAATCAAAAGATTGCGTAAACATAAAATAATAATTTTTTTATATTCTAATGAGTGAATAATATAAAACATAAAAAAACATAAGATATGAAGTGAAATCAAAATATCCCAATAATAAGACAACATGAAATATAGTTCAACTCAAAATTCTATCTTTCCTAAATCCCAGTATTCTTTTCATTAACATATAATTCCAATTTCCAAAAACAAATAGCAATGACATATCACATAAGAACTCGTAAGTCATCAACACTGTCATCACTAAGGGGTTCTTCATTTGAATCACAATTATGATGAGCAGCTCTCTCTCATTCCTCCTCTCCAGAATTTTTATTGCATCCTCCCACCTGACGTAGAGATACGTCCTCCCACCGCTAAAAAACTCGGTTTTTGCTCGGTATTGCTAGCTATTATTTGGTATTAATGAATATCATCATTTGAAGACCAATAACGAGTTATACCGAGCTATACCGAGCAATACCGAATTTTTTCTAGGAAAAACTAGGTATTTTTTTGTATTGCTCGGTATAGCTCGATATTGCTCGGTATAGCTCGGTATAACTAGGTATTGGTCTTCACATGATGATATTCTTCGTTAATACCAAATAATAGCTAGCAATACGGAGCAAAAACCCAGTTTTTTAGTGGTGGGAGGACGTATCTCTACGTCAGGTGGGAGGACGCAATAAAAATTCCTCCTATAGAGTCTAATGTGGGGCATTTACTTCAAGATTTATGCAAGTTTTAATATATATAGCGTGAGGCGTAAGCCTCATGCCAGTGAGGCGCGGCGGGCCTCACTCAAGTTGAGGCGCAAGCCTCATAAAAAAAACTCGAGGCGTTTTTTATCTGAATTGCGCAAAGGCGGGCCTCAAGGCGAGCCTCATTATGCGCAATTTTAAACCATGATATATATATATATAATTTTAAGAGAATTTATTGTAGTTGTTAATGAAGCAATGTAATAATTTATTGATAATCATAAAATTTCCACATTTAAATATAGTAAAATGTTAGTTTCTTATGCCAAAATTGATTTTAAAAAAATGTAATAAGCAACTTCTTAGTCCTATTGAGCACACAACAATTTTGTTTACTTTTTTTTTTATTTGTTGTTACGATTCTCCGACCACCATCGTGAATATCCCTAATTGACCACTTTGGCCGAGTTTAACCAATTAACGATGGGGATCCATTAGCTAAACACCACAGTTCAAGTTCAATGGCAGAAATATGCATTCTCTAAAAGCTAACTAGTTCAAATACTAGCTTTTTAAGCATTTTTTCCATGTTGCAAGACTCTTAATACTATTAAATACTTGAAACAGATGACGCATAAAGAAGAGCATTTACAAAAGACAGCCGTGAAAAAATATAAATCTATTTTATTTCATGGTATTTGCCTAAAAGACATGGTCAATCCTGGAATCAAAATTGTTTGAAATCTATGCTAAGCTTTTGTCAATCATATAGCTAGGAAAAAGTAAATAATGCAGAACTGACTGCATGTGATGGAATGGCTGGGTAATGTTGTTAAGTGGTGTACATTAAAAGTCTTAGATACCATGGTACAGTAAGTAAATAAGTAGAATCTTTCAATTTAGTTTGATGCATATAATAAAAATAGAAATGATGTCGCAGGTTTTGTTTGTGTAAGAGGATTTGATCGAGTTACGAGGGCGCCGAAGCCCCTCTATGCCAGGCTGCATTTCCCAGCAAGCAAGGCACCTAAAAATAGCAAAGAAAGGTTAGCGGCGGCGGCGGCGGCAGCGGCCGCAGCAGCGGCGGCGGCAGATGAATCGGCCAACGATACCTCAGACCTAACTGGGATCCATCGATAATTAAGAATGGATCACTGACCAACAAATTGCTGTGTTCATGGCAAAGCCTCTAACCTGAAGAAAACTTGGCGACTATCTCAAAATTGGAGTTATGGTGGGGGAGAATGAAAGCCATGAATTTTGATCTGTAACATTCTGGCCATTTATTATTTCATTTCATGCTCGGTGGTCGAGCCATTCTTCATGATAGATAAAACTGGATGGTAATTCAATCCATCCACTCTATTTATTTGTCAAACATGCATAAAAGAGAGGAAGTTGGAAGTTGCAAAACCTTCAGCTTTTCAACTGGTAAGGTATTATGCAAACTTAGCTCAGTTGTATCAGTAGAACTTCGATCTGTAACATTCTAGCCATTTATTATTTCATTTCATGCTCGGTGGTCGAGCCATTCTTCATGATAGATAAAATTGGATGGTAATTCAATCCATCCACTCTATTTATTACTCAAACAAGCATAAAAGAGAGGAAGTTTCAGTTGCAAAACCTTCAGTTTTTCAACAGGTAAGATATTATGCAAACTTAGCTCAGTTGTATCAGATATACAATGGAGAAATTAGTTATTTTTAGGGGTTGTTTGATTGTTAGTAGCGTAGATGCAAAAGAAGTATTTTCTTTCAATAGTGAATATGATTAAAAAATAGCAGATCTAAAATAAATACATACAGACAATCATTTACCAAAAGAAGAAGCTATTTGCATGTAATTTACTGCAATCAAACAGCCCCGAAGATGTAAAGGTAAGCACTAAGTTTTGGCATTTTGAAAGTCTTGAAGAACAAAACAAAAAGCTTCAGATTTTGCTCGTCAGAAGAAACTATATCGCTTACAGATTCTATTTATCTACGAATCAATCAGCTTTTTTTTTTTCTTGAGTGATTCTGCACAAATCCGCAATGAATAACTAACTACATATGAATGGAAAGATAGTATTTCATAGAACTTATTCGATAACTATCAAAAAAAACCAACTCAAAACAAAAGAAATCTTACAGAAGTTTATTATTCCCGCGACAGTACTTCCTGACCACCACAGAAGAAATATGTAGAACTGAACGGAGAAAGCTTCTCTCGGCTGCAATTGCTGCTATCATTTTGCTTTTATTTTGAGAAATCCATCCTCAGTCGAAGATGCAGAGAATTACATTAATGATGAAAGAAGTTATTACTAGCGGATTTAATGGCTTCAATCACCAATACAATTAGATCTGAATATAAAGATCTATATACCTATTTCTTGATTCTCTGATTGCTTACAAACAAAAGCTAGGGATAGGAATTGCAAAATAGCATGGAGAAGAAGGATAAGCTAATTACCCTAAAAACTCGAGAATTTAACAATGTTTAAAAGTGAAACATCGGTTATTTATCACTCAAAAATTCAACTTCTTTCCCTGAAATTAAAAGTACTTTGACAAAAAGAATGATAAATTATTAAATAAAGCTATTACTGATATTATGTATTTCAAATACAAAAAGTTAGGCTACATCATGGGCAAGATAATCTTACTCTAAGAACTGAAGTGTAACACACTCATTAATAATCAATTCTGATGATTGATTGGCAAATCTCTTCTTTTATCTTTGGAACTTAGTTCCCTTCAAATCTCTCTTATGCATGATAGTTAAATGGTCTTAGAGGCCAATTTGTATTCATGACTCTCTCCCTCAATAATAGATAGGGTGAAACCAACTACTGCTAAGAGTGGAGAGATCTCATGATGGATGATGTCCTCATCCATATCTATTACATCATCAATGGTTATCATCTTACTCAAAACCTTTTGTTTTTGTATCTTCTTCAATCTTCTATTCTTATTTCTCCTATGTGTCTTGATCAAGATAGGAAAGGAAGAAGGTTGAATTGGGCAAGTAGGAAAGCAAGTGGGCACAATAAAAGGTGGTTGAATATAGATTGACCAAACTAGCACAGGTTAATTAACAATCATCAAAGTTTTCTATTTCTCATCAATCTTTGATGCCTTAGGATAAGATAGCCTTGAGAAAACAAAAGGTATCAAAGCTAAGCCTAATGGGGATAACTCAATATACATAAAAGTTCAACATCAACAACATTGACACAAAGATGAAATAAATGAGATGTCTAATAGAAAGAAACTTACACTTATGAGGGGCCGTAAGTGAGTTCTCGTATATAAAAATATAATATACTATTAAAGATAGAGAGAGTAACCAACCTCAATAAAGTTGCCAAAAAACTGATGGGGTTATTTACTATTAGGATATACCATTGTAAGACAAAAAATCATTTGAAGACAATGAGCACATGAAAGTATGACTATCTAATGAAAAGCAAAAGAAACCCTTATTAGGTGAGGACTAGCAATAATAGTCTGCATTAATTCCTTAAAAAAAGAAAATCGCATGAATTAAAAAATAATAATAACTTAAAAATAAAAACATTAATTAAAATAAAAACAATTTAAAAAAAAAAACTATAAGAGAGTCACATAAAATAGGATGGGTTAGAGGGATGCCGACGCACCACATAAGTAAGCAGACCTTCAAAGAGGCTTAACGGGGACAAAAAAAGTTGTATAAGACTCAGCCTGAAGCTCAAACATCAGAATGATGTTGTGCAATAATTGTTCCACTCGTCGCTTGACTCACAAGAAAATAATCATGTAGTTTTATTGATTGTTCCAACATGACATAGTTTTCTAATACAAAAATTTTAATTTTTGTACGAAAAAGTTGCTTTAAAAAATAATAAGAAAGTCATCTCAAATGAAACCTAAGGCTTCATTTGGGACTTTTTCTAAAGCAATTTTTTAGTAAAAAATTTTGAGTTTAAGAAATTTTTGCAATAAAGTTTTATTTAAAAAAAGTAAGAAGAAGACTATCCCAAATGAAGCCTAAGTAAATTATTGACTAGCTTTGTGAATTAGAGAGCTATGGATAAAAAGAAATCCCTCTGCACCAGTAACCTACAGTATTGCTCTGTCGCACAACAAAATTTTCACAAACTTCCATTAAGCTTCAATAGAAAGAAAATGTTCCAAAAAAACAAAGTTCTCTGTCTTCGTAAGTCATTACAAAATCAAGTATTTCTAAATGATCTTATGACATTATTGTAGACAACATAAACATTGGCAAGTCTTAAGAGGACAGGCTAAAAGAATGGTATTTCTACAACACAAGGCAACTGTCAACCCCTATCTCCATCAATGTTTGCTACCATTCTACATTATTGCCCTAACAGTTTTTGCATACAAAAAATCAGTAATCATATAGGATCTCAATTTACCTCATGGTCATGAAAGCCGTAAATGAGAGCAATATTGACTCGTCCTCTGAATGTTCTGTGCATTTATTTGGGAGCCAAATTCTGGGGAACATAGAATTACTGATACAATTTTGTTGAAAATAATAACAGATAGGATGCATTTTAGTAAACATTTAATCAATAAAAAAACTTTTGCATCTTGGGAAAATGTGAAGGCAAAGTAGACGTCATCTGTCTTGAAATAGAGGGTTTACTTAGGATAATAATTTATTTTATTTTTAATATTCCGCCCATTCATTTTACAATTCAAAATTAATAAACCATGATGGGTACATAAACTTTCACTCGGAATGACTTTATAATCTTTGCAATCTAAACAATTTTTTTAATAAAAAAGTCACGATCCAGAAGTGCATTTAGTTAATTCAGGATGATAATTGAAACCTTATAGGATTGATTTTACCCTTTTTGGGTTGAATGTGCAACCCTAGCAATGACCATAAAATTCAGCATAGGACTGAAAATAAATGAATGAAATAGATATTATAAAGTTTTGACAATTCTCTGAGTCATTCACTCTTCAATGGGCAATCTTCAAAATAATTATGGTTTGATCAAAATTCCCTTTAACCACAACCACTTATTGGACATCAACATGAAAATTCCCTCCGGACTAAAACTTGTAAAAGGTCCCAAACCAACCTTGAGATAGGAGATTGTCAAAGGAAAATCTAACTTGATGTTCTTGAGAATCTGTTATGCAAGAATGGTTTTCACCCTATATCTTTGATTGGGGTCTAGAGGTATTTGAAAGTACTGATCTCTTGATAAATGTAGGTGGCATATATTGATGCCTTGATGTCAAGCATATGACCGAACAAGGAGTGGTTGTGCAAGTTTTTTGTCAAAATGCAAGCAATGTGAATAACATTGCGAAAACAGGTACGAGTGAATCCATTGATTTAGGTACGATGTCATGCTTTCGACTTGTTCGAATGATGCTACCTTCTTAAATGGACAGGAATGATCCAATATATTGCTTGGGAGCTTTGATAAAGTTAAGATGACTATAGATTTATGAAAATTAAGGTAGCCATAATTTCATTTACCTGATGGAGTTGGGAAGTCTTCATATACCTAATAAAAATGGATGGCCCCTATAGCTTATGGAGCCTACTCTACTTCAGATTAATTGGGACCGAGTTCAAGGGTCTATAGTCTTGTTAGGGGTTGCTAAAATTTTATAATCATAATAAAAGAACAAAATTTTATTAAGAAAAATTTGTTATTGTTCCACAAACAGAACTTTATTGAAATTTTCTATAAAATAAAAGGGACAAACTATATGGACAACATTTTGTGGATATTTTCCTCATTTCAAACTTGAAAAAAAAAATCAATTTCCAGCGAGTCTCCAAGTAAAGATATATTGGCGATATTTAATAAAAGTTGACTTGAGTGTTTCATGTAATGGGTCAAGGGTGATTCATCTTTTAATAGTTAAAATTGGATTCTCAAAAGAAATGATTAGAGAGGCCCTCTGAAGGATACTCTCTTCTTGAAGATTTGAGTTGTCAGTTTTGGAGATTATCATTGGGCATAGTAAAGACAAATAGCAGAAACAAGAGTAGGCAACTTATCGGTTGCCTTTAACCACTAAAAAACCAGTAGTAGGAAACTTGAGTTTCAAGTGAGGCAAGGATGCAACCACACAAAGATAAACTACAATGGTATAACGAAGATCGAGTTGGAAGCGGACTTTAATTTTACAACCATACATCATATGGTGTATATGCTTTCTCTTGGGAACTCACTATGGGTGATAGGCAAAGTGTTGATTCCTAAGTATTTATTATGCTGGTGTCAAAGCCATAAAAGAGGTTCAACAATAAGGTAAAGTTTTCTTTTGTAAGTTTAATGTTTATTGGGACAATGTAGAGTTTTTTTTATCTGGTGGTAACAAGAGGAATGCAGTATAGAAAAGCATGCTAACAAAGCTACAAATGTTTACAAGAATCCTCTTGACATTAAATCATGGCTCACCAATCCCAACATTAAAGACCAATAAATCTTGATATTGAGTTAGAACCTCTTTGCAGTCCAAGTCATCAAAGCTAATGGAGATTTGATTGTGCGATCTTTTTGGTCTCAACAACTTGGGACTAATGAGAATTAATTACCCCAAGAGGATAGAATCTCTGACAATGGCTTCAAAATTATCCACGATTATACATACATATCATCAAGAATTGTAGCCATGATTTTGTTTACTAACCTCTTTGCAAATCTACTAGCTCTACCGTGATTATTTAAAGCCTCAATAATATTTTGTTTCTTTGAAAGCACTTTCATCTCTTTGATACTTATTAACTCCTAACTACACCTTCAAGACTCCTTTTGTAGATCCTTATCCAATTTCTGAGAATATTTATCTTTGTAAAGCAGCTATGATTTGATCAGTCACCAAATTTGGTTCAAGTTAAAATTTTCAAACGTTTTCTCCAATAATTTGAAATATTATGAAGTTCTAGTTTTTTAAGTTCTGCCATCCATTTTGTATTTCCATCTCCTTTCTTACTTTATTAATAATTTTAAGATATAAATTCATAATTACTATATTGTGATTAAACAATTTCCTAGAATCAGCCAAGAATCGATGTATTGTGTTGCACCTATATGGTGCTATGTTATGAATTGTTGAAATTTCCTCATGATTAGTGTTTATTAAAAATTGTTAAAAATTACTGTGGTATTAATGTGAGTTTGTTGATAATTAAAACGGACGTTAATATAAAATTTATATAGAACTAACTTAATACACTTCAAAATCATTATTAAATTATTAATTATACCAATTAAATTTGTAACTAATTAATATATGATGAACTAGAACAATTTATCATCTCAATAATTAATCATTAAATAATTAGACAAATTAATCCTTAATTAGTAAGATTAAGCTCACCAATTTAAAAACATAATCTTCATAATCTTAGATAATATATTTTTAACTATTCATTTACTAACTAATTAGAATATCTTTTAGCCTAATTTAATTGATAATCAAAATTGGCGTTAATCTAAATTTATATAAAATTGGCGTAATACTGTATCAATCATTGCCGCATCATCAGTTATATCAATTACTTTTCTTTTTAATATATGATGTGCTAGAACAATTTATCATCTCAATCTTTAATCATTAAATAAATATATTAATTAATCCTTAATTAGTATAATTAAGCTCACTAAATTAATAGCATAATCATCAAGTACTATCTTTGATACTGTATTTCTAATTATTTATGAATAAATTTAGCCTAATTGATCATTAATAGCTTAACAAATCAGAATAATTAAAAATTCAATTCATTAATTAATACCAAATCAATCATATATTTTAAATAATTTTATGATAAAACAAATAACTTGCCATTCTGACAATTATTTAATATTACATCATTTAAACCCAAATTATGCTAATTCATGGTTAATTCGTTTAATTAATCTTCTAGTTATTCAATCTATGATAAATTGAATTAATTCATTATCCCATTCATTAATTGTTGATTAAGTAGCCTAATTAGTATCCAAAATATTAATAAACATCTAGATAATTGCTTTAATTATTTTTAAACAACTCAATAAATTAACCAATTTTATTACATATTTTTAACTAGACACTAATTCAGGTAGGGACTTATGTCCCAAGAAGAGGAAAAGATGAAATAAGAGAAGCATAATGTTGGAGTAGCTCCAATGGCAAATAAGATTAGATAGAGTATCCTTAGATGGCGGCCTTCTGATGACAGGATTAGGAGAGTTGATGTATTAGATTTGGCTTCTGTTAAAAAGGGTAGAGGTACACCTAAAAAGACTTAGAAAATATTAGAAATAATCTTTCTTTTATTAATTTTAAATGAGAATTTGACTCTTAATATGACACAAAGGAAAAAAAAATTCATATACCAACCCCACGTAGTGGGATAAAGGCTTGATGTTGTTGTTGTTGTTGTTGTTGATGATGATGCAATTTGTGCTTATACTATCATATATATGCTCAAAATATATGATAAAGGTAATCTTCTCACCTCAAGCTTGTCTTCTGCCTCGTTATTGAATGTTTTGCATAGAATCTCATAGCTCTTTTCATATCCTATCTGAAAAAAATGGCAGGATTATATGAATGGAGAGATCCACAATGAAATTCTCCTAACCAAACACAAGGGGAAAAAATACCCTTACCAATGGATCCACTTTTGAGGGTGAGATTGCTGAGATTACATACCTGGAACCACATAAATACAAATATTAAATTAAAAATTATATATATACAACCATATACCAGAGAACAGTTAACCAGTTACCTACCGCAGTCTACTTGTATAGAAATTCATAGCCAATACATTAGCCTTTTGTACAGTTAAAATTACAGCTCCCATCTGATTCTGTGAAACAATAAAATTGCTACATTAGGGGTATATCGATTGTTGGAGGCATGAAGATGAGATTCAGTTAATGGAGCTCAAATATATGTTGTGGACGATACAAAGAACACTTGAAAAAGAAGCAGAGGAATAGCTCTTTAAGTAGAAGAATGTCCATCACGCAGAGACAACAAAAGCATGGGAAAACTGCTGAAAAAACAATTTGACAGGAAAAATCTAATACTGGTAAACAACTTATGTATGAGAACGATGAAAAAGGCCTTAATATTTATTATGATGGCTTGATATGAAAATAATACTTGGAGAAAAATAACTAGATAATAAGGGAAATGGAAAAGATGAGATGGACAACCAAATTGGTGAGGTGAGCACAATTCCACTAACCCATCATAAAAAAATAGTGAAATGCCTCAAACATATTATGTGATAAGAGAATGACAAAGTGACTTCAATGTAAATTTATAAAAATGCAAAAAAATTTGTTGTATAGATTTCAGTGTTGGACAGTACTGAAGTCATTAATAGACAAGTTGAATGTATTAAAAGACAAAAATTTTAAGATAGATGAGTGGTTAAACTAAAATTAAAACAATACGGATGAGGTCTCATAAAGGCGCCATCAAATAGTCAGGATAGGGCTAATTCTGACAACAAATAATTATAATAATTATAATAATAAATATACCAAATAGCCCTAAACTAATGATAATACAGTTGTTACATTTAACCAAAAAAATGATCCGTAGAAATATCAAAAGAAATGACAAATAGGATGTATCAATGGAGAGTTGTGTTAAAATTACTATGCTGGCAATAAAATATACTTGCACAAAGAATTCAAGTTTTAGTGATTATCAAATTTGTTGAATTCAGAATTGTCCATGAATTACACCCAACTAAACTAAGAATGTTGAGAAAAAAGTAAACAGAAAAGTAGATAGACAAAAAAGAATTCTAGAGTAGAAACTATGAGAATTTTGTAAAATCAGATTGATTACATAGAACTACTTAAACTGAGTTCACCCCTCGATCTCTTATTTATAGTTTTGGGTCAGGCTTGAGCATTGCAAAATTAGCTACATACATAACTATGCAAAAAACAAGAGAAAAAACAAAATAGTTGTGTGGCCCCATTTGAATGTCTAACTTGAATTCATCTACCGAGCTCCTGAGAAGTCGAGGGCTTGGCATGTTACTGCTGGTCAAATACATGAATAATCGATCAATAGTTTACCCTATAGAGGAAGGCATCCCCTTGAGCTATCACTAGGGCCAACTTTATAGATCAAATTCGCTTGGTTGGAATGAGTTATGAGATACCAGCTGCCTACTTGAGGAGAGTTCTTGTGTAGACTAACATGTCTCTTTTAAGGTGAGATCAAGTATGAGCCTGAACCATGTCAACTTAACTTGAACAAGGCCAACTTGGCTTGAATCTTGTGAGCGCTTGCTTTTTGCGCCTTCTATCTTCTTTTTCAATGAATTCAAGATCAATTAGTTAGTCACCTCTACTTGGCCATTCATATTTGGATTATGAACTAAAGCAAATTTGAGTCGAGATCCCTAGTTTTGACAAAATTTCTTGATTTTCTTATATAAGAACTATGGATCATTATCAATAATAATCATCATGAGAAGGCCATATTAATAGATAATATCAATTCATATAAAGTTGCATGCAACTTCTGTAGTTTTTGAAAGCACCTTGGCTTCAATCCACTTAATAAAACAATCAATAATAACTAGAATGAACTTCTTTTGTCCCCTCATAGACGAGAAAGGGTCGATTAGATCCACGCCCAAAAAAATCAAAAAGCCATTAACTAGAAAATAATTGCAACTTATGAGAGGGATGAAGTGGCATTGGCGTAAATGTTTTACATTAAAGACATCTCTTGAGAATTCATCTGCATCTTCTCAATATAGGTCAAAAATAACCTTATCTCAAAATTCAATATGTTAAAGTTCAACTTCTAGAGTGACTGTCGCACTCATCAGAATAAACTTTTTTTAAATACCAGCAACTTCAAATTCATTTACACACCTCAATTAGATGGTAGTTGCAACTCCCTAAATAGCTCATCATCAATTAGTAGATACTGAGGTTTTTTTTTATTTGAGTCGCCGAGGATCCTTCACACTTGCCAAGATTATACCAACTTCAAGTATTCGATGAAAAAACTCACCCAACTCATCCCTGATGGTTGGTCGACTTCCAACACTTCAACTTCTTCAGTTCTAGGACAACTAAGCTCTAAAATAAGTTTTCTATTAAGATTTCTCATTTTAGAGAGTAGGTCGACAAATTGAGTATGATGTTTTTAGAATATGCTCAATTTTGCAGTACTCGGACTTCTTGATCTAGCTTTGAATGGACATTTTTTTAATGATTTCTTCTCTTGCTTTATATTCTTCGTACCTTATTTACAACGAGTTTAGTGTCAGAATATGCTATCAAGTGCTTTACCCCAACTCTTACAGCAAATCTCAAACCTGCAATCAATGCCTCATGAATGTCTCGGTTGTTGGCAATTTGAAAATCAATTTTAATAGCATGAGAAAGTATTGTTCCTATTGGAGTCCTTAAAATAACTCCAATGATATCTCCTTCTGCACCACAGGCACTATCAACATAAAGAGACCATAATAGATCATTTTTAGTATCAACTACACTGATGTCAGCTAAGAAATATGCTAGCGCCTGCATCTTGATGGTGGTTTTTGGAGTGTAAGAAATTTGGAACTCGCCAAGTTCCACCAGCCATTTAAGTAATCACCTGAGTGGTGTGACTTGGCAAGAATCAACTTCAATGAATGATTAGTAATAACATAATATGAATGCACCAAAAAAATAAGGATGAAGTCACCGCACATAAATGATTAAAGCCCATGCAAGCTTATGATTAAAGCCCATGGAAGCTTTTCATAATTGGGTAATGTAACTCAACCCCTTCTAGAACTTTACTCACATAATAGATCAATTACTATTTCTTCTCTTCTTCAATGTTTCACAAACAAGGACTAAGCTCAATGCCTCTTTATCAACTCCAATATACAAGAACAAGTCCTTCCCCGAATAAGAATTTTCAAGTAAATGCGGCAAAGAGAGGAGCAACTTCAATTGTTGTAAAGTAAATTCACATTCTTCGTTCTAGACAAAGTGCTTAGCACTTCTAAGAACATTAAAAAAAGTGGAGCACTTGCAACTCGAACTAAGCCCAGTAATTTTCTTTATTAGCCTTTGCAACTCGACTTTAAGATAAATCAACTTAGCCCAATAATTTTCCCTATTAGCCTTTGCAACTCCTTTGCATTTCGAGGATAGGGTAATTTAAAAATTGCTTTCACATTTATGGGTTCATTTTGATACCACTAGGGAGTATACAGAAAGCCCAAGTACTTGCCCACATCGGCTTAAAATGCACACCTCAAAGGAGTCTGCTTCATCTTATAATTTTTTTAGAAGAAAAATTCATTTAAAATCATGAATATGCTACTCTGGATTTTTGTTTTTTAATGAATAACTCATTTCCATAAATTTCAACATTTCACCCCTTATGATTTCAAAAAATATAATCCATCATTTTTTTTTTGTATGTCATGCCTTTTTTTTAGCCAAATTGCATTATGTTATAATATTATAACATATCAACTATGTTGAAGGCCATATTCTCATAGTCGGCCAGGTGTATTTTGATTTAATTGGAGAAGACATCCAAAAAGCATATCATAGGATGACTACAGAGTCGATTAAAGCATTAATCGCGATTGTGGATAGCTATCTTTGAGGCAAGCCGAATTTAAATTTGTGAGGTGAGTACATCCATCAATTGTCATTTGATTTTCCACCATTACTATATTAGAAATCCACTTTGGTACTGCAATTCCCTGATGAATCTTGCCTGCAAAAGTTTTTGCACTACTTTACATATGCAATCAGCTAGCATAATCACGACATGCTGAACTTAGCCTCATCTGCTTGTCCTTATTCAGACTATGGCAGGCAACATTGATATCTACATGTAGTATTTCGTCAGGCAACTAGAGGAGTACATCCACATAGAGGAGTACATTCGCTAAAATCATGGCGGTGGTTCTGACAATCCATAGAGGAGCTGAAGAGGAGGCTTCTCTCCAAGCTAACCTTAAATGACTTAGGTCGGGAAAGGTAAACTTGGCGAGTACCTCAAGGGCGCCTATTGTCGAGGTGCAACCAATTGTCTTTATTAAAGCTGATCGAACAATGAATGATAACCCCTATAATAATGTAGTGGTTCTCACGATGCTGATCACCACAAATTATCAAATTGGCAACATCCTCATAGATATGAGGAGCTCGATGAATATTAATTTGAGAAGTGTCTATGAGAAGATGAACATTGGTGCTTCTCGTCTAATGCTAACTATCAGTCCTCTCTTTGGCTTTTTCGAGGAGCACAGAGAGACGAAAGGGGTTATTGCTTTGCCAATCACCTATGGAAAAGGAGAAAGACGGTTTATTGCCATGGTTGAATTCATTGCAGTCGATACGCCAACTACTTGTAATGCAATATTTGGTTAACCACGACTAAACACTTTTTTTGCAAACGTCTATGCATGCCATGTCGTCGTGAAGTTTTTAATAGGTGGTCATGTAGTGACAATACGAGATAACTTATTGCAATCCAAAGTGTGTTATCTAAAAGTAGTGGGGAATGTCTAGGAAGAAATTCTAAATCAATGTGCATAAGGGATCCAAGTTGTAAACTATAGAAATTATTGACAAAGTGCCGATATGTGAAGAAAATTCAAATCATAGCTTTCAAAATTTTCTATAAATAGACTTAATCACTAAAAATTAAATAATTTGAGCTTACCCATTAACCCTCTATTTATAAATTTAGGTTGGGACTTGAGCATTATAGAATTAGCTACATACATCACTCTAAAAAAATAAGTGAACAATGTAATAGTTGTACAACCTGATATAAACGTCCAACTTGATGTAGTCATCCGTCGAGCTCCTTAGAAGAACCTCACATGACATATTAGATGTTGAATACCCGAGAGGATGGGCAAGCCCATTAGGTGTCTGAGGTTCCTGGATTTTCAATTTTAGTAAAAGTTATTGTAGTGACTTACAAGAAGTTTCAAAGGTTTTAATTTGAATGGAGGAGTTTTAGGTTTCGTAGGATAGAGATTGGATTTGTTGAGAGATGGCTGAAATGATCCAATGGTAAGTTTGTTAGATGGGTTGTTGGGTTGTGTAGAAAGGAGGTGTGGGGTTTCGAATGGATGATGAGGGTCGATGTGTTAACATACAAAAGCAGGGAATGCAAAATGAAGGAAAGGGTTTCTTGTATGCTAGCAAGCTTATGGTAGGAACATAGTAGCCAAGCAAATGAAGAAAGGTCGAGAGAGAGATGAGAAACCATCCGATGGAATGCTAAATTTTTAACAAAATGAGATAAGATATAGAAGATCATGCAATAAAACTCTTCATTAGATGCAAGAACTGCTCTGACAAGATTTATAAAGGGATGCAACATGGAAAGCCTTCAGACTTAAAATGAGGCCTAGATATGAAAATGATAGTAATTGAAAAATAACTATAATATTAGGGAAAGGGGAAAAAGTAAGAGAAAACCGATTAAAATAAAGGGAAAATGAGAGTGACCAATTCCATTGGTTCTTCTTCAAGCTTTATGATTGAAACCAAAGGGATTTCGTATCATGGAAAAGAGCTTTAATTCCTCATTCATCCTAAAATCATCACATTAAAGAATCTTATGCATGGATTAGATCCTCAATAACTAACAAGACATAAGGCTAATGATGATGATGATGATACTGAATGACTAATAGATTCAATAATGTGTCTAAACTGATTATGAAAAATTACAAATAATCATGAAGGGCAAATGAGATAATCAATCAAATAATATAAACAAATGAAAAAAAAAACAACATCAAGTACTAATAAGTATAAACTTTTATGAATGCTAACACATGGATGAGTTAAACTCTGAAGACTACCAGCCCGTTTCCATCCACAACATTCTAGGAGTAGAGGGAAAAAGTTGAGAACAAGAAAAGTACCTTCCGTGCAATAAGCTCAATCAGTTGCATCAAGAATTTCCCTAACCCCTTCCCTCTAGCACAACTTTCCAACTGAAGCTCATAGACATAAAGAACAGGTATCTCTTCTTCAACAATAAAACGGTAATGCATAAAACCAACCAAAGGGTCTCCATCACCAGTCCAGTAGTTCATTTTACCATCTTCCTTGAGATAACTATCATCATGAACCACATTTGAAGATTCCCGAACAAATATGTATCGTGCTTCTGCAGCAACCATTTCCCTACGCTTCACTTTCTCCTCTAGTGGCCAGTCTGAGCCATATGGACCTTCCATGTTAACCTATAGTTTTATCAGTTAAGCAAGATCAAACATAGTCATTCTTGGATGAAGAACAGTTGAACACCAAGGTAAGAAAATAGGATTATTAACCTTAAGAAGATTTTGGATGTACTTCTTTATAGAAGATGATAGCTGATCACCAAATCCTGACTCAAGGTAGACAGATAAACCTGATCAAAATTAAACACAAAAACTTTGCTTGATGAACAGATCAATAAGTGGATGTCAACAAATTGATATAGGACTACAAAAAAAGAATTTGGAAATATATCAATATGTAGAACCCTCATCAAGAAAGAAAAGAGCCCATATAAAAAATTGGCAAATAAGAATTTGAAGAGAGGAACTACTTTCTTCTAAAATGGAGAAATGACTTCTCAAGTACCATTCCTATCGTAGCGAGAGAAAGCCAGAAAAGAAGCTAGATGATCCTTTACAGTTGATGCAGATTTTATAATTTCTTCAATCACCTTTTTCTTCTCCAAAACCTATAAAAACATGATCAGTGTTTGTCCTAAGCATAATCTCATATATTTTGAAACGAAAAGGAAACCGAAAATACACCAAACATAATAAAAGGAATAAGACATGCACCAAATTTTCAAGACAAAAAACATTAAACTTATGAAAGGACTTCCTGAAGATAATCCACGTTCAACAAAAAGAACATAATTTTTAATCCACCTTTACCAATCACAGTACCAGAGGTTGAAATGATCTTGAAGCCTTTCCAAACAATGGCATTTCTCACGGTGATGCTGTCCAACGGTTTTGAGCTTGCCAAATCAAAAGCTAGCCTTAACCTGGCTAAAAGATTTGATTTAATTTTCTTATCATTAATATAGGGACTCAACAACTTATCTAAGAGATCACTCGTTTAGATTCTTAACAACCATTCTGGCAGAGCAGTAAAAAAATGGTTAGATCAGGATGTAAAACATTCATGCCTCACTCCTTCAAATTTATCATGTCACCCAAAGTGTCCACTATGCGAGTACTAGAAGTTTATATTAGCTAAAGTAGCATTTCAAAAGCTTTAAAGAACATCTTGCTATTAAAATCGACTCTTTTCTCTATTTTGGAGTCCGAATAGTAAGATCAAGACCTTGTTTCAATCTTGATACATTGAAATTTATTCATAATGCAGGCCATATGATGTATATATGCACCATGGATATTAATTTAATGCTTAACATTTGCTTCTAAGTCGCGGGAAAAGTACCCAGTGCATTTTACCCGGAGAACAAAAAATAAGTACTAATATTCGAGATGCCTCTTCTTTATTTCATCCCTCTTTCTTTATCACTCTCTCCTAGTGCTCATGATGAAATTATCCTTCTATGTCAGGTTTCAAGCAAAGGATAAGGCCCATCCTTTATACACTTCAATATAATCATCAACCTCCTCAAAAAACCAAGTGTTTTGAATTCTTCATTAAATTCCAAGCTTCCAGTGATTCTATATTTCTATTAGCATGTGAAATCTATAAAGCAACACGATTCTGGAAAACATGTTTTACATTATCTCTAGACCGAATGTATATTTCAAATTATATAGCCTGCACAAAATAACTTAAATTGATATTGATCTTTTAATATTGTTTCTATTCACACAAGCACTGACATTCATTCAAAAGATAATAAAATGGTACACTTGCTAGTATAAACCCATCTGAATATTATCCACTGGGTTCACTGGCTCATCTACCACATGATAGCTAGCCTAGTACATGAATCTCATATGATCTAGCACGCCAATCCCAAATCCTGCGTCAAGACTATATTGTTTCTCAGATTTTTAAAGCTCCATGAACTCAACAAATCAGGTGTAGGCATAAGCATGCTAGTATACCCTGACAACAGGGAGAACCTATATAGTTAACACCATCAATGAGTCCCCCACCTTTGAAGGGAGGATCATCAAAAGCACTGGATACTTCCCTGCAACAATTTCAATAGATATCCACAGGTCCCGATCCTTATATTCCATCACTCAACCACCTCTCATAGCCTTTAACAGGCCAAGGAGGAAGGTTACCGTCCATAGAGAGGGGGAGTGCTCATTTCTATAGTCCCTTTATTTTTAGCTTTGGAAGAAGCCTCATACCGTGTAGATTGCAGCTGCTTTGCACTCCAACTTAAGTATCTTTTTTTTTTTTTTTTGACGAGGCATTGTCCGCTGCCACACCCAACTTTGTCGAGCGCACTTGGTTATCTGTAAACCCCGGCCAACCTGGTACACACGCGACTATAAATGTAGCCGGAGCTTTGGGCCCCTCGCTGAATGGGCGACTGCCGCTCAAGGGAATCGAACTCGGGATGGGGTTTCACAACCGAGCACACCCACCAACCAAGCTAAGCATCGGTTGGTCCAACTTAAGTTTCACTTTCAATATCTGTGAATGCACCGCCCAAGCCTCTTCAGCAAGCCACACAGTCTAGAAACGTTTAAGCTCATTGAGCTCTCACAGACTCAGTTAGGAACACTGGTACGATCAGACAGACCAAATAGCCGCCAAGGGTGGTAGCGCTAAAGATTACTAGAACTCAACGTCAAGCCATTAGCAACTAAGCAACAAAACAAAGAAACAGCTTCATATTGCTTCATAAATCCCAAAGTTAAAAAAAATAACATTCACATATTCAAATATAGAATGACCGAAATTTCAAAACATCATATTCAAATATAGAGCGACTGAAACTTCAAAAACATTCCAACAAGTATGTACCAATAAGAGCAAAAAATCATCATGTACTACAGGACAATGACACCAAAAACTGGAAGCGAAAAGAGAAAGGATGCAGAAAGTGCTAAAACCCTAAACAAAAATCAAAACTTTCCAACTTTTACAACGAATTTTCTACTCTTTATCCACGCAAAAAAAACAGCAAACGGAAACAAGAGAGTAGTGGGTGCTAAGATTTTAAAATTTGTGATCAACAATTTGGTGTTGAATCCTGCATTACATTTATTCTTCAATACTACGCATTTACACATCAAAACAAAAAATAAAAAATAAAATCAAAATACCTCCTTCCGCTTCAACTTCTTATTTTTACTTCTCTCAAGCCTCTTGGAATCCATGTTCTAGGAAACCCTCTCTCTCCCTCTTTTTCAATCTCCCTCTCCTGGTCTTTTTGGACGGTGTGCTGAAGCAAGCGAGAAAGTTGCGGGAGGGGGAGAGACGAGTTTGAAAACACAGAAGAGCGTACGGAACAATCGCGAGCCCTAGGCCTCGTTTGATTTGATTTTTTTTTTTGCCTTTTCAGTTTCGAAAAGGCGTAATTATTTTTTTCGAAAAGGCGTAATTATTTTTTGTGGCGGTTTGTATGTAACGCTTCTTAAATGAATTTTTTTATATAACTAGTTTAAATGCACGTGGTTATAATTTTATAATATTAAAGAATATTAATTTATTAGTTAATAATTTAGAAAAAAAATAAATCTAAATAATCTAACATTTAGATTAGTCAATATCAGTTTATAATCTTTAATGTTAAATTGCATTTTAAAAATTAATTAAATATATTATGTACATGTTGAAGTAAAAGTGTTTCATCTACTATAACAAATCACAAAATAATGAGTACAATTTTATTTTAGATATGACAAATTATTTTCGCATGATATGTAATAATTAAATATGTATAAATTAATAATAAGAGGGAGCGTGCTCTGAGGATGCCCTAGCCGCCTCCCTTGTGTTTGTGTCTTCCTCCTCCTCGTCTCTGGCTGCCACCGGCCCTACGTTGGTGGCCTCCATGGTTTTGCTTGACTCCTCATCGTTCCCGCCCATGGGCCAAGCTAAATCTCCTGCTCCCCCCGGTGCACCCCGTGTTTTAGACCGTCTATGGTCTAACATTATTGCTGAGCTAGCCCCTTCAGCACCTCATATACCTGTTTCGCTCATAGAAACTCCGGAGGAGATTATTCCCTTCAACAAGGACTTCACAGATCCTGCTGCCGAAGAATGGTGTCTTTGCCTGGTTGGTTATTCGATTGGTAAGAGGCCCTAGTATGAAGCTTTAAATGAAACTGCGAAGCGTATCTGGAAACTCAAAGGTACCTTTAAACTCATTGCTCTTACGGATGGGTTCTTTTTGTTCAAGTTTTCTTTGTTGGAAGACTTTGATATGGTTTGGTCGAAGGGCGCCTGGTTCTTTCACGGCAAACCATTCCTTTTTCAGAAATGGACAAAAAAATTTCATCCTACTAGGGAAAATTTTACTTCTATACCGATTTGGATTAGAGTGCATAACCTTCCTTTAGTTTGTTGGAATTCAGAAGGAATCTCAAAAATCGCCTCTAAAGTTGGAATCCCGATTGCGGTAGATGCTTTGACTGCTGCAAAAACTAGGCTAACTTATGCTAGAATATGCATTCAAGTTTTTATTACCTCCTCTTTTCCGGAATCTGTTTTTGTGGCTATTGAAGGGGAAGTTATCAAATTGCAAATTCAGTATGAATGGAAGCCCACTCCCTGCTCTACCTGTGGATCCTTAGCTCACTCTTCTTCTATTTGTCCCACCTCAAAGAATACTGAGCAGATTCCAAATAATCAATCTAGGGGACGAAGTACCTCTAGGCATCATCGCAAGAAATCTCAAAATCGTCCTGGCTCTAGACAACAAAATGTTGGGAAGGAGGATCAAAATTCCTTAGCTAATAATGCTCCTTTAATCTCTTCCCATGTAGCTTCTACATCTAGGCATGCCCTGATCCCATCTCAGGTTGTGTGGGTGCCTAAGGAACTTAATACGGCTTCTACAGACTTAGCTGTAACTGGACATATTGATGTCAACACTCAGCCTCAGAATGCTGCTCCTGTTGCCTTAAACTTTGAACTTCCGAGTACCTCCCATGGTACTGCTGCTGTTCAGGCCACTTCAATTATACCAAATCTCAATTCCCCTACAGAAGAAGGTATAGGGGAGACTGATTTAATTCAAACTAACTTGCAAATTCCGCCTATTGTCCAGATGAGTAATAAATACTCATCCCTTCAAGCCACTGAGGAGCACTTTCTCTCAGGTTCTGAAAATGACTGCACCTCTTATTCGGATCCTGTCTCTAATTTGAGTGGGAATAAAAACAAGTCTCCCCTCCCCAAAAAACCCAAAGGGAAGGGTCCAAAAAAGCCTCCCGCCTCTTCTTCAAAATGTAAATGATTTGCCCGTCTATTGCAGCATGGAATATTAGAGGATTTTCTTCTTCTAATAAGGTGTCTTACTGCAAAATGTTAGTTCAGTCTCTTAGTTTGGATATGATATGTATTTTAGAGAATAGAATTCATCTTTTGCATCTCTCGGATCTGAGTTTCTTCAATAGTCATTTAGTTTTTGATTCTGAAATGAGCTGCAATAATTTCCATTGCTCTAATCCTGGTAGGATTTGGATCAAATGGAGTCCCGATAGATTGCTTTTTCAGCCTTCTTTTTTTTCTGCTCAAATGATAGCTGGAATGGTCACTTATGGGTCTAGTACTCCCTTCCTCCTCTCTGTCATCTATGCTTCCAATTCCCAGGAGGAGAGGAAAACTCTTTGGGATGACTTGAGAAGTATATCCCCTACTGGTGATGTGCCTTGGCATCTTATGGGTGATTTTAACTGTTGTAGGTTCCCTTCTGAGAAATTGGGCGGTAATGATCTGCATCAAAACCAACTATTTGATTTCAATAGTGTTATTTTTTATACTAATCTCAAAGATCTGGCTTCAATTGGGCCCTCCTTCACCTGGTTTAATTAGCAAACTGAAAAGCCTATCCACATTAAACTGGATCGTATGTTGGTTAATGATAGCTGGATGTCATGTTATCCTGATTCTTATTATTTAGTGCATAATCCTGTTGGGTCTGATCATTGCTCTATTATCATCAAAGCCAAGGAAAGCTATCACATTAAGCATCGGTTTCAGTTCAAGAACTATTGGGTGAAGTGTGAGCAATTTTGGCTTATTCTTTTTGAAGTTTTTGCTGCTAAAGCAAAAGGTAATCTCTTAGCTGATCTTTGCTATAAACTTAAGCAAATTAAAATATCAGTTAGAGGTAAATCTTGGGCCTCTTCTAATATTATTGCTGATCACATTAAAAGGCTTAAGGATAAGCAAAATGATGCTCTTAACAGTTTGGATTCTGCTGTTAATTTTGCTAGCTCCTCTCTTGACCTTAAAAACATCAACAGATAATTGGAGGATGCTTCCTCCATGTGATTTTCGTGGCTTAAGCAGAGGGCTAAAACTAAATTGTTAACTCAAGGAGAGGATGATCTTAAATATATGTATGCTAGGATTCGTATGAGGAGGAATTACAAAAAAATGGCTATCACCTTAGGCATGTCGAATCCTGCTGCCTCCATGTCTGATGTTTTCTCTGGAGCCATATCTTATTTTCAAAATCTCTTCAACACTCCTTCTAAAATGGATTTTGATGTCAGTCGTTTCCCTATGGGTAATGATATTCCTCTTGATTTTTTGAATGATCTCACTGTTCCTTTTTCAGATCTTGAAATTAAGAAAGCGGTTTTCTCGGGTGCCTCTGATTCATCTCCTGGGCCTGACGGGTTCAACTTTGAATTCTTCAAAGCTACTTGGGTGGTCACGGGTCCCACTGTATGCAATGCCATTAAGAGCTTTTTTCATAACTGCTACATTCCTCGTTCTACAAAGGCCACTGCTATTACTTTGATTCCTAAATCCAGTCATGCCAAATCCATTTCCGATTTTAGGCCCATTGCTCTTTGTAATACTACTTATAAAATCATTGCCAAAGCTTTAGCAGCTAGGATGAAGCCTATCATGCCGTATATTATCAAAGATAATCAAGCTGGTTTCATTCATCAGAGAATCTCTACTGATAATGTACTTCTCGCTAATGAAATTCTTCAACACTCTAGAAATACATCCAAATTCAAGCTTATGTGTGTGAAGCTTGACATTAAAAAAGCTTTTGATAGTGTATCAAGAGGGTTTCTTTTGGCTAGAATGATACAAAAAGGTTTTCCGAAAAAATTTGTAGATTGGATAGATGCTTGCATATCTGATGTCTGGTTCTCTTTATGCATTGATGGTGCATTAGAAGGTTTCTTTCCCTCTACTTCTGGGCTTAGGCAGGGTTGCCCTCTCAGCCCTTACCTATTTAGCATTGTGATGGATGCTCTCTCCTGTTTGCTTGACTGCAACCTACATGAGAACAATTTTGAAGCTCTTATGATTGGGGATCATAGGTTGTCCCACCTCTTGTATGCTGATGACTTGATCCTTTTTGGCAAAGCAGATCTCAACAATTGTGACAATCTCTCTAATACTCTTAGTATTTTTTTGATGCTTCAGGTCTATTTGTAAATTACGAGAAAAGCTCTATTTTATTGCCTTCCAAATGTGCTATCTCGGACAGCATATGCAACTCTCTTAACATTTCTGCAGCTTCTACTAGCATGACTTATCTCGGGCTGCCACTGTCTCCTTATAATCCCAAGCTTGCATCTTTTGCTAAACTCTTAGAAGCTGTTATTTCTAAATTATCAGGTTGGAAGGCCAAGGCGCTATCTTTTGCTGGTAGGCTCTAGTTTCTTAGATACACCATTTGGAATACTATTGCTTACTGGATTCGTGGGGGTATTATACCGAAATCTATCATTAAGCAAATTGATATATTAAGTGCCAGGTTTCTTTATTTTGGTGATTCAAATGTTAAGAAATTACACTTAATCTCTTGGAAAAACACTTGTAAGCCCAAAAAGTTGGGGGGTATTGGTTTGCCGTCTCTTCAATCTCTTCAATTCAGCTTTAATTGCTCCCTCATTATCAGATTTTATAATACTCACAGTCCTCTTAGTATCTGGTTGTTTCACACTTATATCTCCCCCTGGAAGGAGCCGTCCACCAAAGCTTCTAGACTATGGAAAAATTTGTGTAGGGATGGCATCTTTGCTAAAGAGAAATTACATTTTAATGTAACGGCCTACTCCAACTATTCCTTATATTGGGATCATTGGTATAAAGATAAATGCCTTTATGAGATTGCATATATGCGTCTGTTTCTATCCCATTTTCTTGTTTATGAGAGAATTAATGCTATCATAAATAGGGGCAATTGGGCCATTCCTGCTTCTCTCCCCGTTGCTGTTCACAATGCCTTCTATGATATTACTGTGGATCCGGGCACTAATAGTAATCTGTATTGGGGATCTGGTAAGAAATGCAAGCATAAAGACTTTAGAGAGTTTTTATAAAGATAATGAGGTGGTAAACTGGTGGCACTTTGTTTGGCATAAAAGAAATGTGATTAGGTACTCTTCCTTTTGCTGGATGGCCATTAAAGGGGGGCTAAAAACTGCTGATATTCTATTAGGCAAAGGCATTAATGTGGAAGCCACTTGTGCCCTTTGCCACAGCTACAATGAAACTGTCTCTCACTTTTTTTTCGAATGTGATTATTCATTATCTATTCTATCTAATCTGAAGAAGAATCTCGGGTTTATGTTGCTGCGGCCTAACATTTTGCAAATTTTTGAGTATATTGGTGATACCCAGCATTGTGATAAAGAGTTTTATTATCTTCTTATTTGATGTTCGGTTTATCACCTTTGAAGAGAAAGGAATGAAAGAAAATTCGGGACTTCATCTGTCTCGTCTACCACTTTAACTCATAGAATCAAAGCTGCTGTTTTACCCAGGGTCATACACTGGAAAAATGGAGAAATTATTATGGATTTGCTATAAGTATCTGCCTTTGTTGTTGCGGCGTATTGTTGGCTGTGCTGTTGGTTTTCGTGGGAACTGCTTGGGTTTGCTCCTCCGTTATGTTTTCTCTGCTATCTGTTTTGCTCGTAGTGGCAGGTATGGGCTATGATGATGAATTGCCATTTTCCCCTTTGGATGGTAAGGATTCTTCTAGCGTCTTTTTGCAACCAGGTAGTGAGAGAGGCAATTCCTGAGCCCAAGGTTTTTTGTTGCCTGTCACCTGTTGGGTTCTTTTTTGCAGTTTTCTATGCATTACTTTTGGTTTCTTTTTGTAACTTTCATCTTTTTGCAGCTGTGGGGTTTTTGTTGTTGCCCCATTGCTGATTTTTGGCTTTAGGCCTAGGTTCTTCCTTTACAGCTTTTACATGTAACTAGTTCTTAGTTAATGGAAAGGGCTTTTACCCATATTTTTCCCAAAAAAAAATAATTAATTAATAATAATTTTACAACAAAATATTATAATAACAATTTGAATTTATAAAGATGAGTATTTTTCAATGCCTTAAATTTGAAATGAATAGATATTTTAAGAATTTGAAATGATTTAAATTAATGATTGCTATTCCACAAGATCTGCTTTGAAGTGTTTCAATTGCATTAGTCGTCCCTTTGAAAACTATAAATAATAAGAAATATGAAGAGTTGAAAATTATTCTTTTAATCAATTCTTTAATTAATATTATTAAATATAGAATAATTGAATTAAATGAAAGGCTGAATTCTATTTTGAAAAGTAATAGTGAGTATGTGAGAATAATGAAGAGCTTGGAATATATTAGAATATTAAATGAGGGGTTAGGATTTAATGCGGGAAGAAACTCATGTCATTTTTATAGTAGTAGTAGTAGTAGTATATATATATATATATATATATATATATATATATATATATATATATATATATATATATATATATATATATATAAGAATCCATTAATTTTTAGTTAAATAACTTGTGAGATATTTGTTAACTTTAACATCCTTGTGACTATCTTTGTGAAAAATTGGGAATGAATCAAGTCAGAAGGCCGTAGTGTATAAATCACATAACCAATGAAATTCATAAAAACAAAATCTAGAATCCCATGTATGCAAAAGTCTATCCTATAATATATAGCATGGGAATGTTTTAAATGCAAATGAGATGCTACCTATAGAAGTATTTAGAAGAAGAAAAGTTTAAGAAAAAAGAACAAATGATGTTTGACATTCACGTGAATGTCGAAAGTTTAATCATATTTAGAAAAATTATATGATTAAAAATAAGTAAAAGAATAAAAACTTGCTTAATCATATCAAAGAGAAGAGATATGAAAATAAAAAAATAATATTCAAATAAAGATAATTAATTAAAAATAGAAATAATTGTCATTAAAATTAAAAAGAAAGTAATAAAATGGCTGATTAACTAAGTTTGTTGTTGCAGCAATACTATAAGAGAGTTCCCCTCTTGCAGTATTGACATGGATGCTAATACTTGAATTATATCAATCTCACTAAATAAAAAATAAATACAATTGAATTCATAGAATAAAATTTTTGACATAAGATTTGGATTTATGGGAAAAATAATAATGTCCAGATAAATTATTTAATTATGATTGGAGAACAGAGAAAAATAAAATAGGGAATGCATATCTTTTAAATATATCTCATCAATTCAATAAATCAAATAGGTAATACTATTGTTTTCAAAATATTATTATTTAAAATTTCGTGCAAAGAATCTTATAATTAGGTGCTTCAAATGTGACAAAAAACATGCAAAATTTTTTTTTATAAATTCTCTTTGTAAAATTACATGATAAAAAAATTGCATTAAGCTATCTTATTAAATAGATGAAAAAAGTGAGAAGTGATAATCAATAACTTATAACTTTTAGTAAAATCATAAAATGAGAATATTAAGATTTAAAAAATCTCCGAGGATTAAGAAAATTCAAAATACAAAAATTTCTTAAACATTATGGAAAAAAAAACCTCTTATTATATTTTTTTTGAAGCATCTTTGAATGGCGGATCTTCACAAGAATCGCTCTTGAAAATGCAAATTACCTGCATATTTGAATATTAAGTGCAAAATGACAAAATTCTCATTAATATTTAAGAAGCGAATCACAAATGCAAACAAAATAAAACATCAACATTGCTTACAACATTCAGGCTTCGTTTGGGATGGCTTTTTTATTGCTTTCTAAAATGGAGTTTTAGTACAAACTTTTTTATTTTTATACTAAAACTCCATTTTAGAAAGCAATAAAAAAGCCATCCCAAACGAAGCCTCAATATGACTAAGTTGAAGGCCAACAATGGTGAAGAGCCCCCGAAGCTTCATTTCTTTGTTTATCAAGCTAGACAACTCTTGATTTATGAGCAGAAAAATTTTGGTGGCTAGATAAAAAGTAAATAAATAAATCTATAAGAAAGATATGACAATGAAAACAAAGATGAATTTTAGATATGAATTAATACAAATTAAACATCTCAAACAAGATTTATTGAATTAAACAATATTTATCACATGGCAGAGTCTTAAAAGAATTGTGGATCTTCTTTCAATAATGTAAAAGGGAACCACTTTTGCAATGTAAATTATATAAAAAAAAACTTCTTATTTGATTATCATAAGGAATACTAAATTTTTTGTTTTTCAACATGCTTCCTTCTGATTGAAAGGTCGAGAAGAATAACTTCAAATGCGTGGAATTTGAAAAGGCGTGAATTTAAAAATAAAAAATTGTGCTTTCATTCATTAGTTTTGATCTTTTAATTAAGAAGTTAATCATTTGCATATTAGGATTCATAAAAAAAGAAGCTAGCCACCTAGGGTATTTAGCCGAAGAACCTTGCGAAAGGGCTGAAAGATCGTTTCCTTCACATAGACCATCAAAAGCTCGTTCATGGAAGACCGAAGAAAAACAAAAAAGGAGAAGAAGCTCCATTAACAACTATTTCAAACCTTGCCTTAACGCAAAGCCGAAGAAGAACCAAAAAGCAAAGCCCGAGCAGCCCCATGGCTTCCGATCCGACAAAAACGAATAATATATGTTAGCGACTCTTTCAGAACTCCTCTCGTGAAGTGAGCTCATCTGTGACAGTAGCGAGGGGCTTCTTTAGCGACTCTTTGAGACCTCCCGCCAACCTAAAAAATATAATGGAAAGAAGATATACATTTTGTTTGCATTTGGAAACTAAAAAAAAAATAGATCAAGTATAAAGCTAAGAAAAAAATTTAAAACAACTTTTCATAATATTATATATATATAATTTTTTAATTTTTAATTTTTTGATATTTTTTTATTTAATTATTTTTATATTTAATTTGCCCCCCTAAAAATTAGGGCTGGTTCCACCTCTACCAATAATTATACTACACTATAGTATAATCCAACAACTATTGCTTTGTTTTGGGATAATTTTTTACTCCTTTCTAATGCTGCTTTCTAATACAAAAAAAAATTATACTAAAATAGTAAGAAGGTGCTCAAACGAAACCTATATCACATCAGAGAGCAATAAAATAATTGGCACTTAAAAGTTCAATCTATAAGTTTTAAAGCAAAGTATTTGAATATATATGATCAATTAAAGAATAAATGTTTACAATAAAGTACCATACAAAGATCCATCTTCATGTTATTTATGTAGTCGACATAATTCTTAAAGATGACCTAGTATGACTCCTTTAAGAAGTAATCATAGCATCAGGAGCTTATATTGGCACCCTACCAACAGAAGCTTAGGTGTGAATTCCTTCTTGTCTTTACCTAGTGAAGTGTGAGACATTTGAGCCTCTTTCTACTTTTGATGAACATCAAGTGTGCCACCCTTTTGAAATTTATTAACTAACATGGTAATACAATAGTATATCTCATCTTTTTTTTGTTTTTCCTTTTTTTCTTTTTTGTTTTCATTTATGTGCTATTTGATTGGAATACAAAGTGGTGTAAGGTATTTTAAATATAGGGGTTTTGAATTTTTTGATGTTTTGTTAGAATACAAAGTGAAAGTAAAGTAAATTTAGCGTAAATTATTTTAGTTTATTTTTGAAGTAAACCAAACTCTACCTTTTTTGAGTGAGAATCATTTACACCATAAACAAGCTTGCTTGACTGCCACCCACCACCTCCCTTCGCTGGCCACAACTAACCTCCCCTGTCACCCTCTCACCGACCACCAAAATCGTCGGCGGCTGCGGACCGCTACCATCCGCCGGTAGCCGCTACCACCCACCTCTGGTCACCACCACTATATACCATCACCATAATTTGCCAATGTTGTCACATACCGTGGGCCACCGTTGTCATCCCTGTTGGCCACCCCCCTTCCCTGCCACCAGCCACACCATCGCCTGCTGCTGCCAACACCCACTATTAACTGCCACCGCCGCCTCCCCCGTCAGTTGCCACCTTTTTTGAACATTACACTACTTTCATTATTTCAATATTTACTAATATACTAATAATGGGTATGCTGAGTAAGTGATATTGAATACATAATATATGATACTAATTAGATATTATGATACAAGATATTTATTGGATATTGTAGATATAAGATACTTATTGGATACTGATATTGAATGATTTAGACTTCATGTGTATATTGATTTGATTGTACTACATAGTATAGGGATGTATATGATTTTTGGAGAATTGAATGTAGATATTTTAATCAATTTTATATTTTTTTATTAGAAAAATTAAATAGCTCTAGTAGTTATTTTTATAATTACAAAATAGTAATAATAATAATTTTTAAAATTTTGATTATGGGGCATGAAAAATTGGTATCATAATAGTTGTTGAAAGAATTGGATTTATCACTAAAGCTATAGGAATTGATTGTGAGTCAAGTAGATTAGTTATATTAAGGTGTATTATTTTGCATACATAATTGACTGCATATATGAATTTGTTAGAATTATTCTGACATAATTTTTGTAAAAGTGAACAATTGAAATGGATTTACCAAAGCAAGAGACATAAAAAAAGCAACATAATGCATCTCTAGTATCTTTCGACAATGTTATGCAACTGGCTAGTGTGATAGCTTAACTAATAAGTGATACTTAGAGAAAATCATCTGGGAGCAAGGAAGAAGAGAGGGATAGACATTTACAAATATTTCACAAGCTGAAACCCTCATTATTCAAGGGAGATGTTGGACCCCAGGCTGTAGAAGATTAGTTTCTAAAGATAGAAAAAAATTTTGACAAAATTTAATATCCAAAGAATAGGAAGATACCTTTAGCTATTTTTTGTTTGAAGAAGTAGTTGTGGTGGGTTAGACAGTAGAGAGAGAAATTCCAGTGGAAGAAAAATGTGAGATCACTTAGGATGAATTAGCTGTAGTGTTTAAGATGTGGTTTACATCTTCTTCAGCCTAATATTAGATGCAACAAGCTTTCATCAGACTGGAATAAGGATGAAAGATTGTGATGCAGTATGAAGTCAAGTTTAATGCAATAACTAGATATGTTCCCCATTTGAGCCCTACTGAAGAAGAAAAATATTATAACATTCATTAGTGCCTCTGAATTCAAGAGTTTTCTGAGTTAGTGGAGTAGGTCAGACTAGTAGAAATTGATTTGGCAACACTTGTATACAAGTATAATGTGGCTTATAGATATAATGTGAGTAGGAAGAGGAAAAAAGATGAATCACCCTAGGATAAAGAAAGTATCAGTGAGAAGAAAAGCATATATGTTGATTTGAGGGGATTCGACTCGACATTATCTATCGATGAATGTATGCATTATGAAAGAAGATATTTAGGTCAGTGCTACCATCTGACAAGATAATATTTTGAATGTGGATAGCAAGGATACAAGATATGGATTATCCACAAAAAGGAATGAATGATTTAAGAGCAGAACAGTTTTGGTCCCTACTAGTACTGGCTTGCACGAGAAGAAATGGGATAGAGGGGGAGAGGAGGAGGAGAGAGGAAGAAAATGTTTAGATTTTGGTCGCTAATCTACTTCGCTGCTTTTACAAAAACCACTCAAATTAAGGTAGGAAACTTTTATCCTATCTCTATTTTAAAAAGTTCTAATTTCGGCTATCTGATTTCTTCTAAACTGATTTTTATTGCATTTCCTTGGATTTATCGAGCTTTTGACCGTACAACTTTTATATGTTATAGTTTGAATATTTTGAACGATTTGGCTGTTGATTTAAAGATTTCATTGGATAAAATTAAATTTATGTTGTTTTATTTGATTTGCTTAGAATAAAATTTTAATATCTAATAAAAGCATATTGTTAATGCAAGTATTCAGAATGAAAAAAAAAGGTATGTAACTGGGTAATAGCTAGTCACTATCACTTTTATAATAATATGTGTGTGTGTGAAATAAGTAAAGACTTATTGACCAATTGGTTGATGATTGATAAACCTATACAAGATGGTAGGCCGATGTACTTTTCTTTAAATACATTAATTTAGTGTTATCCTCTATTGATTCATGTGATACAATAAGTCAATGATTAAGTGTTATAAGGAGTTATTATTATGCTGACGGGTAAGGAGTGACACATCTATTTATTGAGCCAACTATTACTGACTACCAATTACTAAATATTAAAAAAATACTGTGATAGTCAGAACTCCTTACTTATTGAATAATGTTGAATATGATTATTGAAATGCATATTACTAATTCACTGATACTATTTGACATGATAGTTACTATACTGATTTATTGTTGCTACACCACTACCACATACTATTTTATTATTCTACTGATGTACTATTTGTTGTTACTACCACCAATTTTATGTATATTGATATTGTTACTGCTATTGAATCACTATTATTATTGTTACTATTGATTCACTATTTGTTGATATACTAATAATGAACATGCGATTCCTAAACTGAGTAAATGATACTGATCACATGATTTAAGATATTGATTGGATACTATGATATAAGATATTGATTGGGTATTTTGATATAAGATACTAATTTGATATTAATATAGAATGATTGAATTTTATGTGTATATTGATTTGATTGTACTGCATAGTTATAGATTATGACAATTTTTTTTAGATATTTATGGTCATTGATTTACATGATTTCCCCATTTTTTATTCAAGTTGATCTTTGTACTGAGTTGTTGGTTTATAATCTTACCAATTTACTAGATTACTAGTGCCTATTCTACTGGTTCTTGTACCAAATTATTCTACTATTTTATAGATTTTACTATTTTGCACTGCATAGATTCATGATCATAATGATTACTATTGTTATTAATTGGCTAATGACATTCATACTACTTCTTTATCATATTTTGAGTTTAATTATAGGATTTAGTTATGAACTAGACTTTTTAACTCATTATATATTGTTTCAATGATTTCAAGTTAGGGCAAAAGATCGATTAGGAGTGTAAGATTGATCAGAATTTATTAGGTTTTGGTTATTTTATTTTAGTTATTCTTTTGTACTTAGGACTGGATGATGTGCTATATTTTTACGATTCCTGAGTATTGTATATGATTTTTGGAGAAATGAATATAAATGTATATTGATGTTTTAATCAATAGAATGATTGATGCTGTTAGTTTATAGATTTCATTAGAAAAAATTAGATAGGTATGATAGTCGTTGTTATAATAATAATTCTTCCAACTTTAACTCTAGGGCTTTATAAAACAACTCCTTAGTTACTACTTTTTTCTTTTTTAGCAGCTTTAATTTAATTTGTTTACAATAGCTTTCTCTTTTTTCAGTAGTTTTTTCTAAACGGGATTTTTGAAGGTGTTTGGTGCCTTATAAGAAAGGCCAAAAAAAAAAAAAATCTTAATTCTATTTGAGGGGCTTCCCTTGAAATTTAATAATGCCTCAATCATATGGGTGCCTTTTTAGATTTTCTAGAGAATGTTAGAGAGAAACTTAGGATATGATTACAACAAATCTAGCTTTATTGATTTATCAAAGTTGCAAGTTGACTAATTGAGAATATCCTCTTGAAACCTAATTAGTAGATTTTCATCTATATTGAAACCAACTCTTGTGTGCTTTCATTTTCAAGTAATTAGGAAATTTTAATTCTCTTTTGTTTTCTTTGTAGTGCTCATTATCTAATATATTATGAATGTTCACATAAAGCTTATATTAATTTAATTTTTTACTTAGTAAATTCATGTTCGGTGGGATGATATTTTTACTCATCGCTTTATTACATATTTGATCACATACTTTTACGTGTAATAGGGAATTCAGATCAAATCCTATCTATGTCTACAAGTCCAAAATGCTGATTAATTGCAACATTTTTGGCACAAGGGAAACAACAAGAAAACAAAGGGCATATGAGCTTAAAACTAAAACCGAAAATCCGACTCGAACCTGACCCGATTTCAAAAAGGGTCGGGTTCCAGAAATCGACTCGTTTGAAAAACGGGTCGGGTTCGGGTTAACCCGACGGGTTGCCGGGTTGACCCGCGAACCCGTTTAAAATTTTTAGGGCCCGCACTGCCTCGTCTGCTAGTGACATTGCCCCGCCTTCCCGCGAAGCACCAGCGCTCGCCCGCGCGCACCGCTATGGCCCACGCGCACCAGCGCTCGCCTGCGCGCACCGCGGCCCCCCATTGCCGCCCGCGCGCCCGCTGCTCGCTTGAGCTTGCCCGTGCGCCTGCTGGCGCTCACCTGCGCGCCCGCTCGCGCTCACCTGCGCGCCTGTTTCAGGTCAACCCGTGTCGGGTCAAATCAACCCAGCAACCCGCCGGGTCAGGTCCGGGTTCGGATATCCGACACGTTTACCTACCAGAGTCGGGTTAGGGTCGACCCATTTGAACTCGGGTCATTTCCGGGTTCGACCCGAACCCGACCCGTGACCCGAAATTGACACCCCTAGACCAAGCAAACAAATCATGAAAAGATCATAAGGTGCCTACCCAAAAAAGTGTCTTAGACCTGAAAATTTTAAAGAACTCTATGGCTGAAAACTATCAAAGAGTCTTAGACTTCGTTTGGGACGAATTTTTTACTGCTGCTTAAAATAAATTTGTAATACAAAAATAAAAAATTTTATACTAAAAAATAACTTTAAAAAGCAGTAAGAAAGTCATCAGAAACGAAGCCTAAAAAAGATGAAATCTCAAGAAACAAGTCCAAGAAACTTAACAAGCAAATGAAATTTTTGAAAATGTCATGAATTTATATTCTAAGATAATTTGGCATAACATAAAATTTAACAATACAATTTAAACTTTTGCACAACAAGACCAAAATCCATCTATATCTATACATAAATGAACAGTGAGCCAAGTCAATAAAGAGATTTTTTCAATAAAGAGGAAACTTCATATTAAGATGCTCCAGAATAAAAATATGGGAATGTCCACAATACTTGAATTTATCAGATATAATTTGAGGGATTTCGTAGGTTCATTAATTAGGACTTGATAGAAGAATTTCATAAGTTTCAAAAATTGAAAAAAAAAAAAACCTTCTAGATGTGGCCTAGCATAAGCTGGCACAACCACCATTGCCCCCGCCTGGGGCTAGATGCAGCCATAGCAGAATGCCACCACAGCAACTATGATAAAAATAAAAAGATTCACCAAAAATTGAAAAAAAAAAAAAGTTTGGCCATATGTGATCCAAAATAAATAAATAAAGAATTAATTAAAGAGCAAGCCAAATCAATCACAGAAAAATAAAAATGTAGTTGCTTCCATAATATGAATATAAATATTAAATAAAGGCTTTCATGTCTTATGCATAGGCAAGCACTGAAGATCAAGAAGTCCAGCAGCAAACAGGAAAAAATAAAAATAAAAGTAAAAGCCTCGATTGCATCCACGAAGTCAGGCTTTTAAAAAAAAAAATTACAGCACTACTGACTATCTTCAATAAAAGAGAGATAATGTAGATCCATCGTGCTGAACAATTATCTTTCTCTGTGAAGTGACGCTCACAATCACGTTTGGTAAGTAAAATAGAAGGGATTTGTTTTCATTCTTTTTTATTTTTCTTGAGTAGATATTGGGTTCCATTTCCATCCTTAGAAGCATTTTCGGTGTACAATGGATGGTCCAGATTCATCGTACTCTGCCTTTGCAATCCACATCTGCCATCAGTTATGAGAGCTAATCAGAATTTGTAATGCAGAATAGGAACAACTTAGGAATACCATAAAAAATGCTAAGATGAATGAGCTAGAAAATAATTAAGAAGAATGAGTTGGAAAGAAAATGCATTAGATGGCCGATTAGAACAACATTTATTAAACATAAAGTAGGAGAAAATAAATCAAAGAATTTTACGTTCTGGAGGGCGGCTACGGTTCTTTCCTTCGGCTTTCTTCTTCTGATCGCTCTTCCTCATCCTTCCTCCTCCTCCTCCGGCTCTGCCGGAGGACTTCCTTTTTCCTGTTCTCATGGAGACTGGACTTCATGCTGAGGACTTCCCCCCGCTCGTCCAGTCTCCGGGTAAGTCTGCCAAGTTCACGCCTAAGGATTGGAATCGGGTATTTGCACCTGAAGCTTCTGTACCGAAAGTTCTCAACCTTTCCCACTTCCCGTCCGAGCCAGAGATAGTTCCTTTTTCTGATGAGAAGCTGAACAAGGGCGGTGAGGACTGGACCTTGTGCTAGGTCGGGTATTCCATAGGTCGAAGGCCTTTTTACGAAGCATTGTTGGGAGCCATTAAAAAGACTTGGGTACTTAAAGGATCGGTAAATTTACTATCTTTAAGCGATGGTTTTTTTCTCATCAGATTCTCTTGCACTGAAGACTTTGACATGGTTTGGTCGCGTGGTGTTTGGTTCTTGCTTGGTAGGCCATTTATTCTTCAAAAATGGCACCCCAAGTTCAAGCCTAAGAGAGATAACTTTGATTATGTACCGATTTGGGTAAAAATTCACGACTTGCCTCTTGCATGTTGGAACTCAGAGGGAATTTCAAGGATTGCAAGTAAAATAGGAGTACCTTTGGCAGCTGATAATTTGACCGAGCAAAAGACCCGTCTTACCTTCGCCAGAATATGTGTGCTGGTGGACTGCAATGCTACATATCCGGAAGAAATCAAAGTGTCCCTGGATGGGGATGTTGTAAGCTTGAAGGTACAATATGAATGGAGATCATTCCCGTGTGACCACTGTAAGTCTCTTATGCATTATTCTTCTCTTTGCCCGTTAAAACCAGTATTGCATGGGGATGTGGCGCAAGGAAAAGAAATGCAAAACAATCGTGGTAGGAGTTTTAGCAGAAAAGGAAAAAATCGACATGCTTCGAGCTCCAAAAATCTCTCAAGGCCACCTAAACCAGATGACAATCAAAGAGCCCTCACTGTTCCAGAAAAGTCAAATTTACCAGTCTATTTCCGTAGATGTGCAAACCAATAGTATTGGTCAACCTCTACACTATCAACCCCATTCTCCAGTACCACCTCCTGTTCTACAGCCAAACTACACAAGTATTCCTTTGGAAGATTATCCGAGTACTGTTGTTCCATCCTCTGTTCTACAGCCAAACTCCACAAGGATTCCCTTGGGAGAAAACCCGAATACTGATCTCCCCAATCAGGATTTGATTGGGTTAGGAATTCCGAATCTTAACTCACCCAATGAGGAGGAGGTAGCTTCTACTTCTTCTAGTTCTTTGCAAATCAAAGGTTTGGTTAAAACTAAAGAGGCGTCGGTTACATCACCAAATAGATTTGATGTGTTAAATGTTGAAGATGACCAAGTTTTACTGGATGACATTTTGGTTGATATGGAAGGCCAAGAGTTTAAAAGTAATAAACAAAATCAAAAGGGGAAGCCAAAACAGAATTATTCTGTGATATCTAAAAAAACTGCTAAAGGGAAGCAGGGGAAAAAATCCCAAACTTCAAATTCTTAATGTCTATTCCCTCCTTAGCTGTGTGGAATATTCGTGGTTTTAACCGACCCGATAAAGTCCTTTGCTGCAAACATCTTTCACAATCCTTCAAACTGGATATGTTGTGTATATTGGAGAATATGATCCATTCTCAAGCTCTTAAAGACCCCTTCTTCGAAATTTCTCATTCTATTTTCCCTAATGAGAAAAGCTGTCACAATTTTTCTACCTCTCATTCGGGTAGAATCTGGATTAAATGGAATGACAATAAACTGAATTTTAGCCCCAATCTCATCTCCACTCAGATTATATCGGGTACTGTCACAATTGCCTCCAAAGCCCTTTTCCAATTGTCTGTCATCTACGCATCTAATAGTGCTTCTGAACGTAAGGAACTCTGGAACATCCTTACAGATCTTGCTCCTGAAGGTGGTACTCCTTGGGCTTTGATGGGAGTTTTAATTGTTGTCGATTTGCTTCAGATAAGCTTGGAGGATCTCCTCTTACTCAATCTGCACTTTTTGATTTCAATAATATGATTTTCTCTCATAGTCTTATGGATCTTCCATCAGTTGGGAGCAAATATACCTGGTTTAATCAGCGCTCTGATAATCCCATTCATATTAAACTGGATAGAGTTCTTGTAAATGACAGTTGGTTGAAAGATTTTCCTGAATCTTATTATTCTCTTCAAAGCCCATCTTGCTCTGACCACTGTCCGATTATTGTTCATTCTGGTATGATTGATCAGGTGAGGCACATATTCCTTTTTAAAAATTACTGGACCAATATTGATGGTTTTTGGCCGCTTCTTTTAAGAGCATTTTCTGAGCCGGTTTCTGATAATCCTCTATCACACCTTAGCTTCACTCTTAGAAAATTAAAATTCCTCATTAAGAGTGAGTTTTGGTCTACTTACAACTCTGTTAGTCGTCATATGGACACTTTACTTATGAACCAAAGGGATCTGTTAGATTGTCTACATGCTGACCCTACTTACAGTGCTTTAAATTTTTCTTTAAAAGATATAAATGCTAAAATTTCAGAATTCTCTGTTATGCACGCATCCTGGATCATACAACGTGCTAAGGTGAAATGGCTTAAACATGGGGAAGATGATCTTAAATTCTTATACGGCAAAATTAGATGTATGAGGGGTATTACCAAATCGTTGGGTAACCTCCTAGCGTCCTCCTCGTTATCCTCTAGAGATGAGATTGTCTCCTCTATTATTCAGCATTTTCAAGGTCTATACAATCCTCCTCTCATCAATTTTGATATGGATATTTTTCCTATGGGAACTGAGCTTTCTGCTAATGTTGCTAATGAGCTATGCAATTTTGTCACTGACAATGAAATTAAAGCTGCAGTATTCATGGGTTCTTCCTCCTCATCCCCTGGGTCAGATGGTTACAACTTTCATTTCTTTAAATCTGGCTGGCACATAGTGGGTCTGATTGTGTGTAGAGCTATCAAATCCTTTTTTTCGAAAGGTTACATGCGTAATGGGGTTAAGCATACGGCTCTTGCTATCATCCCCAAGCATAAGAATGCAGTTAACATTTCTGATTACAGGCCTATTGCTCTCTGTAATGTTATTTACAAGATCATTGCTAAGGTGATTGCGTGTAGGCTCAAACCTGTGATGCCTAGTATCATTGAGTATAACCAATCTGGTTTTTTTAAATGTAGAATCTCTACAGACAATATCTTGCTTGCAAGTGATATTTTGGATTCTGCTAGGAGAAGAGGTGGTGCTAAAATGTTTTGTGCTAAACTTGATATAAGGAAGGCCTTCGACTCAGTTTCAAGGGAATTTGTATTAGCTAGATTAGCTCAAAAAGGCTTCCCCATTATGTTTGTTAACTGGATTAAAATGTTTCTGATGTAAATTTTTCTATTGTTCTTAATGGCGCTTTGGAGGGGTTCTTCACTTCTACTACTGGGTTGCGGCAAGGATGCCCACTCAGCCCTTATCTATTCTGTCTTGTTATGGATGCTTTTTCGAACCTTTAAAAGAAAGGGGATTTATAGGTATTACTGCTAACAATTTTAATCTCACCCACCTGTTATATGCGGATGATGTGCTTGTGTTCGGTGAGGCCTCTTTGCATAACTGTCAAAAGCTTGCTTCTATTCTCTCTGATTTTGGAAATTCTACGGGCTTAAAGATAAATTTTGACAAGAGTGCCATTATGTTCCCTAAGCATCAACTCAACCAACAAGACATCTGTCAAATCCTTTCAGATTACTTATCTTGGGATCCCCTTGTCTTTCAACAGGATTAAGGTTGAAGATTATCTTCCTTTTATGGACTGCATTAACAAGAAGATGAATGGGTGGAAGGCAAATTTGCTGTCATTTGCGGGGCGTCTTCAATATTTAAAATTTACCATTCAAAACACTATAGGCTACTGGATTCGTGGTTCGATTATGCCTAAAACTGTTTGCAAGTATTTCAAAAAGGTGAGCTCAAAAATCCTTTTCTTTGGGGACTCCTCCCAATCCAGGAAATTACACATGGTTTCCTGGGATTCTATATGCCGGCCTAAACACAAAGGTGGGTTGGGGGTGCAATCTGTTAATGCTATTCAATACGCTTATAATTGTTCTGTTATACTCAGGATGTATAACAGTTATTCCCCACTCTCTATTTGGCTGACTACTAAATACAACTCTCCTTGGCGTCCCCCTTCTGCTACTGCTTCTAAGTTTTGGAAATCCGTTTGTAGGACGGCTATGGAAGCTAAAGCCTGCTTTCATTTCAACATTACTAGTAATGCTCCCATTTCCCTTCTCTGGGACCATTGGTGTCATAACCTTACCTTAAGGGATTATATGGGTGAAGATTTTCCTATCCCTGACTGTCATTTGGGTAGCTTTTTCTACAATTCTAGCTGGCATTTACCGGATATTTGGCCTGTGCATATAAGAAATTTATTTGCTCATAATCAGGAAAGTAAGGGACCCTGTTTACGGTGGAAAAATAAAACTGCTTCTAAATTTAAAGATTATTTAGAGGAGTTTTATGGTGTTCTTCCTAACTGCAATTGGTATAAATCTGTGTGGCATAAAGGGAACTGTTTAAAACACAATGTTTTTGTTTGGCTTGCTTTGGTTGGGGGCCTTAAAACAGCGGAAGCTCTTCGCATAAGAAATATTTATGTCCCTAGTAGATGTTCGCTATGTCATATTTTTGATGAAAATGTCACACATCTTTTTTTTTTAATGCTCCTACTGCTTCTCTGTTCTTAATGTTGTTATGCCGGATACCAAAGATCTTCTCCTGAGACCTACTTTGCTGCACCTGTTCGCATGGGTGAATGAGAAATACAAAGGTAATCCTGCTATGAAAAATTTTACAAATTGCTGGTATGTGCTACTACTTACTTCATATGAAAGGAAAGGAATTCTAGGAGGTTTGGTGGGAATATGCAAAGCTCTATTACTCTTTCATTGTCTATCAAGAAAGTGGTTTTTGAGAAGGTTCTTAAATGGAAAAATTCTTTTGGATTGCTGGAAATGTTATAACAGGATGTGAAATTTCATTGGTTGGTGTCACTAGTGGCTGGACCCTTTCTTATGTGAATGCAGCAGTTTTTGCAACCTACTTGGACAATGATGAAGCTCCTTAATGCTGCCCCCTTGGATGGTCTTCGGGCAACCAGGGTAGTGCCTATCTATCAAATGCTAAATCTATTTATCTGAGTCCAGGTTCATATGGCTAGGAGCAGGTCCTCTTTAATGTTTCTGTTAGTCGGTTCAGAGCTATTTTAGCTTTAGTTTTCTTTTTTGTGTGCAGGATTAATTTTCTGTGCTTGCCTCTGTATTTCTTTTTGGCTGGCCTGCTATAGGCTTTCTTTTTTTCATAGTTTTTGTAATCTCTATCCAGTTTGATTAATATACGGGCCAAGCCCAAATTTTCCCCAAAAAAAAAATCAAAGAATTTTAAATATACATAATGATGAATAGAAGATGGATCAATAAGATGAGATGATAAAACTAACGGTTAAAGATTAGAAAAAAAATGGGATTTTTACATACATAACACCTAAAACAATTGAAAATATATATTTAACACCTAAACTTCTATATTTACTAATATATCACCCAAAATCCTTTTTTTAATCAATTCTAACATTCTGTTTAAACCTTTCGTCAAAAATCACTATTAACAACTGTCTTCTCCATCAATGGCATCCTTTCACAGTGAATACAAGTATCTCATCACTTCAATGGAGTGGTAGAATAGAAGAAAATGGGGATTTTAGGTGGTATATTAGTAAATATAAAAGTTTAGATGTTAAATATATATTTTCAATAGTTTTAGGTGTTAAATATATAAAAATCACTCATAAAATTAATGATAAAAGATCATGAGATTAATGCCCAACAAGGATTTCTCTACAAGAAAAAAGCTCATGAAGGTAAAGGAAAAATGGAGATATACCTGTTGGAAAGTACTAAGAGATGCTAAAATAGAACCTCCAATCCAAACACTGTACTTCCTCTCTGGTGGAGCTACCACCTTGATCTTCATGCTGCTTGGAGCCAAAGCTGTGATCTCCTTGTTCATTCTCTCACCAATACCAGAGAACATTGTGGAACCACCACTCAGAACTATGTTTCCATAAAGATCCTTCCTGATATCAACGTCGCACTTCATAATTGAATTGTAAGTCGTCTCATGGATGCCGGCTGCTTCCATACCAATCATTGATGGCTGGAAGAGAACCTCTGGGCAACGGAACCGCTCAGCACCAATGGTGATCACCTGTCCATCAGGTAGTTCATAACTCTTCTCCACAGATGAGCTGGTCTTGGAAGTCTCCAGCTCTTGCTCATAATCAAGAGCAATATATGCAAGCTTTTCCTTCATGTCCCTAACGATTTCATGCTCAGCTGTAGTAGTGAATGAATAGCCACGCTCAGTAAGAATCTTCATAAGAGCATCAGTCAAGTCACGACCAGCTAAATCTAGACGAAGAATGGCATGAGGGAGAGCATAGCCCTCGTAGATTGGGACAGTATGGCTGACACCATCACCGGAATCTAGAACAATACCTGTTTAAGAACACAAGCAGAATGAGACCAGACATTCTACTATAAGATTTGTCTTAAGAGCATGGAAAAAAATAATAGGCAGATGGACTTTGTTCAGATTTTAATTAGCAGATGTGAATCCTTCTTTAACATGCATCATGAGTAGTATAGCTGTTGCAATCACACAAACTGCATTTAGTAAGCTAATTACTTATTAGCTGTTGCAATCAATTAAGACCAAATAACCTTACCAGTCCTTTAAAGTCCAATAAGCTTATTGACATTGTTTCAAAACATACTTTTGCTGGAAAACATCAGTATTATACAGTACGAAAGAGAAGCCATCATTTCTAGAAAGAGAATTCACTGTTTGAGAAGAATTTCTGCAAATACGAAGTGACAGTAAAATATGCCATATGAGCTAAAGTAAATCAGTTTACATATCAGTTTATGCATGTTGTTATGTAAGATGACATTTCTTCAATGAATGATGAAAATTGGAGAGATAAACAATCTAGACAAGGAATGATAGGACAATGACAGCTTCTATTAATGGTGAAAAAATTGGCAAGAAATAATCTGACTCACTTATAACAAACGTAGCAAAAAGCTTTTGAAATAAGCTAAAATCCTTTTACTGATGATCAAACAGATAGATCTGTAAAAACCAATTTCTTAAAACAGAATAAAAATGACCTCCTGAATTGCTTCAGCATTCTCCTAAGTCAATCTATTACTAGAATAGAAAGGAAGAACAAATACTTAAAAAATAAATAAATAAATAAAAGAATAGCAAATATTTGTCAGCATTTATATATCACCAATGGAATTATTTCTACCTCATCAAAAAGGCTAGCAAACAAGGCATTGGGATTGCTCACCGGTTGTGCGACCACTAGCATAAAGAGAGAGCACCGCCTGAATGGCGACATACATAGCTGGAGCATTGAAAGTCTCAAACATGATTTGGGTCATCTTTTCACGGTTAGCCTTGGGGTTAAGCGGCGCCTCAGTAAGAAGAACAGGGTGTTCTTCTGGGGCCACACGAAGCTCATTGTAGAAAGTGTGATGCCAAATCTTCTCCATGTCATCCCAGTTGCTCACAATTCCATGCTCAATCGGGTATTTCAGAGTTAAAATCCCACGCTTCGACTGAGCCTCATCCCCAACATATGCATCTTTTTGGCCCATTCCAACCATCACCCCGGTATGACGGGGACGACCAACAATGCTGGGGAAGACAGCCCTTGGAGCATCATCTCCAGCAAATCCAGCCTGCGATTAGAAAAAAAAAAAAAACAACAAGAAGCAATATCAGGATATGATATATGAAGCCACAGTACTGATTACATCAAAGTTCCCTTAAAAAAATTGAAGTTTTTTTTGGGGGAAAAATTTGAAGTTTTGTAATGAGATCCGACCTTGACCATTCCAGTTCCGTTATCGCAGACGAGTGGCTGAATATCCTCTCCTTCAGCCATGATTTATGCCTTTCAAAGAAAAAACTGTCCCTTAGACGCATTGTATAAATATCAGGAATATTAAGAGGAAATCCCCATTCATCGTAACAGTACCAAAGTCACATTATAACTTCATCGTAACAGGACATATACGAAAAGCATTAAAGAAGAAATCTCCATTCCCAGTCAGAAAACCCAAACTTTTAGGATCTTACAATGCAAGAAACAGAAGTACTTGAAGAATTAAACAAGCCGATTCATCCAAATCAACTCAAACAGGCAAGCCCATATTAAAAACCAGGCCTTTTTTGCATATAAATTAGAAGAGATGAAAGCACGAGGAGTAAAAAGGAGGGAGGTGATGAGCAACTAACCTTGAAGAGCTCTGGGATGGGAAAATGGGGAAGGAGAGATCGGTCGAGGTTATGCCCCTGGGCTCAAAGTCTGTAACTGATATGGATTTGAGACTTTATTTTCGTCTAAAGACACAGAAGGAACGAAGAAGAGAAAATGGAGGTGAACGTGGAACTGTTCGGTAGGAAGTCCGCGCAATTCACGGCGTCAAAGAAGCTAACAAACTGGGTGAAAAAATTAGGGTCGGGACAGTAAATTTTAGTTGGGTTAATTTTCTAAATTTATTCCCAAGATAGCCGAAACTTTAAAAAATAGTTTCACTTAAAGTAAGTTAAATAAAAATATAAATAGGGATTTTTACATATATACCACTGTTTAACATGTGTATTACATTATTTAACACCTAATTCTTAAATATTACACTCCTACCACCTATTCTCTATTTTCACAAACAAATTACCACTCTGTTAACAGTGATACCTCACTCCGTTTTATCTTCCTTCCCGCCTGGGCTTTTCACAGGAGAACAGGTTTTTTCCCGCGTTAGCTGCTTTTGTCCGAGTGTATATCATCGTGATTTTTTCTGGAATCCCTCCGTATTTGCTCTTCTACCTTAGCTGCCCTTCCACCGTAGCTGCTCTTCCACGCAAGCTACATTTCCTTCCTGATCTACTTTAGCTAGGTGAGATTTCTCTGCTTTTTTATTCCCGCGTAATGTTAGAGAATAACGCCTGCATATTTTTACCTTTACGCGTGGCATCTTGTTACTGGCCACTGCCTTTACCTTTTGGCTATTTAAATGTACCTGTACACAGTTAATGAATATAGAAAATCCTTTCTCTCTTTCTTCGATTCTTCTCTCGTCTCTGTTTCGGTACCAGTTCAAGAAACCTATCATGGTATCAGGCTAGAGCCTGAACCCTCCTCCTGTACCTGTAACAAGCAATAGTTAAAAGATTACAATGCAAAACTCTGTAACTATGAACTCATTCGGTAACTTAGGAATGCAAAAACAATTACGAATGCAACAAATTATGTACAATTACGAATGCAACAAACTCGATAACAAATTCTGTACAATTACGAAAGCAAAAATAACTATAATGAACAAACTCTGTAACTATGCACTCATTCGGTAACTTAGAATCAACAATTTCTTTGACTTAGAACACATTATACTTGAGATAAACTACAAAACAGTCAAGAGATGTGCATAAAAACAATTTCTATGTGATTAAAACACATTCTACTTGAGATCAACTACAAAGCAATTAAAAGATTACCTGCAGCTCGCGAGAGCCAGAGGATTCTGACAGAAGAGTTTCGAGGAAGATCTGTAGCCTGCAAGAGGAAGATCTGCAGCCCGCGAGAGAAGAGCCTTGCAGCTCGCGAGAGAAGAGCCTTGCAGCTCGCGAGAGAAGAGCCTTGTAGCTCGCGAGAGAAGAGGGTTTCGCGGTGGTTAAGGCTTGTTGAATGAAAGAGACGGAGTGAGGTCTTATTTCAACTGAGTAGTAATTTTGTTGTGAAAATAGAGAATAGTTGGTAGGAGTGTAATATTTAAGAATTAGATGTTAAATATGAAATATACAAGTTATAAAGTGGCATGTACGGTAAAAATCTTTTTTTTTTTTTCATTTATATCGAAATACCCTGTCGCAACTTTTATTTCAGGGACAATTTGCTGGTTAGCCCACGTTATGCGATAAGCACCACACGAAACAAATCACACTCCGCGTCGAGCCAGCTGCCTCTCCATCTCTCCTCTGCTCCCCGCTCCCGCGCCGCACGTACAAAAAGCCATTGAACTCATCCGATCAACCCCATGCCATACATTCCCGCCCCCCATCGCCATCGCCATCCCTTCCACAAAGTATCCAACACAAATTAAAGCCATGGAAGGCTTTGAGAGGAAGAGAACAGTGGTCATCGTCGGCGGCGGCATTGCCGGCGCTCAACTCGCCAATTCCATTGAGCAAATCGCCGACGTCATCCTCATCGACCCGTGCGTTCGCAACTAAATGAAAATAAAATCTTAACTAAATTATTATCTTTTTCGCAAGCTTAGATTCTGTGTATTCATTCTTACATTATCAGAAAGGAGTATTTTGAGATTCCGTGGGCGAATTTGAGATCGAGAGTAGAGCCGGCGTTTGCAGAGAGATCGGTGATTAACCACAAGGAGTACTTCAAGTACGGGAAGGTTATTGTATCGAATGCCGTGGACGTCACGGAGCAAGCGGTTGTGACGGCCGAAGGTCGCCGGGTGCCTTATGACTACCTTGTCATTGCGACCGGTCATCCCTACTCTACGATCAGACGCAGGAGGGACAGGCTCGAAAAGTTTCAGGAAGGTATTTGCTATTTTGATTTGGAGAAAGAAATAATGTTCTTTATATGCTCTTCATCACACTATTTTTAAAATTTTATTTTATTTTTATATATTAATAAATTCATCTACACCCCCATTTTATCTAATGAGATTATTTGGTTCACTGCAAATGAAATTTATTGTAAAATAAATTTTGGTTAAATGAATAAAGCCCCTGATTTTATTCACCTCACATTAATGATTCGTTCAATATAATTTTCTTAATGCTTTGTTTTAACCTTTAAAATCCTTGAGAATATTTTTTATTTGATTATTATTTTTCGCTAAAAAATTAATTTTTCTAAAGAAGCTTTACAAATATCTTTATATATAATAAAAAATTGCAACAATTTCAAAAAGACTCAAAATTTGTGAATGAATTTATAAAATAAAATAATTTTATGTTACTTCATCAAAGTTGTTTTTGATTCAAAAGCCAAAAAAAAAAAAACAATTAATTACAATCAATTGTTAATCAAATAAAATTAATAAATAATTTAATTGAATAAAATTTATAATATAATTATCTTAAAATAAATTTAATAAAAATATAATTCAATCTATATCTTTTATAATGATGTCTAATTCCTCCTATCACTTACAGATAACCAGAAGATAATATGTTCTAGCTCGATCATGATCGTCGGCGGCGGCAAGACTGGCGTTGAGCTCGCCGGAGAGATTGCAGTGGACTTCCCGGACAAAAAGCTGACGCTTGTACACAGAGGGCCGAGATTATTGCCATTTATAGGGCACAAAGCCAGCGCCAAGGCACTCGAGTGGCTCAAGTCGAAGAATGTGAAGGTGCTTTTGGAGCAATCAATCGACGTAGAGTCAATTTCGGAGTCTGACAGAGAGTTTCAAACGTCGGCCGGAGAAATAGTTAGAGCTGATTCTTATTTTCTTTGCGTTGGGAAGCCGATTGGCTCTGCTTGGCTTCGGGATTCTATACTGAAGGAGTATTTGGACAGGAATGGGAGGCTGATGGTCGATGAGAACTTCAGAGTTGGCGGCTTAAGCAACATTTTTGCCATTGGGGATATTACTGATATTCCAGTGAGTCTTTTTTAGTACTGCGCGCTTTGATCTATTTTAATTTATGACAAGTTTTTGTTGCTTTGCCCATATTTATTGCAAATTAAATGCAATTAATATCCAGCTTTAATAAAAAAAATCATATTTTGCATGCATATAAAAAAAAAGAAGCGAACCACGCAGCCCAACTCTCTACAGAAAAACGTCAAGATTACTGGTTAAAAGCCGACGGTTAAACCGCCGGCTACACCGCCGGTAACACCGGCGGTCCATAAATCGTCGGTAATAGGCATTTTTTCTTGTAGTGACTTTTCTTGAAGCGGAAAGCTGGATGGTGTATGATTAAAACAAAGTGATCAAGATTACTGGTTATAAAGGATTTGCTAATGCAGATTTCTTTTCTTAAAAAAGTCATCATTGTTAACACAGTTCGGCTCAAGCTCCAGGCTGGTATCATGATAACACGTGGCATGTTACTATTCGTGATAATGTTATTTGTCCGTTTCCTTGTGCCTATTTATACATAGGCTTTTGTAATCTGAAATGTGAAATCAACACAAAATATTATCCTTCTCCTTCATCCGTTCCTTCTTGTCCTTGTTCTGCCTGTCCCAGTCTCACAGAGGAGCTTTCATGGTATCAGAGCAGGCCATCCGGTGACTCCAAACCGAGCTATCATGGATGCCTCATCCTCTACTCTCGTCACTGCGCCTGACGCTCAGCAAAACTCCAGCGCTACCTTCGATCCCCAACCCATCCCTCATCAACTGAAATTTCTCATGGATAACATTAAGAGCATTATCTCCCTCACTCAAACTGCCGACAACTACCCGATCTGACGTTCTCTGGTCTTCAATATGTTCAGAGCAAACGACTTTGAGGGCTTTCTTGACGGGAGCTGCTCTTGCCCCTCCCCGCATGCCCCGTCGTCACCTTCATCCATCTCTTATCAAACTTGGACTCTTCTAGATCAAAATTTGGCTGCAGTCTTATACTCTGTTATCTCTCCCAATCTTCTTTTTTATGTCCTATCTTTGGATTACTATACCAATATCTGGGACACCATCGCCCAAAGCCTCCAATCCTCCACTCGCTCTCGCACCATTCAATTTCGCAATGAGCTCCATTATATGTCCATGAAAAATCAAACCATGTCCCAATATCTTCTCGCCATCTAATCCAAAGTGGATGCAATCGTCGCAACCGGATCACCTCTAGATCCCGAAGATGTCATTCTTTACACCTAAAACGGTATTCCCGCTCAATATCAAGCCTTCAAAACTGCCATTCGTACAAACCTTCAACCCCTTAGCCTTGATGACTTATACACTCTCTTATGCAGCGAAGAGCAAAATCTTGCTCAAGAAGCGTTCAAAAAACTTCAATCTCTCCAAATTTTCGAACCCACTCTAGCCCATCTTGCTGCTTCCTGTGGACGCAGCCGAGGTCAAAACTCCTCCAACCGAGGTTGTCCACCTTTTCTATTCAATTATCCCGATTGCTTTTGGAGAAATCGTCCTCCAACAACATAACGTGTCAAATATGCGCTAAAATCGGCAACTCCTCTCTCCATTGTTGGTATCGCCATGATCCCTCATACATTGAAGAAGCTCAGAAAACTGCTCTTTTCTCCCCTTCTGACCTTCTTGCCTCACTAGACTGGTATCTTGATAGCGATGCCACTACTCATCTAACATCTTACTCCTCGCAGTTTCAATCTCTTAAACCTTACAATGGTTCACAACAAATCACTTTGGGCAACGATCGCCAATTGCCCATTCAACATTTTGGGAAAGGCATTCTTCCCACTCCCACATGTAATCTTCATCTTGATTATCTTTATCATGTCCCTAATTTATCTTTCAATCTTATTTCTTTCCATCTCCTTACAACCGATAACAACTGCATCGTCAAATTCTCCTCCCATAGCTTTCAAATCCAGGACTCGACGACGGGCCGCCTTCTTCTCAAGGGTCCGTACCGTAATGGGTTATACCCCATTCGATCCTCCTCCTCCATGCAACATCTTTCTCTTCTCTCAGCTCAAGACGTCCCCAATCTATGGTACAAATATCTCGGTCATCCTGCCTCTACTAACATTCAACAACGGAAACATTACATTTCCTCTTTATATACCAATACTCACATTCATCAATGTAATTCTTGTCGGCTCGCAAAAATCCATCGATTACCATTTAATAAATCTATTACTAATGGTTTGTTTCCTTTTGCTTTGTTCATTCAGATGTTTGGGGACCTTCCTCTACTAATTCTTTGCAAGGATACAAATACTATGTCTCTTTTATTGATGATTTTTCAAAATTTTGCTAGGTTTATCCCCTCATAAACAAATTTGATGTGATTTCTAAATTCATTGAAGTTGACAAAATGATCACTCGTCAATTCAACACAAATATTAAAATCTTTTTCTCAGATGATGGCGGAGAGTTTATTGATAATCAATTTCAGACCCTTTGAAAATAATGGGGTATAATTCATCTATACACTTGCCCTTACACCCCATCTCAGAATGGTGTGGCTGAATGAAAGCATCATCACCTTTTGGAAACTATTCATAGTTTACTCATCGAAGCTCATCTTCCTCAATCTTTATGGGTTGACACTCTTCTCACTTCCGTCTATCTTATAAATGGTCTACCCACTCGCTCTCTTTAACACCGCAGTCCCTATCACGCTAGTTTTGCACGCGTCAGAAAAGTATTTCCGATGTAAATAATACGCCGAAAAACATTCCGGATTACTTTTCAGTGCAAAATTGGCGAAAAAGTGGGTGACGGTTATGTTGATTTAAATTAATTTATTCTGGCGTTAAATACGCTAGAATTATTGGTGTACTATTTTGTCGATAATACTGGCAGAAGAAACGTCGCTAAATACGCCACAATGTAAATGACGAACATTACCGATGCAGTATCCAAAGGAAATACCGGCGTAACTGAGATGCCGAAAATGATTACGAAATTCGTTGTATCGTCATTTCTGACAGATTACCGGCGATATACCCGTCGGAAACCTGCAGCAAAAAAACAAAAAAAAAAACCTTTCCAAGCAGCAATCGAATTTCTACATATGTAAATAATTATAAAAATTTTCAGCACAGATTTCAAATATTTCTAGCGCTAATTAGCAAAAACTACTCAACAACATAGATTTTCTCAGCATAGATTTTAACAACTTCAACAAATATTCAAAAACATAAACATAAATATTACAAATTGTTCATTATCACAAACAAATATTCAAAAACCTCACAAATTATTCATTAATATCATAAAATTTACCAAATAGTTCATTAACTGATAAAAGTTCATATAAAACTGAAAAAACTAAACATCTATTCTGAATCTGTAAGGGAACTATCCATCCCCCCAACATCATAAGATCTATTCTGTCGATTTTTATCCCTCTGTTTGCTATACTCTACGCTATCCCAAGCAGTATTCAACTCAGCCCATATAGCCTCTCCAATCCATAATGGCCGCTCACCATTCTTTTTAATGTCTGTAAACATGTCACACACCCGAGTGGACCCATGCTTTTCAAAATTCTTTTTAATTTTTTCATTGTGTTGGGGCAGCCAACAAAAATATTTTTGCAATTAAAAAAATATAATATAGAATATATATGTTTGTTAGCTTAAGTAAAAAATAATATACTATAATTCTTTCTAATGACCGGTGTATAATCCATCGATTATGATGCTAGAAATTTCCAACGTAAAATATGCCGCAACATACAATATGCTTATAGATTACGACGTATTAACCAGCATACAATATGTTAAATTGCAAACCAATTTCTACTCCCTCTCAATTAAAATCTTCCAATACTAACACAAAGTCTACTGCCTTCTCAAATCCTTCACTCTTTTGTCAACTTGCCAGCTCCCTTCAATAACTATTAATTCCACAGGAGTTGGTTCTCTACCCAGCATCTCTTTCTGTAATAGAATTCTATTAATATTTCTCTTAAGGAAAATTTTTAAAAAACTTTTAAAATTTATTACCAAACGTCGCTTGTGCTCAGTATGTGGAACCGAGCCCCCAATATAAAGGGAACTACCCATACCCCCAACATTAGAAGCTCTATTATGTCGATTTTTATCCCTCCGTCTGCTATACTCTACGCTGTCCCAAGCAGTGTTCAACTCAGCCCATATAGTCTCTCCAATCCATAATGGCCGCTCGCCATTCTTTCTAATATCTGTAAACATGTCACGCACCCGAGTGGACCCACGCTTCTTAAAATTCTTTCTAATTTTTTCATTGTATTGGGGCAGCCAACAAAAATATTTTTGCATTAAAAAAAATATAATATAGAATATATATATATATTAGCTTAAGTAAAAAAGAATATACTATAATTCTTTCTAATGACCAGTGTATAATACATCGGTTACGATGCTAGAAATTTTAGACGTAAAATATGCCACAACATATAATATGCTTATATATTACAACGTATTAACCAACAATATGTTAAATTGCAAACCAATTTCTACTCACTCTAAATTAAAATCTTCCAATACTAACACAAAGTCTGCTGCCTTTTCAAATCCTTCACTCTTTTGTTAACTTGCCAGCTCCCTTCAATAACTAACTCTAATGAGGCCGAACATTGCCTTTGCCATCAATAAAGTCTGTCAATACATGCAAAATCTTCTAAATAGCCACTTAGAAGCACTCAAACATCTTCTGAAGTATATTCAAGGAACACTACATACCGATCTACCGCTCTTCCGTGACAATCATACACTTCGATCCTATGTGGACTTTGATTGACCAAAAATCTGTGACCGATTACTATAACTTCCTTGGATCATCTCTTATTTCCTGGAGTGCTAAGAAACAGAACGCCGTAGCACGATCTTCCACTGAAGCCAAGTACCACGCTCTAGCTTCCACCGCAATTGAAGTTATTTGGATCATTTTCTTGCTTCAAGAATTCAATTGTTCTGAGTCTTCTTCTACTTCACTATTCTGCAACAATACGTCCGCCATATCATTGTCCAACAATCTTGTACTTCACACTCGCACAAAACATATCGAAGTTAATTGTCACTATATATGAAACTGTAGCAAAGACAAAACCATCCAAGTTCATTACATCTCTACCAAAGATCAGATCGCCAACCTCCTAACTAGCTGCTCTATCTCTCGGTTTCAGCTTCTATCAAGCAAATTGGTCACATCTGAAGATGCTCTAGTTTAAGGGGGACATGTTAACAAACTTCGGCTCAAGCTTGAGGCTGGTATCAAGATAACACGTGGCATGTTACTATTTGATATAATGTTATTTCTCTGTTTCCCTATATATAGCCTCTTGTAATCTAAAATGTGAAATCAATACAAATATTATCCTTCTCCTTCATGTGTTCCTTCTTGTTCTTGTTCTGCCTGTCATAGCGGAGCTTTTAATCATTAGCCGTAAGAACTTGAATTTCTAGGCTTAGTGGATTAGAGTTTGGGCATTAATTCAACCCAATCCCGATTATCGCACTCTCTGTCTTCCACAATATTAGGATTAAGAATTCATTTCAGATAATTTTCTCCATGTTTTTTTTCAAATAACAATCAAAATTTCATTTGACTCATATTTTTGACTACTTTTTCACTACTTATCAGAAATTTGACTACTATTTTTTTTTTCTACGTTTTCACTATTTTTCAGAAGTTTGACTTCTTTTTCATTATTTTTCAAAAGTTATTTTTTACAACAAAAATATCTAAATTATTTTTCCCACAAAAACTACAACTATCTCAAACATGCTCTAAATTGAATTCAAGGTTATAAGGTTTGACTTTTACAATTCTACATGTTGCTGGCTAGAATATATGTGGCAGTAGAGTCAAAATTTTATGTCTTAGCGTTATACAAATATCCAACACACTAATAGAGAATACAAAATTTTTTACGTGAAAAATCCTAAAAAAGGGAAAAATCATAAGGCCACGCTCTGTTGAAATGATTCAACTAGTGTGTGAGTAGATTACAATTGACTGAATTGTATTTGAGGACAATCATATTACAACAATTAAATGTCTAGTTAAAATCTAATGATAAATGGGGGTTAGGTGTAGGTACGACGATGTTTGGTCTGGCAAACGTCCGACATCAGTTGGTGGTCCGGCGAATGTCCGGACGTCAGTCGGTGGTCAAGCGAAAGTCCGGCGTTAGTCGGTGGTCCGGTAGAAGTCCGGGCATCAGTTGGCAGTTTGGTAGAAGTCCGAGCATTAGTTGGTGGTCTGATAGAAATATGTCATCAGTTGGTGGTTCGGCTAAATTCTGGTGTCAGTGGTGGTCCAGCGAAATTCTGGCCTTAGTTGGTGGTTTGGCAGAAGTCCGACGTCATTTGGTGGTTCGGGAGAAGTTTGACATCAGTTGGTGGTATGGTGGAATTCCAACGTCAGTTGGTGGTCCGACAGAAGTCCGAGCGGTGGTTGAGGAGGAGCTTGGTGGAAGAGAGAATCTCAGATTCATTGTCTTTCTTTTCTTCCTTCTCCCCCTTTTCACGAGAAGTGAGGGGTCTTTTATAAATCTCTAAGAGTGGCATGACCAGTAAATAGGAGGAAGATCAAGGGTAAGTCGAGAGTGGTTTGAATGGACCGCCGATGTTGATTCCCTTGATCTTAGATCGCTTACTAGACATCTAAATGTCTTAATGATATTAGAATTTGGTGATCTTAGGCTCGTTGGTTTTGTCTCGTCGAGCCGCTCGATTCGAATTAATATAAGCATGTCACGTTTCAAAACCATTTGGCAATCCAAATTGTGTTTTAAACATTCCAAAAGCGCTTTGGGTTATTGATTTGGACCCATTTGGGCTCGGATTGAGTTGAATTTGGTGTCGTTGGGTTCGTATTTTCGAGACGTTTAGTTCGACTGTAAGTTTGTTGAAATCAGAGTTCAGGTTCCATATTTAATTTTTAAAGTTTCCAATTTGATTTTGCCTTGAGATTCGTGCCCGATCAAGATGCATTTTTTATGATATATCACTTCCAGTTATGTTGTGTCTGTTTACTGAGAATGTAGTCTTTTTTGAATCGTTAACTGATCACAAAAAGTCTGTTAAATTGTCATAAATAGAAATTTGAGATAGAAAAATTACATTTGCAAAAATATAAAATAAAATAAACATATAATATATAAATAAAGGCTACTATATGGATTACTATTCCTTCTAGATTTGATCTATTCTAAATCAAATAACTCCTCCTAGGTTTATTACTAAGGATTAACTTAATATGTATGGTGAAGTATCATACTTGATCAACAAATTAATTTAATGTTAGTTTTATGGTATTTAGGTTTATTTTATGATAAAAATAAATATTTTTTTTGAAAAGTTTTCAAGTTTATATTTTTTTTTGCTTGTTTAATTCTGTCTTATTTTGAATTGGATCATGGATCAAATATTAATTTGTGTGAAAATAATATCACATAAATTTCACCTTAATAAATTACATTTGGGTTGATTTTGAGTTATCCCCGAATTGATTCATTTCAAATTGAGTCGCTTGGTCATATTAAGTATTAAGGATATGTTTGGAAGAGTTTTTTCGCTGCTTTAATTTTCAGGCATCAACTATAATTTAGTTTGGCTACCAATTTTCATATGTTTTCTTTTTGTTTTTCAGAAATTTTTGTAATGAAAAATATTTTTTACAATAAAATAAGTTATCTTCTCTACAACAGTTTCACGTACAACCAATTTTATAGAACGTTGCATTCGTCCCACGTAAACCCTTAGTTTAATAATTTTTAGTTTGATTCAAGCTCTTTCATTTGTACTTGACATGAATATATACCTTACCCTTATTAGCGCCCCTTTAAGATGTATGTTCTGGCTCCACCACAGATTAAGGTTTCATTTGTGACATCATTCTTACTACTTTTTAAAATAGTTTTCTAATCAAAAAATTTTTATACTAAAAAACACCTTTAAAAAATCGTAAGAAAACTATACATCCCAAACGAAGCCTAAGGGGCTGTTTGGTACGCGGATTTAGGCGGATTTAAGGCCGGATTTGGGCGAAATCCAGCCAAACGGTCTAAAATGCAAATCCAAATCTCACGGCAAACGAAATCCTCCGTGGACGGAAAATTCCGCCGATTCGCTCTAAATCCCGGATTTCCGAAATCCTTTGGTTCGGCGGATTTATGGGATTTGGCCGAAGAAGCACGCGAAAGGGAGAAAGTTACCTTCACAGCAAGCAGGGGCGGATCCAGCTCCTTTTTTTAGGGTGGGCAAAAAAAAATTTTTTTTTGGGGATGGGCAAAAATGCTTAGGATTGATAAAATTAGGACAAAAAAATTATTTTAGGGGGGGCAAAATGTGCAAAATACCCAAAATATTCTAAAAAATTCCCTCTAAATATTAAAAAAAATTTTTTGAGGGTGGGCATTTGCCCACCCTTAGGCCAATGTGGATCCGCCTATGACAACAAGCGAGCTCCCGTTGTTGCTTCAGATAAAAAAATGTCGTAACTTCCGATCCAACAGGAAGGTAATGTAGTCGAAGGAGCAAAGTCGAACAACGATGATGAAGAACTCTTGAAAATTTTAGGTACATGAGGGAAAAAGTAAAACCTAGATGAATAATTTAATTAATATAATTTAAAATATTAATAATTAAGTGAAATTAATTAAATAATATTTAAATAATTGATAAAATTATTAGTTAAATACTTAGTTATTTCAAAATAATTAATAGGATTAAATATGATCTAAAATAAAAAAATTTATTATAAAATATTATAAATAATAATTAAATAATTAATTACTATTAATAAAGTTTTGTTATATTTTATTTAAACTTTTCTTGTCGTGCTTTAATTATCCTAATAATGTATGTCAACTTTTTAACCGCCTTAAATCCTAAAATGAACAGCCAAACAGTCACAAAGGATTTAATTGAATTTATCATGAATGTTACCAAACAGTTTTCAGGATTTAACCCCTCAGGATTTCATAAATCCGGGATTTGAAGGATTTACGAAATACTACTTAAATGAAATCCTAAATTCTACCAAACAGCCCCTAAAGCTGTCTTGTTGCTTTTATTATGGCTTGGATGTTATGAGTTTGACTTAAAAAACCAGTTATTCTTAAGATATTTTCTTTACTGCTCTCTCTTTCATGGAATACTCTTGCATGGAATACTGAACTTTAGGAGCTCAAGCAAGGGTTAACCGCCCAAAGGCACGCCATGATTCTTGCCAAGAATTTGAAGATGCTTGTGAAGGGAGTCATTGGGTGTAAGCTGGTCAGGTACAAGCCCTCACAGCCGCAGGCCTGGATTTCTTTGGGAAGGAGAGACGCAGTGGTTCAATTCTCCTTCCTTACAGTTTCAGGTTTTGTTCCAGGTATGTTCAGGTCGAGGGATCTATTCATCGGCAAGATGAGAAGATCCTTGGGCTTAGAATAATGGATGGTGGGGTGTTCTATAGGCTTGTTAGTTGTTAGCCCTTTGGCAAAGGAATCGATGAAGGACATGATGCATTGCAGACTTTGTTCTAAAAAATGCTTTATATTTTTTTTGATTTTACAGTATTTTGGATCGCGTCGATTGCCGATTGTTAATTTATGTGAAATTGAAAGTTTAATCTTTTTTTCTTTTCACTAACCTTATGTATACATGCATGTATTCTTTTATGATTTTCTAAAACATCTTTTCTTTGGACAGCCATAGATGCCACTAGTATGCTTTCTTCTACTTGTGAAGAAATTTTTATTTTATTTTATGTGAATGAATCTGCCCTATAATGAACGTATAGAGTAATAATAAAGATAATAAGCATTAAAGATGATAGTGAAATTTATATTATTCACATAAATATTTACATGAGTCCAAGGAGGGGAGAGAGAGAGAGAGAGAGATCACCATGAGATGTCTAATATATTTATAAATTATTAATAAGGCATAAATAATATCATCCTCGAAACTCAAATGACATCCAATGGTTTTACTAGGGGTGTCAAAACAGGGTTTTCGGGTCGGGTTCGGGTCAAACTCGAAATTGACCACTGTTTAAACAGGTCGACCCACCCTAACCCGACCCGGGTATGTAAACAATTTGAAAACTCGGACCCAGACCTGACCTGTCAGGTTGCCAAGTTGACCCGACCCTACATGGTTTCGCATCTGGAGCAGTGGGACGGTGGGAGCGCGAGATGGCCAGCGGTAGGCTGCGGGCTGGCACAGAAGCGTACGGGCTGCGTGGACTCGGGTGCGTGAGAGCGGGTGGTGGGCTGCGAGCGGGCATGGGCGTGGACGCATGCGAGCGGATAGGAGTGGGCGCACGGGCATCCACGGGCGCGAGCAGGTAGTAGCACAGGCAGCCTCGAGCGACAGCTAGCAGGTAGCTTCGACGGGGGCCTGGGCAGCTGCGGGCAGGGCGCAGGTAGTTGCGAGCAAAGCGCGTGCATGTGCGCAGGTAGTGGGGGCAGGTGCAGGTAGCTGCGGTTGCTCAATTTAAAAGGGTTTTCGGGTTGACCCGGCAACCCATCGGGTCAACCCGATCCGTTTTTCAAATGGGTCAAATTCGGGAATCTGAACCTGACCCGTTTTGAAATCGGATTGGGTCCAACCCGAATTTTTCGGGTTAGATTTTTGTGTCATGTCAAATATTGACACCCCTAGGTATTATTAAGAAAAGCTAAATATGAGGGAAAATTTTTATTTATGAGCTATCGATAAAACTTTTATGCAGAAGTGATGATGTAATTCTATGTCCTGTATATGAATGTATTATTATTGTTCACCTATGGTCACTTAGATTAGGTTAATTCAATTAGAATGTGACTTTGAATTAGTCTAAGGCTTGAAGTTATTCTAGCTAGGGAGAGCTCAACTTATCCAAGGGAGAGTTTAATCCATCTATGAATCAAATTCATTCAAGTGCAACTTGTGCAAGAATTGAAGTTGTTCAAAAGAGGGTTTAACTCATTTAAGAATTGGAGTTGACTGAGAGAGAGTTAAACTCATCTAAGAATTGAAGTCTTCCATAGGAGAGTTCAATCGTCCATTAAACTCACAAAGAATTGAAATCACCCTTGCATCCAAAGCTACTTGCTATAATCAACCAACTCAAGTGAACTTAATCAATAATTGCATGCGGATCTACCTCTTAAAAAGGTCAAAATATTGTCTATGGATAGATTTAGAACAAAAGAGCTTGAAAGAACTTGCAAAATTAAGTTTATTAAGAATTTTGTATGCAAGAATCATATTATTAGATGACATCCTATCATGAATGGGAGTGGGAGTTAAAGTTCTAAGTAGGGGTGGAAATATATTTGATAGTCTTTTATTTTTCTTAGCATTGGGCCTTGACTTTAAAGTAAAATTTTAAGATCTTCTTCCCTCTAGGCAAACCATTATAATTTAATGCTTTTATTAAGTCAAGAAGTGTGCAAATCGTATATGTCATTCACTTTGTAATCAATATCCATAAAAAGAGGGATGTGGCCATGATCAATAGGAATATTATCAAGAAATAAATAAAGCTGTTCATGACCATCATAAAATCCCTTGATAAAGATAGGGTGGTTCTTATTAGATGCATATTTTTCATCCCTAATGCTAACTTTGAGGAGCTTGATTACAAAAAGATGAAACAGCTACAATGAGGGGAGTGACTAAGCTTAAAGAAGATTACCTTTGTAAGCATGCAAAAGAGTCTGAAATTTTTTTAGCATAAACCTATCACAAATAATAATAGGAGCTAATTTTAATGTGATAAGAGGAAAATAGTGAGAGCATAAAGGAGGAAGGCATTAGAGAAGGATTGATGAAAAAATTCTAGTCATTCTTGATTTTCTAAAACCTATAGGAGCCTTGAACCTACAACTATTAAGAAGATAAAGCTTTTCATGATCACTATAATGATCCTTAATAAAGATAGGGATGTGTTTAATAGAAGAATATTTTTTAGCCTTAATGCTAACTTTGATAAAAATTTTTATAAAATAAATTAATTTGAAAATATGAAATAAATGATATGCAGTGCTTCAATGCTGGGTTGGTGAGTATAGTGGTAATATTTCAGGACATTCTCCTCCCCCTATTTGCTTGCCTTACCATGAAAGAAATGAAGAGATGGAGAGGAGAGAAGGGAGAGAGAGGAGGTGAGAGAAAGTCTTTAGAGATTTTTTAATCCATTGCTTATATTATGAAAATTATTTTGATCATTGTAAGTGACCTCTACTCTATATTTGTTTTCAATGGTTTTAAGTTCAGTTCATTTTCTTCCTCTTAAAATCAATAAAAATAAAATATTCTCCATTTTAATAAGCTTTTATTGTGTAACTTTTAATATGTGGTAGATATCTTTATTCTGAATAGTTTGACTGATTTATATTAAAATTTCACTAGTTAATTTTGCATATACAACATTTTATTTGAAACAATTAAAGAAATTAAGATTGGGTGCAAAATGATCAGGGGTTAATATACTAAATTAGGATATGGGATACATGACTGACATATGATTCCTAATCATTTGAAATAACATATATTTTAGCATAATTAGGGGAGTCAATATTTGGCATGACCTAAAAATCTGACCCAAACACCTGACTCGAAATTTTTGAGTCCAGGTTAACCCATTTGGAAAATTGGTCGGATTCAGGTTTTGTATTCTAACCAGATTGCAAATTTGAGTCATATTTGGGACAGCTAAAAAATCTTAAAGCAACTTAAAATTTACTTGTTTCCTCACCTGCCCCTCTTGCACTTGTTTATCGCTCTTGTTGGGCTCGTCCATCACTGTAGTCACGCTCAATTTGGTCAACGAATCGGGTCGTGTTCTGTCAGGTTGGCTCTGGGTCGAGTATGGGTACAGACTTATAACCTATTAACCTAATCGATCAGGTCAGGCGAGTTGAAACCGAATTAATTCTAAGTGGACCCATTCTAGCCCATAAACCCATTTTAACACCTCGTGGCATAATACATGTACATTGATGAGCATATTGAATAGATATACATGTTATCATAATTGTATATAGGGGTGTCAATTCGGGTCAACCCGTCGGGTTCGGGTCGAACCCAACCCGACCCGGATCTAAACGGGTCAACCCGAACCCGACCCGTTTTTGCAAACGGGTCGGACATTTCAACCCGGACCCGACCCGGCCGGGTTGCCGGGTTGACCCGACCCGACCCGTCGACCCGATAGTGTCGCGGCAGCGGCAGCTGGATTGCGCGGCAGCGGCAGCGCAGCGGCAACGCGGGCGAAGCTCGGCAGCGAGCGCGGGCGAAACGCGGCAACGCGAAGCGAAACGCGGCAGCGGCAGCGAGCGCGGGCGAACCGGCGAAGCTTTGCAACGCGAAGGGCGGCACGCGGCATGCGAAGCGGCACGCGGCCGGCAAAGCGCGGCACGCGGCAGCGCTGGGCACGCGGGCAGCTCGGGCTGGGGCAGCGGGCAGCTCGGGCGGGAAATAAGGAAATTTCAAATTTTTTTAAATTAAACGGGTTGTCGGGTTGACCCGGCAACCCGCCGGGTCAACCCGACCCGACCCGTTTAATCAAACGGGTCAAATATACGAACCCGAACCCGACCCGTTTATTAAACGGGTCGGGTTCAACCCGGATTTTCCGGGTCGGGTCCGGGTCGGGTTTTCGGGTCGGGTCAAAAGTTGACACCCCTAATTGTATATGAAGTATATCCTGAGCAACAGGGAGACTAGACCCTAAAGCTCATTCATCACAGCCCAATTAGCTGATACACAATATCCCGATCAAAGAGGAAGAGCAAATATAAAAAACCTTTACCAGTTGCAGATCGAATACTAATGACGATGATTATCCTCTCCGATCAATAATGCCTTCACATAATCACGAACGCGATCGTTATCACGTAAGTACGTAACATCCACGCAATATGGGGATTCGGGCCGCCCCCCTCCGACACCGCCGGGCCGCAAGCTCCATGATATAGATTTGATGAGATTTCGGGACAGACGTTACCCGATGGCTGGTTGACATGACGCTGGGACCCGCCCAAAACCTCATCAAAACCACCATCATCATCATCATCCGCCTTCCAGACTCCCAGTTCTCAGGCCCGAATCCACATTTCTCTTCAACCGTTCGATCAAACGCCATGCCAACTCCATAGGGGCGACAATATCCCGATGCGGAAAATTTCGGAGTTGTATCAACCTAATTGTCAGACGGATCAGATTCGGGTTTAAAAATGTGATCCATTTTTAAAATCAGGTCGGCTTCGGATTGACCCAACAACCTGAAATCAACCCGAAGTTGACCGGGGTCCGGGTCTGCATTCCGCTAGCCTTCAGGGTTCTGTTAGTTCCATGCCACGAGGCTAACGAAACGACTCAACGAGCCTATCCCAGCGGCCTAGTCCACCTGACCCACTGACCCCCTCGACCTGGCCGCCTCACGTCACCACGCCATCACGCGTGACACGCCCACCAGCCTACGACCCTGCCGCCCAATTGTCCATTGGTCAGTCGACACGCGGAAGCTAGCGACATGCCCCAGCAGTCCACCATGTCCATGCGGCAATCGCATGTGGCCTGACATCCTCGCATAATACGCCGGAGTCCGGACACCTTCCCTAGCCCGCTTGACATGCCCACGTGGCAGTCACACCCTTCATGGCTGCCAACTCATCACGCAAAATTCGAAAAAGAGCGGGTTGCCGGATCGTGTCGAGTCAACCTGGTAACCGGTGTGGATTTGGTCCGAGTTAACAATCCTGAACGATTTGTAAAATCGGATCGGATTATGGTCAACCCGTTTAAACTCAAGTCAATCCGGATTCGATCCAAACCCAACTCACATATCCATTTTGACACCCCTACAACTCCATGGGCGGTCGAGACGCGGCGTACTTACATGAATATTTTCCCTTCCCGCCGTTATCTCTCCCCGTCTTTCTCCGTCATTCCTTCATTAATGTAATTCGATGGAGGTGACGCAGCCGTAGCTCGCTCACTGAAGCTCCATCAAATCGGACGATCCAAATCAAGACATCGAAAGAGAAATCGCTGCCATCTATTCCCATAAATAGGCGCCTGTGATGATTAACGCCTCCTCACTCATCCGACGTCACTCTATTTGACACTTTTGCCCCAAACGATGCGTTTGTTGGGGGAGAGGTGACCAAAATGCCCTCCGCATCATACGGGCGATCTCGAAAGCTCTTTCGTAGCAATCATGGCCGTCGATTGCTCCTACGTTGCACTTTAGGCTCCCACCCTATAAAATCAATGTGGGCCGCACCTTTCCTGATGTAACGCAACAACAGCAAGAGCTGGAGATCGATCGACAATGGCTACAATGCTGTTTTTCGTTCGTTATTTCTTGTGCTGTTCGGTTCTCGTTGTCATGGCCATGCACTTGGCCGTTGATGGCCGAGCAAGTAAGTTGCTTTATTCTTCTGTAAAAGAATATTACTATATAGGTTTCATTGTGCGCTTGTTTCAGTTAATGCAGGTCTGAGTTCTGAGGCAGTTCAGTTGGAAAATAGAAGGGGAAAGGTTTGTTACTTTGTTGATTTGTTTGCATGGTAAGTAACTAAGGTGTTGTAAGTACTTAGCGTTAATTTGAGGTTTTGAATGAAGTGTAGGAGGAGGGGTTGAGGCCCTTGGATTCAGCTGGGACGAGCTTGAAAGGGGATTTGGTGGGCTGGGAAATGAGGTGGGTTCCTTCGGGTCCGGACCCGCTGCACCACAACAGTAATCCTAAGAAGCCACAGACGCCTTGACCAACTACTGGCGAGCAAATTTGTCTCCAACATGGAGACTATGGTGGGGCCGAGTGGCTTTTTATTTGTATTTGGTGGCAGAAAAGTAATGTAAATGTATTTTCAATGTAGCCTTAATTCTCTCTCTCTCTCTCTTCATAAATGGTTAAACGGTACAGAAGCAGGTCTTTCAAAGGCATTTGAAAATGTGGAAATTAAGTTCAAAAGCCGCACAAAGCACTCGCTTAATGTTAAGCTTGCACAGTTGACAGAAAAGAACTTGGTACTAAGGACACGTGCTTTCTTCTTCCATGGCACTGTTTTATACGCTAATTCCTTCGTAATGAATATCTGTGTACGTTGTCTTATATGCGAACCCTACGCCTACTGAACGTCCCTGTGTTCCCGAACGTTTGATAATTATTGAAGGTTCTCTACCTTGGTCCTTATGATCGTGGTATTCTTATTGAGATGGTGAATTTTGTGTTCGATGGTTGAGGTTAAGTTTGCTTGATATTTATAAAGCATTTTTATCTTATATGAATTATTTTATGGAAAATTTTGATTTTAGATGCCCGAGTGAGATCAGAGTTTTATAGTTATTAACGTATATTCTCTAGATCAGTGTACCACAAATTGAAAAAACGATATAGTTTGTCTAATCATGGAGAATAAATTAAAGCAATTTAAACTTATTTCAAAGGTTAAAATAAGATTCAGCAAGTGCAAAGAATCGCCCATATTCAGATATAGGATTTGAAATGATAGAACGTGGATCGCTTCCTGGTTGCTAGAAATGTAGAGCGCCACAAACTTTCATCTAAAAATTTTCTAAAGAAATGTTCAAATACTTAAAAAAAATGATACAACCACCCACCAAGCCTGCATATAACCTAAGAAGAAACCAACCGCTATTATGACCAAATAGTAAAATCTAGGAGAAAAATTTAAACCCACACGATAATACATAGAGCAACACAAAAATAACATATGTCAATTCAAAGAGCCGGGGGTTGGAAGAGTGAATCAGATGCAGGATTTCATATAGAGTATATGAAATGATTGAATGTGTAAAAAAATCATCCAGAATCAGGCGTAGTATTTGAAATGATTGAATGCGGGTCATTCTCTAGGAGAAGAATTTGAAGCCAAAGCAAGGAGAAATGAAATATAGAAAATTAAAGAAATTTAAACCTATTCCCAATGAAAAAATAGGATTTAGAAAAGTGCAAAAAAAATCACCCATAATCAGATGTAGTATTTGAAATGATCAAATATGGGTCAGACCTTGATTGCCAAAATGACCATCTATAAGGGTAGAGAGATACGGGGCATAAAAAACTCTCATCATTATCCTACAAAAAATTCCCTAAGAAATGACAAAAAAAAAAAAAGATACTTGCTATATATCACGCATGCATATAACTTGAGAAGAAACCAACAACCGTATAACCAAACATTAAAAATTAGAATAAGAATTTGAACCCAAATCATAATAAAGAGAGCACACAAAAATAACAGATGTCAAAAATTATTTGGGGGGAATTGATGCATTCAATTCTTCATGATCATGTCTTTTTATTTTATGTTATTGTAATTTTTTAGTTTTATTTTTGTTTACCCAATGATGGAAGGCAACCGATGATTATGTATGGTATAGGTGTTCATTGGACATGTTTTTCATTTGGTATGCTAGCTTCCTTGTGTTTGGATTAATTTGGGTTTGTTGGTGGGGGTTTGGGTTTATTGGGGCCGGCTGTGCTGCTGTCTTTGGCTTGGCTGTTCGGTTTCTATTGCCCTGGCCTTGGCTGTTTGGTTTCTGCTGCTGCACCCTAGCTTTCCTGGTTCTCCTGGCTTTGGCTGTTCGAATATTTTTGTTCATGCTTCCTGGATTTTTCGGTTTTCCTGGACTTGATGTTCGGTTTCTGTTGATGTCTCTTGGCTTTCTCTATTTTTCTGGTGGGTTCTACCGTGCCTTTAATGCACTTTTTTATTTCCCTTTTTGATTGGCTGTAATGGACGGCTAAGCATGGTTGTTGGCCTCCTTTTCTTTCCTATTTATAGTGGAGTTTTGGGCTGATGTGTGTAGATTTTTGGAAGAGAAAAATAGTCTAAAACCTCAGGATTTCTTCTCTATCTTGAGAGCTATTTCTTCCCTACTTGTTTATTCTTCCAAGTCTTCTAACCCCTTATTCTCTCCACAAGTTTCCACCCCATTGTATCCTTCTTCTAAAGTGAAAGTGGTGTTGGTTGGTCGATTTTATTGGTATTTGCCGGAGGAGTTTTGGCGGACGTTGGATCAAAGTTGCTGTGGTAGACCACTGGTTTGCATGTCCTTGAGCATTCTAATTACCTAATTTATCGTTACATGTGAGATAATCACTAACTAGTTATCCTGAGGGTACTTTCTTTTAGTTTTCTTTCTTCTTAAAAAAACAATTTCAGTTTGTTTAATGTTACGTACTTGGTGATTTGCTTATTAAAGTTTTGGATCGAGTCATGTTCTACTTTCTTTTGTGTTCTCCATTGGGCTTAAAATTTTTTAGTTCCCATCAGTATCAATTTTCATGTATTTAATGAGTATATCTTAAGGGTATTTTATTCATGCAGTTATAACTCCCAATCAGTTATCCTGACTCTTTATAACTCTCAATCAATCTCCAACATCTTATGACTCTCACTTAGTGAATCACATAAATCAATAGGGTATCACGTGAAATTGTTATATCATGTAGCTGATATCATTCAATACATCATTTAAAATATGATAAAATTGTATTAAATCATTCAAAATGATCAAATCTATAATATATCCAAACTTACATAGTAAAAACTTATAAAATTTGGAGAAAAAAATATTTTGACAGATTTAATAGAGATAAAATTCATAGAAATCAAAATCATTAAAAATATAAGTAAGAGATTAGTCATTTACAATGAATAGAATAAGGACTTTTTCCTCTCCTCAATCTTCTTCTCCTATTTCAATTTCTTCCTCGTCAAACAACCAAGTGATGGAGTCGATGGGGTGAGACAAAGATATATATATATATATATATATATATATATATATAATGGTCTAGGACCACAGAGGAGCACCATATTAGCACCACATCACTCTATTTTAGAATTTTCATATTTTTTAAAATAAATTTATTTCAAATATCTTAGTTATTACATGGAGGTTGTATGTGAGGGTAGATGAGAGTTAAAAAGCTTTCGAAAATGGTTTATAATAGCTTAAGGTATTTCATTTGGGGTGTAAAAAATGTTTGCGGGTGTGAAAATCTCCCTAATTATGTTAGTGTTTTACCTATAATGGATTTCCCATAGAGATATTGAAGATCATCTTCTCCTTGAGAGAGCCATTTTGCTTTACTCTGTCGGATGATCTAGGAGGACTAGATAGAATTAGCATGAGCAGGGATAGTATGGTTAAGATCAAGCTGTTGGAGGCAAGAAACTGCTTATTCTGGAGAGCATCTATAGCTTGAGGGAGGCTGTTAAAGGAAACCCAATTCTAGGCTTTGATAGCAGCCCTTAAAGTCTTTAGTTTAGAGTAAAGGTTGGAGATGGATTCCAATTACCAAGATGGGAAAAAATGGAGGGAAGAGTCTCCAAAAATTGTTGTAATTTAGTCCAATAACTTTTGAATTAGAATCCGTGGGTTCCAATCTGTTAAGGTCTAGTGAAAAGGATCAAGGGGAATGGTCAGAGCACCTATGGCTATCGACTTTATAGTATGATATAGGAAATAATTATAACCAAGAGTCAATCACGAGCATCCTATCCAATTTGAGATGAATAGGATTAGTAATTTTTTGATTAAACCAAGTATAATTAAGACCAAAATAGGCAAGATCTTTAGTACCAAAGTAAAAAATAAAGGAGTTGAGTTCCCAAAGCTTGCTTTGAGTCACATGATTACCACCAACATTTTAATGGGTAGATTTACAGTAATTGAAATCCCTCATAATAACCTAAGGGGAAGCAACACACTCCCCAATTTGTTTCAGATATTGCCACAAAAAGACTTGGTTAGCCCTTGAGTTAGATGCATATATGACATATAAAAAGAAAGGGGGAAGAGAGCCAAAAGAAATTTGGCTATGGATGTATTGTTGTGTAATGGAGATATGACTAAATTAAGGTTAAAGTGGTGGCATTCCATTTTAGTTATGTCCTACTTGGTTTTAAGAAGGAAAAGTTATCACAAAAGTTCTCATAACCAAAAATCTTATGGGTAGCCAAAAACTAAGGATCTGAGGCAGAAGTAGCCTACACCTTTGCTTCGAGGATGTAAATAAGATGAAGCTTAGAAGAATTGATTAAGTCCTTACAATAAAAGACCCTATCAGGGCTGTGGAAAGCCTACATGTTCTAGGAGGCTATTATTGGGAAGTACGTTAGTTTTTGGAGGATGAGTGGTTGGATTTTCTTGGATGATTTATCCTTGATGGATTTAGATACATGATTGATAATGTGGGTTTCTACCAATTCAGAAGAGTTCTCATGAGATAGAACAACAAACTTGTTGGAGTTTTGCAATATCATCTCCTCAGAGGAGGCATCAGGGACATCTGAAGTGGAGTTGTGATTGGGGATGATGGCAAGGGTTAAAGTGGAGTTAGAAGAGGGCGAATTCACCAATTTTTTTGTTGGTTTGGAGGGATTATTTGGAGGATTGGGAGGTGTTGACTGAATGGTAAGGGGTGAACCATCAGAAGGTTAGGCTGATAGGGAGGTGTTGGTGAGTGAGGTAATAGGTCTCTGAGTGTTAAAATTTGGATCATTTCAACGGGGCCAACAACTCCTACTTCGATTTATGGAAGGGAGGTTAAGTTTTTTTAGATGGGTTTTTAGGATATAAATTAGGGGGATGAATCGGAATAGAGGGATGGCTTCTAGTCATAGTGCATATGTCAAGTTATGGGTTTACCAGTAAGAGAGATGTGCATTTCATTAAATAGGGGGGATCTATTCATAACTTGGACACAAACACATGCAAATGTTATTTTTGTTTTTTTATGGTGTGAGGTTATTGACTATTAGAGGCTGACCAATGAAATTAGCAATTTTGGAGATGCCATTGAGGTTCCATTATAAGAGCGGGAGGTTATGGATTTTAATTCACAACAGATGGAAGGAAATTCTTCCTATTTTGGTCTAAAAAGTGGGGACCATTTTTTAAGGATAAATGATTTGCTAAGGAAGAACCATGGACCCTCGCCCAGCCCATATCGAAGTCTTCTTGCAAAGAGAATCTGAGTAAGAAGAATCTATCACAATGGGAAAGAAGGGTTAGGTTACCTTTAAACTTCCATGCCTTCTTGATAGCTATTAAAAAAGCCCTGTAATAGGGCCTCCTCCCAACCGAGTAGCCAACTAGTGAAAGGAACCATTCTTCGAACCCTTAAAAAATTTCAACTTTTGAGAAGGGAATGCCCTTTTATGGGGGGGGGGGGGGAAATAAAGCTAAGGGGGAAGGGCTTAGAAGAGGAAGAGGTTTGGTTAAGAAGGTTCTTCCAGTCAAGGTGGGATAAAATGGAGCATTGAGTTATAGGGAAGATGGAGATGATCAAAACAGGGGAGGAAAGGGAAGAAGAAAGACACCTAATGATGCTGAAGATTGGGGAAGTGGGGAAGCTCACCAGGAGAAAGAGAAGTCGGGTTGAATAGGATTTTCTCTCCCACAACATATTTGTTTCCAATGTTGTACATTTATGCTCCAAATCCTAAATGTAGGATATTAAATACGATATTGTCATTTTTCAAACATTGTTAAAAATTTATTATGATATTGATTAAAGTTTTGATAATGTGTTATATGAAACTTCAAGAAAATTTTAAATTTATTATTTTTACTCCATCTCGATTAAGGATGATTCATTTGAATAATTTTGCTATGCACATAGATATATTCTTAAGTCACATCTAAATTTGTGGGTGTGATAGTGAAATTGTTATATTCATTTTGACACAAGAATATGAACTCTTCATATGAAATTGTATGAGACTATTAAAAAGAGGTTTAGCTACTTCACAAAAATAATCAACAACCTCAACTGACTTGTCAAAATACACATAGATTGGAAGCAGGTAAAAAAATGCTAACTCTTTGCCAAAAGAGTGGGATCATATGGTAACCTTCATTTTAAATCTCATGATTTAAATTCTTATACCATTAACTATCTGCATGGATAGCTAGTAACATTTTAACAAAAAATCAATTCAAGGGTTGATAAAGAGGACAACCTAAAAAAAAATCAAAGAATGTGGCACTCAAATGCCATGATATGAGTAAAAGAGAATCATCAAGTCAACAAGTAATGAAGTAATGATAAGATGATCCTATAGTTATGATACTTCAGAAAGATGCTTAGTAGAAACTTTTATAGAGGCAAAGGTAAAAGGTCAAATAATAAATTTTAAAATTAATTAAAGAATAATATTATAGATAAAAAGGACACTTTTACAAGTTTTAAATGCAATATGCTATATCTTGTCAAGTATGAATGCCCTATAAAGAAAAATGGAAGGAAAGATAAACCCACATCTTAAAAAGGCAAGAAGGCTTTAGATGTGATATTTGCAAATTTAGATAGTGAAGAAATATTAAATGAGCCATTTAACCAAGAAAAAAGTAAACATTTGTTTAATGGCTATTTAAGATCACACCGATGAGGTAAATGATGTCCTACAATGACTTGCATTATACACTTATTACTATATATATGATGTTTTATCTAATTTAAATAATAAATACCACAAAAAAAGAGTATGTAAATTTAGATTCTTATTGCACTAAATTACAAAATGAATTACACTAATAAAATACTTAGAGGAAATATGATTTTATAAGCAAAGATTGATTGTTTGAAAAATTCTAGTTTGAAGGTATTTCATGATTTGTTTTTCTAGAAAAACTATAAACCATAGATTATATACACATACATATGCTAGGTGCACTACTTGTAGTGGTTTAGGATATATATTTAGAAATTATAAGGGTAGAAATACACTTAAACCACCTCAGTTTATTTAGGTCTCAAACTTACATCTACATAGATGGTTAGAACCTCCCCTATAACATTTAATTATGTCATTTATTCAATTGATGGACCAAAAGAAATTTGGGTTACCAAGTTAACGATTGAACTTTTGTGTAGTATGTATTTACTATAAGGGCTAATGAAGGTAGATGTTACGTAGATAGAAGATGCTCGATGCATATGTTGTGAGGATATTCATTAATCACTTTACTAGAACTAAGGATGTCTGATATATGCCATTAGGAGATAACCTATAAAGGGGGATAATTGGAGTCAATAGGATTGACTATGACTCTTATACCATCAAGGTCCTACCGATTAATGAACTAAAACACAATATATAAGTATCAACCAGTTATGTGATAAAGGGTATCAAGTTCTATTCACCTCTTCTCTTTATTTAATTAAGTTGCTAAATGAGTTAATTTTATTGGTCCTGGGTATAATAATATTTATTAACTTGAATTAAAATATTTGATGTATAACAATTCTAAATTCTTGAAAGCTTTTTTATGAGGATCCTTGGCAGCGGAAAAGATGCTTTTGTCAAGCTATTATGCATACCCTATCTAAATTATTTTTAGGTTTAGCTAGACTAGTTTTTTTAAAGATCATTTAAATGTAGACTGTTAGTTAGAGAAACATACTCATACATCCTTTAAATATAAGAGTTAGATTTTTATCTATGGACCATTAAAAATTACTTCATATGTATCTATATAGAGTGGTCACACTCACTAATCTAAGAGAGAAAAGCTATGAATGTATTATTGCTGATGATTACTCAAGATTCACTTGGGTAATAATTCAACCGATTAAGAGTGATGCAAATTTAGAATTTATTAAATTTGTAAGATGGATCTAAAGAGAAAGGAAGTTAACCATCATATCCATTAGAAGTGATTGTAATAGCACTAACTCTTAACCATCGAGATATTATTCATTTAGGCCTAATTGCCTCATGGTTGTCCCTTTGGTGCAAATTTTCAAGAGGTCAACCATCCTATGATTGTTCTTGTATGAGCACACTTTACTTTGGATTTTCTACTACAATTTAAATCATTACAAGAAAAGACACATTGATGTTTAAAATTTTAGTTATATTTTTATAAAAGGGTTTTATAATTTTCTCCACTTAGATATCTGACGTCCTAATTAATTTCCTTAGTCCAAAATCATCCACCAAGTAGATAAGTTTATAAAGGCAGAGTTTCTATCTTCTCATTAGTGTATCACTATTATACCAATTGTAATATCCTATACTCTTAACCATCAAGATATTGCTCACTTTGGCCTAATGCCTCATTGTCTTGCCTCATTAGGTGTAACTTTCCAAGAGGTCACTCATCCTATGAGTGCACTTAACTTTGAAGTTTCTATGAAAATTTCAACCATTAAAAGGCACCTCGATGTTTAAGATTTTGACTTTATTTTCATACGAGGTTTTATAGTAATATTGGAGGAAATTTTGAGAATGAAAAAATTAATAATTTTATGTTGAAGTTGGAATTTGATATAACTTTTCTACCTCTATATTACACAAAAAATAGTGTAATTAAGAGGATAAAAAGAACTTTATTAAATATGGCTATAATAATGCGTAGTGAGTGTAATCTATCAAAATATTTATGGGAAGAAGAAATAAATATTGCCTGTTATGTGATTAATAGGGTGAACATTAGATTTATCATAAAGAAGACCCCTCATGAGATTAAAAAAAAATTAATTTATCACACTTGCATGCTTTTGGTTGAAGATATTTCATTTTGAAATATGGAAAAGAGAGTTTGACAAAACTTAATAAGAAATTTAATGCAGTTTTCTTATGATATTCAAATCACAAGGAGGCTTATATGATATTCAATAAGAAGAGCATGATTAGTGACGAGTCTATTCATGTGAACTTTGATAAAAGAAGCCTATGATTACACAAGATGAAGGATATGGATAATGAAGAGATTGATATATTAAGAAATCTAGTTTGGATCCACAATTATGTACCCCATAGAACTGAGTTGCATAAAGAGTAACAATATGCCTCTAAACATTCTAAGGATTATTATAGGAGAGTAGGAGACCCATTTTAGGGAGTTAAGATTTGAAGTACATTTAGAGAAGAAATTTACAAGTATGCATTCTTATCTCATATTGAGCCTAAGAATATTAGTGAGGCATTAGATGATGAGTTTTGGGTAGGTGTAATGAAAGAAAAGTTAAACCAAACTAAGAGGAATGAAGTATGAGAATTAGTTTACAAACCCAATGATTAACATGTAATTAGAATAAAGTGGGTTTATAAGAATAAGTCAAATGATTTCAAGATTGTAACTAGAAATAAAGTGATACGAGTTGCATAACAATATAATCAAATAGACATGATAGATTTTACTATGCCATGTACCAATTAGCTAGATTAAAAGTCATCAAACTAATATCAGTATTTGCTTCAAATTATATCATATGAATGTTAACAATGCTTTTTTGAATGGAATCATAAAAAAATATGTAGAATAAACACCAACCATTGTTGACTACATATATCATGATAATATATTTAAACTAAAAAAAAAAAAAACTCATTATAGATTTAAGCAAGCCCTTATGAGTTGGTACGAGAGATTCTCATTCCTGATCAATCTAAATTTTAGTAAAGGGAAGATGGACATCACACTATTTAACAAAATAATTGGAGATGATATGATAGTGACTTGGATATATGTAGATTATATTTAGTTTGAGCCACACAATAATTTATTTTTTATAAGTGTTAATACAATGAATAATAAATTTGAGATGAGTTTAATAAGAAATCTCATTTTTTTTTAAACTACAATTGAAGCAAAAAGATAATAAAATTATGCTTTCTCAAAGAAAGTACTTTAATGATTGAATACTAAATTTTGTCAAAACTATTGGTACTCTCATGAGCACAATAAAAAAATTGGGTAAGGACCTAGTGGGAAATCAATAGACTCTAGACTTTGTATGAGGATGATAGGATCTCTATGATATCTTACTTTGAGTAGACTTAACATAGTATTTGCTATAGGACTCTGCATTAGATTTTAAGTTAACCTTAAGGAGTCCCATTTGATTGTAGTTATCACCAACAAGGCAAACTCCGTTATCGATGTATAAAATTACTAACAAGACTAACACCAATTGTCTACACCAATGTCATGTCTGCCATCACCACAAAGGGCTCTCCATCATTAACAACCTTGATGTCTATCATCACAAACAAGATTATGATGGCTATCAACACCAGCATGAATGTTTGTTGTCACCACTAAAGCCGACACTTACTTTCATCAATAACCCAAACACCCACTATCACCACTAATATTTGCACGTGCCTTCATGAACGCCAACTCCCCTCGTGTAAAGAGAATAGTTGGGCAAATCATCAATCATCCTCATCCTACGCCCATTATAAGCATCTTCCTTTATGATTAATGTCTATAACATTATATTAATAGTTTTATCAATTACAGCAAAATACATCGTTTGACCATGATGCATATTGGATTTTCTTTACACATTAGAAGAGTAAAAATACTAATGTAGATCACTAGAAATCTAGTCCTACGCACATATAAACCAACATAGAGAATGTTAGTCCACCATAAAGTATTTTGCTACGAGCCTTGGAAAGGCCCAATTCAATCTAAACTTCAGGAATCATTTGAGCTTGCACTTAAATATGCTATCTTGGAGCCCACGTACACTAATTCTTAGACCAACTTTTAGGAATGCAAATTGATCAAAATGAATAGAATGCTCTCTTTTGGCCTCACTAAAATTCTAAGGAATAGCATATTGGCATTAAATAATATGGCTTCACGAGATTACTATTTTGCTTTACTGATAGCTCCATATATGAAAATTATGCAGGATTATAATTGATCTATATAACCTTCGAGTGAGCCATTTTCTGCCAGTATAGTTCGATCGAGCTTCTTTAGTTAAGTCTTTTGAATGAGACTGTCAGAAACTCCACTACTAATGTGCTCTTTTCTCTCTTTAAAGATCTCTCTTTAAAGAGTTCTTTTGTATTCCTTATAATGCCTACATTGCACAAATCCAAGGAGAAAACCAATAGAAAAGGATTAATAGTTAAATTTTCCAAGGAAAATTGATGGCTGAAAAGAAAATCCGACGGTTAGAGGTCACAATCCTGATTGATGAACTTCATGGGTGTTTTTTAGGAGAAATTATTCCGTATTAAGTTCGGACGGAAAAAATCATTCGGACTGTAAGAATACAACATTGTATAATTTTTATACACAATTTGATTAAAACTGTATACACACTATTTGTACACAATATGTACTCACAATTCGAACAATTCACTCATCCGGACTCTGCAAAGAATAATTTCTCATATTCTCGAGGCCTAACGTTGCCATCTTGCCATCTCTGAAAAACATTTTCAACACCGAAACTAAATATGTTAATTTTAGAAGATTACCAGCTCAGTTGAAACAATATTCACCAAGAGAACTGTTAAATATCTTGATCGTCCCTCCAAAATATACAAATATTTTGCAATTTATATGATTTTCTATTTGGATTGTTATCTGACCATGTTTCAATTGTAATTAAATAGCTATAAAATTCAATAAAATTGAAGCCAATAAAAGTCTCTGATGAAGATGATGGGCAAATCTTTTATATATTTTTGCGATACAGGACAAAGTATAGAAATAAAATTGAAGTCAACCAGACAGCTAACGGCCAACCAAAGGCGAGGTAAAAAGAATTATTGATCACCTGAGACCACATAATGACCAAAGATAAAGCCAGGCCCTTCCCTTCTGATAGCTGCTGTAGTTCATGAAAGTATTTTAAATATTGTACGGGACAGAACAATATTAGGTCTAGCAAAACTTGTATTGAAGTTTATACGGCTCAAATAGACAACTCTAGGCCAGACTGACTATCCAGATTGTTAGAACACATAATCTGTACCGGCAGAACACTGCCCTTGTCATGTTCCAACTACCTGAGCACAAGGCTGCCTCCACTACCCTCCTCCGCAGGTTGTCACCAACGGCTCACTGCTCCCTCACACCTTTTTGTTCTCTTAGTTATATATACAAGCATTGTATGCTGCAGGATTATTATCAATGAAAAGGAATGTTTTCCTGCAAGCTTCTTCTTCCCTCTGCTTGTATCTCTAAATGATTTGCAGGTGTCTTCATGGTATCAAAGCCCCACAAGCTGCAACCTTCCTCTTAACCCATGGCTGATCAGGAATCCTCTTTGGCAGCTCAACCTGCCTCCTCTCTATCCACAACAATGGCGGAGTTCACCATTCCATCACCCCTCAAGTTTCTTATGAATAACCTCAAACTTATAGTACCCAATCAGCTCACAAGCGATAACTATCCGGTCTAGAGACTGCAGATCTTCCAGCTTTTCTCTGCAAATGGATTTGAAGGACATCACACTGGCAACAGTCCCAAACCTTCGCAATCCCTAGCTAAAACCAACCCAGCAGAATATTGACTGTGGAATTTAGTCGACCAGAACCCGATATCTGCTCTTCTATTTACAATCTCTCCCTCGGTTCTACTGTATATTCGCACCATCTCATCAGCTCGGGACATATGGATCACGCTTGAACTGCATCTTCAACCTACAAACAGATCTCGTGTTATTCAGCTTAAAAATGAGCTATATCACATTCAGATGAAAGATCTCACGATGATGTAATATCTAGTGAAGATCAAAGCTCTGGTCGACAATATTGCTGTTGTCGGATCCCTACTCGACCCAGAAGAAATCATTCTTCACACACTGAATGGCCTTCCACCATCCTACAATCCCTTCAAAATGGCTATCCGCACAAGCCAACTTCCCATCTGTCCTCTACTCCCTTCTTTGTAGTGAGGAGATTCATCTACAAACGGATTATCAGAGGGACACCAATCCGCTGCCGGACAATGCTGCCTTATATGCCAACCGCTTCAACACACCTCGTGGTCACTCCAACTACCGAGGATCCAAAGGTCGTGGAGCTCCCTTTAGACCAAACCTCACCAATAGCCACAACTCCTCCAACGAAAACACCAGGCCAGTCTGCCAAATCTGCGGCAAAAATGGTCACGAAGCTTCTACCTGCTGGCACAACCCACCTCTCTCAATGAGTGGGTTCTGACTCCGGGGTATCTGCTCACCTCACGCCAAACACATCAAATCTTCACTATCCAGATCCATACACTAGATTCGAGACCATCTCCACGGCCAATGGCAGCTCTCTACCGATAAATCACGCTGGACAGGGAATTCTTCCTCTTCCTGAGTCTAACCGTAAGCTCTACCTATGCAACCTTCTTCATGTTCCCTTACTATCTCATAACCTCCTTTCCATACATAAACTAACGACTAACAACAATTGTTCCATCTCTTTCGACTCTAATGGTTTCCTAATCAAGGATCTTCTGGACAATCACACTTTCATCCGTGGACACTGTCGTAATGGTCTATACTTCATCATCCACCTGCCAACCATATCTCATACAACACTTCACTCTACCACATCCAACTCAGACATGCCAGACTTGGTAATCTCAATGCCAGGACACATCAATAACTAGCAAAAGTAGTTTCCTCTATATTTATTCCCTCTCCCTCTTTCGTTTGCAAGTCATGTAATGTGGCAAAATGCCACAAGTTATCCTTCTCTTCTATCTCACATTGTGTAACTAAACCGTTTCTGCTAATACATTCTGATGTTTGGGGCCCGGCAGTAGTTCCCTCTCTTAATGGTTTTCGCTATTATGTCATTTTTGTTGATGATCACACATGATTCACATGGGTCTACTTAATGTATACAAAAGCTGATACTCTTTCTAAGTTTCAACAATTTCATAAGCTGATCACCAATACATTTAACTCCCAAATTCAAACATTTCGTTCAGATGTGGCGGTGAGTTCACAAGCAATGCATTTCACACCTACCTCAGGCCACATGACATAACCCATCAACTCAATTGCCCCTACACCCTAGAACATAACGGAATTGCCGAACGCAAGCATCGTCATCTTCTAGAAACTGCACAAACTCTCCTCCACCAAGCTCATCTTCCACATCACTTCTGGGCCGAAGCTCTTCTCACCTCCAACTATCTCATCAACAAATTACCTACAAAAGCATGTGAAAATCATATAACCTATCAACTCCTTCACAAGCAAACTCCCACAAATTCCCTCCTCAAAACTTTTGGTTGTATCTGTTTTCCATGGCTACAACCAACCACACCATCCAAACTACATCCTTGCTCTCAAGAATGTCTGTTACTAGGGTAGTCCACCTCTCACAAAGGCTATTGTTGCCTAAACCTGCTCACAAACAAATTACATATCTCTCGCCACGTTGTCTTCCACGAAAATATCTTTCCATACAAAGAACACTCCCCCTCCAATAACCTCAACACATTCCGACTCTATTTCTAACTCACATCCCTCTCCATATCTTTTGTTACCAACCTCAACCCTATCCAATTCATCTCAGGAACCCAAATCACCAACAATTCCACAACCTGAACACCCACTCATCTTCAACTCTCCCGGGCATACCTCAGCTCACAACATCCTCACCCACTCCTTCCTACCAACCATCCGACCTTTCTCACCACCTCAACATCAATTTCCATTTATTGTGACAACACTTCGGCAATGACACTTGCCCACAATCCGGTCTTTCATGCAAGGACCACACATATTGAAATAAATTTTATCACTTCATTCAACACCATATCACCAATGGAGCAATCACAATCAAACACATAAACTCAGCTGATCAACCGGCTGATTTTCTAACTAAACCGCTACCTCCAACTCGCTTCCTAGAGCTCAGAGAGAAATTAAGCATTCGTCCAATGAAGGCTTAATTTGAGGGGGCCTGTTAGAACACAATCTATACTGGCAGAACACTGCCCATATCATGTTCCAACTACCTCAGCACAAGGCTGCCTCCACTACCCTGCTCCGCAGGCTGTCACCAATAGCTCAGTGCTCCCTTACTCCTTTTTGCTCTCTTAGTTATATAGACAAGCATTGTACTGCTACAGGATTATTATCAATGAAAAGGAATGTTTTCCTGCTACCTTCTTCTTCCCTCTGCTTGTATCTCTAACTGATTTGCAGGTGTCTTCACTGATGGCCCTAGTTCAAGGGTAGGGTGGCTACTGGCCTATTTCCAGCAGAAGAACCAAATAGTTACATTATTTATATTTAAGTTAAAAATAGGAAGCCAGGAAAAAAGGATGTAGAACAAGTAATTTCGACGCGATGGAAAGAATGGATCTTATCAAATAAACCTTGTTGCCATGTTCATCCAGCAACACCCTATGCTTAAATGTGATTGTAAGAAGAAGAAATGTCTTGTACTACTATACAGATTTAACAGAATTTACAGAAATACCTCCACAACAATGATCACCAACAAACTGACAAGCCATTAAGGTTGCATATTACCAGCAGAACGGAAGTGATTTACCAGCTATGAACGTTCACTTTCAGAAGTTTTGTACACTGAAACCTCCTCCAAACCGTCAGGATGCTGGAGTTCACAAAATTTTTGCAGGCAAGAAAAAGAGAAATCAAAATTGCTTTTGATGTATTTCTATAATCAAGTCTCGCATCTCTGGGAATATTGATACTATCACCAGTTCCAGCATGCTATATCCAAGTTGCTTCAAACAGACTGAGGACTGCAATGAGTAAGAAGCAGCTTTGTGAATATATGATCCAATCCTATGCAAGGAGAGGTAGTATGTATCTTTACCTGGAGAAAATAGTACACATCTTTTGCACAACGTCTATACTGGCGATGTCCAATCAGGCTGACCAGTGCTGTTGGAGCTCCACCTGTAATCTAAGTTTGTCAATGTATATATATTAAATTGAAAATCTGATAAAAATTTTACAGGATCGTTAGATTGTGATGCTTATAATCGTAATTAGTCTTATTCCTACTATGTGGCTCTGGCGCTAGTCCTCTTTCTCAGTTAAAAAAAAAAAAATCAATAAATTGGATGAAGTCAACATGAAAATCTGCAGATTATCTCTCTGGAATAAAGTGTGGTTGAATTTGGCAGAGCCAATTAAACAAATTCTGCTGATGCAAAATGATGAAGCAAACATTGTCCGTTACGTTTATAGATAGCTCAAACCGAGAAGGAATGAAACTAAGATAAAATGTCTCACAATTTTGACGCAGAAATTGAAAAGAGAAACTCGGATATTATCCAAGAAATGCAGCTAAACCAACTAAATAAAACTAGTGTTTCATTGGAGATGGCTTGTAATAAGCTTCGATAATGTTGTGCTTGTTACTCTTATAGAAAGCGAGTTATCCAGCAAAATTTAGCTTATTCAAACGAAGCATTAAAATTTTGATCAAGTGATGAGAACTAAAAGACTATTTGGTTATAACCAATTTAAATCCAATTCATAATAAAAACATTGAAGAGGTTCAATGAAAGACATAAGTTGATAACATGCCATATTTGGGACCACAAGATTGTTGCAACGTTCATATTAGACGACATCTAAATTCAATATCCCAAATGCCCAAATAGACATGCTAGAAATCTACCAGCTAGATAGCTCGATTACATGAACCGCAGTGTACATGTTTGTATAATTTACACACAGAAAATATCTTTAACAATGTAAAGGCTATCATAAAAAAATATATAAAAATGAACTAGTGAAATTCAAAAGACGAAATTTTTTCACTTGAAGTGGTCTTTATTATAGAGAACAAGATAAGCCATTACACAATAAATCGGGAAACATGCCCTCTTTATCCCCACTCTCAGATACTTCTAAACTTGCCTGCTGTTTTACTTATCTAGGCCTGTTTTTGTTGCCTCACTGAAACGATCGATTGAAGAACATGGATCATAATATTAAGCAAGAACTTACTCACCACATCAATAGCATAACAAATATCAGGTCTAGTATGAGATAAGTAGATAAGTCTGCCCAAAAGTCTCTGATAGGAGGTTTTTCTACCATTGTGTCTTCTGAAACATCTACAAGTTTATGATTAAATTTAAAGGGTTCTCAAATAGGCTTGCATCCTACTAAGCCATCTCTTTCAACTATCACATTATGTATTTTAGTTGTGATATCAAGATTCCACGTTGAGAGTGTGCAACATCAATATCAAGAAAATATTTTAGTAAGCCTAATTCTTTGACCTCAAATTTTTGAAGCCGTACCTGTCAAGGACAAATGGTGCACCATAACACAGTTCCTCGTAGAGCCATACTACATAACGCACGGCATGGCGCGTGCCATTTTAAAATGGAGCACAATATTAAATAATTGTAAATAAAAGTATATATTAATATGAATTACTATTAAGTAGAAAGATAAATCATCAAGACAATGAAAACATCCAACGTAATAATTAAGTTCAAGTAATCAACACCTCAATCACTCAAAATTGAAAACATTGTAACTATTTTTTAAATCTATTTCTTTTGTCATAAACTAGAGTAATCTTCGTAGGAGTCATTATCATCATCATCAAATGTAACAAAAAAAACTTATTACTTCATCAACATCATCTCCTAATTCATAGTCTTCTTCATTTGCTGCAAAAAATACACATCATACAATTACTATCACTTTCATTTGTCAATATTATTACATATTTCCATGCAGTATTCTTTTTTGTGGTTTGAATTAATTTGACATTCTTTCTATAAACAAGCATGAATTCAAACGTTTTTTACTTTCCTTCTAATTATGTGAATGAAATGGTGAATAATAAATAATAAAAAAATGACATTAACTGATTCGATGAAAATAAAGATATTTCATAAATAACTTGTGCTCTCTTTTTTTAGAAATTAAGGCACAGCACCATTAAATTATTAAATGTATGATAAAATTAATAAATATAAACATTGATATTAATTTTAAATTTAAAACAAAACAATAGCACATGCTAAGTAAGTTCTATGTTATGCGTTATTGCTCCTGTATGGCGCAACTAGTTTAGGTCATTTTGAACAAGAGTGTTGTGTCAAGCAAATGACGCCAAGCGTGCGTTGCTCTAAAACCATATGCCATGGCGTGCGTTATTTTGCATCATTAATATGTATGCTTGGAGCATTCTTTTCTTTAATTTTGGTGGAGGCCTGTAGTGATATTAATGTACCAATTATTTGTTTGACTCAAGTATATTGGTAAGAGACTAAGTGAACCATTTGATTGCCTCCGAAGTTTCACTAAAGTTATGCGGAACCCTAGACGAACTTTTATTAGGTCAAGCCAATTATTAGAGGCATTGGGGGCACAATGTCCTTAATCTATTCTTAAACTTTAAACAGGTAGGATGGCTAGGCAATTTTGATGAGCCATGTCATAAAATCAAGGGCTCCAACTGGGGCATCATTCTAGGCGAAGAGGCTATGTTAGTCCAAACATGATGCTTGTCGTAAGCTGACAGATACTCAAGGATTTTATACCCATATAAGTAAATATTTATTGTTTTTCATTTCATATATGATCAAATTTAAGAACTAATACACTCACTAGTAGCATGGTTTAAAACATGTTCATTTCAAGCATGTACGACAATGTAAAGAATGTTGATACATGACAGGACCAAGAGAGTGCATCCAAGCCCTATCCAAAATATGGCAGAACGAATGGTAAATAGAATAATTAGGCCGAACAATTACCTTCATTAAAAATATTATCTGTATAAATTTCTAAATTATATATAACAATATTTGATTCTCTATATATGAACCAAAAGACGACAAGCATCTACATCCAACACTAATTTCCTCTTACATTTAGCATTCATACGCTAGATCTTTATAAGATGTCAACGAAATAATTGTTGTCACAAAAATGATTCATTTCTGAACACAACCGAGAGAATTTCAGTCCAACAAAGCTGCCTATTGTTTATAAAAAAGAAGGTCCAAAACATCTTTAACAAAAACAACAGTCTTGAAAAGTGCTTCAGAAAGAATAAACATTTATCAGGAAAGAAGAAATAGCCCAGTCACATAATAAAGAACAGAAATTCAAACCTCATCAACTTCAAAACAATTTCTTTAAACCAACCAGAAACTTGTGAAGTAATCTCACCAAGAATCATCTTCTTCACATCACTTGCTCTGCGAGTTGCTTCAAGCTGGAACTCAAAAGAACTAGGCCCACCAACTTTATCACTGTACCGCTGGCTCCTATTTAGAGTCGATTTCTGATTGAAGTAGTTTCCATTTGCTTTTTCCTGTGAGCTCCCAAACTTTATAAAGAACGTGCCATTAGGCCAAAGGATCTGATTACAAAGGAAAAGTTAAATGAGAATTCAGTTGTTTCCCATTGCACAGGAAAGCTTTGAACAAACACAAACTATGCATGGATTCTACTAGTAACACATAACACAGACATTTCACAAAATCAGAGTTCGATAGAAGAAACATCACCAACAAACCATTCATTTCTTCAATGCAAAACTTCACAGATCCATGGATGTTTTAGACATTCATAAAACAATCATAAAAATCCACAAACATAAGCACGAAACTGAAAATCATGAAAGGAAATGAGGAAATGAAAAAGATACCACTCACTGAAAAAAGAATCCACCCTAAAGAATAATTGAAACAAGTACTTGGACCATGCAATTATCTTTAACTAATGATGGGTGTTTCAAGTCAAAATATGAAAAAAAGGGGTATAATATGCATCTCAGCCCACTGATAATAAAAATTATCTTGAACCAATGCAACATGCATGATGGGTTACATAGAAGATGAAAGGGATTTCTAGCGGACGTCTATGTAAATGTCATAGCCAATAATGTATTGAAAAAAATCAATACACAACATTTTTTTATCAGAAACGTTTTGAAATGCAGTGTAGGGCGTTTGCTCCTTCTGGCTTCCCAAGATAAACTAATTGGTATTAAGTGAAAAAAGAAAACAACCACAATTTGGCTAGTAAGCCAACAGTCTGTGATACATCAGTGAATCATTAGTTGCAGTAGACATGGTGAGGACACCGGAGGAAAAGGAGAGATAACAAAGGATGCATGAGAACTGACGGCAGACTAAACCTCGAAGTTTCAAGTGCTTGTGTGCAATCTTGATGTCTCCTTAGCCAACAAAACTTCTGCGGGAACATTAATCTAAACCACCCAAATTCAACATTTTGGGCATATACGATAGATTTGTCTATATAATCTCCAGCTATAACTATGCTTCAGTTGGGAAGTAACTAAACCTAAAGAAAAATTTGTTGTACTTCTTGCCATTAATTGAAATAAATACATATAAGCCAATTTCGAATTTGAAATGCATACAAAAAACCTGACAAAAAATAAAAGGATTTACCAAGAAGATGGATAAGTTGATGGGGCCAAGCTTTCAAGGATATAAGTGAAGTAAATTACAAAATAAATATATTTGCATGCACTAACAGAAAAATTACAAATTACTATTATCATATGACTAGCATATAACCACTTAAAGTAAAGGGATAATATTCTAGCATATTAAGAGCATATTATGAACATAAGTACTCCTAAAAAAGTGATTATATGCCAGCAAGGATGTAAAAGACATTTTAAGTCTTATAAACATGCTTGTCTTTATTCTAGATGGAAGGCCAGCAACCAAACTGTAAAGTGTAAATCATAAAAAAGACAGGTAACAGAAGTGGGACCAGAAGTTCGTAACATTACAATTAATTGTCCATAATAAACATTTACCAGAAGCTCTATTGCTAGTATGTTAAATCCATAAAATTTATGATATTAGCGAACGCTTGGCTCAACACACATAATTCACACACAATCACATAAGCTCTATTGCTAGTATGTTAAATACAGCAAATCATCTCTACTATGTGGCAGACTTATCAATCTCATAAGTATGTGTGTACATGCGCGTACTCACCCTACCTTTAGGATAGATCCAAATGCATCATTTAAGAAGTTTGGACCGATTTCCCTTATTTTTAGAAGTGTTTTTTTTTTAAATTCCCGTAGTTTAGCAAGGGACTTCAACAACTAGCCTCCTTGGAGGAAATATCTTTGAGTTGAGCTCTACTTTAATTAATTTTTTCCCTGGAAGAAGTTTGATCACAATGAGAACTACTACAAGACGATCCCTATCAGCATCCTTAGGATGAACCCATATAATGCTCAACATCATAGTAGCCAAAGGTGAAGAGAGATTTAGATTCTATCAAGAAGAGGATTTGGAGAGGAAGAAGAGGATTTTTTAGCCGTTCAGGTCGTTTTTAGCCATTGGCTCAGTTCAAAAAGTTGTCCGGATCGAGATAGGACACATTATGTCTATCTCAAGTTTCAAGAATACAAAAATTTTATCTAATTTTCTGATCAAATTTCATTTTTCCGTTAACGAAAAACGTAGATAACTTTGCACTGATAAAATTTTCACCACGGAACTTTTTATATGTTAGAAAGATTAAGATTATGCACATTTTGAATATTTTCTGTAAAGTTTACGATGAATGTTTCAAAATTTATGGAGTTTTTATTGAATAAAAAAATATATGGATGTTGAAAAATAGTGTTGTAGTATGATAAAAGTCTTAAAACATTGTTTTACACAATCTATGGTAATTTGATTATTTACTGAAAATGAGCATTTTTGCTTAGTAGGGTTTTTTATTGCCTACTGTTATAAAAAACTATACAATTTTGATACATGTTCAATTACTCTTTAACTGCTATAATGTGATGATATATGTGCATATGTGATTAAATTGTATGTGTTGGGATACATAAGAAGCCAAAATCTTTTGAGATGTTATCTGTGTCAGGGAATATTCTAATGCCTATAAGGCATGCTTTGATGGCTATAAGCCATGTTCTAGTGCCTATAGGTATGTTATGGTTTTATAAGCACAAAAGAGAGTCATAAGAAGCAGAATCCTTTGAGATTCTGCCTGAGTCCAAGGAATGTGATATGTAATGTTATATGATATGAATTGCAATTTATTCATATGTTCAGTATTGTTTTTTTTTAATAATTGGATAACTATTATGTTCATATGACATTTCTCAGTACAGTAATTTATTAGAATGCATTTAATTAATTTTAAATATTCAACAAAATATTTAATAAAAAAAATTGAAAATAGCTTGTGTGGTCTATTTAGCTGTTATAACTCACTGTGGTTTTGTTTTTTATTTTTAGGATTTGGGAAGAGGAGGTAGACTGTTGATTAGCAGTTCAGGATCTGATCAGAGTTTATAGGTATTTTTCTATTTTAATTTGTGTATAATCATGGCTAGTTTATTATTCAGTTTTGTAACTTTTGCATATAGCCATGTACTGTACTGTAGATACATTTGAATAAAATGAAAAAAATCTTGTGAATGAGTTTATTTCAGTAGTTGGATGTTTTAATAGCTCTGTAGTATATAGTTTATTTAAAATGAATATTGGAAGAGAATCAGAAACATTCCAAAATTAGATCATGGGATTTGCTTTTCATAGCTCAATACAATAGGACCTGCCAGGATCTGGTTGGGTTGTGACAAACTTTTGTGGTATCACATGTTTATTTTTTTATTAATTATTTATTATTTTTTTAAATGTTAGCATTCTAATGCTCAACATACATGCATGGGTATATAAGGCATGGCCTTTGAATTTGTTATCAAGATCTTTCGATACTGGATATCTAGAATTTGTATTGTCAATATGTCACTCCCCAGCATTCACTAGGCAACATATTTTTTCAAGACTCAAATCTTATACAATGTAAGTTTTATCTTAAATTAGCTCATTTGGAAAGCTATCCCAAGGCTTCACTTCAAGATTTTCCCTTATCATTTAAAGAAAACCTACAGGGAGGTTTATAGTGGCTTGCATCCCTTCTTCAGGAGTCATCGCTCTTTGATGGGAAGGAGAAACTTATGGATGGAGGACTTAATTTCTAAATTTATTGTTCTTGACTTCTAACATCAAATCTCCAAAAATTGTATCATATAAATGTCACACCTCAGCACTCACTGCATTGTATCTTTTGCAAGAATCAAATATTTTGAATGAAAGTCATATCTTGAAACAGCTTCTATTGCAAGCAATCCCAATTCTTTTCTTCAAAATTGCCCCATTGTATCTTGAAGATAATAATTTAAGAGATTCATGGTAGAATTACAAACTCTATTTGAGAGTCCTCTCTTCATGATGGTTGGATAACCTTATTATTTAAGGCCTTGATCTTTTGAACTTGCCACCACGAACTTCCAACAACGGATTTATGGTAATTTCCCAGGTATTACGCCTTGGTGTTTACCTAATAGCATCTTTTATAAAACTCGAATCTTTTGCAGCTCGATTCATGTCTTGAAGTGATTTCTCTTATAAGTCACTCTTTCAAGTGCTTTATATAAGGAAGGGAGCCATGAAGAAGCCTTGGTTCCTTCTGAAACCATTAATACTTGGTGGTTGATCTTTGGTAGTTATGTAGCCCCAAATGCCACACTAATAATATCGTGCCGCAATGTTCACCTTATGATGTGTCTTTTATGGAACTCAAATCTTCCAAAGCATGAGTCATGTCATGAAGCGACTTCTGTGACAAGTCACTCCTTGTGCTGTGTTTAAGGGAGCCAAGAAAGAAACCTTGGCTCTTTCTTAACCTATTTATGCTTAGACATTATAGTTGTGGATATCTAAGGTTTGTATTGCCCCCAAAGCCACATCATAACGCCAGCTGAATTTAAGCATATGAGAAACAAACCATAAATGCTGATGCATATACTTTGCTTGATTTTTTTTTTTTTTTATACTTTGCTTGAATTAAAAAACATATCACTGCACAAAAGTGACAAACAGGTATTTCTATTCTTACATCTTGGACCCAATGGATCCCATGCGCAATAACTTCATCTTTACGCAGCCAATGGATTTGCCTTAATATCCAGTCATCAATAGCATCTTCCATTATTAGCTGCAAAACCTGTTTTGAAATCCAGAGGACCTGTCTCCTGTAAAACGAAGGATCATAACAAACAAATGTAAATTAAATAGCAATAATTGATGTCAAATGATAAAATAGTTCAGCGAATTTACAAATAGCACAACTTGAACATTCCAATATAAGAGTATCCTATTTCACTCAAGTGATGATATTAGAGAAACTCAACTCTGTCTTTCTGACAGTATCATGTTCCAAGGGGAAGTGACCAGTGAGGACATACCCGATAGGTCAACACAATTATGAAAGAAAAACAAATGAAAGTCCATAGCTTTCATTTGTCAATGCAATAAATTTCTGAGATAAAAAAAAAGACCAGAATTTCAAGCGAAAGGAAAATTTTGCTTGATTGGTGAGTAGATAGACTAAATGGCTACGGCAACGATCAACAATAAAATAGAGGGAAAATAAAAACAAATAATAATTTTGCTAAAAAACTTATGGCAACAATGTCGATGCAACTCTGTTGGGCAGATAAATTTTAATTTCAGAGTTCCAAAACATGAGTAAATATTGCTTTGACCATTGGATGAGTAGAAAAATGCTGTGCATAACTGTGTTAGACCTGCATCATATATGGGACTTGTGCTTTGAAGGCATATTTGGGACTCTCCCAGGAGTAGCCAAGAGAGCCATTCGGCTTTTTGCATGCCACATCGGCCAAAGCATAGCCCCATGCACACAGGTGGCACTTTTCATGGCTCATATTATAATTTAAGTAAACTTAAATTAAATGTAGACTACTATTTAAAAAGTCACGCGTGATTCTACCAATATATGATCCCAACCTTTCATTTTTTAAAAAATAATCCCAATTGTCCATTGGCCTCCAACAACATTAAATTCGTATCTTTGAATTCTAAGCATTGTATAAATCTCTAAAAGTTAGAATTAAAAGCATAAAATTATTTTAATAAATATTTAAGAAGTAGATGATACTCTTAATAAAGTATATAAAGTTATGACAATACCAGAATGAATTCTAATTTGTGATGCGTTGTATGGCTTGAATATAGCGACAAGTGTGCAAGGGCCGTTACACCGGCGCCCAAGTGCAGTGTTAAATTGGCAAGAGTTCCCACATCAATGACGGATGTGGACAAAGAAGCTAGTCCATGAAACTAAAATTAGAATAAGAACTTGGAATATAGGTTCCCTTACAGAAAAATTAATGGAATTAATAGATATTATGATTCATAGGAAGATGAATATTCTGTGCATTCAGGAAACTAAATGGGTTGGAGAAAAGGCTAAGGAGATTGATAGTTTAGGATATAAACAATGGTATTCGAGTGGGAGTCATACTAGATATGGTGTATGTGTTATTATAGACAAGAGTTTGAAGAATAATGTTATAAAAATTAACAGAATTAATGATAAAATTATAACTTTAAAGATTGTTGTTGATGCTAAGATTGTTAATATTATAAGTGCTTATGCTCCTCAAATAGATTTGGATATGTGTTCAAAATTAAAATTTTAGAATGACTTAGAAGAATTAATACAAAAGATACCTCTTGAAAAAAAAAAAATTTATTGGAGGAGATTTATACGAACATGTTGGTAGAGAGGTAGATGATTTTAAAAACATTCATGGTAGTCATGAGTTTAATTTTTCTTTAGCTTATAATTTCTCAATAGCTAATACCTTTTTTAAAAAAAAAGATGAGCATCTTATCACTTATAAAAATGGATATAGTAAAACACAGATTGATTATTTTTTTATAAGAAAATTAGATCGTTTAGATTGCAAAGATTGTGAAGTTATTCCGAATGAAAATTTATATATCCAACATCGATTATTAATTTTGGAATTTAAGATAAAGGAGCAAAAAATAAAAAATAAAGTAAAACAATTTTCTAGTATTAGATAGAGGCATTTAAAGAATATTAACAAAAGCATTTTTTAGAGTAAGATTTTAGATCATAAGATTTTGTCTGTGCATGATGATAATAATATTATGTGAGAAAAAATGGCTAGTGATATTAAAAACATTACAAAAGATGTGCTTGGAGTTTCGAATGGAAAAACTCCTAATAGTAAAAAGAGTTGGTAGTAGAATCCAAATGTACAAGAAAAGATAAAATAAGAAGATTTGTTATAAAAATTGATTTAGATGTAAAAATTCTGATAATTGGGAAAGCTATAAAGAGGCCTGTAAGAAATCTAAAAAAGTCATTTGTGATGCAAAGAACTTAGCTTTTACTGATTTATATAATATATTAGATACTAATGAGGGAGAAAAATATATGTATAAATTAGTCAAACATAGAGATAGGAGTAGTAAGGATTTAGTTCAAGTGAAGTGTATTAAGGATGAAGATCAAAAAATACTTTTCTTAGAAGATGATATTCAACAAATATGGATGAGATATTTTGTTAAACTTTTTAATAAATAATGTGAAAATATGATTCACTTTAGTGACCTTAGCATCCTAAATGAAAATAAAGATTTTTATTTTTATCGGCGTTTTAGTAAACCGAAGTTAGAGAGGCTTTAAAGAAAATGAAGTATGGAAAAGCTGTTGGACTTGATGATATTCCAATAGAGATGCGGAAATGCTTAGGAGATGAAGAAATTTCTTGTCTTACTAACTTTTTAATATTGTTTTGAAGACTAAAAAGATGCCAGATTAGTGGAGAATGAATGTGCTAATTCCTATTTTTAAGAATAAAGGTGATGAACAGGACTAAGCAAATTATAGAGGAATTAAGTTAATGTGTCATACTTTAAAACTATGGCAACTAGTTATGGAGCGTAGGTTGCGACGTGATACTAATGTTTCTCAAAATCAATTTGGATTCATGCCGGGTAGGTCTACTAGCGAAGCCATACATTTATTGATAGGTTTGATGGAGAAATATAGAGAGAATAAGGAGGATCTACAAATGATATTTATTGATTTAGAGAAAACATGTGATAAAGTTCCAAGAGAAGTGCTATGGAGAGTTCTTAAAAAGAAAGAAGTTAATAACGCTTATATTCAAATCATTAAAGATATGTATGCATGAGCTATTACTTGTGTACAAACAAAAGGTAGTTTGACCAAGTTTTTTCCTCTTTCGATTGGATTATATCAAGGATCAGGCATAAGTCCATATCTTTTTGCTTTAGTCATGGATGTTCTCACTAGACATTTGCAAGAGGATGTACCTTGGTGTATGCTTTTAGCTGATGATATTCTTCTTGTTGATAAGACTAGAGAGGAAGTTGAAGGTAAACTTGAATTATGGAGGTCAACCTTAGAGTCTAAAGGTTTTCGCTTGAGTAGATCTAAAACAGAATATATAAAGTGTAATTTTAGTAGCAATAGACCTAGTGAGGGGATTGTGACTTTGGGATATCAAGTCATTAATAAGAGTACATGTTTTAGATATCTTGGATCTATTGTTCAGAGTGATTGTGAAATAGATGGGAATATTATCAGCAGAATTCAAGTTGGATGGTTGAAGTGGAGGAATGCATCGGGCTTGTTGTGCGATAGAAACGTCCCCCTCAAACTTAAGGGAAAATTCTATAAGATGGTGGTGAGACCTGCAATGCTTTATGGTGCCGAATGTTAGCCATTAAAAGAGAAGAATAATACTAAGTTTAGAATTGCAAAGATAAGGATGCTTAGGTGGATGAGTGGTTTTAACCTTAGAGATAGGATACAAAATAATTATATACGTGAAAAGGTTGAAGTAGCTCTAGTGGAAGATAAGACTAAAGAGAGTCGCCTTAGATAATTTGGTCACATTAAACGGAGGCCTTCCGATGACCCAGTTAGGAAAGTTGAGGTATGCAGACCTAAAAAGACTTGGTTATAAAATATTAGAAATGTTCTTTCTTTATTTATTAAATTTAAATGAGAATTTGACTTTTAACAAAACACAAAGGTGAAAAATGATTCATGTAGTCGACCCCACGTAGTGGGGCAAAGGCTTGATGTTGTTGTTGTTGTATTTCTATCACAATTTCCTTGAAGTCTTTTAAATTTTCAATTATTTTGCAACAAAAATTAAATACTCCTATCCTCTAAATACTCTTCTACTCAATTTATGATTTATTTTGTAGCAAAAATTTAATTAAATATCACTATGATATACAACTCATAATAAAATCATAAAAACACTTATATATTCCTAACTACTTCAACTCTATTTTGAAAGTATTTAAGAACATAAACACTATTTTAATATTCAAAATTTATTTAATTTATATTAAATTAAAAAATTTTTGTAAGAGTATTACATTAAAATTTAGTTAAAAATTATATCTATGATTTTAATCAAACCAATAAAAATAATTAAGAAATAAATAAAAAAAATTTAAAAATGTAAGCATAAGTTTGATTCCAATCTTATTTAATATTTTAGCCTATGAATTATATAAATACTTTTTAATCAGTAATCAAAATTATTATCTATTTGAAAAAATTCAAATTTTATTAATACAAGAATATTATAAAATTTATTAAATATAAATGAATACATGTGCATATGTCTTAGATTATATTTCTTTGGTTTTTAATAATTTGTATAGAGTTTTCGAATATTATATGATGCATACATTTGAAAATGGTTATTAAAACTTAAATAATAGGAATACTGATGCGGACATCCGACGGTGGACGATATTCAAATGAAGAGTTGAAGATCGACGACCGAGATCACTCTATTTTATTTTAGTTTATTAATTGTATTTTGATTTAATTTTGCAATTTTCCCTTTTTTTACCCTTTTATTTAAGAGTCTTGTCTTATGTAAGCCCTAGGGGCATATGTGTCTTGTTTAGTTTCTTAGGCCTATATATAGAGGCCCTTGCTTGAGTAATGTAATGATGAATTATTAAGAAAAGAAATTTTATTTACACTTGTGTTCTTCGGAGAGAACTTGGGTGAGATTCCTATGTGAGGGGGAGGGAATCAGAGTTTCCACCAGCCGCAAGATGTGTCCGGGCTCGTGGCGTGAAGTCCCTTAGAGAAGGGCAACGTACTACCCGTCAGCTACAGGATGTGTCCGAGCTCACGGATATATATTTCTATCCCTAAATCCTTTTCTCCTCCTCCCCTCTCTCCACCCCAAGCTGCCGACCTAAGGCGTCACCAAATTCCTTACCGCCGGCCACCTAATCCTCCCATACCCACCAACCTCAACATATCACCACATCTCCAAATCAGCCCCTTAAAGTCCACCTAACCGCCGGCCCATCTCCACCACCCCTAGCCAAGCCGCCGATTGCCATCCCCCTCCCTTGCCTCCAATTCTCCAATCTCCACTTGAATAATTTCCTTTCTTGCTTAATTTCTTTGGGAAAGTCATTTAATTTTAAATCAATTAATTCAAATTTGAAATTTGAAACCTTTCCTAAAAAAGAATCCTATTTTAGAAAAGTTTCTAAAATCAAATTTAAAATTAATTTGATTTTGATTGAACATTAAATCCCATCCTAATTAGTAAATCCTAATTAGGAAAGTGAATTCGGCCACCCCTCCAAAATCTCATGAATTTTAAATTTCAAATTTCAAACTCCTCTTAATTGTTTTCCTAAATTAGTTTCTTATTGATTACGAAAGTTTCCTATTTAAATTCAAATCATTATTTGAATTTAAATACTTTCTTAATCGATGAATTAGTTTAGGAAATTTCTTTCCTTTGAATAAAATCTGAAATCAGATTTTAAATCTGATTTCCAATCAATAATTAAAGCCATGGGTCCACCTAATCGAACCTAGACTCCCTCTCTCTCCCCTCTTTGGCCAGCCCCCCACCTCTTTCTCATGTTTTCCTTCCATTTATGATTCCCAATCAAATCCCTAAATCAATTCCCATTAGAATTCAAATTAATGGGAATTCAAATTAGGCCTGATGTTATCTATTCATTCCTAATTAAACCCATTAATTAGATAAGCCATCATTTTCCCTCCACGGATCTCTCTCCAATTTGATTTGGGATTAATTTAACTTACCACCTAGGCAAGTAAAGCAATCCTAAATTGTTCCTGCTGCTGTCACAAATTCTTCTACATTATTTCTTGCGTTTCCTACATCTAGGGATCCGGAAGCCTGAAATTTTCTGCTGTTTAGGCTTATGGACCGATCTTGCATGTTGTCCAGAGATCCCCAACATTACGAGTTGATGTCCAAGACTTCTAAGAACCAAAAGCTGGTGTTTAGACCTCACGAGTTGCTCTTCAAGACCCATAGGACTCAAAACTCCATACTCGTTCTACATCAGTTGAGTCCAAGGCTCGTTGTTTTATCTTTTATCTTTTGTTTCTTTGTTTTTGTTCCTTCTTGTTGTTCCTAGTCGCCATCTTCATCCTCTACCTACTTCAACCAAACCGGCCTTAGCTCCACCACCACTCACGGCCAAGCCACTATACTGCCGCCGACCCCTTCTTTGGTTTCCCTCCCAACCCTTGCCATTAAACCTTTCCAAAATTAGCTTTCATATTTTAGGTAATACAATTAAGAGAAAATTCAAATCTATTTGAATTTGAAATTACTACATGAATTAGAGATCCTAATTTTGGAAACTTTCCAAATCATAACCTTTTGAATTTTAAATTAACTTGGGATGAAATATTTCTTCCCAAAGTTAATTTATTAATTTAAGAAAGCTTTGATTGCCTCTTTAAACCACACCTCCTTTCCCTATTGTCGCTGGCCCTTCATCCAACCGAACCCAAGCCCAAGCCACCCCTTTTCCTCTTTGGAATTTCTCTCCATCATTGCCTACAATTACTCCTTTCCTAATTGGGTTGAATAATTTAGGTAACTCAATAACTTTGCGAAATTCAAATTTATTTGAATTTGAAAAGTTACCTAAAATATCATTCCTATCTTAGGAAAGTTCCAAAATCCTCTCTTATTGATTTTAATTAAATTAGGATGAAATATCTCATCCCAAATTTGATTCCATAATTTAAGGAAGCATTAAAAGTTTCCTTAAACTCCTCCCTAGCCCATTAAGCCGCCGGCCCCATCATCATTAAGTCCTTGGATTTATTTCCTAAAACCAATCTCACCTTTTGGAAATAATTCAAACCTCTTCTCCCCAAATTCAAATTGTTACATAAAATAAAATTCTATTTTAGGAAACTATCCAATCAAATCCAAATCAAATTAGAATTATATTGGAATTAATTCATCCCTCCTTAATTGGGAGTCCCAAAGAGGCAAAGCATTAACTCTTCTTCCAAATCTCCCCACCCACTTACCCATTCTACATCAGATACATTGATAATATTTAATCAAAATAAAAGAAGTATATATATATATATATATATATATATATATATACACACACACACACACACATACACACACACCTCTACTAATTCAAATCAATGTTCATTTTGGAAGAAAAAAAAATACTAAATAATTTTGAATTGTTTTTTCTTCTTACTAGTTTTTTAAATTCTGTCCTGCACTTGATGCAGCTACAATTAACTAGTGATTTGAAAATCGAATGTAGCTATGAACATTACTATAAAATTATTTTTCCCTTAATTTAAGGAAATGTCTTTCGAAAGCTGGTAAAAAAAAAACGGATGCTAACTCAAATAGTTCCCAACTCGTTCAACGCACCCTTTCTACTCCCTCATCAACTCGTTCTCTTACAGCTGAACTTTTGCATTTGCATTCATCTAAGACCCGTTACAAAAACAATGAAACCAAAAGACGCCTAACCTGGGGCAAAACTACTACTATCATCCTCAAGAATAAACAAAAAATCTTGAGGAATGCATATATTGTGGTTATCTCCAATCTCCCAAACAAAACTATCCTCAATCGCTCTTTGAGCGCAAAAATGAGCTGCCTTGTTGTGCTCCCTATACGTGTGAACAAATAAGACCCCTAACTCGTTCTCTTACAGACGAGCTTGATTGATGCTTCTCCCACACTAATTCCTGCTCACTTCATCACTAATTTGCTAGATTGTACTCCCACACTTACTCTCTCAGTCAACTAAACTACCACATTAACTTCTCTTCTCTTCCTCGCTGACTTCCTAGTATAGCTTCGTCTATGCCGACTCACCAACTAGCGTTACTTATCCTGGCCAAAAGTACAGTAGCTGTTGCCTCTATGTTTTCTCTTTTATAGAAGAAGTCAAAGATCTCAATTCTTTGCCATCACCTCTCAATGGATATCTAAGGCTTGTCATAAGGGCTAAACCATAAGGTACCGAGTAATTTTTAAAAATTTTACCGTTCACATAACATGAGGCTTTGGCTTTTGAGATCAAAGAGAGTTGACTATCAATTTTTTTACCAATATTTATGAATGAGTTATTAGACTTTTGAAGTTAGAATATGAATGAAATTATAGTGAATTTTGAATTTAGATATTTATTTTAAATTATTTTATGAGTAAAAGCCCAAAATAGTTCTTTGATTATTAGTAAATGCCCAATTTAATCTCAAACTTTTATAATGCCTCAATTTAGTCCCCTACTATTAGAAAATATCTCAATTTGGTCCCAAGGCCAAAAGTAACAGTTAAAGCAACCCAATAGTTAAATGTAAGGGCATTTTAGGTATTAGGATGCATATGAGATTATCTTATAATTTTTATATATTTTTTCATTTATTCTATTAAAATAAATACAAAAACTATAATGGAAGTTAATCAAGTAAATAATTAATAAACTTGGTCAACTTTCATTATGATTTTTGTATTTATTTTAATATAATAATCACAAAATATATAAAAATCATAATATAACCTCATATACATCCTAATACCTAATATGCCCTCACATTTAACGGTTGAGATTAACTTTAACCGTTACTTTTGGCCTTGGGACAAAATTAAGACGTTTTTTAATAGCCGGGGATTAAATTGGAGCATTATGAAAGTCTGAGATTAAATTGTGCATTTATTAATAGTTGGGGGACTATTTTGAACTTTTACTCATTATTTTAATTATTGATTTTTAATCAATTTTTATTTATAAAACGTATGAAGTATAAAATTCATGAAGTTGACACCCTATGACTGGTAAAACGTCTCAATTTTACGCTTTTATCTTTTAAAACATTGCATGATGCACAAACAAAAAACATACATACACAACTATTATATATAAATGCATAGTATTATACTGGTAATTGAATGGCTTAAAATATAAATAAAATTAAAGAAAATAAATACGTATATACACATCATACATAGGTCCACACAGGAATAATAAGAAATGTATATGTATGTACATGCACATTTACATGTAGAGAGAGACATGTCTGCTTATTTATTGAGTCACCTTCAAAGTAAATTGAATGAATTAAGAGCAAAACATCCTTGACTTGAACTTTATATAATTTTGAGTCAATTAAAATTCAAGTGATAATCAAGTAAATTTCAAGTTTTGAGCAAATAGCCCTAAATTATGGTTTTCACACGTTACATTGTCTATACCACTAATAGAACTAAATTTTGAAACATGCCACGCACAGAAACAATGCTAGTGTTCAAATTTGAAGTGTTTTCCTCCAAGAGCTACACTGAAATTAGTAAGATTTTGCAGCCATTAAACTGTATAAGACACCATGGGAAAAATTATTTACTATATATAATTATCCTAACATAAAACAGTGTGCATCACTTCTGTAGATTTATTCTGATTATAATTTTTCTTATGATTTTTTTTTCATATTACAGTATAGTTTGAACTATATTATATTCTGAAGTGTTATGTTCATAATACATTGTATTAAAAATAATTATTCAGGAGAAGAGGAATTACTAGCATAAGAGGGAACATTGTTGGCTGAAGAGCAGGATGCATTTCTAGATATATTATTTCTGCTTTTCCACTTTCTAATTTCTTTCTTCTCAGCAAAGGATTGATCCTTCCACACCATAATTAGTCATACCTCCTAGAATTGAGTTATAAGCTTTATATTCTTTTGGAGAAAAATATCAAAATGGTCCATGGACTATTTATATGCATCTATTTTAGTTCCAAACTATAAATTTGCTCAACTTAGTTTATTGATTTCTCAAATATGATCCAAAATAGTCCATAAATTAGATTATTTTAAATTAGATGTGGACAATTCAGGAATTAGTTTGGAGCATATGTAAGGAGTTAAGTGACTAAATTTAACACATACAATAGTTTGGAACTAAAATGACGCCTCTTAAATAGTCCACAAATCATTTTGACATTTTCTCTATTCTTTGATAATAACTATAGCTATCACCCAAATCTAAAATTCTGCATAGCTCAGTCCATGTCAAAGACAAATAATTTTTACCAAGACCAGTTGAGAAAAATTAAAGCTTGATATTTAGGTTAAAAGCAACCATAAAGCATAGGCCTCTTTTCATTAAATGAAATGAAATTGTGGTTGTGAACTTGCAATAAGGCTAATTATAATTATGATTAAGGATATCAATAACAAACAAAACAGCAAATGAAATGAGCCCATGAGGAAACAAACCTTAACCATCCTCTCCGATTTAGTTGGAATATGTTATCAACTAAATTCAATAGCGGCACGCTGACATTAGGGGGTGTCCACTGCAATAAAAGCAAAGGTATCTAAGCACACAAAATCATGACAACTCAATCAAAAGAATAAAGTCAATAAACACACAATAAAAAAAATTTATGTGGTAAAAGACTGATTTATACCTGTATTTCACAATTTGTTATACCACGATGGTTTGAAAAGTTAAAAAAGTACCAATATTTTGCTTTTAAAAGAAAAAATTTAGGAAACAAAGGTGATTTACAAAAAGCTAGTCCATCTATATCATACAGAAAAGGTGTCTGAAACTGTTCAAGGGCCTATTAAATTGTACATGTGAATATATATGTCACTTCAGCATACATCCAAGAAACTTAGTTCCACATGAAGAAATCACATTGTCAAGACTTAAGATAAAAGGGAAAATTAAAAATACATATAACTGGTTCAAAGAACATTAACAGTTAGCTTTTCAGATATGCTTTAGATTAAGTAATTAACAAAACGTTCAGCATAGTCCATGAGGAAATTTACCAAAATTCTTAGAAAAGTCAAGGTTTAAAAGGAGAAATCAGGAATCGAGGCGTTTTTTCTAAGCGAGGTGAGGCGTAAGCCTCGAGGCGGATCGAGGCGTAAGCTTCAAAACGATTAAAATAAATTAATTTAAAATTATAAATAATGACAAAAAATAACATAATATTATGTCAACTGTGAATTTGAAGATTTGTTTTAAGATAATATTACTGGAATACAAGATTTAAAATAAACTCACTTAAAAATAAAACATCCCCTTAGGATCAAGACCCAAAGAAGGCTCATCATCATTTTGATTGTCTTCAGAAGAATCTTCATAATTAATGTCAAAGTCATCCTCCAACTCTTCTTCATCTATAATATTTTTTCTTTTATCTCCTATATTAGTTAATATTTCATTAGCTCTAAAATGAAACAATAATAACATACAAAATAGTTCATTATATTTAAAAATACCTTTAAATTTTTTTGAAACTCCAATCTCACATTGTTTCTTTCTTTTATATACTTGGGTAATTGTTTCATTGTCTTCTTCGTTGACATGACTTTCTCCTTCTGCTTCAACTTCAGATACATCAGCATTCTTAGGAGTAACCCATTCATCATCAGATTGTAACTCATCAACAAGCAAAGGGTCAATTTCATTCTCAATATTTCCTTGATTTTGCAATTTGAGATGTTTATCTTTCAGTTTTTTGTTAAACATAACATAAACTAGTTTGTTCATTCAATCTGCCGCCAATCGATTTATTCTCTTTGTATGAATTTGATTGAAGATACTCTAATTACACTCGCATGCAGAAGCCGAACACGTTAGGCTAAGAACTTTAATTGCAAAAACTTTCAATTCAAGAACATCATCTCCAAACTGAGCCCACAAACGTTCTATATGAAGACAAACATAGTATTTTATGAATATTGATTGAAGTAGAAGACTTGAATATAAAATATACCAGTCTGCCGGGGGTCTAATGCCCCCTGGCGGGGTTTGACCTGAGCGTACCAAGCGGTACGGCTCGGTACCGAGCGGTACTGGCTCGGTACCGAGCATGTACGGAGCGGTACCGAGCTTGTACTGAGCGGTACCGAGCTTGTACTGGGCGGTACCGAGCTTGTACTGAGCGGTACCGAGCTTGTACTGAGCGGTACCGAGCTTGTACCTGCTCGGTACCAAGCATGTACTGAGCGGACGAATGAAAGAAAGCTGAATCAGGAGTTATTCAAGCTTTCATTACTGCACGTCAAAGTTAAGGCCACAACACTGCGTACCTGCTCTTCCGACCTAACTGATGCCTAAACGTTTCCTGCACTCACAACTTCGGCTTCGTTTCTTTCCCTGTGTCGTCTCCTACACTCACGGCTTCATCTCCTTCCCTCACGGAACTTCCTAATGTCTTTAGGACATGGATTATATATGTATATATACATATACTTACATAAATTCAAGGAATTTAGCTAAATAGATATGTAGAAGAAATACAGAACATTTCTCCTCAACGTAGAGGAGCATTTTCCTACATCTACCGTCCCTAGACCCTACAACTGTATGAGGCCGGCCGCACTAGGTACACTCTTCTTTTAGAGAGAGATGCAGTGATGAGAACCGTCCAAAGATGAATGGCCTCTAAGTTACATAGCATTCAATAACAATCTTTAAGCTTCTTTGGTATTGGAACCAGAGATGATTAGTAGGACTAATCAATCTTTAGGTGTGATAAATGTTATGTTCCAATGTTGGATCAAATCATATCATTTATATTTTCAACTCCCTAGCCAACTCCAAAAAGATATTAATTGGGTGAGGTTGATCTTAAGCATTGGGCCAAAATCCTTGCTCAAACTAAAGATGTCGAGCTTCTTGCCCAGGATTACTACTCAATGTTGCAAAAGATTAGGCTAACTATGGATTTGAGTTAGAACTGACAAAATTTATTTCCCAAGAATCCAATTCTATCTGTACATGTAATTACAATTTGAATGCACACAATATTTCATTTGAGAGATTGTGTACGCATTATGTCTGCTTGTACGAGTGTTGCAGATCCGGTGGCGGGTTGTAGCAGCTTATGGATTAATTGTTTGCTGCTTCGTACAGGTAGACTGTCGTGCACTACTCGTTGCTTTCTGCAGGTGGATCGTAGTGCACTAACTAATCTCCTGCCTTTCGTCTCGTAGGAGCTTGTCCTTGTTGAAGGTCTTCTTTATTTGTTTGAGGGTCATCTTGAAGAACCAAATCACTGCTAAAGTTTTTCATGATCTACCCATAACTGAATCACACCTAATTCCTGATTGTTGTTGGCCACTTCATGCGGACAATCATACTTGGTGTTTTATTCATCATGAAGCCTTACTCATTCAAATGGTTTTGTAATGCTTTTGTATTTGATTTTCACTTGTTTGCACTGATAAACTAATCTTTCACTTGTATGTTAATATTCACTCGAATGCATCCAAATGTGTCACCTTGTTATATTCATTGCATGCAAAACCTTTCTGGTTTCAATTAACATGTTGGTTGTGGTATGAGTCTCTTGCGGTGTCATTAAACCCCTTCTGCTTACAAGAGATTGATGTGTTTGATTGGCGGACCGTTGCATTTACTTGTGTGTCTTCTAGTATTAGTAAGGACTGCCACACATATCCACCAGATAGCCAACCTCAGTAGTAGGGGCTTCCCTATGACTTGTATAAACATTTATACATTGACTTCCATTATTTGCATGCATTTCGTAGTACCATTTAGAGACTTTGTATATTTATTTGAAATCAAATCTCCTCTTATTTTATTGCTTGCAAAGTTGAATATAGTTGCTTGTACTTCGATGTTGATTGTAGGCAAAAAGTTGAATATGCCACGGTTCTTCTATCGATGTTTTTGGAGAGTTCATCGAATCCATTATACAATCATTGTATATTCTTTATGTTTCCTTCATGAATACATCAGGATGTTCATTACAACCACCACACCCCTTTCCACAAGCATGATTGTTGTTGTATTTGCCATCATCTTCTTGTCACTTGCAAATGAGTTGAACGTGCAGGTTCTTTGTCTCCAAAGATGGTTCATAACATGTATAATAAGCTTCACATTCATCATTTATTTGATATTCATTCCTTATCTAGCATGAAGACTTTCATCACTTGTGTGAAACTTTAGATGTAGGCATATTGCCATATCGCTCACTTTGGTTGACTAATTTGAATCGCTTTAGTTTATCATTCATTGTTCATGAGATAACTTTCATTTGAATGGTTGGACTCTTGTTGACTTATGATTAGCATCTTTTTTTTTTGTTGTATCTCCTTGGAGTAGGATTGTTGTTGATGATAGGGATGTAGGAGTTTCTTTACCCACCAAGAATCTATGTTTTCATCTCAATGTTCTTTCAAATGCATTTGAAAAATTAAAGTTATCACTTGATTTTGATGTTCATTAGAAAGATCTGTCTTTAGCATTGGTGTTGATTTGATTGAGTACTTGCTAATTTAAAGTCCCATTTCATGTGATTCATTTTCAAGTTCAACTTTGTTGTCAAATTTGAGTCCCTTGTTGTTCAAGTTTCACTTTTTGTTTAAGTCCTCAATATTTTCAAATAAAAATTCGGCAGCACTCCGGCGTCGTCCCCGCGTAGGGGGGGGCTGCATCGGAGTGTGTAAGGCCTTCCCGCATGCCAAGAAAGGCAGTCACAGTAGGTGTCGAGTAATACCGCGGCCGCAGTTCCAATCCCCGCTCGCTAACAAAAGCGGTCACGGGGTATTTGGGCACATATTTAAAGTATAGCATTTTCCCCGCCTTAAGTGTGCAGTAATCGAGGCGGCGACGACGGATGGCGGCGACGGTGAGAAACCTTGCTTGGAGGAGGAGAAGAGAGGCCGGCAGCTCCTAGGCGTGAGTTTGGGTGTGAGATGAGAGGGGGATCGTGGATTTGGCAGTTTGAAGAGAATATGAAGGAGTGAGGAGGGTTTAAGTGGGTATTTAGGGTATATTTTGGATTTTTTTATTTAGAAAAATTCTTTTCTTATTTAAAATCTCTCTTTCTCTCCATCTCTTTCTTAATTTTTTTAATTATATTGCACAAAATAAAAGTAAATTTCTAATCTTGCATCGAGTTGTTCGTCGCATCGCCGCTCGCACATGTCGTCGTCTCGATTCGCGCGCCCAAAATTTAATTTTTAGCCGACCGGCGACCCCCACCAATATGGGTGTCGACCTTAGTTGTTTCCGTTGCTCCGGACGCATAGGCACTGTCCGTTTCGCGAACGGAGGTCATTTTGACGATTTTAGGTTTTCGGCCGACACGCGTCGGGTGAATTTTTGCGCGATTTCGAGCTATTTTGCTTTTGAAACCCACCTTGCGCGGTCGACTCGATCCCGACACTAGTATTAGGGTCAACAATATCAATTACTTTGCTTAAATTAAGTATACTTAAAATTTATAAAAATCTCCAGCTATAGTCATTCATTCTTTTTTTCAAGTGACTAAATTTGGGAAATAAAATTTACAAGAAAATCTATTGGAAGAAGCTTTTCATCTAGTTTATCTTTCACATCAATGGAAACCACTTTATTCACTTAATATTGTTGCCACCAATCTAAGACATGATTTTTTTAGTTTCATTGCAACAAATTTTACTTGTCTATCTTCGCTTAATCCTTTCTATTAAAAAAATTCAATATATGCAATCTAATGATAATAAGGTTCAAAATTTAGTATGCAATCTAAGTCAAACAATGACATATGATGCATCTGTCAGTATTTTCAATTGCACACACTAGTAATCCATGCCCCAAGTGGATCCATTGAGAATTTATGGGAACTTCAATTGATGCAGAACTTTTGAGGTCTTCATCTACTATCTACTACTTCATACTCCTCAAGTGCCCTATTCATGAAATGGCCGTATTGGTGTTGGCACACAATGTTGATTGCTAGTGAAATCTTGCGGTGGTAATTGCCCCCTCTATCATGTGTTGGAGATTGGTGTTAGATTGATGGAGCTCATCAACCTTAACGTGAAGTGTGACTTCATGGGAGTTTGCTGTTTGGGAGTGGTAAGTATTTTGGCCCCAATTATATCTGATTGTTCCCATCTGATGCCTTGTAGGATGAAAGTTTTAGGGCCAAAGTGATGATAAAAAATTTGGAATGTACACTTAACTAAATAAAAGAGTTCATAAAATTTTGTGGACTATCTCATCCATAAGGGTCCCACCGATCAAAAAGAGGAGAGAAGTTAGTCACTCTCAAGAAGAGCATAAGCTTTTAAGGATAAGATCAAGAAAAAAACTAGCTTATTAAATACAACGACAAGTGCAAGGGCCGCTGCACGGCACCCGGATGCAGTGTTAAATAGACAAGGGTTCCCACATCATGGATGGATGTGGCCAAAGAAGCTAGTCCATGAAACTAAAATTAGGATAAGAACTTGGAATATAGGTGCCCTTACAGGCAAATTAATGAAATTAATAGATATTATGATTTATAGGAAGATAAATATTCTATGCATTCAGGAAACTAAATGAGTTAAAGAGAAGGCTAAGAAGATTGATAGTTTAGGATTTAAACTATGATATTCAGGTAATAGTCATACTAAAAATGGTGTAGGTGTGATTATATATAAGAGTTTGGAGGATAATATTGTAAAAATAATATAATTGAAGATAGAATTATAATTTTAAAGATTGTTATTGATGCTAAGATTATCAATATTAAAAGTGTTTATGCCCCTCAAGTAGGTTTAGATATATGTTCAAAATTAAAATTTTTGAATGATCTAGAAGAATTAATACAAAAATACTTCTTGAAGAAAGAGTTTTTATTGGGCGATATTTAAATGGACATGTTGGTAGAGAGGTAGATAATTTAAAAGTATTCATGGTGACTATGACTTTGGAGTGACTAATGAAGGTGGTAAGACCATGTTAGACTTTCTTTAGCTTACGATTTTGTAATTGCTAATACCTTATTTAAGAAAAGAAATGAGCATCTCATCACTTATAATGGATGTAATAAAACTCAGATTGATTATTTTCTTATAAAAAAATAGACCGTTTAGATTACCAAGATTGTAAAGTTATTCCAAATGAAAGTTTATGTATCTAACATCCTTTATTAGTTTTGAACTTTAAGATGAATGATAAATCATAATTATATGATTAGATGGGGGTATTTTTAGAATATAGAGTAAGATTCTAGATCTGAATATTTTATCTGTGCATGAGAAAGCTAGTGTTATATGGAAAAAAGTAGCTAGTAATATTAAGAATGTTGCAAAGATGTACATGGAGTATCAAAGGAAAAAGTTACTAATAATAGTTGGTGGTGAAATCAAAATGTGCAAGAAAAGACAAAAAATAAAAAGATTTGTTATAAAAATTAGTTTAACTGTAAAAATTTAGATAATTGGGAAAGATATAAAGAGACTCGTAAGGAGTTTAAAAAAGCAATATGCAATGCAAAGATTATAGCTTTTAATGATTTATATAATATATTAGATACTAAGGAGGTTGAAAGATATATGTATAAGTTAGCTAAACAAGAGATAGTAGTAAGGATTTAGTTCAACTGAAGCGTATTAAGGATGAAGATCAAAAGTGATTTTATTAAAAGAGAATATTCAACAAAGTGGATGAAATATTTTGTTAAACTTTTCAAAGAAGATTGTGAAAATGCAATTGGCTTTAGTGACCTTAGCACCCTAAATGAAAATAAAGATTTTTCTTTTTTATCACTGTATTAGTAAAATCAAAGTTAAAGAGGCTTTAAAGAAAATGAAGTGTGGAAAAGTTGTTGGACTTGATATTCCAATAGAGGTGTGGAAATGCTTAGGAGATGAAGGAATTTCTTGTTTTACTAAACTTTTAATATTGTTTTGTAGACTAAAAAGATGTTATATGAGTGGAGAATGAGTGTGTTAATTCCTATTTTTAAGAATAAATGTGTCATAATTTAAAAATATGGGAGAGATTTATTGAGCATAAATTGCAGCATGACACTAATGTTTCTCAAAATCAAATTAGATTCATGCCAGGTAGGTTTACTATTGAAGCTATACATTTATTGAGAGATTTGATGGAGAAGTATAGAGAGAATAAGGAGGATCTACATATAATTTTTATTGATTTAGAGAAAGCATATGATAAAATTCCAAGAGAAGTGCTATGGAGTTCTACATAATAAAGGGGTTAATAATGCTTATATTCAAGTCATTAAGGATATGTATGCAGGAGCTATTACTTGTGTTCAAACACAAGGTGGTTTGACCAAGGGTTTTTCTACTTCAGTTGGATTACATCAAGGACTAACCTTATGCTTATATCTTTTTGCTTTAGTAATAGATGTTCTAACTAAACATTTGATAAAGGTTGTACCTCAGTGTATGCTTTTTGCTGATGATATTCATCTTGTTAAAAAGACTAGAGAGGAAGTTGAAGTTAAATTTGAATTATGGAGGTCAACCTTAGCGTCTAAAGGCTTTCATTTGAGTAGATCCAAAATTGAATATATGGAGTATAATTTTAGTAATAATAGATCTAGTGGGTGGATTGTGACTTTGGACGATCAAGTCATTTATAAAAGTACATATTTTAGATATCTTGGGTCTATTATTCAGAGTGATGGTGTAATAGATGGGAATATTATTAGTAGATTTCTAGTTGGATGATTAAAGTGGAGGAATGCATCGAGCTTGTTGTGTGATAGAAAAGTCCCTCTCAAACTTAAGGAAAAATTCTATAAGATGGTAGTGAGACCTGCAATGCTTTATGGTGTAGAATGTTGCCCATTAAAAGAGAAGCATAATATTAAGTTAAGTGTTGCAGAGATGAGGATGCTCAGGTGGATGTGTGGCTTTACTCTTAGAGATAAGATACAAAATGAGTATATCCGTGAAAAGGTTAGAGTAACTCCAGTGAAAGATAATATTAGAGAGAGTCGCCATAGATAATTTGATCACATAAAACGAGAGCCTTTCGATGAGCCGGTTATGAAAGTAGATGTATTAAATTTGACTTATGTTAAGAAAGGTAGAGGTAGACCTAAAAAGACTTGGTTAAAAAATATTAGAAATAACGTTTCTTTATTAAATTTAGATAAGAATTTGAATCTTAACATGACGCGATGGAGAAAAAGGATTCATGTAGCCGACCCCACATAATGGGATAAAGGCTTCTTCTTGTTGTTGTTGTATAAAAAAAAACTAGCTTCCCCATATCCCATGTCCTACTTAAAATCTCCAAACAAGTACTTCCAATACAAACATTAAGATTTCATGGAGGAATAGGAATAAATTCCCTAATAGTTGCAAGCTTCATTAAATGTAATCAGATCAATTAAGTTTGATTGGACATTGATAATAAAAATAATGTGCACTCCTTAGATAGCTATATATGGGATTGATATATTTAGCAAAATAGAGATTAGAATGCACCTTCCTAGAATAAGGAGTTCTAAATCCTAAAGGCAATGGGATTCCTTCATCGTTGACCTTATACACATCATGAACAACCATAGCCCAAATAATGACAATATTTATAAGTAACAACAATAAAAATTATATATTATACTTAATCCAACACATTTTCTAACATATTAGAACATTAAAAATTAATCAAACCTTACCATTTTTCCATTTATAAGATAGGCTTCACCTAGACCAACATGCAAATGACCCAACATTTACATGACAATATCCATGCTAATGAGACTCAAACCCACTCCAGGCCATTAAAATATGATGCAAATGAAGTATAAATTCATAAAAAACATGGTTTTCTTGTTGCAAGGCTTAAAATTGAGCAATTGGGTATTGAGGCATTTTTTTTGTGAGGCAAGGCGTATGCCTCAAGGTGTTTTGATTCGTAAGCCTCAAAATTAAAAAATTGAGTGTAGTAAAATACATAGGTTAAAAGTAAATTTGTATATAATACTAAAATTATATATTAAAGGATGACATATTAACTTTCTATTAGCCTATGAAATAACAAATTTGCATACATATGAAACAAAAAATTGCATAGAATGCAAAGTGACAAGTGATAAATTACGTAATATAGAATTGAAATCCAAATATTACAATAGCAAAACAACATAAAATATAGGTATTATATAAAGTATCATATAATATTAAGTACAACTCAAAATTCCTTCTTTTCTAGTTCTCTACTCATCCATATTTAATTCTTAAAGAAAGTTGAAATAGTTGATAAAAACTTAAAAATCATCTGCACTGTCATCATTGAAGGGGTCTTTATTTGCATCATCATAACAAATTCTTCTCCCTTGCCTCATCCTGTGGAGTTCAAAGCCTCCCAATCTTTATTGCTTCTTCATTTATTTTAATTATCTTCCCCTTTTACAAATATTTGTCATCAACATAAAGATGAGAGTAATACTCCAAAATTTTTATAAGAGGTGGTGGTGGTGATGTGGGGCTTCCAAGTGACCCTCGGCGATGGCTACGACGATGGCGGCTGGAGGTTGAGGCAGTCGAGAGAAATTTGTTGCGATTTCGGATGCATGAAGGCATAATTTGTTTATAACTTTAGTTTAGGACTTAGGTAAGCTTTAATAATAATAATAATAATAATAATATAAGCGAGAGAGAAAGAGAGACGTACGCCTCATGCCATTGAGGCGAGGCACACCTCAACAAAATTGAGGCGCATGCCTCATAAAAAAAAGCTCAAGGCGTAAGCCTAAAGGCATTTTTCACAAGAATTGAGCTGAGGCGGGAGGTGAACCTCATATTACGCAATTTTAAACAACGCCTAGTTAAAAAACCAGATTGCTTTGTGGACGATAATAGAAACATTTAAAAGAGACAATTAGTTGGTGTTTAAGAAATTTAATCTACTGTGTCTAACCAAGGACATCTATTGTCCCAAGAGCTCAAAAGCACCGTCTTAACTAAAAAAAATATAAAAGCTAGTAAGATATATATCTCAGTTTGACCATACACCTTAAATTTCAAAGATAAAATACATTGCAGAGCAAGGAATTAGCTAACAGAAACTCATGAGTTATACCTCAGGTGGTACTTGAGCCAAATCTTCCATGGTATCAGAAGCAACCAAATTATTAGAGGTTGAGAAAGTATCAAGTCTTATCCTCTTGAACTGCTCTGATTGTTCACTTTTCTCAAACACCAAACTATTAGATTCCTCTTTGCGCTTAATGATCCGTGGTGGAAGACCTTTCAATTCATTGTCTGAGTGCCACCCACTAGCTAAAGTAGAAGACTGATCTTCATCATGTGCATCATCGTCAGAGACACTCTGATAAGTTTCCATATTGCTGTATGTCGGACTCATCTTCTTTGTATCTCCTTCATTCAAAGGTAAGGTTATGCTATGTTCTGCTTGTGTGGAAGAATTCATATGAGATGGTGATGATCCAACAACTTTACGTTTAAATTGACGAACTATATCATCCATGGCGTCGTCCATATTAACTATTAATGAAAAGAACAAAAAAATATTAATAAGAAGAACAATTATACTTACAAGAAGGTGATATAGCAACAAAATATCATATATCAGTATTTTTAGGAGTAATTATCAGGAAGATCTTTATTCTTAACATGATCTTAATACCACGAACAATCATCTGCAGACAGAAAAATTAAAATTCAGAAGTTGGTAGAAGTGGCTGCTCCTGACCACAGGGTTTCAGGATTCCCAAATCCATGAGGATGCTAGGAGAAGTCGACCTTGCACCAGAAACCTCATATGTTAAGATTAGCACGATGAAGTTACTATCTACACGAATTAGTGTGAAATGAGATGGTAAACATATTCATCTTTGGTTACAACATAAACCACAAGCTAATTACTACATAATTCTGTATCCATGTTAGAATACACAAGAAAAATGTATTTTAAGATTATAGAAACCCAGCCTAGCTAGAACTTAATGAAATATGAACACGCTTCCTAATGACTTTTTGTAGCTGCATCGGATACATGACGAACACAGACACAGCTCTGACACGCCCCAACACAGTCTAACACTTCAAAATTTGTTTTTTTGTTTTTTTTTTTGTTGTGTAAAATTGGACTCTGGCACTTATCAAATACGACAGGACATAGTCATGCCTTAAAAAGCAGAGCTTAAAACTGACTGTGTGAATTAATAATCATATTACACTAATTTCTCGTGCAGTCAAGGTCTAAGCCCTTCAAAGTCATGCTGAATTTTTTGGCATTGTATAAATAAATTTATGATGATATCCCATATAAACTAGCTAAGGTAGCTTCTATATAATTTATTTATACTTGTATAAATTTATATTTTAGTATTTGCTTCATTGTTCACTTACCTTAAAAATCTAATAAAAAATGATTAGATATTACCTCAAATGATTGATTTTCTCCATTAAAGTCATGTGCTAATTGAAAAGGATTAATGTAGCTTGTGTGAAAAAATATATATTTTTTTATTATTAATCATGTTTTTTATCATCATAAGGTGTCTATTATGATACCATAATTCATCATGTGAAGCCTTTAATAGAAATAGTAAAAATTATATATTTTATAAAATCATGTTCATAGCGTGTCATGTCCTATCTTTTGCAGTAATGCTATATCACCGTATCCAATTCATATCATATTTGTATACGTGCTTCATAACTAGAACCTAATTAGCACATATGGATATCAAAATCATAAATCATAAACATGGAAATTGAAGAAAAATGCCTTCTATTTTTTATTTTTTATTTTTTTGATGAATTAAAAGGCTTCATGTGATGCCTCATTTCCAGCTTCCAGCAATTCAACATCCATGTGATAGGAAGTGCTTACAAAAATTTAGAAAAAACCTTGGCTGAAATCTGATTTCAGCAATTTCAGAAAACCCACGAGGAGAAAACTAGGAATATAACACCCAATAACACTTTTTTTATTGAAAGTTTTATGAAAGAAAGACAAGACACAAGTGAAACTTCAATTGAAGGGGAAGATTTGGCTCTCCCAAATCTCTAGCCGCCAGCTAGAGCCCAGACACCCTAAGAACAATCTAAATTAAGCAAATAACACATAACATTAACCCTATGAAAATCACCTAATTAAAGCAAACAATAAAGAGCAAACACCCAAACAGCCCTCCCCCGATTCCCTCCCAAAGTTGCCCTATTTCCTTAATTATTTTCCTCCCAAAATCAGCCCTTTTCAATTAGGAAATATTTCCTAATTAATCCCCTCCAAATCAGCCCCAAAATCTACCCTCTTCAATTAACAAATATTTCCAAATTAATCCCCACCAAATCAGCCCCCAAATCTACCCTCTTCAATTAGGAAATATTTCCTAATTAATCCCCTCCAAATCAGCCTCCCTCTCCCTCCATATCAATGTTCACCCCCCCCCCCCCCCAACAAAAAAAAAAGCATATTGTCCTCAAGATAGAAAGATGAAAAATGACTGAGGAACCCTTTTGTCTCTGAAAAGGGGGGGGGGGGGGGGGGGAGTACCTGGCCAACCTTGAATCTCGAACCTCCTCTAGGCTCTATAGCTCCACCAAGTAGCACAACCCTGCTCCTTGTGTCGCCTTAAACATGATTTTGAGTGGAACCACTGTTTTGGACAGGCTAGGATCCCCTCTAGTAACTACTTTTCTCCCTTCAACCTTGAACTCCATCGTTAGCATCCACCAATCAATCTTGGTCTTTCCAAACTTCTACATTCATTTCATTATTAGGAAGACACCAATGCTCCCTAACTCTAATAGGAGAAAGTCCTCCCTGTATAATCAGAACCACCCCCTACACACTCCTTTACATGTCTCCATCTTCTCAGTGCCCATCATCACCCCATAGCACCCTGTGTCCACCAGTTTCATCCCAAATTGGTCCACGACCTGGTTGGAGATGAAGTCGTGGGTAACCCCACTATCTATTAATACCACTACCTCCATGTATGCTATTTTTCCTCACTTTCATGGTGTGAATCAGAGTGAATCCCACCACTGCGTTCAAGGAGACCTCTGTCATGTCTAAATACAGCTTTTCCCGCTCCACTGATGCCTCACTCCTAGCTCCCTTCTCAGCTTCCTCGTCATCACAGATAATGAAAACTGAAGAGTTTGGTCTTTATACTTGTGCCCTGGTATATACTTCTCATCACATATGAAGCATAACTCTTTTGCCCGCCTATCATGCACCTCCGTTTCTATAAAGGCGCTTAAAGTTGTCTCCAGGGCAAACTTTGGTGTCCTCCTTTGGTGCTTCCCTCTGAAAAGACATCGTATGGTTTCTCGTTGCTCGATTTGTAGAGGTTCTCCTATAAGCCCCTCCCATAATGTTGCACCGGCTGGCCTTCTCCCTCCGATATTTTTCCTCCACCCTCTGAGCAAGCTCCATTATCTTTCTCAACCCTCTAGGTCAGCACCTTGAGCTTTGCTGGTATGTCCTCCCTAAACCCCTTCATGAAATTCCTTTCAAACCCTTCCTCGAAAATTCCTCTGTCTTCCCGACAGCAGCTCAAACTTCTCCCGATACTCAATGATTGTCCCCTCCTGAGTTAAGGCATAGAAATATTCATAGTCTCCTTCCTGAATGACTTAGAAACGATCTAACAACCTCTCCTTAAATTCCCCTCATGAATAGATCAGATATCAAGCCTCCCTCCACTGACACCAAGCTAGGGCTTTTCACTCCAAACATAGCACTGCCACCATGAGTTTTTTCCCTTCCGTCAAGCTTTTGATTGCAAAGTAATGCTCCACCCGATACACCCAACCCTGAGCATCTTCAACTTTCTCGATCTTGCATCCATAACTCAATGGCTACTCCCTCCGTTAGTTCCTCCTATGTAATGATGGTCCGAACCTCTCCCTTCCTCCCTTGGCTCATTTGGACCCATGGCTCCGTCCAACCATGACCTCCTCCATGCCACCTCTCCCCATACCCAGATAGTTTCCCAAAGGGTTCGACCTCCCCCCTCCTTGCTATCCTTCCTTCAGAATACCTCGATCCACCCATCAACGGAGCCCTATGTGGTGGTCCTTGATGGAAAACACTCTCCACTTCATCATTGTCCTCCCGAATCACCTTCCCCTTTGGTTCAGCCCTCAGAACCGCCGATGAGGCTTTTGACTATATTTTGATCAACTCCTTCATCATGTCTTCCATATTTTTGAAGTGGCTCTCTATGGATGATATCCTCTCTTCCATATTGAAATATCTTTCCCCCAATCGAGCCTTGAGATTTTCCATCTCGCCTTCCAACACCGCCATCTTCTTTGCTTCCATTCACGAATTTAGGTTCCAAACGGTGAAAAACAACAAAATTTGGCAAATCTAGCCTTCAATCGGCGAAAATCAGCAAGGTGGGAAGAAAAATGGGGACTTAAATTTCAGCCCAGGACACTGCTCTGATACCATTTGATAGGAAGTTCTTGCATAAATTTAGGAAAAACCTTGGCTGAAATCAAATTTCAGCAATTTCTGAAAATCCACAACAAGAAAATCAAGAATAGAACACACAAACTTTTTTTATTAAAAGTTTTATGAAAGAAAGACAAGATACAAGTAGATCTTCAATTGGAGAGGAAGATCCGGCTCTCCCGAATCTCTAGCCATCGGCTAGAGCCCAAGCACCATAAGAATAATCTAAATCCAACAAACAACACATACCCATAATACTAGGAAAATCACCTAATTAAAGCAAACAATAAACATCAAATACCCACACAGCCCTCCCCCAATTCCCTCACAAATTTTCCCTATTTCTTCATTATTTCCCTCCCAAATCAGCCCTCAAATATTCCCTCTTCAATTAAGAAATATTTCCTGATTAATTACCTCCAAATCAACCCCAAATCTGCCCTCTTCAATTAGTAAACATTTCATAATTAATCCCCTCTAAATCAGCCCCCAAATCAGCCCTCTTCAATTAGGAAATATTTCCTAATTTAACACCTCCAAATCAACCCCTCTCCTGCGGCTCACCGTCCCCACTCCCGCTCCCGCCATATCACCATGCTAAAGTGTAGCATGCGAGAATAGAAGGAAACCAATCAATTGAATACCAGCTACAGCGCAAAAGACGAATAGAAAAGGAAACAAGCCAACCATAGCTTTAAAACTCAAGCATGTAGTTCAGCAATTAATGCAGATCAAAGAACCTGAAGTCCCATAATATTGCAAAAAGGGGAATAGAAGGAAAACTGAGATCTCCAGCACGTCAAACTAACAGCAAAGCTACTATAACCGGAAACTGAATACTACAAGTATACTGAAGCAGAGGAAAAGAAAACATTCAACAAGAGAATCGGACAGACAAAATCAAAATGCTAGCAGCAATTAATCAAACCTAACAGAAAAATCAAAACAAACACATCTCATTCTCAATAATTTCATCATCATAATGTTTTATAAGAAAATAAACATTAAAAAAACGAAAAATAAGAAATAGGGACAGCTAAAAATATATCAAGACACAATTTGTGTTTCCAAATAATATATTTTGTTTCAGATTTGCATCAAAAGATTCCATGAAATTAAACTTGAACATTATATTATACAGAAAGATAGATGGATTATAGAAACGCAAAAGACAAAGGGAAGCTGCAGGACATACCAGCCAATGTTTTCATGACTGAAGTAGATTTTCCGAAGGAATAATTCTTCAAAAAAAAAATGATAAACATTAGCTTCTGCAATAACAAATGCGTAAACTCAACAACATACAATATTAGGGAGTTAAGAAGAAAATATAACAACCTTTGATGAAGCACTTAAAAAGTCCCACACTTCATGTTGTTCTGCAATATTAGCTATAGCCAAAAGATCCTAAAATTTAAAAAGAAAATAGTGAAAAATCAAAATGGTTAAGCCTTTTCAGAAAAAAATGGTAGAATCCTACTTGCAAATATTTGTCAAGAAGAATGCATCGTTGATGAACAAAGTAATCATCAATGCTGGATGACAAAAATCTCTTTGGTGGCAAAGATAAGGAATAGTTACGTATTTCCTTAAGATGTCGATGCAATCTTTCAAAATTTCGGTATCTGCAACCAAAGCCGTACATTGTTAACTAGGAAAAAAAATGAAATTTAAAGCATGAATTTAAAAATCTATTCCAGTAAGGGTACAACACAGATAAGTAATATATCACCTTCTCAATGCTCCAGTACAAGTAAAAACAAGAGTTACAGCATAGCATTGGCCAGAGCACTCACATGTCAGAAGTAAACAAACACAAACACTGAAGAATTGGCATATATCAAATTGAGACTCATCCAGGTTTAAAATTGCACAATTGGTATTCAGGCGTTTACCATCCGTGAGGCGAGATGTGAGCCTCAAGTCATTTTGAGGCATAAGCCTCAAAATCAAAAAATTGTCTATGGTGAAAATGAAGGTGCAAGTGATTTTTTTATACTAACTAAATAATACGTTAAATGATGCCATTACCTTTTTATTGAATTATGATGTAACATATTGAAATACATATGAAACAAAAATTGCACACGACATTAAGTGATAAATTGTATTAAATAGAATTAAAATCCAAATATCACAATAACTAAACAAAATAAAATATAGAAATTGCACAAAAGTATTATATAACATCAAGCCATCAAGTTCAATTTGAAATTCCTCCTTTCTCAGTTCTCTACTCATCCACATTTCATTCTTAAAGAAACACTAATAGTATGACAACAACTCAGAAGTCATCTTTGTTGTCATCACTGAGGGAGTTTTCATGTGAGTAATCATCATAATGAATTGCTCTCTCCCCTGCCTCATCGCCTGTGAAGTCCAATGCTTCTCAATTTGCTTTTTCATCTATTTCAATCTTCTTCCTCTTCCCTAAACGTTTATCCAATGTTTAAAATTGTGCAATACGAGACAAACCTCAATGCAATTCTCACCAAAAAAACATTGAGGCACATGCCTTGAGCTAAACTTATGAGGCGTATGCCTCACCTCACGAATTCTCTTTTTTTTTTTAAACGTAACTTAATCGATCACATCTTAAGCCCTCGGCTGCTTCGGTTTTGAGTGATTGAAAGAGTTGCTAAATGAAGCTTCTTCAACTCCTTCAACATGTTGTTGCTATCAGATCGAAAGCTGCATTTGGTGCTAGCCACCAAGGTAACGATAGTTCTCTTTAGCCTGCCTCCTTCGACGTGTTGTTTCTATTGGATCGGAAGTCGTGCCTAGTGCTAGCTGCCAAGATAACGATCTCTTCTCCTCTTTAGTTCTCTTCTCCTCCATTTTAGATTTACGAAATTCATGATTTAGGACAAGAATGTCAAAAACACCATGAAGTGGAGCTTAGACTTTTTGTGAGGTTTGCGGCCTTCATCTATTTTCATAGGTTAAACTGCTTCTCTTGCATCCGAAGTTCTTTGACGCCACTGAGTTGTAAGGTGTGATGCCATTCCTTCTCCTTTTTTAGCTTAAAAGTTAAAGAAAATTGGTAGATTTGAATTTAAACCCTTTTGGAGAGTGATCAAAGAGTTACAACTATAATATGATAACATAATTGATAAATATTGACTCCATATATTTTCATATTAATTATGAATTGTACTTTGTTTACTAATGATGATTCTAGCCAATGTGATATTGTTAAAATAAGTAAAAAGTTCAAATAATAGAGAGATAGATATTTTATAATTAGTAGAATTAAGTTTAGACATATAATATGTAATTTAAATAGTTGCGATACAAACAAGCATTAGCTGAGATTATTAGTCATTTAACTTTGTGATTTTTGGTGTTTAGCAAGATTTAGCCTTTTCTACATTTCTTCGTTAATGTTGAGTTCGCCTACTTCTCCATATCTACTTCTGTATAGTCTTCATTATGTTCTGTAAACCGAACTTTAATATTAAATGTTAAAATTTCAAATCATGTTTATTAACTTGAATTTTTTATTCTCAATTTGTTGTTTTACAAGTCTATTGAGGATGGTTAGAGGAAAAGATAAAACGTCTGGTCATAGGAAGGACTTGACATGAAAATATAGCAATCAAGTTGATGTGGGAGGCGGCAACAATATGCATGTGTATTTGAAATGTAATTACTATAAGAAGATGATGAAGGGTGGTGTCACTAGGATGAAAGAGAACATATCCAGATCCAATAAGAATGTGGCACCATATGTCTAAGTGCCTAATACAGTAAAGGAGGAGATCAGAGCATACATACATGAATAAAGCAATAACGTCAAAGCACTTGGCATAGAAATAGTTTAAGAATAGAGTTGATGTTGGCTCATACTATATAAGCGATCGTAGTGGTCGGGACTCATCATCCTCATTGGAACTCATGTCTAATAGGGGTGAAAGGTTCCCATGGATCAATACATGTCAAATGCGTTAGAGGATAGACACGAAGATAGGCCTTCAGTATCATAGAAGCTGACCCTAGAGATTGTTGAGGCATGGAATATGGGTATGCATCAATATAGGGAGATTTTTTTATGAGAATGTTATCCCTTTCAATGTTGCAACCTACCTTGCTTACTACAAAATGTTTTGTTCAATTGAAACTTATGTGCGAAGATTGAAACCTCCATTCATGTCTGATTTGAGGAAATGAGTTTTGAAGGAGTTAACCAACACTCATAAAGGAATTGAGAAAATCAAGAGGGCCTAGAGCTAGACAGGGGTGATTATCATGTTTAAAGGATAGTCAAACGTAAAGAATAGAAGTCTATTCAGACATCTGATAAAGTAAAAGATGCAGAGTTTCTTTTTAGAGTGCTAGATGGTGTCATTGAAGAGATCGGAGAGCACTTCGTGGTTCAAGTGATGACAAATAATGCCAACATTTATATGGCTACAGGTGCAAAACTAATGAAGAAGAGAAAGCACTTATATTAAACTATGTTGCACATTGCATAGACTTAATTCTTGAAAACTTAGAGAGCTGCCACAACATAAAAATGCATTGACAAAGGAAAAAAAGATAAGTAAATTTATATATAATCATTCTTATGTTTTGGCTATAATGAGAAAATTAAAAAAAAAAAAAAAGAAATATTAAGGCCTATAGTAATAAGATTAGTCACAGTCTATTTGAAATTGCATAGCATATTGGTGGAGGCAAGGTAGCCTTTGGAGGGCTATGTTCACTTCAACAAAGTGGCTGAGTTGTACTTGGGCGCAAAACTTGAAGGGGAAAGAAGTTAGGAATATTGTTTTAAATGAAAGTTTCTGGCATAGTGTAATTTATGCCATTAAAACCACTAGGCCACTTGTACAAGTTATAAGGATGGTGGATACTGAGAAAAAATCTGCAATGAATTTCATATACATTGTTATGGATGAAGCGAAGGAGCTAATTGTCACAACTTAGGAGGTGAAGAGTGGGCAACTACAGAGAAATTTGGGATATTATTGATGAAAGGTGGTAGATGTAGCTTCATCATCATTTACAAGCATCAGGCTATTATTTGAATACTCAATTTTAATTTGCAGATCATAATTCAGCGGATCCTGAAATAAAATTGAGATTATACAATTACATGGATAAACTTATAGATGATTCATCTAAGAGAGCAAATGCTAACATGCAATTGGTACATTTTATGAATAAGTAAGCTTCTTCATGTTGAATTTCTTAGTGTACATCATGTATAATAAGAGACTCAAGAATAAAAACTTAAAGAAAAAATGGTTGAAGGATGACGAAGAGCCTTTGGTTAGTGAGGAAATTGCATTATATAGTAAGTGGTTTTTAGATGATGAAGTTGAGATAAAACCAGCTGAATTACAAGAAGATGATTTGGACATTGATTTATTTGATGGTTATAGAAACAAATCATCTGCATCCATCACTAGCCAGGTACAAAAAGAACTAAAGAGAAATGGTGTATAACAACTAAAACAAATTTATTTTTTGAAGCTTCTTTAATTTGAAATATTGCTCTCATCTTTATGTTAATGACAAACGTTTAAGAAAGAGAAAGATTGAATAAGATGAAGAAATAGATTGGGAGAAATTGGACTCAACAGAAGATGAGACAGAAGAGAGCAATTCATTATGATGATGATTCAAATGAAGTCCCCTTCAATGATGACAGATCAGATGACTTTCGAGTTATTGTTATATCATTACTATTTTTTTATGAATTAAACATGGATGATTAGGGAATTGGAGAAATTTTTTTTTGAGCTGAACTACATTTTATATAGTTATGCAATTACTACATTTTATGTTGTTCTCTTATTTTTATGTTTGGATTTCAAATTAATTTTACATAATTTATTACTTGTCACTTTGCGTCATGTCCAATTTCTTGTTTAATATATAAATATATATACCAATGTATTTCTTATGTCATCCTTAAATATATTGTTACAACAACAACAAGCCTTTATCCCACTATATGAGATCGGCTACATGAATCTTTTTTCTCTGTTATGTTCTATTAAGAGTCAAATTCTCATCTAAGTCTAAAAACGAAAGGTCATTTCTAATACTTTCTAACCAAGTCTTTTTAGGTATAACTCTACCTTTCTTAACATAAGTTAAATCCAATACATCTATTTTCCTAACCGGGTCATCAGCCGCCGTTTTATGTGACCAAATCATCTAGGGTGACTCTCTCTCTAATCTTCTCTTCCACTATAGCTACTCCAACCTTTTCACGTATATGCTCATTTTGTATCCTATCTTTAAGAATAAAGTCCCTCATCCACCTGAGCATCCTCATCTTCATCGAAAAGTTTAGTAAAATATCTCATCCACCTTTATTGAAATATCCTCTAATATATTGTTTGGTTAATAAAAAATATTTTTAATCTTCATTTTATATTTATGCAACTTTTGGATTTTGAGGTACCTTGAGGCTTACACCACGCCTCACATACGAAAAACGCCTCAATATCTAATAGTGTATATTTATCATGAACATAAAGATGAAAGTATTACTCCAAATTAAAGGAGCTTTAAAAAAATAAATTAGTTTTGCATATCTTTTCTCTTTAATTGTTTCTGTAGTTGTGTTGTGGTGGATGCAGATCCTCAACATTTAAATCTTCTTGTAATTCAGATGATGTTACGTCCACTTTATCATTTACAAATCACTCCCTCACAAATCAAAAGTCTTCGTCGTCCTTTAATCCTATGTTCTTCAAGTTTCTCTCTTTAAGTCTTTTCTTATACATAACACAAAGGAATTTATCCTTAGTGTTTTCAAAATATTTCTCCTCTTCGTGTACACTTGTTTGTTCGTGCTCTAATTGCATTCTCATCCAGATGAAGAGCATGTTTATCCCAAAACCTTAATAAAAAAAATATTGTAGTTCTAAAGTGTCATCACCAAATTGTATATATGTTGATCCCTATAACCCAAATCACGCACAAATTGGGCTAAACTAGCGAAATAAGCAGCACGTCACTTGAAGAGCCAAATGACCTCCAATTTCTAAACGGACTGCGATGTTGCAATCAGAATGTCAAATTCGCCTAAGCTGAGACCCCTCATGGTCAAATCAAACGAGATTGGTCCAAAGGGACGACTGACACCTAAAATTTAGCACTCGACGTCGCTCAAATGACGTCTAATCGCAAACGGACTTCGTCATTGCGTTCAGAATGTCGTTAACATCCAAAATATAAGTTTATTTGATCAATTGAGATCGGTCGAGGTGGTGGCACGAATCTCAATGCGAAGACACATAAATTGAGAAATTTAGCACTCGACGTTGCCCAAATGACGTTTAATCGCATAACAAACTTCGTCGTCGTATCTGGAACATCGTCGACATTCAAAATACACATTTTATTTGATCAATTGGGATCGACGAGGCGGTGGCATGAATCCTAAGACGACGACAAGTAAACCGAGGAATTTAGCCCTCAACGTCACCCAAATGATGTCTGATCGCATAATGGACCTCGTCGTTGAGTCTGAAACGTGGTCGACTTCAAAATATGCATTTTATCTGATCAATTGGGATCGATCGAGGCGGTGGAACGAATCTCGAGGCAAAGGCGTGCAAATTGAGGAATCGTGAGAATCGAGACAAATGAATGTAAATAAAAAAATCATGCAAATCGAGATGACTCTAGACTGACTGAGACATTGCCATTATTCTTAATTAATGTTGATATCAATTATGGTAAGATATCATTAATATCACACATGAATATAACTAAAAGGGGAAAGTCAGAGTAAATTTTAGATCTAAATTTAATGCTTATGTCGTATCAACTTTCGAAATCCTGCGACGGCCTCTACTAAATCTTCAGAAATCCTGTGAAATCCTTAGAGTCTCTTCCTGGATATCCGACAATGAGCTTCGAACGGATGATAGGCTCTAGACGATAAAAATGGGATCAAGAAAAGCCCCTGGCGTTTTTTTTTCCCCTCCATATCGATCTCGCCTCCTACCCGCTGTAGTTCGTCTGATTTCCCCCCACTGGTTCGGACTCCACTTTACTCCACACAGCCTCCTTCCTTTGCACACAAGCCTCACGCCTTCAAGGTCTGATTTCCCTCAAGATCCCAATTCGACAATCCTCAATGAACCGTCCTAAACGTTGCAATCTCTCTGCACCTAGTCCGTTTGTTGCTTGCAATCTACCCTGCTATATGCTTGGCCGATCGCTTTGCCTCTCACGACAGCCCTTTTTATCTTGAAATCTCATTGCAACTTTTCAAATCATAGCCTAAAGCCTCTTTAACTACAATACCAAATTGGGCAAGTTTTCTCCTCCCTAGCTATTAGTTGCCTTGAAATTAAATTATAGCCATAAAAGAGTTACCCATCTACACACTTTACCTTTGATAGTTATCTCTTTTTTTAGTTATCTAATTAAGATAGTTCAAGTAATCTGTTAATCAAAACAAATGAGTTTCGAAGTCGAAAGTATATAGCTTTTCTCTAATGATTTTTTTTAACAATCTGTTATTAGTTGTTATTTCTACTAACAGCATCAACAAATACTTTTTAGTTATGAGTATTTTGCTCTTTATTGTTAATATCATTTCAAAAAAAAAGGGGAGAGCACATAAACAGTAAATGTTCTATTCATTCATCTACTTGTGTTAATTATCTTCTCTTATCTCATATGATTAATTAGTGTTAGTTATCTCTATCATTTTACTTCATCAATTGGTATTAGTTGAGATTAACATTATTCTCTGTGTTGGTTAGTATTATAAACCGTTTGTATTTTTGTTGCTATTAAATTTAAATGTATATGTGTATATATGTGTGTGTGAAGAAGCAAAAAAAAAAAAGAAGAAAGAAAGAGCGAGGCTTAAAAAAAGTGATGAATGGGAAAAAAAGAAGAAGAAAGGAGAGAGATTTTACACTACAGAAAATTCAGGTATTACCGACGGCTATTACCGGCGGTCCTATAGCTGCCAGTAATACCGGCGATTAGAATGCCGGCATTAACCGACGGTGTTTATTAAACAGCCGTCAAAATTAGCAGCGTTTTAATAACCGCGAGCTATGGCGCCAGTTTAATTTTATACCGGCGGCCAGTTTTAAGTGAATTTTTTCTGGCGGTCTAAACCGCCGGAAAATGCCCTAAAATTAGCCATCCCGAGCCTTCCGCTTCATTTCCTTGCATTCTCTCTTCTCTCGCTCGCCCCCACTCCGGCATTAGAGCACGGCCTCTTGCGATCGATCGCGGCTCCTGCGCAGGATTCCAGCCGCCGACGATCTCCCTCTGGCCGAATATCTCGCCCCCACTCCGGCATCAGAGCACGGCTGCAATCCACCTGCGAAACCAGCGGCCGTCTGAAATCTCGATACCGGACGGCTTATTGTCGCCGTCGAAAATTTAACAGAAACTGCTGGTAATTACCAGCGGTTTACCGGAAGTTGTCGGCGGTTAACCAGTGCTACCTTGCGGTTTAGCCACCGGTAATACCTGCGATTTTGATTGTCGATAAGCCGCCAGTAAATAACCAGCGGTAACTCAGCAGCTTAGCCGCTGCTAATACTAGCGGTTTTGATGGTTGGACTGCCGGTAAGCCGCAGGTGATTAACCGGAAGTCATCGGCGTTACGACCGCCGGAAATTATCGGCTGTCTAGGCCACCGAAAAACCGCCAGTATGCTTAATGGCCAAAAATAGGCCATCGAAAATCGTATCCTACGCGGTTTATTCCAGCGATTTTGGAACCGCCGGAAAGCCGCCAGTTTTTATAAAAACCGCCGGAAAACTATCATTAACCGCCGTAAAAAACCGTCGGTAATGACTGAATTTCCTGTAGTGTTATAAAATGTATCATTTTATGCATTTTTAAAACACAAATTTCTCATCATCGTCGCCAATGTCGTCGAATGTATAATCTCTCCAAACTCAAAACTCCGAGAGCCCATTTTCGGCGTTCGCGGGGCACCAGAAAATCATCTATATGTTTTTCTTAGTATGGTGGGAAGGGAACCCGGTGTGGCGCCTACGACGAAGCAGGTAATCATCAAAAGCCCCATTTTCGGAGTTTGCTGGGCACAGGAAAACTGCCCATATACGCTTTTCTTAGCGAGGTAAGATAGGAACCCGATGTGTGACACCTACAGCTAAATGGGGATACTTATAAGTACCCTTAGACACTCATGTAGCACGGCGGGGGAAAGCAAAATGTGTTTTCAAACATGTACATTTGAAGACCCCATACACGCCTTTCTTGACGTGGTGGTGGACGAAGATTACAGTCGCAGTGTCTAGGAACACCTATCATACACGCTTTTTTTAGCATGGTGGGAAAGACTAGTTTCCCGTAGTTTCCCTTAAACGGGGGAGATGCAGGGAGGATGCTGAATTTTTTTCTAAAAATGAAAAGGAATTGAATAAAACAAGGGATTTGATTTAGACAGCAAGGAACCCATGTTGAACTCAAATGGACATTGAATAAATGACATTAAATTTAACATGGACCTAAGCTTAATATTTAATGTGACAACCATGAATCATAAGAGTGATAAAATCAATGACAAATGGATAAATTAAGATTCATGCATAAATTTATCATAATCTTTAACATAGGATTTTTGGACAATAATAATTTGGAATGATCATCTCAATTGGAATAAAAAATATGGAGTATGATATCAAGCTCATCTTATACATTGTAAACCATTATTGAAGATAAAAAAAGTTGCAAGTGGAGTCTATTTGCAAGCAAATAAGGACTCATGGAAAATCAATTCCAAATGCCTTCAAATGAATACTAATGAATGAACATGATGCTTGTAATGACCAAAGCTTCAAAATGAACTTGCAAGCAATCATCAACTAGGAGCAAATGGAGAATACAGTGACATGTCCATAATTGACAATGCAAAACCTTCAATGGACCATTAAGGAACCATCACTTCAATGGGGAATGCAAATCTTAATGAGCCAAGAGCAAGAAGACAACAAGAGTTAATGATTTGATTATAAAGCCATGGTGTGGGCTTTTTGGATCATAATAATTGATTCATGACATTGGATTTAATCCATCCTTAAGTAATAGCCAGTGGGAATTGTGAGACATGTGGCGATCTACCTACAGGTTACAATGCAAGAATCTTCAATTGATTCATAAAAGCTATGATGATTGGAATCAACTAGCATCAAAGGCTAGTGTTATCACTCTTAATATGGGAACATTGTAAAAGATGAACTGACACACTTGCAATCAACAAAAGCCACATCCTATAGTTAATGTTAATATGAAGTCAAATACAACATACCTTGCAAGAAACAAAATGTCCAAAATGTCCCCGCACATGCACTGCAATATATATGCACATAGGTACACAAAAGGAGCAAGTGCAATCATAAAACCCGCATGGGCCCCGACGAGCGTGTTGCGGATACACACGTGACGTCTGGGGATGCTGTGCGAGTCAATAAATAAAGTCAAGTTCGAACCCGATCCTTCTACATTGGTCAGTACAAGTCGACACGGCTCGAACTATTAAACAAATATACGGTTACATCGTTAACCGAGAGATTTGTTTTAAACATTTATATTAGGCCTTCAATGTCTATAAGGAGGAAAATTCATTAATAAGGGCATACAACTGGCTTGAACCTGATCAACTGTTGACAACTAGATAGTGTTGACAAATTTCAATCAACAAATGGAATGACCTCAAAACCACCCCGATGATAGTCGTGTTCAACACAGATCTCAACCAGAAAGATTAATTCCAAACATTTCAAACCACACAAATTTTAAAGAAACACCACCCAAATACCCATAAAATTGAATATCTCCAAAAATTTCAAACTCCAAAATATTTAAAATTGAATTCAACCATCAAACACTTAAGCAAAATCCATCCACCCTCCGCAAAAGTTTGCCGAGGTGGACAAATATAAAAACTACTCCAGCTCACAAAGAGCTAATATTTGCTGGAGAATAGTATTAATTAGAATTCATTCTCAAACTATTTACTATAAGTAAGGACGTGACATGTGTCCTCTAGCCGACAATTTTGCCACCAAATGACACCGCCGGTAAACAGTTATGACTTGGGCCCTCTGAACCTGGTGGTTCGCTGCCAAATGGCACCACTAAATTACGGCTATGGTAAGAGTCCGTACGCTCCCCAATGGCATCAAATCCTTGATATATGAATCAATAAGATATAACCAATAGGGCACAAAGCCTTATGTTAGCTAAGGTGGATTCAAATTTGTCCCCTTAAACAAATATCCACCCATGTCTACAAGGTACCCTTGGACGACACAACTCATGGCTGCCGACAAAGATTCTTCTATCAGGTTGGGTCAACTACTTCTTCTAACTAAGTAAACCAGGGACCACGATGGTCCGGGACGACATAACCATGGGATCTTGATATGGTCCATCATCCATTCCCACACCATCCTCTTTAAGTACAAAATGGTGAAATTTCCAATTTGAAATATCAACCCTTCAAATACCCAAGCCCATGCTTCTACTATATGCTAGATCCAAGTATCTCTATGTATCTGATTGACGACTAGCCTTAATCGAAAGTTCTCTCTAGTTATCGAGAGAGCTAATTAACTATAGTGGCTTTTGCCTATAGGAAACTACAACTCAGATCATGAAGTCCTCATAAACTGAGGGTGAAACCTCTCGATAGTGTCTTATCTATAATCACAATCTGACTTCCCAAAATTTACCCCGAAACTCAATCCGTTAAAACTCCCTAAAAAGCAATGGGGAGGTTGGGGCCGAATTTTTGGGGCCCACAATATACCACTCAACTGAGATTTTAATAAATGAGTTTAGTAAGTAGAATGAATAATTTTAATACATATTTTTATCCAATATTAAAATAAATAAATCAAATTACCTATAGATCACTTGAAAATAGTGCTTTTCACGTGTTGTAATCCCAAAAAACCCTCTTTATTCCTGAAAAGTATCAGTTGCATGTCAGTATTTGCTCTCTCAAATTAATCAACTATAAGTATGTCCATACAATTGTATAATCATAATTTTATATGAGAATTCATCAACCTATTTTTGTATACTGAAACTGAGGGTTAAGATAATATCCTTCTGCATGTAAGTGTCGATGAAACTGTAACTCCCACTTTCTATCAATAATATCTTAAATTCCTCTATAGTTGTTATCTTCTCCCACTAAGTTGTTAAAAATCATCTCATTTGCTTCATCCATAGTATTATATATGAAACTCATAGCAGACTTTTCTCAGCATCTACCATCCTCCGAACCTGCACTAGTAGCCTAGTGATTTTAATAGCATAAATCACACTCCACCAAAATCTATCATTTAAAAAAAAACCTTCATTACTTCTTTCCCCTAAGATTTCATTGCCCAAGCACAACTCGGCTACTACGTTGAGGAAACATAGCCTTCAAAGGCTGTCTCGCCTTCAACATACTCTATAAAGTCAAATAAGCCAATAGCAAATCTTGTTACTGCAGGTCTAAGTATTTTTTTCTTTGGAAACTTTTTATATGTGTCAAAACCTAAGAATGATTATATATAAATTTACTTATCTTTTTATTTTTTCAGTACAACATTATTTTGTGGCAACTCCCCAAGTTTTTCAAATATTAGGTCTATAAAATGTGCGACATAAGGAGTCCAATATAAATGCTTCCTCTTCTCCATAAGTTTGGCCCCTGCACTAGCATTATCTGTTACCATTCGAACCACCAAATGCTCCCCAAGCTCCTCAAACACCATCAAGCATTTCTCAATATCTTTCTCAACATGTCAAGTTCTTCAAAACCCATGTCCTCAAATCATATATGGATGGAGATTTCAAACCTCACCCATAAGCTCCAACTAAATAGATCACTTTGTAGTAAGAAGGGGAAGTCGTAACGTTAAACAAGGTAGCTTTCTCACAAAAAATCTCTTTATATCCATGCATACCCATATATGTGCCTCCCTAGCCTTCTTTGGGATAGCTTTTATGATCCAAAAGACATAACTTCATGTCTACCCTCTATCTTGTTCACAATGTACTGATCTACAATTAGGAAGATGAATCGTGGCCATTATGCTTGCTCTCGTAGTACAAGTCAACACAAATTTTATCATCAAACTGTTTTGGTGCCAGGTGCTTCAACATTACTGACTTGTACATATATGTTACGATCTCCCCTCTCACGATATTAGATACTCTGGCACAAGGTGAGACATTCTTATGTAATCCAAATATGTGCTCCTTCATCCCCGTGACCCCACCCTTCACCACCTTCTCACAATAATTACATTTCAAATACATATATGTTGTCATCATCACCCACATCAACCTAACTGCTATGTGTCCACGTCGAGTCCTTCCTATGGCCTGATGTAGTTTTATCTTGCCTCAAACCTCCTCTATAAAACCCTACAATAACAAAGTTGAGAACAAAAAAATTGAAAATCATAAAAATCAGTAAAACTCACAAGTCATTAATGTTGTCCTCGTAAAAAATTGATGCCACTAAATCATGAAATAAAAATTAAATCAACATCATTATGATCATCTAATATAACACCAATCTAATCACTAAGGACATTAGGGTTACAAGAAAAAAAACTTAGGATTTAAAAAAATAATGTTTCCAAAAAATTAGGATTTCAAAAGAAATTGAAATTTTTGAAAACTAAATTGAGTTATGGCTTCTAAATCAAGTTTACCAAAGGATATGAGGGTCATAAACAAAAAAGAATTCAGGTAAAATTTTTTAGGAACGAGAGAATGAAGAATACTTGAGGAGGAGGTGATGGTGGTGTGTGTCTCATAGGTGATCCTAATAGCGATTGTTGTACGCGGCAACAAAAGGCAGACATCGGGCTGGAATCAAAGGTTGGAGCTCACGGGCGTGCATGCGTGCAATGTTCAGTTGCGATGGAGTCAGGTATTTAGGAGGCTAAGCATCACCAACATATTATTTTGACATGATATATATTTATTTCCCATGAATGTCATATACCAAATGCATAATGTCACGAGTTTCCATAAATATTTTTATGGTCTCATAGTAAAATAGTAGATTACAAAAACGTTTCTCCCATCAATTCCATCAACTACATTTCAATAAATTTATATTTCTAAGAACTTTTTGGTCAAAATTAATCCATAACAGTATACATAATACTAGGGTCCGCAACACAATGCTAGTATTAATTTTTAACCCAGATATAGTTATAAGACATGCGTACGAGGCTAAAAGTATATTAATCTTTTTTATCTGAACCAGGACTTCTTTTGCTTAAAATCCTCCTAGGTGTGCAAATGAACTAAATTGAGTAAAGCAGAGACTTGCTTGAACTTGAAGTTGTTTACCAAATTCAAGCTCAAGCTCAAGCTCAATTTGAATATTTGTAGTAGTATTCAAACTCCATTCATTTAAAAGTATGGTTATTTGAGCTTAGTTTGAGCTCAGCTCATTAACTAATCAAATGAATCTTAGCAAGTATATTAGCAAGCAAAACTATGGAGCTGCTTTTTAGTTATTTAAATAAGCTTCATCAAGCTATTAATGAATAGTTTATTGAGCTACAATGAGACTCTAATTAAATGAACTATCAAGGGTTCGTATGGTTTACTGAAAAAGAAATAAATGGTAAAATAAAATACAGTGTAAAAGGAACATAATGATTTTGAAATATTTTTAGGTATTAGGGTGAGTATAAAATAAATGCAAGTAATTACTTTTTCTATTTAGCTTGAAGTAAAATGAAAGTAGTATAAAACACAACGACAAAGATGGCCAGTGGCTAGCGGTGACATTGCCGACAATAGGCGGCTGCCGATGATGACTAGGATGGTCATTGTTGGTGAAGGATAGCAATAAACAAAAGTTGTTGGCAAGCAAAAATTGAATCCAACAAAGGCCGGCAACGTCAAGCGAGCACCATGTAGCCAAATCTAATTATGTATGTTTGAGCGATGGGTGGTGGCGGCGACAATCGATAGTGACGATAGAGGCGGCAATGATAAATAATTTATAATGTATTTAGAAATCAATCAAATTTAATGATTTCTAAATATATCAAAATTGAACTACAAGGTAAATTCAAATACATCAAAATTGTATCTAAAGTCTTAAACAAAAACAATCTAATATAGAAAAGACCAAGACTCCAGCATAATCATATCTTAAATAATTTATAATCAAATTTTAAATGACAATATTACCGATCTTTAATCGAGCTTCTTAACAAGCTTTATCAAATATTGTGCATAAACATAAACAAATCAAACACCAAGCCATTTGAATTTGTTTATCTATCAATTGAATATTTATAAAAGTGTTCAACCTTGTTTAATTAGTTCAATTAAAGAATCTTGAACAAACTCTAACAGAGAAGAGCTATGGGTAACTTATCAAGCTTATTGATACATTTGCAGCTTTAAAATCTTTTTCATTGTCATTGTTCTTACCATAGGCTAGCTTGGTAATAAGAAACCAGCATCAAAACACTAATAACAAGTATATCTTTCAAAAGTCATTCTAATGCGAGCAACAAGAAAGAGAGATGGATAAAATAGACATAAGGGATATAAAATGAGCATCTAATTTATAAATAGATGCAATTAGCAATTTCTTTGTCATAGGTTAAACAAATAGATACACAGAACAGTTTTAAAATTTACAAAGGTAGCATCAGTAACACAGCATGTAAACAGCACCATTTCTTCTAAAACATGACAAGCCGATATAGATGTATATATGCAAATTATATATATATATATCAATATTGAATAGATAGCGTTCAAGAATGTATAGAATAACACATGCCTTCTTTTTACAAACCACGTTTTGTTTTCAGCATCTGTTACAGCAATCGAATAAACTGCAAAGGAATTTGATCCGAGTTTTTCAAAGTATGCTCCCACAACCTACAAGACATTTTGAAATGCAAATATGTGCAAAGATTCGTCAAATAATAAAAAGAACCCTCTTCATTGATACCAACATTTCTAGAATACATATATTTCTGTTTCAACAAATAGAAAATACAAGGATTCAACAGGAGATAATGCCCACAAAGCTATCCCTACATAATATGTCAACTTGGGTAAGCATATATCCATTATCCAAATTAATTTATATTGAATAATAAGATAAATAATAGTCAAAAATACCAATAAATAAGATACGAGTGTGTATTTAGTTCGATTGATGTGGTTTGCTTAAGAAACAACACATTAAAGAATATAGGTGCACATTCAGTTTTGCTAATTTCATTGCATTTTATAAATTGTCTAAATGCAAGCTGAATGATAGCAGCAGACGTCAAATATAACAATCCATTATGGATGAAATCTCATTAGGTCAAATGTGATGCAAGACACTAACAATTAATCCGCACTGAGATCAAACACAGTCATACACACGGATTCATGATGCATGCTGGACACTACTTATCTTTGCTAGTAGTATGTCATCTGAGTTCTCTATGAATTTCTATTGCATTTATTTTTCTTTTTTTTTTAACTTGTATTTCTATCTCATTTAGCTCTGTTTGAAAAGCATGCAGAAGTTTTGAGCATGTGATGGAAAAACCCCTCCCATTCCAATCTATATATAGGAACCCTTATTAACGAAGCAAAACAACTGAACTTGAATCTAAGGGTCTTGCCTAAGAACCGTGCCCTTATGAATGAAGCAAAACAACTGAAGTTGAATCTGAAGTTCTTGCCTATGAATTATACTCCATCCCTCTCTCCTGCTTCAACTGCAACTCCATCAATTAGTATCAAAACAAGACTGATCCTTGGAGCCTAGCTTCCCATATCCTCCTCACCACCTATCACCATCAAAAGCCCAAAAAGCACAAAAATAGATGAACACATCAGCAAAACCAATAATGTTTAGTTTCTTAACATAATCACTTTTAAATCCTATTACCGACCAAATCTACCAAAATCTTACAATATTTCCTCATCTTTGGCCCCTAATCATGCCCACCAAACCTCCACTAAATCCGTCCATAATCACCTTCCAAATATACTTGATACCTTTCCCTATACACCATATTTTTTCCACTTTTCCTAAATACAAAGGGAGTCAATAGCGATTAACCTTTTTGTTACTGTTGGTTGGCCCCCTCAAAGGAGAAGATTGTTTCCAAATTTTCAATTTTGCTTGAAGACATTTTACAGCTATGAATTCAACTGAAAAGTACATCAAGTTTAGCTTTTAAGAAGAGGAATTCTCATTTTTGCACGAGACAGACGAATTGTGGAAGTGATCCTGAGGGGTAACATCCCTTAAAGCATTGGTAAAAAATTGGTTCAATTTTGTTCTATGACAGGTATTTTTCTTCGCATTGTATGGAGATAAATGTGTATCTTAGCAGCTCTTCAAGAAGTACTCATAAGAGATAATACTCTTCAAAACTACCATTTTTTCTACTTTATGTTGTGTTTCATACTCCACACCTTCATGCTTTTTCTGCAATTTTTTTCAAAAACAAACTTAGAGATCGAAACTCTTTTTTTCAGAACTGATTCTGGCATCCTATACAAATCAAACTAACATATCTAGTTAGAATTCAAAAGGTATTTTGAAGGGTCATACTCTCATTTCTATATATATGGCTCATATTTTACAATGTTTTAAAAATCGGACCGGACTAGCCGGTTGAATCGTGAACCGGTCCGTCGGCCGATCTGGAATTTTGTAAGAACCGCTTAGACATGAACCAGATTGAACCGACTTGATCCAGCAAACCGGTTCGGCTAATATTTAATTAAATGAAATAATTTAATAAATTTATTATTAAATATTTTACATAGTAAATTAATTTAAAATTTATATATTTTAGTTAAACAAGCTTTAAAAATGCTTTATCAACTATGCTTTACCACATGGCCCAACATATCATGTGACTTCTTTACCCAAGTGAGTCAAAAAGCTTATATAGGCAAAAACAATACAACGGACTAAAAACCAAAGTGAAGTTCTCAAGTTCACTATAAATACACTACATATTTCTACATATATTTTTTAATTAAAATTTAATAATACAAATAATATTTAAATTTTATATATTATTTTTTTCATTTTATTTAATTATCTATACAATTTTTTAAAATTTATCTATATTTTAATAATAATTAATATAACATGAATTTATAGATATAATTTTATAATGTAAATTTTGTATACTTTTTATAGGTATAAATTATATATAAACATATAAAATAAATTAAAAATTATTTATACTAATTTTATATTAAATATGAATTATATTGTTTATAAAGTGTGGTCTTAAACCTCCAACTCATTGTTAGTTTGGATATTTGATATGTATGATAAGATTGATTTGTGTTTAAGTTTAAAGCTAGATTGTCATATAATTATATTAATTATATTAATTTTTTTAATAATATTAGTATTTATTACATCATCCGGTTCGACCCCGGTGGAATCAGTCAAACCATGAACCTCTCCTTCTTCTAGTTCGTTATCCGGTCCAATTTTCACAACCTTGATATTTTACTTAGCTAGGCCCCATAGGGGATTTTTTTCTTTTATAAAAAAGAGGTTGTAATTCATTTTTGTTTTGTTTCATTAATCCAAAATTTAAAGAGATTTGTTCATGCTCATAAGCAAGCTATCAAGTACCTATTAAGTAGTATTTGAATAAACCAAGCCAAGCTAGAGGCTATTTGAGCTTGAGCTCATTTACCCAAATCCTGTTTGAACTAAATTCAAGCTTTCATGATAATTTCAAGTTTTTTTTTTTTTTTGTTTAAATCTATACTTGCTCAAACTTGATTTGAGCTCTACACAAGTTTGGTTCATTTTGTCCTCATCAAGCTTTAAATGAATATCTCATTCAGAAATATAAACAAGCTTTGTCAAGCCAACTTAGCCAAGCTTGAAATATTTAATTTATTTTGATGAAATTTTCAAAAGCAACATTTAGTATTATTAAATTTTTTAGATACTTTATTTATCCATTTAAAAGCATATGCAACAAGAAATCTCACAAGGATACATATTTGCCTGCTAACACAAAGAGCCTTATTGCTAGAAAGCTGAGCTTTAACACTATAAACACTACTATAAACCTCCTGCAGATGCGCGCATAAAGAGCATTAGCATGTGAGGGGAAACAAAAATTTGAGGGAAAAAATGGATGAGTGCATGCTCGAGGGTGAGGGGAAAATAGAATTGTATTTTCATTTAATTTTAAACAAAGATTTATTCCGTTAATAATATTTACTTTTTATTTATTTGTATTTTTAAATGGTTTGCATTAATATTGAGTTGTTTTAAAAATTACTTGATCGGGCATTAATATTGAATATTTTATCAAGTCTTAATCGAGCTTTAATCAAGATTCTTAACGAGTATGTTTATGAGCTTTATATGATATTCTTCATGCTAATAAACAAGTCAAGCAACCAAGTGTTCATGCTTGTTCATTTAATAACCTGAGTATTTATAAAAATGTTCAAGCTAGTTAGTTAATCAAATGGATTGTTGACCTCCATGTGTGCTCTATAATCGATTTGAGCAAGCGTGATGAGAACGATGGTCAATTGACACGTGTCACACAACAGGTCCAAAAGGCCTCGAAGTTATGTGAAACAACTCAAACATCGTTCGTTCGTGAAATGCACTTAGTCGATAGATCCATAATATAGAAAATATCAAACCACCTTTCGTGTGCGACTCGAACAAACAATTACAAAAATGAAGAATTACAAGCGCAACATTGTGTGAAGTCATCTAAAAGTCATTCGTTCGCGAAACGAACGTCGTCGACATGGCCAAACATCCAAAATTACCCATATTGCATGAGTTGTCGCACAAATGAAACATATAAATTTTGCTTGTGTGCAAGATGGCAGCAAGCAAATTGAGCCACATGATCAACAAGGAATTTGCGAGTCATTCCATATTTGTTATGTTATTTTAATCAAATTTATAAATAATTCTATATATATACATATAATCTTATCAGAATTGTTGAAGTTTAGCGTCGTCTTATCCGATCTACATCACTTCAAATACTACAACAACATCAAGCCTTTATGCCACTACGTGAGGTCGGCTACATGAATCCTTTTTCTCCATTATGTCCTATTAAAAGTCAAATTCTCGTTTAAATCTAATAAAGAAAGGTCCTTCCTAATATTTTCTAACCAAGTCTTTTTAGGTATGCCTCTACCTTTCTTAACATAAGTCAAACTAATACATCTGCTCTCCTAACCGGGTCATCGGAAGGCCGCCATTTTATGTGACCAAACCATCTAAGGCGACTCTCTCTAATCTTATCTTCTACTGGAGCTACTCCAACCTTATCACATATATGCTCATTTTGTATCATATCTCTAAAGGAAAAGCCACTCATCCACCAGAGCATCATCATCTCTGCCACACTGCCACAAACTTAGTATTATGCTTCTCTTTTAATGGCCGACATTCGGCACCATAAAGCATTGCAAGCCTCACCACCATCTTATAGAATTTTCTCTTAAAGTTTGAGGGGTACTTTTCTATCACACAACAAGCCCGATGCATTCCTCCGCTTCAACTATCCAACTTGAATTCTACTGATAATATCCCCATCTATTTCACCATCACTCTGAACAATAGATCCAAGATATCTAAAATGTGTACTCTTATTAATGACTTGATCGCCCAAAGTCACAATCCCCTCACTAGGTCCATTACTACTAAAATTACACTCCATATATTTCGTTTTAGATCTACTCAAGTGAAAACCTTTAGACTCTAAGATTGACCTCCATAATTCTAGTTTACCTTCAACTCCCTCTCTAGTCTTATCAACAAGAAGAATATCATCAACAAAAAGCATACACCAAGGTACATCCTCTTGCAAATGTCTAATGAGAACATCCATGACTAAAGCAAAAGCCATCCCAAGAGTTCCTCTCATCTTCACATGTATCCCACACACAATTGCATCCCCCGTCTCTATATCTCTCTAGCTCACGGAACCTTAACGCGAGCCCAAATAGCCCCTCTCCCACACAACAAATGTCACTCGACGATGATCGTCTTGATAATGAATCTCAACTAGAGGGATTAATCCTCAAAATCAAATTTTTCATGTTACAACTATAAATATTTAACTGACTTCAATGTCACCCAATTGATGGTCGTCTTGAAAGTGAGTTTCAAATGAAGGGGCCATTTTAAAAAAAAAAAAATTTCACATTGCAGATGCAAATATTTTAAAGAATTTCAATGTCACCCTAATGATGACCACATTGACAAAAACTCTTAACTAGAGGGGACTTCATGATTTTAAAAAAATGCCCAATTTCTTAACCACTAAGGGCCCTATGTTAACTATGTTTGCCCAAATTTATTTAATTAGATAAGCATCCACCTCATATCTACAAAATACTCTTATATAAAGTAATACATGATTGCCAACAAGAAATTCGGCCAGATTAACTCAATTACCACCTCTGAATAAATAGACTACAGATCATAACCCAGAATAACGGAATCATGAGATCTTGATTGGATTCCTTGCCATTCCTCCCACCATGTGCCTTAGGTGCAATGTTCTAAATTTTAAATCTCAAACTAAATTTATTGCTACTATATGTTCGATACTTGATGCCATCTAACAATTAGCCTTAATCGAAAATGTTCTCTCCTCACCAGGTGGGGTAATTAACCATAGAAGCTTGCGCCTATAGAAAGCCTTAAGTCAGATCTCAAAGTCATAAAATGAGAGCAAAATCTTTAGGTAATATCTTATCTAAAATTTAATCTACTTCTGAAAATTTAACTCGACACATTTGTTGAAACTTTTCTAATGGAGAGAGCAATAGCGCAAATTTTCGAAGCCTACAAGAACATAAACAAGCTCTTATAAAGTCAAGCCACGAGTAGCTTGTTGAACGCTCGATTCATCTACAACCCTAATAATAAGTTCAATTTGTGTACAATTTTTGTTCTTTTAGTTCGATTTTGTCGCATGAAACAATCCAACATATTCTTTTCATTGCCAAGTATATAAGTCACCTGCATGAAAAATTTGCAACAAAATAATTTCCCTGCCATGCTAAGAAAAACAAACCTAGAGCTTAGATGTATCATAAATTTTGCCTATTAGTATTCCCCTACCTGCTAAGAAAGCACAAAAGGGCTCTGCTCGTCATGCCAAATACGTCGCAAACGAGATTTTAGGAGATTTGAAATATGGCATTTTATACCTTCAGGCGTAAGACAATTGGCAATAAAATTCCAAATTTGCTTGGCGAGTACATAATTCATGCTTTTTTTTTCTTTTTGATAATATACACTTTGTGAATATATATATATATATATATAGATAGAGAGAGAGAGAGAGAGAGAGGTTTTTGGGTTTGCAGAAAGATGTTAGTTATGATTTAAGAGATTGGGATAGGGGCTCAACGACACTAGCGTGGAGGTTGAAATGGGCGATTGATGTCATTTGGGAGGTCTACAATAGAAGTTGATTTGCTAAGAAGAGGGGAGAGTTACAATTAGGATAATTTGGGAATAATATTGGCGTAGAGGTTAAGGAGCAATTGCCGAAAGGAAAGCAATCATGTCGGAGGGTACAGATATAAGTACACTCAACGATGTTGCTTGTTGGAGAGTAGTTTTGCAATGACTACAAAAGGGATTGTTGATGGGTGAGGGTCAACAATGTCAAGATGTCAGAGAGATTACACAAGTTCATGAAGAGGAGAGAGAGTTGGCTATAAATCTCGATGGTGATAAGGAGTTGTAGCCAAAGGGAGATGGAGAGAGTAACGAGCTAGCATCGAGAGAAATAGAGGGAGATTAGGAGAGATCCGTTCGAAGAATTCAACTACGATGAATGCTTCAGCTACATATACCACCAGATAAAGCATCTCAACAATTACTATGAGTTATCCAATGGGACTACAAGATTGCAAATAACTATCATCCTAAACAAGATTTAAAACTCTGCAATTGGGTATTGAGGCGTTTTCCGTCTGTGAGGCAAGGCTTAAGCCACAAAATTAAAAAATTGTGTAAAGTCAAAAAAAAAAGATTAAATTTTTTTTTATATAACAATCAAACAATATATTAAAAGATGACATAAAAATAAATTGACATATATATATATATAAATACACAAGACAAAATGTCAAGTGATAAATTGAGTGAAATAGAACTGAAATCCCAAAACAACATAAAATATAGTAATTGTATAATCATATAAAATGTAGTTCAACTCAAATTTTATATTTCCTAATTTCCTACTCATCCACATTTAATTTAAAAAAGAAACAATAATGGTATATCAACTACGCAAAAGTCATCGGCACTTCCATCACTAAGCGGTCTTCATTTGAATCATTTTCATAATGAATTGCTCTCTCACTTGCCTCATCACCTGTGGACATAATGTCTGTCAATCTGCTTCTTCTTCCTCTATTTAAATTATATTCCTTTTCTCTAAATATTTTCATCAACATAAAAGATGAGAGTAATACACCAAAGTAAATAAGTTTTACAAAAATAATTTTTTATATACATTTCTATTTTGTTCTTTCTATGAGTATGGTGGATGTTGATCTCTATTTCTATCATAATTAAAGAAATCAACATTCAAATCTTCCTCTCATAATTTAGATGGTGATATATCTACTTCATCATCTGATGTTATATCTTCACAAATAAATCAAAGGGTCTTCATCATCCTTCAATAATTTCTTCTTTAAGCTCATGTCTTTAAGTCTCTTATTGTACATGATGTACATTAATGAATTCATCCTTAAAGTTGTTAGATGATTTCTCTTCTTCGTGTGCACTTAATTATATGTGCTTCAGTTGTGTTCACATCCAGATAAAGAGTACGTTAATCCCAAAACCTTCACATTGAAACGTTACAGTTCTTGAGTGTCGTCACAAAATTGAACCACCACTAAACTAAGGTTTACATAAAGGAGTATAGTAAGTAGCATGAATTCCAAAAAAAAGGCACTTGTTACATTAAAGTAACAAATCAAATTAGTGTCATTTGTCTATTGCAATCTAAAAAATCATCTTTATTCCTGAAAGGAACCAATTTTATTTATTCCATAAAGGCATCAATTGTATTTCAGCATTTGCTCTCTCAATTAAATCAACTATAAGTCTATCCATGCAATGATATAATCTTAATTTTATCTTAAGATTCGTTGACCTATTTTATGCATACTGATACTCAGGGTTCAGATAATAGTTTGTTGTATGTAGGTGCTGATCAAGCTGTAGCTCTCATCTTTCATCAATGATATTCCAAATTTCTTTATAGCTACCTTCTTCTCCTAAGTTTGTGAGCAATCAACTCTTTTGCTTGATCCATAACATTATATGTGAAGCTCATAACAGGCTTCTTATTGGCATCCACCATCCTCAGAACCTGCATCAATTGCCTAGTGGTTGTAATAGTATACATGACACTGCCAAAATCTATCATTCAAAATAATCATCCTAACCTCTTTCCCTCAGATTTTCTTGTCCAAATATAACTTATTCAATGTGTTGACTTAAACATAAACTTCAAAAGTTGCCTTATCTCTAGCATGCTTTACAAGGTCAAATAGGCAGTATCAAATCTAGTTGGCAGGTTTAACTATTTCTTTCTTTGAAAATTTTCTCATAAGTTAAAACTAAAAAATGATTATAAAAAAATTACTTATCTTCTAGGCAGCTCCCCAAATTTTTCAAGGATGAGAACTATGCAATATGCGACACATGAAGTCCAATATAAATGTTTCCCTTCTTCATAAGTTTTGCCCTTGCAGCACTATAAACACTGACATTATTGCCACCATTTGCACTATCAAGTGTTATCCAATCTTCTCAACAACACTATCAAACAAATCAAAAAGAAACTAAGTATTTTTCCCGTGATCAAATGCCTCAATGGACTTCAAGAACAAAAAGTCATAAGAGTTATTGATCAGTTTATTTATCAAACTTCTACTCTTTATATCTGACCATCCATCAAACATGATGCTTACTCATGTTTGACTCCAAATCCTCTTAATTTCCTCAATGACTCTCTCAATGTTTGTCAATTTCTTCAAAACTCATGTCCTCAAATCATAAATAGATGGAGAGTTCAACCCTCGCCCATAGGTTTCAATTGAATGAATCATGTTGGTGAGATTGCAATGTTAAACAGGATAGCATTCTCATAAGAAAATCTGCCTATATCCATGAATATCCGCATTTGTGCCTCCCTGCATTCGTTGGGGTAAGTTTTTGTGACGCAGAAGGACTCTCTTCCTATATATCTTCTATAATGTTCATCATATACTGATCCATGAGACCCCCTGCACCTCTACAAGATATTTGTTGTAATGCGGATGAAACCTTACCACTATGCCCGCTCCCGTAGTACTAACATCAATTTCATCATCAAACTATTTTTGTGTCAGGTGCTTCGACATTAATATCTTATTCATATATATATTTGATCTCCTCCACGATATCAAGCACTTTAACACAAGGCGCAACATTCTTGGGTGATCCAGATAGATGCTCCTTCATCCTAGTAACAGCACCCTTCACCACCTTGTCACAATAATTACATTTCAAATACACATAAGATTTATCGCAGCCTCCCACATCAATTTGACTGCTATGTTTCCACGTCGGGTCCTTCCTATGACCCAATGTGATTTTCTCCTTACTTCTCCGTCGTTTACAAACATGTCAAAAATCTACAATAACAAGTTGAGAACAAGCATATTAAATACATAATTATGATTTTGCTCATGCTACTTATTCATAATAAAGATAATTTCAACAAGTATCATGGAAGGTTGCTCATGCTAGTCATAATTGGCACCCTAATTATTGTTTTAAATATAAAAAGATTTGGAAGATTTGAGAGAACAACTTTAATTAAAGAGAGATGAAATGTCTCTTCCCAGAGTCTACTATTATAGTCTCTTATAAAACATATGTTTATAGTAACAAGATAAAATTATATTTCTAAATTTATCATATCACATCATATCCACATACATAAATGTGTTATCAAAAAGATAAGAGAAGTGTGTGACAAGTATGTGCATGTATATGCAAGTTTATAATAAGAGAATTCCATGTCCTAGCCTTAATCAACTACATGGCATACAATTAAATACAATCAACTTAGGGAGATGCCATTAATAAACCAGAACTTATGCTTTATAAATACATGGTATGCATGATCCAATGATGTTGCAAGTGAATGATGAAGATAAACATATAAAATTTATGAATAATCTATAATTTTAAAAAGAGCTAAAAATTAATTATATATTAAAAAAATCCAGATATTAAGCTAAATATTTTAAACTAAACCTTGGTAATATCAAATCATAGTGAGAAAATTGCCTCCACCTCACGTGAAATAGGTGTCATCAAACAGCAAGGAAAAAACAAAGAAGACAAAGAATCGAAGGAGATGAAGAAACATGCGGCTATTTCAAAACTCCACCTTCCAGGCATCGTCAAACAACAATGAAGAAATGGTAGAGACAGTAGAAGGAGTCAAAGAAGCTACTATTTCAAAGCTCCATCACATGTAAAGCAGGTGTCATCGAACAACAAGAAACAAAGAAAAACATGAGAAACGTTGAACAACAGAAGCTTGCGGCACTTTCGTCGAACCGCACTTTAGGTCAAGGTAAAAAACAAAAGAATTGATAACTGAGGCTTACGCCTCGTATATGTGAGACGAGGTGCGCCTCAAGAAAATTGAGGCATACTCCTCGTATGAGAAGTAGAGGCGTACGCATGGAGGCATTTTTTGCCAAAAATATGCTAAGGTGTGCCTCTTATTGCGCAATTTCAAACAATGATCCAAAAGGCATCATCTTCCAATGAGCTTTCTTCTTTAGGGTATTTAAAATACCATAGTTTTCTACTTTGGCTTTCCCATGTGATTGTGAGTGACCTACTAAAGCGAAAATTCAAATTAACTTCATTTTCCTCATAGATTTTAATTATTTTTTAATTGGTGAATTATTGGTCATTATCTATGATAATAGTGAATGGCAAGCCAAAACCAATGAAGATGCTACTTCATAGGAATTTTATAATCGTTTTGGTTGTCCATCAAGTAGCTTAATCCAACCTGAATCCGCTAAATGAAATATCCAACTAAGACTGGCAAGAATCTCTTATGAAGGCTTATGAAAGTGAAACCAAATTCCCTAAAATCTCAAATGGTCAATGGGGATTGATTTTAAGATAGGCTATCAGACCACTCTTCCATAAAATTAGCTAGTTTTGTACCTCTTAAGAAATATTACACATCACGATGAATAGTCACCCAATAGTGTAGCCCTACCAAAGTATCCTTTTCACTAGCATAAATCTACTCAACTAACTTTCCAATCGCCATAATAAATTTCTTCAAAACATTCATAATGAATTCCAATTAAGGGATGGTTAGATGATTTAAGGGATAAGAGCTATATTCATGTGCTCTTATCAATTCTAGAAAAGGCTTAATTTGAATCTAGTTAATGCTAGGAGTGAAAATGATCCAACTGAAGCCAATTAAGTGATGGTTAGAAATCGATTCATGGCTCAATTTATTTGATTTCGAGCCAATTGAAATTTGAATCGAGCTAACTCGAAATAATTAATATCTTTTTTAATTTTAAAAATATTTAATATGTATATATAAATAATTTTAATATAAATATATTTCTATATGCATATATGTATGTATTCAAGTAAAAAAGCTAGACATTAATATTTCAAGCTAATTTTGAATAGCTCAATGTGATCCAGGACCAAGTCAAAATCAGCTCGAAATCAAATCAAGCAAAACATTTGGCTCGTGGCTCGGCTAGTTGGCTCAATTCAAGCCAAAAATCGATTCAATCTTCAAGCGATCCCCAATACAACAACAACAACAACAACAACATCAAGCCTTTATCCCACTATCCCACTACATGGCGTCGGCTACATGAATCCTTTTTCTTCATTGTGTCATATTAAAAGTCAAATTCTCGTTTAAATCTAATAAAGAAAGGTCATTCAAAATATTTTCTAACCAAGTTTTTTTTAGGTATGCCTCTACCTTTCTTAACATAAGTCAAATCTAATACCTCTACTCACCTAACCGGGTTATCGGAAGGCCGCCGTTTTATGTGACCAAACCATCTAAGGCGGCTCTCTCTAATCTTATCTCCTATTGGAGCTACTCCAACCTTTTCACGTATATGCTCATTTCGTATCCTCTCTCTAAGGGTAAAGCCACTCATCCACCTGAGCATCTTCATCTCTGCCACACTTAACTTAGTATTATGCTTCTCTTTTAATGGCCAACATTCGGCACAATAAAGCATTGCAGGCCTCACCACCATCTTATAGGATTTCCCCTTAAGTTTGAGGGGTACTTTTCTATCATACAACCATCAAACTTAAATTCTGCTGATAATATCCCCATCTATTTCACCATCACTCTGAACAATAGATCCAAGATATCTAAAACGTGTACTCTTATTAATGACTTGATCGCCCAAAGTCATAATCTGCTCACTAGGTCTATTACTACTAAAATTACACTCCATATATTCCGTTTTAGATCTACTTGAGCGATCCCCAATCTTTGACTTAAAATCTCAGTCTTAGTTGTTTCCATCCTACTTCTGTGAATAGGGAATTAGGTCTTTTCATAAAAAGGGGGTTAAGAACCTATTTTATGGACAATTAGTTTTTGGATTAAATTTTCAATTATAAAAAAACTAACAACTGTCTCTCTCACTCTCTCTTTGTTTTATAGAAAACAACAATCATATCTTTCCTTACTTTTATTTGTATTTTCCCACCTGCACCAGCAGTACAAAATTGCTACATAAACAACAATCGAACTCCTTCAATGCGCTGAACTTCTACAACAAGTAGTCATTCCCCCTTCATCCAAGCCATAAGCCTTAACCATCATTCGCAGTCACTATATTCCTATATTTCATCACGAGACTACAAGTTAAAAGTCGATGTCCTCTTTACAAAATCAGGAAGAAACATTAAGATTTGCTCATTGTTTTTAAGAGAAATTGGAGGAATATTAGAGGTACAAGCAAAACATAGCAAGAAGAGATCAGAAAGGAGAATTTTATGAAAAGGTAGTTAAGAGATTTTCCAATCAAAAGATAGGTTTGCGTTTGGCAACGCTCTGTCAAGTTAAGTCAACACTAGCATTAAGTTTTCAAATTGATTACTTTCACAGTTAACAATGTGAAGCCTAGTACTATGGCTAGGGCCTTATTACCAAAACAGTAAAAAAATATCCACATTGTAATAATACCCTAAAGGATAATGAGCAACCTTGTGAGATCTAATTTTTCTTCAATTGTCAAGTTGAGAAGTCTATCCCAAAGCCTCAATTACTAGAAAGTGGGTGCCATATCCTCACGCATTAAACCATACAAAGAGCTCATATGGATCTATTTGGAAGGGCTTGGGTGCCAATCCTATGGCAGGAGAGTTCAAATCACAATCATTCAACATCCACTTAATCTTAGAATTACAGTGAATCAAATTATTAAACAAATCAATGCAATATTCCCCATAACTCTCTAAATCTCAATACATGTCTTAGCTAAATCAAAAGCCTTACCTTTACACAACTTCATCAGAACCAATTTCACTTTATTTTTTTGGATCAATCTATAATAAACTCCATTATATTGTTCACTATGCCTTGCCTCAATTAATTTCTCTCCTCAAAATCACATTCAATAATTTTTCAAAACAACATTCTCATATTTTTTGTTGTATTTATCTTTAGCCAGCATCATATTAACTTCTCTTCTAATACATTTCACTTGACCAACATCTCTAAATATCTTATCTATTACCTTAATAATTCTACATGCATGCTTTTTATTTTTCTTTAATACCAAAACTATTACATAAATTATAAAAAATCGTAGCTTATGTTTTGCTCATTGTAACATTGCAAGATCCCTTGCTTTCTTATATTCATTATATTACTAAGTGGAAATCAATTTTTGAAACCCTTTAAAGTGCATTTCCTTTATAATCTTTTGACTTTCTTACTTGAGAAAAGATTATAATGGAACTAAAAATCTCCTTCTAGGTATACTATATACTTCTAGACTCAATAAAAAGTTCTAAACATTCTTCTCAATGGAACTAATGATCTTATTCAAAATTATGTTTAGCTCAACTAGACAATCCAAATTTGCCTCCCTCAGCAACATATCTTCAAAGGTTAACAATTTCTCACCTTACAAATTCCATTGCCTTATCCTCGAGAAATAATTTCTTTTGATTTTGTTCTTTATATTCTTAAAATAGGCATCCATAGCTACTACTCTATGTTGTATGGTCAAATTCGCTCTTTGAATCACATTACAATCTTTGCAAGCAGATTTTTCTTTCCTTCTAAGTAGAAATCTATTTATGATTTGATTGCTGCACTTTTTAAGGGTTTTTTTTTTTTTTTTTAATATGTGCTCATTATTACAATATCATAGGCTATTGTGAAATCAAGTATGACTTCTATCATTGCATTTCTATCTCAAATTCCACAACTACCATGAAAGTAACCCATCATAGTATTTGAAAAGCTCATTAAGAATCTTTTTTTTTGTAGTACCATTGCTGGCATTGTTGTGACTTTCTCATTTGACCATAGGCCATCTTAATTTTCCATCATTTGTAGTACCACTAGTATTGATGATCGAAAGAAGCTAAGGTGGCTCATTCCACATTTAATGAAGTCCCATCAAACTATTATAACTACTATAAGAAACAAAATCCTAATGACAAAATTGTATATTAAGACAACCACTTAAAAGGTTAGTCGAAGATGGCGTTTTAAGTCAATGGGACTACAAGATCACAAAATTCATTTATTTTACCTCGTTCACTTACATCTTTGATAGGCTTGATCATCTCAAAGCTTCTAATCGTAACAACCCCCCCCCCCCTATAATAGTGTTGATAGCCCAACATGGTTGGATGACGATTGGATAAGCTTTGATTATTTGATAGATTTTTTTCAATCATTGTTGGCAAGTATCTGCTGAGGAATTATTCAGAGACCCTCCTTGGCAAGTATCTGCTGAGGAATCATTCAGGAGACCCTCTTTCAAGAGTTGTTCCAGCAAGACCTGAATGTTCCGATAATCATCAATCTTATGAAGGTGGGTGTTGTTCTTATGAGGAATTGTTCAAATCCATACTCTTCAAATGAGCACTAAACTAGTCCAAATGTTTAAAGTACTTCGATCCTTGAATGGTGGTGGCCATAGCTCATAATGAGCAATTAAAGGCAAGGAGAGGCTCTAAACAACCAATATAGTGGAAGTGAGAAAAGCTACATCCCAACAAGATAGAGCACCAACATAGTGTCCATGAAATTCCTCAAAGGATTCACAATGAAAATCCTTGATCTTGATGTCGACCAAAGCCAATCCCCGGTATGAGGAAGCGACCCTTAGTGAGCTCCTTATTATTAATATATTTGTTTGCATTTTGTAGAAACAAAGGCATTGATTATGGAATTTTTTAAAGACCGCAAAACTTAATCAACTATCATAAAGCCCTTCTTACATTGAGGTAATGCAAGCAATAGAGGGGTTAGGGTTGGAAACCTCTAGCATCACTTAGTTGAATATGCTTACATAGGCTTGAAAAGAATCATTCTCACCCTATTATGGGCGAATGAGTATCTAGTAACTATTTTTTAGCTTCTAAGAGCTTGAGAACTAAGCATGAAGTTGCTTCCTAAATTTTTCGTATGAGATAGGTCCCAAAGTTGTGAGGCAAGCCCAGCTTCAAAAACCATCATAATGTGGCATCTTTCAAGGTATTGAGCATTATAAATATGATCACATCTAGAAGTGTTGTTGCTAGTTATTATGACCTTTATAAAAGTCTAAAAAAGAAATACATCCATAAAGAATAACATCAATTGAAGAATCGAAATTGTGTAGGAGTGTGATCCTTCATCTCAAGACATCACATCTATTCTTAACTCTTGCACTTTTGGCATAGGCATCATAATATTGAATGTCATATCTTCAACTCCTTCAATGTTAATGATGAAAAGCTCCATGCATGGTGGAGAGTGGTGTCAGTCATAGTATTCCTTTCAAGCATTTTGAGCAAAAAGTGGCGATATTTTGAGTTTCCATCATCCTCATCATGGAATCGAGATTTGAGTTCAATTCTTTAAGCTATAAGCTTGAGTTGTGAACACTGGGAATTAAAGTTTCACCACTTGTCCACAATAAATGTGTTCTTCATACTAGAGAAAAGGTCTCGTGAATTATCTTGCTCACTAACTCCTTTTTTTAGGGAGTCGTATCTCAATAAGAGCACTAGAAAAAAAAAAGTTCCAAGTCCAAACTTGGTAACAAGATATCAAAAAATTATATTTTTAGGAAGGAGAATAGGGAACTCAAATAATTTGAGAATGGTGAGTAGCAATGTCAGTGCTAAGACTAAGAGAAATAGGTATACATAAAGTTTTATTAAAGTCGGAGTTGTATGGCAGAAGATTTGTTGATTGCATATCCAAGAACAAGGATTTGAGGCTCTGTTTGTTCAAGGATGAAACTTGATAGCTCGCCCTGAAAGGCCAATCTTTTTATATATATTTTTTTTCATATGGGATAGTCTCTCCTTTGGGCTCACTCCCTTCTAATTTGAGTTATGCTTCTCTTAACATGAGTAATTGGTAATTCCAAGCAGGTGTTCATATTTAGGTGCAAATAAGGGTTGAAGATCTAATCATTAATCTTTTTTGCTTTAACACTTTGAAGGTCATATCTAAAGTGTGCTCTAATGGTGGGGTACATGCTCCTTCCTAACATTGGCCAGCAACGTTCTCTTTTGCATGTTCAGCACATGTACCCTTGCATGTAAAGAAAGCTTAGTTGACTTCGTATGTATGCAACCACCACATATCCTCTTTCAAAACCAATCATGTCCGACTTTCAGCATTAATATTTCTAACCTTTATCGAAGTCAAGCCAAGCATTCCAAGATTTCACAGGGAGGATGTTCAAGTTTTGGCCCTAATTAGTTGATGTAAGATGCCTACTTGATCTAGTTTCAATTAGTCAACTCTTCAAAGTGTCGAGGTTCTTCCCAAATTATCGTTTTGGACTTTTACCTAACCAGGCAGTGGTGCAAGCAAATTTATAAAAGTACTTCTACAAGTGCAAAGCTTCTCTAGTCTATTTTATGACTAGGACACATTTGCACTACTCTCAAACATTTCATGTCTGACCAATTTTAATCGAACTAATCATGTTAGAAATTCTTTCGAGGGATGTTACATGTATTAATTGACTTATCTACTTATAAGGAATGAGTAGTTGTTGAATTTGGACTAATCAAGCATAGCAAGTTGTCAGAGAATAGTTGTCTGCCGCCAGTCACTTGTGAATTAATCATGAGCTCAATTTTGTTTTGCTCACTTGGTTTGTTAAAAGTAGGCAATATGTGTTCAAAGAAGTGTTAAAGCACCAATGTTAAATTAGCACTTGATCGCAATGCACAGCTAGGGAGTATATGGTGATATGAGTCTATTGCATGGTACTGTTGGCTATGTTACACTCTAAGTGCAGACCTATTTATGTGTATTCTCCTATATCTACCTCACGGACATCCCAATTCTTTTCTAATGAAAGAATCATGTTTACCACTCACACCAACCAGATTCAAACCAAGATTCATGATTCTCAATGATGCTCTCTTGTATTTCTCTTTTATGTTAATTGTATGTCATTTGAGTTGTATTTGAGTTTCTAATATATTCTTATTTCAATAGCTTATGAGTAGGTTTTTAGAATGTTGTAGAAATCCCTCCTTTCTACTCTATATATAGAACCCCTTATGCACGAAGCAAAATAATTGAAGTTGAATACAAAGTTTTTTCTTAACAATTCACCTCTTACATCCCATGGAGGGTGATCCATGCCTCCTCTTTGGGTTATGTAATCCCATCCCCTTAGCACATTTCTCTCCCACTTAAAGTTGTATCCTTTTTTCTTAACTATCGCTACAAGTCCGTTAGAATCACTACAGAACAGGCCTCACGCCTTACTAATCCTTTCAATACATACTTCTAATTCCAGTCAAATATTGGAAGTTCTGTCAACCAATCAATGTCAGCATTGTGCCCCTGCTTTTAACTTACTTCGCTAACTCATGAAGCTCATAGTTTACATCATATTCACTTCAGCAAGTGCACCCACCAATGTCTGATTGAATCGTTAGTTGGCTCCTTCATTCCTCCAAAAGCTCGTAGGAACTCCAATCCTCATAGAATTTCCTTGTCTAGCATCATACCTACACCTCATAAAAAAAATAGTAATCTCTTTCCCTTGCTTCTTCTATGATGCAATGTAAAGGATGCATCCTTGCCAAGCAACCCTCTTCAAGGCTTGGGCATAGCTCATGTTTTACAGCAAACTAGGCAGAGTATTTTCAAACTTTTACCACACAAATAATTGTGCATGGTAATTTTCTAGTGCTGATAACACTTATATTTAGCACCAGATGAATCATTAATCCTACTTAATTTATTCAACTTAGTTGGATTTATGTATGGTGGCGACATAATCTAACCAAGAAAACTATCCAGATCAGTTATATTTCAACAACCAATTTAAGCCAATTAAGGGGTCTGTCAAACTGCCTTGTAGATTGTTAAGCACAAAATAATTCAATTAAGCAATTTTGAATAAAATGGGAACATGAAGGACGTGCGGTGATGACCACAAATAGAAAGTGAGAGGTGCCTAACACATTATAAGTAGGTGGAATAACCTTTTATTGAACATAAGTAATTAAGAACACGAGAACAGAGCTTTTGCAAGGAAATAAAATAAATTTACAAAGAAGATGAAAAAATTAGTAGTATGCTAAAATTAACATGATCAGAAGTTGATTAATAAGCTTCAGCCAAAAAGCAAGTCTATAACCATGTGCAGTATATCATTAGGAATGACATATCAGTTAAAATTCAAAAGCAAAACCCAAATTCTCTAAATCAGACTATAATATCATACTGAATAAAAGTACAAATTACTCACTCGACACTTAAGCTTAGGAACATATGAAGAGCCATCACCATGGGAAACCAGTTCAGCAATCGGCTCTTCCTTGTGCTTTCTAAAGTTGGAGCCATAGTAATCCTTATAGATAATATTCTCACCACCCTTGCAAGTAAAGCTTGTATCCATATCAGGGGTGCTATTAGATCTTTTAAGCTGATTATTACTGTCTACAGATCTCGTAGTTTCTTCAGATCCATCATTGGAATGAAAGCTCTTACAAGGTTCTTCCCTGATAAGATCTTCAAGGAAAATGCACTTAAAATATTTGGTGTAGCAACTTATCAAACAAAGGCTTATGTTGAGATGGAAACCAGATTTAATTTAACATACCTGCATTATTTTTGTTTGCGTTGGTTGAGAATTCTTTCCCGGAACCCCTAGCATGAATGTCAGTGCTCATGATGACTAAATCAATCTTACCAGATCCTGAAGAAGCTTCAGCTTTCATAAGCTTCGCAGTCTTCTTTTTGTAGTTTCTTCCTTTCGTCCACATGTTTTCAAGATTTTCAGGAGTGAGAACTTGAGTTCTTCTTTTTGTAGCAGCTTCTAGTATAAGGGCCCATTCTGCTGCCCGAGGTTGAATGGGAGGTGAAAGACCTTGCAACATGGTTTGGTGGCCTTGCTCCAAGCCAGATGCTACTCCATCAGCTTTACTCAATACCAAGTCACCAGTATGAGTTGAACTCATAGTCCTACTATGTTCAGGCTCAACAACCAAAGTATTTGCCTCAAGCACTTTATCAGCTTGAGCGGGGTAAGTTGCCTCCAATGACCCGTAGGGAACAACCTCTGTCCCCACATTGGCATTATTCGAGAGGAAGATATATTCAATCAGTTCATTAACGTACCTGATTGAAATGTTATTAGCCACCACTTCAGGATATCATACAGAGATGAAATTTGTGGAAATTGGTTCCATGATGAAATTGAGATTTAAAATATTTAGCACTACAAATCTAGAATCCTAAGAAAAATAAAAATAACAGCAAATGGAATCACATAACAAGCCCAAAACTAAGATGGCTACAAAACAATTTAACATTGTTTGATAACCAATTGCCGACCACCAACTTGGTTGCTAATTGTTTTCCAAAATACGTGTAGTCTTTTTGCTAGTTAGCATATTAGCCATTAAACAACATAAATGAATTGCGGTATAAACAGAGCAAACTAATTTCACTAAGACACAGTGCAACAAATAAAAAATAAGATAAATTGTATGACCACAATGTGTAAATATTTAAATTAAATATTACAATGCCTGAACCAGTGCATGGATTAGATTCATAGCTAAAAAGAAATATATATCCAGAAATATATTATAAGCTTGAGTCTAAAATTATAAAAGCATAATGAATTACAGTCTGACTTAAAGTTAAACTTTAGAACATAAAAAAATAAAAGGAATTTAAAATAGTGAATGGCTTTCTTTAGATTAGGAGTTTATAATGCGAATAAAAGAAAGGAAATTACGGGACAGATTTCTTAAGTAGAATCTTTTTTCTAAGCCAAAACGAGCATAAACAGAGAAAGAATTTGCACGATTGAAGTTCCAATAATACCCAAAAACCCTTGCTCTAATAATAAAGAAATAAAAGACTAATCCATCTCAACCCTAGCCCATCCAACTTTTATCGAATGTGGATATATATATATATATATGACAGATATTAATTATGAAATATCTTTTAGTGTTTTTCTTTAACTCTCCATTAAGAATGAGATGAATAAATTCTTTTCCTACTTAGAACCAGCAACGGAGGGAGGGGGGGGGGGCCAGCGGGGGCATTTGTTATCGAACCTAATGGAGGCGAATAAGGGGTCAAAGGTCAAGCCTGCATGTGAACTGCAGTTGATGATGGGAGAGGGATCGTTCGGATGTGCAGCTGCAGGCTGTGTACGGGATCAGGTCAAAGATGAGCGGGATCGGCCGAGCATGAAGGCTCATGTGGCTAGAGGGATCTCGCATCAAGGCCAATTAAACGAGAGGGAACAGCGAGCAGGCACCGGGCTTCATCTTCCTTGCAGAAAGATGAGGGCGAATAGAGAGGGTAGCATAAAGCAAGAGATAAGCTCGACAGCGATTGAGGGAGACGAGATCGAATCGTTATGCTCGATTTGAGCAGGATTTATGATAAATCCTGCCAAATAGGATTTAGGGAACTGTTAAATTTCACATTGAGTTAAATCCTTTTTTTCCCTCTTTCTATCTTGTGCTTTTTGTTTCAAGCATTTGAACACTCAGCATTTCACTTTCATTTAACACTTGCATTCTTTACAATTCTGCTTGTAGCCTAACAATCCATTAGTAAAGCTTTGTTTGGAACAGCTTTCTTATTGTTTTATGAATCAACTTTTTAATATAAAAATTTCTTAAACTAGAAATTTTTGTATTAGAAAGCAGTAAGAAAGCTGTCCCAAATGAAGCCTAAGTTTCAATTTTTTGAGTTTGTTTCCTTCAACCATGGTTTAAAATTGCGCAATATGAGGCTCGCCTTGAGGCCCGCCTTTGTGCAATTCAAGTAAAAAACGCCTCGATGCTTACGCCTCGAGTTTATTTTATGAGGCTTGCGCCTCAACTTAGTTGAGGCCCGCCTTAAGGCCCGCCTCGCCTCACTGGCATGAGGCTTACGCCTCACGCTATATATATTAAAACTTACATATATCATGAAGTAAATGCCCGACATTGGACTTTATAGGAGAGGAGGAAGGGTAGAGAGTAGTTCATCATAATGATGATTCAAATGAAGAATCCCTTAGTGATGACAGTGTTGATGACTTATGAGTTCTTATGTGATAAGTCATTGCTATTTATTTTTGGAAATTGGAATTATATGTTAATGAAAAGAATATTGGGATTTGGGAAAGATAGAATTTTGAGTTGAACTATATTTCATATTGTCTTATTATTGAGATATTTTGATTTCACTTCATATCTTATGCTTTTTTATGTTTTATATTATTCACTCATTAGTATATAAAAAATTTATCATTTTATGTTTACGCAATCTTTTGATTTTGAGGCTTACGCCTCAAAACGCCTTGAGGCTTACGCCTCGCCTCATGAATGAAAAACGCCTCAATACCCGAATACGCAATTTTAAACATTGCCTTCAACCATTAAAAAAGCGGACGAGGCGTCCGCATTGAGTCGCGCCTCAAGTCGAGGCGGAAGTCATGCGTATCAGGGCTTACGCCTCGAACCATCCAGCGAAGCCTACGATTTTTTCGAACAAGGCATACGCATTAGAGCGTAACGCCTCGAGGCAGTATGAGGCACCGCCTCGAAATTTTTTCTTCGGTATATATGTAAATACGACGCAGCCGATTCGTGTTTGTGTATTCGCGTATAGGATTAGGGCTTCCTGTGAGAATTGAAAGGCGAACTAGAGGCGAAGCCGTGAAGGAAAGAGACGAAGCCGTGAGTGCAGGAGACGAAGTCAGAAGGAGACGACGCAGGAAACGAATCAAAAAGCAATAACGGTTTCGAAATCAGGAAACGAAGCCAAAGTTGTGAGTGCAGGAAACGTTCGGGCCTCGGTTAGGTCGGAAGAGCAGGTGAGCGGTGTTGTGGCCTTGACTTTGAGGTGCAGTAACGAAAGCTTGAATAACTCCTGATTCGGCTTTATTTCATTCGTCCGCTCAGTACATGCTCGGTTCCGAGCAGGTACAACCTCAGTACCGCTCATTATATGCTCGGTGCTACATACTCGGTACCGAGCCAGCACCGCTCGGTACCGAGCAATATATGCTCGGTACTGAGCGATACATGCTCGGTACCACTAGGTACATGCTCGGTACCGAGCAGTATATGCTCGGTACTGAGTGGTACATGCTCGGTACTGTTAGGTACATGCTCGGTACTGAGCGGTACATGCTCGGTACTGAGCGGTACATGCTCGGTACTGAGCGATACATGCTCGGTACTGAGCGGTACATGCTCGGTACTGAGCATATACAACAAACAGGTCGATCCCCGCCAGGGGGCAGCGCCCCCTTGGACCCCCGGCAGACTGGTACATTTTTGTATTCATGTTGTTTTATTATTGGTATTTGGTAGTACAAATAATTGTTAAAATCTGTCCTATTATTAGCATGACTAGTGGTACAAGAAGGAAAGATCCTGCATGGAAATATGGAACTCAAGTTGAAGTGTCTGGTGAAGGTGCAAAGAAGGGATATGTTTACATGAAATGTCATTTCTGTGAGAAACGCATAACTGGTGGCGTTAAGAGGTTGAAGGATCATCTAGTATGTACTCATGTCAATGTGGGACCATGTGCAAAAGTACCTGATGAGGTGAAAAAGGAATGTACAGATTATTTAAAGAAGTTTGCCACCACAAAGGAGGTTACACAAAGAAATATGGAAGAGATGATAGGAAACTCTTCTTATTATGGATCACAGCATGAAGGTTCTAATAGTGGAAGCCATCTAGTTTCTTCTAACCGAGGCACTCGAGGTCCTATGGATAGATTTATGATAAATATTGATGACGAGGATAACATAAACACTCAAGATCTTCAGCCTCCTACTGCTACAAAAGAACTCAGGAATAGGGTGATGCTTTAGTAGTACAAGTTGTTACTGATAATGCAAGTGCATATAAAGCTGCAGGGAGAATGTTAATGGAGAAGAGGCCGCACCTTTATTGGACTCCTTGTGCTGCACATTGCATTGATTTAATGCTTGAGAGGTTGGGACAGTTGCCTCAGCATAAATCAGCCTTATTGAAGGCCAAATTCGTTAGTAAGTTCATATATAATCACTCTTGGGTACTCAATTTGATGAGAAAATTCACTGACAAGGAAATTATTAGACCTGCTGTTACGAGATTTGCTACTGCATATTTAACATTGCAGAGATTCAAGGAGTTAAGGCAACCTTTGGAAGCTATGTTTGCTTCTGAAGAATGGGATAAAAGTTCATGGGCAAAAAAACAAGAAGGAAAACAGGTAAAAAAAATTGTTATGAAAGATGATTCATTTTGGCGCAGTATAAATTATGCTTTGAAGACAACAACACCATTAGTTAAGGTGCTTAGAATGGTTGATGGTGAGAGGGCACCGGCTATGGGATTTATTTATGAAGCAATGAATAGGGCTAAAGAAGATATTGCAAAAGATTTGGGAGGTCAAGAAAGTGCCTACAAAGAAATATGGGATATTATAGATGAAAAGTGGGATCGTCAATTACACCAACACTTACATGCTGCTGCATACTATTTAAACCCTCAATTTCATTATGATAAAGACTTTCATGTTGATAAAGAGGTTAAAACTGGTTTGTATGCATGTATGGACAGACTTATTTCTGAAGAAGACTACCTCAAAGTGAATGATCAACTTGAGGAATTTCATCTAAAGAAGGGAATGTTTGGATTTAGAGCAGCACAAGCATGCTACAAAACACGATCCCCTGGTATGTTTATAATTTGTATATTTACAATTTTAATTTTAATATTTATGTTCAAGTCTTATACTTCAATCAATATTCATAAAATATTATTCATTTTCATGTAGAACGTTGGTGGAGTCAGTTTGGAGATGATGTTCCTGAATTGAAAGCTTTTGCAGTTAAAGTTCTTAGCCTAACATGTTCTGCTTCTGCATGCGAGCGTAATTGGAGCATCTTCAATCAAATTCATACTAAGAGAAGAAATCGATTGGCCACAGATCGAATGAACAAACTTGTTTATGTTATGTTTAACAAAAAACTGAAAGATAGACATCTTAAATTACAGAAGCAAGGAAGCATTGATAATGAAATTGACCCTTTACTTGTTGATGATTTACAATCTGATGATGAATGAGTTACTCCTAAGAATGTTGATGTTTCTGAAGTTGAACTAGAAGGAGATACTCAAGTCAATGAAGACAGTGAATCAACTACTCATGTGTATAAAAGAAAGAAACAAAGTGAGATTGGAGTTTCAAAAAAATTCAAAGGTATTCTTAAATATAATGAATTATTTTTTTATGTTATTATTGTTTCATTTTAGAGCTAACGAAATATTAACTGATATAGGGGATAAAGGAAAAAATATTATAGATGAAGAAGAGTTTGAGGATGACTTTGACATTAATTATGAAGATTCTTCTGAAGAAAATCAAAGTGATGATGAGCCTGCATTGGGTCTTGATCCTAAAGGGATGTTTTATTTTTAAGTGAGTTTATTTTAAATCTTCTTTTCCAGTAATATGCTAATATTATCTTAGAACAAATAATCAAATTCATAATTGACATAATATTTTGTTATTTTTTGACATTTTTGTCATTATTCATAATTTTAAATTGCTTTATTTTTATAATTTTTGAGGCTTACGCCTCGATCCGCCTCGAGGCTTACGCCTCGCCTCGCTTAGCCAAAACGCCTCGATTCCCGATTTCGCCTTTTAAAACGTTGGTTTCCTTCCATTTTTAGTTCTATTATAATTCCAAATTTAGGATTGAAATTTTGTTAAAATAAATTTAGGCCTTCCCAAAAAAAAATTTCTGCCTCCGTCACTGTTTAGAACACCACACAAAAAAGGCAAAGACTACGGATCCATTCTTCTCTCTTCGTTTTCCCTCCATATAAATCATTTCTTCTCTTCCATTAACTCCCAATCAGTGATTTACCATGTTAGAGTTTGTAAGGGACACCTTGCAAAAAAATAATACTGGAAACTTTAACATAAGAGGGGAGAAATTCAAAGAATAGAGGACTCCCTAATCAGCTCTAAAAGAGGGGAATAGAATTGCTAGCTTGTCGTAGCTAGCCAAAGTTTAGTACAAGAAAGATCAAGTCGATAAAAAATCGCACATCATAAAAATTCCAAGCTCAGATAAATAGCCAATAAGCATTAAAACAAATACTAAAAAGGTAGGTAGAGCAGCAAAATATTATCAAAATTAGACGAACCATAAACATGCTGACTAAAACCATAGCACGGTACATGAAGATCACGGCTAAAACAATATCTAAAAACCTCGTGGCAAAAATGAAACAAAGTTTAGCAAAGCTATATCCTACAAAATATAACCAAATTGAAATTTCAGAATTCTCCATATAAATAAAGAGACCAATTTAATCAAAAGTCTCCATATAAATGGAAAGACATTTATCCTCACTTGCATTCATTACATATAAAACTTCTTCCAAAATATCCCTAATGAAAGTTCCCAAAAATGCTTTCAGGTAATTTGTAGAAATAAAAAACTTACACTGGGCTAGCAAAACTCATAATTGGTTGTACGACCAAACATGTTAAAAGCTCCCGACTAATGCAACGAACTAACGAGCACTGAGCTTCTTGTGGTCGCAAAACCACTGCAAGAACTCCTCCAACCATTTGTTGAAGAACCTATAAAATACATAGAAGTTAACCATAACTGCTACATCACCACAAAAAACATTTGTAACAACAGCGAAGGAGAGCAATAAAATGACACAAAGGTACCTTATGCTCAAACTCTGGAGATACTAAAGCAGGATGAAGTTCTCTAGAAGCCATCATCTGGCGTTTGAGTCTGTCATCTCTTTCTTCAAAAGAAAGAGTCCCCATATCGGTTCCTATTTTTGATTGATTTTTTCTAAAAAGATCCAATTGGTTTCCTATCAAATCAACCATATCCCTGAATGTAGTAAAAGGAATATGTTCTCATTATAGAAAAACGTTTTCACACTTGAGTTCAGAAAGATTGTAGATGACTTACAAAACTAACACAACAGCACCTTGTTAACAACTCGACTAGGTTGATCTGTTTAATCCTTCCCGATATTTCACCAAGCGCATCTAGAATTAATGTTCTTATAAGCTCAGGTGCCTCTTTGTCAGGGGTAATAGAAGAATACCAAAGATCGACAACAAAGTCCTGTAAAATCTTATTAATAAAATCATCTATGGCAGTCTCCACAATAGGTGAATCAATTTTTCCTCTCCATTTTGTTGCAGTTGTCACCCGAGAAAGACGGGGATCATCAACAGATAACTGCTTCTTCTCCAAATGTGACAAGTATGTCTGTCGTTGGACTGCCCGCACCTTCCAATGGAGCTCTACCTCATATGATAGATAGCGGAAGGCAACAAGGATAAGAACTGATATAGGGATATTCATCCACATTGATTTGCTTGTATCTGCAAAAAATAACAACAAACATAAACAATGAAAAATTAAACACAAATAATTATTTAGCCAAATTATGATATGTGTTCAGAGGTGGGAGAGAGATGGAGGGATGAGAAATATAATGAAAAGTACAAGAAAAAGAAATTGAACCACATTAGACAAATACATCTTGTCTGATTATGCCAAGTAAGATTAGCTATACTTAACAGAACACCAATCATTTCAGTCATACCTTGTCATTTATTTTTTGTTAATAAACTGTCATGTGCAAGAAAATACTCACAAAAATCAAGTACCTGAGGACAACATCTTAAGAAAAATATTATTATTGTCTAAAAAATACTCAAGATACATTAGCATATCTTCTTCAGAAAGACGAAATAGATCTTTGAAGATTATCTGGTCCAGTAGAAATCAACAAACCCTTGATTGAAACCAAATGCCTGTGGTGCTACAGTTCAATATTTTTATTTTATTTTATTGATACTTCAACCCAAACAGGCTAGACATCTATTTCCATTTTACTGAAGAACAACTTTATGAAAATCAAGTCCTGAGCAAGATTTGAAATTATGCAATTAGGAATTGAGGCATTTTTTATTTGTGAAGCCAAGTGTAAGCCTCAAGGAGTTTTGAGGGGTAAGCCTCATAATTTAGCCATTAAATTAATTAAAATATGAAAGATTCAAACATCGAAGTAATATCAAACTAAGATCATAATAATAGCTTTCTCCCACACCCAATTCAACATAAACAAGTAGTTTAAGCCAATAAGATTATAATTTATGAATTCTCAGGTCTACCTCACTCATCACAAAGTGGGTCTTCATCAGAGGTATCATCATAATGAGCTGCTTTCTCTCCTACCTCATCTTAAATTGCAACTGCGAGTGCGAGAAACACCAAGTGCAAATGCAAGCAACACATGCGACCACAAACTCAGCCAAGTACGAGTGCAAGCAGCGATAGATGCAAGCGCAACGTATTGTTGGTAGTCAAGAAGATGCGTGCAATTATGACTCAATTTTATTTGATTCATGCATGCAAGGTGGGTAGTTTCCTACATAAGTTCAGTTTCGTCCTCAAACACAAATCAAGCATTCAAAATAGGGTAGCAGACGCACTAAGTGGACGATTTGCTCTACTTGTCAAGCTTCAAACCGAAATAACTGGCTTGGATTCTCTGAAAGAATTGTATGGCAGTGATAAAGATTTTGCGTCACCTTGGGAATGCTGTTCAGAAGGAAAACCGTGTGACAACTATACTCTTCGTCATGGCTTCGTGTTCAAGGGCAATGCACTCTGTATTCTTCAATCTTCTGTGCGATAGAATCTAATCAAAGAAATGCATGCGGTGGGTCTACCGGCACACCTGAGAAGAGAAAAGACATTGATACAACTCCAACATCGTTTCTATTGGCCACACCTAATGCGGGATGTTATGCGGTTTGTTGAAAAATGTCCGGTATACAAAGGAACCAGCCAAAATACGAGTCTATACATGCCGCTGCAGGTACCGGTATCCATTTGGGAGGACCTAAGTATGGATTTCATACAAGGTCTCCCTCATACAAAGAAGGGCGTTGATTCTATTATGGTAGTGGTTGATAAGTTCTCCAAAATGGCCCATTTTATTGCATGTAAGAAGACCTGTGATGCCTTGGGGATTGCCAGATTGTTCTTCCGAGAAATTGTACGTCTTCACGGCCTACTGTGCATCATCACGTCGGACAGAGATGTAAAGTTCACAAGTCATTTCTGGAGAGAGCTTTCGAAGCAGTTGAAGACGAAAATCAAGCTAAATTCCACATATCATCCCCAAATTGACAGTCAAACCGAAGTGGTGAACCGCACGTTAGGAAGTATGTTGCGATGTTTAGTGCAAGACCATCTGAAGCACGAAAGCAGTGGGACGATGTGCTTAGTCAGGCAGAGTTTGTTTACAATTCAATGACTAACTGATCCACATATGCGTGTCCCTTCAATATTGTCTACACTAAAGACATAGCAGTGCTTCCAAAATGCCACAACTCGGAAGCTCATAAGCTGGCAGAAAGCTTCAAAGATACCTTGGAGGAAGTTCGCAACAAGCTAGAGCAATCTAATATGTCATACAAATTGAAGGCCGATGTGCATCGCCGCCCCAAAATTTTCATCCAGGTGAACTTGTCATGGTGTGACTAAGGAAGGAACGATTTCCTTCTGGTTCTTATTCTAAGCTAAGCCCCAGAAAAATCAGACTTGTTGTTATCAAACAGAAAGTGAACGATAATGCCTACGTCATCGATTTTCCATCAGACATACTCACTCTGCCAACATTCAACATAGCAAACATCTCTCCCTATCATCCTACCGATTCCACCCCTACCAGTATCAGCTCATCGGACTCTACCTCTTCTGAGGCAGGGGAAAATTGATGTGGACACACATTATTTTTCATACTCTATAGGCACAAATTACCGCCCATATTACTACCCACTACCTCTATAACTAATTATAGTACTATAGCATGTGATACCATTTCATTTCTATTTTCTTTTGTTTCCACTGTTTTAGCAAATGAGGTGTAGAGGAGTATACTACATATATACTGCCTGGAGAATGGCGGAGAATTAGACATCAGTTTGCTTCAACTACTTTAACAGTTTTTAGGAAAAAAAAATTTCCTTTTATCAACCTTTCTAAGTGAAAAGACTGAAGGTGCAGCATTTATAAATTTTCCATAAATTTCAGACTGCAATTCCTTTTACCACTCCCCCCACACCCAAATGTCTCTAAAACCCATCCAAGCAGCATTACGATGACTGCACCAACCACAATGATTCAACCATCTAATGGCGGAACTCGACAAAGAAAAACAAAAAACTAAAACAATTAGAAGCCGACAGATAGGAAAAGCATACGCGATAAGAAGTATGATATCCCAAAAACGCAGATGGCCCAGAAAACTGTTCGAACTTTCGCTTCCTCGACAACATCCCGCAAAGTGTTCATCGGCTTCATCTTCTCCCGTTCTTGAAGATCGCCTTCTCGATCGTCCGTCGGTAACCATGCAATTCAAAAAGGTCACGCAGCTAGGGTTCTAAAGATCAGATGCCAAGCCTGCACGAACAGTAATAGACGGACAAATTCCCAGTACCCTGTGAGGAGGATTCGGTCCACTCAGAAACCCTAGGAATTAATATTGGTAGGAAGAAGGTAGGATAAAGGAGAAAGGAGGCGCGGACAAAAGGATACGACCCAGCCAGAGCAGCCAGAGATACCTGTATGCTCGGCGGGCAAAGATCAACGTCCACAAGTTCCGCGGGCCTCAGCAGTCGCGCAAAGGACACATTTTTAATAGCATGAAATAAAGCGATAATACATGCCATTTTATTTCATACTATTTATATATTTAATATTTAAAATTTTTGATCTTATATTTATATCATTTATATAAAATTTTAATATTAAATATATAACTCATATATTTCATTCTTATCATCCAATTAACCCTATAATTTTTAATGTTATATTCCATGCACCCATATTTGTTCTAGGTAGTAGGCATATAATATTAAATTTTTATATGCTAGATATATAAATAGCGAAATAAAGTAGCATGTACGTAAATCTCCCTTTTAATGACTATAAAAGATCAAAACGACAACTTCTTCTTCTTCTATTTTTTTTATAGACATTCAAACTCATACATACATCATATACGTAAAACTCAAATCCAAATTCTCTTAGTTGATAGTAAAAATTATCAAACAACAAAGCAAGACGAGCTGCGTAGAGATCAAAACTTCTAAAAATATTATTTTTATTTTGAGATATTAAATTAAAAACTTATGAACATATGACTTTGAAAAAGAAATTGACTTTTTATGCATCATAATAGGGTAAATTGAAATAATATGCCTTTTTTTTTAGAATTATACCTAATAATTTTTGTTGGACTTAATTATCAAATAAAATAGGTTGAATTCCTATAAATTCAAACCTTAAATCATACATTAATTCAATTAAGTTTCAAAATAGTAAGAGCCGAGTTCAAAAGCTAGATCCTAGTTGCAATTAGAGTTCGTTGTGAGCTCGTAGATGAGACTAGTGATGCTCACTAGAGCTGGTATCACGAGATCAACGAAGCTTTATGGAGTTGGTATTGCAGGACTAGTGAAGCTCACTGGAGTTGGCATCACATTATTGTGGAGGTTTCTTTATTGTATTGGCTAACTAATGGAATAATATTCTATTGTTATTTAATAAGATTTAACCCATTTGGATCAATATTGGTCCAAATGAGTCATTTGACCTATTTGGTCAATTAGGTTAACTCAAGTTGGATCATCTTCCTAGAATTTTAAGCAATGGTTCAACCTAATTTGGTGATTTGGCTAAGTTAAACCTATTTGGGAGAAGTAGGTTTCCTCAATGGGTGGAGTTGACCTATTTTGACCAAATGTGGTCAAATGCAATTAATTAAAGTTGGGTCGTGCCAATGACATATTCTAGAAGATTCATGTCTAATTAACTAAACTAATTTGAAGTTTATGGTCAATTTAGCTTGATTGACCCATTTGGGTTCAATTGGGTCAAATTTGGTCAATTGGATTCAATTAATCCAATCAATAACTTAATACGTTAATTAAATGACACATTCCATTTATGGACATCATATGGTATTCTTATGATCTCAATTAGATTAATCCATTTGAAAGTTGAAGCTAACTAGGTTGATTTGACCCTTTAAGATTTTAATTGGGTTCACTTCGGTTAGCGAACCAATAGCTAATCTCATGATACTCCGAGAACTAAATATGAAAGAATTTTTTATTATATCTCTTAATTAATCTACTAGAGCCATTACTTTTCATTTATTTAAATAAAAGCAAACATAAGAAACCATATAAATTAAAATGTTTTTTTTTTATATTCGTCGTATATCCAAACTCATTTACAATAGTCAAATTTCAATCAATACATTAATGCACCAATCTTATTTTAATGTTTTTGTCTATAAAAGAATAAAATGTAAAGTACAAAAATCTAAACCTAAAATCTTGGAATCAGATCAGCCTCACTCGATCCAATGAATCCTGACCCTTTATTTAAAACATGTAAAAATCACATAGTGCGCTAATAGCTCAGTAGGTTATAAGAACCTACAATTACAATTAATGTAAGGTAATATAAGCAATATGCATTTAATCATTTAATCCAAATCAGCATGAACATGTTGTGGTGAGAATAAGTAGCATTTAGTATGAACTTGTAGTTAGTGATCACTAGTCATACAAAGAACTCTCATGTATTGTCATTCTTATACCCATGTCAAATATAACACAACAGGTCTATCATGAATCAATGAATGTTTATAAATAATTCTTTGTTTTAATCTATACATCATTTATATATATTTATCATATCATGCAAATATTTTGCAATTGTCGCCAGCATCACGGCACCAGTGCTCTCGTGTTTTTGGTAATTTAATTATGTGGTTTAGTGTGTGGTAGGCACAGTGGTCTTATAAGTCCTATAGGGTGGCGCTGTGATAAGCATCGCAGTGCTAGAGAAAATTTTAATATTCATAGTAAATGAATCGACTATTTCATTCATTTTATTTTCTTTGGGCAATCGACACTAGTGAGAGAGAGAGAAAAAAAAGATTTGAGCCGCTTCTGGTTATTTGTAGCTGATGAACCAATTTTGAAAGTTATTAGGATCACTGTAGGAGACATTTTACCTATCTCAGTTTTAAAAATATGATTTTTTCCCAAATTTTTATTAAATTTATATTTTCATGATAGAAAATTTGGTATAACATTATACCCATAAAACTTTCACAGTGTAACTTTTTTTATGTTGTTGAGACATCAAATTTGAACATTTAGGTATTTTTATAGAAATTTTACATGAAATAATTTGAAATATGTGTTATTTTAATTTATTAAAAAATAATCTTTAACTCAAAAAATAATGTTGTAGCACACTTAAAGTCTCAAAACATTATCTTACATAATCCCTAGCAATTTGATTAAATTCTAAAATATTATATTTCTATTCAGTAGGGTTTTTGTTGTCTATCGTTATAACATTTTGTGAAATTGTAAAATGAGTTAAGTTATGCTTAATTATTGACATGCAATTAATTATGTGTCTTATTAGTTAAAATAAGTAGTTTTAAGGAGATTTGGTGTGGGAGAAGCAAGTAGTTCTAATGTCTATTGGGCATGTTCTAGTGGTCATAAGTAATACTCTTATGCCTATAAGGCATATTCTTGGGGCTATAAGCCATGTTCTTATACTTATAAGGCATGTTCTTTTGCTATAAGCACATTATATTTTGGTGATAGGCATTGGGAGATATAAGGAGAAAGTGTGATTTGTGGCTCTAAGATATGAAGCCCCTATTTGTTTACTTTCCCAACACTATTATTTAAAAGCCTAATAGCTATAATCATTATTTTTCTCTGCATAGTGTGGTGATTTATTTTATTACTTTTACTATTATGTTAAACACTTAATAAATAAATATTTGGAAATTCATATTGGTTTAAATGTGGCATGTTGAGTTGTGTTAGTTTACATATATTTTACTTTCTATTTTTAGGGTATAAGAAAGAGAAGTAGCCAATCAAGTAGTAGTTTCAGGATCTGATATGAGTCTTTATAGGTATTTCCACTTTTGATTTATACAGTCATGAGCAAGTATGTTGTGTATTATTTTGTACTCTAGTTGCAGCCATATATTGTAATGTAGCTATTATACATATAAACTTAATGATGAGACAAAAAGAGATTTTATGAATGAATTTATTTTCATTGTTATATGTTATTAGTAGCACTGTAGTCTGTTTTTTTTTTTTTGTTTAAAATTTTGTATTGGAAGAAAATTTAAAACTTAGATCTTAAGGTTTGTATGTTGCAAGCCAACACGATAAGACCTATCCAGTATTTAAGTATTATCGATTTGGTTTATAACAAGCCTTTTTGATATCAAAGCAATAGTTTTGGGAATTGAATGTAAAATAGAATAATAGAAATTGATCTGTAAGTTAAGTAAGCTGATTTCAAGTCTGTCAAGGCATTCATTTTATTTATTTTCATATGTATGTATGTTTAGTTGTATTTCACTATAGAAAATTCATGAATTTCCTGCGGTCCGGACCGACGGTTATGTAACCACCGGTACTAACGGCGATTAGACCGACGATGTTTACCGGCGGTTATTTAATTGACCTCCGCCGGAATTAGCGGCAGTCAAATAACCGCCGGTTAGTCTGCCGGCATTAGTTATTACCGGTGCTTTACTGGAGGTTTAAACTGCCGGCATTAAGTGATTTTTTTCCAGTGGTTGGAATCGCCGGAATTCCGTCGGAAAAAGCCCTAAAATTAGTCGTCCCCAGCCTTCCATTTCATTTTCTCACATCACCCTCTCTCTCCCTTTTGATAGTCGCCCTTGTCTCCTTCGCCCTCTCACGATCGGGACACTCCCTCCATCGGCCAACAAGCTCCCTTCGGCCAAATATATGGCCCCCGCTCCAGTATCAAAGCAAGGTCGAAGATCTCACCCCCACTCCTGCGTGAAACCGGCATCCGAGTCCCGTAGGTTTGGTTTTTTTTTTTAATTAATCATTTGTTCTTTCATACTCATAGGTTATGATTTTGTGAATATATGGAAGGGCAATGGGTATTTTTCTCCTATGCTATCAATGGTAGGGCAATGGGTATATGGAAGGGCAATGGTAGGCACCTTCTGTATCAATAATACTCCTAATCATTTATTCTTTCAAATATGGGTATTTTGCTCCTATCATTTGTTCTTTCATAATCAAAGGTTGGGTCAATGGTAGGCACCTTCTCACTTTCTTCTTAATCCTCGTTCATCCTCTCATGAGATGGCCTATATGAAAAAGCTCTTTGGAAGATTGGTAATGCATCTACTTCTACTCTAATCTTATTTATTCTATAATATTATTTAGCTACTATCCACCTTATTTAACTATTTCTTAGCTCTAAAATGAAAATAAAATTCATTTCATCTCTTCATAAGCCAACTACCTTAGTGTTAATATATATACAATTACATTGTATTGGACTAAGGCACTTTACCCTACTACATATGCCTCATAGTGCAACATGTCTCTTTTTGGTCCTCATAATATCATCTCATATGACATCCTACCCCACAAGTATCTAAAAAAGTACATCCTAAGCTTTTACAATGAGAATCATTTTAAGGAAGACAACATTGTGCTTCTCATGATTAAGAAGGATGTCATCTTCAAAGAAGCAAAACCTAAGATTTCATAAATCATTTTTGTTAATGCACTTCATTCAATTAGTTTTCAATGTCTATGTTCCCGAGACTCTTACCCCCATCGAAGTACCTTTCAAATAGCTTGCTACTTCTTGTCATTCTCGCAAACTAAGCATCATTTATAAATACTTAAAGATTCAACCCAATCACTAAAGTAAACTCTGCAATCTTAAAGGTCATGTTTGTTCCACCAATATTGAATATGATTAGGGCATGATCAAATAATAGTTGACAATGATCGAACCTTCATGAATCTTAGTAACATTTTAAACCAACAATTTAGTATTATTTGAACCAACTTTGAAATTTCAAAGCCTTGCTTGAACTTATTTGAATCTTATTAGAACTATTGATGAAACCTTCTTTGACCCTTATATGATAAATTGGTGGTACAAAAGACTCATGGAACTAGTATGACAACTTTTGGGTTAATGATTTAGGATTTTGGGTTAATTTCACTAAATTGCAAGAAATAAACATCATACCCAAGAAAGTCTAAAGCTAGTGTATCCAACACAAAAAAATTTGTCATGACCTTTAAAAGATTTTAAAAAATAATTTAAATGTATAAGTTCCTTTAAAAGTGTCTTAGATATGGTAAAAGTGCACACCTCATCACCTAAAGGACAGGAAGAAGAAGCCAATAATAAGAAGTGTTAGTTTGAATTTGAGTAGGTAGAATGTCTCTCTTTAGGTTATCCTAAAGGACAGGAGGAAGAAGCCAATAATAATCATAAATAATTGAACAGATCCACCATGAGGGACATGTTCACAGATATTAGAAAGTCCAGACAACGTCAAATATGGATTGGAGAGGGCGTATGGGCGGATCTAAGTAGAGCTTGGGCGAACCCTGAGTTCACAAAAATAAGAAAACTGAATAAACAGAACAGAGCATCTAACTGTGGGGGCTTAGGAAGCTCTCTTCATACTGGTGAATTTGTTCCTCATATGGAACATAGAGGATGACTTGTAAAAGATTTAAATTAGTTTAATAAATAGATTTATATTATTATAAATATATCTTTTATTTTCTGAAAGAGTTTCTTGGCCGGGAGCCGACACCGCTGGAGTTGCATACGAAGACTCACCAACATCAAGTTGACCATCAGTCGGTTGATGAAAATGCTAAAAAAGCTCATGTGAGTATAATTTTTTGGAGTTTGTGAATAGAAATTTATTATAATAAAACTCATTATAATATCAATATATTTTATAGATTTATTTTCGCAGGATAATTTTGTACGAGCTCGAGAAAGTCGTTAGTCCACTGGTGAGGGATCATCTTCAGGATCGACCTAGTATTCTGAGTGTCTTATATGGTCAGATGTTGTTGGAGGAAGGCAGAGGGAGAGGGTATATGGCTTGGGTTCGCAAGGCTATGCTTATAAAGGCAGTTCATCCACCTCAGCATTTTATGATCTTAGTGGAGCTGAAGAAAGTGTAAGGTAGAGCGTTGCAGCGCTGACATGAGATATAGAAGGGATGAGAAAGGTTCAAAATGAGGTGCAAGCAGAGCTACGATCCTACAGAGATGAAAATCAAAAGAAAAAAGTACAAGAGCAGCCACATGCATCACCAGGCACTGAGGACACGGAGGAGGATTAGTACTCTTTTTTCTTTGATGAACTTATATGTAAACTTATTTGGTTTAAACATTTAGTTTGATGAACTTATGATGAATTTATTATAAACTTATTTGATTTGATGAACTTATGTGTAAACTTATGATGAACTTATTTTGTTTGACTTATTGTTTGGTTATAAACTTATTATGAGTTGATTTGTTTTGATGAATATAATTGTGATAATTATTGTGATTGATTATAGTAGTGTGTTGCCCATATTTATGAAAATTGTTATATTTTCTGTGCATTTTTAGAGTTTAGCATGAAAATCAGTAAAATAGAGAGGAGGCTATCAATTTTTTTTCAAATGCTACAAGTTTCTAGTAGCCAACCGGTGGTTTGGCTGTCAGAAACCTTGTTACTGGACGGATAATATTAGCCGCTAAAAGTTCACTATAACCGCCGGTAGTTTCCAACGATTTCCGGCATATTCTCCGGTGATACGCAGGTGGTGGTGCCGCTGATAATTCCTTTGGTTATGATCGCTGGTATTCCGGCGGTTTGGCCGCCAGAAAAATCTGACCAAACTGGCGATTAAACAGCCAGTATGCCGCCGATAAATAACTAGCAGTCATCGCCATTATGACCGCCAAAAAACTACCGGCGGTATGGTCCACCGATAAACCGTCAGTGCGTAAAATCGTCGAAAACAACCCGCCGAAAATGGTTTCCTATGTAGTTTTTACCGATGGCTTTCCAACCACCGCAAAGCTGCCAGTTTCTTACAAAACTGCCGAAAAGCTTATGATAACCGCCGGAACAAGCCGCCAGTACTAAGTGATTTTCTTGTAGTGTTTTGCGTAATCATGGATCTATAAGGCCTCAACATAGCATATGGACAGAGTGAAAATCAAGGAGCACCTCGTGTATAACATTGATATGACAGTTAGTTCTGATACAATTTTATAGTTTACTCAATTGATGGGCAAAACATAAAGTAGACTAATAGTTATAGATATTTTTGGGATTAAAGCCTTTAAGATTTGAGGGTGTTGTGGAGCCCATGATAGTAAAAGATGTTGCGAAGGTTAGAGAAAATGATTAATGGCATGCAGCGTAGGGTCTGCATTTAACATGCAATTCAATCAATTAAATACATAAATGACAAATCTATGATATCTAACTTCTACCCCACTCACAAATCAATTCATATAGCTTTGTTTATAATCCAATTCTTCCAACAACCGCTCTGATACCAATTTGTAAAGTCCCAAAATTAAATTTAGAAGAATTATCTATTTTATCTTTTCTAAATAATCAGTCAAAGTTTTTAAATAATATATATATATATATATATATATATATATATATATATATACCTCAAAATATTAAACTATTTTTATTCTTCTAAAATCAATATATAATAGTAAGGAGATCACTCTATCACTAATCTATCACAAACTACTAGCTACAAAAATAAAGAAAAGTACATAACAAAATCTAAAGAAAACCTAAAAAATTCTATCGACCTCACTCCAATGGGTCATGAACCCTTTCCTAACATGAAATTATTTAAATCACATATAATGAGCTAAAATGCCTAGCAGAAAAACCAAAACTTTATCACTACTTTCAATGCAAGATAAAAGAATTATTATGTATGTTCAATTATAGTTAGACATCATTTAATTTAGGCAATAAAATCTAAAAAATTAATATGATTAGCAAAATCAGAAGAGATCTATCAAATTATTAGACATATGATAAATAGCAATATCATTCAATGAATCATGTTAGTATGTTATATCAATATTAATGTTAGAATGAGCAATCAATCTTCTAATTATTTTAATATACTATCAGATAAATATTATCATGAGTATAATTATGAAAAGTAAGGCATGGCTTTCAGCTTTAATATGATATTTTCAACATCTTTATCCAAACTACTTCTAAGTTGGCCATTAGTCATATCGATTATCACTTATCTATTTAATTACTTATCATATTCAGGTTGATTCAATAATTATTAAGAGTCATCACCCTCTGACCATTGGTGTACTTCGATAAATCAGTTATATGTTATAATCTAGGATTACACCACTAATCTTTTATTTAAAGGAAAGTCTGTCGGTCTACCCTTATGGGTAAGATATTATATTTTAAGAGCTAACCCATATTCATTAAAGTGTTAACAGCTAGCATTTCTTGCTTACATGCATATACAATCTTTTTAATATAATGTAAGTCAATATAATATATGAAATGCATAAAATGTAAGTCAATATCATTTACAAAATGCACAAATGTACAAATATAAGAAAAAACCTATCAAATTTATATACTACGTATTTACTTAATAAAGTTATATATTTTAATTTAACAAGTGAAAATTCAATGTGTTATAATCAAAATATTTATATTGATGAGATTTATCACATACAAAAAGTTATGTGGTGAAAATTTTACCAATACAAACTTATCATTATTTTTCAGTAACTGAAATACAAATTTAATCAAAAAAATATCAAAAATACAAAATTATTAAAAAATAGAAATAAGGTAATTATTTCTCATAGTGAGATGAGCAATTTTTCCAATAGGCTCAACGGACAAAAATCACATCGTGATCTCCGAAACCTAGCTTTATTTTTCTCTCTCCTTAAAATTCTCTCTAATTTATATAAATAAGACTCTATTAGTCGAATGCATCCTTTAAAAAACATTCTAATAATTTCATAGTGCCTTAGGATATTTATATTAAAATAATAATATAATATTTAATTTAATCAATTTTTAGTATACAATTTATATAAATTCTTTTGGTATTTTAAAAATTATAGAAAATTTTTCATAAAATATGTCATTTTATTTAGAAAATACTGGTGAAATCGTTTTGTAAAATAGATACTCGATGGCCCCAAAATCTCAATTTGTACTAACAGGTATCAATTTCTTAAGGATTTGCACCAGTGCCCGTAAATTATGAAAAAATTATGTAAATAAAACACTATAATATAAATGCTATGGTGAAGACAATTTTTGAATTTGATTTAAATTGACTCATAGAAAAATTTATTTGATTTTAAATACAGGCTATTACAATCCAACTGTTGTCAATGAAAGAGGACGAAGTTATCTAGTTCACCCTATTGAGGTAGAAGGATGAGTGGTGTCTAAGCGTGATTTTCAGACATATGTGAAAGGAAAATCCTTAATAATGCACATTGATGAATATGTAATGTATCTTGCATGAAATATTGTTTATGACTTAAATGGATAAAGAATTGTGTGTCTGAGGGAGGAACTTTTGAGGTCGCCTTTTCCTGGGAGAGAAGAATGCTTGGAGGATGCGACCAATCCTGGTTTGTCATGCTCCATTGTTAAGCACTTTCTATGTCTTGAGCAAGTCCCTTGAATGAGATGTTTTAAGACTGGAGTGTATCCTCCTATTTTAACCCAAATGTAACCCGCTAGACACCTATGAACGGATACTTGCATATATATTTATGGGTGTATATTTAGTTCCCCAATTTAGGTTACATTTACTATCCTAAATCTTTTAAGTATTTTAGGTGCATGTTACCCTAAAGACTGGATGATCTTGTGGCATGTTTTATCTTTTAATATCAGCTTTTGGGTCAGATGTTGGGGTGCCCTTCCTTTCCAACTATAAGCCTTGCTTAGTGTTGGTAGGATTAATTCTTTCATACGTCGAACTACCTGAAGAGCTGCCTATAAGAAAGCACATATATCCTTGGGGATGGAAGCTGCAAATATGGAGGGACTTCATCGAGCAAGCGTATTTTTGGAGAAGAAGGACGTGTATCTGTTGATTTGGCTGATTTAAATGCTAGTTCTTTATTGAAGAGGGCGAGTTAGTGATGGGGAGCTAATTATCATTGAAGATGATTGGTCATCTGATCACATCATGAGGATGGAGGAAGCGACTACTCCCAATATCCCCATGGCGGGAGGCATGACTGGAGGATTTGAAGGTTTAGAAGATGAAGGAAATCATCTTTTTTTTCTTCCTGGAAGCATGTAAGGAAGTGTTAAATTTCCTTGGTGGGGGCGATTGTGCCTAAGTAGGTGATAGTCATTGAGATGATTGTTAATTATACTAAGAGGGCTATATATCAAAGAGGCGACTAAGGAGAAGGCTACTGATAAGATACTTAAGTAAGAATTGCCTTTTTCTTACTTATTATGTTTATTAATCCCATAAGTCACCTTAAACACATTTTTTTGAGTGAACTACTGATAAATTGACAACTTTGGAATCATCGGTCAAGAGCAAGGGTGTAGGCAAGCTTGGTATTGTTGAGGGGAAGGTTGTTGTTATGACTGACACTATGAGTGAAGAGATTACCTTGTGAGAGGTGAAACGGAGGCCGTATGGTGAATAAACTTCAAAGTCTATAGGAGTTTAGTTTCAAAGTTAGTTATCCTAGCAAACAGTCTAAGCGTTTAGGAGAGGCTGTGTGGCTTTGATATGTCCTATATGAGTTTAATTTTTAAGCTAAATCAATTTTGAATGTTTAGTCATTAAAGGTCAAAATGGAATTTAATTGAAGTTTATCTTGTATAAGTTTGGATTTTATTATTTAGACTTTTAATGGTTGGAGTCTTTTTTTTTTTAAGAATTTATAGATTAATAATCCCAAAGTGTAAGAGTTATTAATTTATAAATTCTAAGGCTTTCAAGTGAAATATCCATCCCCTATGTAAAATATATAATCATATGAAAGTCTTTGAAGATTTTTTAGAGATAGAGAAGGGACCCTTCAATCCAATACATATACCCTCAAGGCAGAGTCAAGTATGTTATATAGGGTCAGTGTATTATTAGTGTTTGGTTAAGGGTTACAAATTATATACAACTATGCCTTCTACAAATGAAGGCTAGCATATCATATATAACTCTTAGTTGGTTATTTAAGATTTATTAAATTCCTTAATCAGATATGTGAATACTCTCCAAACATAATCAAGCACTACATAAAGAGATTAGGTGGTTTAATGTATTAAAGGCTTTGAAATATAATGCTAAAACATTCTCCAAATGGAATCAAGTGTTAAGCATTAAAGCCTAATATTTAATTAAAGTTAATTATCAAATTTATTCAATTAAATATATATTTTAATCAAATAAATTTTATTTTTATGTTTAATATTTTTTGAATTTCTTTTATTTTTATTGAATTATTTGAAAATTTTAATGAATTATTGATTTTTTACTTAATTTAATTAATTATTTGTTTGATTTAAAGAAGTTGAGTTTTGAAAAGATTAATTTATCTTTAGAAAATTTTAATTTCTAAAATTTTAATTTTGATATTAAACACGTCATTATGAACAATATATTGTCATAAGAGGCAAAGATATCATTCCCTAATGGGTTCAATTTACAAGATTAAAAATTTATCATGATTATATATGACCCCAAAAGGGTCAAAATGATCATTCAATCAGGCATTTAACTACTATAATTTGGATAAAATATAATTAATTTTATAATCAAGCTACTATAATAATTGATATAACTTTCTAAGAAAAGAATATATCAATCACTATTGATCATTTGAAAATGATGATAATGATCGTTGATTTTGACTTGAATTTCCCAAAGATAATTAATTAAGTTTTGGAAAAAAAAAGATTTTTTAAAACTTTAATTTGGGTTTCAAAATCTCCTACGAGTGTAAGCTCTCAGAGTTAATTACATTAAAGGAAACTTAAGTCTCCTATGAACGCTCTTGATTAAAATAATAGTAAAAAAATTATTTGAAAATTTTAAGGAGTAATATCAAAGGATTGAAGTTTGAATTTCAAATGGAATTGGAACAAGATTAAATATATTTTTCTACAGGTCAAGGGATGAAAGGTAGGAGGTGTTTTGAAATTCTAAAATATTTCAAAGCACCTCAACCTATCATATATGTTGGGCTAAAATTTTAAATTGAAAGATATTTAATTTGAGTTGTCAATTTTATTGGAATGTCTGGATTGTATTCCCAAAAAGTTAAGGTCTTATAGTCTGAATCTACCTTTGAGCCTAAATATAATTGGGCACTAAAAATCATTAGCTTGAACTTATTTAATGTAGTGTAAATCTTGACTTACCCTGACCTAGATTAGGGAGCCAGCTAACCACCTAGACTATTAAAATCTATGATTCTAGTCTCTTATATAAGAGTGGTAGGGATGTTATTTAATTAAGTTTGAGGAGCCGAGGCCGACATCTGGAGCATATCATAATTGATCCCTTAACATATGTTGGATAAGTTGATACTTAAAATAAAATATAATTAAATTTTAGACTCATTTTAATTTGTTTCTAATACAATGAATGCTAGTTGATCTTTGAATTCATAATTCATAATGAAGTAACTTTAAAATTATGCTTAAAAATAGATTTTGTCCTAGGGATTGCACAACTTCTTCCTAGCAGGACTGTACCCTAATAGGTCAGATGGTCTGCCTGAACCCGCAGATAGGGAGGTGCCTAATAAAGAAAAGAAGATACCATATGAATGCATGAAAAACCCTCAGTAAGCTCAAGTTTACTTCTTAAAATGTTAGAATTTTTATGTAAGCTTAAATTTTTTTATTTAATTAAACTAAAACATTTTTGAATCATACCCTCACGAGCATTTGATCAAATTACAGTCTAAATCAAAATCGACATACAATCGAATAAAATTAGAAAAGTATGTCATTTCTACTATGCAATCAATTAAATAAATGAATTAAATTTAATATTCAAATTGAAAAATCTATGTGTCAAGTGTCACTTAATATTACATTTCAGGGTTTGCATAAAAATTAAAGTGGTCGGGTACCACTACAATAGCCTAAATTATACTCCTAAGATACAAGTAACTTTGAGAGTGAGATTCTTCTTGATCTTCACTTTTTCATCCTTCTACGGTCTCCTTAGATTTGTTGGGTCTCGATATCCAACTAAAAAGAAACTTTCCCCCAAATGGTGTGTTATTTTTTTTCTTTGGATATTTTAAAACAATACAAATTTAAATATCTAAATGGATAGGAACTCTCCCCTAGGGGGGTGTTCTTAATTGGATTTTTATCTCATCTCAAATTATCACTTTTATAACACTTAATTACAGCTCGAATTATATCAAATTATATTTGAAAATTAAAAGAAAAAAATTAGACTCAAACCACCTGCATAATTATCCTAAACAATTACAATCAAATTTAACATCTCAAGCAATTATATATATATATATATATATATATATATATATATATAAGTACTCAAATCATATTTGCATTTGGTCATACTCTTTTTAATTTAAAGTGGGACTTAGCATTTATATCACCTATAGAAAATTTGTTAGTTTTAAAGCTTAATTTTGTGCCACTTTATTGTATAGCCCTGTGCATACATGAACATCTATATAAGATTATGTTAGCATTTAAATCATTCCTAATCTAAGGTTAATCTAATGCACATCAAATCAATATATAGATTGCATATAATTTAAATAAGTAATCACATCAATCAGTTATAACAATCAACATATAGTGAAAACTCAAAAAACCTGACACACAATAGCAAAAAAAAGTAAAACATCAGCCTAGCCTAAAATTAGAGTTAGTTGTCCTAACAAACAATTTAAAGTGTGTGAGGTAGGCTGAGTGGTTTGGATATGTCCTATATAGGATAGTTTGTTAAAGGTATTCGATGTTCTAGTTAATTGAAAGGCTTAACGGAAAGTTTAGTTCGAGTTTAAATATTGATAATTTAAAATTAATTTTAAGATATATTTTTAAATGTTAGGTGGCTACCACCTTTATTATTCACTAGGCCATTAAATTTTTTTCATCATTCTTGAGGCTAAATTAATAACCTTGTAGGCCCTCGTTACCCAATAATAAATGGTATAATTAAGAAAATTTAATTGATTAAAGTTTAAAGGTTAATAAATTTTAATTAACATAATTGGTTCATGATTCAATATTGGATTAAATTTTTCCATAATTTTAAATTAAATGGTGAAATTTTGGAATTATTTGAATTATTTAAATGCATTAATTAAAGGGATCAAAATTTCACTTTTTGATTAAGTTTTATTTCTAAAATTTTAATATTTTTGTTAAAAACTCAACTTTAATATGAGTAATTAGACATTAAGTTTGTTGGAATTAGATTTTTCTATATTTAGTTATGAATTTTTGAAGTTTAAGTTGAAATTTTGACGTTAGGTTGACAAAAAGGTTGACTTTTTAATTTTAAATTATTTTTTGTGATTTAATATTTTTTAAAAAATATTAGACCCAAAAAGGAGTCTAATGCCTTTAAGTATGCTCAATTTGGAATTTTTTGAAATTAATTATGATTTATCAAAATTTGGGTATTTATTTGAATTTTAAAATTATTTAATTAGAAGGGTTTTAATCATTTGAATCAAAATGAACTCCAAACTTCTTGAAATTACCTCCAAATGTCAAAAATAATCTAAGAAGGTGTTCTCAAGTGTTTAATTTTTTCAAAAAATTTTAATTAATTAAATATTAATTTTTTTTTAAATTAAATTAAACTTAAAATTGAATTGTAGTGAAGGGGCTTTTAATTTTCCTTGATTAAGAATTGATTTTTGGTCAATTTAATATAATATTCAAAATTTTTAGATTTTAATTTGATTTAGATAATTTTTAGAAGTTTTAATGATTAATTAAGGGTTTTATTTTAAATTAATTAATTAATTAGATTAATGATTTTTAAAATTTGTGGGGAGTTTTCTTAAGGCATAATATGTTTTAATGGTTAAAGTTTCATGTCTATTGGGCATATATTTTAATTTTTGAATTTTTCCTATGTTTTTTAAACAAGACCTTCATTTTTGTCCTTAAGATGCCACTAAGTTGAATGGGCTTAAATCAATATCACTAACCCTTAGACATAAAAAAATGCAATCATATAATCACAATGAAATCCTAGATCTATGAGAGCCTAGGCTAGGTGCAAGTGTATTCATATACATAGAGAAAATATAAGATAATGTAAATAATTGGGATATAATTGTTCACTAATCTTTTCCCATTAAACTCATTCAATCATGTATTTTTTTAAGGGTAATCAATGAACAATTATAATTTTGATTGCTCAATGATTAATTTTCTAATTATATGAGTTCTCTTTAACATTAATGTCTTAGGATTGCTCATGCACCTAATTTTAGGCTTCTTGATTGATGTGATGTGTGATGCACTTTGCTCATGATTATTTTAAAGGTTAGTAGAGCATTAATTTAAAACCTACTTAACCTAGTGACGTTTAAGAACAATAATTGAGGACTTATCTTAGAAATTTAAAAAAAAAATAGAAAATCAAATGTACATCCATTCGGGATGAAATTTGAAATACTTAAACTTAGTAACATCACCTATCTTAGGGTAAATTCTCACTAATTTTAAAAATAATTCAGTCAATTATTTAATTAACTCAAAATTAATTTATTAAATAACCTTGAAACTTTAAAATATTATAATAAATTCAAATTAAATCCAAAAATTATAAATAATATATTAAAGTTAATAGAATTAAATCCTTAACGCAAGAAAATTAAAGGCCCCTTTAAATTTAAGTTTAATTTAATTTTAAAAGAAAATTATTAATTAATTAATTTAATTAATTAAAAATAATTAAAAATTAAAAAAAATCTAAAACTTGATAACACTCCCTTGGATCATTCCTGACATTTGTGAGTGATTTGAAGAAGTTTGGATTCAATTTGGATAAAAAATCATTAAAAGCCTTTTAATTAATTAATTTAAATTTAAATTAAATACTAAAATTTTGAAAATTCATAACTAATTTTAAAATTTTCATATTGAACAAAATCAAAAGCATTAGACTTTATTTAAGATCTAGTATTTATTAAAAAATATCAAACCTCTAGAAATCTTTCAAAGTTAAAAAATAAATTTTTTAGTCAACTCTAGTTCAAATTTAAGTCAAAACTGTAAAAATGTATAACTTAATCTTAAAAAATCTAATTCCAGCAAACTTAGTGTCTAATTACTCACCTTAACATCTAACATTAAAAAAAAATCAAAATTCTATATTTTAATTCAAATAAAAAAGTTAAAAATTTGACCCCTTAATTTTATATATTAAATAATTCCAAAAAATCCTAAAATTCAATATTAGATCTTAACTTCCAAAAATCTTCAAACTCAATCTTTAAAACTAGTAATAAATCAATCTTAATTAAAAATTATCAACTCTTAAGCTTCAATCATTTAAATCAATTAATTAAGTTTGATTATTAGTAGGTAATTCGGGCCTACGAGCCTATTAAGTTAACTTCAAAAAATGTGAAATAAACTTTATAACCTTGTTGTAAACAAATATATTTATCAATTGACATTTAAAATACATTATAAAACTAAAATTAAAATATTAATACTTAAATTTAAACTAAAATCCCTTAAGCCTTTCAACCAATCAAAACACAAGATAATTTTAACAAATTATTCAACATAGGGCATATCTAAGCCACACAGCTTTATGCACACATTTTAGATGATTTGATAGGGCAAAATAACTTTTGTTTTAAGCTAGGCCGATTTTTACTTTTTTACTGTTGTGTGCCAGATTTCTATGATTTTCACTACATATAGGTTGCTATAATAAATTGATGTGATTGTTTATTTATTTATGCAATATGTAAATTGTTAATCCAGGTTGTTAGTGGTACTTGTCCACTTTTAAATTCTACAGACCCTCGGTTATAACATTAAGTGACATTTATGACATAAACATTACATTTGATTTAATAATTGATTTAGTTTATTTATATTGATTGCATAATAAAAATTACATATTTTCAATCTTTTTTTATTGCATGCCGCTTTTACTTTATCCTAGATTCGATCCAAGGCTCGTAAGGGCATGTTAAAACTATTTCTACTCCAAGCTAATTAAAATTTTGAAGCTCACAAATAAACTCTAACAACTTAAGAAGTAAGCTTAGGATCACTGAGAGTTCTCATGCATACATCTTAATAGTTTCTTTTTTTTATTAGGCACTTCCTCACTTGTGAGTTCTAGCAGATCGCTTAACCTATTAGGGTGCAGTTCTATCAAGGAGATTTTAAATAATATTTAGGATAGAAGCTATTTTTAAGCCTTTTTAAAAAAATTGTGACATTAAGTGACATTTATGACATAGACATTACATTTGATTTAATAATTGATTTAGTTTATTTATATTGATTGCATGGTAAAAATTACATATTTTCAATCTTTTTTATTGCATGCCGCTTTTACTTTATCCTGGATTCGATCCAAGGCTCCTAAGGGCATGTTAAAACTATTTCTACTCCAAGCTAATTAAAATTTTTAAGCTCACATAGAAACTCTAACAACTTAAGAAGTAAGCTTAGGATCACTGAGAGTTCTCATGCATACATCTTAATAGTTTCTTTTCTTTATTAGGCAACTCCCCGCTTACGATTTCTAGCAGACCGCTTAACCTATTAGGGTGCAGTTCTATCAAGGAGATTTTAAACAATATCTAGGATAGAAGCTATTTTTAAGCCTTTTTAAAAAATTGCTTTATATTCAATTTATGTATTCAAAGACTTAATTAGTATGCATTGCATTAGAAATAAATTTAAAATAGTTAAAATTTTAATTATATTTTACTGTCAAGCTTCAAATCACCCTACATGTGTTAAGGGACCACTTAGGATACTCTCTAGACATCAACCCTAATTTCTCAAAACTTAATTAAGATGTTGCCAATCGTTCATGAAAATACCAGACACATGGATTTTAAGTGCTTAGGTGGTTAGATGGCTCCCCAATCCAGGTCAGGGTAAGTCCAAGTTTTGCACTGTATTAGCTAGGTTTGAACTACTATTATTCAATGCCTAAAATAGACTTAGGATATAGGGTAGACCCAAAATCTTAAGTCCCTAACTTTCAGGAATATAATCCCACCATTCTAATAAATAAACAACTCTAATTAAAATTTTCTTCAAATCAAATTCAAATCCCAACACATAGGGTAGGTTGGGGCATTTCTAAATGATTTCATAATCCCAAAATGCCTCTTACTTCTCCTCCTTTGACCTCTAGAAATAACTGTTCAAATTTGATTCAATCCCGATTGAAAATTCAAACCTCACTTCCCTTGATAACAATCCTTAAGAAATCTCAAGATAAAATTTCTGTCATTATTTTAATCGAGAGTTTTGAATTGATAGAATACTATAATGCACCAACACTTTAATCTATATGAGGAATATAAAAGTTCAATTATACATATACTTCTCTCATATTAATAGAAAATTTCTAAACTAAGCCTCAAACCTTTTTCTCTTACTACTACAAATCATTTCCTATAGCTCTAGTTACAATATAATCCTTCCAACTCATAGCTTTGATACCACCCTGGGAAACCCTAGGATCTAATCGAAGGATTAAAATCCTATGATTTAATAGCTCAACCACTAATAGAGACAATTAGAGCTACTATAATTCAATTTATAAATAATAATCATATTTCATTATATATATCTAGTTTACCACTCTTCTTTGCATCAAAATAATAAAAATAATAGATTACAAAATAATAGCTTCCTACTCTATACCATATCTACTCTATCGGGCCCTTCCCCTTTCCTGAATTATTAAAAATAATAGAGTGAGCACAACTAGCCCTAGAGACTTCTTACCCTAACCTATCACAAATATCAATATTCAAATTAGAATATTAAATTGCAACATAGTTTAAAAGGGTGATAACTTATAAAGAATAAATAAAGTACTAAAATAAATAAATTTCTAGAGTTTAAGTGTATGCTTTTTTTTCAAGATTATCACTTACTTGTAAGCCACTTTCATATATATTTTTATATAGATCATAAAGTAATTTCCATTGAAGATTCACTTGAAATTAGCCTTCACCTGTTACATGGTTCATAATAAAAATTTAGGAATATATAACATTCAATTCAAAATATTAATTGCACTTAATTCATTAATATAATTGCAATGCAATTGATATAATATACATGTCACATTGTATGCTTATAACTTCACTTCTACTTAAGCATCCCTTTAATCTCCCATATTAGCTTAGAGTAAGTGGGGACAAAATCAAAATAGAATAGTGCAACAAAACCTCTTTCCATTGCTTTTAACAAGTGAGATCAAAATCTTTCTCACTAGGCAGATGAGGCCATAACATAATATATAAGGCTCTTATAATATATCAGAGAGTATACTTTCATGTACTAAAACATTTCTCATGCTATGTCATACAATTATGAATGCAACAATATCTAAACTCTGATTTTAATACATGCAATATTTAAATGGTATATGAATTTTTATAATTACTAGTAAAAGCCACAATCCACACAAAATATGATACTCATTAAAATTTTCCCTTTTGTTTTTTTAACTTTAAAATGATATTTATAGAAATATTTTAAGACTTTCATATAACTATTGCAATTGCTAGAAAAATTTCAGTCAAATCATATGCTTAGAAATTTGCATAGAAAAATCAACAATTGAAAATTTAATTTTTCATAATCAAAATATTCAAAATAAAGTGTACAACGACATATTAATAATTACACGATAAAAGCTTCATAAAATTTGAGAAAATTATATTTTTACCATTAACTTTTTATAAAACTACAATAGTTAAAATAAAAAATAAGGGTTCAAAAGTCTACCTCATACTCTATGAAATCCCTAATTGGCTTGACGGACAAAACTTGAGCTTTAGCCACAAAAACCTCCCCCTTCCTTTCTCTTATCTTCTCGTCTTGTCTTCTCTGACAATGGCTTGGGGTGAGGGGGCTTAACAAATGATTTTAAATATTTTAAAAACCACTAATTTAGCCTAGCGTTGTGATGCTAGCTCCTTGATCAGCGTTACAGTGTTGAACTGAATCTTCTAAATTCCCCAGGAATCTTTCCAATTAAAGAGCATTGCGCCATGACGATACCATCCAACACCATAGCGCACATTCAAATTTGATTTATCACTAGAGAGCTCAACACTATGGTGATTTTAGAGTAAAATTAAATGAATAAAATTTGCTTCGCAATCCAACTCTTGGTTCACTGAAGGTCTCCGTAAACATTCTAGGATTGATAATTACAAATTAGATCAAATCCAAATAAGCATTTAATTTGATTAAGCTCAATTACGTAAATTTTGGAACAAAATATATTATATAAGGTATTAACAAGAGTCCAACCAAATTTGAGGTAGTTTGGAGTAGGTTTAAGAGCAAATCAAAGTTCCATAGGGCAGATCTTAAAGTTATGAGCCACCTAGGGTAGGTCCTATGGTTAAGGGTATTTTAGATATTTTTGGAATTTTTAAAGTTTGATTTAAGGTAGACCTAAGATTAATCTTGGGGTTCCACTACTTATCTAAATTAACAAGAAAGTTTCCTAAGGTTCTTGGGTGGCTTATAGGCATGTTCAGGGTCAATTGGGCCATGTATAGTCTGGTTAAACTTAAGGGCCTACCTAAGGCTCCCTTTAGTTTTGGGATATAGCTTCAGTGCATTACAAATGGGCTTATAAAAGGTTCATAAGATTCTTAATGGAATTAGGATGGTCTAGAGTAGAATCCTAAGGGTGTTGGATGCCACTTGAGGTAAACTAGGGTTAACCTAGCCTATGGATTTTAAGGGTCCTATAAGGAACGCTATACACAAAGGAAGAGATCATAATAATTATGGATAAGCATATGAGGTTATAATCATTCTAATTAAAAAAATGATTTCAACAAGGACCATTGAAGCCCATTAGCCCTAATAGCTTGAGTCAGTCCACATAAAATTATAATTAAAGCTTCAAATTCTAAAAAATTATCATAGTCTTGTGATATTCTATTTTTTCAAATGTTGATGATACTAAGATGACCATCATGTAGACACATAAGAGAATAAACCATTAATTGAACCTAACATCCAAAGAGTATTATAATTTTTTATTTAGATGTACTGTATAATCAACTATAATCAAAATTTCTAAAATCAATCAGGCTATTCAATCATTGATCATATTGTTTGAGCATGCTTGGTTTAAAAATTATAGATAAATATATTTTATTAAGATTACAAGATATTAAATTTAATGGAATTGGCGAGAGATGCATGATAAAATATTAATTATATATATGCTTGGTTATCTCAATCAAATCATCAAGATCAATTAATATTATTTTAGCTTATTTAAAATTTGAACTAATCATAATATATTATTTATAACATATTAATATCATTTAGGGTTGCTTCTCTTAGTCCCTAGAGGAGATTAAAAGGGTGAGATTTGCATGAGAAAAAAATATTTCTAGGCATTTAATATAAATCATGGATGTTACTCATAATGAAGCCCTTCATAAGAAGGTCAATAGGATTATGAATTGTAACATCAAGGGGTACAAGCCATAAATGAAGCATGATGTTACATGGGATGGTGCGAGCGAACGAACTGGTGGAAGACGAATTCCTCGAGGTTACAAGCCGTTCATAACATGGATTGCCTGATGGAAAGGTGATGGCGAACGAATACGAGGAGGGAGTGTACCGAACGACTGCTGGACGGGATCATTCAATGGATCAAGCAAAGCTCTAAAAAATTATCATAGTCTTGTGATATTCTATTTTTCAAATGTTGATGATACTAAGATGACCATCATGTAGACACATAAGAGAATAAACCATTAATTGAACCTAACATCCAAAGAGTATTATATTTTTTTATTTCGATGTGCTGTATAATCAACTATAATCAAAATTTCTAAAATCAATCAGGTTATTCAATCATTGATCATATTGTTTGAGCATGCTTGGTTTAAAAATTATAGATAAATATATTTTATTAAGATTACAAGATATTAAATTTAATGGAATTGGTGAGAGATGCATGATAAAATATTAATTATATATATGCTTGGTTATCTCAATCAAATCATCAAGATCAGTTAATATTATTTTAACTTATTTAAAATTTGAACTAATCATACTATATTATTTATAACATATTAATATCATTTAGGGTTGCTTCCCTTAGTCCCTAAAGGAGATTGAAAGGGTGAGATTTGCATGAGAAAAAAAATATTGCTAGGCATTCAATATAAACCATGGATGTTACTCATAATGAAGCCCTTAATAAGAAGGTCAATAGGATTATGAATTGTAACATTAAGGGGTACAAGCCAACAATGAAGCATGATGTTACATGGGATGGCCTAGTGTTGCATTGGGCTAGTGAGCATTAACAAAAGACATGTAGATCGAATCACTTATGCCAATCACCTTACTCTGAAAGAGGGGTCTATCGCAAAGCATTTTTACAATTCCATCACTTTTGTTGCTCAATAACAATGTCTAGTAAGTTTTATATTATGTCATATACAATGAAATATATCTTATCATTGTTGACACTCTTCTTACTTAAATATGTTCAGCATAATGTAAGAGGCAATGCATTCTTGTAAAAATTTAAATATTCTAGAGGATACATAAAATAAAAGGCAAGAATAATTGCATCAATCTTCATCTTGTGCAACTCCTATGGCTATCTGTCATTTAATTAAAGCACACTATTCATTGATTCTTGAAATTAAATATTAACATAATATGCTATAATATCTTGATAATATAGGATAAATATGACAGAGTTGTGATCTTGTAATATGGACAGGGTGCAAAACATAGTATAAATTTGATCCAGAAACATGATTGGAAGTTACAATGAGTGATTGACCAATGGCTAGGTATATGACTTTGGTAGTTATGCTAAAAAAATGCATATTATTGGTTCCTCTCAATATTTTCGAGAGCTGGAGGGAGACAATTTAGTAGGCAACTATTCAAAAGAGAGGAAGTGGATGAAATTATAAATTTCACACTAAAAGGATTATAACAAGGTGCTTTAGGTTGTGCAACTAATACAGTTTTGGAAGAGATAGAGGACGAAAAGGGAAATGATGATGATGATGATGAGGAGGAGCGAGAAAGAGACGGAAGATGAGGATGATGACGGTGATTAGATATTTGTATTTGCTATTTATTTTTTCATTTGTATAATAATATAATTATTTATTATATTAAGTCAATGCCTAGTTTTATATTTTCATTAGTTTATTATGGAGAATATCACATTTTAATTATTGTCAAGGTGTTTTATGAATATCATATGTTTTAAATATTGATGACAAATTGGATTATTATTTTTTCACGTTGAATGCATATAGGTTATATATAAGTTCATGAAAGTTATTTTTATGATTTATAATAAGATGAATATATCACATATGTTGATTGTAGATTAGTTGTAATTAGTCATTGTGTTGTCGGTTATGGACTATTACTAACTATATTTACAACCAACATTGATCACAAGTGGTTAGATAAGCTTCAGGTTAGAGACAACTCGTGATCACTAATCGACCACTAAGAGAAACCATTATGTGGCTCTAAGCTTGCTATAATTGCAATGTTGTATGCAAAACATATGATCTGCTACAAAGCATCCGCTAATTGACTTTGCAACCACACATATTTCGACCACCAAAATAATCATGCTGATGGCCACAAATATCCACTAACAATCATAAAATAACTGTTTTGCAACCATTCAACTAATCACATAACAATAACATTCATATAACGCTTTAAATACGCAACTCAACTTGGTCTGTTGGTTGGGAACTTTGGCTGCTAATCAAGAAGTCTTAGATTCGAGGCTTGCATACATGATGTAAGTATAAATTTGTCTTAATTGACATAATTGACTCGAGCCTATTAAGTCTTAAACATGGGACTGATCAACTAAAAACAAATAAAAATTGAAAAATATTAAATAGTAATTATTGTAAGTGGAGTGGCTTCTCTCGGGGTTAGGAGAAACTGGTGTCAAGAGCTTTCTTGGATCATGGGCCCCTACTTCTTGGATTGTGCCCATGTGCAATCACTCTTCTTACTTCTAGGATAGGTCGCGTTGACTGAGGTGTTCCAAAATCCCAAGAAGTATCACTATATATTATCCAATGGCAAGAACGATCTGCTAATTGCTGCTTAGCGTGCCAGAGAGAATGTTCTTGCAGCGTCTTGTTCTCTAACACACCATCATTTCTTATCTCTGACAGATGACTCTTATATGCGAGAAATTATTCTGTGCGGAAATCATACATAGAATATTGTCTGGAGACAAATTAGAATGCGCCGCGTCAGTAGTACCGAGCAATACAGAGCCTCGATACAGAGTAAAGGGATGACGTGGTGCATTTTGATTGGCCTACGGACGAGTGTCCGCACAGAATAATTAATCCTTATAACGATAATTACGTTTGATTGTAACCGGACAAAGCCCTTCATAACTCATGATCTATTATTTCAAATCATGGTGCTGGTCTACGATAATGGAGCTGGCCGACTTCAATAAAGGATGCTTAATAATTCATGCATCTTGTCATTTAGAAAGCTTGTAGATAAATTAACCGTTTTATTAATATCCTTCGTTAGTAGATGGAAGAGATCACTGCATGATTCTACACAATAAATGAGCTAGGATAAAAGAGCCATGCATTATACAACTACACGCTATTTTAACTCAATTAAGGGTGCTTATTGGTGCAACATTTTCTGTTGGAGGGTAAAATATTTAATTACTTCAATTATGCCTGGTAAGTCGATCATTTAGGCTTCATTTAAGACAGCTTTTTTATCGCACTGTTTTTCAGATCGCAACTACAATTTCTTTTTGCTCTCTGTTTAGTAAAAAGTTGCTTTCTACAACAGCTTTAAAAAATCATTTTCTCTATTGCTATTTTACAAAACAGTAAGAAAATCATCTCAAACAAAACCTTAATCTTTTCAATGAAATCAGAAATGTCATTTCACAAGAAATGACTTTTTTTTTGTGGGAATGGGGGTATCCACCCGCTGCTACTCCAAAGGTAGCACTTGACGGCGTAAATAATCCCTCGGCGAAACCTAGCGATGCCACCCACCGGCATCGGCTCACACATGCTTTGCCCCACTGAAGAGGCGAGACCGTACACAGGAAATGACAACTTCAATGTTTATTGGTGCAGACCTATTACATTTAGTTGTCCAGTTTCTTTCTTAATTTTAATTTTCTAGGCATCATTTTAAATCATATTATAAACTTTTATATAGAATAATTTTATGACTCGTCAGCTGTTTGTCTTCAAAGAAAAAAAAGATAAATGCTATGCTAAAAAATTATCTCAAAATTCAAGTCATATCATCTTTTAATTAGATAAATTAATAAAAATTCTCGCCAAACAAATGTATATGAAAACCTCCCAATTACATATTTCTGTAGATTCTTCTAAGAGCATTGCAATAACACAAAATTCATTCATTCACCCATAATACAAAGTATAAAATCATGCTCCGTAGCTGAAAAATCTAAGATATTAGTAATACCCGGTGAAGTATCAGAAGGCAAGCAAAACTTTTTTGGAAGAAAAAAAAAATTACTATTGTTCAAACAGCCCGCACGTGGGACAAGCACTACACACAGTGCACTTGTTAGGCCATCTCCGACGGAAAAACTCAATTTTCACTCCAAATCATATTCTAAAATATAGTAACTCATCTCCAGGAGAACTCGATTTATGAATAGCAAATTCATACTTTTCCTAACCTAATTTTCGGATTTAAAAAAAATATATGTGAACAATGCGACGTCAATATTGACATCGCACTGTTCATCAACAAATCAGCGAAAAACGAGAGCTAGGCCTTGGCTGGAGACGCTCTTACACTCATATTTGCAGCTTTTGGTCGAACCTATATTGCCTATCTTGCAAATCAGCAGTCCTGCTCAGCCTAATTCTTCAGTAAAATATATCATAGAAAGATGTCTCAGTTGCAGTCAATGCAAGCTGGCTTGATTCAATCATAATCACTTGAGTTCACGGTTAAAAAAAAAAAATTGTACATAAACATATCTTCACACAATCTCGCCAGGAAAATATGGCGTGGTGTTGTTTTTATTAATCTTATTGAATTCAATCCTTATCACCGCTGCTCTATATACCAAAAGCAAGACAAATAGATATATATAGGAAAACAAGAACAAAGGATATTTAGAGATCGAAGAGAAACTGAAGACTACACCCACCATCTAAAATGCTTCAAATCCAGATTGATCCATAGAGCTCCAATCTCCAACAACAAGTTCTTGAAAATGATGATTAGATCCAATTTCCTGCTGTACCCGCGTAGACGCCACGGCGAGATTCTGCTCCTGCGCCGGCCACGGCATATTCGGATAGACCGAACCCCAATTCATGGAAAACACATCTCCGCCGTTCATCTCCGGCAACATCGAAGATGAGTACTCCAAGCGAGGAAACACCACAGACTCCTCCATCCCACAATTGCTCGCCATAAATCCCAGATTGCCTTCATCTGCTTGACTAACAGTCTGGCAGTTCATATCAGTTGATGGTGTTGACGACGATGACAACTCGGCTGTCACGGATCCAATAAATCCAAATGAATCGTCAATCTCTACAGGCAATTTATCAGGCACCTGGTTTAAGTACCTAGCATACATAACTGCCATATCTATATTCGAACCGCCGGAATCCGAACTCGGGTAATAAGTGTCGAACATGTCATCGAGTGCTTGGTCAGGGCGAAGCCCGGAGTCCAGTACCCGCGTGGTATCAATCCGTAGGCTGCTGCTTGATGATGTGGAGGAGGTTATTGAATCGGAGGAAAGTCGAGCCGATTTACCACGGCGGTTTTTGCGGCAACCGCCTCCGACGGGGACGTTGCGGAGTGAGCCGCCTTTGGTCCAGTACCTTCGACAGCCCTTGCAGAAGTACCGGGGCTGGGTGAGACTGTAGTTGTTGTAATAGCAGAATTTGGTGTTTGAGGAATCACAGCGAGGGCAATTCGGGGCTATCTCTACTGACGGTTTCCATCTCCGGTGATCGACCGGCGCCGATCTCGTCGCGTAGGATAACATCCGGTGATCTTCCGGTGAGAACATCGCGAGGTGGAGAGAGAGAGAGAGAGAGAGAGAGAGGATAGATAGCAGGACTTGGTGGGCAAGCGGGGATGTGAGGCTTTAAATTTGAGAGACACTGGTCCGGGTTTGCTTCGGCATGTGACGCGCACGTGGGAGGTACATTTGAACCGTGGGAGGCGGAGGGCGGAGGCTGGGCCGGAAAGGAGATGGGTTGGATGGAGGGGTCGGGCGGGCCGAGTAAGGAGAGATCACGGTGGAAGTGGATTTACGTGAATGCCCCTTAGGTGTGACAGCGAGGGAGCGCGGGGTGGTACAAGGTGGGCCAGGATCAGACGGCGATGGAGAGGTGTGATCACGTGAGAGGGTGCTAGAAGAAGAACGGGTTGGGAGGGTCTTTTTGGGGGATGGCGATGTAATTGGAAGAGTGAAGTGGACCGGCAGGACCACTTGAAAGAGGGGGAGGTGTAATTGGGTAAAATAAAGAGGATGAGAAGGACCTTTTCGGAACTTACTCTGGGAGTTTGAAAATAGTTTAGCTTCCATTGATGATTAGCACACGAGCGGAAGTGATCGTCGCGGCAGTGGCGCTCAGAGAAGCAGCGGGGATGGGATCGCCGTGTATTTTTTTTTTTATAATTATGAGTAATGAGCAAAAATTAAACTATGGTTACACATGCTCTATCCAAAGAAGCAGTATCAAGCAGAATAGCAACTGTTGTCGGAAATATATGCAACTGTAGTCATATTGAGCCTGGTTTCTCATAGCCCAAAGCCTGTAAAAGAAAAAAAAAAAATTCTATGTGGACATCGGACGTCGTCTTGAGGCTCCGGTCAACCAGAATGTGTTATATCATTTTTTTTGCTCGATATCAGTGCTGAGTATCACTGTGTACCAGGTGACGTGACGAGTATTAGTTGGCCTCTGGACTGTTCGGTGCTTGTGCAGGATAATTTCACGTAAAAGAAAGGGGAGAGGGAAACCTAAAGTAAAGAAAAGTCAGAGCAGTATTCAGGGAGCGCAAATGAGATGATTCTGATTTTAAATAATTTGTTTTTACTAAAAAAATGTCATGAAAAACAGTAAAAAGTTGTCCCAAATGAAGCCGCAATCTCAAAAATATTAGACATTTAAAAATTATGCCATATCATAAATTTAGAATTATACTTCGTTTGTGATAACTTTATATTAGTGGTGTCAACTTCGGTCACGGGTCGGGTTCGGGTCGAATCCGGAACTGACCCTAGTTCAAACGGGTCGACCCTAACCAGACCCGGCGGGTTGCCGGGTTGACCCGACTCGACCCGGGAACGCTGACTGCCTGGCGTGCAAGCACGGTTTGCGGGGCGGGTGCGCGCGGAAGATTCGCACGGGGCAGAATGGTTACGCGGGGCGGGTGCGCAGGGCTGGCGGTCTCGCGAGGTGGGCGGGGTCACAGACAGCAGTGAGAAGCCGCGCGAGTTAGCGGGCAGCCGCGCTGGTGTGCTGGCAGGGAGTGAGTAGGGGTTCAAATGGGTTTCTGGGTTGACTCGGCAACCCGTCGAGTCAACCCGAACCCGACCCGTTTTTCAAACGGGTCTAATCCAGGAACCCAAACCCAACCCATTTTGAAAACGGGTCAGATCTAACCCGAAAATTCCTGGTTGGATTTTCGTGTCGTGTCAAATATTGACATCCCTACTTTATACCACAATTATTTTCTTCCTATTTTTAATAGATTTTTTTACCTAAAAATAACTTTATAAAGCAATAAGAAAACAATCACAAACGAAACCTTAATGATTCACCTAGAAGGAGAGAGCCATTAACCCCATAGAAAAGCAAAATGCCTCTAAAAAAAGAACTTTTAAGTAACTTTAGCCTATCCACATGAGATAGAAAAGAAGTATGAGAAAGATTTCAAAAGTCTCAAGAAAACTGTCATGACAAGTAATTTGAAATTTATATTCTATAGCCAAATTCTTATGTATTGAGCAAAACTTCTTTAATTTTTCAGCATCATGGTCGATAAGCCATAATAGATTTTACTTTGATTGCCAGTCTCAAAGAGTTTGAATGCCACAAATTATTTCTAACTCACCAATGAACATAGACCAATATTAAATATAGATAAGAAGGTTCAATCTTTCACTAATTTCATGAGTATGGAGGTTAGAAGCTTGTGGTACTTGTTGAAGGGTAGGATCAATAAAAAAAAAAAGAACTTCCATAGGGAAGTAATTTTTGAACCAGTAGAAAGGGTATAGAGCATCCAAAAAATAGTGTTTATGTGTTTCAAGGATAGATCTACAAAAGCTTGCACATAATTCCAATAGACAAGCATTTGTTGAAAATATTATCCACAATTGTTAAACCTATCCATAAAAAAAGGAAAATTTTAAGGACTATTTTTTAAACCACATAATAACTAACTCATTTACATAAAGAAGATTATAGGATACAGTAAATTTAACACCGGAGTTTGAAAAACTATATATCAAGCTCCACAGTATTTTATCACATCTTAAACAGACTTAAATAAATCACTACATTTAAAATAGCATTATACCTATTGCATTAAAATCCATAAGGAGATGAGAAAGGGCAAATTTCCCTTCAAGAAAAAAGGTATTTAGAAAGGACCCACTTTCCTTCATGAATGAAGATATTTAAGATTTAAGATCATAATATAATTTAGGCCCATAATATATGTTAGATATTTTACATTAAGCCTTTGATTATGAAACATAACGATAGAGTTGTATTTGTCAAAACTATAAAACAATCACTGTCTCATGAAAATAGCAGTACATTGAAGCTTTCAACAAAAGACAAGACATTTACCAAAATTTTATCCTATACATTGCAATATCTTCTAGTTCACAAATTATAAAGAAAGTTGGTGAAATTCAGGATCTACCACACATCTTTCATTTTAGAGAACTTATTAAGAGTGAAGATATAAGTTAATTGTATGCCACCTGTATCTTTAGAGTGAGCAGTGTGATATAAATAGATTAAATGTGTTTTCTTTTATTCACTATGATCATAAGAACATATACACATAATGGATGTTTTTTCTGTAATATACATATGGGAAGAACAAGAAGGGGACGTGCATATGTGTTGTATACTCTATGATAAAGAGAACATGTGAGGCTATATAGGTAAAAAATTTCTATTATTTATTAATAAAATACGTCAACTCAAAAGAATATGGTTCAATGTTTAAGAAATAAAAATTGTCTAAGTACAAATAATCAGATAAATTTATTATATTGTTTATTTACATTCTCAAATAGGGTGTGACTACTTAAACGGGAATCGCTAATGAAAGATATGAAATTGTGGGATTAATAATAGGTACTTATGGATGTCAATATAATCTACACCGAATAGCTACTCAAGCTAAAGGTATTAAATTATGTATGTTTTGAATTATTATGTATGTGTGTGTGTGTGTATATGCAATAATATTTGCTAAGTAGGTGATGAGCCAAGCAATCCATTTATATCAACTAGTTTAAATTTTGATATATTAAATTGACTATTTTTTTTAGCAATATTATATCATGACGAATTGAATTCCCAAATATTTGGATTACTTTAAAACTTTATTTAAATTTTTTCATAATATCATATCATGTCACCGTGAATTGACCGCTCTTATAGACTAGAGACTTAGGCTTTATTTGGGACGACTTTCTTCTTGCTTTCCTGTAGTGAAAAAATTCTTGAATTTGAAATTTTTGTACTAAAAAGTCATTTTAAAAAGCAGTATGAAAGTTGTCCCAAATGAATCCTTAATAAACTAACCAAGCTTATATATTTTAACATCATGAGCAGGTGCTCATCAAAATTGATCCCTTGTCTTCAACACTAAGAGTCAATCCAAGCTCTTTCTAAAATTTTTTCAAATTGGGTTGGATTATTGGGTTGATTGATATCCAAAATTGGTATTCATATCAATGGTATTTGAAGCTTGTTTGTTGTGATCATAGGTGGCTAGTCTTCTTCTTAACCACTAATATAAGTAAAAAATTTCATTAGGCAAATTAGCTTTTTTTTTTTAATAAAATTGATCATATAATATGATTGACATCATATCATGCATATGATTAGTTTAATTTTGAAAAATATAACTAATTTAAATTTATCTTATCTCAAATCTTAAATTAGGGCATATCATATGGTATGACTTGTATTGTATACTACCATATGATTTGATTCATTTAAATAATTTTTTATTAAGCAGTTCTTTTAGCTTAGAAGTCTCATGTATGTGTGTTTGTGTTGTCTTCTAGCTTTTAAAATTGAACACATACAAATAAGACTCAATAGAAAAAAATAAATTAATTTTGTTACCCTTATAGCTCCACACCTGATTTACTCTAACTAGACTAATTTTCTTAGCTTTATGGAGTTTTTAATTGCTTTTTTCACTTGTTTGATTTACTAACTTGAGCTATGAATGTCTTTCGAGTCTTGTATATCTTTCTTAGTGTGTACTAACATTTTATTTGTTCTTCCATTGTGTAGATACAATGTTTGTGTTAAAAACTTGTAATCACTATTTTGAAATTATATTGTATTTTGCAAACATAAAAAATATTATAATAATTGTTAGGGTCATGGAGTTAGCATATACATCTCTCTCTGTCTTTCTCTATATTAAATCACCAAAAACTACCCAAGCTTCCAATGCAAGGTCTTGAGAATAAACATGCATGTTTATTTCAATGATCATAAAATTAATAGCTATCAATATGAATAATGATCAATCACTAGTAATACAAATCAATATGACCAGTAAGTGAAAAAGCTCAGAAATCACTACACTGAAATTCATAAATTAACATCATATATTGAAAAAATAAATATATTAGGATAATCAATATAGTATCAAATACATCACTATCAATTATCTATTGTATGTTGTATATAAATCACAAATACTTCTATCACTATTATCAATACTACAATCACAAGTAAATACTACATTGATATGCTCAATCACCACCATCTCTATAAGTGTATTTATCATATCATTAATAAATGCAAATTTGTATGTATCAATCTCCATATTCTTTTATGTATGCATGCCAATGTAAACATCAATATTATATGAATTTATACAACAAGGTAGGACATCCAGTTTTTATTTGATATTTTCATCCTTCCATTTGTCATCTCAATCCATCATTATTTGTCTATCTCCATCATTAAATATTTACTTTAACATATGATTTTCAATAAATCAATAAAATGCCATCACTCTCCACACATATATGATTACACCACAAATCCTTATTTTAAAGAAAATCCATTAGCTCACCCCCATGTACAGGATATTATCTTTTTTATTGCTAGTCTATTTAAATTTTAATAGCTAACATTCTTGCTTATATGCAAATATCATATTTATCATATGTCAATCATATCACTTTCTCTATATGATTCAATAATATATGAAATACATAAAAATCTATACACTATTCATTAATTTCATAAAATCATAAATATCAATTTGCCTAATGAAATTCAATAATATTACAGTCAAAATGTCATAAAAATCATGTCTATCATATACAAAAAAATACAAGATGAAAGTCTAATAAATTAAGAGAAAATATATTTTAATTGATTTGTGAAAGATTAAATTTATAAAGCACAAAATAACTGAAAATAAAGATAGGATTTGAGTTACCTACTATGATCAAAAGAAATTTCATAATAGGTTCGATAGATGAAAATACCCCGAGCAACTTCCTATCTCTTCTCTCTCCCATCATTCCCTCTTCCTCTCCTCTATCTTCCTTGGAAAAACATGCAAAATGAGAGGAAATGGATGGGGTAAGGGGGTTAATGAAATAGATTGAGATATTTATTATTTTAAAAGCCAATATTATGACCTAGCGCAGCGATGATTACTTTCCCTCCTAGTGTTGCTGCACTCCCCCAGGATTTTCCAAATTCCCCTAGAATCTCTCCACCTAAACCCAGCTATGCGGAGGAGCCACCCTTGGCACTGCAATGCACGAGCAATTATTAGGTCCTTTCACTGGATGTAGAGGAAGGTTCGGTTTTAGGCAAAAATAGGTCAAAAAGTGCAAATACCGAGTTTTTTGAAAAACTCGGTATTTGCACTTTTTTAGGCAAAACCGAATCTTCCTCTAGGTCCTTGCACCGGACCAAATAAAAGTTCGCAATGCACACCCAAAACCTATTTTTTTGTCCAAAAATCTGAGGGCTCAACATTGGGGAGCCGCCAACCCCAACGCTTGCAAAGTCAATTTTAAATATAGGAATTTGGCTATTACAAGGCATTTGCTGAAGAATGCTCTTTGATGTTCAATTTGAATTTTATCATAGGCACTCTGACCTCGATAGCTCCCATTTGATTTGTCTCTCCGTATTGGATCTTATTATCTCTATTCCTATATCTCAAAACATATCAAATTTTCTATATTCTATCATACAAAGTTTCTAAAGAATTTCATTTTATCACCTACATGCCTCTAAATATTAATAATGATAGTTTTTTTTTTCATTTCATAAAAAAATTTACCTAAATTTTAGGATATAATTAAGTAGTAAAAATTTTAACTAAACTAACTACCATGGTGGGCCCATGTGATTGCAACTTGGAATATAGTTATATGGATCCTTTTGTATCATGCATGATTGGTTCTTACATAATTGATTTATTTATGATTCAAGATGCAATTGTGGCTATTGGACTGTTTCCTAATATAGCAGAGTTTTTGAATTGAACCCTTTTGTTTTTATTGAATATGTTCACAATGAAAGGTAATTATGTACTATTTCCTGTTTTTAATGCTGCCCAGAATTTCCATTATTACCAATGAAAGGTAATCATGAACGAGTATGCAGATTAGACAACGCCCTCATTGTCTAAGGAAAGAAACAAATAAAAGAAAAAAATAACAGACATTTGTATTATGAGACGAATCCAATGCCATGCAATTGCCTCTGAAATTGTACGTGCAATCGATGGAGATCATATTGATGATGCCAAAGAAAAAAACAATGGCCCATCAGTCTCGTTCTATGGGACATCGGGCCGGGCCAGGCCGGGCGGGTTCATTACATTGGGCCCGAGAGTCATTGATTTTATGCTTGAAATTTTTAGGTAACTTCGAGCAATGTCGAGTAAATGTTTGAAAATTTATTTTGGATCGAAATAATCTCACGTATATGTGAACTTTTCAATCACTAATGAATTTGATTCGAAGTTATTTGGATTTAACCATTTTTCAAGCTGATATATTTGCAATGAAATGGAATGACAAAAAAGTGTTCGAATTTGGAATTGGACAACTAATGTCGTTGCTTGTGATCAGGGAAGCTGGATGGGAGATCGTGATGAAAGAAAGACTCCATGAGCAACAACTTATGATGGGTGATTGCTGAACAGTGGTATCGATGAAGTTGTCGGCACATAAAAAAAAGATATTTTTCATGATGAGAGCTCACTAAGGGGAGCTTTTATTATGTGCGAACACAGGATAGGAGAACCGTCCAGTTAAGCGCTGGGTACCCAGTGCAGGTACCAAGCTCGGTACCAAGTAATGGGGTGACGTGCACATTTTTATTGGTCTCCGAACACCCTACGGACTCCTCTCAGAATAATAAATCCACTAAGAGAAGGTTTCAATAGGCTGGACACCGCATGAAAGAGAAGAGCGGTTAATGAAGAGAGCCTTTTGGAAAATGAAGAAGTCATATGTGACAATTCCATTAATGTGTCATTGTAGTGGTAGTATATGCAAAAGAAAAGGGGATTGCATCCAAATTCTCTTTTCTCCCAAACATCAACAAATCCAACTCAAAAAAAGTTCCAATCAATTCATTCCTGATCCTAGTTTAAACAAGGTTCAAATTAGAATCAAATCTGAGTTTTAAATATGTTCAAATTAGAATATATTCCACTTATTCAATAGATTTTAACTTCAAATGGTTACCACTCATTGGAATGATTTTTTTCCAAAATAAAATTTTGAATATATTTCTCCAAAAATGAAACAACCAACATATTTCTCAAGTTTTCAAGATATTATGGGTCATACAAAGTCAAATTTATCTTCCATTATAGTTTGTTTATATTTGTAAAATAACACAATAATAAATTTGTTGCATGCTAGAATATTCGCGGCAGTAGAGTGAGTAAACATTTTTGTCATAGCGATGCACAAATATCCAACACTCAAACAAAGAGATAGAGTATTAGTAAAACACGTGATCATTTTTTCTGAAAAATATGAGGAGGGAAAAAACCATGGGGCCTCATAGAGGTGAAAAGATTCCAATAAATTTGAGTGAATTACAAAGGTTGGCTCATCCCTTGACTTAGAGGTGATTGAATTACAATAGTTAAGAGAAAAGGGCAAAGGTCTAGCGATGGTCAAGTGGAAGTCTGATGGCGTCCGAGCAGAACTTCAGCTAACGGGCATTGATCCCACGATGATTAGGAAGAAGTCCGGTGGTGGTCAGCGACTGGGCGGCGGTCCGACGAAGGTTGGTTGAAAGTTTGTCGACCGTCGACAACTAGGTAAAAGTCTAGCGGTTGTTGGCGGCTGGGTTGAGGCCCGACAATGATCTGGGGAAATCCAGTGATGGTTAGCAGTCGAGCGGTGGTCCTACGATGGTCGGGTAGAAGTCTGGCGAGGGTTGGCTGCCGTGTGGAAGTCCAGCAGTGGTTTGTGGCCGGGAGGTGGTCCGACGATGGTCGGGTAAAGTCCGATGGCAGTTGGTGTCCGGGGGGAAATCTAGCGGTGGTCAGACGATGGTCGGTTGGAAGTCCGGCGGTGAACAACAGCCGGGTGGTGGTTCGACGACAATTGATAGAGGTTCGCCGGCGGTGGTGCTGGAGCTCTTGAAGCCTCAAAGCTAATTCAAATCTCCACCTAATTAAAGGTCCCCTTCATGTAGAGAGTAGAGGTATATTTATAGATTTCAGTGAGTGACACACTCCATAAATATAAAGAAGATCCAAGACATGTTCGGAGTGCTCTATCGGATGGCCCGTATTGATTCCCCTATCATATAGCATTTTTTAATTGTTTAAGGCTTCGTTTGGGACGGCTTTTTTATTGTTTTCTAAAACGGAGTTTTAGTACAATTTTTTTTTTTTTTTTTACTAAAACTCCGTTTTAGAAAGCAATAAAAAAGCCGTCCCAAACGAAGCCTAAGTGCCTTAACGATATCAGAATTCAATGATCTTCGGATTGTTGGATTTGTCTCGCCGAGCCGCTTGATTAACTATAAGCATGTCCTATTTGGATATCATTTTGTCATCCAAATAATGCTTTGAACCTTCCAAATATGCTTCAGACTCTTGATTTGGACCCATTTGGGTTCAGATCCAACCGATTTTGGTTCTAACTTGAATATGCCTGGAGATTCGTGCATGATGAAGCTGATTTTTGGTGATGTACTAATTTTATTTGTTTAGTAAGCTCGAATTGAGTCTAATTAATACAATTAACAAAAATCTCCTAACTTAATCAGCACATTGTAACAAAAAACTATGAGTGGCGGAGCAAACCAAGAAATGCCAATCAAAATTTTTTTAAAAATTATCCATTAGAATTGGCAGTTATGAAAAGGCCTAGAATACCAAGCACATGCAGTTGAAAAGATTGATAAAATTGATTAAATATAGTTATTATCGATGCGACAATAATTTTATGAGCATATTGAAATTAAATTAATCATAAAACGATTATACATATTTAACATATATTACTAGGAAATATTGTCACATCTTTTCTAAGCATTATATATTTTGGCTGCCAAAAATTTCAATCGAGAAAAATATCTTTAATAACTTTTTATAATAATATCATAAAAAATATGACTAAATGTTTTTATGCCTAATCAAAAAGAAAAATTGATTAAGAGTCTGCCTGAGATTCTTTCTAATTACTTTCGTCTGATTAATATTTTTTGTTGTTTTCTCACTATTTAAAAAAAAAATTGCGATGAAAAGCTATTTTTTATAATCATATTAGTGAAGTTGTTTTCTCTACAATAGTTTCACAACAAATTTTTTAAAATACTACGATCATCCCAAACAGATCCTGTTTGAGATAGTTTTCTTACTATTTCATTTTTCAGACCGTAATTATAATTTCGTTTTTTCTATTATTTTTTTGTTGTTTTCTTACTGCTTCTTAGAAATTTAGGAATTCATTTATAACATTCACAAGAGCTTAAATTTTTTTTTCCACAATAATTTTACAATCAACTTTACTACAATAATTTTACAATCAACTTTACTAAACTATAGGGGCGGAACCCTCTTTATGTCAGGGGTTTAGGTCGAACCCCACAAGGAGGTGCTGTCCCCTTGGACCCCCGATATATCTGTAAAGCGTACAATGATCAAGGATATGAAATTATTATGAATACTTTAATTGGTTCTGCCCCTAATTACAGCCATCCCAAATCGTTCATAAATATTCATTTTATATCATCATAATTTTTAACACATCATCAATGATTACACTCTTAAAAAATAATAAAAAAATTATTAAAGTATGATTAAAATGCACTTTTTCTTCTATCCTTCACGTGGCTAACAATGCAACTTTTAGTGACAATATTTAAAATTCATTTTGACTATTACATGTGAGAAGAAATAACTTCGAAGGACTTATCTTGAACTTTTGGTTGAGAGTTTTGACTACTAACTAAAGGTTTTGGATTCAAAATTTACGTATATTATATGTGAGAGTTTATCTTAATGGCGTTAATATCCAAAAAAAAATATTACTGTAGAAGTGCATCAGTTCATCCTTTACTTGCACAGTAAGCTACAGAAAGGATTAAGAAAGGAGAACAGAGTATTGCAGAAGTAAGCTTTTCATTTTCTGTCTTTGCCTTGCTACAGTGTGCATTGTATATACAAAGAGTATGTGAGTACACATGTAGGGTAGAGATATCATATGGTATAATGTAAATGGTGATAGCTGTGCAAAGTTTGTTAGTGATAGAGAATATTCTTGAGGTAGTGGAATGCTATGCTAATACTTCCCAGCAAATTGACGGATCCAATTGAACAATCAGTTTGGAATGTAAAATTTGAAATCTTTTTGTGGAGAGCAATTTGGAAAAGATGTTCGCTAATTGATCCATGGTGCTGATAGGAGTGAGGTTGATATGCTTCACTTGAATGTGATCACGTATGAAATGGTGATATATTTCTATGTGCTTAGTTCGAGCATGAAACACTAGATTGTTTTCAAGAGCAATGATAGACATATTGTCTGGTGGTTGATGTGTCTGTTGGAATGTTGAAGTCATTTAGTAGGCGCCTTAGCCAAAGTATGTTTGCGGTGGCAACAACAATTGCTATGTACTCAGCTTCTGTCGAAGAGCGAACTACAGTGTGATGTTTCTTAACACTCCATAAGATGAGAGTGGATCCCAGAAATGAGTAGTAACCAAATGTTGACTTCCGAGTGACTATGTCACTTGCCTAATCAGCGTCTGTCATGGATAGTAGTTGAAGTCTATCAGAGAGAATGGGAAGTTTGAAGTGGGACGTTCCTTGAATGTAACGTAGTAGCCTTTTCAAGTGATGAAAGTGTTGCTGTTGTGGAGCATGCATATGTTGGCATAGAACATTAACCGAGTAAGTAATATCGGGTTTGGTGATGGTAAGATATTGAAGCGATCTAGTGAGTTGTTTGTAGATGAGAGGATTGTTAAGAATAGGATCAGAGAAGGACATTGTGATTGGTTTGGTAGAGTTGGGGTTTGATATAGGCTTGCAGCAGGATAGACTTGCCTGTTGTAGTATGGATCAGGCATATTGAGCTTGGGAGAGGAAATAGGAGCTGGAGTGTGTTTGTATATTAATGCCAAGGAAGTTATAAGCTTGTCCAAGATATTTCATAGTGAACTTTTGACTGATTTGATTAATGAATTGGGAGATGGCGGTAGGATTATTGTCAGTTAGGAGAATATCATCAACATAGATTAGAAGATATATTTGAATGTTGGCTTTGAGAAGTGTAAGGAGAGAGTGATCGGATTGACTGTGATGGAATTCGAGAGAAAAAAGGTAGGTGGAGTAAGTATTAAACCATTGTCTTGGGGCTTGCTTTAAACCATAAATTGCCTTTTGCAAAAGACAAACATAGTTTGGATCAAGGCTATCCTCAAAGCCTTTGGGTTGGGACATGTAAATTCTTTCTTTGAGATCTCCATGAAGGAAAGCATTGACAATATCCATTTGATGTACTTGCCATTTGTGGTGTAGAGAAACGGTTAGGAGGACTCTAATAGTTGGCATTTTGGCGACTAGACTAAAGGTGTCATGATAATCAAGACCTTGTTCTTGACGATGGCCTTGAGCCACAAGTCTAACCTTGTATCTCGCAATGGTTCCAGTGGAGTGATGTTTGGTGTGGTAAGTACAGCGACATTCAAGAATATTAGCTTTGGGAGGAGGAGAAACTAATTTCCATGTCCCTTGTTGTTGTAAGGCTAGGAATTTAAGTGCCATGGCCTCTCTCCAATAAGGAGATTTGTTGGCCTCCGAATAGGCAGTGCGATCAAAATTGATGGCATGTATGTTTAGGTGGATTTTGTGAAGCATGTTGAAGATTTGTTTCGATTTGAGAGTTCTGATTTGAAGGTGTGTGATCATTAGGTGACGGGCTGGAGCAATGTTAGTGGATGGAGGAGATGAGGGAGTAGAAGATGGAGTGGTTGATAGCTAGGTTGTAGTAGGATTGGGAGCTATAGATAGTGACTGAGGTGGGATATCAGATATGGGTTCCCAGGGGGGGGGTTACAGTAGAAATTGGGATGAGAAGAGAGGGGTTGGTGTGTGGTAGTTGAAGATGGTGGGTTGAGCAGAGCTGGATAGTGAATAGGGAAATATGTTTTCGTCAAATATGACATGCCTTGAAATTATAATTTTGTTGGTAGATATGTTAAGGCATTTGTAGCCTTTGTATGCATCATAGTAACCCATGAAGATGCATTGAGGAGCTTTGGGTGCAAGCTTGTGGCGTTGAGAGGGAGGAAGCCATGGGTAGCAAGCGCATCCAAAGGTCTTGAGGTGAGAATAGTCTGGCTTTTGATTGTAGAGGAGTTGAAGTGAAGATTGGTAATGTAATGTGGGCATGGGCATACAGTTGATGAGATGCATAGTCGTGAGGGTTGTATCAGGCCAAAAAAATGGTAGGGAAGGTTGGCTGTATGTAGCAAGGTTTTGGTGGTTTCAAGGATGTGCCTGTTTTTGCGTTCATCAGTCCCATTCTGCTATGGAGTAAAGGGACATGAAATTTGTTGGCTTATGCCATGTTGCTGTAAGAACGAGGATGGCTTAGAATTAATAAATTCAGTGCCACCATCCATTTGTAGACATTTAATTTTGTATGGTATTTGATTTTCAATAAATGTCTTGAAGTTTATGATGATTTTGGTAGCTTCAAATTTAGCACGCAGCATAAATAGCCAGGTAAAATGAGAATAGTCATCAACAATAATAAGATAGTAACGATAACCTTGAGATGAAAGACTTAGGGATGGACCCCTTACATCAAGATGAAGTAAAGCTAAGGGAAAACTGGCAGAATTCTTAGATTGTGGGAATGCTAACTTATCGCTTTTAGAAGCCTTACAGACCAAACAAACATGAATAGACACAGGGATATGTAGTTCTCTGTTTTGTGTGGAGATGACAGTGAGAACTTGACAGTTTGGGTGACCGAGGTGATTGTGCTACCTGAGTGAGGAAGAGCGAGTGGCTAAAAGTGCAGATGATGAAGTAGCAATAGGAGAAGTCTAATGGTGTACAGACCATTGCGATAGGGGCCCTATAGAAGGATTTCCTGGGTTTTCAGATCCTTTGTAGAGAAACAGGAGGGAGAGAAGGAAATAAATACATTGTTGTCATTAGTGAGTTTAGAAACAGATAAAAAGTTATGAGTCAAGTTTGGAACGTGGTAGATTTGAGAGAGTGATAGCTTACGATTTGGCACTAGTGGGTAAGATACCAGGACCAGAGTGTGCTATAGAGAGGTTTTGTCCATTGCCAACAGTGATGCTATCCACACCTTGATACGAGTTTAGCTGCTAGATGTTCTCCAGGGAGTGAGTTAGGTGTGATGACGCTCCCGAATCAATGTACCAGTCCTGAGTAGGTTGTGACGAATCTGCAACCAAGGGTTTGGGGGAGAATAACTGTAGTCATGGAGTGTAGTTTGCATTCAAACGATGCCAGCATTATAGGGCGATGTGACCTCGTTTGGTACAGATTTTGCAAATGGTTGGAGAAGAGGATGTAGATCTACCTTCGTTGTGAAAGTTGTTGGGAGACCTGCCTCTACCGCGACATCCGCATCCACAGGATGCATATAGTGCAGTATTTGGGTCAATCGATGGATGGTCACGAGAAGATTCAACTGCTAGGTTGATCTCCTCAGTTAGAAGGTAGGAGTAAAGCTCGTCTAGACTGAGTGGTCCACTTTTGGTGCGAATTACAGTCTTGAATGCTTGATATGTAGGTGGTAGGCCATTGAGTATGTACAATATGATGTCTTCGGAATCAACATTTGATCCAGCTGCAGCGATAATTTCGACTAAGGTTTTGATTGAGGTTAGGTACTGTGCCATGGAGAGATTCTTCATGGTAATATTATGTAGCTCATTTTTCAACTGAATAACTCTCTATTTGTTGGAGGCTTGAAGTCTCTGTTCTAAGGTATACCAAATGTCTGAGCATCCTTCCAGGTGGAGCACTTATGGTATTATTGAGGGAAATATCGTGGAGTATAGTGCTGCTGCCAAGTTTTGATCCATTAGTTGCCATTGAATGTATGTTGTATTTGTAGTTGTGATGCCTTCAGATTGCTGAAGAATATGAGGCGGATGAGTTGCATAGCTATCTAGATGATTGTCTAAGTCATTCGCTCTTAACAACTTGAAGATTTGCGACCTCCATATTGGATAATTATCACTGGATGGTGAGGTAGGTACAATGGTTTTGATGGTGATAGAATGAGCTTGAGGGATGAGAAGAAATTGGACATGAAATTTATTGGCGTATGCCATGTTGCTGTAAGAATGAGGATAGCTCAGAATTGATAAATTCGGTGCCACCATCCATTTGTAGACATTTAATTTTGTATGGTATTTGATTTTCAATGGATGTCTTGAAGTTTATGATGATAGTGAGAACTTGACTGTTTGGATGACCGAGGCGGTTATGCTACCTGAGTGAGGAAGAGCGAGTGGCTGAAAGCACAGAAAATGAAGTAGCAACAGAAGGAAGTCTAATGGTGTACAGACCATTGCAATAGGGGCCCTATAGAAGGATTTCCTGGGTCTTCAGATCCTTTATAGAGAAACCAGAGGGAGAGAAGGCACTAGATACATTGTTGTCATGAGTGAGTTTAGAAACAGATAGCAAGTTGTGAGTCAAGTTTTGAACGTGGTAGATTTGAGAGAGTGATAGCTTACAATTTGGAGTGGGTAAGAGACCAGGAACAAAGTGTGTTATAGAGAGGTTTTGTCCATTGCCAACAGTGATGCTGTCCACGCCTTGATAAGAGTTCGACTGCTGGATGTTCTCCAGGGAGTGAGTTAGGTGTGATGAAGCTCCCGAATCAATGTACCAGTCCTGAGTAGGATGTGACGAATCTGCAACCAAGGCTTTGGGGGAGATCAACTGTGGTCATGGAGTGTAGTTTGCATTCAAACGATGCCAGCATTATAGGGCTGTGTGACCTCGTTTGTTACAGATTTTGCAAATGGTTGGAGAAGAGGATGTAGATCTACCTTCGTTGTGAAAGTTGTTGGGAGACCTGCCTCTGCCACGACGTCCGCATCCGCAGGATACATATAGTGCAGTATTTGGGTCAGCCGATGGATGGTCATGAGAAGATTCAACTGCTAGGTTGATCTCCTCAGTTAGAAGGTAGGAGTAAAGCTCGTCTAGACTGAGTGGTCATCTTTTGGTGCGAATTGCAGTCTTGAATGCTTGATATGTAGGTGGTAGGCCATTGAGTATGTACAATATGATGTCTTCAGAATCGGCATTTGATCCAGCTGCAATGATATTTTCGACTAAGGTTTTGATTGAGGTTAGGTACTGTGCCATGGAAAGATTCTTCATGGTAATATTATGTAGCTCGTTTTTCAACTGAATAACTCTCGATCTGTTGGAGGCTTGAAGTCTCTGTTCTAAGGTATATCAAATGTATGAGCATCCTTCCAGGTGGAGCACATATGGTATTATTGAGGGAGATATTGTGGAGCATAGTGTTGCTGCCAAGTTTTGATCTATTAGTTGCCATTGAATGTATGTTGAGTTTGTAGTTGTGATGCCTTTAGATTGCTGAAGAATATGAGGCAGATGAGTTGCATAGCTTTCTAGATGACTGTCGAAGCCGTTTGCTCTTAATAGCTTGAAGATTTGCGACCTCCATATTGGATAATTATCACTGGATAGTGAGGTAGGTACAATGGTTTTGAAGTGTGACAGAATGAGCTTGTGGGATGATGGTATGGACAGTAGTTCTGCAGGTGTGGTAGATGTTTGGTCTGCGGCTACGAAGATGATGACTGAGCTATTGTTGGAGTAGCTGAGGTAGATCTTTCCTCAGCCCTGCTCTGATACCATGTAGAAGTGCATCAATTCGTCCTGTACCTGTACAGTAAGCTACCTAAAGGACTAAGAAAGGAGAACAGAGTATTGTTTAAGTAAACTGTTCATTCTCTGTCTTTGCCTTGCTACATTGTACATTGTATATATAGAGAGTATGTGAGTACACGTGTAGGGTAGAGATATCATATGGTATAATGTAAGTGGTGATAGCTGTGCAGAAATTGTTAGTGACAGAGAATATTCTAGAGGTAGTGGAATGCTATGCTAATAATTACAAACATGAAACCTAAATTATTGCTAATTAATTTAAAATCAAAGTGAAAACTAAAGAAAGATATAATTAATTTTTATGTGGTTTAATATCTAATTGGTCTATGCCTATGCGTAAATCTATGTTAGGCTTTCATTAAAAGCTCTTTTTTCATGGAAAAATCATCACTAAAACATACTCTCCTTATTAGGTGAGCACAATCTAATTACAAAGTTATAAAACTAATGACTTGGCTGAGAACATTTTTTTTTTGTGACAAATATATTTATTTAGTGTATTTTTTAACTATTATTATTTAGTTATGAAAATAATTTTTTTAAGAAACTTTAATAATATTTACATATTTTTAGCGTTTTTAAAAATAATTATCACTACAAGTTGTTGTTATTGATACCGATGAGGCAGTCACTACCACCATTGCATAATTAAATAATATATATATTTTTAACATATCAAATATATTTTATTACATATTAAAATATAATTAAATTAAATTAAAATAATATATATATATATAAAAGTGATCCCGATTCCCAAATGACCCCTAAATTTCTCAAAAACTTCCCATATTGATTGTGAATTATAAGATAATACGGATGAAAATGAAGAACTAATGAAAAATTGCTCTTTAGGGCATCTCCAACCGAAAAATTCATTTTTCACTTCTAATACAGTAAAATTTCAAAATGTAGTAATTTATCTCCAATCGAACTCCATTTCTTTATATTCTTTCACGCGCTTCTTCATCTCGTTGCGAAAGTAACTACCTTTCTCCTCTTTCGCGCGCTTCTTTGACGTGTGATTTAGCATTCGAATGGAACGAATAGGGGACGACATACCATCGTATGCAGTTCGGTTGGAGATGATCTTACTAGAGTAGTTTGAGATCACTTTTATTTTTATTTTATATTATTTATTTTTACTTGAAGTAAAATATATTCAATATCATTTGAACATATTTTTTTATTAGATATGAATAAGTTGATTTATCATTTATGTGATGATGATGACAATTATTAGAGAGACAATAGTGACGGTCGACAAAGGCCTCTTAGTGATGTTATTTTGTTTGTTTAAAATAAATAGCTTGATTTATTTTTTAAAACAAAAATTAAAATAATTAAAAAACACATTAAATAAATATTTTTAGATAAAATAAGCAAATAAAAATAGTACACATTAAATGAATATTTTTAGATAAAATAAGCAAATAAAAATAATCTCAAACAAACTTGTTTCAATGAAAAATAATTAGAAAAAAATTTAATTGAGGCAGAAATTTTCACTCATTGAATAGTGGTTGATAAGATTTACCCTTTTTTTTTTTTTTTTTTTTTTTTTTTTTTTTTATGGTTGATAAGATTTACCTTTAAATATCTCAATTAGCTGAAAAAATATCACCAAGTTAACTCAAATGCTATTTTTTTCTGTTAAAATTGTCACTTAGGCTTCATTTGGGCCAGCTTTCTTACTGTTTCTTAATACAACTTTTTGTATTAGAAATCTGCTTTAAGAAACCTAAGTTAGAAAGCTGCTTTAATTACCAGTAAGAAAGTCATCCCAAACGAACTCTTAGTTTTTATTTGATATAGCTTTTTATTGTTTTACTATCAAAATTGTAATTATAATTTTATTTGGCTATTATTTTTTTGTTGCACTCATAATAGCTTTAAAAAAAGTTATTTTACAATCACCTGTAAAAAAGTTTCACTATTTCAAATATGGTTTCGTTCGGGACAACTTTTTTATTGCTTTCTAAAATAATTTTTTAGTATAAAAATCTTCAATTCAATAAATTTTTATGTAAAAAATTATTTTAAAAAATAGTAAAAAAAAAAAAAACTGTCCCAAATGAAACCTATGCTTTTAATCTAATTGATTAAATTTTCAAAAATTATTTGAAGATTGAGATTTTTTTTTTTGGAAAAATAGAATTTGTATTTCACATATATTAATTTTTTGTTTGGCTTTTCCTGAAAAAATAAATAGGGTGCTCTATATGGGTCCCATGGAGGAACAATAATTACGTCCTCCGACCGGACGAACCTCGGTCGGAGGCAAATTCCCGCCAAAAAACGAGTTGTACCGAGCAAATACAGAGCAATACCAAACAATAACGAAGAATACCATCATTTGAAGACCCAATACCGAGTTATACCGGGATTTACCGAGCAAATACCGAGTTATACTAAAGTTGTACCGTGAGAAAAGCGCGGTACAACTCGGTATTTCTTGGTACATCTCGGTATAACTCGGTATTGGTCTTCAGAGAACGATATTCCTCATTATTATCAAATAATACCTAGTTGTACCGAGTAAATACCTAATTTTTTAACGGAAAATTACCTCCGACCGGACGTTCCTCTACGTCCTTGCACCGGACGTAATAAAAGTTCCCCATGGAGAGCCCGTCGTACATCCTACGGGGTTTCGTCGGGTCTGATATCTGCGCAGTAAATGACAGCAAATTGAATAGCCTTTTAATTGGGGTTTTTTATATTAAAAAAAATTACAAATGGTAAAATAAGATGACATGATCATATATAACAGTATTATAATAATGAAAAAATCTTTATTATATATAAGTAAAAAACTCGTGATTATTTTATGCTTCAAAAAGTGTGCAAATTTGTCATTAGCTAAGATGTCTAAATCTAGAAATTACATCATCATGATATCGATTTTCTTACTATTTTTAAAATAAAAATTTATAACTAAATTTTTTTTACAAAAAAAGCTACTTTAAAAAACAGTAAAAAAGTTGTTTCAAACGATGACTTAGGCTTCGTTTGGGATGACTTTCTTATTGCTACTTAAAGATGCATTCTATTACAATGCACAATCTGCTTTATTTATTTTCAATGCAATTAATATTATGCTCAGTACAATATATTTCTATTGAGCTGCTTTTACATTGAGTTAAATGTAAATTAATTAATTAATTTTAGAAATTTAGATTAGTGGATGTGACCTACTGAGCTGTGTTGGCTCACACATGTTTTGCCTTCTGTTTTAGGTTAAGGGAATGGCTCGTTGAGTAGATGAGCTCAGGATCTAATCTGTCTGAGCTTGTATAGGTACTTTCCTAATATTTGTCCAGTCATAACTATTTATTTAGTTTCTCTATTATGTGTCTGTGTAGTCATGTATGGTATGATAAATGGTGCATATAAATTTTGAAAAAAAAATGGATGGGTTGAATTATTCAGCTTATTGAAGTTAATTAGAAGAACTTTTGTCTGTTTTAAAATTTAATTCGAAGAGATCTAAAAAGTTTTCCAAAAATTAGATCTTAGGCTTAACCTATCCCAATTCAACACGATATGATCTTTTTTTTATTTTATTTTTTTAATTTTTAACACGATATGATTTATCTGTTTGTAGGTCATATCATATTAGATTGTGACACAATATTAGCTAATAGGTTGCTTACCTTTTTCTATTGAGTCTTATGTTGTTCTTGGAACATGCATTTCATTACTCTTATGGAAAATCTTTCTATAACTTTATTTTAGAATGTTAACAACATTAAAATCTTAGAAAAGATTTTCTTTAAATTTAAAGTTACACGACGTTAGAGCTGCTTTATTAATTAATCCTCTTACTTTGTTTCTTTTGAAGGAAATAAAAATTGGAGATTATCAACATTGAGCCTAGCTAATCCATTTAATTATGGCATAACCTATTTTTTATTACACGTAGTTAAATTCCTTCACTAAGGCAAATAACATTGCATTTATACATGTTCTATGGGATATATTTGTCACATGCATGTCATGCTACCTGCATCATGATTCAATTAAACACGCCTGAATAGTTGTATAGAAACACAATTAGGTAAAGGAAATCTTCATACAAATATGATTGTAAGTTTGGTTGGGTAGTTTAGACTCACATACTCAAACTATTCATTTCCCTAATTTATATAAGTTTTTCCTTATTTTATAAGGATCAGATTATAAGTCATATATTTCTTCTAGATCTATCAAGTAGATTTGTGTCTTAGAATTTATGCCTCTTCATTGGTTTGAGATCATGAGACTTATGAACAATACAATGTATGCATGTTGACTAAGTATCTCATAGTTGGATTGGTTAACCACTTTGATGGTTAAGTAATATCGAGCTTGATAACTTGGAATAACAAATTCTGAAACCTTGATTAGCTTACGTTTACCTTTTCTTGGATTCCTTATATACATGTGCTACCCCTTAATGCTCATTGATTCCTGTTAATTTTTGGTGATTTATTAATCATTATTACATAAAATTTTTCTTAGTGAGAAGTTTATTAGCGACTTGGAAATGATGACTTGCCTTGAAGCAAATTTTACCTTGTTATGATGATAATTTTTAAGTCATGTTCTACTCCTTGGATATTGACCTAGTTGAACTAGAACATGAGCATGATCTCATTTTCGAGAGTGTTTCCTAGAAGTATTAGGGAGTGAAGTTTGTTAACACACAAGGAATGCAACTCAGGATATATCTATTATCCTACACCAGCCAGCTTGGATCAGCTCTCCTCCACTACGCTTGCAACAACAACCTGTCAAAAACAAACATGTCATCTCTAACCAACTATTCCCTATACTCTTATATAAAGCCATTATTGTTCTGTATTTTAGTAAGGAAGAGTAGAATTCATCTTGCTGCTATCTTTCTCCTTTCATTCCTTCTTTGCAGGTTATCTTTTATGGTATCAGAGCTTCTCAGCACACATGCTACTCTTGCTTAATCCAAATGGCCGAACAAGATTCTTCCTCAGTAACTCTACCTACCTCTTCCCTCTCTACTTCAATGGTCGACTTCACAGTTCCTCCTCCACTGAAGTTTCTGATGTCAAACCTAAAACTGATCATGAACATACAACTCACAAAAGAGAACTACGTAATATGGCGTTTACAAATCTACAAACTCTTCTCTGCAAATGGCTTCGATGGGTATCTCACTAGCAAGACTTCCTGTCCGCCCAAACCTTTCTCAACCTCTACCTCCATAACTAATTTTATGCTATGGAAGTTGATAGATCGGAATCTCATAGCTACCTTGTTCTCCACAATCTCTCCATCAGTTTTACCATACATTCTACACCTCACTACCGCACATGAGATTTGGACCACACTGGAACTCCGACTGCAATCGACAAATAGATCTAGAGTAATTCAATTGAAGAATGAACTTCATAATGTTCAAATGCGAGATCAAGCAATCACTTAATACCTAACACAGATAAAGACTCTCATAGACAACATTGCAACTACAGGTTCTCACATTGACACGGAGGATATAATCATCTACATTCTAAATGGCTTACCCTCCTTCTACAGCTCCTTCAAGGCTGCAATTTGAACCTCACTGCAACCCATCATCTTAGAAGTTCTATATTCCCTTCTATGCAGTGAGGAGATTCATCTTCAAAATGAACTGAAAAAAGATATTGCGCCCCTCAATGACCTTCAAGCTTTATACACCAACCAAGGTCAGTCCTCTAGAGGCCAATCCAATCCTATAAATACCAACAAATCATATGGGGGGGGGGGGGGGGGGGGGTTTGAAAAAGAGCTCCTTTCAATCCATTCAATAACACCAAAAAATCATAGCAAGCTCCAAACAACACATCAACAAAACCAATCTATCAGATCTGTGGCAAAATAGACCACTTAGCTCTATCACTATCATGCTGACACATATGCAATCACCAGTATGCTCCAGCTCCCTCCTGGTAACTGAAAACTCTTATATCCCATCAACAACAAAACTCTACCACTGATTGGGTTCTGGATTCTGGAGCATCCAAGCACCTCACTTCAGATGTCAACAACTTGCAATATCCGACTCCTTATCAAGGAACTAAAGCCATCTCCATGGCAAACGACACCTCTATCCCTATTCAATAAAGTGGGTAATGCATTTTACCCATCCCTGACTCAATTTGTAAGCTTCATTTACATGACCTTCTTCATGTTCCTTCTATCTCTCACAATCTACTTTCCATCTCATACATAACTCACTCTTGATAACAATTGCTCTATTTATTTTGATGCCGGTGGCTTTGTCATTAATGACCAATTGGACAATCGTGTTCTTCTTCGTGGTCGCAAGCATGATGGTATCTACTCCATTCTCAAATCAACCACCTCACTGACATTCACCCTTCACACCAACCAAGTCTCCTACACTCTTTGGCACGCTCAGCTTGGATATCCTCACCATCTCATGATGACAGTCCTCTCGAAGTTCATCCCAACTCTAACCAGCATTTCTTATTCTTTTTTATTCAAGTCTTTTATTGTGTCCAAGAGTCACAAGTTATTTTTTCTAAAGCAATCTAGTCATGTAACTCTTCCCTTTAATCTAATACACTCAGATATTTGGGGTCGATCCCCAATGCCTTCTTTACATGGTTATCGATACTATATAGTATTCATTGATGATAGCACTCATTTCATCTGGCTCTACTTAATGTATTCAAAAAATGAAGCTCTTCCTAATTTCAAAATTTTATCAAAATGGTCCAAACTCACTTCAATAAACCAATTAAAAAACTTTGCTTACACAGTGGAGGCGAGTTCACTAGCATTCTCTTCAAACAAATTCCTCCTCAACAATGATATTCACCTTGAATTAAGCTGTCCATACACTCCAGAGCAAGTTGGACTTGCAGAAAGGAAACATCATCATCTCCTTAACACCACTTGGACCCTACTCCATGCATCCAACCTACCATTTCACTTTTGGGTTGAAGCTCTCCAAACCTCAAACTATCTAGTAAACAGAATGCCACATCAACCCTCAATTTTCAAATACCTTTTCAAGTGCTTCACAGTAAAGCTCCCACCTGCAATCACTTGAAACCATTTGGATGTATTTTCTTTCCTTGGTTACAACCACAACTTCCACACAAACTTGCTTCGTGTTCCCACCCATGCATCATCTTGGGATACTCAACATCTCACAAAGGTTATATATGCTTCCATCCCCCAACCCAATGAATCATCATCCTTGCCATATTAAATTCCATAAACAAACATTCCCTTCAATCTCCAACCCGTCAACCACCCATCCTCCTCATCCAATTAACCAACCACACCTTTCCTGCTAATCCCAACCTCTACTTACACCAACCTCCATAACCAAAATCTCCATCCTCCACAACTCCCCTCTCCAACAGCTACTTCTAACTACATTCCCTTAGACCTAGCTTCATCTATTATATCTCCATTATTCCCTTCTCTTACTTCACCCCCACCTCCATCGACAATCCCCATACATCCAATGCAAACCCATCTAAAAAATGGACACCTTAAACCTAAACAATTCTTTGATCTCCTTGCCCTTCCCAAAACACATCTCACACCTTCCTCCTCTCAGGCAGTCAAGTCATTACAGTGGAGAAAGGCAATGTCGACAGAATTTCTAGCTCTCCAAAGATAGGGTACATGGTCCCTAACCAAGCTACCTCCAAACACACCTGTTCTCGTTTGCAAGTGGACCTATAAGAAAAAGCTACATCCCGATGGTTTGATTGATCAATACAAGGCACGCCTCATTGCTCAAGGCTATACCTAACAATTTGGAATCAACTACAAATATACATTCAATCATGTAGCGACAATGCTGACCATATGTGTCCTCATCATTATAGCCTTTCAGAGAAACTGGCCAACTCTGCAATTGTATGTAGTAAATGTATTTTTATACGGTGAGCTTAATGAAGACATCTACATGCAACAACATCAAAGATTTGTTGATCCTCAATATCTGCAGCATGTATGCAAACTGAAAAAGGCTATCTATGAACTAAACAGGCACCACTTTAGTGGTTTCACAAGCTCACTTCCATTCTACTTGCCTTCGGCTTTTAGTTCAATAGAGCTGACCCCTCCCTCCTAATTTACACTCACTTGGATATATATATATATATATATATATATATATATATATATATATATATGCTACTTACAACAGCTTCTTTTTCATCTCCAATCGACATTTTCCATCAAGCAGCTGGGCAATGTTTCCTTATTTATTGGCATCCAGGTCAGCCGTACGACAACAAGACTTCTTCTATATTAGTCCCACTATGTCAGAGACCTTCTACATGCTTCAGGTTTCACCTCATGTAAACCCACCCTTACACCAATTGATCTATATGACAACCCTATGCGTCAGCTAGCCGGCTTGTTGCAATATCTTGCAATCACTCATCCCAACATTGCCTTTGTGACTAATGCTATCTGCCAACATATGCACAACCCAACAATCAGTGAATATCAAACACTCAAACGTCTCCTCAGATACATAAAAGGAACTCAAGAGTTTGATCTTCCCATCTCACATGGAGATCTCACTCTCCCAGGTTACAACGATGCAGACTAGGCTTTTGACCACAAGGACAGAAAATCCATCTCTGGGTTCTGTACTTACCTGGGCAACAATCTTATCTCCTAGAGTGTTAATAAATAAGAAATAATAGCCAAATCATCAACTGAAGAAGAATACAGAGCCCTTGCATCCGCCACATCTGACTTTATTTGGCTTAGAAGACCGTTTGCAGACTTCAAAGCCCATCAGTCTCAACCAACTACAATATATTGCGATAACATCTCCGCAGTGGCCCTCACAAACAACACAATGTTTCATGCTAGAATCAAGCACATCGAAATCGACTATCATTTCATTAGTAATCATATCAAGACCAAAGAGATCGAAGCTCTTCACATTAGCTCTGTTGATCAACCAGCAGATATATTAACTAAACATTTCACAGCTAGTCGATTTAATGATATTCGTGACAAATTAACTATCCATTCCCAGGATACTTAATTTGAGGGGGGCTATTAACACACAAGGAATGCAACTCATGATCTCTCTATTATCCTACACCAGCCAACTCGAATCAGCTCTCCTCCACTATGTCTGCAACAACAGCCTGTCAAAAATAGACATGTCCTTTCCAACCAAATATTCCCTATCCTCTTATATAAAACCATCATTGTTTCGTATTTTATTAAGGAAGAAAATAATTCATCTTGCTGTTGTCTTTCTCTTTACATTCCTTCTTTGCAAGTTATCTTTTAAATTTAGCCTTAGGGGATATGCTCCCTTTGAGAAATTGATGAATTAGATGTTCATGATTTTAATTTTAAATATTTATAATTAATAATATGAATTTTATAAAGCATTTAACACCAATTTTTATAAGACTAGTTTGTCTTACTTCATTTGATTTTTTCATATTTCTTCTCATTTCAAAATTATTAATCATGTTATCACCCTTTTCAAATAAAAAAATAGATAAACGACATGCAATTACAATTTCGTGCCTAGACCTTACTGAATACCTCGCAATTTGAGATCTAGAAGAGCTAAGGTAGGGTTGAAATCAAGCTCGACCTATATCAAGCCAGACCCATCATTTAGAATCTCAACCTCCATCTCCTTCTCCCAATCAAAGGACTTAGACTCCAAGTACAAACTAGCAATATGAGATCCAAAGAATAATTAACCCTAGCAAGCTACAAAAAGCCAACTCCATATTCCTCTTAAGTAGATGTGGTCCAACACAAACCATCATCCATCATCCAACCATCAATCTAAACATGGATATGGCATGTGCACATACAATGGATGGTGATGGTCATGTGCACAGTTTTATTGAACGTGGACCCGACTATGGTTTTTATTCCCCATCCACATGCGTTGTCATGCCACTTATGTCATGGAGTCTCATGTGCCACGGTAGCTCTGGTTGCTCTCTCAATATCTCATAAGTATTTATATGTTGAACATTCGATAGCACATTTGAAGGGGTAGGATGTTAGTAGTGGAAGCTCTTAATGGATCAGAGTAACGACAGCAGCGTTGCTTTGGTGGTCCTGCTGAACTTCATTTTCAGTCATTATATATAGGCAGGTATGAGTTAAGCTTATTGTGGGAGCTTTGGCTAGTTAATGAAACTAGCTTGTCAAAATCATAATAATGTTCACATTACATGATTAGCTTCAGCCAATTTTGACTTACTTGAAAGTAAGCGGAACGTGTGTGATATTATATATATATATTATATATATATATATATATATATATTATATATATATATATATAATATATATATATATATATATATACATAAAAAAAAATAGAAAGCAAAAAAGATATTTAAGCTGTTGAGGAATTAAAGCCGCGCATCGAAACAAACAAGAAAAAAAGATGATGGAAATGAACACTAGGATTTAACGTAAAAAAACTTGATACCGTTAACAACTACGGAGCCACACCAAAGTAAAAAATTCATGATAGAAATTATGCAGATCTCTCACTCTATCTTAACCTCTCTTTGTTTCTCTTCACTTTTCTCTTTGCTCTACATTAAGAATTGACAAAAGAGACGCTTTTTTCATACTTCAAAGGATGCAATCCTTCAAGTGAAACAAGACAACAAAAGGTGGAGCACTGCCCCGCTGCAATCCCTTGGTGAGCTTGGACGAGGACATTTTGGTCTGAGACAAAAGTACAACCCGATTAATCAATAGAATCAGATTTTACACAAAAATAACATAAGCTAGATATGAAACCATCCTTCTTGACTCTACGGTTCATGAATTGAGCCAAACAAGATCACAGTTCATTCATATTTAGCTCATTTACACTCTTATGTAATTCAGGAAAGATGTGTTAGATTTAGCCGGGCAGATACCAAAGAGCCCCAAGAATGAGAAATAGATTTCCTCTGCTCTCATGATTTAAAAAGATAAAAGTAGTATATTGCATCTGTGGTTGTAGGTTGAAGCACAGAACTGAGTTAATTGACCATCACCTAATTTCTGGCCACGCCAAATTTATTCATCACTGCCTAAGCTCTTCATTCAATGATTACAGGTATAAAGAATGACTAGTTCTCGCACCACCACTCAGCAGAAAAGTTAGGCTTCATTTGGGACGACATTTTTGTAGCTTCTTAAAGCAGCTTTCAAGTATAAAAAATTGAATTTTTTACTAAAAAGTTGTTTTAAGAAGCAACAAAAAAAGACATCCCAAAAGAAGTCTTAGGCTTCGTTTGGACGGCTTTCTTATTGCTTCATAAATCAATTTTTTAGTACAACAACAACATCAAGCCTTTATCCCACTACGTCATTTGGGACGACTTTAGTACAACAACAACTACAACAACAACATCAGAAAGAAAGTCGTCCCAAATGAAGCCTTAGGCTTCGTTTGAGACGGTTTTTACTGTTTCTTAAAGCATTTTTCTAGCAAAAAATTTAAATTTTTTACTTAAAAACTGCATGTAAGAAACAATAAGAAAGCTTTACCAACCGGATCCTTAGCCTAACCAAACATCATAAAACAAGCGATTCTCAGTTATGTCAATGATTAGCTTCGGGCATGTTTAAATACAAGCCGGTATTTTTCGTCTACCAATGATTAGATCTCAAGCTAAATGCAACTCCCCCTAATCTGAGAGAATCATATAAATTCTAAATAATTTACAGACTACAAAACCATCAAAACTTCAATCACAAACATATAAATACTCATCATCAAAATCCTTTTTGTTTCATTACAAAAATATTTACAATCAAAACAGTTATACACAAACAACACATAACACAATCAATGCAGAGTAGAACAAAGAAGTTCTTAATCCAATTTGGAGCCAAGTCAAATCTCGCTGTAAGTTGTGCAGTGAATTTATACATACAATTAGTTACTTTTGGATCTGTTCTTGAGAGGTAGCTCAATTTGATTCAAGCTTGGAACTATTCTAGTTCGATCCAAGCCGGTTTTTGCTCATTGCTCGGCTCATTGGCTTCAAATCAAATAAAAAATTTATATAATTTGTAAACTTGTAGCCTTAGATATTTGAAGGAAATGGCAATATTGATCATAGAAGGAAGTATCTATTGCGTTATCTTTTTGCATAAATTGTTAAGAACTGATGCCTCATACTCAAATTCATTATTTGCCAAAAAGAAACAAGCAGATGATTCAATGAGTGAATTACTTAAGAGAGAAAATAGAGAGAGAGAGGGAGAAAGTTTCAGTTAGAATTGAAAATGAAATAGAAGAAGAGTGAAGATTTATAGCATTAAAGAGAAGAGATTATGGATCCTGTAAGGTAGAGAGCCATCAATCTCAAGGAATGAGCAGCCAAGGAACACCAATGAAACAGCTCTGCAAAGAGGTAATAATATAGAAAGAATTGCGTGTCAATTAAAGACTTGCACATGGCCTTCCTTTTCTTTTCTAATAAGAGGAGCATTAAGTGTTCTTGTGTTATTAATTCTGAACATTGATGAGAGAAGCAAGGTATCAGAAAGGAATATTTGGTGATGATACGCAAAGAGATGTTATTTTACATCTCAAAATTTTGAATACTTAAAATAGTTTTTTAATTTATAGATTTTGATGTCTGAAAAATAAGGAGAACTGATAGATTTGTAAGAAAATTTATATGATCAAATATGGATCTTAATATAAATTTTTAAATCTAAAATTACGTTAATATTTGAATTAAAAATTCGATGAATTCATTATGTGATCATCCAAACTTTATTTTCGACAAATTTATAGTTTAAACTATGAGATTTGACAAGATGAATTAAATGAGCTCAAAATCATCTAATTTTGAGATCATTAAGACAATATGATATTAATTATTAAACAATATTAGAGATAGATCCCTTAATCATCCAATTGAGTGTTCATGATATGGAAGAAATGATCGGTGTTAGAGCACATGACATCTTACTCATGAAACTAAGTTGCTGCTCCATATCAGCTGCTCCACCTTCTTTAACATAACGCTACAGCTAACTAACTAGACACGTGTCTGATGCTTATAAGCTCTTGTTATTATATATACCATTGTTACTGTAGCATTTAGCATGCTTTGATAGAATGAAAAGCGGATCAGTTTTACTCCTCCCATAAAGGCTATCGTTGTTTAAATCTCACTACAAACAAGATTCATATCTCTCGTCACGTTATTTTTCATGAAAATGTGTTTCCTTTTCAATCTAAACACCTTCTACACATCCCCTTTACCAACCATTCTCAAATCCACATCTTCTCATACCCGTTTCCACTCTTTCCCCAGCTCCACCAAGCAGTTCTATCCCTACCGCCCAACTGAACAAGCCAATTTACCATCTGTTTCTACAAGCTTCTCAATCCACCTCATCAATTCCTTCTTCCTGACTCAACCGATCTCTAGTTCTTTCTTACCTCCAAGCACAATACCACCTCTATACATCCAATGCAAACTCGACTTAAAATGGGTGTTCACCGTCCTAAACAGATCTTTGATCTGTTTACTCAACCCAGCTCCACTTTCTTCCAACTACCACATCAAGCCATTAATACAACCTTGGTGCGATGCTATGTCAGAAGAGTTTCTTGCCTGCAGAAGCAGGGCACTTGGTCTCTTGTTCGCCGCCTACTCATGCCAATGTCCGGTTGTCGCTGGGTCTTTAAGACCAAACAATCATCTGATGGACATTTGAGCGATACAAAGTCGATTGGTAGCTCAAGTTTCAATCAAGAGTTTTGTATAAAATACAAGAAGCCTTCAGTCCTGTGGCCAAAATTCCCACCATTCGAGTTTCTTCTAGTGGCACTCCATCGTGGCTGGTCCACTCTCCAGTTTGATATATCAAATGCCTTTTTACATGTGATCTTCATGATGAGATTTATATGAAACAACCTCCAGGATTTACTGATACTCGCATTCTCACTATGTATGCAAGCTCCATAAGGCAATTTATGGCCTCAAACAGGCTCCAAGAGATGGTACAAAAGCTAACTTCCTTCTTCTTGCATTCGGCTTTCATTTTAGCAAGGCGGATCCTTCCTTACTTATCTATCTCCAAGATGAGATCAGATCTTTCTACTCATTTATGTAGATGATCTCCTTATCACCGGCAACAAATCGGTTGTTATTGAACAACTTCTTCTACAATTGAGGCAAAAGTTTTCACTAAAGCAGCTGGGCACAATTTCTACCTTCCTCGGTTTACAAGGTTACTAAAACTCATGCTGGCCCTTCTTACATCAGACTAAGTATATGCTGACTTGATACAAGCTGCTGGTTTTCAGAACAACAAATCTGTTCCGACTCCTATGACATTAAAGCTCTCAATGCTCCATGCTGCCGATCCTTACATGATCCGCATCAATTGAACTTAGCCGGCTCTTTGAACTCCTACTATTCAAAGACCTGATATGCTTATGCCGCATCAAATTTGTCAAATAGCATCATCTAATGTAGGCGACTACTTGGCGCTTAAAAGTCTGCGGTATATTCAAGGCCGATGGGACTATGGACTCCCTCTGCTTCCAGCCTCCTTACAGCTCACTACCTATTCTGATGCAGATTGGGCTGGAGATACATCTGATCGGAAGTCAATCACAGGCTTCTGTACCTTTCTCGGAAAACACCTATCTCATGGTGTGTAAAGAAACAGCTACGGTGGCGAAATCTTCTACCGAGCAGAATATGGGCTCTTCTTCGCTACGAAGGACGTCATCTGGCTCCGTCGTCTTCTCTCCGATCTTCTAGTTCCTCAACATGGCCCGACTACTATCTATTGTGACAACATCTCGCTCTTGCTCTAGCTCACAATCCAGTTTTCCATGCCAGAACCAGCATATTGAGATCGATTATCACTTTATTCGTCATCACATTGACACCAAACTGTGCTCGTTTTCACATCAAATTCTGTTGATCAACCAGTGATATCCTCCTAAACCTTTGCCACAAACAGATTCACTGTCTTAGACACAAATTGGGCATTTGTCCTCCAATGCACATTTGAGGGGGCCTGTCAGAGCACATGACATCTTACTCATGAAACTAGTTGCGCTCCATATCAGCTGCTCCACCTTCTTAATACAGCTACAGCTAACTAAATAGACACGTGTCTGATGCTTATAAGCTCTTGTTATTATATATCCATTGTTACTGTAGCATTTAGCATGCTTTGATAGAATGAAAAGCGAATCAGTTTTACTCTTGCTTTCCTGTATTCTTCTCTAACTCTTCTACAGGTACAAGAGTCTTCAATCGGAACATTGCTTTAAAAATTTATAAATACTATATTTCTACGCATTCAAAGAGGATTTTTAAAGGAGATGACAGTGAATTTTAAAGTTGTGTCTAGCTTCATCTATTAATGACCACTATTGATGCCCGCCATCAACCACCATTAACACATGCAGTCAAACATCATCGACATTTGCCATCGCCAATATTGTCATCGGCTAACGCTAATATTCAGCCTTGCACATTCGTCATTGTCGATACTAACACCATCACATTTGATTAGATTATAACATCCTATCCTCTTAAACAATAGAGAAAAATATAGCATTATAATTTTTAACTTACCTAAAGAACAATTTCAAACAAGTCAAACTTTGCGGGGTTTTTCTTTGATGATTTTTCATATAAAAATTTTGTACTTCTTATGATCCAAAAACCTATTTATATGATATGACAACAAGAATCTAATGAGATCATAATCCAGTGATGATCATAACATTACAAAAAACATGATGTTATTGCCTGTTAATTTTGTTTGGATGAAGTAATATCATTTGATACTTGTAATAATTGCAATCCCAATTTATGTCCATATATACCAAGTATATATATATATATATATTGTTGTGTCTTGGAGTATTCGCGGTGGTAGAGAAATATAAAATTTAGCGTCTTAGCGTTGTACGAAAATCTGGCACGCAATCAGATAAGAGAGAGGGTCTAACATTTATAAGACACTAAGATTTTTACGTGCAAAACCCCTAAAAGGGGGGAAAAATCACGAGGCCTAGCCCAATTTGAATGAATCCACTAATATAGTAGTTGATTACAAATGAGGTCCTTCCTTGGGGGAAGGCCTTAGCTTGAAGTACATTACATTGTAGGAATACAAAGAATCATAGTTGATGTGTTCATTAGGTCTGAAGGACTGTAGTCGATGGATAACGTAAGTCGGAAGGACCGTAGTCGGCGTGCGACGTAAGTCGGCAGGACCGTAGTTGGCGGGCGACAAAGGTTGGAAGGACTGTAGTCGGTGGGCGACGTAAGTCAGCATGACCATAGTCGACGAGCAACAGAGGTCGGAGGAACTGTAATTAGTGGGCGACGTAAGTCAGCAGGACCATAGTCGGCGGGCGACAGAGGTCGGAAGGACTGTAGTCTGAGGGCGACGTAAGTCAGAAGGACAGCGTCAGGTAGAATTAAGTCCAACAATGGAAAGAAATCCATCTTCGGATAGATGTCTGGCAAAAGTCTAACAACGGCTAGAAGTCCGGCGTTGGGTAGAAACTTGGCCACGAGTGAACGTCTAGCATCGGGTGGAAGTCCGACGTCTGTTGGCGGCTGAGGAGAACTCCGACATCACTTGGGCGGAGTTTCAGCGTCAAGGGAGGGGGGGATTATGTCATTACTTAGGCAGAATTTCAGCATCCCGTGGAAGTCGGGTAGAATTCTAGCATCCCGTGGAAGTCTGGCAGAATTCCGCTTTCATTTGGAGTTCGGGCGGAACTCCGGCGATGGTCGAGGAGGAGTCTCTTCCCTCCTATTTATCTCTTCTCATCTTCTTCTCTTCTTCTTCTTGCTTGTGTCCCCTCTCAAGAGAAATGAGGGGTCTATTTATAGATATTATGGAGTGGCATGGCTTGTAAATAGGTGAGAGATCATGGGCGAATGTGGAGTGGTTCGAATGGATGGCCGATATTGAATCCTTTGATCATGGACCGTTCGCTAGACATTTGAAGGTCTTAGTGGTGTTGGAATTCAGCTATCTTGGGCTCGTTGGATTTGTCTCGTCGAGCCGCTCGATTCGATTATAAACATGTCATATTTGAAAACCGTTTGGTAATCCAAATTGTGGTTCAAACCTTCCGAATGTGCTTCGGGTCTTTGATTTGGACCCATTTGAGCTCGGATCAAGTTGAATTTGGTGTCATTGGGTTCGTATTTCCGAGACGCTCAGTTCGACTGTAAGTTTGCTGAAATCAGAGTTCAGATGATCTCGGATTTAATTTTTGAAGTTTCCAGCTTGATTTTGCCTCGAAATTCGTGCCGGATCAAGATAATTTTTTGATTATATATATATATATATACATTTTAAAATTTATATTTTGCTAAAAAATTTCAACATAAGAAATTAAAAATTATAAGGATAGCTCAAAGCCTAAATTTACAAATAATTCTCCATGTATGTCAGTTCAATGTAAACAATAAATAAATAAATAAATTATAAAAATTAATATTCAAAATATTGGAAAAGAGTAAAAAAAATTCAAATATAACATAATATTAAGCATTACACCTATTATATTAAAATTAAAAAAAAATGGGACATCACCACATGGACGACAAACTTCATTTTAATTTAATATGAATGCCAAAAAAAAAAAAATCTTGATGTTAAATAATTATTTGATATAAATATATTAAAATAAATTAACAAAAAAAGGATTTCTATATTTTGATGTTACTATTTAAAATACCTAAGGAATTTAAGAAAAAAAAATCCTACATTACCTGAATTATTAACCTCAGTATAATAAACATAAGAAAGCCACCATCCATATAGAATAAGGTTTTGTTTGGGACGACTTTCTTACCGTTTTTTAAAATAATTTTTTAGTATAAAAATTTTTTGAACTAGAAATTTTTAAATTAAAAAACTGTTTTTGAAAAATAGTAAGAAAGTCATCCCAAATAAAGCATTTATCTATTTTGATCATTTAAAATTTTTCTGATTTTTTAATAATTAAATTTATAAATAATCTTATTTAAAATTTTGACAAAGAAGTATTTAAATTTATGCTGGTAGTATGGTATTCAGCGACTTGTTCAAGCAAAAATATCATATAAGGGCATCTCCAACCGATAACTTCATTTTTCACGGCAAAGTAACACAAAACTCCAAAATGGCGTGGTGATGCTCCAATCGAACGTCATTTTAGGTGTTTGTAGGAAGGTAACGATCGCTCTCCCTTTCGCGCGTTTTTCCGGTTGAGAGCAGAAAATGACGTGAGTGAACAGTGCGACGCCAATATTGGCGTCGCACTGTTCACCTGCAATTAAATGACGGAAATTTTCACGTTCGGTTGGAGCGACGGAACGACTCCATACACTCGTTTAGCGTTCGGTTGGAGATGACCTAAAGCTTACGAGTCACGCTCCATTGCCTCGTGAGGTAAGAGATTAAAGTTTCTTTAAAAAAATACAAAAAGATTGATAATAATAATAATAATAATAATAAGATTAAAGTTTTTTATGGACGGATTTTTAATTATTTTTCAAAATAATTTTTAATATAAATTTTTTAATTTTTATACCTAAAAACTATTTTAATAAACAATAAAAAAAAGTCATTCCAAATAAAAAAAACAAGAATTTATTGTATTGTGCAAAACGGCAAAAATAAGAGGGGTATACCCATCTGCCAAATAAACTGATAGAGCATTTGTCCGATTCAAACAGTACAAAAAAGATAACCAAAAGAAACAAAAACAGAAACGGAATGGAATAATATGAAAATGAAAGAAATTGAACTATTCGGTGGCAGGATTATTTCTCCTAAGATTAAACAATAATAATTATAAATTTTATATCAGTATATTATGTTAGAAATTATATTATGGCAGTTTGATTTGAAATAAAAATATGTAAAACACTCAAAATTCAGGATTTTGAAAATATTGATATTTGATTTGAAGTATTAGAGATACATAAAAAAATATTAAGTATTTAAAATTTATCATTTAGTTTAATTTTAGTATATTTAAAAATGATTAGCTTTGATCGATTTTTATAGACACGAAAATTTTTTTTCATTGCCAGACCTGAATATTGCAGTTTGATGCCTTGCTTTAGTATATATACAACAAGCCCATAACATGATAGCAATATCAACATTTGACATTTCAATTTTAAACACCATCTCTTGTTGATCTCAAGTTCACAACAAAACCCTAATCAACATTTCAACCCCACCTTATATTTATTAATATTACATAAAAAAAAAACATTTCAACCCCACCTCAGTCAGTATACTTTTATAAGAAAACCCTAATAGGCAAATCCTCCATGACTCCATCTATATATTTTAGAAATCATCAAATCGAAAACACATGAAACACTGAGTGTCAAAACACAAAAATTTCCAAATCCAAATGGCTAAACTAGGGCAAAACGAAAGAACAAATATTCCATAAAAAACTAAAATAGAATCAGAAACGCCGTTTGACCATCACACCGACAGTCCAAAACAACAAGAGGTCAAGTGTTATTCAAGATATTACCGACCATCGTGACCAAGAATTCGAGAAAGGAGGATTCGAGGAGAAATTTAGAAGAACTCCATTGATCGTCTGATTCAGTGCACCTGAAGGCCCAGGGAGAACGAGGAGTGGAAACCCTAACAAGGAGGAGGCAAAGACTCGAATAGGCGAAACAGCTAAATTCGTGGTTTCATGTGATGAGTGAATTGAAGAGTCGAAGATACTTAATATGCCAGAGCAATCGCGGGTTAGTCGGGTCGCCATCGAGTTCGGGTTGGCGGGTTAACCCGAACCAGACCTGAAATATAACCGGGTCTTAAAATTAGACCCGAACTCGACCCATTTCTTTCACGAGTTGATCCCAACCTAAATTTTTTGAGTGGAATTCGGGTCAGATTTTTGAGTCGTATCAGAAATTGATAGGCCTACTGAAAATTAAGCAGACATCCAAGACGTATATATCATCAAAGATTTCAAACATATGAGCACAGTTCAAAAAGTTTGGCATGCCTTCAACCTCATTTCATGAGGCTGATCGATTGGTTGTGTTAAATTTGGAAGCAATTATTCAATAACTTAAAGCTTTGTTTGGGACAACTTTCTTACTATTTTGTAAAGCTGCTTTTATTATAAAATTATCTTGAAAGCAGAAAAAAAAAAGAAGCAATGATCTAAAGCTATCCCAAAAGAAGCTTAAATCAGATTTAACCGAGCAAGGATAGACAAATTTATCCTAATCAAAAGCTATTAGCAGAAAGACTGTCGAGTAAAAGAAATATTGAAAAGCTACGTATGCCTTGATTGAAATGGACTGCAGTAATATTTGAACAGAAAAAATTGCATTAGAGCAAATAATAAAGAATTTAAACCCGGATCATTCGAACAAAAATAGTAGTATCTTATTATTAACCAGAAAATTTTGCCAACAGGTAAACGAGTAGGCAAAATCTAATTCGGAATGTTAAAATGTTGATCACAAACCTGTTTAATGAAGCTGGAAATGTATAAAAAATAAAACATCAAAATTATGGAGTAATTGCATCAAGGAACAAAACTGGAGGACTTAAATGGAAAAAGGAAAAGGGGGTACCATTATACCATTAGTAAAAACACAGTCCCGTCGGTCCTATATTTATGGTTTCCAATGAAAAGTTAGGAAAATGGGTTAACAATATTTCGGAAAATATTACAAAAAATACTCAGTTGGGTATTCCTGCTCATACCCGTTGTAATCATAATATAGTCTTTCACCGCGAGAAATGTCACGGCAAGCGACGAGTAAGACTCGACACCGCCCATCCACATCATATCTGACACATTTAATGTTCTGTTTCTTCATACCTTCCCTGCAAGAAAGAAAAAATGGTTAGATTCAACCATAGAAAGATCTGTATCTCCAACAGTTGCAGGAAGAATCTGGATAGCTCCAGCAAAGTTTTTTTTTTTTTGGAATATTAGGGGCAAAGCCCATTCATTAATCATGTAAAGAAGAAGAAAAAAAAAAAAACACAGGGGAGCAAACAATGCTCAGACAAAAATTGAGCATAGGCTCAGAAGCCACAGTCAAAGGATTGCTAAACCAAAAACTATAACAGGAAAAAGGAGAAAAACAGACAAATAGCGAAAAATGCTAGGACTCAGGAACAAAAGTGATCAACTGCAGAGAGAACTGCAGATTCAAATTAAATTGGCACCCTCGGTTGCCCAAAGACCGACCATTCAAAGAGAAACCGAGACGGGTAAACATCATCGTCCAAGGCATAAAAAAAACCCATCCATAAATACGAGTTCAGCCCGGCAGCGGCATTACGTCGGCAACCAAATCAATGCAGAAAATCCCTTCCAAAACATAATCCTGAAGCTTCCAAACGGATCAGCATAACACCCGCTCCAGCAAGATCAGTTGGAACCAAGCCCAACATCATAGAAAATATCCAATTAACCAATATGATAATAACAGTAACCATCCAGAATACTAGAGCAGTGCTTACGGAGTGTGGTTGTTAATTCCACTGATGAACCGAGCAATATTTCCCCTTTTGTCTGGACAGATCACTAAGCTATGAAATGGATTTGTCGCAAGGAGAAGGGTCATCATGCTGTCACAATCGTCATGTTCTCGTTTTTTTAGGTAATCCACGTCTCCTGTGTACTCAGAGATAAAGGTCATGTCCTTTATGTCTTCATCAGCATGGACTGTGAAGCTGCAGTGGCCAGGCAATTGTTAATTATATAATGGAAAAGCATGTCGCGAAATAAGCCGTGTGAATTTAGCTGAGGCAACTACCCTTCACATGAATCAAAAACTACAACCAGGGGAGGGCATTCCCCTCTCATGTACATGGATCTGCAAAGCTCTACTGTTTCTTTATCTTCTCTAGCTAGGACCTGATTAGTAGAAAAAGTAGTGGAGCAGGAAATAGAAAAGGAAAGCACTAGAAAACCAAAAATTTTTTTTTTTTTGACAAACTGTAAATGGACTGTTGCGATAGAGAAAGATAGCAGGGCAAAACTCGAATAGATTTTTAAACCTGCATTCCTCCCTTCTCTAGGATTGCTGCATTAGCAGAGCTAGGGGCCATTCCAGGAAAGTAAGTCAAATCATTGCTGAACTCCATCTTCAAAGAAGTTAGAGCAGTTGCGAGAGAAGCCATTTGCACTAGTCTTTGATTCGGATCTTTACTAGGAGAAAAGGATACTAATCTCCTCTTTTTCTTCTGGCTGCCTAAGAAAACGGAACGCCTTCTTCTTTTCCTACCTTGGAAAGCAAATAAATTCAACAGCAATACAAATGTTATTAAATCAGTGATAACTGGTGAGAAGGAAAAGGTATGTTAAGGATGGAACATAAAGTAGCAATATCTAATGGAAAGTTCCAGAGTTGGATGGTTTAGCACACTATATGACATTCTGGCAAAAATTGGACCCTAAGCATGAGAAGAAACAAGTAACGACATCTTAATTGTGGATTAGCATGGTTCCAGTGGCCTGATCAGGCCAGTCCTTTGTTTTCATAATACTCTTAACAGGCTAGTAGACCTGTTTTTGCAACCAACCTATAAGCAATGCTATAACCATGCAGCAGAAGCAGCAGCTCCTGAGATTGCTAATTATGTATTAGAAGGGCATTTGAGGCATTGGATTTAATTAAAAAATATGAAACACTTAACCTCCAACAATAGATATGTATCTTGCTCAACTTTACCCTCTTTTTACTTCATCCTTACCTAGCAAGTGGTACATAGTCATTGTTTGGCTAGGATCAAGTGGTTCATGTGATTTTTGGATTGATCTTAGTCACCACTCCATCATGCTTGAGCAAATTTTAGGACAAGGTGATTCCCATAACAGATTCATATAGTTGATTAGACTCTTGGTGTATGATACTTGATGAGCTTTTGTTTGATGGTGGAGTGATGGGGCCGATTTGAGATACTCTCAAGTGGGAGCGAGATTGTTGAGGTATGTGAGGCTTTAGGTATAATCACACATTAGATAATTAAAAAATAATTTGATATAAAGCTTTTATTTTGAGAGTAAATTTGATCATTGGTATATCTATCCCAACTTTGATTCTCATGTGGTTCATCATCCCTAACATTGTGATTTATTAATTCAAGGCTATACCTATTGCAAAATATTTAAAAAAACAGCTCAATTTACAAGTCACGACTTGTGAAGTATGAAAGTGATCAAATTTGATTTCAAATGTTTGGATAAACTAGATGAGAGATAAGATTACCTAGAATAATTCAACCATTCTTGTTTAGTCTCCTAATTGATTGAAATGAACGATATGCACATGTAAATGAATAACTTATATAAGATTGCTATTTTCAGTTTTCAATTATGAGTGGCAACCATTTCTTAATGTTTCAAGTAAAACCTTAATTTACCTTACAAAGTATGCAACATTAAGATTTTAACTTAAGAGGAGTGATAAGATTTGTTAGTAGAATCTGGGTACATCAGTATTAAGTTAGTTCACAATTAATTGTGTGAGATTCAAATTTATTCATGGGCAACACTCATACGTTATTCCCGAGACCGACAAAGACTTGGAAAAAGAGGATAAGGTTGAGAGAGAGAGAGAGGGGGAAGGAGAGAAAGTGATGGGGACATCGACAAGAGGTTTCGATGCGTTTATCAGAGGCGACACAGGAGATCGATGGCCATGATGGAGAGTCTTTACTTTTGATGCATTTTTTGTATTAGCATTTTATGTATTAATCATGTCATTTCAATTTTTCCATTTTTTCTCTTATGGATAGTTGGTCGCTATTGTAGCCCAAGGGGCATTCTAGTCTTTTGTTTTCCTTGTCATTTTGAGGCCTATATATATGACTATCTTCTTATGTATGAGGATTATTGATGATTGATGAATGAAAAGTTATCTTGGTGATCTCTTTGTGAGTTCCAAAGCTCCTCTAGATCTCTTTGTGAGTTCTTGAGAAGAAAGCTATTAAATTTCTTTGTGAGTTCTAGTGAAAAGTGTGAGGTTTGTGATTCTCAGATTTTTTTTCTTCTCCACCAATCTCTCTCCCCCCCCCCTTCACCTCAAGAGAAGACAACCACACCCATTGGCTTGGAAAACCCGACCCCCACCTCCTTCCCGCCGTCCCCTGGAGCCCAAGCCGTCGGCTGCCATCCTACCACCGGCCGGCCACCTTGCCACTGACCCCCTTCCATCCACCCACCACCCCTCTCTTCTACTCGCCATCATTTTGAAATTCAAATTTCAAATTCCAAAATTATTTCCAAATTGGGAAATCCAAATTAGGAAAGTTCTTTATGTTGAATCCAATTTTAAATTAAATCAAATTGGATTTAATAATTTTCTTTCCTAGTCATCATTACGCATTTGGAAACCCCCTCCCTTCCTCCCCAATCTCCTCCTCCTTGATGCCGCCGGCCCCTTAATGGGGTTTCCCATTAAATGCTCATTCAATGTCCCTCCTCCTTATTTGAAATCTGAAATTGATCTCAAATAACTTTCCCTCCAATTTCACTTAAAAATGAAATTGATTTCAGTTTTCCTCCACAAACCACTCTCCCCTCTCCCTCCTCTATGCCGTCGGCCCCCTTATGGCTCCCTCCCATTAATTCCCTCCTTCAAAGGAATTAATTACCACCTATTTGGATTCAAATTTTAAGAGTATTTCCCTCCCAATTAACTCAAAATCTGAGAGTAATTTCAGATTTAGAATTAATCCCCTCCACCTCTCCAAACCGTCCACCACCTCTCATCTCTTGGGTTTTCTTATCGTGTTCCTCATCTCCATGCAAACCATGCATGGCGGAACCCGAATAGAACTTTGGATTTGTGCATGACGATCGAGATCAAGTCGACATCCTCCAATCGCCATTCTTTGACGTGAGCTTTGATTTTGACGACACCATTAAAGAATACATCGACCGTATCCAATACACCTTAGTTGACGTGATCGACGAGCAAAGGTCAAAGGGACGTTGGATCATCATTGGACGACCATCTTCCTCCACCACTCCGGCTACCTTCCCAACAACGACGTTCCTCGGCTCGTCCGTCCAAGTGGTTACTTCATTTCTAGTGTGGAAGATCTTTCTCCGCTCGACCTAGATTCGTAGGGAAGAGAGTAGATCCTCAAAGGTGAACACCTCATTATTAACTTTTGGATTTGTGTTACAAGCTTTTACATTACTTCACCTTGTATTTGATTGAAAGTATCTTGGTTAATTTTCATGCAATTCTTTGCCAAAGCAAGTGGAAGACTGAGAATTCTTGTAACCTACTTTGAATTGACGTATCATTTTATAAAGGCTAAACTTCTATTAAATTCTCTAGATAATCTTGTGTAAGTCCAAGCATGTATCACATCAGAAAGAAGCTCTGGGCACTCTACTATCAACATAAGAAGAAAAAAGATGAAATACCCAAAAGTTACAAGTAAACATATAGATTTGGACTTATTAAATTAACTTGAAAATTTATACTAAAATTTAAAGTTTAATTACTGTTTAAAGTTAATAATTGTAATTATTTATTAATTTATTTATTTATTAACCTACTAATTATTATTATTAAGTATTAACTCAAAGCAGTATTTAACTATTAACTTAAAGTTAAATTAATTCAAGGACTACAATAGCATTAATTGAATGTTAATTAAATTAAAGTTAAAAGTTATATACAAAAGCTGTTATGCGTTCAATTATCCTTATTAAACTAACTATTTCTTCTGTTTCCCAAATCGATGCTTATAGCGGCTGTTGAAAGGAGCGGCCAATGATTTTTGCCATCAGACGGCTGAGAAGGATATGGTGTATGCACTATACAGTTATTTGTGTGCAGGCCTCTTTCTTTCGAATACTTTTCATGCAAGCAGGAATCAATGGGGTATGAAGCAGAGAGGTAGCGAAAGTGGAGCGTAGGTTGTTTAAGGCTTTGGAGTAGATTGCTGTAAATACCTTGAAGGAATAATATTTATTCGGTGACTGCAGAATTCAGTGGAAGAAGAAGAAGAAGAAGAAGAAGAAGAAGGTATTAAGGGAAAGAGAGTAGCGAAATTCATATAGTGAATGCAGAGGGGAGGTTTTGAGGTAATTTACAAACGAAAAACAGTACGAGGTGTCAAATTCAAGGGGACAACTCGACACAGAGGTAAGTAATACTATTTTAATTCAAAAAGCAAATGCTGTCATTTCTAGACCTGTAGAATTATATTTGACTAAATTAAAAGGAAATAAGCATTAAAGTTAATCATTTTGTTTAACGTGTATTCACAGTAAAGTGTTTATGTATGAACGATCATATGTAAATTGTTTAAGTTTAAAATTAGATATTGAATGATTTGATAAATATTTTCCTGATTGACAAAATGCTGGAAAAAAAAGGCACAAGTTATGTAATACATTCTTATTATTTTAATATAAGAAAGGTAGAAGATGTATCTTGTATAGTAAGCATGAAATATGACAAATCAAATATGAGTGTGTAAACTTTGAAGCCTGTTAAATATCATATTAGTAAAAGAGTTGGCACTGAAATAAAATAAAATCTATGAAGCAGGGGGGGAAAAAAGGGATCCCAATTGAGGCAAAAATGAGCTCAATGCGATTTGATGGTGTCAGGTTTTATTTGGGCTCCATTGAATAATATGATGAAAGTTATAAAAGCCAATTAAATGTAAAATGAAATCTAGAACCTAAGATAACTAATATTGGTATTATGCACAGGCTTCAAATACAATGAAAGATGATCCTGAATATGTTTTAAGTTATTTTACAATTACCTTATGAGTTAATTTAGTCATGATTTCAATTATATTATTCTCTATAATATTCCATTAAATTTTTTTATTTGAATTGCATAACTTTTTTAGCTTCATTGCTCATCGATTTTTTTTTATATACTGGATGTTGCTACATGAAATATATGGAATGTAATTTTAGTAATAATAGTTTTAGTTGGGGAGTGTGACTTTGGGTGATCAAGTTATTAATAAGAGTACACATTTAGATATCTTGGGTATTTGTTTAGAGTGATGGTGAAATAGATGAGGATATTATTAGTAGAATTCAAGTTGAATGGTTGAAGTGGAGGAATGCATCAGACTTGTTGTGTGATAGAAAAGTCCCCCTCAAACTTAAAGGAAAATTCTATAAGATGGTGGTTAGACCTAAAATGCTTTGTGGTGTCGAATCTTAGCCATTAAAAGAGAAGCATAATACTAAGTTAAGTTTAGCAAAGATGAGGATGCTTAGGTGGATGGGTGGCTTTACCCTTAGAGATAGGATACGAAATGAGCATATAAGTGAAAGGTTGGAGTAGCTCCAGTGGAAGATAAGATTAGAGAGAGTCACTTTAGATGGTTTGGTCATATAAAACAACATCCTGATGACACGATTAGGAAAGTAGACGTATTAGATTTGACTTATGTTAAGAAAGGTAGATGTAGAACCAAAAAGACTTGGTCAGAAAATATTAGAAATGATTTTTCATTATTAGATTTAAACAAGAATTTGACTTTTAACATGACACAATGGAGAAAAAAGGATTCATGTAGCCGACCCCACGTAGTGGGATAAAGGCTTGATGTTGTTGTTGTTGTATGTTGTTACATGAAAAAACAAAGAAAAAGTGAAAACAAGTTAGGCTCAGATTAATGAATCTTTAGGTTCTATTGTTTAGCAGTATTTGTGAGTCTACAACAGAGGCAAGTAGACTGTTAATCGTTGTGATGTTTTGGAATTTTCTTAATGGTTATGTAATTACTTTTATGATACTATTGAGATAATTTAGATGCTTACGTTAATATGGTAAATGGATTGTACTTTGGATAGAACATATTTATAAAATTATTGTGTCTTAAATGTTAAATGTTAAGAAGGTTAAGTTATTTTTGCTGTTGCACCCTGCATTGTCAGTGGGGTGTTACAAAAGAGCAGTTGTAGAATATATTGCATGTCCAAAAATTGCCCTTTGATCCTATTTTTATTGGACTCTAGGGGTTATAGGAGACGCTACACTAATAGTGTACATAAAAAATATGATACAAATGTTAAAAACACACGATTGAGGCCCTAATAGATACATGTAGATAGTTGCCTCTAACATGGACTTGGGATGCCTCTAGCGAGTATTCGGGACTATCTGTCAATTTAGTAGATGTGATCGCCTGATTAGATCATGTATGACAAGTGCTGCTCAGGCAAGTGCCTCTCTAGCTGGGGTGAGTGCTCCTAAGATGAACACCGCTATGACTGAAGTGAGTGCTCCTCAGCCAAGTGCCCTTTTAGCTAGAGTGAATCCTCCTTCTAGATGTTCCTTTGACTTTTTACAGAGTCCATCTTGCATCCTTGACTCTCTCTGATCAGCACATTGAATACTATATGTAGTATCTTGATTCTTTTGAATTTTTAAAGAGCGACTTACCAAAAACCGTCTACTCCACTCCACAAACACTATTTAGGAAACTAGTGACTTGGCCATTATGGCAGCTCCCATCACTAGTGATTCTAACCCATCTCTCACAACGGGTGGCTCGATTGCCAAGATTGTTGAGTTGAAGTTGTCTCTAGCTATTATGTTGGATCGCAGCCGTGTCCTTGAGGACCAACTTGGATAACACCACAAATCATCTTTAAAAGAAAGCCCGTCGACCCACCCTCATGCCCTGTATTATGTTTTAATAGTCAACCTATTTTATAGTGTTAACAATTAGTCATTCTTGCTTATGCAATTGCCACAATCAAAATGAAGTACGAAATAATCAATTTTGTTCAATAAAAGAAAATCTATATAAAAATCGAAATTATTGAAAACTAAAATAAAATTTGAGTTACTTATAATAAATAAAAGAAATCTCTGAACAAAATTGAAGGATGAAAATGCCCCAAAGAACCTTCTCTCTTTTCCCTCTCTACTCTTCAGCAAGATATGACGTTGAAATTCAAAATTTTCATTAAGAAAATCATTTGAAAAAATTCGAATTATTACAATTTATCCACCTTAAAAAATGTCACCCCCATTATTTAACTTAAGGATTTGGGCACATAATCAATACCAAAAAAATCTATAAAATCAAAACTCAAATCGAATCGAAATAAATCACAAATCAAAACTCATCAAACTCAATCACTTCCTATCATACACTCATACAACTCATTCAATCACATATCATTCACTTATGCAATCAATTATGAATGCAAATCAATGCACCTTAATATACATAATCTACCCGATTCACAATAATATTCCAATAGCTCTGGTAATAATTCAATCAATTATTCCAACAACTCCTCTGATATCAATTTATAACTCACTAGAATCAAAATTTGAAAGAAAAATTTATTTATCATTTTAAAAATATGTCAGAGCTTTTATAAATCATCAATATAAACAATAAATACTAAAAATAACTAAAATCATATATATTAAGATATTTTACTATTTATTCACCCAAAATATCATTTATATAAGACAAGAGATCACTATAATTACTAATCTATCACAAGATCGTGACTATAAAAGAATAAATGAAAATATAGAACAAAATTTAAAAAAACCTAAGAATTTATGAAAATCTCAATCCAACTGGTCATGATCCCTTCCTTAATCTTAAATCATTAAAATACACATAATGAGCTCAAAAGCCTAGTAGTAATCCAAAACTCACAAAAGATTTTAATGCAAGAACTAAATAATCAATATAATATGCTAAATCTAATATAATCAATAATAATCAATATATTTAATAACCAAATATTATCAATAAAATTCAATATGATTAATAATAAAAGCAGAGAATCATTACAGTAATTCTAAAAGTTAATAATGAGTATAAAATTCAATAAATCATTAAAATAATGATGTAGAAATTATTTATAAATCACAAAAAATCTATCTTATCTATTCATATGCATCATATGTTTATGTATTATCAATGTATGCAATATTTCAATGATATTAATGTATCTGTCAATATTATCAGTGCTATCAATATATGCATGCATCAATGTATGATATAATAAGGCAGGACATTTAGCTTTAACGTGGTGTTTTTAATATTTTTTATCTCAACTGATTCCCAGTTGGTCATCAGTCATATTAATTATCACTTATTCAATTAATCAATTATCACTTATTCAATTAATCAATTATCATTACATATGACTTCATTAAATCAATAAAGTCGTCACTCTCTGCCCGTCGGCATAGTCGATCATCTATTGTATTCTACAATTGGGATAATACCACAAATCATCTTTAAAGGAAAGTTCGTCAGCCCACCCTCCTGTGCAAAGTATTATATTTTAATAGCCAACCCATTTTATAATATTAACAATCCACCTTTCTTGCTTATGCAAATGTCACAATCAAAATACAATAGGAAATAATCAATTTTGTTTAATATAAAAAAATCTATATAATAATAAAATTATTGAAAACTAAAATGAGATTTGAGTTACAACAAATAAAAGAAATCTCTGAATAAAATGGACGGATAAAAAAGCACGAACAATATTCTCTCTCTTCCCTATCTTCTCTTGGACAAGACATGACACTGAAATTTAGATTTTTTCTTAAAAAAAAAATCATTTCAAAAAAATTCGGATTATTACAAAACTTATCCTAAGTGATCTCAGTATTAGTCTAACCCTAAATTTTTTTTTGCTGTTGTTCAATCCACTATCTCTTAATCTCTTATTCAAAAAGAAACATAGCTAGCAATACCTTACAACAATACAACTCTTACTACATGCTGTCAAAAATCTTTTCTATCCTTAATAACCAATCCTCTGTAGCCTGAGGTCCTACAATGCCTTTGAATAGTGAGGGCTTCAATATATGAAATACTTGCAAATGTCTATCCCCGTCTTCTTTCTTGCTCTTAGATGGATTACTCTGTGTATCTCCCATCACCTATATGAGAACACTAGCCAACTACAAAATAGTATCCAATGGTACTAGAGCTACACCGTATTGCTCATTTGGTATATCTTGCTCAGGCAAATCCATCGTAGTTATTCAATTTTATACAATCCTATCTAATCTTAATAATCCACATATGTAATTAATTATATATGCAAAATAATACACCTTAATCTATCCAATCTATCTGACTCATAATCAATTTATACAACTCTTAGAATAATTTAATTAATTCTTCCAATAATTGCTTTGATACCAAACTTGTAGTGTCCCAAGATTAAATTTGAAATAATTATCTTTTTATCTTTTAAAATCAATATCAGAGCTATCTATTTCTCTTTTATCAATATAATATCAGCTGAAACAAAACTAGTAATTAAAACATCAAATTACATCTGAATTCTTATTTCAAAATCAAATATAATGTTTAGGAATCATATAATTACAATATGTCATCATTAGTCCTGAATACAGGAGAATAGCTAAAAGACAGAGAAAAAAAACTAATAGTTAACCTGGAGAATCCTTGACTGATCAATTTTACACACATGATCATCTACCCTGACCTGGAATCATTTAAACAACATATAAGCTAAAAATCCTAGCAAGTCATCCATTCCTACAACTAACTTAAAGTACAATAAAGAAACAATATGCATGTCGTCAATCAATTCATAACATTAGCAGTCATATAATCATGAATCGATGCAGAAAAAATAAAACACACATGTAATAGCAGTAGAATATGTAAATAGTAAAAAATTATGGTACGAAAGATAGTCAAGCAGTATGGTGGGGAAACTAGTAAATTAGTATGGATGTCAAATCGATAAAACAGTTGTCCTATCAACAATTAATTAGTAAAAAAATGTATAAAATGATAAAACAAAAGCACCGGTAAAGACTGTTGGAATCATATTAATGCAGTAAAACCCTATAATGATGTACACATGCTATTCAGTAATTTTATATCAATATCAAATCAGTATCTTAATCACGTGCTCAGTATATCACATCCTAATAATCAATACAATGAATCAGTATCAATAATTAATAAAGTGAATCAATAATAGTATTAAACAATATCAATGTCCATATCGATAGCTGTATTAGTACAGTATCATCAATAAAATTAGTAGCAGCAACAATAAAGCAAAGCAACAATAGAGAATTTGTACCGTAATAGTAAATAAGTAAACAATAACAGTAAAGCAGTAAAATTATATAATAACATGCATTTTAGTAGTCAAACTAAATAAAAAGCCTTGTTTTAAGCAGTATTTTTCTAGTAAGTAGTAATCCGTATCAGTATCTCGTTGGCTCGGTAAACAAAGTCGTTACTCTTCACACATCGACACAATAAACATCTCCTTATAACTCCCAATCAGTATCACATGAATCAATAGAGGATAATATCAAATCATAGTATTTAAAAGAAAATCCATCGAAATATCATCCTGTACAGGTCAGTCAGTCTCCATTCTCCAACCAACATCAGTGAAACCTGTTTTTACTCGTCCTCATATATATTATTATCACAGTATTATAATAATAATAGCAATCAATATTACTCAACCACATTCACATTCATTTTCAATGCTTATATTAACAATATGCATATAATAAAAAATATCAGTTATTTAATTAGAATAAACAATACAAAATACAATAACTTCTGCTTTACATGGAGAAATTTAATAAATGCTATAGTAAAATTGTCAAGGATAATCAGTACGATAAAATACAAAAAGTTGTGCAGTAAAAATTTAATAAATCCTAGGAAAATGCAATAAAATTAGTTATGAGAAGAATCAAACATTTAAATCTAAATATTTGAAAACCAATTTAGGATTGGAATTACCTACAATGATCTAAACAATTTCTATAAAAGCGACAAAGCAATCCGGCAGCAAAAAAATGGCTCTCCCTTTCTCTTTCGTTGCGGTGCAATTCAAACAGGAATTCATATTTTTTTTCATTTTCAATTATTTTTAGAAATTGGGATTGTTACAAAGTTGATCCTACAAAATCTAGTTATGAGTGAGACTATCTTCTCATACGTAATGTTATCTTGTTTAAGAGGCCAACCTTTATATTTTTATTCCACATGTAATGTTTTCGTTTATTATGAACATATTTTTTGAGTTTGTGATGTTGAGTTTATATAACTTGTATGCTTGTCTGTACGCGGAGTTGTTGAATTTATTTGTGATGAGTATATATGCTTGTAAGCTGAGTTATTTAAGTTCCTCATCCTCACAGTTCTTGGAATTTGAATGGATTTGTTTTAGGAATGCTGAGGAAAAACTTAGTGTGAAATTTGAACATTCATGACAGATGTAACATTTTGCCTTGAAATATCCCCTTTAACTTTCTTTGGAACCTTTATGCTCATACTTGCCCCTTGCTTCTCTATTTCTCTCTCTCTCTTCACTTTCTTCTCTTAGTTCTTACTGCTAGCGTGAGTGGTCAACTTCCAGGATGGCAAATTTATTCAAATGTTACAAGGCTTCTAAGGAGTTTGAATATGTTCAAGCTTCCCTCGCAATTCTGCTACTCAACGACATGATCTTTCTAGGATACAACTTCTAAGACGAGAACTTCATTGCATGAGTCCCCACTAAGGACATGTTCTCGAACACCTTTTGTGAGGATGAGCTATGCATTAACTACGAACTGTGGGCTCCGAAAATTCGGCCCCGGCCTCCGCTCGCTTTTCTCTTTATTCGGCGAGGGAGTTTTAACGGAATTAAGTTCCGGGGTAAATTTTGGAAGGCAGATGGATTTGTAGATAAGACACTACCCAGAGATTTCGCCCTCATTTTGTGAGGACTTTATGATCTGAGTTCTGGTTTCCTATAGGCGCAAGCCCCTATAGTTAATTACCCCTCCCGATCACGAGAGAGAACTTTCGATTAAGGCTAGTCGTCGATTAGATACGTAAAGATACGTGGTATCTGGCATATAATAGCAGCAATACATATGGATTTGAAAATATTTGGAAGTTTAGATGTTTGGGTTGAAATGATTTGCTATTTAAAATTAGAAATTTCACCATCTTGCACTCAAAGCGGATGGTGGGGGAATGGATGATGAACCCGATCAAGATCCCATGGTTCCGTCGTCCCGGGCCATCGTGGTCCCTGGTCTACTTAGTCAGAGGAGGTAGTCGACCCAACCTGACAGAAGGATCGTTGTCGGCAGCCATGGGTTGCTTCGTCCAAGGGGACCTTGTAGACCGGGGTTGAATGTTTGTCTAAGGGGACAAATTTGAATCCACCTTAACTAATAGAGGGCTTTGTGCCCTATCGATCATATCCTATTGATTCATATCTCAAAGATTTTATGCCAATAAGGAACGTAATGGCGCTGGCCATAACCGATATTTGTGGTGCCATTTGGCGGCAAAACCACTCGGTTCAGAGGGCCCCGGGTCATAACCGTTTACCTGCAGTGCCATTTGGCGGCGAAACTGCCGGTTAGAGGACACGTACCACGTCCTTACTGGCAAGAGATTGTTTGAGAATGGATCATAGTAATATTTTCGATCAGGCATTAGCTCTTTGAGAGCTGAAGTGTTTTTTTTTTAATTTGTCCACCTCGACAAACTGTTGCGGAGGGCGAATGGATTTTGCTTTAAGTGCGTTGATGGATTTATTTCATTTTTAAATATTTTTTGGGATTTTGGAAATTTTTTTTGAAGTTTTGGGATTTTAGAATGACAATGGAAATTATTTTGAATGGACCCCTCCGGTTGAGGTTTTTGTTCAACACGGCCATCATCGGGGTGGGGTCATTTTCGTTTGTAGTTTGAACATTGTCAACTCTGTCTGGATGTCGACAGAGGATTGGGTTTCATAGGCCTTATGCCTTTGTAAGCGAATTCTATTGATATAGGCCTTGAAGGCCTAATACGAATGTGTTAAAATAAATACGTCGGTCCCCACAACCATGTATTTATTTGATGGTTCGAACCCTGTCGACTTCTGTTGATCCGTATAGAAGGATTGGATTCGGACTTGAATTTACTTGTTGACCCGTGCAGCATCCCTAGGCGTCGCGTGTGTACCAATAACACGCTCGCCGGGGCCCATGCGGGTTGAGATTGTATTTTTCCCTTTAGTGTACCTATGTGCATACAAGCTACATTGTAGGTGTAGGGGGATTTCAAAATATTTTAGTTGTGCAAGTAATTGTAACTTGAATGCACACAATATTTCATTTGAGAGATTATGTACGCCTTCTGTCTGCTTGTACGAGTATTGCAGATCCGGTGGCGGGGCATTGCAACTTGTAGACGCCTTTTGTCTGCTTGTATTTGTGTTGCAGATCCGGTGGCGTGTTGTAGCAGCTCCTGAATTGACTTGTTCGCTGCTTTGTACAGGTAGACTGTTGTGCACTATTTGTTGCTTTCTACGGGTGGATCGTAGTGTACCAACTAATCTCCTGCCTTGGGTCGTAGGTGACAAACCTTCCAGTGGTGATGTGCCTACTTTAATTAAGGGTCGTACGACCCGTGACACATAAAAGTGCGTTATTTTGTTTCTTTTTGAAGATATCTGTTCACGGGATGTACGAGCCACCTAACTTTAACAGCTAGTGCGCACGCCACTTAGAGCGCCCGTGACTTGCAATACGACGGGCACATTTTATTACAAGGGGTTCAATCAGAAAATTACCGGGGATGTGCGAGAATTCCTATGTGTTTATAATGAGCACAAAAGTATTTTGTAGGAAAAGTAATTTTCTTTTTACTTTTACTTTTACTTTTACCCCCCCCTCTTTTAAGATAATTACTAGCCGTATCGGGGTGTATTTACGTTCGTATTTACATTCGTATTTACGTACGTATTTCAATTGCTAGTGAATACTGTAGGAATTCGATGCCAGAGCCTCGAAATGGCATCTTAGGATCCTAAGTGGATGGGGACCGCAGGTGTACCTTTTCCGTCCTTTAACAAAGGATCCTAGGCTGATGGGGCCCACATGTGTACTTTCCCTGTCTTGTAGCAAGGGATCCTAAGCTAGTGGGGCCTACGAATAATTCAAACTCAATGTTATAAATAGGAGGGATTTCAACTCATTTCTTCCCATCCTATTTCGGTGAGGGACTTAGGGGTGTACGAGTCAGGTGCTAGGAGGAAGAGGCTTGATTCCTACCTACTGGCGACTAACTAATTCCCTCAAAGACTAACTGTATGTTGCATTTCACATTGATTTATATTTCTTTTATTATTTTTATTTGTTTTCCAATATTGGGGGCCTAGGGTGTCGTGTATTTTATTTTTCTTTTTTAACTTAAAACGTTTAGGTGGATTATCATTTTCTTTGAATTTTTCTAAGTCACGGATTTGGTTGAAAGTTTTGGCAGCACTCCGGCATCGTTCCCGCGTAGGGGGCTGTCTCGGAGTGTGTAAGGCCTTCCCGCCTGCCAAGAAAGGCAGTCACGGTAGGTGTCGGGTGACACCGCGGCCGCAGTTCTAATCCCCGCTCGCTAAAAAAAGCGATCACGGGGTCTTTGAGCACAGGTTTAAAATATGACATTTTCCCCGCCTAAAAGCAATGACGGGTACTTATATTTTCATGCATACGAATTTCCCCGCTCGCTCAGTGCATCACGGGTACTTAAGTTTTTCCTCGCCCGCTAAGAAAAGCGGTCACGAGTACTTAATTTATGCACGGAAATGTAAATACTAGTTTTTACCTTGGGTATGCAGCAATCGAGGCGGCGACGGCGGATGACGGCGGCGTAGGAACCTTGAGCTCTTGGAGGGAGGTTGGTGGCCGACGGCTTGGAGTCGCGTGAGGGAGAGGGAGGCGCGGCTTGGAGTCGTGGAAATGTCGTGAAATGAGAGGTGGGGGGGGGTTGGGAGAGTATGAGGGTTTAAGTGGGTATTTAGGGTATTTTTTGGGATTTTTTATTTAGAAAAATTATTTTCTTATTTAAAAATCTCTCTTTCTCTCCCTCTCTTTCTAAAAAAAAATTTAATTATATTGAACAATAAAATAAATTTTTAATCATGCATCGAGTGGGTCACTATCCCTTTAGACATCTGGATTCGCAGTTTCATTAGGGAGGAGGAACTCAATCAAATCACCGCTCATATACAAGATCCTTTTGAACTAGGCGTGGAGTACGCCGACGCTTTATCAGAAGACCTTGCGGAACCCTCCACTGACGTAGGATACATGTCTCCCGCTCTTTCAGGTATGAGCGAAGAGTTATTTCTCGTCGGATTTTTGGTTTGCTGGCTGTGCACATTTGTCCTCCCTGCTAAGGGAGGCGCTATTCGGTGCAATACTTTACTAGCGGCCAGTCTCTTGTAACATGGAGAGCGTACTTCTCTTGCCCCCGTAGTTCTCAATAAATTTTTTAGAACATTCAGAGCTATTTCAGAGAACCCTGCACTCGATGGGCATGATACAACCCTCCCTTGGCAATATATTTACGCTTGGGTTCACATTCACATTCAGGGAGCATTTAGTTGTCTGGAATATCCCTCCTACTTCTCATATAAGGGGTACCCAATCATCATGCAACTTTTGAGGGCTTCGTCCACACTGGAGCAGGAGCGCGTACGATTGTTCTTTTTCGCACCACACCTTGTTGCAGACCGTTTCCGCTTAGTACATCAGCCAGAGCTTGGCAACCTACCCAGTAATTTGATAGGAGCAGACATCGTCGATGACACTGATCACCACGGTAGGTACGGCAGGTATACCTTGCTTTTTAAAGGGCGCTCTTTAATTGTTGCTGAATATTTCATTAGCATGCGATCTGGATGGTTGTGCTATCATTACGGGCAATCGGTGATCTTGGAAAGATATCAACCCAATAGAACTGCCAGACAATTCGGCCTTTCACAAGCTACAGCATATGATGGTTTGCCGCATCTTCCTGGTGTTACGGATGTTAGCGGGTTGAATACAGTACCCGCGGAAACCCGCATGTACGTCGCTTCACTGATGTGGATTCATTTGCTTAGGCTTGGCACAAGTAGCAGATTTCGTATAGCACCCCCCGGCAACCTTACCGGAGTCAGCTACACTCGATTGACTTGGGTGAAATTATCATATGCACCCTTTATGGAGCACGGAGCCCGTAAATACGAACGACGGGTGCGATCATTAGGAGCTCCTCGGGGTCAAAGGTCTCGAAGAAGCTCAGCACATGAGGGAACCAATGAAGGTATATGCACTTTTTATCATCTTCATTTTTTTCTTCTTTTTTCTTTTTACACATCTTTCCACTTTTAATTTGAGTGCAGGCGGGCAGGGTGATCAACATACCACCGAGGGGATTACATCTTCCCCATCACGAGTGCGAGCAAGGGAACCCTCTCCAAGCTATGCCAATGTCCCTTCATCGGGATGTCGTCGTGTACGTTCTCGTCCTATGGAGCCTCCGCGTGCTTCAGCTGATTGAACAGCGAGCCCTTTACCACAACAGTTGTTCACCCATGATGAAGTACCTTTTAACTCTTATCGAATGTCTGTGGACGCCAGACACATTCCTTCTGATGATTATGAATGGGGCTTTTCCAGCATGCGCATACCCTCCCCCATACCTGAAGCGGGATCTTCTTTCGTGGAGACACTCTTTCCAACAGACCCCTTCTCGTCATATTGGCCAGGGGAAACATCTGCAGCAAGGGAGTCACCACCTGCTGGAGGGTCTAGTGCGCCAGAGTACACTCCGACTTTTTTCGAGCTGGCTCCAGTGGTTGAAGCCCCTTTCATTGACAACCCACAAGCATACTTTGTGAAATCTAGCACAGGCATGAACATTCTTTTTTTTTGTTATGTCATCTATCCTTCGCCTCCTCTTTTTTTTTCTCTTTTTTTTTCTCTTTTTTTTATGAATTTCTTCCATCACCCTTTTATAGTGCCAGAAGGAGCAGATTATCAATCAGAAATATTCCGTCACATTCCACGATTCCCTGATATAAGGAATATGGACATGCACAATCAAAGCATGCAGTTCCTACGTGAAGTAATTGCCAGGCTGAACCCAGGCTCGCCTGAATCATTGGATCAATTTACGAACACTGCCAATGCTACCTTAAATGTTTTATCACAGATTGGAATGGAAGAAGATGAAATGATGTTCTGGGAAGGGTTGTGCCGTGAGGCTGAGTTTTATGTCCGACGATTGAAGTCTCTGTCAATCATACAAACCAGGATCTCATTACATGATCTTCGCGAGAAGGTTAGAATTTGCCGAGAAATTGCTGATACTGCCCATGATAACTTCACAAGGACTGCTGATGCTATGAGACGGTATAACGAGAAATCTGCCAGTACTTCAACTGACGTGGACAAACTTTCTTCAAAGATAAAGAATCTCTGGAGGGAAATCAAAGATTCAATGTCCCGCAAGGTTGACCTCCAGGAAAAACAAAAAGTGCAAGCACGAGTAATCGAGAGGGAGCGTGATCGTTATCAGATTTTCCACCGCGCTGTGCAAGATGCTGAGGCTGCACTTACTCGGGCTGTAGAAGAATTGCATGTCGCTGAGACCGAACATCAGACCCTTGCCGAAGTGATGTCACAGCTTCAAGATCTACAAAATCGATTACTCTAATCGTAATTTCATATTGCTCTTTGTTGAGAACTATGCAACCATCTTTATGTATTTTTATTCTCTTTCTTGTACTCTCTTCGCATATATGTTTGTGTATTGACCTAAGTGTCAAGTTTGCAATTGCTTTTGGCTAGGCTATAATAGCTTATTGAACTAGTTGGAATTGTTATCAGTCCGACGCTTTGTGCTAATGGACTTAATGATGACGAATCTCATTTAACATTTAAGAGTTTGCTTCCTTCTGTCCTGTGCTTTCTGCGGCGGACTTGATGAAGGGTTACCTGATTTGTCCTCATTGACTTGTCAGGAAATTTGCATTCCATCTGCCCTTTGCATTATGCTTTGACGGGCTTGATGAAGGAGTGCATGTTGATAACCCAGCCCTCGGGGCTTGCATTAGGTTAATGATTAGAGAGTCATCGGTCCAGAGCTTTGTGGATAACGGACTTGTTGATGACGAAATCCTCTTAGTTCAGCCATAGGCTTTTGAAGAACTTTAAGATAGCTTTCTTCGATCCTCTGCTTTGTGCTTTGACAGACTTGTTGAAGAAGAATTCCTTCGATCCTCGCTTTGTGCTTTACAGATTTGTTGAAGGATTTGTAAGTTTTGGATTTGGTCAATACTATCAAATGTAGGTAGTATATTAATCCTCAACCATTTGAGGAGACTTTAATCTGAATCACCTGAGTTCATCAGATCGGGATAGCTGGGATTTGACAGCTCTTCGTCCTCTGGTTGCTGAAAAGGGGGTTCCTCTACTGCGGCCTTTCTTATGGCTTGTTGAGTAGATGGAGCTGTCAGCGATCCGGCCATATTTGGGCGTGTTGGATCCGACCTTTCACACCCATTCGGGCTTCAAACTTGAGCCATGAGAAATGTGCTTCCCAATGCTGATTTCACTGGAGTTGGTATATTTAGAGTTCTCCTTTGTGGTTGAGGATTTTAGATCCTACGCACATTTAGTAGTTGCTCGTGACACTTCCTTCTTCCCATTGGAATTTTGATTATACGGTCAATTAGGAAAATTTAGTAGACTACAACCACTTGAACTTGTCGAGTCAAATTGGCCTTCGTTCTTCCTACAGTCCTTATTAACGGGTTGACGAAGTGGGGGTTCCACTACTACGGCCATTCTTATGGCGTATTGAGTAGACAGAACTGCCAGCGATCCGGCCATATTTGGGCGTGTTGGATCCGACCTTTTACACCCATTCGAACCTTAAGCTTTAGGCTGTCGAAAGACTTCAAGCTTTTCTGACTCAATTTGTTGGAGTGTGTAGTTACAAAAATCTCTTTCCTAACTTTTGAATCTTGGTATATTGGAGAAGATGGAGTCTTAAGCTTCTTGAAGATGACATGTATATACTTCGAAGAGACTTCATTGTATCTTCCTTAAGAGAATATTTGCATTGATAATTTTAAATATTTATTCGGGGATCTCGACATGCAGCACGATGTCGACCCGAATAAATATTTAAAATGCCCCCTGCTTCAAAGGGTCATTCTAGAATAGCATAAATTTGAAAATTTGAAATTTTAAATATTTATTTGGGGATCTCGCCGTATAGCACGATGTCAACCCAAATAAATATTTAAAATGCTCCCTATCTCGCAGGGAGATTTCATATAAATCTTGTATTTCGAGATTTTAAATATTTATTCGGGGATTTCGGCATGCGGCACGATGTCGACCCGAATAAATATTTAAAATGCCCCCAGTCTTATGGGGGATTTTTATGAGTTATTTGAAATGCATTCTTGTGACACAAGAGAATTTCAAAATATAAAACATATATGCTAATAAGCATGTATAAAATACACAGTGCATTAAACAAAATATTTTCTTGGGCAATTTTACGCGTAATACTTCTTCAGGTATCGACCATTGATCGGCGACATGGGCCTTTGACAGTGCAGATCGATAAGTTGATAGGCTCCTCCTTGGTACACCTTTTCGATGATGAAGGGGCCTTCCCAATTGGATACAAATTTGCCACCGATTTTTCGATGTGGGATGATTGGTCTTCTCAGCACCAGAACCAATTCTCCTTCTTGAAATGCTCGATGGCGCACCATCCGATCAAATGATTTCACCATCCTTGCTTGGTAGATCTCCAAGTTCTGTTGAGCTTGCAGTCTAATCTCATCGAGTGCATCAAGTTCCTCCATTCTTAGGCGAGCATTTTGTTCTTGGGTTAGATCATGCTGAATTGCCACTCGAAGTGACGGCAGTTCAATCTCTAGTGGCAACACAGCTTCAACTCCGAATATGAGTGAATAAGGAGTGGCTTTGGTTGGCGTTTTGCAAGTTGTACGATAGGCCCATAGCGCTTCTGCCATTTTCATGTGCCACTCCCTTTTATTCTTGGTAAGGATCTTCTTCAACAATTTCACTAGTGTCTTGTTGAAGGCTTCTGCCAAGCCATTCGCTCTTGGATTGTATATTGATGAATACCTCCAATCGATCTTGTGTCGATCAACAAACTTGTAAATTTTGGTGCTTTTGAATGCTGTGCCGTTATCTGAGATTATGCAACGTGGTATACTAAATCTGTAGACAACGTTGTGGGTAAAGAAGTTGATCACATGCTCGGATGTGACCTCTCTGAATGGAGCTGCTTCTGCCCACTTAGAGAAGTAGTCTGTAGCTGCCAAAATAAAACGGTGCCCGGCTGATGATGGCGGATCTATCGGTCCGATTATATCTGTGCCCCAGCATTCAAATGGCCAGGATGCTATTGTTGGGTGCAGAGGATTTGGAGGTTGATGTATAACATCACCGTGGATTTGACACTCGTGACACATCTTAGCGTGGTCGATACTGTCCCTCACCATTGTTGGCCAATAATAACCCATTCTTTTAATTTTAGCCGCCATCTTGGGATCTGACTGATGTGTACCACAGAGTCCTTCGTGAACTTCTGTCACCACTCTATCAGCTTCCTTGGTCCCTAGGTATCTTAGCCACATTTGATCAAAAGCTCGTCGATACAACGTATCGTTAACAAATGCATACCGCAATGCTCTCTTCCTAATTTGCGTGGCAAGAGATTTATCTATTGGGAGTTTGCTTTCTTTGAAATACTCGATGAAGGGTTGCCTCCAATCATTTTCTACTTCAACATCTAAGCAATGCAGCCATGATTCTGAAGCTTGACTAGCTTTACGTCTCTTGGCTACATGATTTCCTTCTGGATAATTTTCCATAATAATCTGGTGAAGAGGTTGAGGGTCACTCGGAATTGTATCTCGTTTGCTTGAATCTGATACTTCTTCTGCCCGCGGGAATTGCAACAGGGCGGGTTCCAACACCCGACGGTTATAAACTCCGATATATATAGGTCTCTCCTCGTTGGTATTCGCCATTTCCTTGGCCAATTTGGCCAAGCAATCTGCTTTGGCATTTTGTCCTCGGGGAACTTGAACTATTTTAACATTTGGCACCTGTTTCAGGAGCTCAAGGGTCCGCCGGTGATAATGAGCCAGCTCAACCTTACAAATCTTGTAAATGCCCAAGACTTGATTTATCACCAGTTGAGAGTCGCCGAAGATTTGAATATTTTGAATTTTGATATCGATTGCAATCTCCAGCCCTGCTATTAGAGCTTCATATTCGGCTTCATTGTTGGTCCGAGGTTCAGTCAAACTGAATGAAAATCTCATTATACCTCCTCCGGGTGCCACGAAAAGGAGACCGATGCCGGCTCGGACCCTTGCAATATTTGGAGGTCGGGCAGGCTTAATCGATGATGCCCCATCGAAATACATCTCCCAGAATGGTAACTTTTCGCTTTCCTCGACCTGCATGATTTGCTCGTCAGGCAAATCATCATTAAGCGGTGAGTCTGCCATGATAGGATGCGCGGCGAGAAAATCTGCCAAGGCTTGTCCCTTTACCGCTTTCTGTGGCATGTACGTGATATCAAATTGTAGTAATATCACTGCTCACCTGGCTAAACGACCTGTCAACGCTGGTCTTGTCATCAAGAACTTCAGCGGATCGATCTTTGATATCAAGGTAATTTTGTGCGAAAGCATATAGTGGCGGAGCTTCTGAACTGCAAAGATTAATGCCAAACAATGCTTCTCAATTGGGGAATAGCGGAGTTCTGCTCCAATCAACCTCCGACTGATGTAGTATAATGCATTTTCCTTGCCTTCTTCGTTATGCTGGGCCAACAGTGCTCCGAGGGACTCTTCTAATGCCGCTGTATACAGTATAAGAGGCTTCCCCGGAATTGGTGCCGTAAGAATAGGAGGGTTCAATAAGTATCTCTTGATACTATCAAATGCTTCTTGGCATTCATCATCCCATTTAAAGCGTACATCTTTCTTCATCAACTTTGAAAATGGCTGGCACCTACCCGACAGATTCGATATGAATCGTCGAATGAAAGCTAGTTTCCCTTGCAACGAGCGAAGTTGACGGAGGTTTCTGGGAGGTGGCATCTCCATAATCGCCTTGATCTTATTGGGGTCGACCTCGATGCCTCGGTGTCGAACAACGTACCCCAAAAATTTGCCGGAAGAGACTCCAAAAGCACACTTGAGAGGGTTCATCTTCAGATCATACTTCCTGATTCTTTCAAATACAATCCTTAAGTCATTCAAGTGGTCTCTTCGGTCTACGCTCTTGACAACAAGGTCATCCACATAGCACTCGACCTTTTGATGTATTAACTCATCAAATATACACGTCATTGCCCGTTGATAAGTGGCACCAGCATTCTTAAGGCCAAAGGGCATAACTGTGTAACAGAAAATACCGATGGGCGTTCTAAATGATGTGTGTTTTTCATCCTCAGTTGCCATCTTAATTTGATTGTAACCCGACAAATCGTCCATAAATGAAAACATGTCATAATTGGACGTGTTATCCACTAGTAGTTCTGATACAGGGAGTGAAAAGTCATCTTTTGGACACGCCTTATTGAGGTTCCGAAAATCAATACAGATACGAATCTGACCGTTCTTCTTCTTGACAGGGACAATATTGGCAATCCAATCAGCATATTTTTCTTCGCGGATAAAGCCCGCTTCTATAAGCTTCCTTGTCTCTGCAATCACCTGTTCTTTGATCTCCAATCTCATTCTCCTTGGAGCTTGCTTTACAGGCACTGCATCGTGCTTGATGGCTAACCTGTGAACTGCCACATCAGGGGATAAGCCGGGCATCTCGGCATATGTCCAGGCAAAGCAATCCCTGAATTCACAGAGAAGATCTTTCGTTTCTTCCGCTTGGTCTTCTGATAAAAGGGAGCTAATGAAGGTTGGGCGAGGGTCTTCTTCAGTCCCCAAGTTGACTTCTTTTAGCTCATCCATAGTAGCCGTCTGTCCACCATCTTCTAATTCTTCAGGTGCAGGCTTGGCCTCTACGGGCTGATCATCATAAGTATCAACTTCATATATTTCCTCATCATCGCTATCATCTAATTTGACTTCCCCGCATGTGATTGCTTGGCAAGTCTCCTTTTGGGGATGTTTTTGCAACAATATCTTTCTTTCGTGATGGACGTAGATGTCTTCCATACCAAATGCTCAGGCAAAAGCGAAGTTGTTGTTTGGAGGTAGGAATATTGATTTGCTTTCGCAACATTTTACGGATATTTTTGGTAGTGAACCTGGGCATTCTCGTAGGTATTAGCTCTCCGGAATCAACGAGCCTACAAAACCAGTCGCGATTTGCTTCTTCTTCACGCTCTCCACCTTTATAGAATAAACTTCCTGGTCCGCCCCTTTTTCTATGAGGTGGCACATAGAATGTTACAAGTTCTTCGATATGATGTACCTCCCGGGGAGTAATTTCCTTGAAATGTTGCATGGGAACGCGCGTGACTACGAATACGCTGTCCGAGATTGACAAGTTACCCATTCTTCTTGAGAATACACACTGCACATTGCTTGTGTAGGTAGACTCATAATCATAGTCAGAATCTGAGTATTCAGCCTTCTTTTTCCCTTTGGCAATTGACTGATATGCCTTCCAAGATTTTGTAGGGGTGACCTCATCTTCATCTGTGTCACTCCCTAGGTGCGGTACATGTTTTCTTTCTTTAGTAGCGATCGCTGCTTTGGAAAGAGTTGGTGTTGCCTTCTTTCTCCCAACCTGCTTCTTTTCACCTTCTTGTTTTGGTCGCTTTGTAGTTTTAGTACTCGACAACTGGACCTCAAGAGAGCTCGATGGCTTTAGCTTCTTTAGAATGAAATACTTGGCATCTTCATAGATTGTTGCTTCGTGCACTGCAAAAGGTTGGATGTCACCGGAGATCCTGAATTCTTCTCCATCCTTAAGGTACTTCATGCACTGATGTAGTGTTGATGGGACAATGCCATACTCATGCAACCAAGGGCGACCCAGGAGCGCCTTGAATGAAGTATCTGCATCAATCACATGAAATTTGACTTCTGTATGAAGCTCCCCAAATGTTAGAGAGAGCATGAATGATCCTAGGGTCTTCTGCCCTTTCTCGTTGAAACCATGCACCATTAGCTTATCCGACCCGAGATGCTGCACGTCGAGGCATAACGATCTCAGAGCTTTTAAGCTTATAAGGTTGATGGAGGACCCAAGGTCGATCAGAATTCGGCTGATTATCATTTCGTCACTCTCTACAGTAATGTACAGAAGGCGGTTATGATCCGCTGTCCCAAGCATCATGTCTTCTTCGGAGAAGTTAATGAACTGCTCGTTACGGGCTTGCAGGACTTCCGTCATATTACGTTCAGCAAAATATGCCTCGTACCTTTCGGGGTCTTTGAGAGCCTGAATCAAAGTCTCCCGAAGATCCTTAGACATTATCAGAGCATCGTATATGCTAAGCTGTGCCGGGATTTTCCTCAGATGGGATAAGATATTGTAATCTATCCCATTGACTGGAGTGTCTTTCTTTTTGGAGTCCTTGGGGATGATATCCTCATTAACAACTATCTCCTTCCCCTTATCTTTATTAGAGATTTCCTTCTTTGATGGAGTTGGCAGCACCTTACCGCTTCTTAATTGCACTTGCGCTATTTCATCTGGCATAAGCTTATTTGATGGAGCATCTTCCTCAGAGTCGGCCATCATAGCATCCAAAGACTCATTTTCTAGTTCAGAATCACCCTCCAATCTCACATGCCCCATTTGCGACGCTATATCCTGCTCGGACTCATTCTCATTTGAAAAAAACAGATCTTCTTTCGAACTATAGTCCATTGATGATGCCACAAGACAAGTTTCAGAAGTTGCTTTTTCGACGTATTTTTCTTTTGTCGGAGTCACTGGTGTTACTGAAATAACCTGGCAAGTTTCCACAGGAAGAGAATCTTCACCCGCTTCTTCTGTTTCAGCCACTTTAAGCTTTGACATAAAGTCAGTGAGCTTAATGGGACGTCTAACGGTTTGGTAATATTCATCCAAATTGTCGATGACCCTTTGAGTTGTTGTTTTCTTCTCCTTAAGCTTCTTTAGTTTGGTCTTTCTTTTGGAAGACTGGACTTTTTCGGATTTTAAATAACCGGCTTGGTTGGGATATTGCTTAGAAGTTGATGCTCGTGCCACAGGCATCCCTTTCAAATCCAGCACCGGGTGGGTAGGAGATTTCCACTTCACACACGGAACTCCTTCAAGTTGTTTTAACATTTTTACAGTCTTCTTGGAGACCGTAGTCTCCCACTTCCCTTCTTGGGCTGATTTTTTTTTTGTTTCTTTCTTCTTTAGTCGGGGGTACGGAAGAGGACGTAATTACCCGAGTGGACTCTTTTCTGGGGTGTGCCAACACATTATCCGACAATGTGACTTCCCCCTTTTGATATTTTCTTTCCAACCAATCCTTAAAGATGTAGCAATCTTCAATAGGATGACTAAGTACTCGGTGGTATGGGCAATAATTCGGGTCACCAGTATGTTTCGATTCTTCGGGTCTCTTGCACTCTGGTAGTTCTAGGCCAGCTTTTAACGCTTGTCGAAATAATTTGGCAACACTCTCCCTCTTAAATGAATATTCTTTATTCATTCTTTCCTTGAGGGACGGGAATGTTCGATCACCATTTCCCATTATTTGCCTCGGGCGTTCTCCTCCACCCGGAAACATTCGTGGTTTGTCATTTCCGCCAAGTGTCAGCTTTGGTTGGGGATTAGGATTATAGACTTGTTTGGGCTTGTCTTCATACTGTATCGGTTGCTTGCCTTTATCTACATTGTAAGCCACTTGTTTTCCTTTATCAACTCTGGAGAAAAATGAAGAATCGGCATCACCCCTTCTGGCACCCGAGGCTTTAGCCTTCTTGAGCTTATTAGAGTGATTTTCTGATCTTAACAAGTTCAGTTTTTCGAACTTTGCCACTCTGTCCAGCAAGTCCAGAAATGTGGTGATGGTGGCCATACATAAAAATGGTTGCATCTTATCATCGATGTTTCCCATTAACAATTGCACGGCATGTTCTTCTTCTAACTGCTGCTCACATTTCATATTCAAATTGCGCCAGCGAGTTATATATTTTGTCACTGACTCATCCCTCCTTCGTTTATCTAAGGCGAAATCAGCAATTGTTATCTTTTCGGTCGCGCTGGCAAACCTTTTCACAAACATGGCTTCTAACTCTGCAAATGTTCTCACAGAGTCATTCGGCAATTCAGCATACCATTTGAACGCAGTCGAGGTTAAACTACTGACAAATTATCTGAAAAGTAGAGCATCAACACCTCCCGTATTACCACATGTGGCTTTAAACTGAGCCAAGTGCTGTTTGGGGTTACTATTACCATTGAATGTTTTAAACTTCGGGACAGAATACCCCTTTGGGTACGGCACCTGGTCAAATTCAGCAGGATACGGACGACCTTTGCTCACTAACTTTTCTGCCTGATCCAAAGCTATGACAGCTTTAATCTTCTCATTGATGATTGTCTCCAACTGTGCCACTGTCACAGGCTCAGATGTGCTTGCTACATTTTGAGGAGTAGGTTGGCGGACCAAACGATCATTCTCAATTCCTCCTTCATGTGAACCTCGTACTCCCGACACTTGGGGTGCAGGATGAGCTGGCTGATTAGCGAGACCACTACTTATCGCCTGATGATTGGTTTGTTGAGCAGGTGTAGGATTAGCAGTGATATTTCTCTGCATCATCTGCATCATCATAGTCATTTACGTCATCATCTCAGTCATTTTGGCATTTAATTGAGCAATTTCTTTATCCTTCGCCTTCATCTGACGATGCATCTGCCTTTGTGCCTCTGCTAGTGTGGTAGCATCAGGGAACAAAGGATTTTCTTCGAATTCCTCTTCTTCATTCTCCGAGGAGTCAGCATCTCTACCGACAGTGGATCCAGCCCCATATTGCCGCTGGTATACCCGCAAAGACGGTCGCTCATCATCATGTTCCACCATATAGACCACTTCAACTCTCATGGTCTCTTCATCATCATCTTCATCATCATCTTCTTGTGTACGGATCTCCGAGCGGCGTCTCCACTGAATCTCCGGTTCATTACTTGGTACAAAAAACTCTTCGATCCGTGGGCTGCGATCGAAGTTAGTTTCTTCTTGGGATGATGCAGTTGGTTGATGATGGGATCCCCTGGAGGATTCTCCGGGGTGTCGACCATCAAAGGAATGATCAATTGGGACCCTCTTAGGGACCCATTTTTGATGACTTCTATTAATGAGGGCGGATCTCTGGAAGGCTGCACCAGATGTCACGCCTGTACTTATTTGTCTGTCAAGTGCTCTTCTTTCATATGGTCTTGACCTCCAAACTTGTTTGTCTTTTCGCTGGGCCCTTTCGACGGCGGATTCTTGGACACGTTGTCCAAGTGTCATACCCCGATGTGCTTCCTGCGAAGTTGACTTAATTTTTTCTCGAGTCACCAAAGGTGGCAACTCCCTTGGTGGAGATCTTCTAGCCTCAATCACCACCGGCCTTTGATATTTCTTTTTCATCAAACCCTTTTCTTTCACTGTTTTCAGGACCCTGTGCACTTTGGCGGACAAAGTCTCGGGCTCTTTCTTCTTTTGAGGAGCAAGGGCTTGGGGTTATTGCTCCCAAAATGATTGCTTAAGTTCACCAGTAGAGCTGTTCCGTTTTACCCATTTCAAATTTTTAAACTTATTCTGGGTAGGAACACTCGCTTCCGGTTCTTGAGCCGACAGTGTGGACGGGTGGACTTGTAGCAACTGCTGAGCTCGCAGCTCAGCATTCATCCTTCTCCTCTGCCTTCTTGACGGCCTTCCTCCAGATGAGGCCTCAGCATCATTCCTTCCAGGCATAGATATCCCAGTCGGCAGAGTGGTGGTAGCAGCAGGAATTACAGAAATTTGTTTTCCGGTCATGACCCTTCTTGTTGTCGGGGTTTCAGAATTTGATAGCCTTTTGAAGACTGAGACCCTCTTTTGAGGGAACTCATTAGCAGTAACAACCCGGGCTGGTTGTGGTCGCTGTGGCACTGGAAGCATGCGACGAGCAGCAACATCAGCAGTATAAGGCCTCCTGGCAGGCTTTTCAATGTTAATGTCGTATACTGGAACGGCAGCAGCGCTTGCAGTAGCTGCGGAGAATTGTAGCCCACCAAATTGAATGGTGGCTCCAGAGTTTCCCGTGTTAATAATAGCATTTGCAAGTTGAATATTAGCTCCACGGCCTAGCTGGACGGTGAAAGGAGTGTTCTGGAGGTCCATTCTGCACAAAATGAAACATGGGGATTAGTAATCAAGATCTGATATATTCCCCCATACTTTCAAAGCGCAGGGACTCGACAGAACGAAATGATAAACATATAATCCATATAATTTCAAAATACTTTTTAGAGAATTTTTAATGAGTTCAATTAAAAAGACATTTAAATTTTAACTCATCAAATTTTGCTGCTATTATAGCTTAAATATACGACTAGCCAAAGATAGAAAGAGAAACCAATCCCCAGCGGAGTCGCCAGAAATCTGTGGGCTTCGAAAATTCGGCCCCGGCCTCCGCTCGCTTTTCTCTTTATTCGGCGAGGGAGTTTTAACGGAATTAAGTTCCGGGGTAAATTTTGGAAGGCAGATGGATTTGTAGATAAGACACTACCTAGAGATTTCGCCCTCATTTTGTGAGGACTTTATGATCTGAGTTCTGGTTTCCTATAGGCGCAAGCCCCTATAGTTAATTACCCCTCCCGATCACGAGAGAGAACTTTCAATTAAGGCTAGTCGTCGATTAGATACGTAAAGATACGTGGTATCTGGCATATAGTAGCAGCAATACATATGGATTTGAAAATATTTGGAAGTTTGGATGTTTGGGTTGAAATGGTTTGCTATTTAAAATTAGAAATTTCACCATCTTGCACTCAAAGCGGATGGTGGGGGAATGGATGATGAACCCGATCAAGATCTCATGATTCCGTCGTCCCGGGCCATCGTGGTCCCTGATCTACTTAGTCAGAGGAGGTAGTCGACCCAACCTGACAGAAGGATCGTTGTCGGCAGCCATGGGTTGCTTCGTCCAAGGGGACCTTGTAGACCGGGGTTGAATGTTTGTCTAAGGGGACAAATTTGAATCCACCTTAACTAACAGAGGGCTTTGTGCCCTATCGATCATATCCTATTGATTCATATCTCAAAGATTTTATGCCAATAAGGAACGTAACGGCGCTGGCCATAACCGATATTTGTGGTGCCATTTGGCGGCAAAACCACTCGGTTCAGAGGGCCCCGGGTCATAACCGTTTACCTGCAGTGCCATTTGGCGGCAAAACTGCCGGTTAGAGGACACGTACCACGTCCTTACTGGCAAGAGATTGTTTGAGAATGGATCCTAGTGATATTTTCGATCAGGCATTAGCTCTTTGAGAGCTGAAGTGTTTTTTTTTTTAATTTGTCCACCTCGACAAACTGTTGCGGAGGGCGGATGGATTTTGCTTTAAGTGCGTTGATGGATTTATTTCATTTTTAAATATTTTTTGGGATTTTGGAAATTTTTTTTGAAGTTTTGGGATTTTAGAATGACATTGGAAATTATTTTGAATGGACCCCTCCGGTTGAGGTTTTTGTTCAACACGGCCATCATCGGGGTGGGGTCATTTTCGTTTGTAGTTTGAACCTTGTCAACTCTGTCTGGATGTCGACAGAGGATTGGGTTTCGTAGGCCTTATGCCTTTGTGAGTGAATTCTATTGATATAGGCCTTGAAAGCCTAATACGAGTGTGTTAAAATAAATACGTCGGTCCCCACAACCATGTATTTATTTGATGGTCCGAACCCTGTCGACTTCTGTTGATCCGTATAGAAGGATTGGATTCGGACTTGAATTTACTTGTTTACCCGCGCAGCATCCCTAGCCGGGGCCCATGCGGGTTGAGATTGAATTTTCCCCTTTAATGTACCTATGTGAATACAAGCTACATTGTAGGTGTAGGGGGATTTCAAAATATTTTAGTTATGCAAGTAATTGTAACTTGAATGCACACAATATTTCATTTGAGAGATTATGTACGCCTTCTGTCTGCTTGTACGAGTGTTGCAGATCCGGTGGCGGGGCATTGCAACTTGTAGACGCCTTCTGTCTGCTTGTATTTGTGTTGCAGATCCGGTGGCGTGTTGTAGCAGCTCCTGAATTGACTTGTTCGCTGCTTTGTACAGGTAGACTGTCGTGCACTATTTGTTGCTTTCTACGGGTGGATCGTAGTGTACCAACTAATCTCCTGCCTTGGGTCGTAGGGGACAAACCTTCCAGTGATGATGTGCCTACTTTAATTAAGGGTCGTACGACCCGTGACACATAAAAGTGCGTTATTTTGTTTCTTTTTGAAGATATCTGTTCACGGGATGTACGAGCCACCTAACTTTTACAGTTGGTGTGCACGCCACTTAGAGCGCCCGTGACTTGCAATACGACGGGCACATTTTATTACAAGGGGTTCAATCAGAAAATTACCGGAGATGTGCGAGAATTCCTATGTTTTTATAATGAGCACAAAAGCATTTTGTAGGAAAAGTAATTTTCTTTTTACTTTTACTTTTACTTTTACCGCCCCCCCCCCTCTTTTAAGATAATTACTAGCCGTATCGGGGTGTATTTACGTTCGTATTTACATTCGTATTTACGTACGTATTTCACTTGCTAGTGAATACTGTAGGAATCCGATGCCAGAGCCTCGAAATGGCATCTTAGGATCCTAAGTGGATGGGGCCCGCAGGTGTACCTTTTCCGTCCTTTAACAAAGGATCCTAGGCTGATGGGGCCCACATGTGTACTTTCCCTGTCTTGTAGCAAGGGATCCTAAGCTAGTGGGGCCCACGAATAATTCAAACTCAATGTTATAAATAGGAGGGATTTCAACTCATTTCTTCCCATCCTATTTCCGTGAGGAGATTTTGGTGAGGGACTTAGGGGTGTACGAGTCAGGTGCTAGGAGGAAGAGGCTTGATTCCTACCTACTGGCGACTAACTAATTCCCTCGAAGACTAACTGTACGTTGCATTTCACATTGATTTATATTTCTTTTATTATTTTTATTTGTTTTCAAATATTGGGGGCATAGGGTGTCGTGTATTTTATTTTTCTTTGTTGACTTAAAACCTTTAGGTGGATTATGATTTTCTTTGAATTTTTCTAAGTCACGGGTTTGGTTGAAAGTTTTGGCAGCACTCCGGCGTCGTCCCTGCGTAGAGGGCTGCCTCGGAGTGTGTAAGGCCTTCCCGCCTGCCAAGAAAGGCAGTCACGGTAGGTGTCGGGTGACACCGCGGCCGCAGTTCTAATCCCTGCTCGCTAAAAAAAGCGGTCACGGGGTCTTTGAGCACAGGTTTAAAATATGACATTTTCCCCGCCTAAAAGCAATGACGGGTACTTATATTTTCATGCATACGAATTTCCCCGCTCACTCAGTGCGTCACGGGTACTTAAGTTTTTCCTCGCCCGCTAAGAAAAGCGGTCACGAGTACTTAATTCATGCACGAAAATGTAAATACTAGTTTTTACCTTGGGTATGCAGCAATCGAGGCTGCGACGGCGGCGTAGGAACCTTGAGCTCTTGGAGGGAGGATGGTGGCCGACGGCTTGGAGTCGCGTGAGGGAGAGGGAGGCGCGGCTTGGAGTCGTGGAAATGTCGTGAAATGAGAGTGGGGGGGGGGGGGGGGTGGGAGAGTATGAGGGTTTAAGTGGGTATTTAGGGTATTTTTTGGGATTTTTTATTTAGAAAAATTATTTTCTTATTTAAAAATCTCTCTTTCTAAAAAAAATTTTAATTATATTGAACAATAAAATAAATTTTTAATCATGCATCGAGTGGGTCGTCGCGTCGCCGCTCGCACAAATCGTCATCTAGATTCGCGCGCCCAAAGTTTAATTTTTCGCCGACCGGCGACCCCCACCAATATGGGTGTCGATCTTAGCTGTTTCCGTTGCTCCGGACGCATCGGCGCTGTCCGTTTCGCGAACGGAGGTCGTCTCGGTGATTTTTGGTTTTGGGTCGACACACGTCGGGTGAATTATACGCGATTTCGGGTTATTTTGCTTTCGAAGTTCACCTTGCGCGGTCGACTCGATCCCGACACTAGTATTGGGGTCAACACGAACACTTACGTTTAGAACTACGATTTCCTCTATGCCAGAAAATTGTTGACATTTTGAACTTTTATGGACTCATCCCTACTCAAACCATGCTAAAGTCCATTGTGAGCATTGTCCCCATCATCTCGATCTAAAGGAGGAGAAGAAACCTTGGAGAATCACTCTCTGTTGTCACCATAAAAGCATTTAAGAATTGGTGCATTCAATTTTCTTTCATACACATAAGGATGAGTGTATTAGATAATAAGATGAGGAATTAAAAAATAAAGTACTTGTTCATGAAGTCAATGATTGGGTGGACAATGCCAACAAGCCCATCCCATTCACCAAAGAGAAGGGTGGCGCACCTTATTTGGATGTGAAGGAGTATAATACAAATAAGGGTATTAGACTTTAAGGAGGGGTGCGTCCAATTTTGTTCCACACTCACATATGGATGAGTGCATTAGATAATAAGGTGAGGGAATGAAAAACAAAGTACTTGTTCATGAATTTAGTGATTAGGTGGACAATACCAACGAGCCCATTCCATTCATCAAAGAGAAGGTTAATGTCCCTTATTTGGGGCAAATTATTGGGTCAGGTGACCGAAGCCATCTCTCCGTTCGGTCGCCAATAAAAATGCGACATCTGTTAGGCGTTTTTTTAATTTAATATTTACACTTTATGTCTTTTCAGAGTTAGCGACCCGACCCGATAACGCTTTTCATTTGAACTTTTAAGCATTTGCCGCCCTATTTTTTCTTTTTGAAAGCCGCGAAAGACGCAAATAAAGACTGCTGTATAAGAAAAAATGGGCAAGCCAGAAAATTGCAGAGAAAAAATGGACTGCTCAGCGAAGAGGGAGGTGGAAGAGGGCATGGAAGAAGGAGTGCATGAATCGGAAAGGATGCATGAATCGAAAGGGCTGGTGCATGAATCACCTAACTTAGCCGGAAATTCCTCTGGTTTCAACATATCGGTAAGTTAGAAAGTTGTAAACAGTTAGTTTTAATATTATCGCCGCAGAAAGAAGACGTAGGTTTCAGCTCATTAGTCTTAGGATCTTTGATTTTGCGATTTTTAAGCAGAATAAATTTCTTTTGTCGAAAAATTAAAAAAAAGAAAATCTAATGTTGTTGTTTCTTAGGTTTTATTATTGATTTTAGGTTGAAGATGATAAATAAAAAAATTGAACTTGTCGCTATAGTTGCGCTATAGTTGCGCTATAATTGCGCTATGGTTGCGATAAAGTTGCGCTATACTTGCGCTTTAATTGCGCTTTACTTTTTCTTTCAGGCTGTTTATAAAGATGAGACAGAAGCATATGAATGTTTTTGCACTTATGCTCACGATAATGGATTTAGTGTCCGAAAGGATCATCACAGTTTTTGGCCAAATTCTAGAAAAATAAAATTGAAGGACTTTGTTTGTTCAAAAGCTGGTTTCAAGAAAAGTGATGATCATAATTCAGGAAAGAGAAAGAAATTCACTAGACCAGTTGTCAGAACTGGTTGTCCAGCCATGGTGAGGTTTGTCACAGATGAATATGGTTACTAGCATGTCAAAAGATTTATTGAATCCCACAACCATGAATTAGCTAGCCCAGTTGACCGACACCTTTTAAGATCATGTAGGAATATTATTGAGGAAAAAGCTTCCGTCCTGAAATCAATGACAGATGCAGGGATTAGAACCGTTGATGCATATGCCTACCTTGTAGAGGAAGTTGGTGGATGTGAGAATGTCGGATTCTCTAAGAGGGATGCATACAATTTTATTCAGAAGGAGAAAAGAGCAAGGATTGAAATTGGTGACACTAATTCTTTGATTCAATTATTTAAAGATCGACAAGTTGAGGACCACATGTTCGCATGGGATGTTCAATATGATGATGAGGATAGATTGTTAAATTTTTTCTGGGTTGATGGCAGAAGCAGGATAGATTATGAATGTTTTGGAGATGTGTTGATTTTTGATACTAGTTACAGGCTGAACAAGTATAATTTTGTTTGTGCGCCATTTGTTGGTGTTAACAATTATTGGCAGAATATTTTGTTTGGGCTTGCTTTTTTGTCAGAGGAAACAATTGAAAGTTTTACATGATTGTTTAAAACATTTATACGAATAATGGGTAATAAATATCCAACAACAATATTCACTGATCAGGACCAAGCTATGGCCAGGGCCATAGAAGTTACATTACCTCACACTCGTCATAGATTATGCCAATGACACATCTTTAAAAAGGTTCCATCAAAAGTTTCCATCTACAATAGCAATAATAAAGTTAGAGGACTCTTCCATAAGTGTATTAGGTGGTGTGATTCTGAGGAAGTGTTTGAGGAAGCCTGGGATGAAATGATCAAGGAAGGGAATCTTCATAACCATGAATGGTTGCAGGATCTTTATAAGATAAGGAGAAAGTGGTCAACTGCTTTCAACAAGGATTCCTTTTGCATGGGCATTTTATCAACGCAGCGTAGTGAGTGTACTAATAATGTGTGTCATGGCATTTCAAAGCCAACAAGTTCATTAACTGATTGTTTTCTTGGCTTAGAAAAGGTACTGATGAATTGGCGGCGAAATGAGCAGGACGAGGATTACAAATGCAGTCAATCTGAAATTGTTCCCGTGATAAAGAATAGCTCAATATTAAAACAAGCAGCTAGATTTTACTCAAGAAGAATATATTCAATTTTTGAGGAAGAATTTATAAAGGCTGTGGGAGAAATGAGTATAGATTTTGTCTCGACTGATTCTTCAAAGTTTCTAGTCAACTAAATAGAGAAAAAGAATCAAAACCATCCTTGGGTTGTTCAATTTGATGCAACAGAAGGTAACATTCAATGCAGCTGTAAGAAGTATGAAACCATGGGATTGCTGTGTTCTCATTGTTTGAGGGTTTTTAAACAGTTGGATATGACTAAATTCCCTGAGAAGTACTTATTACTTCGTTGGTCAGCAAGGGCTCGACAAGTTTTTTATTCAGGTTACTTGCTTAATTCTCAAAGAAGTAATAATTTTCAAAGTGGTAGGGGATTCATATTTAGAAATCAGGTGAGCAGGTTTGCATATCAAATGAGCACGGAAGCTCAAGGGAATGAGGAGGCAGAGGAGTTTATTCTTTCCTCATTGCAAGACATGTATAAAAAATTATACTTAATTCTTGGTGGCAAGAAAAGAAATGAGAAGGATGTTCCTAGTTCCCAAGGTGGAACTGCTAATTTGAAAGATCCTCTAAAGCGTAGACCTAAAGGCATATCAAATGCAAGACTGAAAAGCCATTGGGAGAAGAAGAAACGGCCTAAGAGTAAGCTTACAGATAAGAAGTCTTCGGTTGGTGATAACCCAATGGATGAACCTTCTTCAACACAACCTACTTCAACACAGATGAACTTTTCAAGCATGCCTGAATGTTTCAGTGAGGAATATATAACCGGCATACCATCAAGCCAACCTGGAGCTGAATACACCAAGTTGATGATGGATTTTCTTTCTGCGGAGTTGGAATTTAATGAATTTGCAATGTAATGTAATAATATTTATTTGTACTGATTGATTTCATTTATTGGTTGTAATAAAAATGCGTTAAAGTTTAAATTTGCAATGTAATAATGTTTATCGCTATGGTTGCGCTACGGTTGCGCTATGGTTGCGCTACGGTTGCGCTATGGTTGCGCTACGGTTGCGCTATGGTTGCGCTACGGTTGCGCTATGGTTGCGCTACGGTTGCGCTATGGTTGCGCTACGGTTTTGCTATGGTTGCGCTATGGTTGCGCTACGGTTGCGCTATGGTTGCGCTATGGTTTCGCTATGGTTGCGCTAAGGTTAGATTGTTTACTTCATTATAAAGAGAAGAAGAAAATATAAAAGTTACAAAATATGTGAGCAGAAGCTACAGATTATGCACAAAGTAGAAGTTACAGAAAATGCACATGTTATTAAACAAAAAAAAACTATATAATAACATGATAAAATATACATTTATAATTCATGGACAATATTTACAATAAGTTACAGATTGTTTACTTCCTTGTTTGAAGAAAAAGAAAATATGCTAACTCTGCCCTAAATTTTGGCATAAGCGTTTGCCAATCTTTAAGAGCAGTCCAGTCTGATTTTTTTCGTAGCACGGCCTTTTCCATATATTTACAAACGAACATTCCACAATCGTAGCTGTTTGTTTGTGTTGGAATTTCATGAACGGCCTGTACGTTCCATTTCGTTATATCGGATGAAAAGCATCCTATGGTGTCCTCGTGCAAATACTTTATCTGTACGAATAAAACATTTTAAAAATTTATTATGTATCTAAACATAGTTATCTGGATTTAACTTAAAATATGAATTGCACTTACAACAGTATGACAAATATTCTTGTGTTCAGGATTTGGTAATGAATCATACATTTTCCAGACTTTCTCCTTCAACTTTCCAACAAGAAGAACCCAATGCTTCTCGAAAATTATGGGTTGAACAATAAGTTTACTTTCTTTAACTGAAACTGGATTAATGTGTTTGATAAAAATTTGATAATCCAGATTTAATGACTTGTATACCTGCAATAATTCAGTTCTATAAGGGAAAAAAAGGATTAAAATATTATTTATACTTACCCTGTACAATGGAGAAATGTACAGGTAACGTTGAAATTTCTCCGCCATTAACCTACTCTGCTCAAGTAAAAAGAAAGCAAAAGCATCAACATGGTTATCTGCTAACCAATCATTTGTGAGCAGAAAGTCAATATCTGCTCTTTTTATTTCTATATTTCCAGATGCAAAAATTTTGTGCTCCTTACAAAAAACAAAGAAAAATATAATGTTAGAGCGCAACCATAACGGTAGCGCAAAAATAGCGCAACCGTAGCGCAACCGTAGCGCAACCATAGCGCAACCATAGCGCAACTATAGCGCAACTATAGCGCAACCGTAGCGCAACTATAGCGCAACTATAGCGCAACTATAGCGCAACTATAGCGCAACCATAGCGCAACTATAGCGCAACCGTAGCGCAACCGTAGCGCAACCGTAGCGCAACAATAGCGCAACCATAGCGCAACTAAACTTACTTTGTATTAAATTTTTTGAAACATTCATCAATAAATTGTTGTTTTTTCTCTGACAGAAAAGGCTTCCCTGGATAATCCATAATTTCCAATACAGGGCGTGATTCAACTATTATATCATCAACAGAGATAACCTCTTTGGCCTTCTTCTTTACATATGGTACAATTTTTTTTTATGAACTCTCTTCTTTTTCATCATCTTCTCTTTTTCTTTTTTGTGATGAACTATCTTTTGGTGGTGGCACATCTTTGGCCGATGGTGGTGGTAGAGGAACTTCTTGTATTGGAGGTGGAGGTATTGGTGGTTGTGGAAGAAGTTCTTCGGCCAATGGTGGAGGTGGAGGTGGAGGTATTGGTTGTTGTGGAAGAAGTTCCTCGGCCAATGGTGGAGGTGGAGGTGGAGGTGGAGGTATTGGTTGTTGTGGAAGAAGTTCTTTGGCCATTGGTGGAGGTGGAGGAACATCTTTTATTGGTGCTTGTCCTGAAGGATGCAAAGCCGTATTTTTCACTGATTGGAAGCTGGAGGCAGAACTAGATATATGCGGCTTCTCTGGATTGTGATCACACTGCATTTGAAATTCAATAAATTTGTACTTCAGGGAGTCTTGATCTGCCTGAAGTTTCTCCACAATATCTTCAAGCCGATCCAATCTAGCTCTCACATTTTCTTGAATTTTATTCAACATCTTCTCAAATATTTCAAAACATTTATTCTGAACAGCCTGTAAATCTGCCCTTGTAATGGGTGGCTGTTCAGCAGAAGGTTGACTGGTGAAAATTTTTTCAGTAGGTGGACGAGTAGACGGTTGAGTTGGCGGCAGAGGTTGAGTTTCTGATGGTTCATTATAAGGAGAATCAGCAGAGAGAGGGGGAGAAGGAGGTGGGGAGGGAGGTGAGGTGGTGTCAAGTTTTTTTCTTGCGGAAGCCTTAATTTTTTTGGGTGACTGTAATTTCTGTGGTTCATGACCTGAACGGGTTCCCAAGTTCTGTATGCCAATAATGTCAGCGCCGTATTTTTCGGCTTCCTCATTGCTAACATTCTCAAGACAAACAAAAATCTGCAAAAAAAATAGAAAAATTTGTTAAAGCGCAACCATAGCGCAACCATAACGCAACTATAGCGCAACCGTAGCGCAACTATAGCGCAACCGTAGCGCAACCATAGCGCAACCATAGCGCAACTATAGCGCAACCATAACATAATTTGCATCATGTAAGCTAAAAAATTACCTCATTTTTCTTTAAAATTTTAAATATTTTTGCTGCATTCTCTTAAGTAAAGTATAATTCTGTATACCCCTGCCATCTCAGAAAACGGGGTCTTATTTCTGAATCGGTTGGTTTATTCAAAGAAAAATGTTCCAAAAACCAAATCTATATAATGCCAAACATAAAAATTTTAAAGTTAACATTAAAAAACATTAAACATGTAGAATAACCAGTAGTAGTGGAAACTTACCAGTAGAAGAGGAAAAAAATCATTGATGTAACCCAATGGTCTTTGGAGTTGAAACTTCTCAAAAATTGTGTTGAACTCCCCAACCATGAAGTTCCTTAAGCATGAAGCCCAATTAATGGAAGCGAACTCACTTAAATTATTTGCAACAGAAGTGAGCCTTCTAGGTGTTTTATGACTATTTAGTGAAAAGAAAATGTTAGATAACAAAAACATAATAAAGGTCTTAATTTTTGTTGCATTATCAGATAATCTGTCTAAATTTGAAAATTCTGTTTTAACTTCAGTTGACAGAGGTCCATTTAGAGGATCAATCCTCCATTTTATATCAATGCCTCTGTTTGGCAAACCTGTCAGAAAATTTCAGCTGTTAAAATTAAAAAAACAGATAGTTATAAAAATTTCATATTCAAAATATTACCTGTCAACAAAGCAACCTCGTCAGAAGTGAATTTTAGAACATGACCAAGGACGATAAAGCCTTCATCAATAGGACTCCAAAATTTGAGAACCTCAAAAAGAAGTGGTATACACTGCTGGAAAGCGGGGAACTTCAAAAATTGATGAATGTTCAGATCCTTTAATATTTGCTCCACTTCATCATCAATGATCTCGGCAAAAGCATCACAATGTTTCCGGAAAGAAGTAACATAACATCTTGATGTTACTGGCCTTTGATACGGCGTCCTCATCTATAAAAACAAGAAAAATCAGAAACATAGCGCAACCATAGCGCAACCTTACATTTCGTAATTATTTATCTTAAAAGAAGTTTCAAATTCAGAAAAAAAAACAAAAATTGAACATCACATTGAACATATATGCTAGTTATACAACTATTAGTAAACCCTAAAAGTTAGAAGATAGCGTAAACCTTTCGTATCATTTGCTTCATCCATTTACGAAGAGAAGAAGCGTGAAAAACCAGAAAATAAACATTTGAACAGTACATTACATTAAACAAACAATGGTAAAATTATAACCAAACCCTAAACCCTAAAATTTAACATATAACTTAAACGCAACGAAAGCGCAAGTAAAGCGCAAGTTAGGCGCAACCATACCTCTTCCTGATTGATGATCTTCTACAGGTTCGTCGTCTACCTCCGGCAGGAATAAGCTAATGCAGAACCGAAGGAAATGGAGGAATCCGAGAGCGCTTACCAGAGCTGGAGCTGGAGTAACAGTGAAGATGTCGCGCGGCGTTTCCATTCTTTATTTTCCGGAATTCAAATGAAAAGCGTTATCGGGTCGGGTCGCTAACTCTGAAAAGACATAAAGTGTAAATATTAAATTAAAAAAACGCCTAACAGTGAAGATGTCGCATTTTTATTAGCGACCGAACGGAGAGATGGCTTTGGTCACCTGACCCAATAATTTGCCCTTATTTGGACGTGAAGGAATATAATACAGATGAGCGTATAAGCCTTTAAGGATGGCTACGTCTAATTTTCTTCTACATGCATATGGATGAGTGAATTAAATAGTAAGTCGGGGGTTAAAAAGTGAAATACTTATTCATGAAGTCGGTGATAGGGTTGACAATGCCAACTAGCACATCCGTTCAGCATAGAGAAGGTGGACATCCATTATTTGGATGTGAAGGAGTATAATGCCTTCCTACACCGCAAGGGCCAAGCTTTGTTGGCTATACATACATATCAGGCCATCTGCATTGTTTAAAAATCTTCAGAGTAAGTCACTCGCCTCTCACCTTCATGTGTAGTTTCCTTTAATATTATTTTTTTGTGATGCTTATGCGAGTGTAATGATTTCAGGAAAGTTAGATATATACGGATGAGTATACTAGCCTTTAAGGATGGGTGCATCCAATTTCCTTCTACGCATCCAAATGAGTGAATTAGATGATAAGAAGGGGATTGAAAAGTGAAGCACTTATTCGTGAAGTCCATGCCAACGAGCCTATCCCATTCACCATAGAGAAGGCAGACATCCATTATTTGGATGTGGAGGAGTATAATACTTTCCTTCACGTCAAGGGCCAAATCTTGTTGGTATCCATACATATCAGGCCATTTGAAATATTTAAAAATCTTTAGAATAAGTCACTCACCTCTCTCAACTTCATCTGTAGTTGCCTTTGATGTTATTTGTTTGTGATGCTTATGCGAGTGTAATGATTTCAGGAAAGTTAGATATATAAGCTCTCCCATATGACTTGGAGATGATAGAGTTTTTGGGGGTGAAACCCCTTGAAAATCTGTAGATGGGGAAAAAGAAAAGGAAGAAGGCTAAAAAGGTTGTTTTCTCAACAACGAATTCTCTTGGCTTACTTCTCCCTTTCAACTCATTAAAGGTGCCAGCAATTCCTATTTGCTCCATAGCACCTCCCATCTCTCAAAATCATTCTCTCCTTCAACCTTAGGGCTCAAGCCAACATTGATGAGTTCTGCCGAGTGGCAAGTTTGAAGCCACTCCCAATATACGAGTTTCTCCACTGTGCGCTAGCAAAATCAGTGATCTCAATACCCTCCTAGTGGAAGGGGATGTGCCTCCTTGGTGCCAAGGAATTGTGAATAATGAAGACATGGCCAAGAGAAGAGCTGAGAAGAAGTTTGTAGCGTCAATAGCCCACAGAAAGGGAAAGTTGTCCAAGACCCCTTCAAAGAAGCCAAAGAAGAAGACAATTACTCATAAGGTCACTGATATTGTAGAGTTTAAACATCTCTTCAATCCCATACACCCATCATGAGCTGCCTACGACTTGAGATACCAAATCTATTTTACGATCCTTCAACATGATCTAAATACCATTGTAAAACCCAAAAACGTCGATAGTAAGTGTTGCACAAATTTTGATGCGTCGAGATGAAATTTAGGCTAATTTTTAAAATCGTCGGATTTCGATGAAAATAATTTTATAAAATAGTACATTAATTTTCGATCAAAACAATATAAGGGAATTGTAGTAAATTGTGCACGAAATGAGAATTAAAAATTGTCGAAGTTTTTAAATGAAGTGGAAATTTACTAAACTACCATTCTCTTCTTCATGGACATTTAAAGTACTTAAGGGTAATTTGGACTTTTTGGAATTCCCGTACCCGCCCCATTCTTAAGGGGACCAAAATCCATTTGGTCCCCTCATATTTTCCACGCTCGATTCGGCCGAACGCAAGAGGCGGATGCAAGGGAGCAAAGGGAGGCTTCGGGCGGCCAACCTTGGGAAAATCATAAAGGAAGACTAAGGGAGAGTTAAGGTATGATTTAATTAAGATATTTCTTAGTTTTTGTAAAGTTTTTTCTAAGAGAAATTTCTAGGGTTTCTCCAAAACCTAAAATTTCTTTAGGAAATTGTTAGGGGATGTTTAGGGAAGGATTGTAATCATGAAATTTTAAGTTTCCCCAATTTTTAGCAAATTTGGAAAATTAAGATTTTTCATACTTTTGAATTTTTAAGAAAATCCTTTCATGATTATTGTTTCAAATGACATTAGGAGGGTTTTAAAAGTGGAAATTAAAGTTTTTAGCAAAAATTTTATTTTTCATAATTTTTAAATTAAATTAATCTGAAATTAAGTTAACCTAAATATTAATTAGGTTTATAGAAAAGTTTGGCATGATTATTCGATGAAATTAAGTAATTTATGATTTCCAAAAAAATTAGAGTTACTGACAAATCCGAAAATTTAAATTAATGATCATGAAATATTAAGATGACTACTAGGGAAATTGAAATCCTTTATTAGAAATGAATTAAGTTTATGTTGGGTTTTTCCTAGATTTTAGAAGTGGAAAATGAGGAAGTGGAAGAGGAAAAGCATCAAGGAGTTAAACGAATATCCTCGCATGTCTAGTATTTTCTTAAGATAGGAACTTGCATTTAAATTAAATTCATGTTCTTAAACTTTCATTTATATGAAATATTAAATATGTTTAATTATTGAATTTTCTTATTCATTCAATCATCACATGTTAGAATTATATTCATATTATTGTTCAAGAAATATTAAAATTGTATTTATGTTTATTTTTACATTAATGTTAAAACAGTACCAATGTGTTTGTTAATGTAAGGTTAAGTAAGGTGGCATGTCCTTTAAAAAATGTTTTTGTATATAGGAGAATGAGCATGAAACAAATTTAGGTAAGTATAGATGAATTCCTCAACAATTTAATTTCTATGATAAGCATTATGATTGAATGTGCATGATGATCCAGAGTACTAACTGGTAAAAGGCTCTTCGGAGCAAAATAGTAAAGGCCTCCTCGGAGCAAATTGGTAAAGGCCTCCTCGGAGTAAATGAAATAAAATGTTTGGCAAAATTCGATTGTGTACCGGATCAATATAAAATACTGGTACTTCCGAGACAGGTGTGTGTGTGTATATATATATATATGATTAAACATTTTATGCTTCTATGCATATAAGAACATAAAGGAAAAGTTATGAAAAATGAGAAGGCTAAAAAAAGTTTAAAGAAACCTGAGTATGTAGAATGTTATACAACATATGCATACCCAAAAGTCAAGTATGATTTTTATTTTATTTGTATTCATTTTGAAATAAATTTTCAGCACTACCAAAATGAGAGTTGCATGCATAATATCTTCTTTTTCTTGCTTCATGAATTTATGATAAATATTTGTTACCTACTGAACGTTGGCTCACCCCTTTTTGTGGGAATAATTTTCAGGAAAACCTGTTAAGGACTAATGGCAAAGAGACAGGTTACATACCAACGTAGAGCAGTTCAAGGATGTAGGTTTTTATAGATAATTGTTGTAATGCGTTAAATGATGTCGTAAACTACTGTAATGTTTTCATTTTATGTTTTGAGATATTTTATATTTTGATGTATTAGAGATATTTGAATTAGAAGTTAGTGGCTCTTCCCTATGTTGTTATTGGATATTTATTTTGTTGATGTTATTTATGAAAAGAAAGTATTAAGTTTTTGTGTAATTACCATATGATCGTCAGTTCTCGCCTCGTTAATTCGGGCTATTGGGCCGGGTCGTGACAACCAAATCTTCTTGTGATATTACCTTTTGCCATGATGGGTGCCAATATTGTGATTTAGCATACTAATTGCATGTTGGCTCACAAAAAAAAATTCCTTGAGTCAGCATGCTGGAGGTAGAGATTCAATAGGGGATGAGGTCTCTGTGCGAGTAGTATGATCTCTATTGGGATGTTGATATGGACGTCAAGTCTCTAAAGACTAAACTAGCCAAGGAGGTCTCCATCAAATGACAAGTGAGCTGACAAGGAAAGGTTTTAAAGATCTTCGTGCATCTCTTGATAAGGAGAATCGACTTGCTAAGAAAGTGGAGTAGCATGAAAAGAAGATCTACTGAGCCAAGGAACACACATGATGGTCACATGAAGAGAGGAGTTGGTCACCTTCATGGCATCCCCAACCTATCTGAAGTTACTTGGGAAAACTATGATGAAGGCATCAACTATTCTCTGGAGAAGCAAATGGCTCGCCTGGAACTTTCCAACAAATATTGCAATAAAGTAATTTTTTTTGAGTTCGTCCAATGCCTAGGATTATCATTATTTTTTCTTTCTTTTTTTGTTGCAAGAAAATATGAGTGATCTAATGTAATCAATTGATATGAATCAAATTTTGTTTATTCATTTTAATTTGCAATGCTCTTTATGAATTATGTGTACTATTGAGTTGAATTATGATCGTAAGTATATGAGTGCTTGAATAATGTATAGACTATTACTTATCATGTTACACTCATCCTGCTATCTTGCACATTAGGTTTATGCGTCGTATCCTTAGATGGGCCTCACCATTTACTGGATCTTCATCTTCGTAGGAGTAAGCATTTAGAATCGCCAAATAGGATAGAATCACTCTCTACTCAATGATAACTTCTTTGCAAAAGGGAGAGTCAAATCCTAATGTTAGGCCTTTCTGAATATATTAGCTTTATGCATATTAAGTTTATAAGATGTCACCTTAGATGGGCACCGCATTTGTCAAACCTTAGTCTTTATTGGGGTAACTATTTTGACTTGTTGAATATGATGGACTTGCATGTTACTTAAGGCGAACTTAGCCATAAAGGGGGGAGTTTTTAATATAAGTATATAAGAATTATTATGGCATAATGCCTGAGATTTTTCAAGTGGATAAAAATAATTCCATAAACATTATATAGGACTCTCCTGAAAAAGCAAGAAAAAAGGTGGCAAGTTAGTGCTCAAGATTGAGGAGTGAGTGGTAATAATTTTGAGGAAAGAAATGTCAAAGAAACAAAAAATGACTCTTCATGCTTTTAACTTCATAGAATCATATTTACTTAGAGGGGTGATTTGGTTAAACAAAGAAGAAGACCTTTATAAGTACAGACTGTCCATCTACCTAAAGGCCCTGGTTCTCTTGTAGAAAGTAGTCTCATAACTTTCTGACTTGACATTTAGTTGAGGTAACCACGAATCCTAAACTAGAGTTAGTCTATATTTTTATGTTTTAGAAAATATACCTATAAATGAAACTTCTTCATATGATGGTTTCAACACTCACCCCAGTTTGAAGTTGTACGACTTCAGAAACTCAGGTGGTGTTATGTCAAGGCCAAACCTTAATTAGGATTTTCACATTCCTATAACCTATGTTGTGAGGCTTACCACGAAGAGTGAGTTCCTAGATTGTTCTCAAACAAAAAAGGGCCAAGTTCCTCGAGTATTGTCAAGGAAGCACCGAGTTCCCTGAGTCCCTATTGAGTTGGTTACAAGGGGTTTATTAGTCAGGATTTACTCACCTTCACTTATTTTGAACTCGCAGATTACATAAAAAATTTGCCAATTTCAAAAGATGATAAAACTCAATTTTATTTTTAATAATAAAAAAGCCTCTTTTTCCTTGACGTATCCAAAGCAAAATAAAATATGATTTATAAAGGAAACAAAAGTAGTAGATCATCCATTGATGAAAGAAAATTTTTAAGTTGAATCCACACTATCCAACGTACTTACTTTCTTGAGTGTGTTTCTAGTTGGTAGGATCCTATAACACCTCGCGATACCCTTACCAGTAACACAAAGTGTCACAGAGAAAACATAACATTCATAATTCTCAACATAAGAACTTTTAATCATTTGAATACTATGTATATTCCATCTACTAAATAATATATTTTCTAAACAAACAGAAGCATCTACATAATCTCAATTATACCGCAAAAATAATTACAGCGCCATTAAAAAAATCAAAATACATTACAACACTTTGACAGGATTACATACCTCACATGAAGACATATAAACACTGCTAAATAGTAAACCTAAATATTCATTAACCTGAGCCTAATTTGTTTTAACTCTTTTCATGCATTTCCCTATAACAATAGCCCAGTATAAAAACTAATGAACTATGAAACTCATAAAGTTAGATATTTTAAATAAAAAATTAAATGCAAGATTATAGGAATAATAAACTTGAAATCATAATTGAATCAAATTGACAAATTTTTTTTTGCAAAATAATATATAATATTTCCAGGATCATCTTTTATTTTATTTGAAGCCTATATAGAATACCATAATTATCCATATTAGATTTTGGTTATCATTCTTTATATAGTTAACTTTTCATAAGAATGTTCAATCGAGCCCAGATAAACCTGATATTATCGCCAATGAACTACATAGAGGTCCCTTTTGCCTCTTTCGAGATCCCTTTTGACCCACTTATAATGCATATTTCATATTCGGGGTCCCATTTGCCCGACCTACAATGTATGTATAATATCATTTCATAGTCAACCTTTCTTAATTTTGATATTCAGTTGACTTCAAAAATTAATAATTCATACTTGCTTTATTATGTTGCATGCTTTTATAAAAATCTATATGTTACGCCGTTTATATAAAAAGAATGTGTATACAACATGTAATGTAGTAAACTTATTTCCAAATTATTACCAACTAAAAAAATCTTTAAACAATCATACTATATCTTATTTTAAACTATAATTATTCAAATGTACATGTGGTTGCTTATACATGAATGCTTGGATATATGCTTATATTCAATAATCTAAATCATCTAAATGCATTTATTCCTTCAATTGAGTCAAGTAAAATTGTATGTATCTAGAATTAATAATATTTTCTTTTATAATTTAGAATTGTATTTATGGCCTCCTTGACGAGTTGTTTCCTGAAATTTGACACCTCGTACACTTTTCTTTTAATAAATTATCTCAAAACCATCCATCTACATATACTAGTTGAATTCCTACACAATTGATTCAATTTTCTTTTAACATCTTTTGCTAATATTAAAAAATTTAAAATTTAGAATTGCATTTCTTACCTCCTTGACGAGTTGTCTCCTCAAATTCGGCACCTCGTACCTTTTTCTTTGGTAAATTATCTCAAAACCTCCTCTCTGCATATACTAGTTGAATTCATACACAATTGTTTTAATTTTCTTTTAATGTCTTTTTCTAATATTAGGAAATCTAAAAGACCACAATAATATTATAATTTAACCAATTTACTTACCTCAAATCCTTATTTCCTCAATTTCTCTAATTTCCTCTGCTTCTTACTCAACCTAAAATTTTGGATCTTTCATAGCCACTATTCCTTCACAACAAAAGCTATCACACGGCTACAACACTCACACCTGATCATTGCTACAGGTCCTCACACTGTTCCAGTTCTCCACATCTGATCTTTGCTATAGTTGCCAACCCGCCTTTGCTGCACTAGCCAACTATTCTCAAATCTTACCGTATGTTTGCCTGCATGAATCCAAACTGGAAAAAGGAAATAATAAAGGGCCCACCGGATAATTGTGCACTCAACTTCACAACTATTTGAAGCACCTATTTGGAATTAAGGCATTATACAATTTAATTTAATCTATCCTTATACAATTTAATTTAATCTATTCTTAGTATAAATACTAAGATTTACTTAAAACAGTTTATTTAATAGTAATTTAACTGTTAATAAAAAATCACAATTCAAATAAAAATACATTTTCTTTACCTGATCTTTTGGATATTACAGATCCATAGCTAACTTATTTCTTTACTTGTATTTATAGATAATATCAGACCATATGAAATTTGTCTTTGCTAAAATCCTCGTTTCAATTTACTTAGTAAAGCAGTTGACTATTATCATAATGATGTTTTTGTAAGCTAGGAGGTGAGAATAGCCCTATCGAGTATATCCCCCAAAAAATGAATGATCAAGTGCTAGAGAATGGCTATATAGTTTGTGTGATGGATATAGTTGCATCTAGGAAAATTTGACATTGCAAACATTTCTTCGAGAATACTTCTACATCCTTTTTGAGGGTCAGTTAAAAGTGTTCTTGCTAGAGGATCTTGTGTTCCAAAGTCCTTTTAGGATGGCTTCCACACTTTTCAGAATATATTTTAACCTGAATTCTCTTCACTTACTTCTCCTTCACAACTCAAATTTAATGAGACGACTGACATTTTGAACAACTTACTTCCCATTAGCAAGTATTGGGCGACCCTAATCTTGAATCTTCATAGGTCAACCAAAAAACGCAAGATTTCTCATCTTCAAGTACTCTGGGTCCACCCAATTCACTGAATTATCTTCTTCGAATTGCATCACTTCCAATTTTTCAATGATAGAGTGATACAGCTCTATGACAAGTCACCCATCTAGGTTCCCATCATAGAGAGGAGGTCGACAAGTTGGTTTGGCGATATAAGGATCTGACTTATCTCAAAAAAAATTCTAATTGGCCAATCTCCTCCACTTTGAAGAGGTATCTCTTCAAGTTCACCTCTTGTACTTTAAACTATCCTTCAACTTAATTGACTATAAGTTGCGAGTCAGAAAATATTGTTAGGTGTTTGGCTTCAACTCCAACTACAAATCTCAACCCCATAACTAAAGCTTCGCAATAGACTTGGTTATTGATGACTAAAATTTGATTTTGAAGGCATCTGTCAACATGATACCCGCTAGGCTCTCTTTAAAACCTTGCCAATTCCAATTCCTTGTTCCCCTGATGCTTTATTAATATATAAGGTCCAAGACTGATAACCCCTTCTCACTACCTCTTTTTATAATTCGGGGGTGGTGAAATGAGCCAACAATTCGATGAGTGTTCGAGCCATAATGGTCATTTTCGACAGGCAAAAAATATGAAACTCGCCCAGCTCGACAGCCCACTTTAATAATATGGACTCTAAAATTCGCACCATAGCTCATCTGAAAGAGTTTAGGGATTTTTGGGTCAATTTTGTATAAGAAAAAATTAAGGTGAAAATAAGACACTACCTAGCAATTTCATCCTAATTTCACGAAAACTTTAAAATCTAGTTTCAGGTTTCTCATAGAAACAAACTCGTATGGTCAACTACCCTCTCATTAATAAGAGAATTTTTTATTAAGGCTAATCATTAAAAACTAATACTTAGCGTTTAGTAAAAGCAAATTTAGTTTAGGGTTTGAAATTTATCATCTTATACTAAAAGCCGACAATAGGGAGAAGGATGATGAACCAGATCAAGAGCTTATAATTTCATCATCCTGAGCTATCATGAATCCCAATCTATTTAGTGATTAGAGATAGTCGACCCAACCTAATCAAAAGATCCTTGTCAACAGCTATTGATTACTTCATTAAAGAGAACTTTATAGAATTAGGTTAGATGATTGTATAAAGGGATAAATTTAAGTTGATCGTAGTAACAAAGAGTTTTATATCATATTAAAATATAATCTATAATTCATTACTCTAGTGTTTTTAGCCACTAGGGAACTTGCAGGCTCTAATCATGATCAAAATTTAATCTTGTCATTTATGCAAAACAATCCAATCAAAGAGCTTTGGTCATAATTGTTTATATGTGATGTTATTTGATAGCATAATCACTATTAAATGTAATGTCCAAAGACCGAAATTAGAAGAATTATCTATTTTATCTTTTAGTCATCCACCAGAGCTTCTATAAAATCATCAATATAAATCATTACATCCACCGGAATTAACTAAACATCATATATATCAAAATCTTTCACTATATTCTTTCATCAAAAATCTCATGTACAATAATCAATAGATTATTATAATCAACAATCTATTACAAGCGCACGACTATAAAAAAATAAAAGAGAATACAAAAATATCAAAAGAAAAACATGAAAATTTCAACCAACCTCACTCCATAGAGTCCTAGCCCTTTTCCTATCATGAAATAAATAAAATTCACATAATGAGCTTGCAAAGCCCAGCAAAAATCCAAAACCCACTAAAACTTTCAATACAATGTTTTAGAAATCACTATGCATGTATCGCTTTCAATTTAATCAATGATCAATAACGAATAGCACTAATTGATATGATCAATAATGAATAGCCAAAAAATTTATTATGCTGAAATCCATAAGTCAATAACACGTGCGAGAAAGTAAATGCGTCAATAATCAATTAATCAATACGATGGGAAACAATGTATTAGTACTGCAATCATTCAATATTATCATTATGTCAGTGAGATGAATCATGAACGTGTAAGTATCACATCAGCATGCTATGTACCATTAGTGATGTCATATGCCTAATATAGTGGTCTATAGTATCCTAAAGTCATGAATGATATATCAATTAAAATGTATAGGGATGAACAATAATAAAAAATGCATAAATCAATTATCTATCTCATCTATTCTTAATCATAAGTTCTTTATTTGTTATTCTGTATGCTCTCAATATATGCATCAAAATCATATAGGTCAACAAGATAGGTCATCCAACTTTAATGTGGTATTTTTATATTTTCATCTATCATCCACTAATCTTATCATTTATTTGTTAATTTGATTGTCATTACAGGTGACTTCCAATAATCTATAAAAAATCATCAGTCTCTACCTATCGGCGTAATTGATCATCAATTACAGGCTATAATGGGATAACACCACAAGCCATCTTAAAAGGAAAGCTTGTCAGCTCATCCTCTTGTATAGAGTATTACATTTTAAGAGTCACCCGTATTAATTATAGTGTTAACTACTAGCCTTTCTTGCTTACATGTAAATGCCATATTCATATATCAATAGTATCATTTTTCTATATAATGCAGAAACATGTGTATAATATTATGCAAAGAAGGAAATTCTATAAAATGCATATTATTCATCAATCTTCAAAAAATAATAACTTCCAATTTACCTGGTGAAATTTCACAAAATTATAGTCAAAATATTTATAAAAATTTTATCCATCATACCCAAAAAATTATACGATAATAGCTCGATAAATCAGGAGAAAATATATTTTATTACTTTTAAAAATTTTAAACCAGTAAACACAAAACCATTGAAAACTAAAATAAAAATTGAGTTACAATGATCATAATACTCTTCCTACATAAGGCAACGAACAAAAATGACCATAAGCGACTTTCTATCTCTTCCTCTCTCCACTCCCTTTCTTCTTCCTTATCTGACAAACCACAAATGGGGGAAGGAAATGGAGTGAAAATATATATAAAAACTCGTATGAATGCATGGAGCCATTGCGCCCAAGTGACCTAGCAGCATTGCACGGCATGCAGCTCCGAAGTTACTGTAGAATAGAGAGCTATGACACTAAGGGGTCACTGCGCCCGAAAGCACAATGCTCTAATAGACAAATTTCTGAAAATTTTGAAAATTCATATTATTCAAAATTAAGGCTACTATAATCTACTCATCTTAGAAAAATGTCTTCCCCGACATTTTCACTAAAGATTTGGGAAACAAAATCAGTACAAAATAAATCCGTTTCAAAATAAATCAATTCATTTCAAAACAAATTCATACGATTTAAAACAAATAAAATCAATTTAAATTTGTTCAATAAAATCCAAAACAACAATAATCATTGACTTATTGTTCCATTTCAAGCATTAATAAGTTCAATCATCACACCTACACATGTCATTCAATCACTCAGTATGCTATGCAATGATTATCAATCAATCAAATTTAAATGCATTTAAAGGCATAAGATAAAAAATGCTACTAGTGGATCCTCCAGGAACATCTTTGTCACTCTATTGAATTAAATTGTAAACTCAAGGTCATACTGGTGCTAGTACTACATATGAGACTGTACAAATTCACTTTCACATTCATTAACTGTGAAAACCCTTTTCTTCCATGTTCTGCTTTGTTTTGGATTTTTTTTCCTTCAAGGTTCGTCCGTACGAAATTGAGTTCATCCGGGACGAACAGTTGAAAGTTTTTGATAGAGAGCATCGTTCAGGGATGAAATTAATTATCGTCCGTACGATGGCAACCCAAGGAGATCATCCTTGTATGAAAATTAATTTTCGTTCATACGAACATTGTTTGTGAACAAACCGAGCCGATCGTCCGGGAACGAACCATAAATATTGTCCGTACGATAAAGAAATATATCAACCCATTAAATATCTCAGTTTCTCGGTTTTGAGGAGAGAGAAAAGGCAGGAAAGAGAAAGAGAAGGAAGAAAGGAAAAAAAGGTTGGTTTCGAAGGCCGCGAAGCGATTTTCATCCGTCGTCGCTGTTGAAAGAATTGTTCGTCTCGCAGTAAGGAATCCATATCATATTTTTTATTTTGAAGATTTTGTGTTTTGGTATTTTTCTGCTCAGATTAATGTTTCTGTTACCAAAAAACGTGCATATATTTGTATTGACGAAACTTTTACCGCGTAACTTTTGGTATGTCATAGAGATTGTGATTTTGCACGTTTTGAATATTTTCTGGAAATTTTGCACCGGGTATTTTGAAATATGCGTGATTTTTATCGAATAGAAAATTATCTGGATGTTGAAAAATAGTGCTATAGTACAATAAAAGCTTTGAACTATTGTTTTACACGATCACTGATAATTTGATAATTTTTTGAAACTGTGCATTTTACAACTTCTGTCTACTGTGCGATATTTTAAGGGTTTACTAAATTAAGCTAAATTATGTCTGTTTGATGCAATGCATTGATGAGATGTAAATGAATGTGGATATATGATTGAAATTACTGTTATATTACTGCGATACGACTGTGTGTGTAAAGACTGGTTGAACCGTTGGTTGGAGATTGATTGACCTGTACAGGATGGTGGGCCGACGAGCTTTCCTTTAAATACGGTTTGGTGTTATCCTCTACTGATCACATGATTATTGATTGAGAGTTAAAAGGAGATAATTACTGTATCGATGGGCAAAGAGTGACGACTCTGTTTACTGAGCCAACGGATATAAGATACTGATACTGATACAAGACTAAAAAATACCGTAATAGCCAGCGCTTCTACTTGTTGAGTATGACTACTGTACTGAAATGCATGTTTAAGCATTGTTCTTATTAATATTGTAAGGATTTATCGTTACTATACGGATTTACTATTACTGCACAATTTCACTGTTATAGCATTACCGTTCATGTCACTGGATTGTTACTGATACTGATGCAGGCACTGATACTACTGATTTACTTTACTGATATTATGCATGTGATATACTGAGCAAGTGACATGTTATTCACTGAACACGTGATATAGATTACTTGATTGTATGTGATACACTGAGCACGTGATATTGAATAACTAGATTTGCAAGTGTACGTTTTGATACGATTCTACGGCATTGATTGATTCCAACTGTCTCGAATGATGTTACGATTCTATTTCATTGATCTGATTGCAATAGTCATTAATAATATATCGATTTGATGCTTTATATTATTTTATACCAACTGACATGATTTCTCTATTGATTTAACTGAGATTACAGATACGACGATTTCTTTATTGATTGGACTGGTATTATTGACCCGAGGATTTCTCTATTAATTTGACTGATGATATAGATACGACGACTACTATAGAGATTTGACCCACGTACTGATTCATTGAGCTTTACGGACTTTTATATTGTTTATTGATTCTTCTACTGTCGATTGTGGATTTTACTATTTTTGTATTGATACTGGTTATGTATTGATTACTATTTCTACACTGATTTCTGTTTCTGTATCGATTCAATGATCATGTGAAAGTGATTGTTATGATTTGACTGATTGACATGCATATTATTTCTGTACCGTGCTTTGATTTCAGTTATAGGTATTTGGTGACCTGTTGGACTTTTTAAGCTCATTATATGTGGTTAATGATTTCAGGTCAGGGCAAGGGAGCAGGAGTGTGAGGTTGATCAGAGTTCTTCAGGTTTTGTTCCTTTTTTGTTATAGTTATTCTTTTGTACTCAGGACTGGATAGAAAATATGATTTATGTGTAGATCCTGAGTATTGTAAATAACTTTTGGGAATGAATGTAAATGTGAACATTGATGTTTTTAAATAATATATTCTGTTGTACTGTTTATCACTGATTGATGACTATAGATAACTCTGGTAATTGATTGATTTAAAGGATCGACTGAATAATTCTTCCAAGTTAGATCTTGGGGATATCACATTAACTCCATGTCCATCTATTATGCTCACGAACCCTTCGTTGTTCCCTCTAGATCCAACAATCTTCTATCTATAACCTTGTCTGGACTGCTCCCCTTTAAATCCAGATCTTGCACCTTGTCGCTACTGTGGGAAATCAACCATCTGATATCCTCTCTATCCACATCTGAAACAATATTCAATCATCAAAAAATACCATCCAGTATGCCTCTTGCCGCACCGGGCACTCTGGTACACTTCTCACACTCACTTTAGATCCTTTTCTGTTGTCTGATTTACTCCTCTTTTTACAGCTCTCTTCTAATTATACCATCATCTCCAAAAAAATTTCTTCCTCATCCTGTCCAAATATTGGAATTGCCTAATTATTTTCTGCCAATCTTGCTCTCTCAACTAGTTCTGAAAACTCATGAATACTCAGTGGCACTAACAGATGCCTCTGCTCATCCCTAACTCCCTAAAAATTTTGAAACACTTTTCTTCCACTATGTTGATCAACTGTGGGGGCATAGTTGGCTAACACAATAAATTATGCTTCATACTGCATCATTGTTATGCTCCCCTAATCCAATCTCATGAAAGTCTCTTGCATCTACTATTTGGCTGATGGTGGTACAAACTAGTGTCTAAAAACAGCTACGAACTCTGCCCAGAAATCTCTACATTCATTTTTTTTAAATTTCTCCCACTACTATCCTATCCACCATCTCTCAGTTTATCCTTTAAATAAAGATATGGTCAATGGTACTTTCTTGTTCTCTGGACACTGCATACTATCATATATTTTATCTATCCTCAATAGCAAGTCTTGTGCTACCTAGGGTTCTACAGCTCCTTTAAACATTGACAATTGGCCAGGAAGCTAAATCAAAATAGTTCATTAAAAATATATAATAATTTGAATTTGAAGTGTAAGATGCCCATTATTTCTATTCCTCTATTAGAGGAAAAATATCAATATAGTGTGGTACACCAAAAAGATTTTTTTTTTTTGGGTGGAGAGGGGGGGGGGGATTCAAATTTTATTGAAAGAAAACTTCACGAAGATAGGGTGAGTCAAGAAATAATAGATGCTATCAAGACATCTCACTCCAAAGAAATAAAAGAATCTATTCATTGGGCAAGAAATTTTGTACTCATACCATCTCTCCATAGATTAAATGTGTTTGGCAAAATCTGTGCAAGTATGATATTAAGGTATGTGAGAAGGGAGAGGATCTTATTCCCCAAGGGGATCTTTAGATCCATATCAAACTATTAGAAGAAGAGATAGGTATGCTTTGGGCCAGACACAAGAAGTCTTTCTTTTATGACTACTCCAATTGAGATTACTACTACTTGTCCACTATGACATCGCTTGTGCTTATCAGCTTATCTTCCCTTTCCCACATCAAGATGTAGAATGCACTCTAGTGGAGGTGATCATGCGGAGTTCTTCCATGCTTCTTGAGAGGTTCAATGTAGATAACTTGCTACCCTAGTAGATGCTTAAGGAAAAAAGCTCATCTAAGCAGCAAAGCAGAACCAGGAGATCTACACTTTAACGCCATTCAAACAATTGCTGATCATTGCTATCATTGTTTGATCAATCAATACAAAACGATTGAAATGACAATTTTTATTACTGATGCAGAATGATTCATAGGAACGAACCTCTGAAGCAAGAGAAATACAAGATCTCTACAATAGATGGAGGAATATCCAAAGTAATAGGATCTTATTCCTCAATGATAGGAGGAAATGTAATGTCTCTAGAGGAGGTCAATCGCCTAGTCTTATCATCCATGAAAAGATCGTCAAACTCAACCGAACGGCTACAGGAATCCAACATTTTTCTGACTCTTTCTCGGAAAATCTCTCTTCAATAGATGTCCTTTCTTTTCCCATGTTAATGGAAACCGTCACCTCATCTTCTCTTTTAGTGGGGTTTCAAGCATCCACACATTCAACATCTTGAGACTCAGAGTGCAAAACAATCACATTCTTCAACTTCTACAAGATTTCATGACGTAGGGTCAAGTGGATTTTAATAATGAAGAACACAACTTAATGTGACCATCTTTAGATGGAGATAAAGGATTGCTAAGGAAGTTAAATAGGTGATTAGGTTTGCTGGATTGATTTGGAGTTGGAACTTCCTTATTATATAAGGCTGTTTTTCATTGAAGGAAGAGTAAGTAACTTGAGACCGTAAGATTGGGATATTAAGAAACTAATAAATGTCATTTATAATTTTTGAATGAGTGGTTAGATAGGTGTGATTTTTTAAGTTTGTTGTTCATAGAATAAAATTATCTCCTTATGTTGGGTTTTCACTTAGATATTTTAAAGTTAATGGGGAGTTGAGGTTGTAGCAGTTGTGGGGGATGTCAAGGGAAGATTTTGACGTGTTGCATGAGTTGTGGGCTATGTTGCACCGATACGAATACGAAGACACGGATACGACACGATACGGATACAGGACACGTCAATTCTTAAAAATACAGGATATGGGTATGGCGCGGACACGGCATTATAATTTATAAATCATACATAAAAATTAAGAAAGCATTCAAAGCATAATATTTGAAATTCCAAAAAAAAAGTAACATCATCTGTAGCCTTGTAGCTTATAATATCAAAATAAAAGTAAGCATTAAATGTCTAGTACAACAACAAAAGCATAAACATAAATTGTCTAGCACATGAGGCTTCAACTATTCAATAGAAGGAATGAAATGATTAGCTTTTTCAGTGGTTTGTCTTTGAACTTCTATATCATCTTCAATAAATATCATAGCTTCTAATTCAGGCTCATCAAGTGAAAGATTAGCTATTTCTAATATTCTCATATCATTAAGAGATTCAAATCCATCTTGGAAATGAGAGAACCTCGCTTGCAACCGCGGAAGTAAATACGACGGGTATTTTTTCGATTTTTTTTTTTGGGTTTTTTGTATTTCAATGGGCTTAAGGATCAACCTTAAGCCCATATCTTTTTGCTTTAGTCATGGATGTTCTCACTAGACATTTGCAAGAGGATGTACCTTGGTCACTTGGTGTATGCTTTTTGCTGATGATATTCTTCTTGTTGATAAGACTAGAGAGGGAGTTGAAAGTAAACTTGAATTATGGAGGTCAACATTAGAGACTAAAGGTTTTCGCTTGAGTAGATCTAAAATGGAATATATGGAGTGTAATTTTAGTAGTAATAGACCTAGTGAGGGGATTGTGACTTTGGGTGATCATGTCATTAATAAGAGTACACGTTTTAGATATCTTGGATCTTTTGTTCAGAGTGATGGTGAAATAGATGGGGATATTATCAACATAATTCAAGTTGGATGGTTGAAGTGGAGGAATGCATCGGGCTTGTTGTGTGATAGAAAAGTACCCCTCAAACTTAAGGGAAAATTCTATAAGATGGTAGTGAGGCCTGCAATGCTTTATGGTGCTGAATGTTGGCCATTAAAAGAGAAGCATAATATTAAGTTAAGTGTGGCAGAGATGAGTATGCTCAGGTGGATGAGTGGCTTTACCCTTAGAGATAGGATACGAAATGAGCATATATGTGAAAATGTTGGAGTAGCTCCAGTAGAAGATAAGATTAGAGAGAGTCGCCTTAGATGGTTTGGTCACATAAAACGGCAGCCTTCCAATGACCCGGTTAGGAGAGTAGAGGTATTAGATTTGACTTATGTTAAGAAAGGTAGAGGCATACCTAAAAAGATTTGGTTAGAAAATATTAGGAATGACCTTTCTTTACTAGATTTAAACGAGAATTTGACCTTTAATAGGACACAATGGAGAAAAAGGATTCATGTAGCCGACCCCACGTAGTGGGATAAAGGCTTGATGTTGTAATGGACACGCGTATCAGATACGCGTGCCCTTTTGAAATTAAATAGTATTTTAATTGGATACGGCAAATTCGTATCCGACACATGTCAGTGTCGTATTGAAGTCGTATTTGTGTATCAGTGTATCAGATACAACACTCCTTCATAAATAGGTGTATATGTGCAACATAGGTTGTGGGAGACTAGGGTTTAGGGTTGGTTGGGCCCTAGCTAGTTGGAGGGAGAATTATGTTTGAAAGAAGAGGAGAAGAAGATAGAGAGGATAATTAAGAACTCAATAAAAAATCTTAGAGGATCAGAAATCAAGTTCTGCAAAAAAAGTAGAAAAGTAGCCAAATGCTTTCACACAAGATATGCACAAGAAAAAAAAAAATAATTTCATATAATAATAATCAATATAAGGTTACATGGCTAGTATTTATAAACTTACAGAAATCCAATCTTATATTCTTGATTTCCACTTGATTTGGAATTGATGGGCCACTTAAAAGACATCCCATGGATTGGTGATATGGTTAATCATTTAAGGAAGTAATACAAAATTTTGGGAGGGGACGCTCATTACTTGTATGAAAAGTTCCATGAAATTAAGTATACGCATGATTTCATCATGAAGTGGGCAACCTCTTGGTTGGTTGTCTTGAAATTTGTGTTGTGAAAGATGATTGTGATCATGATGCTTCTTCCATCTTGATGGCATGCTCTTATTCAAACTTTGATCGTGAATTTATATAGCATTAACTCCGTCACACCTCAAAAAATTTTGCTCCAAATGTTAAATTTATTGCAATCATGTAAATGATTGTGAAGAAAAAAAAAATTCCATCCTGTATGCACTACATTAAATCTAGGAGTGGAGTGTATGTAGGTGTTGGGAAACCATCGAGAGGAATGCCAACAACAAAGTAGAAAGTTGGGTATACCTATATAAATAGATCTTTTCTTTCTACCAAAGGGATAGTATGAAAATTTATATAGACAAGAAACACTTTGATGGTCAGGTGCATAATATCATGAAAATAGGAAAGGAGAATATGACAAGAGGCTAGACTAGATAACAAATCATCCATCCAAGGATTCTATTCAACACAAAAATTTTGGTAGTGCCAAATGAGGGAAACTGGAAGTATGGTAAAATAAACTTAGTGTCATCATATTTCTGAGATGGATAGAGTTGAAATATAGTTTTATCCATTTCATCATCACTAAAATCATTTAGTTGTAGCATAGGCTTTTGAAAATTATGTACAATTTGTGCTGAGGATAATAATATGGTGCAAGTGTTGGAAAATTGTGTACATTTGTGCTAAGAACAATATGAATGAAAATAGTTTTATCCATTCCATCATCACCAAAGTCATTTTGTTGTAGCATATGTGTTTGATAATTGTGTACCTTCTGCGATAAAGATAATATTGTGGTTTACAAAAGATGATGAATCATATTAGCTAGATCGAGAGGATTTAAAAATAGCCCATCAAAGTTATTATTTGTGTTACATCATTTCTTGTGGTAAGTATGGGATAAGGGCAGGCTTTGGCTGATATATAAGGGTAAAAACTGATCAATAGAAGCTCAACATTAGACTTTATGAGGTAGCCTAAATTTTTTTTCTACTTATGGTTGAATAAGGAGGAGTTTGATAATTTTATTATTATTCTTGAATACATAAGTGTTGTGTCCTAGAATATTCGCAACAGTAGAGAAATATAAAGTTTAGCATGTTAGCTTTGTACAAAGATCTAGCATGCATACAGATAAAAGTGAAAGATGTTTTGTTCATAAGAAACAGTAAGATTTTTACATAAAAAAATCCTAAAAAGTGGAAAAACCATGGGGCCTGGCCCAGTTTGAATAAGTTCACTAATGTTTGTAATTGATTACAAATGAGGCCCTTCCTTAGGGTAAGGCCTTGGCTCGCTCATATAGACTTCATTACATGGTGGGAATTGGAAGAATCAATGTTGATATGTTCACTTAGTCAGCAGGACCATAGTCGGTGAGCAATGTAGATCGCAAGGACCGTAGTCAGATGACGGTGATCGGAAGGACCATAGTCGGGCAACAGAGGTCAAAAAGACCATAGTTGGCGGGTGACGAAAGTCAGAAAGACCACTGTCGGGTAACAACGGTTGGACAGACTATAATCTGGAGATGGTAGTTGAAGACACCGTAGTCGGCGAGTGACGGAGGTCAGAGAGACTGTAATCGACGTGCAACGATGGTCGGAAAGATCGTAGTCAAGCGAAGAAGGTCAGAAAGACCAGAATCAACGATGGTGGTCAGGAGGAAATATAACAATAATCGATGGACAGGAAAAAGTTTGGTAACAGTTGGTGACCGGGTGAAAGTCGACAAAAGCCCGACAATAGTCGGGGGCAAGGCATAAATCCGGAGTCAATTGGTGGTTGGGTGAAAGTCAAGCGAAGGTCTGGTGTCAATCGGTGGCCGAGCAATCCGACGACAGTTGGTGGCCGAGCATAAATCCAATGTCAGTTGGTGGCCGGGGGGAAGTCTGATAATAATCGGTGGTCGAGCATAAGTTTGACGATAGTTGATGGCCGAGCAAAGTCTGGCTAAAGTCCGGCTATAGAGGATGGTCGAGGAGGAGCTTGGTGAAAAGAGTGATCGAGGAGGAGCTTGGTGAAAATAGTGATCTCAGATTTATCTTCATATACTCTCTTCTTTCCTTTCTCCTCTTCCTTGCTTGGTCCCCCCCTCAATGAAGAATGAGGGGTCTATTTATAATTTTTTGGGAGTGATATGGTCAGTAAATTCATAAAAGATTAAGGGCAAGTTGGGAGTGTTTCCAATGGACGGTCGATATTTACTCCCTTGATCATGGACCGTTTATCGAGTATTTGAGTGTCTTAATAATGTTAGAATTTGACAATCTTGGGATCTTCGGATTCGTCTTGTCAAGATTCTCGATTCGACTACAAGCATGCCACATTTGGAAATCATTTGATTGTCCAATTTTTAGTTTGAATCTTTCAAATGTGCTTTGGGTCCTTGATTTGGAACTATTTGGGCTTGGATTGGATCAAATTTGATGTCGTTGGGTTCGTATTTTTGAGTCGTTCTGTTCGACAATAAGTTTATTGAAATCAGAGTTCGGATGGTCCTGAATTTACTTTTGGAACTTTCCAATTCAACTTTGCTTCGAGATTCGTGCCCGATCAAGATAAGTTTTTAATGACATATCAATAAGTATTTTCCCTATCATAATTAATCACATCAATACCATACAACCAAAGTCTTCCTAATAGAATATGTATGATACCATTAAGAATATAACAAAAAAATTTAATTTTAAAACTGCCTAAGTTGATGGAGTCTAAATATTTAGTGATTATAAGTATAGAGGCATTGTTTATCCAACTAAAAGGGAATATAGTTTGATGTGGCACAGGCTAAATGTTTGTACTGACTAATGCATGTGTAGATATGGCATTAATTGAACTACCAATATAAATAACCAATCTATACCTTATTATTGCATGTGATATACATATGAAAAATATTTTTCTCCAATCCTCAGAATCAAATTTTGTAATAATAAAAAAAAAAATCTTATGAAAGCCAAAAAGAAAGGGTGATTTCATCATTGGAAATGAGGTCTACATGTAAGTCTTCCTCAATATCACCAATTTTAGAGGTCTTATTCTCATATAAGTAGAGGATTTATGACTTTCATTGGTTCTGCAAATATCATTTGTTGTGGAACTTCAAGAAGGCAATTTCTTTGGAATTTCTAGGTTTTTCAATGGAGGGCTTAGCCTAGACAATGCTAGTTAAAGCTTATGCTGAAGGTTTATTAGTAAATTTAGGATTGTGGGTGGAAGTGGAAGGACCTCCAAGTTTAGAACTTGGGATTTCTTTTTTATGCATGCCAATCAATAAAGTATAGTAGAAGGCTTCTTCTAAGATATGAGGACCATATAGTTCTATATCCTAATGTATGACATAATATCTAAGACAAATTTATTGGTATCTTCCATTATAAATCAATGTAGGTGTTATGGCTAATAAGTCCTCAAAGGCATTCAAATATTCAACCACATGCATATAATTTTATTTTATCGTTAGGTATTGACTATATAAAAAATTCTCACGATATCTGAGGCAACATTTTGATTGCAATAGTTGCTTCATATCTACACAAGTCAAAATAGTTCTATCATTCCTTTTGTTCTTCAGCTCATATATCATACAAGGGCATCCTAGCATGACCTATGGGTTTAAATTTGACAAAAAATCCTTTGATAATCATTCTTCTCATTTCAACCAAAGAATTCAACCAATTAGGTAATCCAATCTAAAAACTTGTTTTGATCCTAATTACCATTAAATGGCTTTAATCTTACTTCTAGAGCATGGATCATCATGGGTCCTAATTAAGAGCATGTCTACAGTTGGTTATTTGAATGGGCATTCTTCTATTACATAATTCTTTATGAGATGATTACGCTGGTTGAGTGATATAGGTACAACATATGGATTTAATGATCTGTTTTCTAAGAGGACAGCTCTAAAATTTGCCATCATGATTTTCAAATCATCAACTGAATTGTGGAGGGTACCAAATTATTTTTCTTTGTGGCTTTGTACTCCTCAAACTGATATAATGATAATGATTTTTGAAGCATAGCGAAAAAAGTAAGAATATAGTGGTATTTAAAAAAATGCAGAAAATAAAAGTATAAAATTATTTATCCTATAGTAATCTTAAAACATATGATTTGAATTTTGTTGGTTTTGTATGATACATCCAAAGGTTGGGCCAAGATTTATTCATGTGGAACACACACTCATATTAAGTGACCCTCATGTATTAATAGGAAGGGTGAGTCTAGTGTGGTATTGGCCTTGCTTGCTGGTGATATTTTCGACTAGGCAAAACAAATTAAACTTATTTATTGCCTAGTACATGCTAAATCTTAGCTCTCAAAATACGATTCTTTATGCCAACAAAAAAAATTAAATGCAGTGACAATTTTGTAAATTTTAACCTAAGAAAAAAAAATCACAACTTACTTGGAAAGTGTCTCAAATTATTGATGTGCTAAAAAAAATAAATTCTTAATGAAAGGTTGCAAACAAATAGATTTTTGTCATAAAAAATTAGATTCCTGTCAGGACCATTTTGTTTAATAGTGTGTCTTCAAGTTCCTTGGCATGACTTTCTTGGAGCCCTTGGCTTTGAACGCAATGTGATATAAGGTCAAGAGAATATTTATAATGAAGGACATAACTCAGTGGTAACCCTTTTTGTATGGTGATAAAAGAATTGTCTATGGGGAAAAAAGCGATAAATTTTTCTAGATAGATTTGGAAGTAGAACTATCTTGTTGTTTAAGGGTAGGTTTTCTTTGGAGGGGATGGACTGAAAATCTCAAGTTTAGGATGCTGGAGAACTAATTGAGGTGTTTTGATGGTTTTTGGATAAATGGTTAGAAAGTTTAGTTTTTTAAAATTTTGTTGGTCACAACAAAAACTTCCTTGTGTTGGAATTTTGGCTTGGACATCTTAGTGTTAATGGGAAGTTAAAGCTTTGGAGAGTTGTGGGGGTTGTGGGGAACTATAGAGTAGAGATGTGGAGGTTTTGGATAGGTTTCAAGGTTGGCAGTCTATGTTTTAATAGTTGGGCAAACCATATTTAGTTTAAGGGGGAATTATATTAGAGAGGAGGGAGAAAAAGATGGGGAGGATAACTAAGGATATAAGGTATTAGCCCCCAAGCTTCACCAAAAAGCAAGGTAGACATCAAGTGATGTGAAACAAAGTCATGCGAAAGTAAATTGCTTAAAGAAGTTTGCACTTGTAAATTTTAGAGAGCAATGTTAAGCAAAATCCTCTATTGATGTAAACGATAAGATAACATTAAGGTGATAAAATAGCTTAAATCTAAACACATGCGAGAGGTTGAGATCATTAAATAGTCAACTAAATCTTACTTTGCATACATGAGTGGTTTCAACGAGAAATTCCAATGCTAACAATAAGATTAGACACTATGCATGAGTCCCTCACTCAACTCTCTAGTTCTCTAAGCTTTAGCGGTGAAGAGCTTGACATGAACCTTGTGAGTCAAAATACAACCACAATTGAAAATAAACTAGGAAAATGGGAAACTTGGGGAAGAGTTCACCATCGTCAAAATTCTTAGATGAATTTGAGTAGCAAGGGAGAAGATCCGGAGTCCGGTGGCTGAATTTGAAGAAGTCCTGCGTGTGGGCAGCAGTGTGGGATCTTCTCAGCAACCAATGAGAGCCTTCCGGATGGCGAATCAACACCAGAAAACTGCTGGAATCCTGAAACAGCAGCCGTGACTTTTCCGGACAGCAAACGGGGGTTCCGGGGGTGCAGGACAGCAGTTTGTCTCGTCGGAAATATTCAGGACAGCAGCCATGAACTCTCTGGACAGCAAAACAGGAGTGTTCGGCTAGCAGAACAGAAAGTGTAGTCTTCCTAAAGTGCACGCCAATGAAGAAAAACGTAAGCCTGAAAGGCCGGCCAAGGTGGGAGATGGGGGCGGGTGGATGGGGAGAGGGATGTTAGGCTGGATGTGTGGAGCAAGGGATTTACTCAAATCTGAAATTAATCTCAGATTTAGTAAATTTGGAGGGAATTATTTGAGACTAATTTCAAATTTCAAATGTAATTAAGGGGGGTTAATGAGCACTTAATGGGATCCATGAAGAGGGGCGCCGGCGGCTCATTAGAGAAGGGGAGGGGGTTTCAAATTCAAAACCTGAAATTAATTTCAGGATTTTAAGTGAAAAGGGAGGGAAATTAATTTGAAATTTGATTTCAAATTAAGGAGTCATTAATGAATTAATTGGAGCATTAAAGAAGCAATCAAATGGGGGAGAAAACCCACATGGGGCCGGCGGCAAGGTGAGAGGGGGAGAGGGAGATTAGTGGGATGAAGCTTCCAATTTGGATTGATGACGTGGCAATATAATTAAAGACCCCAATTTAAATTAAATTGAAATTGGAATTCATCATGAAAACTTTCCTAAATTGGAAATCCCAATTATGAAAGAATTTGAATTTTGAAATTCAAATTTCAAATTTGAAACTTGCGGAAGGAGGGATTGGACGGGTGGGGAAGGTCGCCGGCAAGGTGGCCGGCCGGGGCCGTGGGAGTGGCCGGCGGCAGGCTTCCAAGGGGGCGGCGGCAACAAAGGTTTTGGGAGAGATTTTCTTATGGTGGAGGGGAAGAAGATGGAGGAAAACACGAACAAGAAGATAGAAGAATTTAACCACGAGCCGCGGACTCTTCCAACGACTGGCGGGTATTGCTTTTGCCCTCACCTTGGGCTCTCCATAGAACTCACACAGAGATTTAGGAGAAAAGAACTCACTAAGAGATCTTCAAGACGGAACTCACAAAGAGAACACAAGAGCCAAATTTTCATTCAAAATATTCATCCTCTCCAATATAAGAAAGCTAGCCTATAAATAGGCCTCAAGAAAAGAAAAATAACAAAGACTAAAATGCCCTTCGGGCTACAACACTACATGACCACCCATAAGGGTATAAAGGGAAAAATAACAATATAAAATAAACTAGTACAAAAACGTATAAATAAATAACTAAAAAAAATCGTAGCCGTTGATCTCCAATGTCCTCATCATTCTCCCCAGGTGGGAGAAAACTCGACTCCGTTGAGTGGGTGTCTCAAGAACTCTCGTGTATCTGAATCGATCAGCTGTATCACCTTGCGCTCTGATCATGTATCCTTTGTCTTTGGTTTACCTCTTCATCTAGTCAAATATCTTCTTCATCCACCCTCTTTTGTGGAAATAATATCATCACTATGAATCATGTCAACCTTTTCCGCTATAGGAATTTTGGGAATAATTTTGGGAGTGGAGGTAGGCTTTGGGGTTCTCACTAGGTGGGGTCACACAAGGCTTAATTTGAAGTGGATTTGGGGGTTTATCTTCGGACCTTCAAAGTCTACTAAATCTTTTATGTTAGAAAATAAATGAATGTTGAACTCTGCAAACAGATCCATCACGCAAGCGTTGTTATAGATTTTATTGACTATTCTAAATGTTCTCGCATTTCTAGCATGTGATTTCCGGACGAATCCGCATCATTACTAAGTTACCAACCTTAATAGATTTAAATTGTCGTTTAGAATCAGCATGAAGTTTATACTTATTATTGCTTTCTTCAGTTAAGCGTGCAATTTCCTTAAGAAAGTCATGCATATGTAATGTAAATGCGGCATGTGATATGCGAATTCATATGTCAAAATTCAAGACTCAACAAGATGAACATGAGATGGTGCAAGAGGCTTGATATGCAAGATGAATGACATATGGATTCACACACGAATTTTAAACAAAGAAAACTTTGGAAGTCAACAGACTTAAAAACACACAACAACATACTGACTCGCACGAACACATAGCTAGAAAAAAAAATGGACAAGTCACAAAAAGAGTGGTTTTAAAGTGTTCGGTCTAAGGGAACTGAGGTAGGGGGAGAAATGAAAACACTCTTAGCTACCAGGGCACTTCTATAGGTAGATTTTGTTAGGGTCGATAGCAGTATCCTAGTGGGGGTAGTGTAATCGAACAAATTCATTCAACTAGGATAGAAGTGGTCTTTCTCATGGTAGGACGAGGCTATAACGGGCAAAATGAATGAATCAGGAATGACACACTCTGTTAAATATAAATCTAAATGAGCGGCTCTAAAATTAGACTCTAAAGCAACAAGAGGAGGCCCATTGCTAAAATCAGGATTAAAAGCTTTCAGAATCAAATCATTTCCTTCCAAACTCATAGCACTATTCTCAATTGAATCAGGATAACTGGGTTCAGGGTTAATTAATTCGTGAGTTAAATCTAGTAGTAAGTTTAGTTGAACCACTTCCGACTCGATGTTATTATCATCACAATTACCCAAAGTCGACTCAGTAGGTGATACAACTAAATCAGGATCTTCCGAATTTAAATTCATCGTGTTCAAAGTCAGATTGGCTTCTTTCGAGATCACATTACTATCATCCAGACATACTTTATCCAAAGAGTTATCCTCGAGGAGACTAGGATCGGGGTGGGCTAAGGTGTCGACGTTTAAAGGTTCTAACTTTCCTAGTTCATGATTTAAGTTATGCTGGGAGTCTGATTCAATCACTTCTGTTCCATCCTCAAAGAAGTCCTCGTTATCCTTAATATCATTTAGCATCCACGAAATGGATGCACTCAGTTTTAGGTTCAGAGAGCGTTTTCTTGTCAATGCAATTCTCTATCAAAAGTACACTTGCAGGGTCAAGGACTGGGGAGGCTGAAGGTTGACTGAGGTGGCTAGAAGTTAGCCCAAATGGGGAGTCATAGGGGCTCAAACCAACAGAAGACCCACTATAGGGTCGGTCACCAAGACTGAGTGAAGACCTACAGGGTGGGGCAGCAACCCTGTCGTTACAAAAGGATGGGTGGTCTCGACCACCGTAATGTCTATGGTTTAATCCAACAGAAGAGGTAGTGTGGGGCTCTAGATAGTGGTCCCTGGTCGAGGATCGGTATTTTAAATTAAGATCTCGCCTCATGTCTTTCCAAGTAGGGTACTCACCGCGAGACTCTTTATGATCTTCTAATTTCATCCAAAATTGAAGAGCTTGTCCTTTAAGGTGAGACCTAGCGATGCTAACCTGGTGGAATTCAGGGAAATAACATGATTCAAAATAGTCATCTAGTTGTCTAGCCCATTCCCTAAAGTAGTAAGGATCCGAGGAACTATCAAATGTAGACAGACGATAAGGTGACTCTAAGTGAGGTTTTGGAGGCATAGGCTCAGGTCTAGGGTGATAAGCTAAGTGGGGCATGTAATTAGAGTGGGGATAGTCAATGGGTTTCTCCGTCATAATTCTAGTCATATTGCCCACTAGGTTAACGATGTCATCTAAACTCTTTTGGAGTCTTATCGGGTCCATTGGGAAGCGTCAAGCGACACTCAAGGATGATTGGGTGTAAGGGACGTCATATAGACACTAAGTTAGGCTCACTTAGACTCACTACAAGGTGCCGAAAAAGTTCGGACAGCAGCTACACTAGTGGGTTAGGTAACCTAGGCACTTAGGAAGGTTGTTAGGTTGAGGACAACACCTTAAACGCTTAAGAAACTAGCCTACAGCTCACTAGATGTGTGCAGGAATGAAGTGGGCAGCAAACTACAACATGGCATAAAGTTATCTAAGTGTTTAGGAAGGGTTTTAGGAAGTGGACAGCACCTAAACACTCTAAAACAACACTCCTACAGACTCCAAAGGGTGCGGGAAACAGTAGGGCAGCAAACTAAAGTGGAGGACGAAGTCACCTAAGCCATTTGGGTGGACTGTAGAGCGTGGACAGCAAGTGAAAGAGTCCTAAATCTAGCCCAAATGGTTACTAAATGGTGCAGATTTTGTGTGGACAGTAAACCATAAAATGTTTAAGTAACCTAGACAACTAATGAAGTGGCTAGGTTAAGGACAGCACTTGAACCATTGATAAACAAGCTTAACAACCTCTAAATGCATGCAGGAATGCAGTGGATAGCAAGCATAAAATGTAACTAAACTGATTTAAATGATAGCATGCATGCAACAACGTGTAAAACTAGTTAAAACAACTCCTAGGATGATGTCTAGCATGCAAAACTAGAGCAAACTTGACTCTGATACCAAGATGATCTGAAACAAAGTCATGCGAAAGTGAATTGCTTAAAGAAGTTTGCACTTGTAAATTTTAGAGAGCAATGTTAAGTAAAATCCTCTATTGATGTAAACGATAAGATAACATTAAGGTGATAAAATAGCTTAAATCTAAACACATGCGAGAGGTTGAGATCATTAAATAGTCAACTAAATCTTACTTTGCATACATGAGTGGTTTCAACGAGAAATTCCAATGCTAACAATAAGATTAGACACTATGCATGAGTCCCTCACTCAACTCTCTAGTTCTCTAAGCTTTAGCGGTGAAGAGCTAGACATGAACCTTGTGAGTCAAAATATAACCACAATTGAAAATAAACTAGGAAAATAGGAAACTTGGGGAAGAGTTCACCATCGTCAAAATTCTTAGATGAATTTGAGTAGCAAGGGAGAAGATCTGGAGTCCGGTGGCTGAATTTGAAGAAGTCCTGCGTGTGGGCAGCAGTGTGGGATCTTCTCAGCAACCAACGAGAGCCTTCCGGATGGCGAATCAACACCAGAAAACTGCTGGAATCCTGAAACAGCAGCCGTGACTTTTCCGGACAGCAAACGGGGGTTCCAGGGGTGCAGGACAGCAGTTTGTCTCGTCGGAAATATTCAGGACAGCAGCCATGAACTCTCTGGACAGCAAAACAGGAGTGTTCGGCTAGCAGGACAGCAAGTGTAGTCTTCCTAAAGTGCACGCCAATGAAGAAAAACGTAAGCCTGAAAGGCCGGCCAAGGTGGGAGATGGGGGCGGGTGGATGGGGAGAGGGATGTTAGGCTGGATGTGTGGAGCAAGGGATTTACTCAAATCTGAAATTAATCTCATATTTAGTAAATTTGGAGGGAATTATTTGAGACTAATTTCAAATGTAATTAAGGGGGGTTAACGAGCACTTAATGGGATCCATGAAGAGGGGGGCCGACGGCTCATTAGAGAAGGGGAGGGGGTTTCAAATTCAAAACCTGAAATTAATTTCAGGATTTTAAGTGAAAAGGGAGGGAAATTAATTTGAAATTTGATTTCAAATTAAGGAGTCATTAATGAATTAATTGGAGCATTAAAGAAGCAATCAAATGGGGGAGAAAACCCACATGGGGTCGGCGGCAAGGTGAGAGGGGGAGAGGGAGATTAGTGGGATGAAGCTTCCAATTTGGATTGATGACGTGGCAATATAATTAAAGACCCCAATTTAAATTAAATTGAATTTGGAATTCGTCATGAAAACTTTCCTAAATTGGAAATCCCAATTAGGAAAGAATTTGAATTTTTAAATTCAAATTTCAAAAACTTGCGGAAGGAGGGATTGGACGGGTGGGGAAGGTCGCCGGCAAGGTGGCCGGCCGGGGCCGTGGGAGTGGCCGAAGGCGGGCTTCCAAGGGGGCGGCGGCAACAAGGGTTTTGGAAGAGATTTTCTTATGGTGGAGGGGAAGAAGATGGAGGAAAACACAAACAAGAAGATAGAAGAATTTAACCACGAGCCGCGGACTCTTCCAACGACTTGCGGGTATTGCTTTTGCCCTCACCTTGGGCTCTCCATAGAACTCACACAGAGATCTAGGAGAAAAGAACTCACTAAGAGATCTTCAAGACGGAACTCACAAAGAGAACACAAGAGCCAAATTTTCATTCAAAATATTCATCATCTCCAATACAAGAAAGCTAGCTTATAAATAGGCCTCATGAAAAGAAAAATAACAAAAACTAAAATGCCCTTCGGGCTACAACACTACATGACCACCCATAAGGGTATAAAGGGAAAAACAACAATATAAAATAAACTAGTAAAAAAACATATAAATAAATAACTAAAAAAATCGTAGCCGTTGATCTCCGATGTCCTCATCATCAAGCCTTTTCACATAAGATTTGAAAAAACAAAATATAATTTCATTAAAAAATAATCATAATAAGGTTACATGGATAGTTTTTAAGAAAACATGAAACTCAATACAATGGAGGCTAATTTTCACATATTTGGAATTAATTTGGCCACTTAGAACACCTAATGGATAGGTGACATCGCTAATCATGCAAGGAATAAAAACAAAATAAAAGTAAGATACAAGCTGATAAGTTTAGCCAAACAAAAATGGTAGGAGTGTGGTCTCAATCTTCAACTATGCTAGATCTTTGCTAGAGTGGATGACTTTTGAAGCTTTCGGGGGAATATTTAGGGTGTTTCCATCAGCTTTTGAAGGAAGGAAAATGTACATGGCTTGAATGGAAAGTGCAGCCTTGAAATTGAGCAAGTGTATGATTTTTCATTAATGGGCCAACCTTTTCTTGGTTACCTTAAGATGTGTTATGAATGATGACTATGATCATGATGCTTTCTTCATCTTGATGTATATGGCATATCTATGATTTTAGCATCTAGCCTAATAGGTTCAATTAAAGGCTTGGGATCTAAGGGTGTTATGGTAGAATCCACAAAGGACTTATATTTCTTTGATCGTTACCATAACATTAAAAAAAAATACATCATCTTGACAAAGCAAATATAAAAATCACTATTATAGAAACAACATGAGGGATTAGCAAAGTGTTATTTCAAAACCCTATCTTGCTTATTTAAAGTACTTTGAATGGGTGAAATTATAACCCTAAAAATTTGCTCACTGGTAAGATCATCTCTACCGTAAATGTGTCATACAAGTCTAAATCAATGTATTAAATGCCCAAACTTCTCAGAAAATAAAATGACCGACATGTTGAAAGTATAAATCCCACAAAAAATGAGGTTTTCTTGAGAAATTTCATCATGGGTCAAGGCATTCGAGTTTGGGAATCACAAAATTCAATGATTTTAATCAAGTATTCAAAGCATTATCTAAATTAATAAACATCCAATGGTCAAGGAATACAAGAAGTCTAATATTTTGTGCAATCATTAGCCACAACTCATTAATTAAAATTTGATATTTTGAATTTTGGCATATTTAATTCAAACATGTCAACAAACAATTCAACACATATAAATATATATTTATAAACTAATGAGAGGATCTTTTTAAAAAGAAAATTTTAGTCTTTACTACTAAAATCATTATTATCTCAAAATAGTTATATTCTTTATAACACTCTATTAAGAAAGTAATAGCAATTATACTATAATGGCCACAAGTCAATTGAACCAAACCACTCTAAATATGTTGGATGTTGTATTTTTATTCTTTTATTTTCTTTTAGCTTCTTACTCTACCTCAAAGTAACTCTGTTCAAAATATATTTCTAAATCTCTTCAATTCACTAAACAAAATCAACTTTTATGTTATTAGATAAAATCATTGTTGTCAACTGAGGCAACATAAAGTTTTGTCTTTGTACCTATCGAACCTAGCTCCCTCTCACCCATTAATTTCTTCACAAAGGGAGAGGGGACTAATGGAGGAGAGGAAGAGAGAAGAGGATTCCACCATTGAGCAAGTACGCAAATGGTTTACAGTAGTTCATCTTCGTAGGTTAGATCCACTGTGTGAATAGTGGGAAGATTCCACTACTATAAGGAGAATTATAAGGTTTTAAACCTCTCCTCACCATGAAGGGGAGGGATTATGACAAGATGAAACATTCAAAGAGTTTAGTCTCCACTAGTTGCTCCAAAAGTGTGAACCCTAATAAAAGTTTGGTGTGGCATATTTATAGATGTGAGCAGTGATGTGAGGAAACCTCTAAATCACTATAGTAGATGGTCATGTGCCAAGAAAAGTTGAATGATCCAAAATGCATGTATTGAGCCAGGAGGGCATTGGGCCTCACATGTTGGAAATTTTAGCTGGGGGAAATTGATAATGGGTTGACCAAATAAAAAGACCTAGCGAGCAGGTCGACTAGCTAGAGAGTAAGATTAGCTAACTAGCTAAATATGGGCTCTCAAGCCTCATAAGATCTTAAGACATACTATTCATCGAGTTGAGCCTCCTTAAACGGGTTACAATAATTTGACGCATCAAACAGATGTACAAGGAATATGGTTGAAGTGGCCATGCTTTATTTCCATCATACATGACTGTCGACATCTCCGTGTGAAGAATGAGATGTTACAATGATGTAAGTCTATTAGAATGTGCATTTTCTCGCATTTACATAAGGATAGTTTGTCACTTAGATTATTTTAATTTTATATATGTATTTTTTTTTTTTTTTCCATCATGGCTTACTCATCTTACTTGCTCCAATATTATCTTAAACATATGTTAAGATGTATTAACTCTGTATCAAATAATTATTCTGTTATACTTTAAAATAGATATGGCATACTATGTTATCTTTGTGGAGAGAAAGCCAGGAGTTTATGACTCGATGTAAAAATGCAATACAGATATTGATGGGTTTAGTGGTTCCTTGTACCATCATACAGGCACTCATGAGAAGGGTCTGCTGATCCTTAATTCGTACCATCAGTCATATTTTGTGAATGTTGGAAGACGTACACTTAAACAAAAAAGATGAACAATGTTTTTGTGTTGAAACATAGGAGTATAAAATTTATTTGCTGCCCTTTATTTTGTTATTTTATAAGGTACCTGCTACCTTTTTTAGAAGTTGTATTTAGGGATTTTACTCTTGGAAACGTACGTATGGTTCTACTGGCAGTTTCCATGTCTTATTTAGAAACTTAGCTTTTATATGTTAATCGTCGTAATAATTTCACTTTTTAACATCTACCAGGATGGTTAATCAAGCAATTTGTAGATTATTCTTTAAAATATTGATTCTTAGAAATGATCTTGATCATGTTCTTCATATAATATTAGTTATATTATTGTGATTACCCGCACGTATTTTTGGTAAATTTATCATTTAAGATTAAAAACGGCACATCCCAACATCCTGTTATTTTACTAGTTAAATCTCATATCCATTAATCCTAAATCCTGATAATAACGTCCAACAGTTTTACCAGACAGATTTAACAGCCCAACATTTACTAAACTCTGCTTGAGTTAAATCCTACTCGAAGATAAACAAAGCCCAAGTGAATGGTTAGAAAAATAAAATAAAAAATAAAAAAAGCCAGATCAAACTTCTACCTATCCGCCCTAAAGAACAATCAGGTAGAGTAAAAAATCAAACAACTGACACTGACCACCATTCCAGGGCCCACAATTCTCTTTAGGCGGCTCATTTGTACACTTACGAATCCGGAAGAAATTGGCGATCGACTTCTGCATAAGTGGAAATGCTGAGATACCCCAAGAGCCAGGAATCAGAACTCCTATCAGTCTTATATCGAATCCAAATACCAACATCTAAAAGAGCATGCCTATAATGTACATACTTCGAACTGTTTTTGCGTCATTGCAGCTAGGGCAAAACCAGGGCCCCGTTGGAACCCTTGAAACGATTGGACGGAGGCAATAGAGATGGTATCCCATGTCGCATCGATCGCAAAGGATGATCTTATCCTCCTCTTTGCCTAACCGGCATTGCTGGCAAAGAACATCCGAATAATAGTCTTCAGTGAGGGGTGAGGCGGGCTTCGCCGTCCTCATTATATCCTCCATGGATTTGTACTTCCTCTCGCTCGATGGAGGCGGCGCCGCAGTTCGCTTCCGGACGCAGCCATTCGATGGGACGGCCTGCCCCTCCTCCATCCTCATCGTCGGGAGAAGGGAGCTTCCAAAGCAGATTTCGCGATTACGCTGGTGATTTCTGCGAATCGGCGATGCGATTGGCCGTGAAATCTGAAGGTTGTTGCACTGAGTTTTCTTGGGCTTGGACATGGAATTGAAGAAAGGGAAGGCAAGGTCGAGCTGGTCGCGCGCAGGTGAGAAGTGGACCGGTGTAACGTGCGATGACGTGTAAGGACACTTCTGGCCGGAGTAAAGGGGGCTGTTTCCAACACTGAAATGACGGAAAACCCCACAGGGTGAATGAATCTAGACCGTTGATTATATTTCGTATGGTGGATCTCCAACATGAACATGAGCGAGAAAAGGGTAATATCGTTCTTTTCGGCGTAATGACAAGGATGCTCGCAGCCGTCGTGGCGGCGGGGCTTTCTTTTTAAAAGAAACATAAAAATTAATTAAATTATTTTTTTAAAAAAAAATTAAAGGCATCTCGTTCCATATATTAAAATTTTCTTTTTTTCTTAATTTAACTTAAAACTAAATAATGTTTACTTATATTCTCATAAATTCTAAATTTTAATAATTTTAATTATATAATCTTAAATTTGTATACTTTTAAAATTTAAAAATTTAAAATATTAGATTAATTTTTCTTTTAATTATTATTATTTTTATTTATTTTTTATATTCAAATTAATTAAATATTATTAGTTTAAATTCAAATAATAAAAAAAATTTTGAAGAATATTTTTGAATATTTGTTTTCATATATTTTTAAATACATTCAAAATAAATGCCTTTAATAAAAATATGAAAAAAATTTGCATCATAATGTCTTGATAAAAAATGATCACGATTGACTTTAAAGATCTTATGTTTGCTATGAAATGAGTGTAGCATAATTTTTTTTACAATAAATAAATAATTACACTCATCTCAAATAAAATTCAAAGGGTTTAAAACCCATTTTTATTATTGATTAATATTCTAATCAATAAATAAATGGTATTTGAAGCTCTTAATGCCAAAAGTTCAACTAATTTGATAATTCAAAATTACAACATTTAGATTCGCAAGCATAGGCTCTAATGTTAGTATATATAAGTTCCATCTCTTTAAGAGTAATTTAAATCCATACATAGATCATGAATTGGAAGAATGTAGGAGTTGTGGTAATTCAAAGAAGTTATTGGGATCAGATTTAAGCCATCTAAAAATGGAGTTGAAGTCACTAGTTTTAACCTAATTGTTCATCTATATTCATAGTTTTGTAGATGCCTTACGAATAAGACTTCTGTATGTCATATGAATTCGAATAACTCTATATCTAGACATACAAGTTATGTACATTATAAGAAAAAATAATGCATTCCAATGTTTTATCATAATTGCTTGCATCAAAAGTACTCAAAGGAATATCATATGGTTGGGATGTGGTGGTGAAAGGTTTCACACATTGAATGAGCATGTATTACATGTTTGATTGCTATGATCATTTCATATGCATGTCATTGAAATAAAAAAATATCTACACTTTAAACACCTTGATGTTATGGTCTCTCCACTTGAAGATACTTCCAATAAAGGCATGTGTTAGTCATGCTTAGTTTAATTCATTTAAACTTGAACAAGTTAGTAACTTTGCTTAGATCTCTAGTCCATTGTCAGTAATGTTTCAAGCACTCCTCGTTATCAATTCAATCTCAACTTCAATCCCTTTTCTCATTCCATAAGTGCAACCTTAGCTTAACTCAACTAGAATTACTACACGAGGGCTTAGCATATGCTAACTAAGATTTTATCTTAGGATGATTTTAGGATTGCATTGGACTTAGTAAGGAACATAGAGGAGCATAGGAATCATTTAATTTCAAATCATATTCAACTATATCAAAAGTTTGACTTTAATTAACTTATGTTTGACCCTCTTTTTTTTAAACTTAACCCTAAATAGTACTTATATACTTAATTAGTGATACAAAAAAGCAACTGGCCGGATCTTCATTAATTAAATTGCATGTGTGTGCATTATAATTGGCCATGAGACCTCTTAATCTTGAATCATGGACCAAGTTTGATCAATAGTCAACCTAGCCCAAATATATGTTTAACCCTTCATTTCATCTGGTGATTTTCAACCATATGACTTAGTCGTTTGGCCAAAACTCTTCCAAGGGATTTTGATCACCAAATCATACTTGACTTTACTAAAATTGTGCTCAACCAAGCTAGCAAGCATTTTATAACCCAAGTTACCCTATAGGATCTTAGTCTCTATGATCATTGATTGAGTACGATGAAGTAAGTTGAACCCATCACTTATAAGTAGTTTAGGATATGCTCTAGCTCACCCTAATGAGAGTCAATCAGATCCCATCTCAATGAAGGAGATATTCAATTTGGGCCATCGCAAGTCACTTGGCTTGAGCCCTATCTCCCTTTGGTTCTCAACATGGCATGGGAATGAATATGATTTAACAACCATTGAGTCTTATTTAAATTAAATCCAATAGTTGAGGTTAATTTTTAGAGAAATTTCCAAATATTTTCTTATGAATTTAGTTGTGATTACAATTTAAATCCAAATTTGATGAAATTTAACCATAGGCCAATCAAAACATGTAGAATCTTAGAAAAATACCCCCAAGGTGGTATTTTTGCTTATTTTTAAAATCATTTATTCATTATTTCAAATTAAATAAATGAAAAGTATTTTCTTAAAAATTTGTTAACTCCTTTGATAACTCAAATACATCAATTTATGCCTATAAAATTTTTTATCAACTCATGGTGAGCATTACATTACATGATAGGGATTTTCCAATGTGTACAATCACTATTAAATTAAAAAGAAATGCATATATTCACTAATATATTCGAGAAAAATTATGGTGTGCTTGCACTGTGTTCACACTCATGTTCAAATAATTTCAAAACTTTTTAATTAGCCATAATTTGGTATATTTAATAATCAGAAAAAAAACTATTTTCTAATTATTTAATGCATAAAATCATCTGAAATAAATTTGATTAAAATTGAGAAAGTTTGAATTTGACTTGGACATATTATTTTATTTTAAGCTTAGATAAAAATCAAAAATATCTAAACGTTTGAATTTGACTTAGACAAATTATTTGATTTTATCATTCAAAATATCAACTTTTAAAATGTAAAATTTTTATTTTTAAATATCAAAAAAGTTTAAACTTTTTAATAAATTTGAATTTTTATAAAAATAATTATTTAATAGTTTTAGGAAATTTTCCTAAATTCCTAAAATTGCTTCAAAATATTCAACAAAAAAAATTGATAAGATTCAATTTTTAAAATTGTTGCAAACTTCTTAATATATTCTGCTCCAAATTTCTTTATCGTGAGGATATTAAAGTCAAAAAACTTCCCATGATCTCTTGAAAAAAATTTTACAAAGCCAAAAAACTTCGCTTGCTGGGTCTTCTGTCCATCGATCGCTGATCTAAATAATGCTTATAAATGCTCTTAGTTATGGAGACTCCTCTCCTCCTGCAATTTACTCTGTATTTAGTGAAAATTGAAATATTCCTCCATTAGAATCACAATTCTAACAAGTTACTGCTACTATGAATGATGCCATATCTTTTAATCCCATATATATGACATGCAGTCTACAAGACCATTTCTTGGCTTGGTAACACAAATCCTACCTTTAAGGATTTTTCTTAAAATATTTTATAGGCATATTGAAAAGATTAAGTGATGCTCAATTATTTGGCATAAATATTATGATATTTAATATGTCATCAAAATATTATCTTGATTGGGCATGAGTCTCGATGCAAACATGAATCAGAAACTTCTAAAATCAGATCTTGGATCATTCAAACTCTAATTTCAGCAAACTTATAGTCAAACTGAACGTCTTGAAGAGAAGAACCCAACGACTTCAAAATTGGTCCTATCCGAGCACTAATGGGTCCAATTCGAGTGCCTGGAATATATTTGAAAGGTTCAAAGCATAAATTGGATAACCGGTGATATCCAAATGTAGCATTCTTATAGTCAAATCAAGCAGCTCGACGAGACAAATCCAATGAGCCTAAGATCATCAAATTATGACATCATTTGAGCACACAAATGCTTAACAAATGGTCCATAATTGAGGGAGTTGATATCGGTCGTTCATTGAAACACTCCCAACACACCCTTGATTTTCTACTTATTTACTAGCCATGCAACTCCCCAAAAATTTATAAATAGATCTCCCATTCTTCATTAAGGGGTACAAGGAGGAAGAGATGAAAAATAAAGGATCTATCTTGTTTCTCAAGCTTGCACCGCCGGGCCGCCTACCACTGCCAGACTTCCTTTCGACCACCATCGCTCGCCAACTACAGTTCTTCCAACCATTGTCGTCAGCAGAGTATGGTCCACTCCGAACTTCGTCGCCAATTGACTATGGTCAACTCCGACCATTGTCACCTGCCGACTATGGTCCTTTCGACCACCATCTTTGCCAGCCAACTACAGTCCACTCCGATCATCTTCGACACTCGACTATGGTCCGTCCGACCACCGTCACCCGCCGATTACGGTCAACTCCAATCATCGTCTCCTATCGACTATGATCTATCTGACCACCATCGCCCACCGACTACGGTCCCCTTCGACCATCATCACCCACAGACTACGATCCCCTCCGGCCACCATCGCTCGTTGACTATTGTCCACTCCGACCACCATCACATGCCGACTACGATCCTTTCAATCATCATTGCCACCGACTACGGTCTCCTCTGATCACCGTCACCCAAATACAATCCTAATAACCAAATAGATATGTCAAATTGTAATGAGTTCTATACAATGTATATTTGGGCCTTCCTCTCATGGAAGGACAATAATTGTAGTCAACCATCAATACTAGCGGATTCATTCAAACTGAGCCAGGCCCTGTAGCTTTTCCACTTTTCAGCTTTTTTACGTAATGACTTACAAAGCTAAAATGTTAAACTTTATCTTTCTGTATTGCCGCTAATGTTTCAAGATGCAACAATATTAGATACTTCTCTTTTGCTTGATTGTACTTGATCGGGAGGCTTGCAACTGTTAATGTGTTGCGTCCTCGTAATCTAGACATTTATTCTGTGTTTTTTGCAATATGCACCAGGAAACAAAAAGTAACCACTTCTTTTAATGTTCATTTACACTCAATATTCTCACACACTCCTTGTCGTGCATGGCTACCTTTCATTCCACTCCAACCTCCTACAAGTTTTAGAAGATTAGAGGTTACCTTCACATGTTGTCAAAAACACTATTAATTCTCCACTTAGTACTTGATCTATATCATATGATGTGAGAGAATTGACAACTTTTTTGGCAATCCAACTTCTTCCTCTACTTAGTACTTGATCTATAATGTGGAGCCCATGTGGTTGTCCATTTTTAAATGCCAACTTTGGAGATATATATATATATATATATATATATATATATAATTTCTCTTCCGCAAGCTCACTTTCCTCCCGTCGTTGAAGCTCTCTGGTTTGTTTTCTTCACAAGCGAGGTTCATATCTAGAGAGATTATTACGTGCAGAGTCCAAACCTAGAGAACTGTTTGGTTGTGTGACTGTAAACTAATAAAAGTACAATTATTGTTCACCTATGTGATTTTACTACGCTTTTACTCTTCACAATCACAAAATCGAACGGTTCTCTAGGTCTGAACTCTGTACATAATAATATCTCCCATTTTTTGGGCGTTTACAACAGTTTTCCTTTAGAAAGGTTGGTTTTTTTTTCTTTATTAGTTTGTGAAGAAACAAAAAGGAATTAGAAATAGGAAGAAGAAAGAGGACAAAGGAGAAAATAGTATTTTATGATCTGTCTTGTTACAGCCTACATGAGATATATATATATATATATATATATATATATATATATATATATATATATATATATATATATATATATAAAGTTTTACATAGTTTTGTACAACCTAACCAATCATATACTGCCAGCTCATCTAAATAATTACATGTAATTCATGTAATTTGATGTATAACACTTATACGCCTCTGCAAATTAATGGGTTCTGAGTGATCGTTAGTTTGTCTCTGGGTTGTAGAAATTGAGGTGTAGACAGAGCTTTGGTAAAAATATCTGCTACTTGATATGTGGTCGAGATGGGTAGGAGCCGAATATTTTTGTTCTGAATGTGATCCCGAATGGATTTTTGATCTATTTCTATATGCTTTGTGCAAGTGTGGAAGACCGGATTGTTAGTCAGAGCTATAGTGGAAGTATTATCACAGTACATGCCTGCGGGATTAGTTTGTGGTATGCCGAAGTCTTGAAGGAGACAACAAAGCCAGACTACATCTGTCATTAGAGCTGCTAGTGCACGGTATTCAGATTCCATCGAGGATTGTGCTACCGTATGCTGCTTTTTGATTGTCCAGGTAATAAGAGTGTCTCCAAGAAACGAGCAGAACCCTGATGTTGACCTTATAGAAATAGGATCTCCCGCCCAGTCGGCATCTGAGAAGGATATAAGACGAAGATTAGATTTGGAAATTGGTATACCATAGTGAAGCGTACCTTTGATATATCATAATAAGTGTTTGAGAAGATAAAAATGTTGAGGAAAAGGATGACGCATGTGCTGAGATAGTTGGTTGACGCTGTATGCAACGTCAGGTCGAGTAATCGTTAAGTATTGTAGAGATCCAGTAAGCTTTCTGTAAGTATTTTAGGCGGAAATGACGGGATCCTCGGAAAAGCTAACGGGTAGCTTCGTGCAATTTGGAGTAACTTGCAAGCGTATTTTTCAGATGCCGATTGGGCGGGAGATCCTCAGAAATGACGGGATCCATGGAGCTAACGGGTAGCTTCGTGCAAGAGGTTTGCACTGGGTCAATTGAGCTTGTTGAAGTAACTTGTAAACGTATTTTTGCTAAGATAAGAAATACTTCTAATCGAAGTGGTTAATCTTAATGCCAAGAAAGCCATTTGCCTTACCAAGTTGCTTCATAGCAAACTGACTGTTAAGTTTGGAAATAATCGAAGTTATAGCACTTTGCTCATTACCTATTATTAGTTTGTCATCAACATACATGAGCAAGTAGATTTGGACCTTTTGCTGTTTAAGAATTAGAAATGATGGATCTACATTGATGTGAGAAAAACTAATAGAGACTAAGTAAGATGTAAATGTGTTGTACCACTGTTGTGGTGCTTTTTTGAGGTCATATATGACTTTGTGAAGACAGCACACATAATTGGGATGTAGCGTGTCTTCAAAACCTTTCGGTTGGGACATGTAAACTTTCTCCGAAAGGGTGCTGTGGAGGAAAGCATTAGCGAAATCTAGTTGTTGAACCTTCCATTCATTGTGGAGAGCTATAGTTAGCAGTATGCAAATTTTAGGAAGTTTGGCCACCGGGCTGAACGTTTCTCTGTAATCTATGTCGTATTCATGGTGGTTTCCTAGAGCTACTAGTTGGGCTTTATGTTTGGCTACCAAACCTTCCGAGGAAAGTTTGAGTCTATACGTCCATTTACTACCAAGAAAGTCGATACGTCCATTTACTACCAAGAATGGAAGCTTCCTTCGGAGGAAAAATAAGGCTCCAAGTGCCTTGTTTTTGTAGTGCCAAGAACTCCATAGCCATGGCTTGATGCCATTCGGGATGTTTGCTTGCTTTAGTGAAATTTGTAGGCGCTGCTAGCAAATCAGAATTAGTGAGAGTATGACATAAATTTAGTCGAACACGAGGTTTAAGTGACCCTGTTTGCTTCCTAGTGACCATATCGTTCTAAATAGGAGCTTATAGTTCAAGTTCCGTGGTAATACATGGAGTGTGCTTAGGAGATATAGGGTCATGTGGAGTCTGCAGCTCAGTTGGACGGGGTTCTTGTATAGGGTGTGGAATCAAAGATTGAACAAAAGAGGGGTAAGAAATAGTTGAGATGGTTCAAGAGGCGGTTTGGTTGAAGAGGGTGATTGTTTGGCAAATGAAAAATAGTTCTCACAAAGTTTGCGTTTCTTGAAATAGTAATTTTATTATTAGTAGGATCGAGACACTTATAACATTTGTGACTATCCGAATAACCCATGAAAACACATGATTTAGCCTTTGGTTGATATTTATGATAAGTGTGAGGCGGAGCTAGAGGGAAGCATGCAATTCCAAAAGTACGAAGGTGAGTATAGTCAGGTTGAACGTTATGTAGAAGTTCAAAAGGTGAAACATTGGAAGTCACGGGGATGGCATCCGATTAATCAAATAGACCGAAGTCAAGACTACCTCAGGCCAATGTAAGTAAGGGATAGAGGCCGTGTGAAGCAGAGTTTGAGTTGTCTCTATTATATATTTGTGCTTTTTTTTTTGCGACTCCATTCTGTTCTGGAGTATATGAGTAAGAGATTTGATGAGTAATACCGGTTTGCATTAGAAACTGTTTTAAAGTTTGGTTTACAAATTCGGTACCTCCATCCGTGCGAAGAATTTTGATAGATTGAGACGTATAGTTCTCTATCTTAGTTTTAAAGTTAATAAATATGTGTGAGACTTCGGATTTGTGCTTAATAGGAAAGAGTCAGGTAAATTGCAAAAATCATCTACAAAAATTACGTAATAGCGAAATCCTTGAAACGAAACAACAGGGGCAGGTCCCCAAACATCCGAATGAATAAGAGAGAGCAGGGAGTTTTGACGATTAACAGACTTACCAAAAACAACTTTGTGACCTTTAGACCGTTTACATGACATGCAATTAGACAAAATTGTAGGTATGCTAAGGTGCGGATTGCACTTGGCTATAGTGCGAAGTATTCTTTCATGAGGATGACCCAGTCTTGAATGCCACACGTGAGAGTTGGTAGCTGCAGCCGATAGCGCCTTCTTCTTGGCCAGAGAGGAGTTAATCGGAACATGGTATATGTCGTTGGTGTACGGCCCTTGAAGAAGAACCTTATTCGTCTTGAGATCCTTGAGAACAAAGCCTGAAGGGTTAAACAAAATAGAAATATCATTGTCTTTGGTTAATTTTGAAATCAATAAGAGATTGTAATAAAGGCAGGAGTATGAAAAACTTGTGATAAAAGAAGCTTACGGGTTGGGGTTGGCAGTAAGCCAGCCTCAGTGTGAGTAATATTTACCGACCGTCCATCGCTGACTGTGATACTGTCAGTGACTTGGTACGAATTTGAGAGAGACATATTATCAAGGGAATTGGAAAGATGCGTCGTTGCTCCCGAGTCAAGAAACCAACTGTTGTATGAGTTGTTCGAGCTTGCGACGAGTGCTTTGTTGGTATTATTGGTAGAAGACGGAACATATTGCGGATTGAGGCGATGCCAGCAAGAAGTTGTTGAATGCCCTTTCTTGAGGCAAATTTGACATAAAATGGACAGAGTAGTCGGAGAACGACTGGAAGGATGGGTTGTGTGATTGCAATAGAGCGAAACAGGAAGAAACGAAAATGATGAAGAAACGGGAAGAAGAAAGAGGACAAAAGAGAAAATAGTATTTTATGATCTGTCTTGTTACAGCGGGAGAGATATATATATAGAAAGTTTTACATAGCTTTGTACAACCTAACCAATCATATACTGCTAGCTCATCTAAATAATTACATGTAATTTATTTAATTGGATGTATAGCACGTATAGTTTGTTTCGTAAAGAATTAAAGGTTAGTTTTTTATTTTACTCAAATCTCTTACATTCTTTGTGAAAAAATGGGAAGAACGTGGATCTGTTCCTATAAATATAGTTTGTGTGATTGCAATAGCGTGAGAAGTTAGGGGATTTCAAGCTTAATTGTTAGGAATATTTTGAGCTTTGTTTGTCATGTTAAAGCTGGGTGTGGTGTTGAAGTAAAAATGTTTGGGAAGAGGCTTTATTTTGAAATTAATTGCACAATTTCTTCTATTATTGTTAATAACCTACAATGGAGTGAAATTAGCAAATAAAAATTTCATTTAAATGAAAGTAAAGTAAGAACTTATATTTAGTAGAAATTAATTAACTGATCTACACACTAATTAACATAGCTATATGTGATCAGTAAGAGTTAACTAATCTATAGTAATTTTAATAATTATATATAGGTAATCGACCAAGTTAATCAATTAAATTTACAAGTTATTGTTATTTTATTTAAGCTAATTAGATATATTAGTAAGAGTATAAATGATGATGATTGAGGTTTAAATTTGTTTGATTATTCAGAGGTTTAAGGGGTCCATAATTAGTCGACGATTGGCATCGTTTATCCTCATGTTTGATGGTCAATTAACTATGGATGGTAAATATGCGCCAACATATATTGGGGGTTGAAATCGTCCTTTGCAAGTGCCGGTGAATACAAAATTAGATCAACTTAAGCTTAAGGTGCTTAAATCACTAAACTATGATTCATCGAAGTATATTGTCATGCCCCATAATCAAAATTGAAAGAATTATTATTTTTTTCCTTTTTTTACGACAACTCTAGAGCTATCTAACTTTTTTGTTATAATAAAATCATCTTTCAGCTAAAATAAATCTAGCAATCAAAACATCAATATACAATTGTATTTATTGCTCAAAAAATTATATACATTACTTATGAATCATACAATCACAACATATTCTTTCATTCATTAGTACAAAAGAATAACTAATAAACTAGAACTAATGTAAGGAATCCTGATCATCCTCACTCTCCTCAATCTCTTCCCTGACTTGAAATCATTTAAATCACATATAATGAGCTAAACAACCCAACATGACATTAAAATTTGATCATTGAATCAAAGCACGATAAAGAAGCAGTATGCATATCGTCAACCAATTCATAACAATAACAATCATTATGACCATGATCTGTGCATTGTATAAATAATAAAATATGTGAAATATAAGAACGTTATGGTACGAAAACCACTAGAATCAATACTATAGTAAACTAGTAAATCGATAACCCAATAAATAAGTGGCTCGGTATGAAGATCGAATCAAATAAACAAATCTTGTAAATCAATAACTAGAAATATCTAAAAACTATCATAATCCACAACTATGGAGTACAATCAAATTAGTATACACATGAAGTCCAATCATTTTATATCAATATTCAATGAGTATCTTACATCACATTGCTCAATATTACTTACTTATTAGAGAAATCACGTGGTCATTATCAATAGATCAGTAAATAGTGAATCAAAAGTTGCAAAAATGATAGTGAATCAATAGCAATAGCAATATCAATATCCATAATTTGCTAAAATATTAAATAAAAAAATAATATCAATATCCATAAAATTGGTAGTAATAATAATAATAAATAGTATAGTTATAGCAGAACAATAATCATTAGAATAGTAAAACAGTACAGTGGTAGCAGTGTAGTAACAATAAATTAATGCAATAAGTATAAGGTAACATGTATTTCAATAATTATATTCAATATTATTTAACAAGTAGTTCTGGCTATTATGGTATGTTTTTAGTATTTGGTAACTGTTGGCTCATTAAATAAAATCGACACTCCTTGACTGTCAGCACAGAAATAACTTCTTATAACTCTCAATTGTTGTATGGTTGTATCACGTGAATCACTAGAGCATAACACCAAATCATTGTATTGAAAGGACAACATGTCGACCCACCATCCTATATAATTCTATTAATATTCAACCAATAGATCAACCAATATGTACTTGTTTCACACATACACACACTTTTATAAAATTAATAGCGATCATCTATTACCCAATCTCATGCCTATTAAAAATATATTTTTGTCAAATATAAAAATTCTATTATAATCAAATCGAATAAAATTGTATAACTTTTATTTTTCTCTCTGAAATCTCAAAATCAACCAACCAAATCATGTTATTTTTTGGAGTTTTTCTAAACTTTTTTTAGCTTCCCCATCAACTGTCGACCTACTGTAGGATTGAAATTGCTTCATATCTTCTTATTATTTATATTTAAAAATTATGTTAATGAACTTACTTGTAGAATTTAATTTATGCACGGTTTACTTCCCATTTCGCGCCTCAATTTTCACTTTGGCGCCAATTAATAATAAAAGAAGCGGTTTAAGACCGCTGTAATTTTATATCTATAGCAGCGATATTTATTTTGCTGCTAATAAATGCTGCGAAAAACATATATTTTTAGTAGTCTATCTTTCACCGTATCTTTGAGAGTTGAAAGCTTTTGAGCCAGTAATGTCTTTTACATTAAATGTGAGTGAAATAATACATCATTAGTTTTTTTTTTGTTTTTTTTTTTAAAGTTTTATCGCACCAATAAATCTATCGAATGAGAATATTTAAATTTCTTATATTCTGTGCTTTTATTTAAGAAAATTTATAATAGAAGTTAAGAGAATAATTTCTAGTTTAGGAAAATAGTTGCAACTGAGTTCTTACTAATCATATGTTGCTGGAGTATGGCGAGGATGAAGGTTGGGGCTTACACATGGGAGAGCGTATACTTCACTCTCTTTCATTTATTTTTTGGATATCACATATTTTAATGGCCAACATTCTTCACCATAAAGCATTGCAGGTCTTTTCCCTTAAGTTTGACGGGAGCTTTTCTATTATACAACAAGCCCGATGCATTCCACCACTTCAACCATCAAACATGAATTCTACTAATATATCTCTATTTATTACACCGTCACTATGAACGATAGACTCAAGATCCAAAACGTGTAATCATATTGGTGAACTGTTCGTCCAAAATCATTATCCCTCCCATTAGACTCTAAGATTGACCTCTATAATTCAAATATGCATTCAACTCCCTCTCTAGTCTTATTAATAAAGAAGTAAACATTAGTAAAATCCATACCTTGCGACGACGATGGATTTAGGGTTTGGACGAAGATGCACGCAAAAGGAAAAAAGATGAATACCTTCGCAACGACCAAACTCATGTCTCCTTAAGTTCGGATGTACAAAAGAATGGAAAGGTGCGAGTTTGATTGCGACAATTTGGATGAATAAGAGCGTAAAAGGAAGAAAAATGGATACCTTCTCAATAAGTAAGCTCTGCTAAGACTTCAGTTGCGAAGAAGAATGGCAAGGAGGTGTGACATATGTGAAGAAGAACGAGAAGGAAGTGAGACTACGTCTGCGAAGAAGAACGGTGAGGAAGTGTGACTTCAAATGCGACAAGAAGGAACATCGTCGAAGGAGACGATGGCACAGGGAATGTCATCGAAGGAGGCGAGGGAAGTCTGGGAAAGAGGAGAGCGGTCTAGAACATAACGAACAAAATGAAATGAATGGCCAATCAGTCATTTAGATAGACTAGTTTGTGTTAGATTTAATGCGGATTTGCGACAGAATTTTTGTCGACTGTTAAAAAAATAAATATTTTGGCCGCAAATCCGTGGAACCAATGATAGGGGGATCCAGAGGGCTAATTAATAGAATTGAGGAGCTTCAGCCATGACTTTCGCAGACAAATACACATAGTGGACACCCGATATATGGAATCCACATGGGGAGATCCCATCATTTAGAACTACACCAAGTTTTGTTGATTATTATGTTATTGTTGCTCGCTCATCCCCCTAAGCAGATCAAGGCCCAATACTATAGTTCTGCAGTTATCTTATAAATGGGAATATAGGATATGCCATCGAGCATAAGTCCAGAATATGTTCCATCGTGTATATATCCTACGGGCGAGGTAAATGCCCATCAAACATACATACCCACCGAAGACTTGCTTAACCTACGTGTTAAACCACTTTGGCCACAATAGCCTTGACGTCGGGCATTGATGTCTTAATTTTATCAATTCTAAGTGTCATTGTCCATCCCGCCAGTTTGCACTTCGCATTCGCTTTCACAAATCTCCTTTTCGCCATCGCATTCGACATTCAAGACGTCGCCGCCTTCGTCTTCGCAGCCCTCTTCTTCGTTATCGCATTTGACGTTCAAGAGTCGCTCGCAGCTTGCAATTTGCAACTTTCTTACAAGTCATTATTATACCTTCTTCAACACACATCGTTGCGAGCCGCCATGTCACATCAATGCTTCTCACTACAATTTTCACTCAAGCACACAAGTCAAGCTTAAGTCTAAATTTTGTAATAAAAAATTTTTTGACTATCCTAAAAAATGAAGCTGGATCCGCTTTTGCCTAGACCACAAAAAAGCCATTTATTCATGTTGTGCCAACATTTCTATGATGTAGCTTTATGAAGAGTTATTTTCTATGATGTGTCATATATTATGTACTCATAGTTCTCATATTGGTATAGCCTAAACCTTTTTTTTTTTTTTTTCAAATATTAGTTTGGTTGAATAATGATTGAAATGAAAACAAAAAATGATTAAATCGATAAGTTAAAAATCTGCATATGATTATAGAAACTTAAGCGCCAACATTCAACAGGTGCAACGGTTATATGTTGGAAATCCAATGCCCTAAGTAATCATATTATTTAATTGAAACATAAGAAAATAAAATTCAAAAAAATAAAAACTGTTACGTCTACTTAAAATATAAAAATAATGTCACTTTAGTTTTAGTTAAAAAAAAAAATTTTAAGTAATATTTTTTGCATTTGCACAGTATAATTTTATATAAAAAATATGAGACAAAATTATAGAATTTAAGAATATTTATATTTCATTACATATTAAAATAAAATAAAATAAAATAAAGTAGAGGGATGTCAAAATGGGTTTTCGTGTCAGGTTTGTGTCCAACCTGAAAATAGCTGTCCAACCTGAAAATAGCCCATCACTGTTTGACTCGACATGAACTGATCCCGATTCTGAAAATGAGTCAGAAATTTGAATATGAACCTGACCCACCCCTAACCAGGATCGACTCAACCCGACATGCTAGCCAGTGAGGGGGGTTACGGAGCACACGACAAGAGCGAGGGCTATGGGGTCAAGCTGGGGCCCGGGGGCGAGTGTGGGTTGCAGGGTCGAGCCACTCGAGCGTGGGGGGCTAGGTACGAGCGCGGCGAGCTGGGAGCGAGTGAGGCAGTTCGCATGCTTGAGCGCGGGTGTGGAACTCATGTGTGCCGGTGCTAGAAGGGGGGTGAGTGCGGGATGCAAGTTGGGGGAGGGATTCTGGTCAATCTCGGGTCAACTAATGGTTTTCAAGTCAATCTGAACCTGACCCGATTTTGTAAACGGTCAGAATCACAAATCCAAACCAAACCCTTATGACAAATAGGTTGACCCAAACCCAATTTTTTTTTATTCAGGTCCATATCGATTTTCGAATCGGGTCAAATGGCGAGACCCATAAAAACCATATATTATTAGTCCAAAAAATATATTTTTTAACTGTGTTTGGATAATTTTTTTTTTTCTAAATTGTGATAATTTGTACTTCAATCAAAATATACATAAACATTTTGGCAGCTTTAATTTAAAAACTAAAAAGTAAATTAATGCACTAAACAAAATTCATCCGTTAAACGGGAATGCTGGCTCTACCTGCACGTTTGTTGACGTTTGACTTCACAAGTGGCCCGTTAAACATCAAGTTTGGCGAGTTTTTTAAAATAGACGAATTAAATAAACAAATTAGTAACGATCACTATTTTTAAATTTGTCCTATGAGGCTAAAATATTGGTTGCACTAGGGGTGTCAAAATGGTTTTAGGTTGGGTTCCGATCCAACTAGAAAATGACCCGCTAGCATCTGACTCAACCCAAACCCAACTAGATTAGAGAAATGGGTCATAAACCCACACCCAAACTCGACCCAGTTCGGGTCGACCTAACAGGACCTGCCAACATTTTTTTTCTAATTCCTTTTCTCGCGCAAGTGAAGCACACTTCTTTGGCCAAATCCTATAAATCTTCTTATCCTCTTAGAAATTGGACCTTTAGCTCGTTGGCCCGTACGAGCGAACCACTTCCCTTTCTTCCAATTTGCGCACTTCTTCGGCCAAATCTCATAAATTTCTTTGTTCGCTAGCCCCGTACGAATGAACCGCGTCCCTTTTAGTTTTTTAGAATTAGAAATAAAAACTAAAAAAATAAAATGCTTAAAGGAATAGAGGAAAACAGAAGACTGGAGCATTTTCTTATCACGTCATAAAACATATAGGACAACTTAGAAATTTTTAAAACAAAAACTAAAATAATGCAAATTGTCACTTAACATGCACCTTTTCACTAACACCGTTTGAGTTTTATTAACATAAAAAATAAATTAATTTTGCATTAATTTATAACATTCCCGCTTAATGTAAAATTCTAACACCAAGATTTGATCAGAATCTCTCGAATTTTTTGAAAATTGAGAGCTTTTGTGAATCCATCAACAACATGATCTTCAGTAGAACAATACTTGATTGTAATAGTTCTTTTTGCCACAACTTCTCTTACAAAATGATGTCGGACCTCTATGTGCTTCGATCTACCATGAAATACCGGATTCAATTCTTTATCATTGATATTGTGGATTTATTATCGCCTTTAATTGAGGTTGATGAAAGTCTTCTAATATTATTTTCATCCAAATTGCTTAACATGCTGCTGATGAAGCTGCAATATATTCAGCTTCTAAAGATGACAATAGTGCTAACTATCTTCTTTGTGCTCCAAGATACTGCTCCACACTCAAAATTGAATATAAATCCAGTTGTGCTCTTCCTATCTTCTATAAAACCTGCCCAATCACTATCAGTAAAACCAACTAAATTAAAGTTAGAAATTGATTTGTACCAAATCTCATAATTTGTTGTCTCTCGAATGTAGCGAAGAATGCGTTTAGCTACTCCAAGATGATGTACATAAGGATTATGCATGAACCTTGAAATGAGATTGACAGAGTACATAATATCATGCCTACTATGTGTCAAATACATAAGACCACCCATAATTCCTTTAAATACTTTCTCATTGGCTTTAGTTGTACAAACATTATGAACTAACTTTTCATTTATATTCATGGGTGTTGAAAAAGTCCTGTAAGTCAACATATTATACTTCTTTAGTAACTGCAATGCATATCTTTTTTGAGATATAAAAATTCCATCATCTACTTGAATAATTTGTAAGCCCAAAAATAGTGCAACAACCCCAAAAATGTCATATCAAATTCTTTTATCATATCAACCTAGAACTTTTCAATCAACATATTAGATGATTCAGAATAGATAACATCATCAACATAAACACAAACAATAAGTAAATCACCATTTTTAGTCAACACATACAAAGTAGGTTCACTTTCATTTCTATGAAATCCCTTCTTTTGGAAGTATGAATCAAGCCTCCAATACCATGCTCTTGGTGCCTCTTTAAGCCCACAAAGTGCATTCTTTAGTTTATAAACTTTCTCCTCTTTGTATTTAATAAGGAACCTCATGGTTGATCAATGTAGATATCTTCTTCCAAATCATCATTCAAAAATGCAGATTTAACATAAAATTGAAATCCATTCCACTTCATTTGTGCAGCTAATGCAAGCAATAGTCTAATAGTTTCAAATCTAGCAACTAGAGAAAAAGGTTTCATAGAAATTAATATCATATTTTTGTGCGTAACCTTTGACAACAAGCCTTGCTTTGTATTTTTTGATGCTTCCATATGAATTGTACTTCACTTTGTAAATCCACTTCACACCAATTAGATCTTTTTCTTGTGGCATATCAACAAGCTCCTAAGTATTATTCTTCTCAATACTTTGAATCTCCTCTTTCATAGCATTTTTCCATTCTTCTTTTCCACAAGCATCTACATAGCATAATGGTTCTGTAATCATAAGAGCAAATGTACAATCATACAACTCATGCAAAGATCTCATCTTTCTATGACGCCTCTCTTAAGATGTGCTTGAATATACTGATCTTGGACTGAAAGAGTGAATTAGATGATAATCCATCACTAACTTATTGATTGTTAGTGATATCAATTTGATGATTCTCCTCAAATTCAATTGTTACTTTTCTTTTATTATGAATTATAGATTCACTCCAATTCACATACCATCTTCATAAAAAATAACATCTCTTTTGATAACGATCTTCTCAGATTGTGGATTAAATAATCTATATGTCTTTAACTGATCAATTCTATAACCAATGAATATCAACTTTCTAGATTTTCTATCCAACTTGCTTCTATTGTGACTATCCTCCAATGCATAGGCAATACTTTCAATTGACTGACAATAGGCTTTCTACTATTCTATGCTTCATAAGGTATAATATTTTGAATAGCTTTTGTTGGAGAAATATTCAAAATATAAGTAGCAGCTGCAAAAACTTTAGCCCAAAATGTATTTGATAAATTCTTCATGTTCAACATACTTCTTGCCATCTTAACAACAGTTCTATTCTTCTTTTCCACAACCCCATTTTGTTGTGGTGTATTATGAGCAGTTAATTGTTTGAAAATTCAATACTTATCATAAAATTTGTCAAATTCATTTGATGTAAATTCTCCATCTCTACTATGCATAGAATTTTAATATTCTTGCATGAATGTTTTTAGATGCATAAATTTTTCAAAGGCTTCTGATTTATGCTTAAAAAAAATACACTCAATTCATTCTACTATAATAATTAATGAATAAAAGAAAATATTTATATCCTCCATGAGATAGTGTATTCATTATGACATCGGTACTTTTTCTTGAACAGTTGAAATATTAAGTGGAAAAATTTTATTTGGAGCCATCTGAATTCTTGTAATTTGTTGCTTACTTTTTTTATCTTCAATGTTACAAGCCTTTTTATCAAATTCAACTTTATATCCATTATCAATTAATTGTCCAATGCTTAACAAATTATGTTCAAGTTTTAAAACATATAAAACATAATATAATAGATTTACCTTGCCATCATTTGTCCCAACAGTAATGCTTCCCTTGCCTTCAACTTAAACAACATTATTCTCACCAAATCTGAATTTTATTTTTTGACATATCAATCTCTTTAAAAAGAGACGTCATTCTAGCCATGTGATTAAAACAACTACTATCAAGGAACCAAATTTCTGAATTATCTCAATCACCTTGGAAATGTGCCATAAACAAATTATTTTGATCTGTTATCTTCTCTACAATATTGACCTTTTTTTTAACCAACAACTGTCTTCTAAATGTCCAAACTTCTTATAAAAATCATACTGCACATTGTCTTTACCTTCTTGATTTCTTTGTTTGTTCCAACAATTTGTCTCAATATAGCCAAACATCTTATAATAATAGCATTGTTTTTGACCTCCACTTGATCTTTTATCTCCATAAGCTCCTCTTCCACGAAAAGCACCACAACCACCACGACCTCCTTCTTTATTGCCACTAGTTGAAGTTTCTGTCACCTGAAATGACTTATCAATTGTCTTCACTTCTCTTATATTTATTCTCTCCTTATGAGCCATGAACGAACTCATCATTTCATCAAAACAATATACTGTGAGATCTTTGGATTCTTCAATAACTGCCACCGCATGTTCGAAATTTATTGGAAGACTCCTTAGAACTTTGGATACAACATTCTCATGAATTTTTTTTTCTCTCCAAATGATCGTATTTTGTTTACAATTGTTTATACTCGAGAGAGATAAGTTTGAACGCCTTCTCCTTCATTAATATCCATAGTTTCAAAGTCACGTCGCATATATTGCAGCTTTATTGTCTGTACTCTTATTGAACCTTGAAATTCTTTATCCAAAATATACCAATGCCACCACAAGACCACCACTTGAGGCCCAAACTTCTGCCGGACAACCACTTGAGGCCCTCACCTTTGCTGGACCATCGCATGGTGTCGTTGCTCCGCCGGACCACCACTTGAGACTCTGAGCTCCGCCGGACCACCACTTGAGGCCCTCACCTCTATCAGACCACTGCTTGACGTCGTTGCTCCGCCGGACCACCACTTAAGGCCTGAGCTCCACCGGACCACCATTTGAGGTCGTCACTTCTACCAGACCGCCGCTTGATGTCGTTGCTCCGTCGGACCACCACTTGAGTCCCCGAGCTCCACCAGGACACCACATGACACCCGGAGTTCTTCTGAACCACCACCTTATGCCTAGAGTTCTGCCATACCACCACCTGAGGTTTTAACTTCTGCCGGACCATCACTTGAGGCATGAACTTCTGCTGAGCCACCACCTGATGCCCAGAATTCTATCAGAGTACCACCCTACAATTACACCCTTTCAGACCTCGGTCTCTTGCCAACTACGGTCTTTCGGACCCCAGTTTCCTGCCGCCTATGGTCCTTCCGACCTCCGTCGCCTACTACGGTCCTTCCAACCTACATAACAAGACAACAGTCTTTCTAACTTCAGTCTCCTGCATACTACAATCCTTCCGGCCTATATCGCCATATAACGATCTTTCTAACCCCGGTCTCTTGCCAACTACCGTCTTTCGAGCCCCTGTCTCATGCCGACTATGACCCTTCAAACCAAACAAATATATCTATGTTGATTATTGTAACTCTCACCATGTAATGTGCTCTATATGATGTACATTTGTGACATCAAGCCAAGGCCTTCTTCTAAAGAAGGGCCTCTTTTATAATCAACTATAAATGCTAGTGGATTCATTCAAGAGGGGTCAGGCCCCATGATTTTTCCCCTTTTTAAGGGGTTTCCATGTAAAAACTTTGGTGTCTCTTATGAACGCTACACCCTATCTCATATCTGATTGTGTGCTGGATCTTCGTAAATGCTAAGACGTTAAAATATATATTTCTCTACTGCCGTGAATATTCCAGGATGCAACAAAATTTAAAAAAACAAAAAAAAAATTACACGCCAAGTTGTTCACCTTTGTTTTTTAAATCATGAAACCTATTATTTTCTCATCAAAGATCAATAAAAAACAATGCAGCTAACCAAGAACTTATATTTTTCTTATAGTACGCTATAAAACTCTGTTTATAAATGTTTTGTTCAATCAATGGCCCTTGCAAAATCCCCTCAACTGGAGCAATTATTAGGTCCTTTCACTGGATGTAGAGGAAGGTTCGGTTTTAGGCAAAAATAGGTCAAAAAGTGCAAATACCGAGTTTTTTGAAAAACTCGGTATTTTTTCAAAAAACTCGGTATTTGCACTTTTTTAGGCAAAACCGAACCTTCCTCTAGGTCCTTGCACCGGACCAAATAAAAGTTCCCTCAACTGATGTTTCTCTTTCTTTCACAACCAACTTCCAAACCCCAACCTCCTCTCTCCAATGGAGCACAGCAGCCCGCCGCCACCTTCTCTTGGACTGTGCAACGCCTCTCACACTATCAAGAAACCTCCTCTTCCTCCAAAGTTTCCGCCGCCGCGACACCCGGTCATCATCCACGATAGCGCGCCCAAGATCATCCGCGTCCGTCCTGAGAACTTCAAGGCCGTCGTGCAGCGTCTCACCGGAGCCCCAACCCGAGCCAACTATAACCCGCTGTCCCCTCCGTCCCAAACGACCACGATACAGAAGAAGTCGGGCCAGGAGGGCCCGACCATTGACGTCGGGTCCGGGCCACGAAACAAGCCGGCGGGCATAACGTGGATCTTGCCTCCGGTGTTTCCTGCTTCGTTGCCGCCGATTCCGCATGCCTACTTCGTTCCTACCTTTCCCAGCTTATTGTACAGAGGGTACCCGGTCGAGCCGGTCTATCGGGCTGGTGGAAACTTCTTGGTCAGGCCGGGTAACAACCCGTCGTTGCCGGTGGTGTCCTATTCCGGCGGCGGCAACTTGTTGGTTGGGCCACTTGGCCCAGTTGTTTATTCCAGGGCGGCTGACTGGGATCTCTTAGAGAAGTAGGATGGAAGACGAAAGTAGATCAGCGGCTGGCAAAGGATAAGTGTACTGGTGAAATTGGCCCGGCAGGCCACGTAAATTCTTTTCATTGAATATCTAAAGCTTTGATCGTTAATTCTTTTCATTCTTTTTCTACGATGGGAGTTCAGAGATTTCTTTAATGTAATGAAAAACACTCGATTATTTATCAAAATCTTCAATGTTGATTGATGTCTGAACTCTGAATATAGATTCTTTAGGTTCTGCCTTTCGGTTGTGAAATCTTGCTGGGAATATCGTTTAAAGAAATGTGCTTTGTTATCCGTGAAGACATGGCGGCTATATATTATGCAGGTTGTTTTGTACGAGGTTTTTTTTTTAACATTTAAGTCAATTAAGCCAGATTTATACACAAATAGCTTACACAAAATTTGAATAAAAAACCACTTAGTTGATAGAGTTTAAGCTCTCAACGAACATACCAAGGTTAGTTTTGTATACGATATTTATTAGGCCAACATAAATTATGCAGATTTGAAGTAGTTTGGTTACATTCGCTAAATTTAGAAAAATTATACGACTCATTATATGTGGATTTGATTAATTTCTTTTTTTTTTATTGTATTTGATAAAAGATTTTAAATATTTATTTTAGAAGAAATTATTTTAAACTAAGAATAAACTCTTGTATTCAAAGATTATTTACTAAAATCAAAAGTCATATGTAATAATTTGAACTAATTTGATATATATATAGCCATACTAAAACCATATAGAATTAATCTAGCCTGAAGTATAATAGGATTAAGCAGCTTAGCTTCGGCGTCATTCTACCGGGGTAGGAGGAACTTTAGGCTCTAGTAAGGATGTCCGGTTAGCCACTATAAGGAGGCGGGTTTGGTTGGCTAAATCGGTCTGGATAAATCCACCCGGTGTCACCAGGTCTCTCATGCATTTTCATAATGAACTCGGGATGGAGCAAGTAGTACTTGTCACTTGGCAACCGGGAGCAGTAAAAATAGATAAGCCCAACAACAAAATTTAAGCTCACATCAACACCGGTTGATTCAACCTGATAAATGGAGTCAAGTACAACTTCTATTGAAGAAATTCTTAGGGTACCCTTAAAGATGATTGATATATGTCCTCTCTAAGGCTTCTTTTCTCAAAGTTTTCTCACTATTGAGAGCACTCTTTAAGAATGTCTCATGTGACAAGTTTCCCCTTTCAAGCATGAATATGTAGTCAGATCCATATTTCCTGGCATGGCCCCTAGATTGGATATATGCAAAAATAGTTTTGGCGAGGTTAAAGCTTATGAAAACATTGTAGTGTCAAATATCAAGTCCTTCAGTAACACTTGTTGCCACCAGTAAAGTACCTCGATCATCATGAAACGTTGCAATTGTGTCCTACATTTGGCATGTCTGTATTTCTTGATTATTTTTGTGCCCTCTTAAGCTGACACATCTTATGAAACTTATAGAAGGAAGCTCCAATATCACTTTTGGAAATAACTCTTGTGAGGCATCCAACTTATTTTTTTCCTTATCAGACATGGGCTTATTAAGACCATGAACTCCAAATAGCATGTCGTCATCATACTCATCGTATATGGCTCATCATAGATAAGTAAAGACGACAAATTTGGTAAAGGATCTTCAAATTCTTCAAAGTTAAACTCGATCGACAGTGGGGTGGAAGACTGATGAGGTGGACCTTCAAACACATCTTCGTAGGTGAAAGAGATTTGATCATCTGAGATGCCCTCTTCGCCGCCATTGGTTCTTAAATATTTGGTGGAACGAGGGATTTTGAAGCCATCATGGCAACATACTTGCCCCATAGTCGGTTGCCATCAAAGTCCCATATAAGGGGGCTCAATTCTTTCCTTCGTTCAAGTTTTGACAATCATTGTTTGAGTCAGACAATTTCTTATAGAAAATTTTCAATTTCTGCTTCTTGAAGTGATCCCTGCAGAGTCCGACAAAGCCACATATTTTCAGGCTCTTCTCGGCTAATTAAAAGAAATTCAGATGTTGATGTGATGTCAATTTTTCCATATGGAAAAGAGGAGGAATGCAACTAATGGAAGTGGAAGTAGTATTCAAGATGCAAGGTTCTGCTGGTTGGATTAGCTCAAAGATAAAATTCGACACAAATCGGTGGCCTGCAGTTCTTGATGGTTGGTTGTTGGCCTTGGAGAAAGATATGCAGCTGAAAGATGGAGGTTATTGCTAATGCAAAGGAGGAGGATGAGGCGGCCGGTAGAGAAAATGGAAGGTGGCCACCACCTGGATCTTTGTCTAGGATACATAAAATAAAACAAAGAAGAGCCTGCCGGGTCTAATACCAAACCGGACTAAAAGGGGCTCGACAACACCTTGTCGATGATCTTGTGACGGTGACCGAACACAACTCCAAGAACTCTTTGGAAGAAATCACCACTTGATTAATGTACTTCATGATACAGAAATATAAACCAAATTAAACTCAAATCTTATTCATATCAAAATTTGCTCTATTATAAATATTGGCTATGTATTTTATAGACAAATGTAGCAACATAATAGGCTACACCCAACATATATAAGGAACATTACATATATATAGGCATACTAACAACCATATGAAATTAAACTAGCTTGAAGTTTAATAGGATTAAGTAGCTCAGCTCTGGCGTCAGGCTCATTCTCTGCCTTCTTGTCACATGTCCTTAGGCCCCTTCTAAACCTCCTCAACACTGGATTCTTATTTAAACATCTTGTAGTTTTGCAATCCCAAATTGAACATTGATTTTAATGAGTTGAATCGATCTTGAAGGGTTTCAACACTATAGGAAAACCCGGTATTATTGTCGAACTTTCCAACTGATTTAAATATGCCGGTAAAAGCGATAAACCAACAAGCAGGTATTTCGCCGTTAACGTAACGATGGAGTTTCCGGTGGATTCTCAGCCGGCCTGTTACTGGTGGATTATCTGCCAGAGTCTTCCTCGCTATTCATAAGACCGAAAGCTTATTCTGGCATATTGTCCGCCGGAAATTACCGGCGAAATATCCAATAGATATTAAGCAGGTCTACTTAAACCCGACGGTAACAGCCGATTTTCTTGTAGTGCAACTTCAATAATTATTATGCTAATATAAGAGTTTATCCTCCTCTATGATAATTTCTCCCAATATGAATTTCAGGTATATTCCTTCAAGCAAATATACAACAGGGATATGTTGGCTAATGTGTACATTATAAGGAATATAATGTCCAATTTTATCGAATTAATTGAACATTCTTTGATTATATATAAACAGTACATGCATTTTTGAGTTTTTATAAGCTTTCTATGTTGAAATTTAAGAGTTTCAAGCTATAAAACCCTTTCTAATTATATAGGAAAAAAAAATAAAAACCAGGATATCAATGTCTCAATTTTAATTAGAAAGATCATTGAAAAATTGACACGTGTTAATTTTTTTTTAATTTTTTTTTCAAAAACATATAAATATTTTAATATTTTACTCTTTTGCTATATATTTGACAAAAACTGTCATCATTATGTTTAAATTTCCCTGCAAATCAAAATTAAATGAGCTTATGATATTTAAACATAATAGAAATAACACGTGTCAATTTTTATGCTGAACCTAATTAAAAATTGGGTCATAATATTCTTAAATATTTTTTCTTATTTTATGGCATATTTTTTTTCTCTAAAGATTCATTTCATTGTTTGCAAACAGAGATTTTGACCATTTTAATAATTAACTACAATCCAAAAAAAATAGTTAGGGAAGTAGATAAAAAAAGCAGGGGTTATGATTTTAATGAAAAACCTAGAACTAAAAAAATTACATACAGTTGATACAATAGGCTGGCTAGAGTATCAAAACAGGTTGACGGGTCGGGTTCATATTTGATCCGAAATTGACTCAACTTGAATTTAGTTAATGTGAATCCGACCCTTTTAATAAACGTGTCAAAAATTCTAACCCGAACCTGACTTCCTAACAACCTAAATGATTTGAAACCCACTTGTTAACCCATTTTGATATTAAAAAAATTATAATGTCTTAACCATAAATTTTAAGATATTTGATAAAAAGAAGAATATTATATCCACAAGTAAAAAAAAAAACTAAGAAAAAAGTTACTAAATGAGTCATTTTGGGGTCAGAAATGGGTTGGTGAGTCTACTATCCCGTTTAATAAATAGGTCAAAAACTCAATTTGAATCTGACCGATTTATTAGATGGGTCAACATGAATCCGAATCTAATCTTTCTTGACACCTCTACAATAGAGAGTGCCCTTACAGATAAGTGAAAGCAGTGCAAATAAAATTAAGATGTTGCTAATATCCTTGTAATTGGCGATGTAATGAGGTTATGCTATAGGTGTAAGTTAGTCAAATCGACTTTTGAGCTTGCTCGAGTTGGATTCGATAAATGGCTTGCGAGCCTAATTCAATGAGCTGACAATCCAAGCTTGAGCCACCTATGACTTGACTCGTTAGCTTGTGAGATAGCACATTTAAAATATATTAATATAAAATACAATTAAAATATATTAGCATTCATGATTTAGAGGTCAAAATTGTTAAAAATATTGAAAAATTATATCTTACTTTCTTATAATAAGTAATTTATTATTAATTTCCTTCTAATTTCTCATTCTTTTTATCATTTTATTATACAAATTACTCGAATAATAATCATTTTTTCTCTCATTACAAAGAGTAAAGTTCAACCTCGAGCTCGAACTCGGTTAATTAATCATGTTCAAGCTAAAATCAGGATAAACTCCAGTATGACTTAACTCATTTCTGGCCATAGCTAGATCATCCCGAGGACAATTCTTCTCGACGAAGTGAATGTCGTGTAATTTGAAGGCAAAGGAAGTTAATGTCGTGTAATTTGAAGGCAAAAGATGAAGCAACATTTAGGGTTCGTTTGGGACGGCTTTCTTATTACTTTTTGAAGCAGTTTTTTAGTACTAAAAAGCTACTTCAAAAAGGAATAAAATAGCAGTCCCAAACGATGGTGCACCGTAACATTCCAACTATTTTGCAATAGATATTAGCAAAAAAAAATTTCTAGCAAGTTTGTAATTTATTTGAAATGCAAATGAATTTCCATCACAAATCTCTTGCAGTTTTGCCTCCTGTTGTGACGAAAAATGATAATACGATAAGGCAGCACATTTTTAGCGAAATGAAAGCAAGAGAGAAATCAGATTCTGGACAACCCACCTGCACTTGTTGCATTCGGCGACAAGAAGCAAGCAAGAGAGTAAGAGACCCTGAGGCCTTGTCAGGGAATTCAACGCCGAGACAAGGCAACTATTTGCCTTCAAAAAAATGTCAGCAACGAAAGAAGAGGGAGAAGAGAAATGCAACGGAGAATTATTATAACGTGAAGCGGCATAAGGGCATTTTGAAAAAATCGTTTTTCAGGAAATTCATCCTTTATTTGACTTTCTTATTGATTTATAAAATTAGTAAAAAAAATCTATTTTAAAAATTTTTATATTAAAATATATTTTTAAAAATAGTAAAATAATTGTCGAAGACTTAGAATTAAATGCAGAGAAATATCTGTGTATTGGAGTGAAGCTGAAATAAAATTTAATAAAAATATTATGTCTTCAAAATAATGAAGCATTTCTTGTAGGGGTGTCAATTCGGGTCAGCAGGTCGGGTTCGGGTCGAACCCGAAACTGACCCGGCACTGTTCGGGTCAACCCGAACCTGACCCGTTTTTAAAAACAGGTCAGGTTTCCTGACCTGAACCCGACCCGACACGAATGACCCAAAGTTGACCTAAAATTGCTAAATTTCGGGTCAAAATCAGGTCAATATTTGATTTACGGGTCAAAATCGAGTCAAAATCGGGTCAATCTCAGGTTTTCGGGTCAAATATGAGTTTTCGGGTCAATTTCAGGTTGCTGGGTCAACCCGAACCCGACCCGATTTTTAAAACGGGTTGATTTGTTCAACCCGAACCAGACCCGTTTCGGATTCGGGTTGACCCGAACCCGGATTTTTCCGGGTCGGGTTCGGGTCGTGTTTCGGGTCGTGTCAAAAATTGACACCCCTAATTTCTTGTTCCATTAACACAATGTTGTTTTGAAAATATTCAATTATTTTTAAGACCTATAATTTTCTTAGGAATTTTTCAAAATAAATTCATCAAATTTTTAATATTAAATTTTAAATCATTAACAATAAATAATAAATGTTATAGGAAATGTTTATTTAAATTTTTTTCTTAAAATTCTTTAAAAAAAGTAGGCCACACACTATTTTTGTTTCTTAAAAGTCAGACTCTAATTTTAAAAGTTGATTGACATTTAACCCTATCGGCCTAAGTTGCCATTAACTGACAACTTACATATAAACAGTTTAGGCCTATTTTTAATATTTAATTTTATTATCCTATTTCTTTTTTTTTTTTTTTTTTACATTTGAACCACTAAACAAATTTATACACACAACATATACGTAATTTTTGAACGCAAAATCTCTTGATTAATAGTCAAAATCCCTAACCAACAGGCCAATATAAATTGCGTAAAAATTTCTTTATTTATTACATCCTATTTAAAACTAATCTAAAATTTAATAAGCAAAGTTACACTTAAGAAAAGAAGTGATATATACATAAACAGATGTGAGATTTAGGCTTCATTTGGGGCATCTTTCTTCTTGCTTCTTAAAATAACTTTTTAGTACAAAAATTAAAAATTATATATTAAAAAGCTGTTTTAAGAAGCAGCTAAAAAGTCATCCCAAACAAAGTTTTAGGCTTCACACCCATTTTTTTTTCTAGAGAGCTGTTTGGTTTACTAAAATAGAAATGCAATGTAAAATGAATACAATGTAAAGTACATATTAAGGCCGTTTAGTTATCTACAAAGTGAAAGCATGAAAATTATTTTTTCTTTTTAGTTGGGTGTATGTTGAGCAAAGTAAAATTATTGGCATCCCCTTCATAGAAATTTTGCAAATTGAGGAGATTTGGCCGAAGAAATGTGATAATGGGAGAAAGATAGTTACCTTCACAACGTGCGGGCTCCCATAGTCGAAGGGGAATGTTGTCATCGAAAGGGCGAAGTTGGACATCAAGAAGGAGCCATTGATGAGGCCATTTGAGCAAAATTATATCTCACGCGATAGAAAGAGAGCATCATCGAAGGGTGTGAAGTCTAACAGCAAGGAGACCTGAAGAAGCGACTCAAGCAAAACTCTACCTCATACGAAAAACTGAAGTGAAGTCAACACGACGGGAACATCATTTGCATCTCGTGAATTTCTTTTTCGCTCAAACTTAAATTTATCTCTTGAATTTCTTTTTCGCTCAAATTTGAATGATTTTATTTTACCCCTCAGAATAAGCTATAATGATAAGTTCAAAATACAGAAAGATTTTGCTTCGTGTAAATTCAAACAGCAAAAAAGTTAACAAAACCCATATAATTTACTTTTTATTCATTTTGCTGCCTACCAAATAACCTGTAGAAAATTAGTTTAAAAAGCAGTACAAGAAAAGAAAGGGGCATTCCGAGAATTGAACTCGGGACCTCTCGCACCCTAAGCGAGAATCATACCACTAGACCAAATGCCCACGTTATTGCAATCTGGATTTTAACTTTTTTTAAAGCAAATTAGTTTGGTCATAGCCTGCAGTTCTGACTTCTGACGGACGAGACTATTTGATTTTTCCAGAGCCCAGATCAGCTCGACACATTCAAAATCAACTTTGTCGATTAGTATCATTTTGCTGGGTCAGAACTTGAAGAAATATTGTAATGGCTGACATCTACATTTTTGTCAATAATTACGGTAATTATACCTTTGCCAAGTAGTTTGTCACTAATGAGTAATGACAACACATCCAAAATCAATACATATTTACTAGGTCAATTTGATACAAACTCATTTGGATGCACAATCTATTATGTGTTATTTGGATTTCGTTTCGTTTGCCACTAATCAGTTGTTTTGAAAAGCTGTAAGAAACATGTCTCAAATGAGAAAAATTATTCTTTGCAGATGCTGAATGGCGTCCGGAGACCAATCAGAATATGTCACGACACCCTTTTGCTGCACCGCGGCTCGGTATTGCTTGGTCCTGCGACATCCGGATGTACAGCTACTTCCAGCGTCCGCACAGAATAATTTCTCCTCAAACGAAGCCATAAATTATTTAAAGCACATTAGTATGGATGCTTTATTGCATTAGGATAGTGATATTTTTATTGCAAACGTCGGATGTATGATCATACACACATTTATTATTTTACATGGAATATGCATCAACATTTAAAATGTTAAAATAAATGGCTAAGGCTTCGTTTAGGACACCTTTCTTACTGCTTTAGAAAGCAGTAAGAAAACTATCTCAAACAAATATTTTGCTTCATTACATTTTGATTTCAGGTTACCTACTTTTGCCTTTTCTTTTATCACCTAGTGACTTATCTGAAAATCACATTGTGGTGGGCTCTTAAAAAAAATATTTATCTAGCAACTTTAATACATTGATTATATATCTACATAAAACTAGTTTAGAAAAAAATTTCATTTTGAATTAAATAAGCACCTTGGTGGATATATAGTAGATATATAGTATACTAAGTGGTGACAAACTTCATCCAAATAAAATTAAGGCTTCGTTTGGGACGGCTTTCTTTCTACTTCTTAAAATAACTTTTTAGTACACAAATTAATTTAATTTGTGTACTAAAAAGTTGCTTTAAGAAACAGAAAGAAAGTTATCTCAAACGAAGCCTAAAAGTTCAATCAAGTAGATTGGATTGTGTAAAATTAGGACAAACTTCATTCACTTTTTTTCTTAGGGTGTCTTTATACTTTTGAGAATTAAATGCCCTTGTTCTCTTTAGATCTACCCAAAGATTTTATCTATTTAAGAATCTATGTTTTTCCCCCTCAATTTAAGATCATGAGACTCTCACCATACAACATAATTCATGGTTATTGATAGAATTTCTCATGGCTATACTGAGTAAATTATCTTCATGGCTAAATGACCTCGAGCAAGATAATTTAGGATGACAATTCCATAAAATTTTAACTATTTTGTTTTCACCTTTTCTCTAATTTCTTACCACATTTGAGCCCTTTCACTCTGGTTAACTTTTTGGTGATTCAATGATTGCCATCACATATGTTTTCTATGTATAGAAATAATCATCTCATTTAGGATTTGTTTGGGAAGACATTAACATTTTATAAAATTAGTTGTGAATGTGTTGTGGAGAAAATAATTTTGCTATTATGGTTGCATGAAATAATTTTCTACAACATAATTTTTTTGAAAAAAAGTAATAGCCAAATGAAATTATGATTGTTGTCTGAAAGGTAAAGCAGCTAGAAAGCTATCCCAAACAAACTCTAAGTTATGATGGTTCATCCTCTATCTTGTGAACTGTCTCAGCTTGAAGCATAGGCAATCCTTTAAGGAAGAAAAGTTTTGTAATATATTTCTTGATATTAACCTTTGACCTATTCAAATTAAAATACAAATATACTTTATTTATTGAGAATATCTCTTGGGGTTTTCTATGAGATAAAATCATTACTTTTCATGCATCACTACTTTTAAGATTTATTTGATATAATTATGATATATTGAGAGTAACATGACTATGCCTGATACTCAATATTACCCATTTTATATTTGATCGTCTGAACAGAAAATAAACTTATCTATTGATTGTAATCTTATAGACACAAAGCCTAAATATGAATCAAGCTTAGGATAGTCACAATATTTTTGTTCAGCCGAATCAATTTCTCCCAAGTACTAATTCCAAATTTACAATGGCATTCTCATATTCTTTTCTTAGTTATCAATCACAAGAGCCTTATGATGCTTATATTTTAAGCCTAATCATTTACTCTATATATTATCACTTTAATGAATTTCTTTTTTTTTTTTAATTCCAATTTTCAAAATTTCAAGGCAAAGGATCTCAAAAGAAACGACAAAATGCAACAGGAGAAGGATAGGGAGTAATTATGAGAAAGCTGGACTTTATTTAAGTCTCATTAGAATTGTCTTGATTCCTACTTATCTTCTGATATTTATAGCCTTGTGATGTATACATTTGTGATTGTAATTCATTGTGTTTATTGCAGGTGAATGGCTGTGATTTAGTGTTCGTGTGAGTTGCATCTGGACTCTTCTCCTTGAGAGATGCAGCGGAACTCGTCTCTTTTTATTTAAGATGTTTTGTGAGGATGTCTGATGTCTGATCTTGAGTGCTAATCGATTGAACTCGAATGATATTCGAGTAAATCTGATGTCGTATGAAGTGATGATCGATCTCTATGTATTTTGTTCATGCATGAAAGACCGGATTGTTGGCGAGGGCTATGGTTGAGGAGTTGTCGCAGTAGAGATCTATGGGTTTTGAGATCGTTAATTTGAAATCTTGTCATATTTTTCATAGCCAGATGATGTATGTGATCGCCGCTGCTAATGCTAGATATTCTGTCTCCGTGGATAATCGTGTGACAGTGTGTTATTTTTTGACACTCCATGAGATCGATGTGTTACCAAGAAAAGAACAGTATCCTCGTGTTAATTTTCTTGTCTCTGTGTCGCTTGCACAGTCTGCGTCATAGTAGGATTGTAGTTGAAGAGGTCCTGAGGCGATTGGTATGTCATAGTCTAAGGTACCTTTAATATACCTTAGTAATCTTTTGAGAAGATATGCATGAAGGGTTTTCGGGTCATGCATGTGTTGGAAAAGGAGATTTACATGATATGCTATGTTAGGTCTAGTTATAGTGAGGTATTGGAGAGATCATGTGATGCCTCTGTATGTGTATGGGTCAGTGAGAATAGGGTCAAATGGTATATTTTATGGTATTTTAGTGCAAGGGGGATTTAAAAGGGGTTTACAAAAGGTGAGTTATGCAATATGAAGCATAGATGTGGTGAATTGATGTTGAGAGACGAAAAGAGAGTTTTTGTGAGTGGTGATGTTGATGCCAAGGAAATTACTGGTGGTACCCAAGTGTTTCATCGAGAATTTGTTATGCATTTTCAATATGATGCTTGATATGAGAGATGAGATGTTATCTGTGAGTAAGATGTTGTCTACATATGTTAGTAGGTATACCTGGGATTCTGCTTGCAAGAATATGAGTAAGGATGTGTTTGTTTTGCTCAGTTGAAATTCCATTTATTGTAAAAATGTTGATAAGGTGATAAACCATTGTCTGGAGGCCTGTTTAAGTCCATAAATTGCATTGTAAAGTAGACATACATGGTTTGGATGTTCAGTGTCCTCGTATCCTTGCGGTTGTTTTATGTATATAGTGTTTGTCAATTCGCAATGTAAGAATTCGTTTTCCACATCAAGCTGGTGTACTTCCCATTTTTTGTTAAATGCAATCATGAGTAAAATTCTGATGGTTGGAAATTTAGCTACCGGACTGAAAGTTTTCAGGTAATTAATTTCATATTCTTTTTTATGTCCCTGCGCTACCAATCATGCCTTGTGTTTGGCTATTGAGCCATTGGAATGGAGTTTGGTTTTACATGTTCACTAGCAGCCAAGAACTGGAATGTTGGATGGGGGAGGAACCAAAGTCCAAGTTGCTTGTTTTTGTAATGCGAAAAATTATGTGTCCATTTCTTACCTCCAATGTTGATGTCTGGATTCTTCCTGATATGTGGTTGGATGTGGAGTTGTTTCATTATGAGTTTGGGCTTGTTGGTGTAAGAGGTTGAGTATTATTTTGGGTTTGAGAGATCTAGTTTTGAATCGAGTTATCATTGGGTGTATAGTTTTGGGTTTTGGTGTGGGGGTTTGAGATGGTGAAGGAACTTGTGGTTTGATGAGGCTGGGTTGGGGTTATCTGGTGTACTTGGTGTAAATGATGTGGTATTTATGGTGGTGGTATGATGAGGATGAGTGGTTGTAACTTGAGTGATAGTGGTGGAATGGGTGGTGGGTGTAAGAAGATGAGGGTTGTTTGGAATGGATGTCTTAGATGTCTGTGTTGTTTTGGTTTGAGCACAAGGAAATGTGGTTTCATGAAAGATGACATGTCTGGAAGTGGTTACGTAGTTGGTAGTTGGGTTGAGGCATTTGTATCCCTTGTGAGAGATTGAGTAGCCTAAAAAAATCATGAGGCTGTTATGGGTGCAAGTTTGTGTCTGTTTGGTGGGGGAATCCATGGGAAACAAGCACATCCGAAAGCTTGTTTAACAAATTAGTCAGGGTTTTTATTGTATAGGAGTTGAAATGGGGATGTGTTATGGGTTGTAAGGGATGGCAGCCGATTGATTAGGTAAGATGCAATTAAGATTGCATTTGGCCAATATGAGTGAGGTATGATGGCTGTTTGTAATGATGTTTTGGTTATTTCAATGAGGTGTTTGTACTTTCTTTCTACTACAATATTTTGTTTTGGTGTATAGGGACATGAAATTTGATAAATAATGTCATGTTTTTGTATGCATGTTTGCAATATTTAGTTTATGTATTATGTCCCACCATCTGAGCAAAATTATTTGAGTTTATGTGGTTTTTTTTCTCAATCATGGTATGAAAATTAATAAAGATTGATGGCACCTCAGATTTGCATTTCATGGGAAAAATCCATAGAAAGCTGGAAAAATCATCTATGAAAGTGAGATAATATCGATACCCCAGATGAGAGGTAATTGGGGCTGGACCCCATACATCAGAATGAACTTGTTCTAAGGAAATAATATAATTAGAATTAGAAGTAGGAGCCCTTAGCCACTTTACAAGCAGAACACAAATAAGAGAATGTGGGTATTTTAAGGTGTTTCTTTGTATTGGAGATGAATATCATGGTGCGGGTGTGTGGATGATCAAGTATGTTGTGCCAGATGGCAGCAGTTTATTGTTTGTTGATAGCAGAGAGAGATGAATGTCGATGGGTGCTTGAGAGGGTTAGTACAGGATATAGTCCATTACGGCTTGGACCCTGCAGTAGAGTTTTTATTGGTCTTGGTATCCTTGATAGTAAAATCAGAAGCATTAAATGAAATGGTGATGTTGTTATCTTTGGTTAGGTGATAAATAGAGAGAAAATTGTAAGATAGTGTTGGGATATGTAGAATTTGAGGTAATTTGAGCTTACTGTTGGGGTTCGGTAGCAGCCCAGTTCCAGTGTGAGAAATAGGGAGTGTGCTGCCATCTCCAATATGTATATCATCTATTCCATTGTATGGGAGAGGATCACCTAACATTAAATTATTGATGTCATTTGTGAGATGAGATGTGGCACCAGAGTCTAGATATTAATTTGGGTTGAAGTTGTCGTTGGTGGCTGTTAGAGTTGTATTGGATTTTTGTGTTGGAGTGTAGTTTATATTGAATATGTGCCAACAGGTTGTGGCAGAATGTCCCTTCTTGTTACATATTTGGCATATGGGTGCTGGTTGGGTTGTAGATCGAGTATTCTAGGTTATGAATCAGCCTCTACCTCTTCTTCTTATGCCTCTGGTGGAGTATAGTGTTGTATTTTGATTTGGGAAGTTATGTTGTATGGCTGCTTCAACAGTGTGATTGATTTTTTCACTTATCAAGAATGCATATAGATCATCAAGACTAATTGGTTGCACCATGGTGCGAATTGTACTTTTGAAAGACCGGTATACTGGAGGTAATCCATTCAATGTATATAGAACTATATATTCTTTGTCAATGGTGGCACCTGCACTTGCAATCTTGTCAACGAGAATATTGATTTCGTTTAGATATTCTACCATTGATTTTTGTTTCATTGAAACATTGTGTAATTCATTTTTGAGTTGTATGACTTTGGATTTGTTGGAGGCTTGTAACCTTCTTTCAATGGTAGTTCAAATGGCAGCACATGAGTGTAAATGAAGTACATATGGTAAGATTGCTGAGGTTATTGTGGAGCAAATGGCTGCAGCTAGGTTCTGATCAATCAGAACCCATTATGTGTATTTGGGATTAATGGTGAATGATACGTCTGGTGCTTGATGCAGGCAGGTGGTGGAGAGATGTTAGGATCTATGAAATTGATGAAGCCGTTTGCTCTCAGTAGTTTAGTTACTTGGGATTTCCATATTAGATAATTATCATTCGATAATTGGGTGGGTACAATAGTTTTGATATTTGAAATGATAAATTTCAATGATGCAAGTATAATGCAAGATTTTGTGGGTGAGTCTGTTATTGGATTTTCAATTCGGGATGAGGACGATTGAGCCATGAGAAGATTTTAGTTGACTTACCTCTCAGTTTGATTTGCTCTAGGAACTGAGTTCTCTCAGTTATGTCTGCTCCAAGAACCATGCTCTGATACCAAAAAGAAACGACAAAATGCAACAGGAGAAGGACAGGGAGTAATTATGAGAAAAATGGACTTTCTTTAAGTCTCATTCCAATTGTCTTGATTCCTACTTATCTTTTGATACTTATAGCCTTTTGATATATACATTTGTGAATGTGATTCATTGTGTTTGTTGCAGGTGAATAACTGTGATTTAGTGTTCGTGTGAATTGCATCTGGACTCTTCTCCGTGTGAGCAGCAGCGAAACACGTCTCTATTTGATTTAAGCTCATGTGTTCTTTTAAATTGCGGCTGATCTCGTCTGTTCTTTTTAATCTCCAATACTATTTAATTCATTCAATATGCACTTATTCAAATTCAAAATTACTTTTATATTTAATATTTCTAGTTTCATATCCAAAAAAAATAACCAACTATAATATTTAGGGTTATTTTAAATCCCCAAAAATCTGTGTTGGTTGGGCCCACTAATGCATTAATGAGTTGCAGGAGGCCCATGCTTAACGAAGTTCATCCCTTGCAAGGCTCAGTCATACCCAATTAATCCGCATCAAACTTCCCAGTAATTTAATAAATAGGTTAAATTTTAAAATAATCCTGCAATCATTCGTATATATTTATTTTAATCCCAAAATATAACTTTGCTCTATTTTAATCCCTCGACTATACAAAACTAATCCAAAATTATCCTTATAGGACTAAATTGGAATCAATTTTGCAAAATCAAAAGACTAAATTAAGATTAAATTTATATCACAATTACAATAAGACAGACAATTTTGAATCAATTTTGTATGACTGAGATTCAATTTAGGCAATATGATAGTTTCGGACTAAATTGACCATCCCCGAATAATCTTAAGGTTTTTGAGAATTTTTTGTTTAATAAATTAATTGTACTTTAAATTTCCATTTACTATAAAAATTAATTAATGTTTCATTTGGGACGGCTTTCTTACTGCTTTTTAGAGCAGCTTTTAAATATAAAAATTTTAACTATACTAGAAAACTACAAGAAGCAAGAAGAAAGTCGTCCCAAATTAAGGCTTCGTTTAGGACTGCTTTTTTATTACTTTTTAAAATGGAGTTTTAGTACAAATTTTTTTATTTAAACTCCGTTTTAGAAATCAGTAAAAAAGTCGTCCCAAACGAAACCTAAGTCTAAATGGTCTACTTTGAGCACTTTGAATAACAATAATGAATGAAAGGAGAATCATAGCCTCTCACTGGGAAGCCGTCTTCCTGTTTCTGCACAGAACTCTGCACCGCGAGAAACGAGAAACAGCCACGCAGTCAAATGGTTCGCATTTCCACAGGAAGATATTGTAGCAATCAATAGCAGTAACAGTAGAATCAACATATCTCATTAATATGAATTGGACGCCAAAGGACATAACTCACTTGTTTCTAATGGATCTTCCATGTTACTCAACAGAGTAACAAATCATTCCTCCAAAAACATCTCAAAAAGCTTACGCACTTTCCCTCTTTCTTTCCAAATGAACGTCACTCAACAAACAATTTCTTTGACTGGCTTATTGTCATCTACAATGGACAATTTCCTGATCATCTTTCTTGGAAATGTTAACATCAGAAGAAATGAGGCAGTTGCAGAGATCTCATGTGATGCTCTGCTCTGTAGGCAGAAAAAAGCTTCCAATGAACAGAAAAATGGACCCACAACAGGCCATAGAGAGAGCAAAAAGCTTCTTTTATCTGCTACAACAAGACAGGTAGTCCATAATTATGGAAAGATCTGATGCGCCCATCAGTGCTGGCTGTAACAATCACTAAGCTCCAGATGGCTGCAAGAGAAGTAAGCTGTGGATAACGATAGACTATTTCATTCTTAGCTTTGACATTATTGAGATTATCTGAATTTGATAAAGTCTGAGGTGATTTAGGAAGTTTCTCCTCCGGTCCAACGCGTGATACACCCTCGCTGAAGAGCCAGGAGCCTAAATACAGACAATCTGAATCCCATAGCCATGTTGAAGGCTCCAAAATTTTAAGAGGTGGTGAGGGAAGGAGAAGCCCATTGGTGCATGGAGCTGTTCTGTGCTCCATTTTAGGCCATGGAACTGCAACTGATACCCCTTCAGAAAAGAAGAGTTCAAAGGAACGAATTGATTTGGCTTCTTTGGAAGATGGTTTGCTCAACAAATCACAATTCCATACGTAGACATTAGAGTCTTCACCTACAGATACTATGTACCGTCCATCCGAAGTAAATGAAGCGGATAGATGACTCTTTGTCTGCCGAAGACCTGTAGAATATTTTAGAAGAAGCTCTAGTTCAAGCTCAAGCTGAAAACGAAAATAAAATAAAATTTTCCACTGGTTGAAAGTATAATTTTTTTTACAGTTCAAGCTCCAATCAAACATGTCAGAGAATATAAATTATCACCTTTGAAATTGTGGACAACACCAAGCCCATCGAAGATTCTAACTCTGGAATCTGCTGAGGTAATCATCACCTTATCTGGGTTTTCAGGAGAGAACTGCAATGATAGCAAAGTTATGTTAATACTTGTCTGGCGATGGGAAAATTATTAGTTCCGGACACCGGATGTAGAGATGCGTCTAGACGTCAATAAAATATTGGCGCGTGGAGTGGACACGTGGATATTCAATATGTTTAATATATCCGAGGAACTTTAAGCCAAGCACACCAAAAGCAAAAATTAAAACGCAAGTAAAGCTCAGTAAAAAAGCGCAGGTAATGCGCAACTAAAGCGCACAAAAAAAATGCAACTAAAGTGCAATCCACATGTCAAATTTTTAGTGGATTTCCGGATGTATCTCTATGTCCGGTGTCCAAATATAATAATTTTCCCAGGCAATGTGAAGGATGAGAATGCCCTCAGATTTCTCACCTGCAGTGCAGTAATTCGCTTTCCAGCAGATTTTCTCTTACCCTCAATGCAGAATTGTGTATCCAATCTGATGCTATTACCTGTACACAGGGATTTAACAAATTGATCAACAGCTAGTATTTGGCATGCACTAAAAAAGAAGGCAACTATGAAATAAAGGAAAAAAACAAAACGCTGCATTTAAAATGTACAATACCAGAGTAGACATAAAAGCGGCAATTTCCATTAATGGAGCCAACAACAAATCCCTGTAACAAAAAAAGAGAATTAGAAAGTATTAGATCATAAGTAGATAATAGCATTATAAATTGTCACAAAGAATTTCAACAGAGAAATGCTTGTTAGAAAGCAACCTTTCCATCTGGTCGATAGCACAAAGAAGTAACGATATCACGAATGTCAGCCCAATCAACCACCTGACTTTCAGAGACACTCCAAATGCGAACCTTTCCATCTATAGAGCCACTGATGAAGTATCTTTCATCAACAGGATTGAACTGAATGCAAGTCACTGATTTCCATTGGAAAATTCAAAAACAACTTGAGAGATTGCACTGGTTGAATAATACTTTCATAGGAAAAAAAAAAAAAGATAAATATTTCTTATCATTACTATTACACAAGAATAAACTATGGTGCTATGGGGATATCTTGTACCAAAGTCTAAACTCAAGATTACATCCTAACAACCAAACCCAGTTATAAATTAAGGCTTTGTTTGGGACGACTTTCTTACTGCTTTTTAAAACAACTTTTTAATATAAAATTAAATTTTTTTACTATAAATCTGTTTTAAGAAACAGTAAAAAAGCTGTCCCAAAGGAAGCCTAAATTTTAGGAAAGGAGCATATATATTTACAAAGAGGCATATGAGAAAATAGAAAATCCTCAAACAGCGCAAGGTCATGATATTTAAATTGCAAAAACATGATATTATATGATAATACTCTAAGGCTTCATTTGGGACGACTTTCTTATTGCTTCTTAAAGCAGCATTTTAATATAAAAATTATTTAATTTTTATACTAAAATGCTGCTTTAAGAAGCAGTAAGAAAGTCGTCCCAAATGAAACCTAAATGAGAATAAATCTAAGCTTATCTGTATTAAAAGATATAAATCCATATGAAAAATAGTATATGACATGTTCAAAGTTTACAAATTACCATAATCATTGTGCTGAAAAATTTTTAGGCATCCATCAAAACCAACTTTCCACATTCGCACAGTTTTGTCCATTGAAGACGTAAGAAGACACTGCAAGAAAAAAAAATAAAAACTAATAAATTTTTGATAGATACTTTGCAACAAGATATTTCAACCTCAGCCATAAAAATATCATATGCAAATAGACTCGAGAAGATAAATAAGATACTACAACAACAACAACATCAAGCTTTTGTCCCACTACATGGGGTCGGCCACATGAATTCTTTTTCGCCATTGTGTCCTCAAATTATCATTTAAATCTAATAAAAAAAGATCGTTTCTAATATTTTCTAACTAAGTCTTTTTAGGTCTACCTCTACCTTTCTTAACACAAGTCAAATCTAATACCTCAACTTTTCTAACGGGTCATCGGAAGGCCTCCGTTTAATGTGACCAAATCATCTAAGGCAACTCTCTCTAATCTTATTTTCCACGGGAGCTACTCCAACCTTTTCATATGATATTTTTTTGATCAAATCTCGATAATCAAGAATAAAATAATAAGAAAATGTGACTAGTATGTCCATGAAGATTTCAATGAAGATCAAGATAAAAAAATGGCTTACGTTAGAATTAGACCACGAAAGGTCAAGGATGTCACTAGTATGTCCATGAAATTCTTGAAGTGGAGTTTCCATGATCCTAAAGCCCTTCTTGGGAATAACAATCGGCGCAGAGTCAGAACCCTTCCTTCCAGTTAAGGATTTGCTACTATCAACTTTACCAATAAATTTAGCAGAGCCATCAGCAATGGAGCATTTGCAAAAAGCTTCCAATTCCCTGATCTGCCAGATCCGAACAACACAATCTTCACCACCACTGGCAATATAGCAGCCCGATGGACTAAATTTCATGGTTCTAATCAAGCCCTTGTGAGCTTTGATTTCTTGCCCAGTAAACAATGCCGTGAGCTCTCTACAACTTTTCCGATGTTGCTGAACCTTAGTTGTCATAGGTCGAGGTACTTGAGAATTTTTAATGGAAACTTCATTCTTACAGAAGCCTGCAGTAGGTCTCTTAGAGATCAACCTTCTCCACCAGCTGCTAAGCGGCTTCTTACTTCCGGAGAAGCCTTGACCATATTTATCTCCAAAAGCTTGCTCTCTCTGCATCAGCTTAAGAACATGACAGGATAGTCCAAGTAACTTCTCAAAGTCCTTCAACGTCAAATATTTTCCTGAACCAGCTTCTCTGATCAAAGCAGACAGACCATTTTCTCCTGTATCGTGAACAGTAAACTTTTTTCCACTATCCAGATCCCTTATGCAACAAAGAGAATCTCCTACACCCCCATCATTAGTTGTTGAGAAAGAATTCAACGCAGCACCACTACTTTCCGAAAGTCTCTCCAGCTCAATCTGATCTGCAGAGATATCACTTAAAGGCTCTGTTGGATCAAGAGAGCATACTTCCTGAGAAGAAACAAACTCATCAAAACCCATCAAGCGCGCAAAATTTTTTCTTCTTTCACTAACGGACATCATGTCGCTAGTCCAGAATTGAGGATCTAAAATTCTGAGGTTAGTTTCAAGGTCTTCATCTACGGAGAAAAAAGAAGATATAGAGTCAACCGAATTCCTATTGTTGTCCAGTGAGTCAAAGAAGACTTCTCCGTCCACATTGGACATCTGCATTTTTACTAAGAAATACTTCCAAACTTCCAATCATTCACCATTGAAGAACCCAAACCATCTGGATCTGAGGAAAAACCGTGATTTTGCATGCCAGTAAACCCTCTTAGACCTCGTCTTCTTCTTCACACCACAAAAGTTTAACTGCAAAAAAATAAATAAATGGCAGTAAGGATGAATTTAAATGGATGACAACACAACAGTGTCAATCATAAAGAAAAGTACAACTTTGATAATACAAAAATAAAGCGGCTTAAAGTAGATCAGAAAAAAAATTAAAAAAGAAAAGAACCAGAGACCAAAAACTCTGCAATGGGTCTCCTAAATTGCAAAACAAATAGCAAATTCTCTATATATTCAACAGTGTACAGAGAAGACCTCATGAATCACCTAGTGGAAGTAGAACAATAGGAAAGACCAAACTCACGAAAAAAGAAGACAAAACGCAAAAAGTAAAAAGCACTTCCTATTTGCGTTGAGAAGAAAACCTCTTCGAAAACATAAAGAGAACTAATGTACTTCTGAACTTTGTAAATACGTAGAGCAGCAGGGCTCAATTAACCTCCACTCATGAAAAAAGCGACGCCCCATTGTCCTTATTCAAATACAAGTCTTTTCATGAAATCGGAAAAATACTTCTAAAAAAAAGGCTTCTTTCCTTCCAGAGCATCTCCTCGAGCCACATCTACTCTCCCTATTACTTCCAGAAATCAAATCAAATATTAAAAAAGGGGCAAGCGAACAGATACACAGGTATAAAGGGGTTAGAAAGAAAACTCCAAAATAAGAAACTTATTATTGTTTTTTCAAGCGATTAGAACCCAAGATTTGATCTCAGGCAGCTCATCTTGATCTTGGTTGAGAGTTTTGACTATCCAATTAAGAGATTATAATTTCAAAATTTATATATATGTGATGGGTGTGAATTTATATTAATTAGGTAAAAAAAATCCTTGATCTCATAAGAAAGTAAACTCAACTACCAAAAAGTCACACACACACATAACGATGAGCAATAAATGAAAAACTAAAGACATTTTACAAAAATTCTGTTCTGCACACTTAATGTTTAAGAAAAAAAATATATAAAAACAGAAACTGCAAGAATCAATGGGGAACAGAAAAACTAAGCGGCCATTCCTGCAACCCCTACCTCGAATTCCATGCAATCCAGACAACAATCCCAGCTAGTTCGCGTTGTTTCGGTAAATTCCAAGCATACGAAACACTCGATCTCCGAGCATCAGAAACGAAAGGAACAACGGGAGTAATGTAAACCGAAAAGCGCGGAGCAAACGAAATTTAAAAAAAAACGAAAGCACGCCCATTCCCACTCCCACATCACCGAGTGAAAAGAAAAAAAAAACAAAACACGAGCGAGAAATTGGAAGAGAGAGAGAGAGAGAGAGAGGAGGCAGCGATGCAGCTGAATCGCCTCGAGATCACAACCACATGGCCGCGGCAAAGCCAGCAGCACGCAGACGAACGACAGACACGAGCAGGAGGCACGGCGTTCTAGGCTACCCGTTTCCTTCCCCTCAAAAAGCTAAAACCAGACCGATACCCATGGAACTAAATCAACAAAAAAACCCTAGCAAAAGAGAACGGCATCGTACCTATTCCACAGCGACCGTTAGGAAGCAACAGAGATAAGTTTGAAGAAGAAGGCTGGGCAGTTCCTCTCCTTCAACTCCTCCTCCCATCTCAAACGCATTAATGGCGCCTCTTAAAACGCAGGCCTAAGGATCAATCGCTTCGAAATAGTTGTATGACTCTGTTCAAATCAATTGAAAGAATCAAACAAACAATCCGAGTGATCGGACGGTCTGCAGCCAATCGATTCGAAATAAATAAAATAAATGCATACATAGAATTTAAAGCAGCAAGGAAAGAATCTCATGAAAGCAGAGAGAAAGGGCGGCCACGACCGGCGAAAGTTCTGATGCCTTGTCTAATCCGCCGCGGCCGGAGAACCAAGTCCAAAAGCGTTGGTTTTTTACTTTTGGACACCATCAGCAGCCGAAACGGGCGCAGTACGTGCTCTGCTGTGTCCAGATTTGGGAGACAAATTTAACGGAGGATGGTAATGATAAATGAGCCTGGTTCACTTTGGCCCCACTCTTCATAATTTCCCAGACCGGTTTGACCCTATACGGAACCGCACCTATCGACCCCTCTCAACCGGGTTCAACCATTCGGCCCAAAAGCGGGTTCTTTTGGTTTAAATGCGTTGCAGTTAGAATCTATATTTTATTAAAATATATTATTAAATTTTGATTATTTTGTATTTATTTAAAATATCATATTAATTTTAAATTTTATGAATATTTAATTTAAATTCTTCAAAGAATACGCAGATGACATTTATCTCCTTCCCAATATTTTTATGATATAAGATTTATAAATTTGAATAATAATTTTATCATATATAAATTAGTTTTTTATGCAAATATAAATATAAGGTATTAAGGTGCTTTGGTTAAAAAGTATAATTTTTTTATTTAGTTGTATTTCTAAGTATTAATAATTTAATTAATATATCTTTCTGATTTTAGCTATTAAATAAAAATTTCGCACGCATATAAATAAGTAAATTATAGTTTATAAGAAGTGCAAATTTATTTTATGTCGAAAAAAATAAAAGAGAAAAATCACATGATCTAACTCAATTGAATAGTTCAACTATATAAAAGAAACTATTATTTTTATGATTTCTTCATTTTCATACTATTAGGGAAGACAATATTAAAAAATATGAAATATTAAATGATTCTTGGATGAAGATGATAAAAAAGTTGATAAATATAGTCAATGACGAGCTACGATATACATGCGAAGAAGAACAGGAACGAAGGGTGAACATTAATGTCAGTTGATGGCTGACATTGGTTATATTCGACGCTAGACCTCTTGGACAATCGACGATTGACATTAATGCTCGTTGATGGTAAACAATGGACTTTGAGAACAATTGACAATAGAGGTTATGGCCAGTCGACAATGAAAAAATGACACCATGCGTCGTGATTGGTTTACGGAGCTCTTAAATTCTCCAAGTGTTAGAATTCTCTCCTTTTGGATCTTTCTTAAATGCATAAAAGCATATCTATAAATAGATTTTAAGAATGGCATCATGATAAGTTTCACCTTGAACAAGAACACTCCATGGAACAATTTAAATTACTACCTATTATTTTTTTTTAGATTTTCATAATGCCTTAACGATCACAAAATTATGTGATATTTAGTATGTTAGATTCATCTCATCGAAATGCTCACTTGTCCATAAACATAAAATGTGGATGACATTTTACCCTTGAAATTATATTGAAAATTTTCAATTCATACTCTTAAGTATTATTTAAAGTCTGTTTGGTTGGCTGAAAAAGAAATGCGATGCATTTAAAATATTTTGTAATTGTTTGGATGAGTGTAAAATAAATGCAAGTTTTTACTTTTTTAATTTGGCTTGAAGTAAATTGGATGCAATGTAAAGTTCAAAATGGTGGCGGCTGGTGGGGCAGACAGTGGCCGACAGCTGGCGGGCGGCGGCAGCCGGCTATGGCTGATGATGGTTGGTGGCAGCCGACGATGAGGCAACAAGTGATGGTGGCAATGGAGGTGAGTTTCCATGTATTTGGAAATCGCCTAGATTAGAGGAATTCCAAATGCACCGGATTTGAACTAAAGAGTGAATTCCTCTTACTTCAAACCAAACATCAATACTTTTAAAACCAATGTATTTGTAATACATTGCGCCCCTTTTATAGCGAACCAAACAGTCCCAAAGGCTTCGTTTGCGGCAGCTTTTGCCACCGCTTCTAAAATGCTTCCAAGAACATTTTATACTAAAAAATATTAAAAAATTATCCCGAATAAAACCTAAATTAAATTGCATAAAAAATTGTGCTTAATCATGATTCATGAAAGACAATAATATTAATGCGACATGAGTAGTTGACACACCCACATCACATTTAAAATGTGAACTCATTTAAAAATATAATACTTGCAGCATGGAGGATTTATCTATTATCTAATACATAGAAAATTACATAGAAGCAAATCCGATGAGATAATTTCCCATTCAAGTTTGTGCCTGGGGATCCTCTGCCGGATCCTCGCGGTCTAACTGGCTTGCAGCATGCACGTGCTCTACTGGCTTCCTATCATCGATGGCTTCATCTACAGGACTAGCTGTAATGTTTGTCGACGTACGTGCTCCATATAATTAAAAAATTGTTTGTTTCCCTCTCCCGGAAGCTGATGCCGTCCTTGCATTAGCTGGACGATGAAATGATCGGCCGGAGGAAACTGCATTAGAACGTAAGAAGCAGCATTACAGTTTACTTTAATGGATTTTCTGGAGAAATGGTCAGTTGTTCTTCTTAGTGAAACTATGGGGTCCTTTAGTTTAAAGACAAATGGTGTTGGGACCTTTTTTTTTTTTTTTTTTGGGAGATTTGAGAGCAGGTCTGGCGTGTTCATTGATAATTTTTTTATTATAGAAGTGTTATAAATTTCATGAATATGAGAACTACCGGCATGGGCGGATCCACGTGGCCTCTAGGGTAGGCAAAATTGTAAAAATGAATAAGAGGAGGGGTAGTTTCGACCTTTTGCCTGCCTACATTTATTTTCTGCCCTAATCTAAAGCATTTGTCCAACTCCCGCTTGAGTCTTTAACGTCTTCATTCTGCCTCTTCATGCATGCTACAATAGACACGCCGATGCAGGCAGATGAATGTATTGAGTTTGTCCACCATAAAAAAAAGATCGAATCGCCCTTGACTAACGGAAAGATGGGGTGGAGGAAGAACAAAATATTATATTTATATTAAAGAAAGAAGAAAAAACTAAATACCCAAAAAAGCTCATAATTAATAATCACAAAGATCATAGTAGTTGCTAATGTTCAAGTATAGCTATCTTCCTAAATGACCCGAAAAGTGTAGAATTTGATAGTCTTGAGGTCCCCATAACTTGATAATAGAAAGTCGTCCAAATAAAGCTAACGTAGTAGATTAGCATTCATCTCTAAAGTTTTATTTGTGACGGCTTTCTTATTACTTCTTAAAATTATTTTTTTGTAAAAAAATTAAATTTTTAGTATTACTAATATTTTTTTTAAATAAAAAAATTACAATGGCCAAAAGGGAGCAGATAATAGGACAATAAAAGGATCATTAAAGTAATAATAATGTCAAAGACAAAGTTTGTATGTCTTGGGATCATAAAAAATCTCAACAGATGTCCTGCCCCAAATCAACTATTCTAGCACCTTCATATGGATATTAGTTGGAGAGCAAAATGTCAACGAGCAAATCAATCAAATTGGATCGCAGAAGGGCCGTACTTTACCGATGGAAATTGGACCTGCTTAGATCGGATCGGCTTGTGGCAGTCATCACCTTGAGTCCACGTGAGCTTGCACCTCCATGAGGAGAGATTATTAGGTGCGGAGTGCAGACGGGGAGAATCGTCCGCACACTAGTATAAAATCCAGCTAGGTACCATTTGGTACTGCTGGGTACTGCTTGGCCCCTGTGTGTGTGCAGACGGTGCTCTCCCCGTCTGCACTCCGCACATAATAAATTTTCCTCCATGAGAGGAAGAGGTCCGAAGGGGCCACTTGTTTCAACTAATTATGAAACTAATTATGGTTCCCCAATTTTAACTCACATATGGACTGATTTGAGGTATCAAAATTAGGGGTATCAATTTCGGGTCACGGGTCGGGTTCGGGTAAAACCAGAATTGACCCGGGTTCAACGAACCAGACCCGTGTCGATTTCTGGAACCCGAACTCGACCCGTTTTAAAATCGGGTCGGGTCCAACCCGGATTTTTCGGGTCGGGTCCGGATCGAATTTTCGTGTCTTGTCAAATATTGACACCCCTAATCAAAATCATTTGCAACCTTTCTACAATACAATTACTCCAATTAACCATATTTTACCATTTTGACTTGATTGTAACTGTTGGCATGTTCCATCATGGCTACCCTATGAAATGACATGGAATTAAGATTGCTTTGATGGGTTATTGTACCTGTTAATGGATCCAAGCAAGCTAATTGCTCTTATACCATTAAGTTTGACCAATCTTTCTTTTGGTACAGCTAGGGCTCGAAGAGCATATGTAGTAACTCATATTTTGATCCAATCAAATAATTTTTTCATGAGCTATTATAAGTTTAAATCATATCCCGTGTTTGTCATAGTATAGATAGTGAAGTGCTTTAATTACACTTATCGTTTCTTAATTTTTGGGTATTGATACATATCCTTAAAAATTTATCACCTGTCAGTACAGTGGGGGATTTTAGGATCGTTGAATGTCCGTTTCACAAACTGATTTCAACAAAAAAATTTCAACATAATGGACTATTTTATAGATATTTTTCTATAATTTTTGGAACTTTAAAATTTTTTATAAATTTTATTATGAAAAGTGAATAAATTATATACTAACATTTATATTATATTATTGTTTTATTATAAATATTTTAACCCATTACTTTACCATATAATTCTCTTCCTCTTCTTCAATTCGGCTTAACACAAAATCAAAAATGAAATTTAAGAGAAAAAATGGAGGTGAGGAAAAGTGAACTTAAGTTTTGGAAGTTATAGAGCGATTTCATCAGCCGACCCTATTGAAAAATTTGCTTGTGTTATTGTAAAGAACTATTACTCTATTTCTGATTTAAATGATTTTCTATATTTTGTGTTTTAAACATTTTAATTTGATCAAAACTTGCAAAAGTCGTAATATCTTGATTTTTAGCAAACTTTCATCACATAACTTTTGGTTTGTGGAAGATGTCGATAATATGAGAATTTTGATTATAATATTATTGAATTTTATCTAATAAAATAAAAGTTATAGAATTTTATATGATTTGCACTTAATAAATAATTTGATATTTTTTAAGCATACTGTTAATACATACATTGAGATGAAAATGAGTGTATGATTATGTAATAAATGATTGTTATAACTACTATAATAATGTGATAATTATGTGTGTTAAGATAAGTAAAAATATGATATCACTAATGACGGCTGGAGACTGACTGATCTATATAGGATGGTGCATCGATGGACTTTCCTTTGAATATTGTGATTTAGTACTATCATTTATTTATTCATGTGATTCTTATTGAGAGTTATACGGAGATGATTATGATGCTGACAGACAAAGACTGATAGCTTTGTTTACTAAGCCAACGGTTTATTGATACTTATACAATACTGAAAAAATATCGATTAAGTCGGGACTTCTTACTTGTTTAGTGTGACTACTGAAATACATATTATTGAGGTTTATTCATATTATTGTACAAATTTATTGTTACTGTATAGATTTACTATTAGTGCACTATTTTATTGCTACTACCACATATTTTACTAATATGAATATAGACATCGATAATATTATTGATACTTTCCTTATAGTATTTTATGCACTTTTATTATTTTTGGGCGTTGCAAATTTTTTGTTGTAACTCTAAGTGAATCGCTTTCATTTGAATTGTTTTAGGCTTTAGCCTTGTTGTGGGCTAGAACATACGTGACGATCGAGTTAGAATTTTTCGTCTCATTGTTACACATATATCCATCACAGAAATAGAGAATTTAAAAACAAAAGATTTTTTATATGAAAAATCCTTAAAAAAGGAAAAATCATAGGGCCACGCCTAGTTGAAATAATTTTATTAGTGTTTAAATAGATTACAAATGATTGACTCGTCCTTGAAATTGAAGATAATATGATTACAAAAATCAACCATCGGATTGAAATCTAGTGACGAATGAAGATCGGATGGAAATTCGGTGACGTTCAGTGGTCAGACAAAAATCCAGTGTCAATTGGTAGTTGGTGGTTAGACAGAAGTCCAACATCAGTCAATGGCTGGGCGAAAGTCCAACATCATTCGGTGATTGGGCGAAAGTTGGGTGTCATTCGATGACCGGACAAAAGTTTAAGGTCAGTCGGTGGCTGGGCAGAAGTCTAGCGGTGGTTAAGGAGTGGTAGCAAGATAACTCTAGCTTTTCTCTTTTCCTTCTCTTGTTTGCTTAAGTCCCTCTTCCATGAGGAATGAGGGGTCTATTTATAATTATCTGAGAGTGGCATATATAATAAATATGAGGGAGATCAAAGGTAAGTTGGGAGTGGTTTGAATGGACAACCGATGTCGATCCCCTTGATTGTGGATCGTTTCAAAGGCATTTAAATGTCTTAATAATATCTGAATTTGACAATCTTGGGCTCAATGGTTTCGCCTCATCGAGCAGTTCGATTCGACTATAAGCATTTCACGTTTGGAAATCGTTTGGTCATCCAATTTATGGTTTGAACTTTTCAAATGCGCATCGAGTCTTCGATTTGAACTTATTATAGGTCTTGGATTGAGTCAAATTTGGTGTCGTTGGGTTTGTATTTTCCAGACGTTCAATTCGACTATAAGTTTGCTGAAATCAGAGTTCGGATGGTCCCAAATTTAATTTCGGAAGTTTCCAACTTGATTTTGTCTCTAGATATGTGCCCGATCAAGATAACTATTTGATGATATATCAAGCCTTTTTGTAACTATCCTTATATCAATGAAAATGGGATCGTCCCTAATTTTTTCCTGAAAAATGGTACGACATAAGAAAACCAATAAAAAATGAAAGCCAAGAAAATGATAGATAAAGTCCCTCATATATGAACAAATATCTAATCTAACTTATGCAGGAATAAGACTCAATCCCATCTGTTTGTTCTTATTTTTCCCTACCAATTAGCCAACCATATAACTACCATGAGGCACAGTAGCGTACCAATGTTTTGACAAGTTGGGTTTGGAAAATATTGAGAGAGGATGACGAAAGTGAGCTCCTGATGCTTGCAATTTTAAACTAGCTTTATTTTCTTTAGTTGGTCCTTTATGCTATTTATATAATGTTCTCTTATTGTCAACGCTAATATTCTATTCTTTGATAGCGAAAAGCAATGAAAGTGCATGGGGATGAGGTAAGAAACTATAATAGCTTATTTAAAAGTTATTTTAGGTGGTGGAGCTCCATTAGATTCTTATGAGCATAAGATTATCTAATCATCTAGTCATTAAGTCATTTAGGCTTCGTTTGGGATGGCTTTTCTACTGCTTCTTAAAGCAGCTTTCTAGTAGAAAAAAATTAATTTTGTACTAAAACGATGCTTTAAGAAGTAGCTAGCAAGAATGTTGTCCCAAACGAAGCCTTAAATATTATAAGAATAGTCTATGATCAATGGAATCAACATGAGTTGTTCAAAGAGCGTTTTAGGTTTTTTGCTTAAATTATCAAAGTTGTACTAAAAATTTATAAATTGAACATCAATATTCACATGAAGGAAGCAGAGTGAGCTAAAGTAAACTTAGAGTTGGAGAGAAGTTGCCTAATGATCATCGTTAACAAACTCTATCGTCCAACCATCATCATAGTTAACAATAGTTTAGATCATGAGCCAACTTATTTATTAAGAAAGAGAGAATATAATTATTATTATAACATTATAAAAGAATTAAAAAAATTAAATTATAAATAATAATAAAAAAGCACTGAAATAAGATAGAGATGAATAATTTTTACATATTTTTAGTAATCTTATATTAAAATAATTAAATTTTAATATATTTTAAGTGTGTTTTATAATAAAGAATTTTAAACGAACCAACACACGAGCTAACGAGAGGACTGAGGAGTTCGAGTTGACCCATATTTAGCTTGTTGGCTTATCGAACTCAGCTTATGAACCTTTTACCGAGTTGAGTTCTAACAAGCTCATAAGCCATAACCATTTTTAAATCAATGACTAATATAATTACTTGTTTCAGCATTTAACTAATCGTTAGCTACGTAAATGGCATGCTTATTATTTTAAGTGTGTACGTTAGCACTTGCCAAAGATGTTTCTTGGTGAAAATTAGGCAAAAACCAATTGACCAAATGAAAAAAAAAGATAACAAACCCAAAGATATTAAAAATTATAAGGAGAAGTTTACATTCTATGCCTCCTGGATTTGTTTAAATTTCAATTAAAAGTAGTGCATTGGGACGACAAATAGCTTTGTGGGGATTTTTTAAAGGGATGATCTAATCAACAATTTCAAACTCCTTTTGCAACTGTTAAAATTAACTGAATTTTTTTAGTTTGAATTTAAGATGATTCAAAACCTATTTTTGAGGGAGATTAGGTTTCGTTTGATATAGTTTTTTTAGTATTTTTTAAAGCAGCTTTCTAGTACAAAAATTTACAAGAAAACGATTTTAAGAAGCAGTAAGAAATTTGTCCCAAATGAAGCTAATGTTTCATTTGAGGCAACTTTCTTACTGTTTTCTAAAATAGTTTTTTAGTACAAAAATTTCTTAAATTAGAAAGTTTTCTACTAGAAAGCTGCTTTAAAATGTAATAAGAAAGATGTCTCCAATAAAATCTATAATGTTAGATACCAGAATAATATTATTGAAAATAGCTTGAACAAGCCAAGAATCTATGGAGGCCCACAGAATGAACTCACCAAGAGATTATGGGCGACTCTACACACTTGAAGCTCATACGAGGACTCACTCAAAGAATCTGTAGGTGTTACTAGCTCAGGCTTACAAAGGAGCTCGCTCAGCATAAGGTGGACCAAGACCTCTGCACCAAGTCAATAATTTAGCACCAACCATAAGCCTCGATGCTACGTTAGTTACTCGCTCTCTCCAGAGAAACCACCCCCTTATCTAAACTCAACTATAGGTAAGCGTGAACTTAAGGATCCCCCAACTCACCCTAAAATGATTAGTAAATCAATAAGCCGATCTTTTCACAATCACAAATCACTTGCCTTCTCATCAAGGTGATCCAAGGCTCAGGGTAGATTGCTAGTGGCTTTTTGAGCATTTGAGAGCTCGTCCTTAGAACTCGCTTGTAGGCTCACTCACTTCTACTTGACACTACCATGCTAGCCTTTACTATAGAGCTAGCCCAATGTGCACTCAAAACTACTGAGCTTGCTCAAATATGGATTGATGGAACACTGTAACCTCCATTCTCTCTCAGTTAATTAGGGAATGACACAAGTCTAGGGTAGTGTGTAGCATTGTATGGGTAATCTGTGTAGCATTGTACTTTTTCACTTTTTCTTTATATTTTATGTTATGTAACTCTTATAATGCTATAAGTATGGGGCGATAAGAAACAATTTGGGACCTTATGTTGTATCTTATGACTAATATAGTGGATACTCTGTCAGTTTGGGATATATATCTCTTAGAAGTTTTCCATAACATTTTCCTCTATTCCCTCCATTCTCCATTATCTATTCTCCTAGATCCTAGCTAACCATAATTGACCTATTACTAAGTTATAATATCTTAGATGGACAAATTTGAATACAACAATTATGATTACTCTTTTATTTTATCTTTCCATACATGAAGCTATTGCCAGCCTCCCCTTTAGAGATCCTAGTAATTTTAGCTCTTTGGGTGATAAAATATTGTTTGGTGGAGAATGTCTTGACAAGTTTATATAGTAAAGCACTAAAACATTAGATTGACAATAAGATCAACATTAAGAAGATTAGCTTCTAGGGCATAGAAACCCTCAGATTTTTGCTGTTGATAAAACTCTGGCCCACTGTACTACAGAGACACTGGCTGAGAGTGCTTCCTCTCAAAATTGTTATTATTCACTCATTTAAAAAAAAAAAAAATCTGAAGCTATTCCAAACATTTCTCTTTAACCTCTTCAATCATTTCAGTTCTCTAAATTTTTTTTCGTTCATTCCAACTAAAAAAATAAATCCCCTTTCTCCAAACTATTCTTCCAGTTAATTTTCTCAAAGTGGCTTGCTGCTCATTGTTGAATTAAAAGTCTCAAATTGGGCAAATTATTGCATCCGGTCACTTGACAGAGAGATACATTCAAATTTCTCTGTCTACAATAAAAGCGCAGTTACTGTAGCAGCTGCGCTTTGACTGCGCTTTTACTGTAGACAGAGAGAAATTTGGATGTATCTCTCTGTCAGGTGACCGGATATAATAATTCGCCCTCAAATTGAGAGAATATTTTAGCCTCTACGCTTGTATGGAAGGAAAACTGCTTAGTCATTTACAAATAATAAAAGTTAGATGCAAAACTTATCAAATTTGGTTTATAATTTTAATCTGTTTTATATTAGGGTAATTTTCAGCAAATCAAATTGGTGTGGAAAAGGAAATTTATACCTTACATTTTGCTTAAATAAATGCATTTATCTTCTTCAGAGTATTTTTAATAATTTTGTAATTCTAATATATTTTAAGTCTATTATATCATTATTATTATTTATATTTGGGCCAATGAAAGCAAACTACCACACATATCACATACGTAAGTTTCGAACTCAATACCACTTGGTTGGTAGCCAAAGCAACAAACCAATAGACCAAGTTGAGCTGCGTATTAATTTTATTTTAAAATGAGATAGCTAGCTTACAAGCTAACGAGTCGATTCATGATGAGCTCAATTTTGACTCGTTAGCCCATCAAGCTCAACCCACGAGTCATTTTTCGAGCCAAGTTTAAATCCACTTAACTCAGTTACTCACATAATAATAAATCAACAACCGTTAATTGAGATTTTAAAAATCTTAAATTTTCTTACTTAATTTCTCAGCACCCAAATAAAGCCTAAAACACTTAAGTTTTATTTGAGACAACTTTCTTGCTGCTTTCTAAAACAACTTTACTTTAGAAAACAACAGAAAAGTTGTCCCAAACAAAACCTTAATTATAAAATCAGTACATATTACATTAGATAATCACTGTAACATTAGGTCATCATTGCAACCATTATGATGAACTATTAAACAATCATAATGGAAGCAGTGATTCTCACTATCACGCGATCAATGCCAAATTTGCTGTCCCACCCACTTCCACCAAGTCGTTCTCAGTTGGGACATAAAAGAAAAAGGCATTCTGAAAGCCATCTTTTGCTTTCCTTCTTTTGTTCATGATTTCTATTTTCCATTTCTGGCCTTGCAACTTTTTGGATTGTATGCTTTGGGAGGAGTCAATGTTGTGTACTATAATCATGCATCTCTGAGCGGCCAAACTCAATGCCCTCTTTAATCGGGTTAGTTGAAGGCTTTATTCCCATTGAAGGGGTCTTAAAATCTCGTATTTCTTGTGAGCCTCACTCTATACTGATCTACGTACATCTTGAATTTACGTGTGATCGATATTAATTAAGGTTTCATTTATGACGGTCTTTTTTTTACTATTTTCTAAAATAATTTTTTAATATAAAAATTTTGTACTAGAAAGCTGTTTTAGAAAGCAATAAGAAAGTTGTTCCAAACGAAATCCAAAATAATGAACTCGCATTACTCTCCTTTTGATAATATCAATATTCTAGCATGCAACATCATTGAAAAATTGACTTTAAAAGCGATTTTGATGGGCTATTGTTAGGCAATGATTTTGAAACCGTTAAGCAATTTTATAAAATCAACTAAAAAATTGCGCAAAATCAAGCCTGTGTGGCGTGATTTCCAAATTCAAACTTTCACATATGTCGTCGCTCTCACAATTTTAATTGAACATTGATGGGCTCTGTTTGCTCGAGATCTTCACTGTCTTATTTGTTTGTTTCGTTGCTACTGTAATTTTATTTTATTTTGGACATTTATATCAATTAAGGCGAATTCACACATACGCAAGCTTCGAACTCAAAACCTCTTGGTTGATAGCCAAAACTTTAAATTAACATATCAAGATGAGCTGCATTTGTTATTGTGGTCGGAAGCATTAGTTTGAGTATTATTGCCCACTTTTATGACAAAATAAAGGCAACCTAAAGGGTAAAGAACGAAAATTATAAAGTAGGCCTATCTTTTTCAATGATTTGTCCCTATCTTTGTCAAAGGGTTCCAAATAAATATAAGTTGTGTGGTAAATTCTTAGCCTCTAGCGAGAACTCTGAATAAAGGTGTCATCGAGTATATGATAGTTTTTGTTTCTTGTTGTTGGCTTATCATTAAATGTTTTTTTTTTTAAAGTTAGAAGTAAATAGAGCTGTTCCCCAAAATTTTTCTTGTTGTATAGTTTGTCTTTTAGGGTCTGGCAGTGACCGCTTTAGCTTTTTATAAAGTTGGTTATAAAATAGTTGTGAGTAAAATAACTTTCTTGAAAGCTATGATAATAAGAAGCTTCTTAGCACATCAATTATTTGCAGGAAAAAAATAATAGTTAAATAGTAACTATGGTTGAGATTTGAAAAGAAAAATATTAAAAAAAATTGTGCCAAATGGACCCTTAAGTTTTGATGTTTTTTAGGAAATTATAAAGGGAATAATATCGGTCTCTCTCATGGGTTCAATCAGCTGGATTTTTACTTATTTAAATTGCGTTTCAATTATTAGGCTTAACATTAATGGAAGCCATATTAAGCCAAGTTTGGAAATGCTTATTAAGAAACTTGTCACGATCATGAACAATATGTTTATTAAGAAACTTGTCTATCTCTATAATAATAGTAATATTAGTTTATACGAATAATATAATAAAATAGTGGTTGTGTAAGTAGTCCTATTGATAGAAGGAGATATTTTGTATGACTTTAAGTTTTTTTTGAGACGGCTTTTTCACTGTTTCTTAAAACAGTTTTTTAGTAAAAAAATAAAATTTTTATACTATAAGGCTATTTTAAGAAACAGTAAGAAAGCCTTCCCAAACGAAGCCTTAGCTATAAATGATAATTCAGTTACAAAATCAAAGAAGTATAAATATACCACGCATAAAATGCAAAATTTTTATATAAAAAAAAAGTTAAAATTGAGAAATTTACTTATAATATCTCAATCTGTGCTTCTTTTTACAATTTTCCAAATGTCCACCATAGATCTAAAGATTCAATTGGTTAATTTACGTAAGTCATCCCATTTGATTCAAAACATCAATCTTCAATTATGACAAACCCAATGCCATATTTTAGTGCTTCTAAAACCCATATGAGAAGTCGAACTATTTCTTTCCTATTTGATTCGAGGCGAGGAAATTTGCTAACATATCTGATTGAGTTTGTGGGAATAGCATTGATGCACTCTGTCCACATATATTTGATTAAATAATTTGGGAGATATCCACGTAGCTTGGTCTCACAAAATTCCCAATTTCATTAGTCATATTCTGTGATAGATTCTAAAAGATCCCACTTCTAATTCTGATGCTAGTAATTATGGTCATCAACTCTAGCTACTCTGGATATGTTACACAAGCACTCATTATATAGAGCAACGATAAAGCCTAAAAAATTTTATGAAATAATGTAGCATTACTGCCACAAATTCACATTGCTTTTAGGAATAATAATTGGCAATTAGATAGTCAATTATCTCATGGTCACAATGTGGCATCATAGTTTTCTCCAACTTGTCACTTTTTCGCCACAACTTGTTGCATTTGTCTTTCATGTCAGCATTCACTTCAAATCACCTCAAGATTACTAACTACTTGTAAATAGATCATTCATACAAAGACTCTATTGGAAGATATATTGTAAGGGTTAGAGCTTTGTAATTGAGTGAATTACAATCATTTTCTTTAGATAATGAGATTTTATCCTCATTTTTCCCATAATAGACATAGGCCAATGCTTTTCTTGTTGTATAGTTTGTCATTTAGGGAATGGTAGGAACCTCTCAAGTTATTTGAAAACTCCATAAAAAAGGCATCCAAACTCTGGTAACCAAGTAATGATTTCCACCATCAAAATTGTATGTTCATCCAGATAGAACATATTGTAAAGGGTCATTACAACCATTGAAAGTTTTAAGTTATGATCTTACAACTTATAGATTTCTTCATACATATGTATTTATCTTGCAACTAACTCTCTTTTCTATTATGATAGCTCAAATTATCACGGCTTCTACAATGACTCCCTTCACCCAACTCAGAGTATAATAAAAAGATTTTTAATAGTCATTATTAAAGACACTTATAATCCGCAATATGTCAATTATGACCATCACTTCTCATATCTCTTATAAAAAATCAATTCCTATGGTCTTATTAGCTTCATGTTACTTCTATTAAGCCAACATACATCCTCTTGTATAGAATACAATTACTTCACCGATTTCGTCTTCCGTCAAGTTCATCATATTCATTATATCATTTGGCAAAAGACTTAAGCATGGATAAGAATGCGGCGACTTCTTTGAGTCACTTTAAACTTATTAAGATAGATATGAAATTTTTTTCTTATTTTCATTATTATTTGATATTAGTGTAAATACCATTTTAAAAACTTCCGTTCATCCAATTTACATTATAAAATACACTATACAACTCGTCGATAACATTACCCAAATTATTCAAAAAAAAAAAACCAATAGATAAACATAAAAACCATATTGATCAAGTGCAGAAGGAGATTCCTATGAATGTTTGTTTGGATTTTTTTTTTGGGACAGTTAGGTCAATTAAGTCAAACTCATCCATACATCACATACGTAAGATTCGAACCCAAGGCCTCTTAGTTATATCCAAAACTCTCAACGAATAGACTAAGATAAGCTACGAGCTTTGTAAACAAAGTGAGGGTTGGAGATGTCTGTTGATTTTGTAATTCTCATTGTTTCCATCTCTCATCTCTGTAATAAAACTAATTGGAGGTTGATAAGATCGATGTGCTTCAGCTCTACAATGCTTTATTTGTCCATTTGGCAACTGGACGCATTATTTTAACTGCAGTTGCCCTCCTTTATTGCAAAATGGAGGCAACATAAAATAATCTGAATAGCAAATTACTGGCCTGTACCGTATAATCCACTTCGTTATGGCAAAAAAACAGTGGGAAATGTATGTATGGATTAGGGGTGTCAATTCGGGTCGACGGGTCGGATTCGGGTCGATCTTGAGTTGACCTGGATCTAAAGGACAACCCGAACCCGACCCGGTTTTAAAAACGGGTCGGACATTTCAACCCGGACCCGATCCGGCCGGGTTGCCGGGTTGACCCGACCCGACTCGGACATTTGAAATACTCTCGGCGGCGCAGCAGCAGCGGCAGCGGCGGAGCAGTGGCAGTACGCGTCGCAGCCTCGCAGGCGGAGCAGCGGCACTGCGGCAGCACGGGTCGGTACGCACGCGCGCGAGACGGTTTCGACGCTTCAGGTTCGCCGTTCGGGACGCACGCGAGACGTTGTGCGGGACAGGTTTGCCGTTCACCGCTTCGGGACCGGTGCGCTACTGGTTTGCCTGACTCTGCGCGATACTCGACCGACGAGGCGACGACAGTCCGGCTCTTCAGGACGCGCACCGCGCAGGCGTCGATGTGACGACAGCCTGGCTGACTGCTGACGCTTCGGGCAGAGCACTTGATGCTTCGGGCAGGGTGGGCAGCAGACCGGGCAGAGGATTTCCGGGTCAATTTCGGGTCATTTTCGGGTTGCCGGGTCAACCCGAACCCAACCCGTTTTTTGAAACGGGTCAGTTTAGTAAACCCGAACCCGACCCGTTTCATAAACGGGTCGACCTGAACCCGGATTTTTCCGGGTCGGGTTCGGGTCGGGTCAGAAATTGACACCCCTAATTTGGATAGCTTTCTCGTCATTTTATTTTTTAGACTATAATTTCATTTGGTTGCTATTTTTTAGTTAATTTATTTTTATTTTTTTTTCAAAAAATTTTATGACGAGAAATTATTTTTATAATTAGAATTAATAATATGTGATAGTTTTAAAAAAATTGTTATTTTGAAAAATAAATCATTTTATTTTGGACATCTTTCATATCGCTTTGCTTTTCAGACTGCAACAACCGTTTTTATTTGGCCACTATTTTTTCTTTGATTTTAAAAAACTTTTGTGTTAGGAAGTTACTTTTATCAGCAGCTTTCAAACAATTTATTTTCTTCACAACAGTTTATAATCAGCTTTTAAACGGGACTAATTATTCTGTGCGGGCATAGAACGGATAGAACCGTCCATATTTGCTACGCTTTTACTGTCATTTGGCTGCGCTTTTGCAAAAGGCAGTAAAAGGATAGCAAATATTTAATATTTACTAAATAATTGAATACTTGTTGCGCTTTACTGAGTATTTGTAAAAGCACAACAAAAGAACAGTAAAACGTATTCATAATTGAATATTTGCTGTCCTTTTACTACCTCTTGCAAAAACACAGAAAATCTGAACGGTTCTCTCAGTCCGATGTCCACACAGAATAATTTCTTTCTAAATGGACCCTTAATATCCACAACAAATTTAAAAAAATTGCTTTCTAAATAATAATTTCCAACTGCCACAATTATAAAACACTGTAGATGTCTCCGACAAACCCAATTCTGTTATTGCCGGCTAACATTCAAACATATTAATCTATATATATATTTTTAAAAAATCTATTTAACCGTTAAAGTCCTTTAAAAAAAATATGCACTGAGAAGTAAACAAAGCGTTGCCGCATGTGAATTATTTTCTTCTTATTACATTTGTCAATTAATTTGTGTAACAAATTGAAAAAAATAATCTTTGGACATGCAAAGTTTGTGCAAGCTGACATTGTTATTGATACAATTAGAACCTAAACTTTAGTTATTTTCTGAGGGGCAATTTCTTATGTAGAACCTATACTTTAGATATTTATACAAATATCCTTCAAATACATATAATTGCAATAAGACAATTCAAATCTTGAAAATCATAATAATTATTTTTCTTGTTTGCTCTATTTTCATTAAATTTTCAATGTGTTGATTATGATATATAGAAATATATGAATTAGATAGTTCATTTGTTTCAAAAATAATGAAATTTTGTATGATATGTATTAGGTTTTATTTAGGATAGCTTTCTTACTGCTTTCTAAAGCAGCTTTGTAATTTAAAAATTTTTAGTTCAAAACATTTTTATATTAAAAAGCTTCTTTAGAAAGCAGTCTGAATTGTCCCAAACCAAGTCTAAATTTTAGTAAGATTTATTTTGTACCAAACGATGCAACAAAATATTAACAAGAAATGTTAGGCCAAATTTGGTAATGCTTTTCATAAAATTTTTATATCTAATGAATCATAGTTTATGTGAGTATGATTTTTGCAAGAAATATATATGACCCTTAAAGCATTATATAGCAAGTGCACCTCTTACATGATTTCATCATCATGTATAACTAATTTATCAAAGGGGTCATTTGGGAGTATTTATAGGGGTTTATTTTATTTTATTTTATTTTGGTTATATTTTGATATAAAATAAAAGTGTATATATTTAATGTATTAAACATAGGTTTTTTATTATTAAATATCATATAAGCCTATTTATTTTGTGGTTTGGAAGAGGTGGGGTGTAGTTACTAGAGATGTTGGGGGACTAACCATAGACATTATTGGCTTCGGGGTAAGGTTGGCTATTAGCTTAGGCTCGAGGTTAGTTGTCGGGAGAAGTAGGTTGGATTAGTATGGGGTAGGCTGGTATTAGTTGTGGGTTTGGACTACAACAAGTGCGAGGTTTGTTGGCATATGGTGTGTGTGATCAGATGGTTGAGAGTTTATGTTCTGAAAATAATGAAAACAAATGAAAGTTATTTCAAGTGTTTTTAAAAATAACTTAAATTATTTTAAAAGTTAAATAATAAAGAGAATTACAAAATATTAACCAAATATACTTGTTAAAAAATAAAAATAAAAATAAAAGTTATTTCAAAAAGGTCCTAAGATAGTTGTCAATTGTTATAATATTGATAATAATTAATATTGTAATTTTAATTTATTTCATTAATATAATAAAATAATGATTTTGTGCTTGAAGTCTTATCAAAAGAGGGAGATATTTAATTGATGCAGTTATGAATGATAATATTCACATACATAATAAAATAAGTAAATATCACATGTAGAGAACATAATATTTTTTCATGAAAATTCGAAAAACTTAAGATCCAAATATAACACCTTGATCTATGCATCTCATCACAATCATCTACAAATCTACCATAGAAATGATGACTCAACAAGTGGGGTTGTGCAACCCAACTGACTAGCTTGTGTAACTTACCTAGTTAGATCTAAATTGCTAGTTTGGAATTAAACTAGTCCAATGCAAGCTCTTAATATATCAATAAACTTATGAATGACCCCATTTATTGCATATCTTAATTAAAGAAGAAAAAATTCTTGTATACTTGAATGGTTTTCCCATATTCAATAGATGTTTGCTCTTCACTTATAACCAAGAAAATTAAGAATCTTGGAGATGCCAAACTAGCTTAATAGCCTGAAATCTTTGATCTATCAAGTGAAGTTCTTTCATCACATTCTAGAAGATTTTGAAAGTTCGATACGGATGTTAAGCCTAAGTGAATTTGTTCATAGGCACACTAAAATGAAAGAAATACTTTCACTTTAATGTAGAAGCTAATTTACTTGTAAACAATTATAAAGATGGTGATTATATTCTAATCTTAACAAATATATATATATATATATATATATATATATATATATATATATATATATATAACAGATTATCATCAAGCAATTATCATAGAAATAAAAAGCAAAAAAAAAAAAAAAGTAGAAAATCAAAACAAACACACCAAAGATTTATAGTGGTTCGGTCAAACCATGACCTACTTTCACTCCCCGCGAAGTCCTCTCCGGATATTGCACTATCACGAAAGTGTCTCTACTTTAGGCCTCACAGCTAGGTGAAGAAGTCCTTACAAAATGTCTTCCACCAATCGGGTGCTACATGCTACAGAGGGTTGTAATCCTTTTCACCTTCATGGAGAGATAGAGAACTAGAATCCTTTACACCCTCCTAGTGAGGTAGAGAATCTATAATCCTTTTCTCCCTCCTAATGAGGCAGAGAACTTGGAATCCTTTTCACCCTTTAAGTGAGGTAGAGAATCTAGAATCATTTTCACCCTTTAGGTGAGACAAAGAATCTGGAATCACTTTCACCTTCCCCGGTGCAGCAAAGTAGTCAGATCCTTTATCACTAAAAAGATCTTCTTCTCCAAAAAATTCCCTTAAGACAAATCTTGATGCATGGAGGAACTCAGGTGCAAGTTTGTCGAAGAAATCGTGTGGAACTCCCTCTCACACTTCCTTAAAATTACCCACAAGGATATTCTCCCTCTCTCACAAAATTTACCCTTTCTCTCCCTAGCTCAAGACTCTCTCTTTTAGCTTTCTTCAAAAGAAACAACTTAGTGAATGAAAAAAGGCTCTTAGAAAGTCTTATTAGAAAGCTTAAATAGAGAGCTTCAATACAGTATGATCCAAGATCATATGGTACAATTAGTTCAAAATATCCCTATTAGTATTATACGAAGAGTAAGAAGATGTACGATCAGTTCAATTGATTGAGCTGATTGTTGAATATGATATGGTCATCATCCAGTACGATTAGTACAATCAAATTAGATTATCATCTCGTATGATTGGCAACAATAAAATATCATCCCATGTAAAGATCGGGTTGTACTATATGATTTGTCCAATTATATAGTATAATTTTACTGGACCAATTAATCCAAATTTGATCCCTAATTATAGGATTAATTTAGGTAAAATCTAATTACATCATACAATACAATACGATTAGTACATAATTTTTATTTCAAAATATTACCTAAATTATGATTGGTGGCTAAGATCATGATTTCAACTAATCATCCTGTACGATCAAGATCATCTAGTATGATTAGTTCAAATTATTTTAATTATCATTATTAGCCATTTTTATTAACTTTCTAATAAGCTAATCATATAGTATGATACCTAACGTATAGTATGATTAACTTAGAAAATAATTCTTCTAATTTTTCTCTCTATCTCACTCCATTGAGTATGTGTCTGCACGATCACCACCAAACTAGCATACATCATTACAGGACTTGACTCAAAAAATTAATAAATACATAAATGAATTTTATAGACTATTTTAGTAAATCTTATTCTACCTAATCTTGAGCCCTGAATCTTCATTGAATGATGCATGACATACCTAAAATGTTAGTACACACAAAAATAAATATATAATATAAATGCTAGGAGATACAAAGATGTAATGAGAAAATACAGTATTTGCATGTAAGTAATGAATGCTAGCTATTAACACTATAATGAATATGGATTGGCTCTTATAATATAATACACTGTAGGAGGGTAGATCGACGAGTTACTTTAACAAAAAGATTGATGATGTAATCCTAGTTGTAGCTTATAACTGATTGATTGAATTATATCAATGGGTAGAGGGTGATGACTCATAAATAATTATTGAATGCCATCTATGAAAATAAATGATTAATATAAGATAATATTGATAGATTGATAGCTATAACAAATAACATATATATATAAATACCACATTAAAGCTATATGTCATGCATTATTTTTCATAATTATACTCATGATAATATTTACTTAATAGTACATTAAAATGATTGATAAATATAATTGAACTGATACTAGCATTAATATCGATACAACTTAGTATAACATATTAACATAGCTTATTGAGTAATAGTTCTCTTTATTGGGTTTTTAATAGTTTGATAGTTGATGGATCTTTTTTGACTTTACTTATCATAATAATTTTATTATTAATTTTTGAAAATTTTATTGCTCATATTTAGGGATGATTGATATTGATTAGAATTGAACATACATATTAATTCTTTTGCCTTGTATTGAAAATAATAATAGAATTTTGGTTACTTGATATACTTTTCTGCTCATTATGAAGATTTTTATAATTTTAGATCAGGGATAGAGTATCAACTATAGTAAGAATGATAGAGATCATTAGGTTTTTTTATTTGTATTTTTTCTTATTCTTTTATAGTCAGGAGTTTGTGATAGAATAGTAATTATACTGATCTTCTAGCTATTATATATTAATTTTGAGAGAATGAATATAATACAATATTTTTAGTTATGCGATTTTTAATTACTTTAATTAGATATAGATTTATTATTTTGATGATATATAGAAATTGGGATTGAATAATTAAAAATATACAATAAATAATTTTTTTAAAATTTGATTCTAGGGCATTACATGTGGTATGACGCACTGTGCCGCTAGGTCACTAAATTTATTTTTTTGCTATCTAATACTATTTTGTATGTAAGTACCCCTAAGCCATACCTCTAAGCCCATTTTTAATTCATTTGGTTGGGAAAGAGAAAGAAAAAAAGGAGAGATAAGAAAGAAAGTCAATGACGAGTCATTTTCGTATGACACTCTAATTATAAAAATTATTTTGATCATCGTAGGTAGCTTTCATTCTAGTTATGAAAATTATTATATTAGGTAACTTTTACCTTGTCTATTTTCAATTATTTCGATTTTTGTGATTTTATCTTTCCTAAATTTGATAAAAATGCAATATATTTTGATATCGTAAATTATCATTAAATAAATTTTGATATATTATATATCTTCATTCTAAATGCTTTAGTATGATTTTATTATTATTTCAAATGTTAGTTTTACATGTATGACATTTTATTTAAAAAAAATCAGAATAATGGCATGTATAAAATACGTAGAAGCTACTATATTTTGTTTAGACATAAAATATATGATATGCATTGTAAGGTAGTTGTGTTTGCTTGATTGAAAAAGGTTGAAGTTTTGAAAAAGATTAATTTTCTTTGAGAGAATTTAATTTTTAGAATTTTAGTTTTGAAATTGAACACTTCATCATGAATAATATATTGTCTCGGGAGGCAAAAATATCATTCCCTAATAGGTTCAGATTATAAAACTTTGAATTTATCCTAATTATCATAGTCAACTTTGTGAAGGATAATATATGACCCTGGAAGGTCAAAATGATATTTGATCGAGTAATTGACAATAAGAATTTGGATAAAAAATCATTAATTTCATAATCAATCATGATGATAGAACGATACATCTTCCCAAAGAAAGAAAATATCCAATCATTTGAATATGACGAAAATGATCGTTGAGTTTAATTTTTTCAAAGATAATTAATTAAGATTTTAAAATTTTAATCTAGGTTTCTAAATCTTCTACGAGCGTAAGCCCTCATAGTTTATTACATAGAAAACCTAAGTTTCCTATGAATAATCTCGATTAAAATATGGATAGAAATTTTATCTAAAATTTTTAAGGAATGATATCAAAGGAGTGAAGATTGAAATTTTCAATTAGAATTGTGTCAAAATTAAACACTTATTTCCAGAGGTTAAGGAAAGAAAAGTAGGGGGTGCTTTGAGATTCTGAAACAATTTAGAGGCAGCTCAGCCTATTCTATATGTTGGGCTTGAATTTTGATTGAAATAGATTTAATTTGAGTTTTCAATTTTATAATAAGGTTGGGATTAAATTTTTAAATATTGAGGTCTTATAATTTGAACCTGTCTCAGAACCTAAATCTAAATTGGGCATTAAAAACCAGTAGCCCGAACCTAGCTAATGCAGTGCGAATTTAGACTTATTCTAGTATGGATTGGGGAGCAACTAACCACCTAGTCACTTAAAATCCATGAATCTGATTATTTATGAAAGAGTGGTAGAGATGTTTAATTAAGCTTTGAGGAGTTCAGGCAGAAATCTAGAGCAGATCTTAATTAGCCCCTTGATTGATGTTGGGTAATTTGATGCTTAAAGTAAATGTAATTAATTTTTAGACATTTTTAGTTCACATCTAATGTAATGCATGTAAATCGACTCGATGAATACTTAAATCAAATATGAAGCAATTTTAAAAAGAATTAAAAATGGATTTTTTTTCTTAGAGATTACATAAATTCCCCTTAATAGGATTGTACCCTAATAAGTCAAGTGACCTACCAGAATTCATAGGCAAGAAGGTGCCTAACAAGCTAGAGAAAATATAATATATATGTATGAGAACCTCGGCAATCCGATCTTACTTTTTAAAGTTGTAAGAGTTTTTATGTTATCTTAAAATTTTTAATTTTGTTAGTGTAAAAAAAAAAAATTGAATCATACCCTCACAAGCTTTCAATCCAGTTCCTAGCAAAATCAAAATTGGCATGCAATTAAAAAAAGCTAGAAAAGACATGTAATTTCTACTACATAATTAATGTAAATTAATCAATTAAATTAAATATTTAGGACTTGGGTTAGGATTGAAAATATTTGAAATGACAAATGGGGTCTAGTAGAGGTGATTTCCTAGGTTAGAAAGGTAAATGGCCCTTAAAGGGCTATTAGTTCAACCTAGGTTGACTTAGTCAACCAGATTGACCTAGGGGATGGGTCTAGATTCAATAGGTTTTAAATGATATTTGAAGTCTACTGGAGGTGGTCCCAAGGGCTAGGGAGGTCATTTCAGTCAAATTGACTATTTAAACCCTTAAGGGGTATTTGGGTCAACGCAAGTTGACTTGGTCAACCAGATTGAATCAAGGTCTGGGTTTGAATCCCATGCATTATTAATAGTGTTTAGGATGCATTGGAGGAGGTTTCTAGGTTTGATTTGAATGGGTCATGTTGAAGTTTGGAGAAAACTTCAAATTGCCCTTAAGGGGCATTTTGGTTATTCCCTGGTCAACTGGGGGTCAAAGTGGGTCCACCAAAATACAGATTATAAGATTATAATCAAGGGTGTGGATATGATCAGAGACTTTTGGAGAAGACTATAAAGTCAAACTCCACTGGATGACAAGTCCAATGACATAGACCATAAATATTTGAAGGTTTTACATTCTTTGGGTTTCAATTCAGTTTCTAGGGTTAGAGACCTCAGATTAAGCTCAAATTTGGAGGTAATATCCTAAGGAAATGCCTAATTAATATGTAATTAATAGATCATGAATCAAGGGTCATTGGCTGGGGTTTAAAATATTTAAAAAATTATTAAAAAGGGCTTTTAGGACTTAGGCCTTCAACCTTGGATTTTGGTCTAGATTTCTTGATTTGAACTGAATTTTGGATTTGAATGTTTGAATTTGAATTACCCAAATTATTTACAATCATTTAAATGATTATTAATGATTGAATAGGGTTGAAGTTAGATTGAAAGCTAGATCAAGTGTTGAAGTCAGGGTTGAGGACTAAGTTATCTTGAAGTTTAGATAGGTTTGAAGTTTGAATTGGTTTGAAGTCTGGATTGATTTGAGATCTAGATTGAATCCTAAATTGAATTATAAATTATTTACATATGGAGTCTTATTAACTATCAGATCAATTAAGTGGAGATCTGGATGGGCCCCTGTGACCTCATATAAAAATGAGGTCAACAATAGTGTATTTGACTTGACATGCATTGTGATATAAATACATTATTAGGACATGCATGATGATATAAATACTAAAATTTAATATATCTATTATAGTTCATAATATTATTATGATTTATACTTATTATAAATAATAAATTTATGACATAATGTATTTGTATCTCTACAAGAAAGGTTGGCAAGTGATTGATTGATTTAGTTAGCTTAAGTATGTAAGAGGGTGAATCGATGGGATTTCCTTTATATAAGGGTTTATGGCATGATCCTAATATAATATACAAGATATAAGATGAGAGTCAAAAGGTGTAATAACCTTTTTTATAAGATTAAAGATCCATTAATAACTTGCTAATAATCCATATTAAAAAGCTTTACATGCATGAAAATTTTGTGGAAAGTATCACAACACTGTGTTAGTGGGCACAACGACTCTAGCCTCTCTATATTAGAGGTTTGGGGTGATCAAGGGAAGCGGTGATAACATCTTTATTGAGAAGGTTTTGGGTGATTGAGCACAGTGGCACTGGTTCCTCTTCTCTACAATGATCAGTGTCAGCCTGCAGTATTGTGATATGGAGCACTATGGTGTTTGCAAGATCAAATTATATTTTTTATATAAAATATCTTAAACCATTATATCAAATCCCATACCACCCCATTCCCTCCCCCCATTAGCATGCATAGTCAGGTGAGAAGCAACTAAAATAAAGAATTTAATATATTGCTTACTTATTTACTTAGGTGCTACACCAGAACTGTATATTTTTTTCTTATATTTCTTCATAGCACTTCATATGGAGCAGCCAAATCTTAATGTGATAGTAGGCTCCTAAGGACTATATTTTATAATAAATAATACGTCACCAAAAATTATATTGATCGGACACAAATCTTGATGCATATCTATATTGAAAATTTTTAAATTAAACTTGAGATGATCCGAACTTCAATTCCAGTAAGATTATAGTCAAATTGAACATCTGAAGGAGACAAACTCAATGACACCAAATTCAGTCCAATATGAGCCAAATGAGCTAAAATCAAAGGACCAAAGCATTCTTGAAAGCTCTAGAGCATTAATTGGATGATCAAATGATATCCAAATATGACATGTTTATAATAGAACTGAGCTACTAGAAGAGACTAATCTAAGGAGCCCAAGATCACTCAATGCTAACATCATTAATGCATTTAAATATTTAATAAACTATTCATGATTAAGGGAATTAGTATAGGCCATCTGATGGAACACTCCAGAATTGTTATAGATCTTCTCCATATTTACGAAGCATGTCACTCCTAAAAAACTATAAATAGATTCCCATTCTTCACATGAAGGGAGAGAAATGATGAGGAAGAAGAGAAGAGCTCTGGAGCTTGAAGAATCCTAGAGCATCACTCCAGCACCACAAACGATGAATTTGTGCCACCAGACCACCATTTGTTGAACCTTTGGTCGACCATCGTCGTTGATCCTCCATAGGCAAGTAACTAATGAGCCTTTTTCTAACCACTGTCGCCTATTGACTATGGTCCCTCCGACCAGTTTCTCCCACCGACTACGGTCCCTGGTATAATCATCTTCCGCTACTACAATCCCTCAAAATGCTTATTACAATACCTATAATAACCATCGCTAGTCACTACGGTCCCTCTTATAGTCGACTACTATCCCTTTTACCACTGTCACCCGACCGACTATGGTGCTTTCGACCTTCGACTCCCACCGACTATGATCCCTCCTCCCACCGTCACTCGACTATGATCGATTTGATCATCGTCGCCCAACTATGGTCCCTTCGACATCTATCTCTCAAATACTATCCTACTAGTTCGATGAACATGCCAATGCTCTCTTTAGGATAACTCTCATGTTATTGAATTATTCTATACATTTAAAGTATTTTATATGATGTAAATTAGCTAAATTGAGCCAATGCCTTCTCTTGAGGAAGGGCAACATTTGAATTCAACTATAAATACTATTGGATTCATTCAAACTGGGCAAGACCTTATGGTTTTTCCCCATTTTCAGGGAATTTCATGTAAAAACTTGGGATCTCTTATAAATGATACAATCCTCTCTTTTATTTATAATTGTGCAGAATTTTCATACAAATCTAGGATGTTAAACTCTGTATCTCTCTACTACCGTGAATATTCCAAGACACAATAACATAAAATATATCAAAAATAATCACAAGGAAGTTAAACAATGAAGTAGAAGCTGTAATGCGGAATGTTTCTTATGATTATTGTTTGACTGATTATTTTATTCATAAAGATGTGCTTAATATGAAAACTAACATTAAACCTTACTCTAACTAAAGAACATATATGGCCTTGAAATGATTATATGTCACTTAATACTTGAATAATAAATAAATTATACTAACAATAACACACCCTTATAATACGGCTACTAAATTTTAATAGCAAAGTCATAAATCTTAATTTCTAAAATAAAAATAGCCTAATATATATGATATTGCATGAAGTCTTTTATATCATAGTTTTAAATGAGGTGGATTTAACGACCAGTCCTTTTTAGGTAGAATTATAAGTCCAATTGATTTATGCTTACTCAGACTCTTGGTAGGATTGAAAGTTATAAGTCCCTTGGATTTAATAAAGCTTTGGTTTGAGTTGCTAATTCGTTGGTGTTTTTTTACTTTAATTCTAAGATCGAAAGCTATAACTTCTTGTCCACTAGATTATAAGTCATCAATTTAATCAATTTAAAAAAAAAAATCTTAATTCTTTGTTAATGAAACATGAGCACAAATTTTAATTAAAATGAACAGCTCAAATACTAAGTCTAAAATTTAAAATATGAAGCCATAACATAGGATAATTTGGAGTGCTTATGATTTTTTTTTATCTAGCACTTTCAATTTTTCTCCATTGCTTTTTTATAAGAACTATTCCAAAATTTAACTCATCTCTTTTAAAATTTTAAAAGCACATCCTTTCTTTAAACTTTGAAATCATAAAAGTATTTGTAACTACTTGAGTATCCTCAGGGATTAATCCACATACAATATGGATATCACGAGATACTTATCAATAAAATCATTATTATCATGAAAACATATTTTGTCCATTATCTAACATCAAACATAACCTTAAAGAAAGAAAATCAACATACAAATGAAAGAAATAAAAATAAAAATTTTCCATGAATTTTTATTTCTTGATTAAATGGACAAAAAAATGACTAACCTGCATGAGAATAACTTAAGACATTGGAAAATATGTGAACACACCCACAAGAAAATATATATACTCTCCCAGTAGCTATTGCATCATAGGATCTTTAATTTGATTTTTCTTTGTTAATTGCAAACAAATTAAATGTAAAAAAAAAATGAACTAAACACCTAAAGTTTATTGATCCATTCTTGGAAATACTCAACTCTTTCTTAGGAGTGTGACTTCATCCTTCAAATCATTCAATTCTCAACTAAAATTCAAAGTGACTTTATTAAGATTAGGGTTGGACTTCTTGGAGAAAAAATCAAATTGCTTCATCAAATCATTTATTCATTTTTTTGTTCTCCAAAAAATTTAAACTCCACAATCTTCTAGTGGTCTTCAATCAGTCAAGTTTCAAGGCAAATTAAAAATTGTGAATCATTACTTTAATACTTTGACAGCCTCAAAACTTATCTTATCCTACATTTTCTACAAACATACCCCCACATCAAACTAGTATAAGCTTTGCGTTTATTGGCCTACTCATTTGACCTTAGGACTATTCAATCTGAAAAGAAAGTTTGTAAAATCACTAAGCAAGGGAGCCTGTTGTTTTCATTCCCAATAAATTTGGTGAAAAGTGGCTAGCACTAATACTTCTGCTTGAAAGAAAAGCTCAAAGAATATCAGTTATAGTCGGCTCCTCAACAGTAACTTGACCTTCATCCTTAATGTCCACTACTTCTGTAAGTTCCTTTTTGTTAACTTTCTTTGGAGGATAGGACGTTGACGGCTTCTTTAAAGCCTTGTGCTTTTCTTATGCAATATGATTCTTCATCAATATTTTTCCATGACCTTATTGAAGTAAACATAATAAGCCAAGTAAGTTCAAAAGCAAAATAAATACCCTCACCCTTATAAGTTCTCAACGGGAGGAGCTACCAAATCTAAATAAAGAGTCATGATCAAACATTAAACTTATGTAAAAGAACATTTATTTTCTGAACATTTTTAGAGTGATTCAATGATATAAAAGAATTACAGAACTAAATGTATATTTAAACATAAGTCTGGTCGACTTTAGGTTAAACTAAGTGACTATGATGATTTAGCACAATACATGTTCCTATTCTAACCATAGGGTCAACAAATTCAATCATCTGGGGGGTCTCTTCGGCTAATTGTAATCATACATGGTTATTGGTTCTCAACTTATCCATGAAGGCCGACCAAGAACGAAATCTTTTGAGCCTCAAATATAATACCTTATATAGATTCAGTTAATCTTTATTAACTTAACCGATAACAACAAATGGGTTTTCCCCTAATTGTGAAGTCTTAAACATATTAAACCTTTTCGATTTGTTTTTGATAGGTTTACCATCATATAGTTTTTATAGCTTCTTCTTATATAACTTTCTTAATAAATATGCATCTGAATCCCACTATGAATAAGGGTAGAAGATGGCCTCAGGAACACAAAATAATTATCTCAAGGCTCTTATTTTCAAACAATAGATAATTTTAGAACTTCTACCATATCTCTTTATCTCTTTTCTCATTGGCCATATGCCTTTTATAATCAATCTCATGAATAAGTTGAAAGTTAACAATTTATATCATGTACTTTCTCCTATGCCTTCTCAAGTATTTAACAAGCATATCACACATGTTTCAACAGACGAACTTGATCTTGTGGTCTTTAGAAATGAAGACTCGCCTAAGGATCTCATCAAACCCAACTCAACAAATAGCTATTAAGGAGTTGCCTGTCAAGGAAACATCAATGGTTCCTATGGACCACTAAGGTTATGAATTACCAAAGCAAACCCTCAGAGATGCTTGCCATCACCTCGGGTGAAGAGTCATCAACAAAACCCATCATCCTTACTATAGGGAAGGACCCTCCTAAGAATATTCAAGCTCATCTCATCACACTTGGCTAATCATAGAGGCTATTGCCCTCACGACTTAAGCAAACTTACATCCCACATTAAAAGTAGTCTAGGGACTCCAACCAATAGGTCACCAACGCCTTCAAAGGGATCGCCAACAATAGTTCTCCTGGTTTGACCCTTATTAGCATATTATATCTACTTGCTTGTGGGTACTTGTCACATTGAGAATTTGCCTCGAGACTAAGAAGTTGAACTAAAAAATGCAACCATTCAAAGGGCCTATCAAAGCATAACATGGGTTATGTGTTTCCAGTACTAAGGGTCTATACTATTGTAATTTTTTTATATTCTTTTTAATGTTGTAGTTCCTATATCTCTCATATCCCTATAAAAATGATAAATAGCCATATTTTAGATCTTTTGGCACTTTCTAAAAAAAATTATTGAGCTAGTGATATCATTTTTTTAAAAAAATATCTTCTCCTTTTATATTCACTATATGTTCATGAGACATAATCTTCTTAGCTTGCTTGCTAGTAAGAACACAAGATCAAGTATGAGAATTTTCATCACCTATGAACATATTTTGATCCGACATATAACATCATAAAAATAATAATTTATTTATTTATTTTATTGGATGACATGAGAATTTTCAAACCCTCGTTGAACTAGATTTTTTTTCCTGCCAATTTTGAATTTTTTTAATCAACCTGGGCTGGGTAATCCCTTATTTCATTTGGGCCTCCATTAGCCCATAATGAAAGGGCTTAGTATTCTCTTACGGAAGAGCCCACAAATGATTCGTGAAATGTTTCCACATATGCTTCCAAACCGCCGGCCAATCTAAAATATCTTCGCAGCGCAGCTATAGATAGGCGACCCTTTTTTCTTTCCTCGTTCGTCAGTCATCCCGCTTCGCCCTAGGGTTTCTTCCTGTGCTCGCCAAGCTGTTCAAAAGGTATCTTCGTTTACTTCCCAGCACTATGCGTATCCTTCAATTAATTTTTTTAATTTGGTTTATATGTTTACAGTGTTTGATCTAGTTCTTGCCATTTTCATGGCGTTTTTCTCTTTTTAATTGTTGCAATCGGTATATTATTTAGATGATTGATTTTTTTTTTGTTTTTTTGTTGGAGAGTTGCTTTTGTGTTAGATCTGATGTTCCAAAATACCTGTACTCTATCGAAATTTACTGGTGTACTTTTCGGTTGGTAATGAGATAGCGGTGGCTGTATGTAGATGTTTGAGATAACTTTTTTGTTTTAATTTTTCTTTTTTGTTTATGTTTTAATGTGGCGTAAAAACTGGTTTGGTATCCTGAATAAATACTATTTTTGTTTCTATTGAATATTGTATAAGGCGCTGGATGGCGGCCTATGGTGGCGGTGACCAGTGGCCGGTGGCACTATCATCCCTTTTTTCTATTAGTTTTTGGTTAAATTGATGTATGGTTTTCTCTTTTCATTGGTGTTTCACATTTTTCTTGTCACATGGTAATATGATTAGTAGATTATACTTCAATATTTTTCTTCTTAAATGCTGCCTTAATTGATTTTTTGGTGGATTTTGGTTGCTAATGCTCATTTTGGAAGCTTTAAAATAAAGCTTATTGATCAGGGAAGCCTCCATATGTTGCCAACTATTGGATTTCCTACATATGATCATCATAAAAGATTTTAACGATATGATATTCCTAAGCAAATATAAAAAAAATGATTTATGATGTAATATTGCCTCAAAAAAAAAAAGGAAAAAAGGGGTGTTTTTGGAATTCTTGGTGTCTTATGTTTGTCAGTAGATATTGCACTATACCGCAAAGGTCTTGTGGAGACATAGCTCATAGTATATGGTGTACTGCATATTATTTTAAATACAGTGCAAAATATAAAAAAAAAAATGTATAATGGTGTAGATAAATATACATGAACATTTATAAAAAATAACTAGATTGTAAAATGAACTATTATTTTAATAAATAATGAAGTTTATAAATAAAACAACCCTTCTTATAATGGAAATTATTTATGATTTGGCTTAAGTGCTCAACCACTCAAAATTCATAGCATTACATTTTGTTTTAGTCAAGATTAAAAAAAGAAATCATATTGAGAATCATTATCATCATCATCATAACAAATAATTGCATCATCTCATTCACCGTCATCGCTATCATCTCCTAAATTATAATATTCTTTGTCTCCCTCATTATCTCTATGTTCCTTTGCAAGTATGCTAAACCTAAAATAAGATTTTTTTTTTTTAATTCTTCAGATTGCTTTCGAATATTGTAATTTTTTTATTATAAATATGACTGGATTTTCAATAGAGCTCCAAGTCATGGTCGAATACATCAATTGGAGTCATTGTCATTGCCTTCATCTTCAAAATCCTATTCAATTCTTGGTGTTGAAGCCCAATGTGCCTTATGTTCATCTCGAAGCCTTGGCAAAATCTAAGGAAAAAAAATGAAAACTAATAAGAAAATAAATCAAATAATATTAACATTAGTTTTAAGTAATAAATTAGAGGAATTTAAATAGCGTGCACTGTAAGGGCAATGTGCTAGGCACTATGCTGGGGAAATAACATATGCTATTGTGCACTATTGACATTCATGGACAGTTAAGTTGCTAATGGAGATGGTTTAAGCTAGGAGCCCGATCTTTCATTTTGGATTTTCCTTAGTTTACCCTTTGTATTAGTGGAGATAGGTGTTAAATCTTATACCCTTCAGTATTTATAGTCCAAGTTCTCCTTTTATTCATATGAAGTGAATGTTGTTATTCTAAGTAGAACCTCATAGGTGGCACAGTCATCTATTTTTTTAATTCATCTTCAACATAGCATTACTTATTCATATTGTAACTTTGTTATTTAGGGTTGAGTTTTGAGATTGTATTGTGATAATTTAGTGGTTTAGTATTTTAAGTTGAAAAATATAACAAGATGCTGGGAATTAAAATTTTGAGGAGCTTGAGAAGTGGGGTTGGGGGTTGGTAATTAAGGTTAGTGGCATCATGGATCTTGCAAAAATTGAAAAAATTATGATCATTGAATAATGGAAGAAAGGGAAGAGAGATATGAGGAGGGATGGTTTGAACTTCTGTTTAAATCATTGCATTCTATTGATAATGGTATAGAAATGGATGAAAGAAACATGAGAAAAAAGTTTAAGGGAGAAGGTGAAGGAGCAGACATTTGGTGAGGGAGATTGTGGAGCTAATTGTGGTCTTGCAAATGTTTATTTATTTTTTAATGATTAGTTCAAGAGATTTTGATGGAAGGGATGCATGATGAGGGATGGTTTGAAGTTTGAACTCAACATTGTGCTGTTGTGTTTTCTTGAGTAGGTTGCACAAATGATTAAAGTAGGGAGAAAAAAGTTGAAGAGAATAAGGTAATAAGCATGCATATTGCAATGAAAGTTTTGGAGCTAAAGGAGGTTTTGCAAAATGAAAAGAATTATGTATGGTAAATAAGAGAGGAGATGGAAGGGAGGTTTAAGTTGGAGTGGTTTGAACCTTACTTTTTTTCAGTGTGTCCTACACAAGACTACACAAATGGGCCAAAGCAAGGTGAAGGGAAGAAGTGAAGGAGCATGCTTGTGGAACTTGTAAACGGCGAATGACGCACCATGACGCATAGCGCATGACACACGCTCCATTTTTAACCTGGCGCAAATTATAAAATAATTATAAAAAATAGGTATTAATATGAAATATCGTTAAACTAAAAGATAAATTATCATAATAATTAAAAGACAATCAAAGTGATGCATAAATTCAAGTAATCAAAGTCTAATAAAAGTCCATCTCACATTGGAATGTCTCATTATTTCAATTCAAGGTTGATTAATTTTCTAACTTGTTAAGTTAAATTTTGTCCATCATAAAACATCCACCCATATATAGATACCTATATATAGAGATCCATAGATGCATATATGTTACAATAATTTAAATATAAAAAGTACATAACAAATATAAGGATACTGTGTGTATGCCACTTTGATCCAATTTAAAGTCAGGACTCTACCTAAACTTGGCTCAATGCAAGCTTGACTTTGTTAGGTTGTTGCTTCATTAATTTAGATTGGCACTTTTATCAAGCAAAATGCTGATTTGATTTTTAAGAGATTTTTGATCATCAATTCAAATTTACAACCCTATTGGGAGCATTATGTTGTGGGCCCATTTGCTCCAAACATCTTAAAATAAATCTCCGCATTCCATTGCAATTTTTGTGGAAAAAGTGAGAAACAATTAGACTCTATAACATGAAGAAGTCCAGCTTGCAAGGAACTGCAATCATTTGTTAGGAAGGCTTTATATACATACATATATGAAGCATCTTCTCCAACTGGACAATGATATGCAGCAACGTGAAGGTCACTTACTGGTTTCATACTTCAGAATTTTTTTATTGATGGAAGTTTAAAAATAATAGAGGTATAATGATACCATCATCTGATATATAAAATTATATATGGAATGAAGACATTATGCATTAAACTTGATGATGATGGATCCTTGAAGCTAAAAGAAAATTTATGGATGCATAAATTATTAATGTAGGAGAGATGGCTTGCTACCTTCAGTTGAAGTAAAAAAAGGTGCGGGAATAAACTTACGGTCGCTACCTTCGTGAATTGCGACTTTCTATCCGACAGGAAGAGTGAGTCGTGACCTAGTGATGATGTAGAGAGCTCTTGTTACATTTTGTGGATGTAGGCATAGGAAGAAATGATGGAAGGACGAAAAAGGCGTATTAGAGATCGTTACCTTATGACGAGCCTCCTTCGTGACTTCTTATCATACGTCTTCGTTGAAGGAGATGACAAAGAGGGTGTCGTGAATCGTGACTACTGACTAGCGACGAAGGAGGAGGCGGAAGCAAGAGAATAAGTAGAACAGGCGAATTGAACATGTAGTAGCAGAACAGTCAAACCCTTTTCCTTCGTGAGTGTTGAAGGGTTCGAGCAACAACAACCCTAAAGCTTCCTTCGTGAGTGTTGAAGGTTTTGTGCAGCAAATAAACCTAAATAAAGTTTAATAAAAACCTAGCTAAACTATTTTTATTATATCATATAATTTTAAATTTCATTATTACATTAACTTAGAAATTAAAAATATGTAAGTATTAAAAAATCTATATAATTATATTAAAAATTTCCTAAATAAAATTGTGCGTGCTATTTGTGCCATATGCTACGCATCATTGCACCTACATGTCGCAAATAGCATGCGTCATTTTAAACCTTTGCGCCGCGTCATATAGATGGCATCGTAGGTGCACTACGCTGTGACGTGTGCCATGGCACAACATGATGAGTGCTATTTTGCGCCATTGACATGTATGTTGTGGAGCTAAAGGGGGCCTTGGTGGGTTGAAGGTATCATAGAATTTTTAGAGGGATATTTAATTGTTAGGTCAAAATGGGGAGGTTAATGATCTAACTTTTATTTGAATGTTGGTGGAGGTTGGGTTCGAGGAACTGGAGTTAGAAATGGATGGAGGGCTGCTGCGTTGACTCAGATGTGTAAGAAGCGAAGAGGCTAGAATGAAAGGGGAAAAAAAAAGTTTAATTAAAAAGGAAAAGTAAGGTAGACCTGAGGATAGATGTTTTGAACCCTATTTTCTATTGTTGTGTATGAAAGGAGGGTATATGGTGGCAAAGCCAATGCTCAAGTTAGGGGACATAATAATTGGTGTATGGTTTATAATTATTCAAAAAATATATGTGCATTTGTGCACATACATTGTTTGAAGTTTTTTTTTCAAAATATAAATATGTAATAAATCAAAACCTTTTATAGGTAGCATTACTGCATGGTCATGTTCTTAGGTTATGTAAAGCAAGAACTTCTCCTTTTACACCTTTTGCTTTTAAATTTTTAAGAAAAGCATAAATTTGAGCCAACTTTTGTACGCATTTGAACAAATGAGAAGATTGTATTTGTAAAATTAGCTGTTTTATAATAATGATGATATTTTTATAGTACTTTCAGTGGTGATTTTTCAGGATGCTAACATTTATAAATTATTAGATTTATCATGCCTTTCAAGGGTAAGATGATCGGCAGAAGAATAGATAGAATCAATGATGTCTCCATTAACCGTTTTCAACTATCTAGTCAGTTATTAAGATAAGACTCAATCTTTTGGTTCTATATATTAGTGAACCATGTGACAAAGAGTATGACACATTTTCAATTACGAGTATGTGTATACATCTCATCGAAGTATATCTCGAGTACTAAAAACTTAGTATTTGCTATCTTTCGTGGTGTAGCATCTTTAAATAATATGGACCATCAATATTGTTAATATAGGACCAAATAATTTTTTGTATAACTTTTCATAACAGTATTGCCAAATTGATAAAATCAATACTTTATATCAAGTATGAATTTGTAGCATTGAAATCTTATGTAATGTGATATCATGTAATGCATATGTTTAGGTGGTCCTAAATTATAATTATAACTCAGAGGAGTTATTAGCACGATTTCAATATTTCATGGCTTCATGCACAACTACAATTAACAAAAATAATTTTACTTCATAGCTTTCAACATATAAGGGAATAAGAGTTATCTACATCTAATTAGCGGAAGATGTCCATAATAATTGATCATCAACAAAAAAATTCCCACTATTCAAGCATATTGTTAAGATAAACCACACTCATATTAGTTTCATGCTCGTGAAACACATTAGTTGGTAAACCTTTAGTGTGCGGATCTATAATCATGAAGTTTCAATTGATATGTTTAATAAACATCTGAAGACATTGAACTCCTTTTTCAGCAAGAAATTTTATATCATGCTTTGACTTTGAAAAACTTTTGTTCATGAAATGCAACTCAGCTATTCTATTATTATAATTTTGTTCAATGGGATCTTAACACTGTCACTAGTAAGTAGCCCAGTGATAAAATTTGATAGGGACATCTTTGATTTGATGCCTCATCACAAGTTAAAATTCTGTCTCCATAATGAAATAAGTATGATTGATTGCTTGACACGCTTATATGACGCAACTCTAACTATTATAAAAACATAACCTGAAGTGCATCTTCTACTATCAGGGCAACTTGTAAAGTCGAAGTTGGGATATCACACGCAATTTAAATGATTAGATATCCAATATTTGAGCATAATGTTATTTTTTCTCTTTATATACAACATTACTCATTTTTCTAGTTTTTCACTTACTAATTCTTGAGTTATTTAAATATCCACTAAGCATTTAAACTATGTATACAATATCCAGGCATGGACAATCTGAAACATATATTAGACTCACTACTATTGATGCATAAGTGATCTTTTTCATCTCTTCTTAATTTCAACCTTACGAATTGAAGCAAATCCAATATATACACCCTTAGCAATATATATCTCATGGTGCATATAAATAAAAGCATACTTTGTTTATATATATATATATATATATATATATATATATAGTGTCTTGTATGTTGAGTCAATTTAGGTAAGCTTATTTTCGGAATCATTAACAACCCTGACATTTCAAATACCAAGATTTAGGGAACCAAGAAATTTTACACTCATATTTTTGTATGAAGATGCTTATGATGGTGAGAAGCACAGGAAGTAGAAATAAAATTATGGCAAAATAGAAGGAATTTGTAAAATGAAAAAATTAGTAAAGCTTAAGAATGTACTTTCTTATATTCAGAGGGATTTTAACAGATAATGAAGATTTCATTTGAAAAACCTGAATTTAAAACCAATGTTCATCACCAGCATTCACATAATACAGGAATATCACATAATACAGGAATATTTCATATTAGAATGAGCTCATATAATAAAAAGATTCTTGTTTGGTAGGAGCTGTGGAGCAATGCAATTCCAGAGAGGAATAAGAGGAATGATTTCATTAAGGAGAGGGGGGTGGTTTAGGTGGGGAGGGAGGACATTCAATTTGACTAATGTCATCCAAAGTTGGATAATTCATAAGATTAAGTAATTTTTATCAAAATTGAAGAAAAATGTACGAGTTTAAAATACTTACCACACTTGATTGGCTGATGCCTCTCAATTCTTATTTTTATGGGACAAGTTAGGAGATTCTGAAACCGACCTGCCACTGTCACCTTTGGCTTGTTAAATGAGGAGACCAGATCAGTCAACAAGATTTAAGGCTTTGCTAGCAAAAGACCAATTTAGGGATGGGGAGTCGGTGCAATTCATTTTTAGCCAAACATAGCAGCAGTCCTTGATCAAGGAGGTTAGGCAGATGTGAGTGGTTGTGTAGTGTCATTGCTGTTTAAGAGGGAGGCCATTTGATGTGAATGGTAAGGTTTTTAGGAATGACAATACTCAAATGATAGGTGAAGAAAGTGATGAGCAGACTGAGCAATAAATATCTAGCTTGATGCTTAAGGACTTGGCTAGCCCAGGAAGATTTTTGTTGGGTGGGGCTGCTGAGCATTGGGACTCTAGAGAGAAGTGGGAAGGAAGAGAGAGAGAGAGAGAGAGTGATGTAAGCAACTAGAAGCAAAAACACAAAGAGAGAACAAAGAAATTCAAGACTAGCTCTTTAGAAATTTAAGACACCACTTGGAGAACAAAATAGGCTAAATAAACAACTAAATTTTAGAATAGAAAAGAAGCGATCATCCAACAAAGCCAAAGCAAAAGAAAGTTAACAAAAGAAACAAACTAAAACAAACAAAAGCTATCCTCAGAACATCCTACTAGAGGACTTCTCACATGCACCGATTGTAGGAATATATATTTCAGATAATGTTTAGATATGCAAACCAAAGGGTTCACCACTGCAAAGGGGTCCAACGTCCTACCAAACTCCTCCAGCAAATGCCACCAAAACAGCCAACAAATCCACTAAAACAGCCAACAAACTTTACCAACGGAACTAGAAGAAAGATACAGGTGGAGTGGAACTTGCGGAGAGACGAAGAGATTAGAAGCCCGAGAAGAAAGGTTGGAAAGAGCCCGCAGGATTTCCGGAGGGGATGAGAAAGAAGACAGACAAAGCTCGCAAGCTTTTCCAATAACCTGCAGGTCAATAGCAATTTTGCTCACAATAATTCACCTCCCATTTCATCTCCAAGCATCTCATATATATAGGCAATAGAGGAGAAACTTAACAGCCCAGAAAAACCCCCTCAAATCCCATATAAAATAATAGAAATGAAAGGCCAAAAGTCACCTTGCATGATATCCCAAGAGTCACAGCAATTCCAAGCAGAACAAGGCCACGAAACCAACCAGGAACAGATCAGCCATTTAGAAATCCCAAACGGCACTTTATTTCACAAGGAAAGCCACGGTTTCAGCACAGGAAACCAGGAGTCATTTCACCGGTAAAGCAGGGAATTAGTTCTCGGTAAAGGGGGGAGAAGTCACGGCAGTAAAGAGGGAAGAAAACTGAAAGGTCAAGCCAGCAAACCGTGGGTGATAAAACCAGAGAAGAAAAATTGCAGCAGCCTCAATATAAGAAGAATATGAAAGAACAAGTTCCACTCACCAAATCTAGCTCCCAATCATTAATTTTATAACTAAACATCAGCTCATAATGAGTTAGACCTCCACTTGATAATAATGAGCTGGCACCACTAGAATTTCAATAACTAAAGCTCAAACCGCTAACAGCCAAGGCCCACCCGAATTCAGAAAATAGCCCCAGAGGACAAATTGGACCCCAAAACCGGCAAACCCATGGCAAGCATAAACCAAACTAATTCCTACCATGATCATAGGATTTACCACCATCATTGGATAGCATAAATAAAAAACAAAAATAGAAAATATAACTGATATTGTTCAAAACAAAAATAATGCAAAAATCTAAATGCATCAATTCCCCCCTGGTGGGAGAATCTCATCTCCTGATGAGAAAGCTTCAGTAGTTTTTTCATAAAACTCCAAATTTCGAATTTTTAGATCAGTAGCATCAATTCAGGTGCAATCAATTAAGGGTCGATTACTTCATTTGACCAAAAACTTATTGTGTTCGCCATGTCTTGTTTTAGTGATCTTTACATCAACAACATCTTCAATTTGATCTTCTTTATTCAAGGTTGAAGTGGAAAGTGATAAAGTTTCAACATCCACAGAGTCACCTATATTTCCTTCATATAAAGAAAGGTCAGAAACATTAAATATAGGAGAAGTTCCAACAGTAATAGGAAGATCCAAGAGGTTTGCATTTGTGCCCAGCTTTCGGATAATTTGGAAAGGTCCGAATTTTTTTCTGCTCAGTTTAACAAAAGTACCAACCGGAAATCGTTGGCGACAAAAGTAAGCCATTACCATGTCACCTTCTTTAAAAACTACCTCTCTTCGATGTTTATCTGCAGCCGCTTTGTATTTGACATTAGCTATACGGAGTTTTTCAAGAACTTGCTGTTGGACCGATTTGATATGATCAAAAGATTTTAAAGCTTCAGCACTTTGTTAGGTAAAGACAAACTATTCCTATCCAAAATATGTGGAATAGATTGACCATATAAAATTTCAAAGGGAGTTTTTCTAGAAGTTCTATTAACAGAATTATTATATGCAAATTCAGCTTGGGGTAGAATTAAATCCCATTGAAAAGGTTTCTCACCAGCAAGACATCTCAAAAGGTTTCCTAAACTTCGATTGACAACTTCAGTTTGTCCATCGGTTTGAGGATGATAAGCACTATTAAACTGAAGAGAAGTGCCTAATTTAGCCCACAGTGTTCTCCAAAAGTGACTTAAAAATCTAGTATCCCGAGGGACACCGTGAAGACGAACAATCTCTTTAAAAAAACAAATTTTCCAATGAGAGGTTTCAAAACATGATTCATAGTTCTCATAAAAGTACTCGGAGCATTTGAAAGATCAAAAGGCATCGCTCAGCATATCAAGCATGTCATCCAGTCTAGGAATTGGAAATCGATATTTAATGGTGATTTTGTTTATTGCCCTACTATCCACACAGATTCCTCCATGTTCTATCTTTTTTTGGAGTTAGCAAAGCAGGCACAACACAGGGACTCAAACTTTCTTGAATCAAACCCTTTTTTAACAATTCAGATACTTGTTTTGAAAGTTCAGCATGTTCAATTGGACTCATCCTAAAATGAGTAATGTTAGGCAAAGTAGCTCCAGGTATTAAATCAATATGCTGTTGAATTTATCGCATAGGAGGCAACCTAATTGGCAAATCATCAGGAGTTATATCAGAAAACTCATCTTGCATTTTTTCTGGAATATGAAAAATAGTATCAGATTCTTTTCCCAAAATCAAATAAGCAACTTCAAAATGTTTCAAATCATTAGCATTTAAAAGCAGTTCATAAGAAGTAATTTTGGCAACTGTGTTTTTCTTAACGGGTGAATCCGGCACATTATTTTGTGGATGAAGAGTAAACTCTTTATTATTTTGCATCAAAGTATATGTGTTTTTCTCTCCATTGTGAACAGTTTTGTTGTCATACTGCCAAGGTCGTCCTAGCAAAACATGGCAAACTTCAAGAGGCACAATATCACAAACAACTTGATCTTTAAATGATTCCCCAATTGATAAATTGACTGTACATTGTTTAGTGATTGGGACCTCACCCCCTTCTTTGAACCAAGAGATCTTATAGGATTTAGCAAGTGGTTTTGATTTGAGTTTAAGTTTGTCGATCAGCTTTTGAGAAATAAAATTTTCAGAACTTTCACTATCTATCATAAGGGTACAGATTAGCATTAGCGTTGTTAACATTCAAGTTCTTAATTGCGTCAGTCATGGTATTAATCTGTTTTTCCAAATTATTCAATTGTTGCATAAGGTTTTGCCAATCAGCTGGATTATTAGCCATTTCAGAGAATAGAAGAAATTTGCCAAATTAAAAAAAAAAAAACCAAATCAACCAAGGATGAAAGCTTGCTCTGATACCAAAATTGATGTAAGCAACTAGAAGCAAAAACACAAAGAGAGAACAAAGAAATTCAAGATTAGCTCTTTAGAAATTTAAGACACCACTTGGAGAACAAAATAGGCTAAATAAATAACTAAATTTCAGAATAGAAAAGAAGCGATCATCAAACAAAGCCAAAGCAAAAGAAAGTTAACAAAAGAAACAAACTAAAACAAACAAAAGCTATCCTCAGAACATCCTACTAGAGGACTCCTCACATGCACTGATTGTAGGAATATATATTTCAGATAATGTTTAGATATGCAAACCAAATGGTCCACCACTGCAAAGGGGTCCAACGTCCTACCAAACTCCTCCAGCAAATGCCACCAAAACAACCAACAAATCCACTAAAACAGCCAACAAACTTTACCAACGGAAGTAGAAGAAAGATACAGGTGAGTGGAACTTGCGGAGAGACGAAGAGATTAGAAGCCCGAGAAGAAAGGTTGGAAAGAGCCCGCAGGATTTTCGGAGGGGATGAGAAAGAAGACGGACAAAGCTCGCAAGCTTTTCCAATAACCCGCAGGTCAATAGCAATTTTGCTCACAATAATTCACCTCCCATTTCATCTCCAAGCATCTCATATATATAGGCAATAGAGGAGAAACTTAACAGCCCAAAAAAAACCCCTCAAATCCTATATAAAATAATAGAAATGAAAGGCCAAAAGTCACCTTGCATGATATCCCAAGAGTCACAGCAATTCCAAGCAGAACAAGGCCACGGAACCAACCAGGAACAGATCAGCCATTTAGAAATCCCAAACGGCACTTTATTTCACAAGGAAAGCCACGGTTTCAGCACAGGAAACCAGGAGTCATTTCACGGGTAAAGTAGGGAATTAGTTCTCGGTAAAGGAGGGAGAAGTCACGGCAGTAAAGAGGGCAGAAAACTGAAAGGTCAAGCCAGCAAACCGTGGGTGATAAAACCAGAGAAGAAAAACTGTAGCAGCCCCAATACAATAAGAATATGAAAGAACAAGTTCCACTCACCAAATCTAGCTCCCAATCATTAATTTTATAACTAAACATCAGCTCATAATGAGCTAGACCTCCACTTGATAATAATGAGCTGGCACCACTAGAATTTCAATAACTAAAGCTCAAACCGCTAACAGCCAAGGCCCACCCGAATTCAGAAAATAGCCCCAGAGGACAAATTGGACCCCAAAACCGGCAAACCCATGGCAAGCATAAACCAAACTAATTCCTACCATGATCATAGGATTTACCACCATCATTGGATAGCATAAATATAAAACAAAAATAGAAAATATAACTGATATTGTTCAAAACAAAAATAATGTAAAAATCTAAATGCATCAATTCCCCCCTGGTGGGGGAATCTCATCTCCTGATGAGAAAGCTTCAGTAGTTCTTTCATAAAGCTCCAAATTTCGAATTTTTTGATCAGTAGCATCAATCCAGGTGCAATCAGTTAAGGGTCGATTACTCCATTTGACCAAAAACTTCTTGTGTTCGCCATGTCTTGTTTTAGTGATCTTTACATCAACTACATCTTCAATTTGATCTTCTTTATTCAAGGTTGAAGTGGAAAGTGATAAAGTTTCAACATCCACAGAGTCACCTATATTTCCTTCATATAAAGAAAGGTCAGAAACATTAAATATAGGAGAAGTTACAACAGTAATAGGAAGATCCAAGAGGTATGCATTTGTGCCCAGCTTTCGGATAATTCGAAAAGGTCTGAATTTTTTTCTGCTCAGTTTAACAAAAGTACCAACCGAAAATCGTTGGCGACGAAAGTAAGCCATTACCATGTCACCTTTTTAAAAACTACCTCTCTTCGATGTTTATCTACAGCCGCTTTGTATTTGACATTAGCTATACGGAGTTTTTCAAGAACTTGCTGTTGGACCGATTTGATATGATCAAAAGATTTTAAAGCTTCAGCACTTTGTTAGGTAAAGACAAACTATTCCTATCCAAAATATGTGGAATAGATTGATCATATAAAATTTCAAAGGGAGTTTTTCTAGAAGTTCTATTAACAGAATTATTATATGCAAATTCAGCTTGGGGTAGAATTAAATCCCATTGAAAAGGTTTCTCACCAGCAAGACATCTCAAAAGGTTTCCCAAACTTCGATTGACAACTTCAGTTTGTCCATCGGTTTGAGGATGATAAGCACTACTAAACTGAAGAGAAATGCCTAATTTAGCCCACAGAGTTCTCCAAAAGTGACTTAAAAATCTAGTATCCCGAGGGACACCGTGAAGACGAACAATCTCTTTAAAAAAACAAATTTTCCAATGAGAGGTTTCAAAACATGATTCATAGTTCTCATAAAGTACTCGGAGCATTTGAAAGATCAAAAGGCATCACTCAGCATATCAAGCATGTCATCCAGTCTAGGAATTGGAAATCGATATTTAATGGTGATTTTGTTTATTGCCCTACTATCCACACAGATTCCTCCCATGTTCTATCTTTTTTTTGGAGTTAGCAAAGCAGGCACAACACAGGGACTCAAACTTTCTTGAATCAAACCCTTTTTTAACAATTCAGATACTTGTTTTAAAAGTTCAGCATGTTCAATTGGATTCATCCTAAAATGAGTAATGTTAGGCAAAGTAGCTCCAGGTATTAAATCAATATGCTGTTGAATTTATCGCATAGAGGCAACCTAATTGGCAAATCATCAGGAGTTATATCAGAAAACTCATCTTGCATTTTTTTGGAATATGAAAAATAGTATCAGATTTTAATCTTAAAATTAACTTAGGTTTAGTTTGCTGTCCAAAATAATTTTATGTTTTTTAGTTTCATTGGTTGAGGATTTCAAAACATACTGGTCAGTTAGAGGGTAGAACATATTTTTGTATGTAAAAATGGTCTGTATTATATTTGTTTTTACGAAGTTTTAGAGGGTTAATTAAGGTTAAACTTAGGGAAATTCGATTAAGGAGCTTAATGATTTTTAAAACCAGTAAAAAATTTCTAGTGCTGAACATGTCACTAAGTTCAAGTGTTCAAAGTTTCGAGTCAATAGGTGGTGAATCTTAATTATTGACGGATATTATAAGTTTTCTACAAATAAGTTCTTAATTATGTCCTTAATGTTCCTAAGTTATAGGTTCGAATCAATTGTTCTCACTAATCTCTTGAATTAACATATAAATTAATACACACACAAAAAATTCTTAGATCTAGGAGAGTTTAGACTAAGTGCAAAGTGTGTGTGATTCCTATACATGCAAGATATACCATTAATTAAGATGTATTAATAACTTGATTAGTGAATACTTAACATGCAATTTATTCTCTGATCAATCCCCATAAATTCCATCATATATTCTAACCCATGCTTAAAATTTCAAAAAGGATTTCAACTTCTTAAGGTTTTAGTAAATATATAGTATTTCAAAATAGATTTTAAAAAAAAGGTATTTACATATAATATAATCTGAATGATAAAGATATTTTCAAACTAATAAAATAATTCAAAAATATCATTAAAAGAATTACAAAGTGATTGAGAGATTCACTGATTTTTTTAATTATTGGGAAAAAAAATTTTTTTTATTTTAATAAAAAATAATATTATGTTATAGTTATTTAATATGTAAATGAGCTATTACAGTACCTAATATAGATTCGAATAATCGAATGTATGTTAAAGTAAACTTGATCCACAGTTTTTCTATATCTTGAGAGTTATATTTTAGTTAATAGATCAGATTTGGAATTTTAGGAAAGGATTGACTAATATTATTCAGGGATTTTTCTTCTAATTGTAAATATTATACTTTACCTAAGATTGTTCTTGAATGTATTGAAGAAATTTATTTAATTTTACACAATATATATTTTCAGATAGTATGTATTATCCAGGAAAGATTCTCATAGAAGAAGAGATAATTCTTTAGAAGATTTAAATGTATATTATAGTACTCTTCAAATGCATGTCTTCACTGAAATTTTTTCAAACTGGTCAAAATTATTTACCTCGCTTATAATCTCTTAATATTTTTTAGAATGTTTAGTTTATGAATTGAATGTATTAATCTTAAGGGAATTTGGAGGAAATGGTTATTTAAATTAGATTTACTCGTATACTATATGTTGTTTGGTTAGAAGTAATTTAATGATATTGATGTGCCGCGATAGTCAGCATTGAAGACTCTCATTTATGAGATATATAAGAACAGTGTGACTGGAAGGTAAAGGTATTGATGTCTTCTCGTCTGAACTATCATTTCTCTCAATTTTATTGGCTTATGAAATTATTTTATTTTATATTTATTTAAAATATAAGTAATAATCTTCGCAAGGTAAAGAAAGTATATAAGTGAAATTACTTTTTTAAAATATTTAATATTTTTAATACAAATAGTTTCGAAGATAACTTTAGCTCAAGATATGATTGTGAAAAGAAACTAGATTCTACAGATAGAAGCGCAGTTGTTCTTTTAAGTGTAAATTCTATCTGAATTTTTTTGTTGGATTTTTATTTAAGTTGTTATGATTTTTTGATGCTAGTCTTCATTTGATATTAACCAATACCAGTTTTAATAAAAAATTCTTTCATTTTATAAAAGGAATGGCGGCGCCCGGCGGGAGACATAGAGGGGCGACCGACTCTCGAGGTTCTTTTTCCAGCGTCTAGAACGTGAGGCTCGGGCGGATTTTATCCAAGGTGCTGAGCACAAACCTGCGTGGCGTGCTATTTTCAATCAGCGTTTTTCCATAATTAAACTACCATGTTTAGCGATCTCAATTCAGCTAACCGTCGGCAGATCCCGTAGTGGATGGAGATTCAAGGGTTATGAACGGGATCACGTGTGATCAACTCGCTCGATCTGCTTGTGAGTTGAAAGATCGTCAGGACGGTTGGGCTCGTCAAGCCTGCGAGTCGCGTGAAAATATGACGGTCTTGAAGGCCGCCGACGGGATTGATTGAGCGGCAAGAAGACAGATATAACGGCTGAATGACAACGCTTCGCGGCGTTCATGGGAGATGGCTACTCGTATTGGGGTCGCCGTTATGAGTTCGAGAATTTAATTTCCAGTGATCATGAGGGTCTCCAGAAGAAAACTCGTTACACCCTGACGCACATACCGCGGGCCGGAATGAGCAAACAGCCTTTTCGGAAATACTCCATTTTTTGGTCTCGTTCAGGCGGCTCGGCCGTACTTACTCATTGGTTTGAGCATTCTAAATCGGTTTGCATTGTTCTGTTGAAATTTTAAACTCAAAATAAGTGGACTAAACTACGTGAACTAAAAAATTATGGGGAAAATAACATCCTCCATTCCCACACGCCCAAATAATGCTACATAACTACACTATCGGTATATAGACTAGGACTCTGTCGCGGGCACAAGAAGTTTATGGGAGTCTACGCATTGTATTTACCAGGAACTCGGATTGAACCGTTTCTTCTGTGAGCTTCGTCGTGTGGAGGACTCGTTGAGCTCTCGTATGATTGTCTAACTCGCGTAGATCTTAGTTGTCTCCAGTTCGTATATCCAGCAGACTTTCTAACCGCGCAAGACGAATTTACCTATTGAATGACGCTCTGTTTGAACGCGGTGTTTTTGTGGCGTATTAGAAGTGTAGCGACTCACGGTTCGTGATGACTCGCGGCGGGGTATGTGTAGTCCGCTCTGGTGTTTGAGGGTGGGTAGATGTTGTCAGGATGAATCTAAACGTGGTGTGTAGCGTCCTCAATGGACAGACAAGGCGTTATTTTTAGCCTTTGCGGACGCTTCTCGGTGGGTAGAGGAGTCGTGTTAGGTTAATTTCGCAGGATATTGAGACTCGCTAATTGTAGGGGACCCCTTGTCTTCTCCCAGTTATCTGCAAAGCTTGTTTGCTTTCCACGTTGTGATTTGTGATGGGCTAGGTTGTATAGACTTGCGCAGTTAGTGCGCATCTTTGGTACAGTGAGCAAGAGAGTTGTAACTTGTATAGAACTCTTTGGTTTCAGTGAGTGTTGGTTGGGTTAGGAAAGAAGGTTATCACAAAGGCGACGTGTACATAAGAGGTTACATCCTCACTCAATGGAGAATGAAGTGGTTCGCTTTGGTTGCCTCCTGATGTAGTGGTTGACAGTGTGTGGAGCTCAGTAAAATGGGGGCCCATGATTGTGGTTTTAGATCCACTATGAGGGTTTTAGAGATTAGTTAGTTGCTATAGGGAGAGGTAGAGGAAGCTGATAGAGAGAGAGAGAAGACGTAGAGATAGAGAGAGAGAGAGAGAAAAACTTACATAGACGTTTACCGATATGTTTGAGAGAGTTGTTGGAGTGGACTTTTCGGATTATGAGCGTGAGTGTTCAAGTTTTAGATAAAGGGGATCATATTTTGGTGCCCTCAGACAATTGATTGTGGACCAGGTTTCTCATAAAACTGGCAACTTCATGTTGACTGTTTGACTAGTGATATATGTCACATGGGCTTTGTGAGTTGGGATGTGGAGATGCCTTGGGTGCTGAAGGAGCGAGTGACAATATGAAGAGTTAGGTTTTTGGAGTGTTTTGTGTGGGTCATGATAGATCAATATTTTGAGTGTTGGAAGGCCTTTGACCATTTGTTGACTACTTTGACTAGTCAACAGGTCAATACATGCTGCCGGGTGGCAGATGGAATTTTAGGAAGTGTTATGGATGTTGGTTAAGGTCATTTCCAAGTTATATAGGTCATTTGGGTTAAGATGGCTTAATGGGCCTATAATGGGCCATTAAGCCAAAACTAGTTGATTTGGTCAACCAAATGGGTCCAAGGTCGGGGAAATAGGTTCAATCAATTTCAAAAGTCATTTTGGGTCTATTGGATGTGGCTCCAGAGTCTGAAGAATTGGATTGATCAAATGGGTCTATTGGGCCCATTAAGGGCATTTAGGTCAATTTTGTTTGATCTGGTCAACAGGTTGATCCCGGGTTTGGAATCAGGTCAGGAATTTGAAATGACATTTGAAAGCTCATAGAAGTGATTTTCAAGGCTCAGAGGCCATTTGGGTCAAAAAACCTGTTTTGGACCCTTAAAGGGCCTCTTAGGTCAAACCTGTTGACTTGGTCAACCAGGTTGACCCAGGGGGTGGGAATGGGTCCAAATAGGTTTGAATGAAATTTGAAACTTGCTGGAAGTTGTCCCAAGCAAATTAGAGGTCGTTTGGTTTGAAATGGGTATTTGAGTCCTATAGGGGTATTTTGGTCATTTTTGAGCTCATGCTCACTTGGGGCTGAGATGAGTCCAGAAAGATTCAGTTTATTGATCAACATATCAGGATTAATGGTTTGAAAGTGACTAGAGGCTTTGGTGAAGGCTCTTAAGGTCAGAATCTTCAAAGTGATAGGTCCAGTGGCATATGCCGTAAATATTTTAAGGTTTTACAGCCTTTGGATTTTGATTTAGTTTTTGGGGGTTAGAAACCTCAGAATGGGCTCAAATTTGACGGGTTGCCTCCAGAGACATGTCCCATCAGTATGCAACTGACAGACTCTGAATCGGAGGTCATTTGATTAGTTTTTGAAGTGTTTGAAAAATTTGCTGAAAAAGGCTTTTAGGATTATGCCTTTTAGCATGTGATTTTGGTTTCAAATTCTGGATTGGATTGGGTTTTGGATTTGATTGATTAAATGTCTGGGATTGTTATGATCTAGGTAGATCCTAAAGTCTGACTTCTAGAAAGATCTTAAGGTCTAGAGCATGTCCTAGGTCTAAAGTCTAGAAGGATCTCTGGGTAAATCCTAAGATCATGATTTTAGGAGATCCTAGAGTTTGAATTGATTTGGGATTGAATTGATTTAGGGGCAAGATTGGTCCAAGTGAACTCATACAAAAATGAGGTCAACACCGGAACTGAGCCTCAAATATAATACCTTATATAGATTCAGTTAATCTTGATTAACTTAATCGATAATAACAAATGGGTTTTCCCCTAGTTGTGAAGTCTTAAACATATTAAAACCTTTTCGATTTGTTTTTGATAGGTTTATATTATATAGTTTTTATAGCTTCTTCTTATATAACTTTCTTAATAAAATATACATCTGAATCCCACTTATGAATATGGGTATAGAAGTGGCCTCAGGAACACAAAATAATTATCTCAAGGCTCTTACTTTCAAACAATAAATAATTTTAGAACTTCTACCATATCTCTTTATCTCTTTTTCTCATTGGCCATATGCCTTTTATAATCAATCTCATGAATAAGTTGAAAGTTAACAATTTATATCATGTACTCTCTCCTATGCCTTCTCAAGCATTTAACAAGCATATCACACATGTTTCAACAGACGAACTTGATATGTGGTCTTTAGAAATGAAGACTCGCCTACATCAACCCCAACTCAAACAAAAGCTTTAAGGAGTTGCCTGTCAAGGAAACATCAATGGTTCCTATGGACCACTAAGGTTATGAATTACCAAAGCAACCTAAGAGATGCTTTCCATCACCTCGTGGTCAACAAAACCGATCATCCTTAATATAGGGAAGGACCCTCCTAAGAATATTCAAGCTCAACTCATCGCACTCGGCTAACCATGGAGGCTACTGACCTCCGGCATAAGCAAACTTACATCCCACATTAAAAGTAGTCTAGGGACTCCAACCAGTACTATGTGTTGCCAGTATAAGGGTCTTTACTATTGTAATTTTTTTCTATTCTTTTTATGTTGCATCATTTTTATAGCGCTCTCATATCCCTATAAAATGTATAAATAGCCATATTTTAGATCTTTTGGCACTTTCTAAAAAAAATATTGAGCTAGTGATATCATTTTTTTTTTTAAATATTCTTCTCCTTTTATACTCACTATATGTTCATGAGTCATAATCTTCTTAGCTTGCTTGCTTAGTAAAATCTGATGTCACCTATGAACATATTTTGATCCGACATATAACATCATAAAAATAATAATTTATTATTTTTTTTATTAGATGACATGTGATTCAACCCTCGTTGAACTAGATTTTTTTTTCCTACCAATTTTTACTTTTATATTTTATTAATCAACCTGGGCTGGGTAATCCCTTATTTCATTTGGGCCTCCCTTAGCCCATAAATGATATCAAAAGGACTTATTCTCATACCGAGAGCCCACAAATGATTCGCGAAATGCCTTTCCGCATATGCTTCCGAACCGCCGGCCAATCTAAAATGTCTCGCGCGCAGCTATAGATAGGCGACCCTTTTTTTCTTTCCTCGTTCGTCAGTCATCCCGCTTCGCCTAGGGTTTTCTTCCTGTGCTCGCCAAAGCTGTGCAAAAGGTATCTTCGTTTACTTCCCAGCACTATGGTATCCTTCAATTAATTTTTTTAATTTGGTTTATATGTTTACAGTGTTTGATCTAGTTCTTGCCATTTTCATGGCGTTTGTTTTTCTCTTTTTAATTGTTGTAATCGGTATTTTTTTAGATGATTGATTTTTTTTTTTGTTTTTTTGTTGGAGAGTTGCTTTGTGTTAGATCTGATGTTCCAAAATACCTGTACATCTATCGAAATTTACTGGTGTACTTTTCGGTTGGTAATGAGATAGCGGTGGCTGTATGTAGATGTTTGAGATAACTTTTTTTGTTTATTATTTTTCTTTTTTTGTTTATGTTTTAATGTGGCGTAAAAACTGGTTTGGTATCCTGAATAAATACTATTTTGTTTCTATTGAATATTGTATTAAGGCGCTGGATGGCGGCCTATGGTGGCGGTGACCAGTGGCCGGTGGCACTATTCCCTTTTTTTCATTAGTTTTTGGTTAAATTGTGTATTGTTTTCTCTTTTCATTGGTGTTTCACATTTTTCTTGTCACATGGTAATATGATTAGTAGATTATACTTCAATATTTTTCTTCTTAAATGCTGCCTTAATTGATTTTTGGTGGATTTTGGTTGCTAATGCTCATTTTGGAAGCTTTAAAAAAAAGCTTATTGAACAGGAAGCCTCCATATGTTGCCAACTATTGGATTTTCCTACATATGATCATCATAAAAAGATTTTAACGATATGATATTCCTAAGCAAATATAAAAAAATGATTTATGATGTAATATTGCCTACAAAAAAAAAGGAAAAAAGGGGTGTTTTTGGAATTCTTGGTGTCTTATGTTTGTCAGTAGTATATTGCACTATACCGCAAAGGTCTGTGGAGACATAGCTCATAGTTATGGTGTACTGCATATTATTTTAAATACAGTGCAAAATATATAAAAAAAATGTATAATGGTGTAGATAAATTATACATGAACATTTATAAAAAAATAACTAGATTGTAAAATGAACTATTATTTTAATAAATAATGAATTTATAAATAAAACAACCCTTCTTATAATGGAAATTTTTTGATTTGGCTTAAGTGCTCACCACTCTAAAATCATAGCATTACATTTGTTTTAGTCAAGATTAAAAAAAGAAATCATATTGAGAATCATTATCATCATCATCATAAAAAATAATTGCATCATCTCATTCACCGTCATCGCTTCATCTCCTAAATTATTATACTTTGTCTCCTCATTATTCTCTATGTTCCTTTGCAGTATGCTAAACCTAAAATAAGATTTTTTTTTTTAATTCTTCAGATTGCTTTCGAATTTGTAATTTTTTTATATTAAAATATGACTGGATTTTCAATAGAGCTCCAAGTCCTGGTCGAATACATCAATTGGAGTCATTGTCATTGCCTTCGTCTTCAAAATCCTATTCAATTCTTGGTGTGTTGAAGCCCAATGTGCCTTATGTTCATCTCGAAAACCTTGGCAAAATCTAAGGAAAAAAAAATGAAAACTAATAAGAAAAATAAATTAAATAATATTAACATTAGTTTTAAGTAATAAATAGAGGAATTTAAATAGCGTGCACTGTAAGGGCAATGTGCTAGGCACTATGCGGGGAAATAACATATGCTATTGTGCACTATTGACATTCATGGACAGTTAAGTTGCTAATGGAGATGGTTTAAGCTAGGAGCCCGATCTTTCATTTTGGATTTCCTTAGTTTTCCCTTTGTATTAGTGGAGATAGGTGTTAAATCTTTACCCTTCAGTAGTTTAGTTTTTTAAGATAGTATAGTCTATTTATTCTATGATAGAATGTTGTTATCTAAGTAGAACCTTAATGGTGGCACAGTCATCTATTTTTTTTTTTTTCTCACTTTTATTGTAACTTTGTTATTTAGGGTTGGTTTTGAGATGTATTGTGATAATTTAGTGGTTTAGTATTTTAAGTTGAAAAATATAAACAAGATGCTGGGAATTAAAATTTTGAGGAGCTTGAGAAGTGGGGTTGGGGGTTGGTAATTAAGTATATTAAGGTTAGTGGCATCATGGATCTTGCAAAAATGAAAAAATTATGATCATTGAATAATGGAAGAAAGGGAAGAGAGATATGAGGAGGGATGGTTTGAACTTCTGTTTAAATCATTGCATTCTATTGATAATGGTATAGAAATGGATGAAAGAAACATGAGAAAAAAGTTTAAGGGAGAAGGTGAAGGAGCAGACATTTGGTGGGGGAGATTGTGGAGCTAATTGTGGTCTTGCAAATGTTTATTTATTTTTTAATGATTAGTTCAAGAGATTTTGATGGAAGGGATGCATGATGAGGGATGGTTTGAAGTTTGAACTCAACATTGTGCTGTTGTGTTTTCTTGAGTAGGTTGCACAAATGATTAAAGTAGGGAGAAAAAGTTGAAGAGAATAAGGTATAAGCATGCATATTGCAATGAAAGTTTTGGAGCTAAAGGAGGTTTTGCAAAATGAAAAGTTATGTATGGTAAATAAGAGAGAGATGGAAGGGAGGTTTAAGTTGGAGTGGTTTGAACCTTACTTTTTTTCAGTGTGTCCTACACAAGACTACACAAATGGGCCAAAGCAAGGTGAAGGGAAGAAGTGAACGGAGCATGCTTGTGGAATTGTAAACGGTGAATGACGCACCATGACGCATAGCGCATGACACACGCTCCATTTTTAACCTGGCGCAAATTATAAAATATTATAAAAAATGGTATTAATATGAAATATCGTAAAACTAAAAGATAAATTATCATAATAATTAAAAAGACAATCAAGTGATGCATAAATTCAAGTAACAAAGTCTAATAAAAGTCCATCTCACATTGGAATGTCTCATTATTTCAATTCAAGGTTGATTAATTTTCTAACTTGTTAAGTTAAATTTTGTCCATCATAAAAACATCCACCATATATAGATACCTATATTTAGAGATCCATAGATGCATATATGTTACAATAATTTAAATATAAAGAAGTACATAACAAATATAAGGATACTGTGTGTATGCCACTTTGATCCAATTTAAAGTCAGGACTCTTCCTAAACTTGGCTCAATGCAAGCTTGACTTTGTTAGGTTGTTGCTTCATTTTTAGATTGGCACTTTTATCAAGCAAAATGCTGATTTGATTTTTAAGAGATTTTTGATCATCAATTCAAATTTACAACCCTATTGGGAGCATTTGTTGTGGGCCCATTTGCTCCAAACATACTTAAATAAATCTCCGCACTTCCATTGCAATTTTTGTGGGAAAAAGTAGAGAAACAATTAGACTCTATAACATGAAGAAGTCCAGCTTGCAGGAAACTGCAATCATTTGTTAGGAAGGCTTTATATACATTATATTATGAAGCCTTTCTCCAACTGGACAATGATATGCGCAACGTGAAGGTCACTTACTGGTTTCATACTTCAGAATTTTTTTATTGATGGAAGTTTAAAAATAATAGAGGTATAATGATACATCATCTGATATATAAAATTATATATGGAATGAAGACATTATGCATTAAACTTGATGATGTGGATCCTTGAAGCTAAAAGAAAATTTATGGATGCATAAATTATTAATGTAGGAGAGATGGCTTGCTACCTTAGTTGAAGTAAAAAAAGGTGCGGAATAAACTTACGGTCGCTACCTTCGTGAATTGCGACTTTCTATCCGACAGGAAGAGTGAGTCGTGACTAGTGATGATGTAGAGAGCTCTTGTTACATTTTGTGGATGTAGGCATAGGAAGAAATGATGGAAGGACGAAAAAGGCGTATTAGAGATCGTTACCTTATGACGAGCCTCCTTCGTGACTTTTATCATACGTCTTCATTGAAGGAGATGACAAAGAGGGTGTCGTGAATCGTGACTACTGCCTAGCGACGGAAGGAGGAGGCGGAAGCCAGAGAAATAAGCAGAACAGGCGAATTGAACATGTAGTAGCAGAACAGTCAAACCCTTTTCCTTCGTGAGTGTTGAAGGGTTCGAGCAACAACAACCCTAAAGCTTCCTTCGTGAGGTTGAAGGTTTTGTGCAGCAATAAACTAAATAAAGTTTAATAAAAACCTAGCTAAACTTTTTTATTATATCATATAATTTTAAATTTCATTATTACATTAACTTAGAAATTAAAAATATGTAAGTATTAAAAAATTATATAATTATATTAAAAATTTCCTAAATAAAATTGTGCTGTGCTATTTGTGCCATTATGCTACGCATCATTGCACCTACATGTCGCAAATAGCATGCGTCATTTTAACCTTTGCGCCGCGTCATATAGATGGCACTCGTAGGTGGCACTACGCTGTGACGTGTGCCATGGCACAACATGATGAGTGCTATTTTGCGCCATTGACATGTGTTGTGGAGCTAAGGGGGCCTTGGTGGGTTTGAAGGTATCATAGAATTTTTAGAGGGATATTTAATTGTTAGGTCAAAATGGGGAGGTAATGATCTAACTTTTATTTGAATGTTGGTGGAGGTTGGGTTCGAGGAATGTGGGTTAGAATGGTGGGTGGGCTGCTGCGTTGACTCAGATGTGTAAGAAGCGAAGAGGCTAGTGAATGAAGGGGAAAAAAAAAGTTTAATTAAAAAGGAAAAGTAAGGTAGACCTGAGGATAGATGTTTTGAACCCTATTTTTCTATGTTGTGTATGAAAGGAGGGTATATGGTGGCAAGCCAATGCTCAAGTTAGGGGACATAATAATTGGTGTATGGTTTATAATTATTCAAAAAATATATGTGCATTTGTGCACATACATTGTTTGAAGTTTTTTTTCAAAATATAAATTTGTAATAAATCAAAACCTTTTATAGGTAGCATTACTGCAAGGTCATGTTCTTAGGTTATGTAAAGCAAGAACTTCTCCTTTTTACACCTTTTGCTTTTAAATTTTAAAGAAAAGCATAAATTTGAGCCAACTTTTGTACGCATTTGAACCATGAAAGATTGTATTTGTAAATTAGCTGTTTTATAATAATGATGATATTTTATAGTACTTTCAGTGGTGATTTTTCAGGATTGCTAACATTTATAAATTATAGATTTATCATGCCTTTCAGGTAAGATGATCGGCAGGAGAATGATAGAATCAATGATGTCTCCATTAACCGTTTTCAACTATCTAGTCAGTTATTAAGATAAGACTCAATCTTTTGGTTCTATATATTAGTGAACCATGTGACAAAGAGTATGACACATTTTCAATTACGAGTATGTGTATAACATCTCACGAAGTATATCTCGGTACTAAAAACTTAGTATTGCTATCTTCGTGGTGTAGCATCTTTAAATAATATGGACCATCAATATTGTTAATATAGGACCAAATAATTTTTGTATAACTTTTCATAACAGTATTGCCAAATGATAAAATCATATCTTATATCAAGTATGAATTTGTAGCATTGAAATCTTATGTAATGTGATATCATGTAATGCATATGTTTAGGTGGTCCTAAATTATAATTATAACTCAGAGGAGTTATTAGCACGATTTCAATATTTCATGGCTTCATGCACACACTACATTAACAAAATAATTTTACTTCATAGCTTTCAACATATAAGGGAATAAGAGTTATCTACATCTAATTAGCGGAAGATGTCCCATATATAATTGATCATCAACAAAAAAATTCCACTATTACAAGCATATTGTTTAGATAAACCACACTCATATTAGTTTCATGCTCGTGAAACACATTAGTTGGTAAACCTTTAGTGTGCGGATCTATAATCATGAAGTTTCAATTGATTGTTTAATAGACATCTGAAGACATTGAATCCTTTTTCAGCAAGAAATTTATATCAGCTTTGACTTTGAAAAACTTTTGTTCATGAAATGCAACTCAGCATTCTATTATTATAATTTTGTTCAATGGGATCTTAACACTGTCACTAGTAAGTAGCCCAGTGATAAAATTTGATAGGGACTCTTTGAATTGATGACTCATCACAAGTTAAAATTCTGTCTCCATAATGAAATAAGTATGATTGATTGCTTGACACGCTTATATGAAGCAACTTAACTATTATAAAAACATAACCTGAAGTGCATCTTCTACTATCAGGGCAACTTGTAAAGTCGAAGTTGGGATATCAACGCAATTTAAATGATTAGTATCCAATATTTGAGCATAATGTTATTTTTTTCTCTTTATATACAACATTACTTCATTTTTCTCGTTTTTCACTTACTATTCTTGATGATTTAAATATCCACTAAGCATTTAAACTATGTATACAATATCCAGGATGGACAATCTGAAAATATATTAGACTCACTACTATGATGCATAAGTGATCTTTTTCATCTCTGCTTAATTTCAACCTTACGAATTGAAGCAAATCCATATATACACCTCTAGCTTATATATCTTCATGGTGCATATAAATTAAAGCATACTTTGTTTATATATATTATAGTGTCTTGTATGTTGAGTCAATTTAGGTAAGCTTATTTTCGGAATCATTATACAACCCTGACATTTCAATACCAAGATTAGGGAACCAAGAAATTTTACACTCATATTTTTGTATGAATGCTTATGATGGTGAGAAGCACAGGAAGCAGAAATAAAATTATGGCAAAATAGAAGGATTTGTAAAATGAAAAAATTAGTAAAGCTTAAGAATGTACTTTTTCTATTCAGAGGGATTTTAACAGATAATGAAGATTTCATTTGAAAAACCTGAATTTAAAACCAATGTTCATCACCAGCATTCACATATACAGGAATATCACATAATACAGGAATATTTCATATTTAGAATGAGCTCATATTTAATAAAAAGATTCTGTTTGGTAGGAGCTGTGGAGCAATGCAATTCCAGAGAGAAGAGGAATGATTTCATTAAGGAGAGGGGGGTGGTTTAGGTGGGAGGGAGGACATTCAATTTGACTAATGTCATCCAAAGTTGGATAATTCATAAGATTAAGTAAATTTTATCAAAAAATGAAGAAAAAATGTACGAGTTTAAAATACTTACCACACTTGATTGGCTGATGCCTCTCAATTCTTTTTTTATGGGACAAGTTAGGAGATTTCTGAAACCGACCTGCCACTGTCACCTTTGGTTGTTAAATGAGGAGACCAGATCAGTCAACAAGATTAAGGCTTTGCTAGCAAAAGACCAAATTTAGGGATGGGCGGAGTCGTGCAATTCATTTTTAGCCAAACATAGCAGCAGTCCTTGATCAAGGAGGTTAGGCAGATGTGAGTGGTTGTGTAGTGTACATTGCTGTTTAAGGAGGGGAGGCCATTTGATGTGAATGGTAAGGTTTTTAGGAATGACAATACTCAAAATGTTAGGTGAAGAAAGTGTGAGCAGAAATATCGTAGCGTAATAAATAGCTAGCTTTGATGCTTAAGGACTTGCTAGCCCAGGAAGATTTTTGTTGGTGGGGCTTGCGAGCATTGGGACTCTAGAGAGAAGTGGGAAGGAAGAGAGAGAGAGAGAGATGAAGTAGAACGAGAGAGACATGAAGAAGAGTGATGAGCAGAGAGAAACAAGAGAGAGAAGTATAGAATTAAGACAGACTAGAATGCAAAAACACAAAGATGAGCACATTAGAAATGTCTAAACTAGACTCTTTTAGTAAAAGTTTAAAGACATCCAACAATACAAATAGGCTAGAACTGTAAAACAGACAATCAAAATAAAAAGAGAAGTGCGACATCCACAAAGACCCAAGCATTGCAAAAAAGTTAACAAAGAAGAACATGCAACTAAACAAACCAAAAGCTATCCCAATGCTCCTCCGCACTACCCCACTACGACAGGGGACTTTCTGCCGCATGATTTTAGTAGTTAGAATGCAAAGGTTCCCACGCAGGGGCAACATGTAAATCCCAGCAATGACAAATGAAGCAAAAACATAACAGCCAACAAACTTTACCACGGAACTAGAACGAAAGATACAGGTGGAGTGGAACTTCGGAGTAGCGGAAGAGATTGCGAGAAGAAAGGTTGGAAAGAGCCGCAGGAATTTCCGGAGGGGTGAGAAAGGAGACTCGACAAAGCTCGCAAGCTTTTCCAATAACCCGCAGGCAATAGCAATTTTGCTCACAATAATTCACTCTCCCATTTCATCTCCAAGCATCTCATATATATAGGCAATAGAGGAGAAACTTAACAGCCCAGAAAAAAACCCCCAAATCCCATATAAAATAATAGAAATGAAAGGCCAAAAAGTCACCTTGCATGATATCCCAGAGTCACAGCAATTCCAAGCAGAAACAAAGCCACGAACCACCAGGAAACAGATCAGCCATTTAGAAATCCCAAACAGCACTTTATTTCACAAGGAAAGGCCACGGTTTCAGCACAGGAAACCGGAGTCATTTCACGGTAAAGCAGGGAATTAGTTCTCGGTAAAGGGGGAGAAGTCACGGCAGTAAAGAGGGCAGAAAAACTGTAAAGGTCAAGCCAGCAAACCGTGGGTGATATAAAACAGAGAAGAAATAATTGCAGCAGCCTCAATATAAGAAGATATGAAAGAACAAGTTCCACTCACCACCAAATCTAGCTCCCATCATTAATTTATATAATAAACTAGCTCATAATGAGTTAGACTCACTTGTGAATATTTGAGCTGGCACCACTAGCAATTTCAATAACTAAAGCTCAAACCGCTAACAGACAAGGCCCACCCGACATTCAGAAAATAGCCCTCAGAGGACAAATTGGACCCCAAAACCGGCAAACCAGGCAACATAAACAAACTATTCCTAAATGATCATAGGATTTTCCACCATCCATTGGATAGCATAAATAAAAAACAAAAATAGAAATTATAACTAATATTGTTTAAAACAAAAATAATGCAAAAATCTAAATGCATCAATTCCCCCTGGTGGGAGAATCTCATCTCCTGTGAGAAAGCTTCCGTTGTTTTTTCATAAAACTCCAAAATTTCGAATTTTTAGATCAGTAGCATCATCAGGTGCAATCTTAAGGGTCGATTACTTCATTTGTGACACAAAACTTATTGTGTTCGCCATGTCTTGTTTTAGTGATCTTTACATCAAAACAACATCTTCAATTTGATCTTCTTTATTCAAGGTTGAAGTGGAAAGTGATAAAGTTTCAACATCCACAGAGTCATCTATATTTCCTTCATATAAAGAAAGGTCAGAAACATTAAATATAGGAAGAAGTTCCAACAGTAATAGGAAGATCCAAGAGGTATGCTTTGTGCCCAGCTTTCGGATAATTTGGAAAGGTCCGAATTTTTTTCTGCTTCAGTTTAACAAAAGTACCAACCGGAAATCGTTGGCGACAAAAGTAAGCCATTACCATGTCACCTTCTTTAAAAACTACCTCTCTTCGATGTTTATCATGCAGCCGCTTTGTATTTGACATTAGCTATACGAGTTTTTCAAGAACTTGCTGTTGGACCGATTTGATATGACAGAAGATTTTAAAGCTTCAGCACTTTGTTAGGTAAAGACAAACTATTCCTATCCAAAATTGTGGATAGAATTGACCATTATAAAATTTCAAGGGAGTTTTTCTAGAAGTTCTATTAACAGAATTATTTATGCAAATTCAAGCTTGGGGTAGAATTAATTAAATCCCATTGAAAAGGTTTCTCACCAGCAAGACATCTCAAAAGGTTTCCTAAACTTCGATTGACAACTTCAGTTTGTCCATCGGTTTGAGGATGATAAGCACTACTAAACTGAAGAGAAGTGCCTAAAGTACCCACATGTGTTCTCCAAAGTGACTTAAAATCTAGTATCCGAGGGACACCGTGAAGACGAACAATCTCTTTAAAAAAACAAAATTTTCCAATGAGAGGATTTCAAAACATGATTCATAGTTCTCATAAAAGGTACTGGAGCATTTGAAAGATCAAAAGGCATCGCTCAGCATATCAAGCATGTCATCCAGTCTAGGAATTGGAAATCGATATTTAATGGTGATTTTGTTTATTGCCCTATATCCCACAATTCCTCCATGTCCCACACAACATCCCAACTCTATCTTTTTTTGGTAGCAAAGCAGGCACAACACTGGGACTCAAACTTTTGAATCAAACCCTTTTTAACAATTCAGATACTTGTTTGAAAAGTTCAGCATTTCAATTGGATCTCATCCTAAAAGATGAGTAAGTTAGGCAAAGTAGCTCCAGGTATTAAATCAATAGAGCTGTTGAATTTATCGCATAGGAGGCAACCTAATTGGCAAAATCATCAGGAGATATATCAGAAAAACTCATCTTGATTTTTTCTGGAAATATGAATAATAGTATCAGATTCTTTTACCAAAATCAAATAAGCAACATCAAATGTTTCAAATCATTAGCATTTAAAAGCAGTTCATAAGAGAGTAATTTTGGCAACTGTGTTTTTTAGTATCGCTCGTGCTCCGGCACATTCATTTTGATGATGAAGAGTAACCTTTATTATTTTGACATCAAAGTTATATGTGTTTTTCTCTCCATTGTGACATAGTTGTTGTCATTACTGCCAAGGTCGTACATACCTAGCCAAAACATGGGAAACTTCCTAAGTAGGCATCTAATAGTCACAAACAACTTGAATCTTGTAAATGATTTCCCAATTGACTAAATTGACAGTGTACAATTGTTTAGTGATTGGGACCTCACCCCCTCTTTGAACCAAGAGATCTTATAGATTTAGCAAGTGGTTTTGATTTGGAGTTTAGTTTTGACGATCAGCTTTTGAGAAATAAATTTCCAGAAACTTTCAATTAAACTATTCTATCTTAGAGGGTACATATTAGTATTAGCTGTGTTAACATTCAAGTTCTTATGCGCGCTCAGTCATGGTATTAATTCTGTTTTTCCTAAATTATGTCAATTGTTTGGCATAAGGTTTTTGCCAAATCAGTCTGGATTATTTAAAGCCGATTTCAGAGATAAGAAGAATGATTTGTCCCAAATTAAAAAAAAAAAGCCAAAACTCAATGCAAGGATGAAAGCTTTGTTCTGAGTACCAAATAATTGATGTAAGCAATTAGAAGCAAAAAACACAAAAGAGAGAACAACAGAAATTCAGACTAAGCTCTTTAGGAAATTGATAAGGACACACTTGGATAACAAAAATAGGCTAAAATAATTAATAAATTTCAGGAATAGAAAAGATGCGTATCAACTCCATATCAGAAGCCAAATGGAAAGAACAAAAGAAAGTTAACAAACGAAACAAAACTAAAACAACCAAAAAGCTATCCTCAGAACATCCTACTAGAGACTCCTCACATGCACTGAATAGCCAGCTAAACCACCTAAACGATTTTAAAATATGAGTATGATCTTTTTTGTAGAGTGGTAGGGACGTTAATTAGAAAAGTATAAAGGAATGGGGTCGACATCTAGAGCAGATCCTTAATTGACCCCTTAGACTTATGGTGGGTATTTGATGTCTAAATAAATGCAATTAAATATTAGACTCTTTTTAATTTGTTACTAATGTGATGCATGCTAATTGACTCGATTGAATGCAGAATTGGTATGTAGCAGTTTAAAAATTTTTGGCTTAGAAAATAGGTTTTTCCCTAGAGATTGCATAACATCCCCTTGACAGATCGGCACCCTCATAGGCCAGGTGGTCTGCCAGAACCCGCAGGCGGGGAGAGCCTAACAAGGTTGAGAAAGTACAATATGGATGCATGAAAAATCCTCGGCGAGTCCGAGCTTACTTCTTAGGACCATTTAGAGTTTCTATCTTATCTTAAAATTTTTATTTAGTTAAGGTAGAAAAATTTTGACAAACCCCTAAGAGCCTAAGTTCGAATTCCAGGCTAAATCAAATGCGGCATGCAAATAAAAAGACTAGAAAAATAGGAGTTCTAATGCGCAATCAAATTAAATAAATCAATTAAATTAAATATATTAAATTGAATGTCCGTAGGCAAGTACCTTTTATTATTACATCACAGAATTTTGCAGAAAATTAAAGTGACTGGGCACCACTGACTATACAACCCGGATTTCTGATCCTAAATCAAATGATTTTGAGATTTGGGATTCTTCTCATTGTCCATTCTTCTTCTTCTCAAGAACATCTTGATTCGTCGGTTCCGAATATCCAAATGAAAAGAAACTCCCCCTTAATCGGGGTGCTATATTTCCTCTTTGGATATTTGAAAGGTATCCTAACTTGACTTCCAAATGGAAGAAGACTCTCCCCTTTAGGGATGTCTTCACCTCTTTGGAATTCAAGTTGGATATTTATATCCCAAATTCAAGTCATTTCAAATAATTTTACAACCTTTATACAATCAAATTACATTAATTTGAAATAGAAAATCTAGACTCGATCCTGCAAGGTTATCCTAATAATCAGCAGATATATATTCAATCTCAAGCAGTTATAACATGAAAATTGAAATGCTTTTTTTTTAGCCACACTTGGCCATGCTCTTTTATTTAAAGGGGGTCTTAAGCGCGGCAGGTACCTGTGCAAAGAGTATATATTTTTTTATTTTTATTTATTGTCCCCTTTAATTTCAACTCCTTGTATGAGTATGGCCACCTACATAAGACTGCACAAATACAATTCGTCCCTAACCTAGGGGTAGATCTAACGCACAATCAATCACAGAATACAGGAAGTAAGTAAACAAACACAACAATTCTACACTAGCAAACAGCATGCAGAAAAAGCTCAAAAATCTCGGTACACAACAAAAAGTAAACACCGGCCTATCCTAAAACTAGAGTCGGTGGTCCTAGCAAACCATCTAAAGTATGTGAGGTAGGTTGTGTGGTTTTGATATTTCCTAAATAGGATATTAGGTCGAAGTTGCTTAAGGTTTGATTACTGATTTTTAAAGTTTGATTAATTTAAGTTTGCCATTAATTGATTCGTGGCGTTGTGCCACCAGGCTCGAGGAACCAGCCTCCTTAGGACACTTAGTCCCGCAGCCCGGAGTAGTCCACCCGATAAACCAGATTAATGTAGTTGAATTAGAGGTTTTAAAAGGTTGGATAATTAATGATTAACTTATTTTAAGGTTTAACACCCCTTAGAATCCATTCGTGGCGTTGTGCCACCAGGCTCGAGGAACCAGCCTCCTCAGGACACTTAGCCCCGCAGCCCGGAGTAGTCCAGCCAATAAACTTCATCTTTGGGATGGTTGTTATGTTTTAAAAGGTTTGTTGAGTGTTTCAAATATTAAACTAACATTTTCTGGAGTTTTAAATCAATTTTGAGTTTTATGAATTTTTGGAATATTTTAATCCTTTAATTAAGGGGTTAGAAATTGACTTTTTGATTAAGAGTGTTTTACAGAATATTAGCATTTTATTAAAATATTAGATCTTAATATGATCAGTTAGACAGTAAGTACGTTGAAATTGGATTTTCTTGTATTTTATTACGAAGGTTTGAAGTTTTAAACTATTTTTGACCTATGGTTGATCAGAAAGTTGACTTTTTGAATTTGATGTTTTTCTAAAAGTTTAATATTTTTAATAAATATTAGACCTTATTAGAAGTTGAATGCAGGTGAGTTTGTTCAATTTAAATTTTCTTGAATTAGTTATGAATATTTGAAGTTCTCGGTATTTAATGAATTTTTAAAACTCTTTAAATAAAGGGCCTTTTTGCAAATTTATTCCAAATGAGGTCCCAACTCCTTGAAATCATCTCCAAAGGTCAGAGATGACCTAAGGAGTGATTCCCAAGTGTTTGGGAATTTTTTTGGAATTTTTTTAATAATTATTAATTAATTATATTAATTAAATATTCAATTTATCTTAAAATTAACTTAAGGTTTAATTTGCTGTCAAATAATTTTTGTTTTATTTTTCATTGGTTGAGGATTCAAAATTGGTCAGTTAGAGGGGTCATACATATTTTTTGTATTTAAAAAGGATTTATTATATTTTTTTTAGAAGTTCTGAGGGTTAATTAAGGCTTAAACTTAGGAAATTCGATTAAGGAGCTTAATGATTTTTAAAACCAGTAAAAATTCTTCTAGTGGCTGAACATGTCACTAAGTTCAAGTGTTCAAAGGTTTGAGTCAATAGGAGGTGAATCTTAATTATTGAGAATATTCTAAGTTTTCTACAAATAAGTTCTTAATTATTGTCCTTAATGTTCCTAAGTTATAGGTTCGAATCAATTGTTCTCACTAATCCTTTAACTTAACATATAAGTAAACACACAATCAAACAAATTCTTAGATCTAGGAGAGTTTAGACTAAGTGCAAGTGTGTGATTCCTATACATGCAAGAACTAACATTAATTAAGATGAATAATAACATGATTAGTGAATAATTAACATGCAATTATTCACTAATCAATTCCCCATAAATTCCATTCATATATTCAACCCATGCTTAAAATTCCAAAGGATCTCTCAAATTCTTAAGGTTTATAAATATATATGTATTTCAAAATAGATTTTAAAAAAAGGTATATACATATATATAAATCTGAATATATAAATATATTTTTCAAACTAAAAATAATTCAAAATATCATTAAAAAGAATTTACAAGTGATTGAGAGATTCACTGATTTTTTTAATTATTGGGAAAATAAATTTTTTTATTTTAAAAATAAATAATATAGTATTTAATTAAATAGTAATTAAGTACTAATATATTCGAATAATCGAAATTATTTAAAGTAAACTGAAGTTTTATATCTTGAGATTAATTTTAAGTTAAAGTATTTGAAATTTAAAAGGTTGATATATTATTCAGATTTTCTAATTTAAATTAAACTTTACATAAATTTTTGAAGTATTGAAATTAATTTAAATATTTACAATAATTTCAAATTAATCAAATTCCAAAATAATTCTTAAATTAAATGTAATTAAGACTTAATCATTTCTGAAATTTTCAACTGTCAAAATAATCTTATAAATCAATTATTAAATGATTATTTAAATTATTAAATAATTAGAAGTTATTTAAAATACTAACTATATTTTGGTTAGAAATTTAATAACTGTCCAAACATAACTCCAATAGATATATAAAAATTACTGGAAGTCAGGTATATGCTCAAGAATATTCATTCCAAATTTTAGGGTAAAATAATTTTTATTTATTTAAATATAAAGTAAATACAGAAAAGTATATAAGTGAAATTACTTTTAAAATATATAATATTTTTATTTAAAAATAGTTTTAGAAAATAGAAGATTAAAAACTGAACAGAAAGAGGTATTATACAGATTTTTTGGTTTTATATTTTATTTGTTATGATTTTTTGAATTTTCATTAATTAAAATACATTTTATAAAAAAATTCTTTCATTTATAAAAGGAATGGCGGCGCCAGCGGGACAGATGGCACGACGAGGTTCGTCCAGCGCGAAGGCGGCGGTTATCCAGGTGTCAACCGCGGGCGCTATCACGCGTTTTCCACTTAAACACGTTAGCGCCACATCGCAACCGTCGGATCCCCGCGTGATGGAGATCAAGGGTTCAGATCGGATCACGTGATCCGATCTGATGAGGAAAGATCGGACGGTTGGCGTCAATCCTGCGGTCCGAAATAGACGGTCTGAAGGCCGCCGGACGGATGATTGAGCGGAAGATCGAATACACGGCTGAATCAAACCGCGGGATGGCTCGATCTGGGCCGTTGATCGAGTGATCAACGGTCCAAAAAACGTACACCTGAGCCATACCGCGAAAACGCCCTAGGAATCATTTTTTGGCTCGTTCAGGCGATCGGATCGATCAATGTTCTTGAAATTTTAAACTCAAATTAAGGGAGTGAACAAAAATTATGGGGAAATAAACTCATAGCTCAATATGCACTAAATTAACGGCTATTTAGACTAGGTGTCCTGAGCAAAGTTTAGGGATTTACATTGATTTAACGGACGGATTGAACCGTTTATGGACTCTCTGAGCTTGTAGACTGTCTACGATTTAGTTCCCAGTTGAATCCAAGCTCCGACGCGCCACGAATCTCCTTGAATGAGCTTTGAACGGATTTGGGCTTGAGTTCGCCGGAATGCACTCGCCGGCGGGGTTTGATCGCCGGTGTTTGAGTGGGGAGATGTTGAGGAATCTCTGGGGAGCTCAATGGAACAGAGATTTAGCCTTGAGGAGCTCTCGGTGGGTGAGAGAGTGTAGGTATTCGGATGAGCTCCTTAGGGCACCTTTTTCCCCTATTCAAACGTCTCCAGGTGATTTGAATGGCTGTGATAGACTTGCAAGCTCTCTAGATAATGCCACCTGTCCAGGGAGTTGGTGGGAGCAGAGGTATCAAAGGACTAAAGGACATCCTACATGGAAAGTGTCTTTTGTCCTTTGTTTGGACATGTGTGGCAAAATGGGCCTTTGGATTTAGATCCAATGGTTAAGATTAGTCTTAGGAAGCTTCTAGACCTTAACTAATCTGTTGGATTGATTTGGATTAGAGCGTGATCAAGTTTAAAAGGATTTTTGACCAAATTTGACCATTCAAAAGCTCATGTTGACTGTTTGACTAGTGAATATGTCACATGGGCTTGTGAGTTGGCATGTGGAGATGCCTTGGGTGCTGGAGTGACAATATGAAGGTTAGGTTTTTGGAGTTTGAGTTGCATAGAATCAATATTTTGAGTGTTGGAAGGTCCTTTGACCATTTGTTGACTACTTTGACTAGTCAACAGGTCAAATACTGCTGAGGTGGCAGATGGAAAATTTTAGGAAGCTGTTATGGATGTTGGTTAAGGTCATTTCCAAGTTCATATAGGTCATTTGGGTTAAGATGGCTTAATGGGCCCTTAATGGGCCATTAAGCCAAAACTAGTTGATTTGGTCAACCAAATGGGTCCAAGGTCGGGAAATAGGTTCAATCAATTTCAAAAGTCATTTTGGGTCTATTGGATGTGGCTCCAGAGTCTGAAGAATTGGATTTGATCAAATGGGTCTATTGGGCCCATTAAGGGCATTTAGGTCAATTTTGTTTGATCTGGTCAAACAGGTTGATCCAGGGTTTGGAATCAGGCTCAGGAAGTTTGAAATGACATTTGAAAGCTCATAGAAGTGATTTCATGGCTCAAAGAGGCCATTTGGGTCAAAACACCTGTTTGGACCCTTAAAGGGCCTCTTAGGTCAAACCTGTTGACTTGGTCAACCAGGTTGACCCAGGGGTTGGGAATGGGTCCAATAGGTTTGAAATGAAATTTGAAACTTGCTGGAAGTTGTCCCAAGCAAATTAGAGGTCGTTTGGTTTGAAATGGGTATTTGAGTCCTATAGGGGTATTTTGGTCATTTTTGAGCTCATGCTCACTGGGGGCTGAGATGAGTCCAGAAAGATTCAGTTTATTGATCAACATATCAGGATTAATGGTTTGAAAGTGACTAGAGGCTTTGGTGAAGGCTCTAAGGTCAGAATCTTCAAAGTGATAGGTCCAGTGGCATATGCCGTAAATATTTTAAGGTTTTACAGCCTTTGGATTTTGATTTAGTTTTTGGGGTTAGAAACCTCAGAATGGGCTCAAATTTGACGGGTTGCCTCCAGAGACATGTCCCATCAGTATGCAACTGACAGACTCTGAATCGGAGGTCATTTGATTAGTTTTTGAAGTGTTTGAAAATTTGCTGAAAAAGGCTTTTAGGATTATGCCTTTTAGCATGTGATTTTGGTTTCAAATTCTGGATTTGGATTGGGTTTTGGATTTGATTGATTAAATGTCTGGATTGATTTATGATCTAGGTAGATCCTAAAGTCTGACTTCTAGAAAGATCTTAAGGTCTAGAGCATGTCCTAAGGTCTAAAGTCTAGAAGGATTCTAGGGTAAATCCTAAGATCATGATTTTAGGAAGATCCTAGAGTTTGAATTGATTTGGGAATTGAATTGATTTAGGGGCAAGATTGGTCCAAGTGAACTCATACAAAAATGAGGTCAACACCAGGAACTGAGCCTCAAATATAATACCTTATATAGATTCAGTTAATCTTGATTAACTTAATCGATAATAACAAATGGGTTTTCCCCCTAGTTGTGAAGTCTTAAACATATTAAACCTTTTCGATTTGTTTTTGATAGGTTTACTATTATATAGTTTTTATAGCTTCTTCTTATATAACTTTCTTAATAAATATACATCTGAATCCCACTATGAATAGGGGTAGAAGATGGCCTCAGGAACACAAAATAATTATCTCAAGGCTCTTACTTTCAAACAATAAATAATTTTAGAACTTCTACCATATCTCTTTATCTCTTTTCTCATTGGCCATATGCCTTTTATAATCAATCTCATGAATAAGTTGAAAGTTAACAATTTATATCATGTACTCTCTCCTATGCCTTCTCAAGCATTTAACAAGCATATCACACATGTTTCAACAGACGAACTTGATATCGTGGTCTTTAGAAATGAAGACTCGCCTACATCAACCCCAACTCAACAAATAGCTATTAAGGAGTTGCCTGTCAAGGAAACATCAATGGTTCCTATGGACCACTAAGGTTATGAATTACCAAAGCAAACCCTAAGAGATGCTTTCCATCACCTCGGGTCAACAAAACCGATCATCCTTAATATAGGGAAGGACCCTCCTAAGAATATTCAAGCTCAACTCATCGCACTCGGCTAACCATGGAGGCTACTGACCTCACGGCATAAGCAAACTTACATCCCACATTAAAAGTAGTCTAGGGACTCCAACCAGTACTATGTGTTGCCAGTACTAAGGGTCTTTACTATTGTAATTTTTTTCTATTCTTTTTAATGTTGCATTTCTTATAGCTCTCATATCCCTATAAAAATGATAAATAGCCATATTTTAGATCTTTTGGCACTTTCTAAAAAAAAATATTGAGCTAGTGATATCATTTTTTTTTTTAAAATATCTTCTCCTTTTATACTCACTATATGTTCATGAGTCATAATCTTCTTAGCTTGCTTGCTAGTAAAATCTGATGTCACCTATGAACATATTTTGATCCGACATATAACATCATAAAAATAATAATTTATTTATTTATTTTATTAGATGACATGAGAATTTTCAAACCCTCGTTGAACTAGATTTTTTTTTCCTACCAATTTTTACTTTTATATTTTATTAATCAACCTGGGCTGGGTAATCCCTTATTTCATTTGGGCCTCCCTTAGCCCATAAATGATACAAAAGGACTTATTCTCATACCGAAGAGCCCACAAATGATTCGCGAAATGCCTTTCCGCATATGCTTCCGAACCGCCGGCCAATCTAAAATGTCTTCGCAGCGCAGCTATAGATAGGCGACCCTTTTTTCTTTCCTCGTTCGTCAGTCATCCCGCTTCGCCCTAGGGTTTCTTCCTGTGCTCGCCAAGCTGTGCAAAAGGTATCTTCGTTTACTTCCCAGCACTATGCGTATCCTTCAATTAATTTTTTTAATTTGGTTTATATGTTTACAGTGTTTGATCTAGTTCTTGCCATTTTCATGGCGTTTTTCTCTTTTTAATTGTTGTAATCGGTATATTATTTAGATGATTGATTTTTTTTTTTGTTTTTTTGTTGGAGAGTTGCTTTTGTGTTAGATCTGATGTTCCAAAATACCTGTACTCTATCGAAATTTACTGGTGTACTTTTCGGTTGGTAATGAGATAGCGGTGGCTGTATGTAGATGTTTGAGATAACTTTTTTGTTTTAATTTTTCTTTTTTGTTTATGTTTTAATGTGGCGTAAAAACTGGTTTGGTATCCTGAATAAATACTATTTTTGTTTCTATTGAATATTGTATAAGGCGCTGGATGGCGGCCTATGGTGGCGGTGACCAGTGGCCGGTGGCACTATCATCCCTTTTTTCTATTAGTTTTTGGTTAAATTGATGTATGGTTTTCTCTTTTCATTGGTGTTTCACATTTTTCTTGTCACATGGTAATATGATTAGTAGATTATACTTCAATATTTTTCTTCTTAAATGCTGCCTTAATTGATTTTTTGGTGGATTTTGGTTGCTAATGCTCATTTTGGAAGCTTTAAAATAAAGCTTATTGATCAGGGAAGCCTCCATATGTTGCCAACTATTGGATTTCCTACATATGATCATCATAAAAGATTTTAACGATATGATATTCCTAAGCAAATATAAAAAAAATGATTTATGATGTAATATTGCCTCAAAAAAAAAAAAGGAAAAAAGGGGTGTTTTTGGAATTCTTGGTGTCTTATGTTTGTCAGTAGATATTGCACTATACCGCAAAGGTCTTGTGGAGACATAGCTCATAGTATATGGTGTACTGCATATTATTTTAAATACAGTGCAAAATATATAAAAAAAAAATGTATAATGGTGTAGATAAATATACATGAACATTTATAAAAAATAACTAGATTGTAAAATGAACTATTATTTTAATAAATAATGAAGTTTATAAATAAAACAACCCTTCTTATAATGGAAATTATTTATGATTTGGCTTAAGTGCTCAACCACTCAAAATTCATAGCATTACATTTTGTTTTAGTCAAGATTAAAAAAAGAAATCATATTGAGAATCATTATCATCATCATCATAACAAATAATTGCATCATCTCATTCACCGTCATCGCTATCATCTCCTAAATTATAATATTCTTTGTCTCCCTCATTATCTCTATGTTCCTTTGCAAGTATGCTAAACCTAAAATAAGATTTTTTTTTTTAATTCTTCAGATTGCTTTCGAATATTGTAATTTTTTTATTATAAATATGACTGGATTTTCAATAGAGCTCCAAGTCATGGTCGAATACATCAATTGGAGTCATTGTCATTGCCTTCGTCTTCAAAATCCTATTCAATTCTTGGTGTTGAAGCCCAATGTGCCTTATGTTCATCTCGAAGCCTTGGCAAAATCTAAGGAAAAAAAATGAAAACTAATAAGAAAATAAATTAAATAATATTAACATTAGTTTTAAGTAATAAATTAGAGGAATTTAAATAGCGTGCACTGTAAGGGCAATGTGCTAGGCACTATGCTGGGGAAATAACATATGCTATTGTGCACTATTGACATTCATGGACAGTTAAGTTGCTAATGGAGATGGTTTAAGCTAGGAGCCCGATCTTTCATTTTGGATTTTCCTTAGTTTACCCTTTGTATTAGTGGAGATAGGTGTTAAATCTTATACCCTTCAGTATTTATAGTCCAAGTTCTCCTTTTATTCATATGAAGTGAATGTTGTTATTCTAAGTAGAACCTCATAGGTGGCACAGTCATCTATTTTTTTAATTCATCTTCAACATAGCATTACTTATTCATATTGTAACTTTGTTATTTAGGGTTGAGTTTTGAGATTGTATTGTGATAATTTAGTGGTTTAGTATTTTAAGTTGAAAAATATAACAAGATGCTGGGAATTAAAATTTTGAGGAGCTTGAGAAGTGGGGTTGGGGGTTGGTAATTAAGGTAATTAAGGTTAGTGGCATCATGGATCTTGCAAAAATTGAAAAAATTATGATCATTGAATAATGGAAGAAAGGGAAGAGAGATATGAGGAGGGATGGTTTGAACTTCTGTTTAAATCATTGCATTCTATTGATAATGGTATAGAAATGGATGAAAGAAACATGAGAAAAAAGTTTAAGGGAGAAGGTGAAGGAGCAGACATTTGGTGAGGGAGATTGTGGAGCTAATTGTGGTCTTGCAAATGTTTATTTATTTTTTAATGATTAGTTCAAGAGATTTTGATGGAAGGGATGCATGATGAGGGATGGTTTGAAGTTTGAACTCAACATTGTGCTGTTGTGTTTTCTTGAGTAGGTTGCACAAATGATTAAAGTAGGGAGAAAAAAGTTGAAGAGAATAAGGTAATAAGCATGCATATTGCAATGAAAGTTTTGGAGCTAAAGGAGGTTTTGCAAAATGAAAAGAATTATGTATGGTAAATAAGAGAGGAGATGGAAGGGAGGTTTAAGTTGGAGTGGTTTGAACCTTACTTTTTTTCAGTGTGTCCTACACAAGACTACACAAATGGGCCAAAGCAAGGTGAAGGGAAGAAGTGAAGGAGCATGCTTGTGGAACTTGTAAACGGTGAATGACGCACCATGACGCATAGCGCATGACACACGCTCCATTTTTAACCTGGCGCAAATTATAAAATAATTATAAAAAATAGGTATTAATATGAAATATCGTTAAACTAAAAGATAAATTATCATAATAATTAAAAGACAATCAAAGTGATGCATAAATTCAAGTAATCAAAGTCTAATAAAAGTCCATCTCACATTGGAATGTCTCATTATTTCAATTCAAGGTTGATTAATTTTCTAACTTGTTAAGTTAAATTTTGTCCATCATAAAACATCCACCCATATATAGATACCTATATATAGAGATCCATAGATGCATATATGTTACAATAATTTAAATATAAAGAAGTACATAACAAATATAAGGATACTGTGTGTATGCCACTTTGATCCAATTTAAAGTCAGGACTCTACCTAAACTTGGCTCAATGCAAGCTTGACTTTGTTAGGTTGTTGCTTCATTAATTTAGATTGGCACTTTTATCAAGCAAAATGCTGATTTGATTTTTAAGAGATTTTTGATCATCAATTCAAATTTACAACCCTATTGGGAGCATTATGTTGTGGGCCCATTTGCTCCAAACATCTTAAAATAAATCTCCGCATTCCATTGCAATTTTTGTGGAAAAAGTGAGAAACAATTAGACTCTATAACATGAAGAAGTCCAGCTTGCAAGGAACTGCAATCATTTGTTAGGAAGGCTTTATATACATACATATATGAAGCATCTTCTCCAACTGGACAATGATATGCAGCAACGTGAAGGTCACTTACTGGTTTCATACTTCAGAATTTTTTTATTGATGGAAGTTTAAAAATAATAGAGGTATAATGATACCATCATCTGATATATAAAATTATATATGGAATGAAGACATTATGCATTAAACTTGATGATGATGGATCCTTGAAGCTAAAAGAAAATTTATGGATGCATAAATTATTAATGTAGGAGAGATGGCTTGCTACCTTCAGTTGAAGTAAAAAAAGGTGCGGGAATAAACTTACGGTCGCTACCTTCGTGAATTGCGACTTTCTATCCGACAGGAAGAGTGAGTCGTGACCTAGTGATGATGTAGAGAGCTCTTGTTACATTTTGTGGATGTAGGCATAGGAAGAAATGATGGAAGGACGAAAAAGGCGTATTAGAGATCGTTACCTTATGACGAGCCTCCTTCGTGACTTCTTATCATACGTCTTCATTGAAGGAGATGACAAAGAGGGTGTCGTGAATCGTGACTACTGACTAGCGACGAAGGAGGAGGCGGAAGCAAGAGAATAAGCAGAACAGGCGAATTGAACATGTAGTAGCAGAACAGTCAAACCCTTTTCCTTCGTGAGTGTTGAAGGGTTCGAGCAACAACAACCCTAAAGCTTCCTTCGTGAGTGTTGAAGGTTTTGTGCAGCAAATAAACCTAAATAAAGTTTAATAAAAACCTAGCTAAACTATTTTTATTATATCATATAATTTTAAATTTCATTATTACATTAACTTAGAAATTAAAAATATGTAAGTATTAAAAAATCTATATAATTATATTAAAAATTTCCTAAATAAAATTGTGCGTGCTATTTGTGCCATATGCTACGCATCATTGCACCTACATGTCGCAAATAGCATGCGTCATTTTAAACCTTTGCGCCGCGTCATATAGATGGCATCGTAGGTGCACTACGCTGTGACGTGTGCCATGGCACAACATGATGAGTGCTATTTTGCGCCATTGACATGTATGTTGTGGAGCTAAAGGGGGCCTTGGTGGGTTGAAGGTATCATAGAATTTTTAGAGGGATATTTAATTGTTAGGTCAAAATGGGGAGGTTAATGATCTAACTTTTATTTGAATGTTGGTGGAGGTTGGGTTCGAGGAACTGGAGTTAGAAATGGATGGAGGGCTGCTGCGTTGACTCAGATGTGTAAGAAGCGAAGAGGCTAGAATGAAAGGGGAAAAAAAAAGTTTAATTAAAAAGGAAAAGTAAGGTAGACCTGAGGATAGATGTTTTGAACCCTATTTTCTATTGTTGTGTATGAAAGGAGGGTATATGGTGGCAAAGCCAATGCTCAAGTTAGGGGACATAATAATTGGTGTATGGTTTATAATTATTCAAAAAATATATGTGCATTTGTGCACATACATTGTTTGAAGTTTTTTTTTCAAAATATAAATATGTAATAAATCAAAACCTTTTATAGGTAGCATTACTGCATGGTCATGTTCTTAGGTTATGTAAAGCAAGAACTTCTCCTTTTACACCTTTTGCTTTTAAATTTTTAAGAAAAGCATAAATTTGAGCCAACTTTTGTACGCATTTGAACAAATGAGAAGATTGTATTTGTAAAATTAGCTGTTTTATAATAATGATGATATTTTTATAGTACTTTCAGTGGTGATTTTTCAGGATGCTAACATTTATAAATTATTAGATTTATCATGCCTTTCAAGGGTAAGATGATCGGCAGAAGAATAGATAGAATCAATGATGTCTCCATTAACCGTTTTCAACTATCTAGTCAGTTATTAAGATAAGACTCAATCTTTTGGTTCTATATATTAGTGAACCATGTGACAAAGAGTATGACACATTTTCAATTACGAGTATGTGTATACATCTCATCGAAGTATATCTCGAGTACTAAAAACTTAGTATTTGCTATCTTTCGTGGTGTAGCATCTTTAAATAATATGGACCATCAATATTGTTAATATAGGACCAAATAATTTTTTGTATAACTTTTCATAACAGTATTGCCAAATTGATAAAATCAATACTTTATATCAAGTATGAATTTGTAGCATTGAAATCTTATGTAATGTGATATCATGTAATGCATATGTTTAGGTGGTCCTAAATTATAATTATAACTCAGAGGAGTTATTAGCACGATTTCAATATTTCATGGCTTCATGCACAACTACAATTAACAAAAATAATTTTACTTCATAGCTTTCAACATATAAGGGAATAAGAGTTATCTACATCTAATTAGCGGAAGATGTCCATAATAATTGATCATCAACAAAAAAATTCCCACTATACAAGCATATTGTTAAGATAAACCACACTCATATTAGTTTCATGCTCGTGAAACACATTAGTTGGTAAACCTTTAGTGTGCGGATCTATAATCATGAAGTTTCAATTGATATGTTTAATAGACATCTGAAGACATTGAACTCCTTTTTCAGCAAGAAATTTTATATCATGCTTTGACTTTGAAAAACTTTTGTTCATGAAATGCAACTCAGCTATTCTATTATTATAATTTTGTTCAATGGGATCTTAACACTGTCACTAGTAAGTAGCCCAGTGATAAAATTTGATAGGGACATCTTTGATTTGATGCCTCATCACAAGTTAAAATTCTGTCTCCATAATGAAATAAGTATGATTGATTGCTTGACACGCTTATATGACGCAACTCTAACTATTATAAAAACATAACCTGAAGTGCATCTTCTACTATCAGGGCAACTTGTAAAGTCGAAGTTGGGATATCACACGCAATTTAAATGATTAGATATCCAATATTTGAGCATAATGTTATTTTTTCTCTTTATATACAACATTACTCATTTTTCTAGTTTTTCACTTACTAATTCTTGAGTTATTTAAATATCCACTAAGCATTTAAACTATGTATACAATATCCAGGCATGGACAATCTGAAACATATATTAGACTCACTACTATTGATGCATAAGTGATCTTTTTCATCTCTGCTTAATTTCAACCTTACGAATTGAAGCAAATCCAATATATACACCCTTAGCAATATATATCTCATGGTGCATATAAATAAAAGCATACTTTGTTTATATATATATATAGTGTCTTGTATGTTGAGTCAATTTAGGTAAGCTTATTTTCGGAATCATTAACAACCCTGACATTTCAAATACCAAGATTTAGGGAACCAAGAAATTTTACACTCATATTTTTGTATGAAGATGCTTATGATGGTGAGAAGCACAGGAAGCAGAAATAAAATTATGGCAAAATAGAAGGAATTTGTAAAATGAAAAAATTAGTAAAGCTTAAGAATGTACTTTCTTATATTCAGAGGGATTTTAACAGATAATGAAGATTTCATTTGAAAAACCTGAATTTAAAACCAATGTTCATCACCAGCATTCACATAATACAGGAATATCACATAATACAGGAATATTTCATATTAGAATGAGCTCATATAATAAAAAGATTCTTGTTTGGTAGGAGCTGTGGAGCAATGCAATTCCAGAGAGGAATAAGAGGAATGATTTCATTAAGGAGAGGGGGGTGGTTTAGGTGGGGAGGGAGGACATTCAATTTGACTAATGTCATCCAAAGTTGGATAATTCATAAGATTAAGTAATTTTTATCAAAATTGAAGAAAAATGTACGAGTTTAAAATACTTACCACACTTGATTGGCTGATGCCTCTCAATTCTTATTTTTATGGGACAAGTTAGGAGATTCTGAAACCGACCTGCCACTGTCACCTTTGGCTTGTTAAATGAGGAGACCAGATCAGTCAACAAGATTTAAGGCTTTGCTAGCAAAAGACCAATTTAGGGATGGGGAGTCGGTGCAATTCATTTTTAGCCAAACATAGCAGCAGTCCTTGATCAAGGAGGTTAGGCAGATGTGAGTGGTTGTGTAGTGTCATTGCTGTTTAAGAGGGAGGCCATTTGATGTGAATGGTAAGGTTTTTAGGAATGACAATACTCAAATGATAGGTGAAGAAAGTGATGAGCAGACTGAGCAATAAATATCTAGCTTGATGCTTAAGGACTTGGCTAGCCCAGGAAGATTTTTGTTGGGTGGGGCTGCTGAGCATTGGGACTCTAGAGAGAAGTGGGAAGGAAGAGAGAGAGAGAGAGAGAGAGAGAGAGAGAGAGAGAGAGAGAGAGAGAGTGATGTAAGCAACTAGAAGCAAAAACACAAAGAGAGAACAAAGAAATTCAAGACTAGCTCTTTAGAAATTTAAGACACCACTTGGAGAACAAAATACGCTAAATAAACAACTAAATTTTAGAATAGAAAAGAAGCGATCATCCAACAAAGCCAAAGCAAAAGAAAGTTAACAAAAGAAACAAACTAAAACAAACAAAAGCTATCCTCAGAACATCCTACTAGAGGACTCCTCACATGCACCGATTGTAGGAATATATATTTCAGATAATGTTTAGATATGCAAACCAAAGGGTTCACCACTGCAAAGGGGTCCAACGTCCTACCAAACTCCTCCAGCAAATGCCACCAAAACAGCCAACAAATCCACTAAAACAGCCAACAAACTTTACCAACGGAACTAGAAGAAAGATACAGGTGGAGTGGAACTTGCGGAGAGACGAAGAGATTAGAAGCCCGAGAAGAAAGGTTGGAAAGAGCCCGCAGGATTTCCGGAGGGGATGAGAAAGAAGACAGACAAAGCTCGCAAGCTTTTCCAATAACCCGCAGGTCAATAGCAATTTTGCTCACAATAATTCACCTCCCATTTCATCTCCAAGCATCTCATATATATAGGCAATAGAGGAGAAACTTAACAGCCCAGAAAAACCCCCTCAAATCCCATATAAAATAATAGAAATGAAAGGCCAAAAGTCACCTTGCATGATATCCCCAGAGTCACAGCAATTCCAAGCAGAACAAGGCCACGAAACCAACCAGGAACAGATCAGCCATTTAGAAATCCCAAACAGCACTTTATTTCACAAGGAAAGCCACGGTTTCAGCACAGGAAACCAGGAGTCATTTCACGGGTAAAGCAGGGAATTAGTTCTCGGTAAAGGGGGGAGAAGTCACGGCAGTAAAGAGGGCAGAAAACTGAAAGGTCAAGCCAGCAAACCGTGGGTGATAAAACCAGAGAAGAAAAATTGCAGCAGCCTCAATATAAGAAGAATATGAAAGAACAAGTTCCACTCACCAAATCTAGCTCCCAATCATTAATTTTATAACTAAACATCAGCTCATAATGAGTTAGACCTCCACTTGATAATTATGAGCTGGCACCACTAGAATTTCAATAACTAAAGCTCAAACCGCTAACAGCCAAGGCCCACCCGAATTCAGAAAATAGCCCCAGAGGACAAATTGGACCCCAAAACCGGCAAACCCATGGCAAGCATAAACCAAACTAATTCCTAACATGATCATAGGATTTACCACCATCATTGGATAGCATAAATAAAAAACAAAAATAGAAAATATAACTAATATTGTTTAAAACAAAAATAATGCAAAAATCTAAATGCATCAATTCCCCCCTGGTGGGAGAATCTCATCTCCTGATGAGAAAGCTTCAGTAGTTTTTTCATAAAACTCCAAATTTCGAATTTTTAGATCAGTAGCATCAATTCAGGTGCAATCAATTAAGGGTCGATTACTTCATTTGACCAAAAACTTATTGTGTTCGCCATGTCTTGTTTTAGTGATCTTTACATCAACAACATCTTCAATTTGATCTTCTTTATTCAAGGTTGAAGTGGAAAGTGATAAAGTTTCAACATCCACAGAGTCATCTATATTTCCTTCATATAAAGAAAGGTCAGAAACATTAAATATAGGAGAAGTTCCAACAGTAATAGGAAGATCCAAGAGGTATGCATTTGTGCCCAGCTTTCGGATAATTTGGAAAGGTCCGAATTTTTTTCTGCTCAGTTTAACAAAAGTACCAACCGGAAATCGTTGGCGACAAAAGTAAGCCATTACCATGTCACCTTCTTTAAAAACTACCTCTCTTCGATGTTTATCTGCAGCCGCTTTGTATTTGACATTAGCTATACGGAGTTTTTCAAGAACTTGCTGTTGGACCGATTTGATATGATCAAAAGATTTTAAAGCTTCAGCACTTTGTTAGGTAAAGACAAACTATTCCTATCCAAAATATGTGGAATAGATTGACCATATAAAATTTCAAAGGGAGTTTTTCTAGAAGTTCTATTAACAGAATTATTATATGCAAATTCAGCTTGGGGTAGAATTAAATCCCATTGAAAAGGTTTCTCACCAGCAAGACATCTCAAAAGGTTTCCTAAACTTCGATTGACAACTTCAGTTTGTCCATCGGTTTGAGGATGATAAGCACTACTAAACTGAAGAGAAGTGCCTAATGTAGCCCACAGTGTTCTCCAAAAGTGACTTAAAAATCTAGTATCCCGAGGGACACCGTGAAGACGAACAATCTCTTTAAAAAAACAAATTTTCCAATGAGAGGTTTCAAAACATGATTCATAGTTCTCATAAAAGTACTCGGAGCATTTGAAAGATCAAAAGGCATCGCTCAGCATATCAAGCATGTCATCCAGTCTAGGAATTGGAAATCGATATTTAATGGTGATTTTGTTTATTGCCCTACTATCCACACAAATTCCTCCATGTTCTATCTTTTTTTGGAGTTAGCAAAGCAGGCACAACACAGGGACTCAAACTTTCTTGAATCAAACCCTTTTTTAACAATTCAGATACTTGTTTTGAAAGTTCAGCATGTTCAATTGGACTCATCCTAAAATGAGTAATGTTAGGCAAAGTAGCTCCAGGTATTAAATCAATATGCTGTTGAATTTATCGCATAGGAGGCAACCTAATTGGCAAATCATCAGGAGTTATATCAGAAAACTCATCTTGCATTTTTTCTGGAATATGAAAAATAGTATCAGATTCTTTTACCAAAATCAAATAAGCAACTTCAAAATGTTTCAAATCATTAGCATTTAAAAGCAGTTCATAAGAAGTAATTTTGGCAACTGTGTTTTTCTTAACGGGTGAATCCGGCACATTCTTTTGTGGATGAAGAGTAAACTCTTTATTATTTTGCATCAAAGTATATGTGTTTTTCTCTCCATTGTGAATAGTTTTGTTGTCATACTGCCAAGGTCGTCCTAGCAAAACATGGCAAACTTCAAGAGGCACAATATCACAAACAACTTGATCTTTAAATGATTCCCCAATTGATAAATTGACTGTACATTGTTTAGTGATTGGGACCTCACCCCCTTCTTTGAACCAAGAGATCTTATAGGATTTAGCAAGTGGTTTTGATTTGAGTTTAAGTTTGTCGATCAGCTTTTGAGAAATAAAATTTCCAGAACTTTCACTATCTATCATAAGGGTACATATTAGCATTAGCGTTGTTAACATTCAAGTTCTTAATTGCGTCAGTCATGGTATTAATCTGTTTTTCCAAATTATTCAATTGTTGCATAAGGTTTTGCCAATCAGCTGGATTATTAGCCATTTCAGAGAATAGAAGAAATTTGCCAAATTAAAAAAAAAAAAACCAAATCAACCAAGGATGAAAGCTTGCTCTGATACCAAAATTGATGTAAGCAACTAGAAGCAAAAACACAAAGAGAGAACAAAGAAATTCAAGACTAGCTCTTTAGAAATTTAAGACACCACTTGGAGAACAAAATAGGCTAAATAAATAACTAAATTTCAGAATAGAAAAGAAGCGATCATCCAACAAAGCCAAAGCAAAAGAAAGTTAACAAAAGAAACAAACTAAAACAAACAAAAGCTATCCTCAGAACATCCTACTAGAGGACTCCTCACATGCACTGATTGTAGGAATATATATTTCAGATAATGTTTAGATATGCAAACCAAATGGTCCACAACTGCAAAGGGGTCCAACGTCCTACCAAACTCTTCCAGCAAATGCCACCAAAACAACCAACAAATCCACTAAAACAGACAACAAACTTTACCAACGGAAGTAGAAGAAAGATACAGGTGAGTGGAACTTGCGGAGAGACGAAGAGATTAGAAGCCCGAGAAGAAAGGTTGGAAAGAGCCCGCAGGATTTTCGGAGGGGATGAGAAAGAAGACGGACAAAGCTCACAAGCTTTTCCAATAACCCGCAGGTCAATAGCAATTTTGCTCACAATAATTCACCTCCCATTTCATCTCCAAGCATCTCATATATATAGGCAATAGAGGAGAAACTTAACAGCCCAGAAAAACCCCCTCAAATCCTATATAAAATAATAGAAATGAAAGGCCAAAAGTCACCTTGCATGATATCCCAAGAGTCACAGCAATTCCAAGCAGAACAAGGCCACGGAACCAACCAGGAACAGATCAGCCATTTAGAAATCCCAAACGGCACTTTATTTCACAAGGAAAGCCACGGTTTCAGCACAGGAAACCAGGAGTCATTTCACGGGTAAAGCAGGGAATTAGTTCTCGGTAAAGGAGGGAGAAGTCACGGCAGTAAAGAGGGCAGAAAACTGAAAGGTCAAGCCAGCAAACCGTGGGTGATAAAACCAGAGAAGAAAAACTGTAGCAGCCCCAATACAATAAGAATATGAAAGAACAAGTTCCACTCACCAAATCTAGCTCCCAATCATTAATTTTATAACTAAACATCAGCTCATAATGAGCTAGACCTCCACTTGATAATAATGAGCTGGCACCACTAGAATTTCAATAACTAAAGCTCAAACCGCTAACAGCCAAGGCCCACCCGAATTCAGAAAATAGCCCCAGAGGACAAATTGGACCCCAAAACCGGCAAACCCATGGCAAGCATAAACCAAACTAATTCCTATCATGATCATAGGATTTACCACCATCATTGGATAGCATAAATATAAAACAAAAATAGAAAATATAACTAATATTGTTCAAAACAAAAATAATGTAAAAATCTAAATGCATCAATTCCCCCCTGGTGGGGGAATCTCATCTCCTGATGAGAAAGCTTCAGTAGTTCTTTCATAAAGCTCCAAATTTCGAATTTTTTGATCAGTAGCATCAATCCAGGTGCAATCAGTTAAGGGTCGATTACTCCATTTGACCAAAAACTTCTTGTGTTCGCCATGTCTTGTTTTAGTGATCTTTACATCAACTACATCTTCAATTTGATCTTCTTTATTCAAGGTTGAAGTGGAAAGTGATAAAGTTTCAACATCCACAGAGTCACCTATATTTCCTTCATATAAAGAAAGGTCAGAAACATTAAATATAGGAGAAGTTACAACAGTAATAGGAAGATCCAAGAGGTATGCATTTGTGCCCAGCTTTCGGATAATTCGAAAAGGTCTGAATTTTTTTCTGCTCAGTTTAACAAAAGTACCAACCGGAAATCGTTGGCGACGAAAGTAAGCCATTACCATGTCACCTTTTTTAAAAACTACCTCTCTTCGATGTTTATCTACAGCCGCTTTGTATTTGACATTAGCTATACGGAGTTTTTCAAGAACTTGCTGTTGGACCGATTTGATATGATCAAAAGATTTTAAAGCTTCAGCACTTTGTTAGGTAAAGACAAACTATTCCTATCCAAAATATGTGGAATAGATTGATCATATAAAATTTCAAAGGGAGTTTTTCTAGAAGTTCTATTAACAGAATTATTATATGCAAATTCAGCTTGGGGTAGAATTAAATCCCATTGAAAAGGTTTCTCACCAGCAAGACATCTCAAAAGGTTTCCCAAACTTCGATTGACAACTTCAGTTTGTCCATCGGTTTGAGGATGATAAGCACTACTAAACTGAAGAGAAATGCCTAATTTAGCCCACAGAGTTCTCCAAAAGTGACTTAAAAATCTAGTATCCCGAGGGACACCGTGAAGACGAACAATCTCTTTAAAAAAACAAATTTTCCAATGAGAGGTTTCAAAACATGATTCATAGTTCTCATAAAAGTACTCGGAGCATTTGAAAGATCAAAAGGCATCACTCAGCATATCAAGCATGTCATCCAGTCTAGGAATTGGAAATCGATATTTAATGGTGATTTTGTTTATTGCCCTACTATCCACACAGATTCCTCCATGTTCTATCTTTTTTTGGAGTTAGCAAAGCAGGCACAACACAGGGACTCAAACTTTCTTGAATCAAACCCTTTTTTAACAATTCAGATACTTGTTTTAAAAGTTCAGCATGTTCAATTGGATTCATCCTAAAATGAGTAATGTTAGGCAAAGTAGCTCCAGGTATTAAATCAATATGCTGTTGAATTTATCGCATAGGAGGCAACCTAATTGGCAAATCATCAGGAGTTATATCAGAAAACTCATCTTGCATTTTTTTTGGAATATGAAAAATAGTATCAGATTTTTTTCCCAAAATCAAATAAGCAACTTCAAAATGTTGCAAATCATTAGCATTTAAAAGCAGTTCATAAGAAGTAATTTTGGCAACTGTGTTTTTCTTAACGGGTGAATCCGGCACATTCTTTTATGGATGAAGAGTAAACTCTTTATTATTTTGCATCAAAGTATATGTGTTTTTCTCTCCATTGTGAACAGTTTTGTTGTCATACTGCCAAGGTCGTCCTAGCAAAACATGGCAAACTTCAAGAGGCACAATATCACAAACAACTTGATCTTTAAATGATCCCCCAATTGATAAATTGACTGTACATTGTTTAGTGATTGGGACCTCACCCCCTTCTTTGAACCAAGAGATCTTATAGGATTTAGCAAGTGGTTTTGATTTGAGTTTAAGTTTGTCGATCAGCTTTTGGGAAATAAAATTTCCAGAACTTTCACTATCTATCATAAGGGTACAGATTAGCATTAGCGTTGTTAACATTCAAGTTCTTAATTGCGTCAGTCATGGTATTAATCTATTTTTCCAAATTATTCAATTGTTGCATAAGGTTTTGCCAATCAGCTGGATTATTAGCCAAAGAAATTTGCCAAATTAAAAAAAAAAAAAAACCAAATCAACCAAGGATGAAAGCTTGCTCTGATACCAAAACTGATGTAAGCAACTAGAAGCAAAAACACAAAGAGAGAACAAAGAAATTCAAGACTAGCTCTTTAGAAATTTAAGACACCCCTTGGAGAACAAAATAGGCTAAATAAATAACTAAATTTTAGAATAGAAAAGAAGCGATCATCCAACAAAGCCAAAGCAAAAGAAAGTTAACAAAAGAAACAAACTAAAACAAACAAAAGCTATCCTCAGAACATCCTACTAGAGGACTCCTCACATGCACTGATTGTAGGAATATATATTTCAGATAATGTTTAGATATGCAAACCAAATGGTCCACCACTGCAAAGGGGTCCAACGTCCTACCAAACTCCTCCAGCAAATGCCACCAAAACAACCAACAAATCCACTAAAACAGCCAACAAACTTTACCAACGGAAGTAGAAGAAAGATACAGGTGAGTGGAACTTGCGGAGAGACGAAGAGATTAGAAGCCCGAGAAGAAAGGTTGGAAAGAGCCCGCAGGATTTCCGGAGGGGATGAGAAAGAAGACGGACAAAGCTCGCAAGCTTTTCCAATAACCCGCAGGTCAATAGCAATTTTGCTCACAATAATTCACCTCCCATTTCATCTCCAAGCATCTCATATATATAGGCAATAGAGGAGAAACTTAACAGCCCAGAAAAAACCCCTCAAATCCTATATAAAATAATAGAAATGAAAGGCCAAAAGTCACCTTGCATGATATTCCAAGAGTCACAGCAATTCCAAGCAGAACAAGGCCACGGAACCAACCAGGAACAGATCACCCATTTAGAAATCCCAAACGACACTTTATTTCACAAGGAAAGCCACGGTTTTAGCACAGGAAACCAGGAGTCATTTCACGGGTAAAGCAGGGATTTAGTTCTCGGTAAAGGGGGGAGAAGTCACGGCAGTAAAGAGGGCAGAAAACTGAAAGGTCAAGCCAGCAAACCGTGGGTGATAAAACCAGAGAAGAAAAACTGCAGCAGCCCCAATACAAGAAGAATATGAAAGAACAAGTTCCACTCACCAAATCTAGCTCCCAATCATTAATTTTATAACTAAACATCAGCTCATAATGTGCTAGACCTCCACTTGATAATAATGAGCTGGCACCATTAGAATTTCAACAACTAGAGCTCAAACCGCTAACAGCCATTGCCCACCCGAATTCAGAAAATAGCCCCAAAGGACAAATTGGACCCCAAAACCGGTAAACCCATGGCAAGCATAAACCAAACTAATTTCTACCATGATCATAGGATTTACCACCATCATTGGATAGCATAAAAATAAAACAAAATAGAATATATAACTAATATTGTTCAAAACAAAAATAATGCAAAAAACTAAATGCATCAGAGAGAGAGAGAGAGAGAGAGAGAGAGAGAGAGAGAGAGAGAGAGAGAGAGAGAGAGAGAGAGAGAGAGAAGCTATTCGTACAAGTGGCTGGAGAAGAAGATTAGATTCTTTTTGGCTGTTATCATTACATGGTTTCATGCCTTTTTTTCTTGCTTTTAAAATGCACTAATTTTTGTTGTTTTTTCTTGAGCAGTACTTCCTAGCCTTTTAGGCTGTTAGCAATTCTGATATGTTAGTCTTTCTTGCTATTATGTAGAAGATTAGATATGTTTATGTTTTATGTATATCATTATATGGTTTCATGCGTTTTTTTTATTTGATTTCATACTGCAATAGAGGCATCTTGTGGTTATAAGTGATTTTTTCTGCTTTAACAAGTCGACCTATGTGCATGTGATGTCTTTATTTCATGACTCCATGATATTCATTTAATTCCTTCTTGTGCATGCCATGAATGTCATTTGTACTGATTTTTCTCCCAATAGCTATGCAAAAGTTTGGGTGCTCCTACATGATTTAGCTTGGATTTTTCAGTCATGCAACTTTGTAATAGTTAACCATTGCAATATCATTTTTTTATATTTTGCAGCGTTTATTTATTAATGGGGGATGTGGAAGAATACCGCTGTTTTATTGGAGGCCTTTCGTGGTCCATTACTGATAATTCTTTGAAGGATGCATTTGAGAAGTTTGGCCATCTTACTGAGGCCAAGGTATCCCTTAATTTAAATTTTTAATTTTTCTTCCATATATTATGGAAAGTTTATATTTTCTTGTTTTGATGCTATAAGAATTTTCTTGTATTGACGCTAAAAGATTATCTATATTATAGTGTTAGGTTGTTTTGTTGCTTTAACTAATTAATCCTGAATTTTGTCGTCATTTGCAATTTCACTCGCCCATTTAATGAGTCTCCCCAAATTTGGAGGTTGAATTCAGATTAATAAAGCCTTCTATCCAATGCTTAACTCTGACTTATATAGTTTTGTTTGTGATAACTGGTGATGTAGGGAGCCTTGTGGAAATAAAAAGGTATATATATATATATATATATATATATATATATATATATATATATATAAGAAAGCCTTGTGCTCTTGAATAAGGCGATTAACTTTCTCAAAAGTGTTTTAGATCTCACAAACCGAGGATCAGAATCATGGGATGCACCCCACAATAAGAATTTTATTCATACCATTATTATTTTTAAATGGTTGAGAATGCTTCTTATTTATATGAAAATTAGTAACAAATTGCTAACAAATTATATTATATTGGTGAAAAATGTAAAAGTTATAAAATAACTAAATTATGCATGATAACTAGCTGCATAACACCTCTGCAGATATTAGTATTGTTCAGTTGGCTAGTGAGCCGACAAATTCTATAGAATTAAGTCCGAGCTAGAGTTTGACTCTAGTCTCTTTCAAGCTGCAGCTGGGGTGGAGCGAGCTTGGCTCAATTCGGCTTATTTACATATTTACACCCCTATTATAGGGAGATCAAAATCTTTCATCTTGATTTTACTACTGTTGAATCTATCAAATGGATTGTATTTCATGAGAGTTCGTCGCACTGTATATGAAGAAGAGCCCCCTAAGCTCTTTACTGTTAATGTAGTTTATGTTTTCATTCGTGGGCAAGCAGGCTCCTCTTTCAGCTGCATTATTGTCCACCCCTTCTCTTTTCTTTTTTTTCTCATGCTTCCCTTCTGAACGGTGTAATTTTTTTGAATAACTTTTCAATAGTTAATAATAGCATTTAATAATTTCTTTTATCCACAAAATTTATACTTTTTAATTACATGGCTTGAATATTATTGTGTGGGTGATTGAAAGCGTAGAACTTGTTTGTTATTGGCCATTGTTTTCTTTTAGAAAATTTTGCCTATTTGTTGTTGAAGCTATCTACATATGTTGAAATCGTAGGTGGTTGTTGATAAGTTTTCTGGTCGATCTCGTGGATTTGGTTTTGTTACATATGATGAGAAAAGAGCTATGGAAGATGCCATTGATAAAATGAATGGAATGAGCCTTGATGGACGGTCTATAACTGTAGACAGAGCTCAGCCACAAGGTTCAAGCAGAGATCGTGATGGAGGACGTGATTATGACCGTGATAGGGATCGGGATCGTGGGCGTAGCTCTGGTGGGGGTCGAGGTTCTGGCGGAGACTGTTTTAAATGTGGGAAGCCTGGTCATTTTGCTAGAGAGTGCCCTAGTGATGGCAGCAGAGGAGATAGGTATGGTGGTAGGGATGATAGGTATGGAGGTAGGGATGACAGATCTGGAGGAGGTGGCAGCAGTAACCGTTATGGATCTGATCGTGGTGGAGATCGCTATAGTGGACGTAGCCGAGATAGTGGAAGTCGTGGTGGATCAGGGAGTGATCGTTATAATCGTGATCGTTCTGGTCCGTATGAACGCCCGAGTGGCGGCAGCTATCGCAGTTGAAGAGGTGGTCACTTTTGTTTCAGGTATGTTGTGTGCATTCCTATTACTTACCGATTTTAATCTTGCAAATCAAACTTTGATGATGCCATAGGTGGTCAATTGTGGTGGAGCTACCTTTGTCAAAAGCTATATGGTGGCGTGCTCCTTGCTTGGTGACTGGCAACCATGAACATGCTTTCTTCTCTTCTAAGATTTACCGGCGTGCTCTCCTTTTGCAAGTTTGGATCTTTTACTGGATGATCTATTGTGTTTATCTGTCAGATGTTCATTTGCTGATTGCATCAACTGCTGCTTAATAGTTGCTTGACCTGAAACTGATCTTGGTACATTAGTTTACAACTGTTGATACTAAATTCGAGTTGATTGGCACTCAATCTGCTTTCTGGTTCTTAATTGGTGCTTTGGTAGTTATCTTGATGCTACTATAGAACCGCTAGTGACAGAATGTTGACTCATCAAGGTCAAAATCAATATTTGGCGCTGTTCTTCTTTAGGGGAACCACGTAAGATTACTGTTTGTCCATGAAACTTTGGAATAATTACAACAACAACAACAACTTGTCCCACTATGTAGGGTCGGCTGCATGAATCCTTTTTCGCCATTTTTTAAAGGATTCATGTCATGATTATTCGACAAATTTTATGCTGGCTGTCGACTACCTAACGCAACCCTCCACTTTTCTCATCCAGGACTTAGGAACTCGCAACGGCAGTGTTAAACTTCGGAATAATTAACAACAAGAAAATGGCCTTGCATGTACTTACTAATGTTGTCAGTGCTGGAAACAGTGCTTTTACTCAGGTTGCAGATATAGAAATTTGGTAAGTATAGACGCCTTTTGATATAGATGGGACATATTTCTTCACGATTCTTGATTTTAACCGAGAGCTAACTTTTTGACAGGCTGCACTCGGGCTTTAATATTTCTTCGTTCTTAGTGCTCTCTGGGTTACTATATGCTAGTCTTGCACTTGGAATTTAGTTGTTTGCGTGCTGCTACCTGAGGCTAGTTGGATACAAATTAAAGTCTAGTTGCCTTCTTAGGCAGTTTGGTCCGTTGTTCCCTTTTTTTAATGGGCTGCTCGTGTCCTGCACATCCATTACTGCAGACAAATGGAAGTCTTTTTTTTTTTGTGACGAGGAACCACGCCGCGAAGCGATGAGTAAATTCCAGTCGACCTAGCAGGCAACCCACACGAATTTACCTTGACCAACACTTAAGGCTGTCACGGCGGCTCAAGGGATTCGAGCGCAGGACCTGGGCTTTGCCCAGCCGAGCTCCCCCGCCTGATCTAAGCCGCGGTGGGTCAAATTGGTACAGCGGCTCTCTTTCTCTGTTGTGTTGCTACTTTGGGTTCCAGAGTTCATTCCCATTTGCTTGTCTGCTGTCCCTTTATGAGATTCTGCCCTACTTTTCTTGGGTTAAAATAGGATTTGTTTTGCCTAGCCATTGTCATTTTGATTTAGCTTTCCTTGGTGTGCTCCCAAAGAAGATTTATGAAATCTATCTTATGGGATCTGTCCTTGCGCTGTGGAATTCTTCTATGTTCCCTTGATTTTACGGTTTTCTAGCCATCCCCACAAGGTCTCGATTGCTAAAGTCTCCAGCCTCCAAGAAACCTCAGTTCTGCAGATTGTGCTATGGATCTTTTAAAAGTTTTTTTTTTGGATTTAGGCTTTGTTTGGAATGGCTTATTTACTGTTTTTTAAAGCAGTTTTTTGGTTTTAAAAAGCTGCTTCAAAAAATAGTAAGAAAATTATTCTAAATGAAGTCTTGATTTTTTATTCATAGTTTTATTTATTCATAGTTTTATGAATTTAGTGAACTCTGATGATTATATCTCACTTTGCTTGAAGTTCATTCATCTATTCCTTTCGGTAATGCCAGAGTTCAATTTTTCATTGACCATATTCTTCTTTGCCAGTGTAAATATTTTTCTGCTTGTGAATTATAAGGATGTCTCCCGTTTTGTCAATATTCTGTTCTTTACAAAATGTTATTCTGATTGTTTTGCTTTCGTTATATTTAGTTGTAATAAAAATTATAAAGATATGAGAAATTAGAGAAATAATATAAACCGATTCAAGATAATGAGAGGAAAAATTCAAATATTTTAATAATTTTTTACTTATTTTTTTTAGCTTATAATTTATATTAATCTCTTAAATGACCTACTCATGAAATTCACTAGTTAAGATTGACATCTCCCATCCCCTTCTCCCCTTCTATATGATATGCCTCTGGTGGAAGCTGATGGCTTGTCCATGCAACTCCACTGTTTCATCCTTTGTTTAGTTGTGTTTGTGGTTTGTGATTTTCGGATTTTTATTCGTGAAACTTTGGTCTAATTGTCAGAGCTGGCCATCTTTTTTATTTGATTTCATACATGGGGGGTTTTATAGGCTTGATTTTTGAGATTTAGATTTAGTTTGGGATAATTTTTTTATTATTTTTATAAAACATTTTAGTACAAAAAATTTGAGCTAAAAATTTGTACTAGGTGGTTGTTTTAAAAGTAATAAGACAGATTTTCTAAATAAAGTGAGGTAGTTTTATTACTGTTTTTAAAAATGATTTTTTAATACAAGGTTTTTTGAAAGAGGAAAAAAATAGCGGCCAAATGCGTCATTAATATAAACCTCTTAAAAACTGACATAATTATTAATTAAGTAAACTAATGAACTAATTTAAATTATTTAATTATTAATTTTAGAATTATATGAGTTATAATCTAAATAAAAAAGAATAATAATTTTAACAAACTTTGTTTTGTGGTCCAGTGGATCTGGGTCAGATATCCTCCCGAAGGAGTGGGGTTAAAATCCTCACATAGGCATGAGTTAGGTTTTGCTTGGGACGGCTTTTTTCCGGCTTTGTAAAGCTGCTTTCTAGTAAAAAAATTAAAATTTTTATACTAAAAAATTACCTTAAGAAGCAGTAAGAATGTCGTCCCAAACATAGCCTTAGTGGGCAGGCATGGGCTGTAGGAAGTGGAGGCGGCAGGTAGGTAGTTAGTTGACCGGAATTTTTTTTTTTATTTATGCTGGATTTTTTTTTAAATTTTTCTAACAGAAATTTATGTGAGAAATCCGTCGGAAAAATTTCTTATAGTTTCCGATGGATTTTATTCGCTGTGGTATTGGTATTCCTGTGCGTGTTTTACCGTCAAAATATTTTCTAGTTGAAATCAATCAGAAATACTTTATTTTGATGGAAATTGATCGATTCAATAGAAAAAAGGCCACCGAAAATTAGCAATTTTTCATTAGTGCTACAATTATGATTTCTTCTGTAAAGATCTAAAAAAAATGATATTCATTAGAAATACTAAGAAAAATCAACTTATTAATATTTTGTTTCTCTCTACTTCTCTCTTCTTGTCTAATGTAATTGATTACTTATTGAAAATGTAGCTTAAGTTTTATAATTGTATTATTACAATCATTAGGTCAAGCAAAGCTTCACTTTTATCAACCTTGACTTTGTTAGCAAAATCAATAAAAGCATTGCTATATATTAAAAAAAGATTTATTCTGAACTAATAATTTGTATATCAAATTATTCATTTATCTGATTAAAATGCATATAAATCATAAGCTTTTAATATTATATCCATATATTTGGGCATTCCATGCCCATTACAATCAATGTGATTTAAAGAACATCATATGAATACACCTTTTAAATTCTAAAAGAGGGTTAACAAAGTAGTCTTTTGCTATAATTCAATACCTATATAGTTTTAGATAACAAAGAACTAAAGCTTCCTTCCAAATAATACTTCAGTTACAAATGACCTATGGCCCAACTTTATGACCCTAAGAAAGAAAGACTCATGCATTAAAAACTATTGGGCATGGCTAAAAAGTAAAACATCAAGCTTCAGCTCAGAATTCATCAAGATGGGAGTATTTAAAGCCTTTTACCACTACAAGAAATCAATAATGGCGAAACCGACAGTAAAAAGCGTTACTAATACTTGCGTTTTAACCGCAGGAATTTCCGGCGGTCAATTGATAGCCATAAAAGCCGCCATTAATTTCTAATTGCGACTCTCTTACCAGCGGTTGTGGCGCTAGTTTTAAGTGCCACTGTTTAGGCGGCTTTAACCACCGGAAATGCCACTTGTTTTCGCCCTAATATCTCAACCCACCATCCCCTTCTTTTCATTTCAATGCTTCGTTTCATTCATCCGTCTAGAGAAAGCGAGAAAGTCCAGCAGGCCTTCCGCCCTAGTGTAGCCTATGCCAGCCTTCTGCCCTAGCCTAGCTGACGTGAGCCTTTTACCCTAACATAGCCGACACCGACCTTCATCTCCATTTTGAATGTTTGAAAGGAATTTTTATTTGCCTTCTAAGATGTAGAGCTCCATCTTTTTTGGTGTTACAAAAATAATTCATATCGGTGATGATGTAGAGATTTGTTATTCTTTAGGTATTAAATAAGAATTGACCAATTTGAAGCATGAAGTCTTGCTTTTATAGGAAGTAATACTATAAACCAATTCACCGATCGTGTCAAGTTCTTATTGCATCACTTGATTCTTCACGAATGAATTTTTATGAGTATTTAGATCTCGTTGTTCAAGAAATTTTCACTTATTGTCTGGTCTAATAACTTTTCCAACCTCTACAATCCCCTCTTCTTTATATTTTTGGTTTCAAGCTTAGAAAAGGATAAGAGCTTCTAGAAAGTGTGTGCCAATGTTTTGATAAGTTGCTGAGTCAATACTACTGTGCATGATATATATTATACATGTGAAATGCTTGAGAGGTATAAGGGCGTGAGGGGACTTATATGATGTAATGTAATGATGTATTTGGGAGGTATAAGATTCTGAGGGGGTTAATATGATATGATGTGATGACGAGAATGTAACTACTTTGATGTGATTGCTTGAGCATGGTTCGAGGGTCAGAACAAATTTTGAGAGGAGAGGCTATACTCGTCTTAGAGACATGTTCACGAATATTATAAAGTCTGGGCAGTGTCTATTATGGATTGGCGAGGGAGTATGAGCTGATTTGAGCAAAGCTTGGGCGAGCCATAAGTTCACAAAATTTAGATAGCAGATAAGCAAAATGGAGCATCTAACTGTGGGGGTTTATGGAGCTCTTTTCATACTTGTGGTTTAGTGCCTCATAGTGAGCATAGAATACGATAGGTAACAGATTATTTCAATTAACTTCACCATTATAACTAAAATAAATTTAATTATACTCTCTATTTGTAGAAAGAGTTTCTTGGTCGGGAGTCGACACCATTAGAGCTGCATACTATAACTTATTAACATCAAACTGATAATCGGTGAGTTAATGATAAATCGAGAAAAACTCACGTGAGTATCATTTTTTTTATTAATAATTAGAAAATAATAGAATTTTTTTAATGGATTTATTCTTATAGGATGATTGTATACAACTTTGAAAGGGTCAATCTTGTACTGGTGAGGGATAATCTTCAGGATCAACCTAGTATTCTGAGTATCATACGTGGTTAGAAGGTATTGGACAAAGATAGAGAGGGAGTGTTTATGGATTAAGTTTACAGAGATATGCTATTGAGTGCAGTTCACCTACTTCAATATTTTATGATGTTAGTGGAGCTGAAGAAACTATTAGCCATAGGATTGTTGATTTTACAAGAGAGATAGAGGAGATGAGGCAGATTCAGGCTGAGATGCAGACTGAGCTCCGATCATACCGAAATGAACATTAGAAGAACAAAGAGCAGAAGGCTGTACATGAATCACAGGGCATTGAGGACACGGATGATGATTAGTTTTTGTATTTGTTTGAAGAACTAGCTTATATATTTTGAGCAAATAGATGCGGAACTAGTTATTTATATTTTAAATATTGTTTAACTAGTTGAAGTTTATGTTTTCCTATGTTTAAATGTACATTTATTTTATATTTTATGTTTTGAACTTCCTGAGAATCTGTTGATTGTGGATATTATTTTGTTTAAATTACTTAGCCATTTGGGGGGGGGGGGGGGGTGGTCTAAATTAAACACTACAAGAAAATCATCTATTACCGACGCAATTTTGTGGAGGTCAATTTTATGGCGGTTTTCCGACAGTTAATTTTTCGGAGGTTTGTCATCTCATATGGAATGTTATAATACATTAAAATAGTTTCATTTGCCATCTTATTACTGGAGACAAGAGGAGCTGTAAGATCAAAATTAATAATGTTAATAACATGGTGAGAGAGGAGCGAAAGGGAAACCGAAAGTCGTGCTCGAGGTTGCGAGAGAAGAGAAAAGGGGAAAACGAAACAGGTCGTTTGGGTCGAGGGAAAGCAAGCCATTTGGGAGCGGTCTCCGTTTGGGCATGTGATATGATATTGTAGCCATAGTAAAATTTTTTATAAGAAAGTTATTGTGAAAATTAGTAAGAAAATTATTTTGAACAAAGCCTAAAGCATATTCTTGCATGTTAAATCATAGAATTATTAGTTTTTTTTTATGAAAAAAAGCTAATTTTCTTATGTAAACTTATATTCTATACTTAAACTTGATTTAAAATGAGTGCAACACGTAAAACAATTCAATGAAAATGTATATTACAAATTTCTCAAAATAAATACAATACTTTTAAGATCCATTTTGAAAAAAAAATTGATCAATAAATTATGTAACTATTTTTAATGAATATATTACATGCAGTAAAAATCGTGACCGAATAATTATAGTTTAATTGCACCTCAACCTCTTACTTTTCTTTTTAAAAATTATATTTAATCTCTTATACCACTTTAGGTAAGAAAAAAAAAGAGAGGGGGGGGGGGGGGGGGGGGGGGGGGGGGGGGTATTATTTCCAGCGGTTGTAGTCATTGATAAACTATCATAAAAAGACCACCAGGGTTAATTTCCTACGTAGTTTATTCCGACGGTTCTCTAACTACCGAAAATTTTACAAATCGTCGGTAATTTCGAACTATCCATCGGTAATAGATGACTTTCCTGTAGTGTACAAAGGAAGCTTTAAACTTTTAATAATAGTGTTTAGAGCCCAATACTTCATAGAAAAGAAGTAACAAAGACGAACTACAAATTTAATATTGTTATACCTACCAAGTATTAGCAAATGTCCCTCTTTTTTTAGTTTTGTAATAAATACTCAATGAACCTCACATGCAATAATATTAAGGACATTTGTGTTGCAATCATTTATTTTTTTTTTGGTTTCTAGAGACCCTTTTTGGCTTAGGATGAAAGAAAACACCAAGTTGTTTATGCAATTAAATATCAACTATCTCAACATAAGAATTAAGAAAATAATTTTAGTGGAAATTTAAAAAACATCACATTTTCAGAAATTGTATTTGAATATATTTTGTACACATCACATACAATTGAATTCAAATAATATATGACAAAATTAAATGAAGTGTTACAATCTTTCCATAAGACTTTCACTTAAAATTGGTAATGCAAGGTCATCAAATGGAGTTTATTATGATAAATGATGAGCATAATAAAGAATGCCTTTCAAGGAGATTGAACCACCTTAGATAAATAATTAAATAAAAAAATAAAAAATTATGGAAATGTGTTCGAATGAAGGGGGAGGCTGGCATTTTTTTTTTTTCAAATGCTACAGGTTACTAGCAGCTAACCAATGGTTTAGCCGTCGAAAAGCTCGATAATGGTTGGCTTTTATAGCCGTTGGTTCTTAAATTTAATCTCCAGCAATTACTAACGGTCTACCGATGGTCTAGCTGCTATAAAAAGTGGCGATTTGACCGTGGGTAATTGCCGGCGGCTTTCATACGGTCTTCTTGCCAGTAAATTTCGGCGATTTCCCTGTGGTTTTTTCGCCACGTATTTCCAGTGGTTGTAGTCATCGATAAACTGCCATAAAAAGACCATCAGGGTTAATTTCCTACGTACTTTATTCTGACGGTTCTCTAACTGCCGAAAATTTTACAAATCTTCGGTAATTTCGAACTATCCATCGGTAATAGATGATTTTCCTGTAGTGTACAAAGGAAGCTTTAAACTTTTAATAATAGTGCTTCAAAAATTTTAGAGGCCAATACTTCATAGAAAAGAAGTAACAAAGGCGAACTACAATTTAATACTGTTATACCTACCAAGTATTAGCAAATGTCCCTCTTTTTTTAGTTTTGTGATAAATACTCAATGAACCTCACATGCCATACTATTAAGGACATATGTGTTGCAATCATTTTTTTTTGTTTCTAGTGACCCTTTTTTGCTTAGGATGAAAGAAAAACACAAGTTGTTTATGCAATTAATTATCAACTATCTCAACATAAGAATTAATAAAATAATTCTAGTGGAAATTTAAAAAACATTACATTTTCAAAAAATTTATTTGAATATATTTTGTACACATCACATACAATTGAATTCAAATAATATATGACAATATTAAATGAAGTGTTGCAATCTTTCCATAAGACTTTTCACTTAAATTGGTAATGCAAGATCATCAAATAGAGTTTATAATGATAAATGATGAGCATAATAAAGAATGCCTTTCAAGGAGATTGACCATCATAGAGAAATAATTAAATAAAAAATAAAAAATTTATTATATTTGATGACACACTTCTATAAAACTTTGCAACTACTATGTAGAGCCCCTAAAAATACCTGATTTTTAATAATAATGAAAAATGACAAACAAAAAAAAAGATATGAATGCATGCTAACTGAACAGTACATTAAAATTGTTGATTTTCGGAAGATTTTTCATTATGAAAGTTGCAATTTTCCGATGGATTTTCGAGCGAATGTATTCTGCCGGTAAAATGTCCTTCAGAAATGATATTCCGGTAGGTACAAAGTGGACAAAAAAATTTCAAGCAAATTTCGGACATATTTGAAAAAAAGTTGAGGATGGCAAAATTTTTTACAACGAAAATTTTCGTCCCAATCACATATGCTCTCTACCGAAACATCTGTTAATAACCTTGTATAGAAGATCATCGACACATATTCTGCCAAAATCCTTTAGTAATTACAAAAAAAAATTCCATCTTTTCGTCATTGCAATGGAACAATTTATAATTAGTAATTTACAACAATTTATAAAAACATATTATAACAAGTTCTTATAAATCTAAAATAATACTATAAGCTAATAATAATAACGAAAAAAAAAACATTAAAAATATAAATCTAATGAATATTCGAATTACAACAGTTATATTTTAATTAATCTTCTAAACATCATTGCCAATTTTAACATAAAGTTGACAACATTTTACAATAAATGTAAAACATCTAATCATCTTCATTGTCTTCACTCTCCTCAGACTTATTCTACCGATTCTTATTCTTTCGATTTTTTTTAGATATGATTGCAGTTCTACAAGTATTTTAGATTGTTGCGTTAACATTTCAGTTTGTTACATCAGTATATTAGTTTGTATTTGTCTCATCTCCTTTATCTTCTTGGTGAGAACATCCACCCTTCGACTTACTATCTCCTCAATTATGTTATCACCATACAATGTTGAGTTGAACGGATTTGCCTCATATGCATATGCTTGGGAGCCAAAGTCATACAATCTCCCATTTTGCCTCATTCCCACCACTTATGACTGTGTGGAACTCGGAGTTCTATGTCAAATTTGAAGATGATTCCTTAGTAGTAGAAGATTTGCTTTCCTAAATTCGTATATAATTATCCTGCAAGAGATGAAGTACATGAAATCCATTTACATTGATTTTCTTTGTTCTAACATGAATGAGAAAGGAGCTTTAGGCTTTAACATTTTTCCATCAACATTTTGTCCTTGTTCAAGAGTTCTTCTGCAGTAGTCATTAATGTCCATACTAGCCATCAAATTATCTTTAGTTTTATCTTTAACATCCACGATCATATTAAAAATATTGTCAAATATATTCTTCTCAATGTGCATAATATTCAGATTATGTCTGATTAAATTGACACTTCATTATAATAATGTCTAAAATATACTTCTTTTGTTTAATTATGTTAGACTCCATATCGAGGGACTCTACGTTCTGATAATGTAGAAAATTCAATAATATAGTTGGTATGTTAGTAACTCTTTCAAGTTTTTTTTTTTTTTTTGAACCACTCAATATGGGTGGCATAAGTGACCTCTTAACTCAATTTCTGAATAGTGCATTCTTGTTTCTTCTAAATGAATGATCGGAAAGTAAGAACATACGATGAGAGTCAAATCATAAGTTTTTACCTTTATATTTTAATATGAATGCTTTGTATTCTAATACAATAAGGATTGGCTAACTTTCCCGTAGTGCTCCAACTAAATAACATACCATATGTTTGAAAATTGCTTATGGTCCATAATAAAACACTTTTAAGGATAAAATTATGTGAAGTTGAGATATCATGTGTGAAAAAATAAGATCATTAATGAAATATTGTAAAAAAAATATTTATTTTTATTTTGGCTTTATGTGGTCATAGTATTATAAGAATAAAAAAAACATAAGGGATATTCATATACATCTAAAATGAAAGGTTATAAGCTGTTAATATAATAGGTCAATAATAATATGGTGAAGCTACTTGGCTATATGGAGTGAAGTTATCAACACATAATCTCAATCTTACGTTAAGTAATTTTACAGCGAATGAAGAATATATACGATCGAATTGCTTCCATGCTTCTACATCTGATAGATGAGAAAAAACATCTTAAGATAACTTTTTTCTTATGTCATCTCATGTGACTTGTGGAACTCATAATTAATGGATACAACAATTGAAGTATGACACATCATTTTATTTTTGTTGTTTCCCCGATTTTGATTTGTATCGAGCTACAATGCAAATATGACAAAATTTACCAATTTCCAGCGGTTGTAGTCATCGATAAACTGCCATAAAAAGACCATCAGGGTTAATTTCCTACGTAGTTTATTCTGACGGTTCTCTAACCGCCGAAAATTTTACAAATCTTCGGTAATTTCGAACTATCCATCGGTAATAGATGACTTTCTTGTAGTGTGTAAAGGAAGCTTTAAACTTTTAATAATAATGCTTCAAAAATTTTAGAGCCCAATACTTCATAGAAAAGAAGTAACAAAGACGAACTACAAATTTAATATTGTTATACCTACCAAGTATTAGCAAATGTCCCTCTTTTTTTAGTTTTGTAATAAATACTCAATGAACCTCACATGCAATAATATTAAGGACATTTGTGTTGCAATCATTTTTTTTTTTGGTTTCTAGAGACCCTTTTTGGCTTAGGATGAAAGAAAACACCAAGTTGTTTATGCAATTAAATATCAACTATCTCAACATAAGAATTAAGAAAATAATTTTAGTGGAAATTTAAAAAACATCACATTTTCAAAAATTGTATTTGTATATATTTTGTACACATCACATACAATTGAATTCAAATAATATATGACAATATTAAATGAAGTGTTACAATCTTTCCATAAGACTTTTCACTTAAAATTGGTAATGCAAGGTCATCAAATGGAGTTTATTATGATAAATGATGAGCATAATAAAGAATGCCTTTCAAGGAGATTGAACCACCTTAGATAAATAATTAAATAAAAAAATAAAAAATTATGGAAATGTGTTCGAATGGGGGGAGGCTGGCATTTTTTTTTTTCAGATGCTACAGGTTACTAGCAGCTAACCAATGGTTTAGCTGTCGAAAAACTCGATAATGGTTGGCTTTTATAGCCGTTGGTTCTTAAATCTAATCTCCAGCAATTACTAACGGTCTACCGGTGGTCTAGCTACTATAAAAAGTGGCGATTTGACCGCGGGTAATTGCCGGCGGCTTTCATACGGTCTTCTTGCCAGTAAATTTCGGCGATTTCCCTGTGGTTTTTTCGCCACGTATTTCCAGCGGTTGTAGTCATCGATTAACTGCCATAAAAAGACTATCAGGGTTAATTTTCTACGTAGTTTATTCTGACGGTTCTCTAACCGCCGAAAATTTTACAAATCTTCGGTAATTTCGAACTATTCATCGGTAATAGATGATTTTCATGTAGTGTACAAAGGAAGCTTTAAACTTTTAATAATAGTGCTTCAAAAATTTTAGAGGCCAATACTTCATAGAAAAGAAGTAACAAAGGCGAACTACAAATTTAATACTGTTATACCTACCAAGTATTAGCAAATGTCCCTCTTTTTTTAGTTTTGTGATAAATACTCAATGAACCTCACATGCAATACTATTAAGGACATATGTGTTGCAATCATTATTTTTTGTTTCTAGTGACCCTTTTTTGCTTAGGATGAAAGGAAAACACAAGTTGTTTATGCAATTAATTATCAACTATCTCAACATAAGAATTAATAAAATAATTCTAGTGGAAATTTAAAAAACATCACATTTTCAAAAAATTTATTTGAATATATTTTGTACACATCACATACAATTGAATTCAAATAATATATGACAATATTAAATGAAGTGTTGCAATCTTTCCATAAAACTTTTCACTTAAATTGGTAATGCAAGGTCATCAAATAGAGTTTATAATGATAAATGATGAGCATAATAAAGAATGCATTTCAAGGAGATTGACCATCATAGAGAAATAATTAAATAAAAAATAAAAAAAAATTATTATATTTGATGACACACTTCTATAGAACTTTGCAACTACTATGTAGAGCCCCTAAAAATACCTAATTAATTATTAATAATAATGAAAAATGACAAACAAAAAAAAGATATGAATGCATGCTAACTAAACACTACATTAAAATTGTTGATTTTCGGAAGATTTTTCATTATGAAAGTTGCAATTTTCCGATGGATTTTCGAGCGAATGTATTTTGTCGGTAAAATGTCCTTCAGAAATGATATTCCGGTAGGTACAAAGTGGACAAAAAAATTTCAAGCAAATTTCGGACATATTTGAAAAAAGGTTGAGGATGGCGAAATTTTTTACAGCGAAAGTTTTCGTTCCAATCACATCTGCTCTCTACCGAAACATCTGTTAATACCCTTGTATAGAAGATTATCGACATATATTATGCCAAAATCCTTTAGTAATTACCAAAAAAAAATCCATCCCTTCGTCATTGCAATTGAACAATTTATAATTAGTAATTTACAACAATTTATAAAAGCATATTATAACAAGTTCTTATAACTCTAAAATAATACTGCAAGCTAATAATAATAACAAAAAAAAATATTAAAAATATAAATCTAACGAATATTCGAATTAAAACAGTTATATTTTAATTATTCTTCTAAACATCATTGTCAATTTTAACATAAAGTTGACAACATTTTACAATAAATGTAAAACATCTAATCATCTTCATTGTCTTCACTGTCCTCAGACATATGCTATCGATTCTTATTGTTTCAATTTTTTTTAGATATGAACGCAGTTCTACAAGTATTTTAGATTGTTGCGTTAACATTTCAATTTGTTGCATCAGTATATTAGTTTGTATTTGTCTCATCACCTTTATCTTCTTGGTGAGAGCATCCACCCTTTGGCTTACTATCTCCTCAATTATGTTATCACCATACAATGTTGAGTTGAACGGGTTTGCCTCATATGCATATGCTTGGGAGCCTAAGTCATACAATATATCTCTCATTTTGCCTCATTCCCACCACTTATGACTATGTGTGGTACTCGGAGTACTATGTCAAATTTGAAGATGATTCCTTAGCAGTAGAAGAATTACTTTCCAAAATTCGTATACAATTATCTTGCAAGAGATGAAGTACATGAAATCCATTTAAATTGATTTTCTTTGTTCTAACGTGAATGAGAAAGGAGCTTTAGGCTTTAACATTTTTCCATCAACATTTTGTCCCTATTCAAGAGTTCTTCTCCTCCAGTAGTCATTAATGTCCATACTAACCATCAAATTATCTTTAGTTTTATCTTTAACATCCATGGTCATGTTAAAAATATTATCAAATATATTCTTCTCAATGTCCATAATATACATATTATGTCTGATTAAATTGAAACTTCATTTTGATAATGTCTATAATATACTTTTTTTGTTAAATTATGCTGGACTCCATATCGAGGGACTCTTAGTAACTCTTTCAAGTATTTTTGAACCACTCAATATGGGTAGCAGAAGTGACCTCTTAACTCAGTTTCTGATAGCGCATTCTTGTTTCTTCTAAACGAATGATCGGAAGGTAAGAACATACGATGATAGTCAAATCATAAGTTTTTACCTCTATATTTTAATGTGAATGCTTTGTATTATAATACAACAAGGTTCTCGCAGTGCTCTAATTAGATAACATACCATATGTTGGAAAATAGCGTATGGTCAATATTAAAGCAGTTTTAAGGATAAAATTATGTGAAGTTGAGATATCATGTGTGAAAAAAATAAGATCATTAATCAAATATTATAAAAAATATATTTATCTTTATTTTAAGTTTATGTGGTCCTAATATTATAAAAATAAAAAATATATAAGGGATAGTCATATACATCTAAAATGAAAGGTTATAAGTTGTTAATATAATAGGTCAATAATAATATGGTGAAGCTACTATATGGAGTGAAGTCATCAACACATAATCTCAATCTTACGTTAAGTAATTTTACAGCAAATGAAGAATGTGTACGATCGAATTGCTTCCATGCTTCTACATCTGATAGATGAGAAATAACATCTTAAGATAACTTTTTCTTATGTCATCTCATGTGACTTGTGGAACTTTTTGATGGATACAACCATTGAAGTATGACACATCCTTTTATTTTTGTTGTTTCCCCCATTTTGATTTGTATCGAGCTGCAATGCAAGTATGACAAAATAACATCTATCACGTTTTCTTTGTAGTACAACATGCAATCGTTCATGCATCAATCAATTTTTATAGCAGTCAGTCCTAACTTTAATACTAACTTCTTTGTCTAATACATATTAGTGAGAATTAAATTATTCTCAGGATTTATTTTCTTAAGTTGACTAATGAACTCATTAAAGCACTCTCGAGAAATATTTTATTCAATTTTAACATTGAGCATCCCAACTACAACTAATAACCTAGAATGACTAGTGAAACAATCCTAAATTTATTGTTGAGCAGCATGTAGTAATTCATAGAATTTATGTACTTCTATGTTAGGTGACTTATCTATATATCCTCTTCAATTCAGTCATGTTGCATAAAAAATAAGTTCTTTATACGTTCTATTAATTTGATCATCCTCTATTATTCTTGAATTTGTGGAAGGATCATATTGAGTGTCTATATATGGCTCATACTTTCCATGTGAGATTCAAAACCAATACCCTAGGATAAATCCTCTACGATATAAATCATGTGTAATCTCATCAAATTTAAGATAAGCTTGATTTTTATGCTTTGAACATAGATATCTAAACATTCCATCTAACATAAATAAAGGTAGTTAACATACCATGTAAAAAAAAATAATCAACTCCTTTAATAAATTCACCTGTTAGCAATTTTTATCCCGGTAATAATATATTATACATACAACACGTCTCAGCTATGATATCGATATATAATTTAAATTAACAATCTTAAAAATAAAACAACCACACCAAAATAATAAAGAGCTTAATCTTGAAATTCTCAAAAATACTAAACTTGTTAATTATATCTTGAAGCTAACTAATAATAGCCTTATAGCCCAATCTTCATAAATGGGTTAATGAACTTATTCCAAACTCACCCTCGTCCTCCTTGACCCTTTGACGTTGGGTTCAAGTATTTAGCTTATGATCAAAGTGGCCCCCTTTATCAAACACAATTAAATAATAAGTTCCACTTCAAAAGAATAAACTTCCATATTCCGAGCTTAATTTGTCCAACCAGACCAAAGTTTGATTGGAATTAACAAAAAAACACAATGAATATTGGATCCAGTAATCTATGTTGTTGAGGCCTACTTTGTGCAGATGACAAAGCTGCAAAAAATATTCTTTTAACTTACTTCATTCAAGACAATCTAAACATAATCAATAAATTATATACTATAAAATTACATATGAATTTATGAAAATGAAAAATATTGCTTTATAAAATTACTAATATCATAATCAAACTAACAATCCAACAATGATTACAAACAAGATATTAATGAAATGGTTCAACTTTTCTCCGGATTAAAATGCTTTTTTAATAAAATCTAACCGTTCAAATCATAGTAAATTAAAAAAGAGCAAAGATAAGAATATTTACCTCTCAAATCTCAAAGAAATGAAAAAAATAAGTTATAAACCTCTTGAAATGGTGACGAGTAGGGGTGTCAATATTTGACACAACATGAAAACCTGACTTGAAAATTTCGGGTTAGACACAAGTAGATTTCAAAACTGGTCGGGTTCGGGTTCTCAAATTCGACCCATTTGAAAAAATGGGTCGGGTTCGGGCTAACCTGGAAACCCGTTTGAAATAAGCTGATCGCTCCCATGCCGAGGCTGCCCGCACCTGCCTGCACTTGCCCGAGCCAGCTCGCGTCGCTCCCGAATCTACCCGCGCCAGCCCGAGCCCGTGTCGCGTTCGAGCTGCCCGCGCTTGCCTGAGCCAGCCCGCGTCGCGCCTAAGTGCCCGAGCCCACGCCTGCCAGCGCCAGCGTCCGCGCCCGTGCCTGCCAGCCAGCGTTCGCACCGACTTGCCAATGTCATGCCGTCGCCATCCAGAAGCTCAATCGTGTTGGGTCGGGTAAACCCGACAGCCCGACGGGTCGGGTCTAGGTTCAAATTTTCTACCCATTTACATAACATGGTCGGGTAAGGGTCGACCTGTTTCAACCCGGGCTAGTTCTAGGTTTGGCCCGAAACCTGGTTTTGACACCCCAGTGATGAGCGACGGAAAGATCAAGAGTTTCAGTATGAGAGAAAAAATTGTTCGAGGACACAATAGTTAGAAATTTGAATTCCTTTATAAAATTTTTTATTCATCTTCAAAATCTCTTGATCATTAAATTGTAGTTATTTTGATGTTCAAATTTTATGCACTTATTTAATCCTAAAATTATTTAATAAATAATTAGAATATTCAAACATTTATTAGTAATCATCAAAATACGCTCATGCAATCATGCACATCATGGACTCGTAGAGTTAACAATTGGCTACGCACGATAGCTCGATTTTGTGTAATCTAGCTAGGCCAATATAGCTGCTTTATTGTTATATCATAATTTGATCATGAAAGGATATGCCGTTCATTATTTTTAATGATAAATATAATAAATATTTTCAAGCAAGAACTAAAATTCTTCTTATAAATAAAGTTTATAAATATGACATATTTTTCAACTCATTTGAGAGGTTTGACAAAAACCAATTTATAAATAAGCTCTACAAAATTCTCCATCCATCGTATTTGTCACCAACTCTAGAATTAATATTGCCAATAATTATAATCGACATGACATGATCCGACATATCTCTTAAAACCTAAATAGTAGTTTTCTCTTATCCAAGATAAGTCCTAGCACCACAATAGTCATAATGTATATCAGTATATGCCTCAGGAGAGATTATTACATGTGGAATCTAAACATAGAGAACCGTTCGGTATTATGACTGTGAATACTAAAAGCGCAGCAGTGAACAGTAAAAGCACATTGATGAACAGTAACTATGCATTTACTATTCACCATCACAAAACCGAACGCTTCTCCGTATCCGAACTCTGCACGTAATAATCTATCGTGGCTTAGATGTTCACTCCCATCGTATGCAGACCCTAGCTTAGAATAGTTCACTCAACATGTTGGCTCCATGCATTTGATACAGTTAGGGCATCTCCAACCGAACTCCAAACGCTTGAATGGAGCTCCCGGCCAGCTCCAGCCGACTGCAAAATTTTCGCTATATGGCTGCGGGTGAACAGTGGGACGCCAATATTGACGTTGCACTGTTCATCTCCGCCATTTTTACCACTCTACCGAACTTGTCGCGGGAAAAAAAGAGGCGACGGTTACCTGCAAAAGGGTGAAAAACGCGTTCGGGCATTTTGTAGTTTCCGGCATTTTGGAGTGAAAAATGGGATTTTCGATTGGAGATGATATTATAGATAAGAACCTTAATTCTAATACAGAAGACTGAGAAGATTCCATATTAGGAGTGCAAAGCAATAACATACGACAGACAGATTTCATGACTAATACTTTCAGTGCCCAGTAATTCCATGCAGAGGTTCCTATGTAAGGAATTAATGGATGTTATATTAGGATTTTTTTTATCCACGGTTCATTATGGAAAACCTTCTTGGATTTCATCCCCTCTCGACGTCGGCCATGGGCGGTTGGTCCGAGTCCGCACGGTTGTTCCAATCTAGCAAAGGAACTGGAGGAAACTCCACGATCTTCTTCCTGCCGAGCATCATAACAACATCGTACATGGACGGGCGTTTCTCCGGCGATCCGTGTAAGCACCAAAGAGCTACCTTCATCATCTCCTGCAGCTCCTCAGCATCAACATCCCCTCCAGGGACCTGCCATTTTGTTTCGCCCTTTAAATATTTATATGCCCAAGAGGCGAGATTAAACTCGCCATCCAATTCCTGAAGATGCCAGAATTTCTTGAGACATAGGAGTTCCAAAAGAAGTATTCCGAAGCTGACTACATCCACTTTGGGCGATACCCAATCGCAGGGTTTTGCCCATTCCGGAGCTTTATAACCTGGGGTTCCTCTCGGACGAGTGTACGTTATATGATTCCCTGGCTGAAGGTGCTTGGCAAGGCCCAAATCTCCGATCTTGGCAATTCCATCGTCCCCGATGAGGACATTCTCTGGCTTGATGTCGCCATGGATGATAGCGACATCGCATCCTTCGTGCAGATAGTAAAGTCCCCTGGCAACATCCATGGCGATGCTGACCCTCTGCTTCCAGCTTGGCGGGGCTTCGTGGGACTGGAAGATGAGGTCAGCGAGAGAGCCGCGGTTCATGTACTCATAAACGAGGATCCAATCGGATCCTTCGTGGCAAAAACCGAGCAGTCGCACCAGGTTGCGGTGGTGCACTCTTCCAATAGACTTCAATTCGTTGCGGAACTTCTCTTCGACTTTACCGCGAACATTTTTCAACTTCTTGACGGCAATCGGCGTGCCCGCGTCACACGGGGGAAGTAATCCTCTGTAGACTTTGCCATATATCCCCTCACCGATCTCTTCTTTGTAACCATCCGTGGCGTCCTTAAGCTGCTTGTAGGAGAAGGACCGCGGGGCCATCGCCTTAGCCAGGCCGGTCTCCATGCTCTCACAGAGTCTACGGTACGTCCCCATGCGGTACCTGCACAGGAAGAAGATCAAGAAGTCGAGCACAATGGCAAAGGTCGCCGTGAGGAGCAACGGTAGAACCAGAGGAACGGTTCCCAGCATGCGTAGATTTTCTCTGCTGACCGGTTTTACTGATAGTTGATTCTCTTGCTCTGCAAGGCCGACCTTGAAGAACGCTACAGTTGGCTCGTCCTGGTCAAGTAGAACTCTCCCGTACTGAAACGGGTACCTCTGCTTGTTGCATAGCTTTGTTGATGGCAAGAATAGAGCAGCATAGCAATCACAGTCCCTGAAGCACGCGTCGCTGCATTCATGGTCGGATTTGACCGTGGAGATGTTGTAGGAGTCATCCGACCAGGTTATGTTATGCAAAGTGGAAATTTTATAAAAGGCTCTGTTGCCGGTGCTTCCATTAACCGCCTCACAGCTCCACCTGGTGAAGTTCCTTTCACAGCCCACGAATACTCTGCTCCGGTCAATGTAAACGTAGCCCGGAAAACAGAGGCAGTTCACATAGCCGTTGCCCGTGGAATTACAGTAACTGTTTAATCCACATGCGCCCTTTATGAAGCACTTATTATTATCGGCCGGGATTTGAGCAGACACCATCATCAAGCCAGATTGGTTGGTGGAGTAAATCCGGAGGTAACCGTCGGCTTCCATTCTTAAGAAGTGTACCGACACACCTTGCGATGAGTTTAGCCTTGGAATAAGGGGTTGTCCGCTGAAATTAAGACCGGCTAGTCTCAATGACCCGTCATCGTCTAGGACAAGACCGTTATAGCCAATGGTTTTTAAGGCCCAGTAGGCGTGTGTCTCGGTATCCGGGGTGTTCACCGGAGAAAGAACAATATTTCCGTCCCTCTGCATCGTGAATCGGAACCTGCCGCTCGATTGGTTGTTCTCCGAAACGCTGGAGATGAGGTTATGGCCGATAGGAAACTTCTGGCCTGCCATGAGGGTGTCGGTAGGGTTATCGAACGTTTTCCATGCTATGTTGTACTCCGAGTCGTAGACGATGAAGTTACCGGAATTTTTCATGGAAGCGAAGGCGAGCTGCAAACTGCCATCGTATGAGTCGGTAATGATCCGATCACCCTCGTCGAGATGAAGCACAAGGCCTTCGTTGCCGAAAGTCAGATTTGCGTTGGCGGAAAGGGGCTGATGGTCACGATCCGCCGTCCAAATTACGGTTGAGTAATGTGAATTGGGTATGGGGAAGAACTTGATGCCCACGGCAAAGCCGCTCCCTTCCTTGTAGAATCCGAAGGCGAACTTGCCGGAACTGGATAGCCAAGCAGTGTTGCCTGTGGCCGAGAGGATGGAACCCGTGCCTATGGCGTTGTCGTCGGCTCCGACGAGACCTATAAGGGACGCAATAAGTACCAGCGCAGCAGAAGCTTTTTCAGCTGGCTCCATTTCAACCGATTTACAAAGCGGAAGTAGGAAAATAATTAGCACGAAGAGGATGACAACTTGCACCACAGCTATGCTCTCAAATAAAAATAAAAAACTTTCTTTAACCGGTACTTGAAGTCAACAGGTCAACAATCAAGTAATCCTCAATGAAATATTTTCTTGGAACATTGGCGTCAATTAAATCAAAATTTCACATATAATTAAATTTTAAATTAAAAAATCTCTTAATTCATAATCAAAATTCAAATAATTCTCTAACTATTTTGTTCGGACGTCGAGCGTCGTTTGGAGACTAATCAAACTGCACGTCATCTATGCTTGATATCGAGACTCGATACCGCTCGATACTACTGACATAACTGTACCTGATTCGCCTCTCGACTAGAGTTGCCTCGAATAATTTATCTAATTCTTATATTTGACCTTCCAGCAAGTTTTGAGAGTCTGACCTCAAGTTGAGGAGACCTTGTTAAGTCGTTGGTGATCTTATGATATCTTTAGTACTCATTAAATATATACGCATGCCATCCGGAGATTTTTGTTAGAAGAACTCATCTTGTCATCCATGATATTTTTTTAGAACACTAAATTTCTTTGACACATTTCCTAAAAAAAAGGTCTATTAGAGGCAAGCAATGAATTATTACATAATTAGAGAAAATTCTCAAATCTCGAGTCACCAATCAAAAATGGCATAAATATTATCTGAAAAGAAGGATGAACTTCCCACTATATAAAAAAAAATCATTAATAGAAACAAAATGATTTTCATTCTATATGAATTAATGCTTCAAAAACATAATCTATTCAATGATTTGTATGTGATATCTAAAATGTGAACAATATTAATAATTCTGAAAATAAAATCTTTTTAGGCTAAAATTGTAATAATCCAAAGATATGAAAATCATTTTTAAATGAAAAATATGAATTTTTTAACTGCTGATTGAGCTAGAGCACTTCAACGTTGTACATGTGAGCGTTGTGGCGCTAGGGTTGAGAGCACTGCATTACCAAAAATCATTATCGTGGCACTAGTGTCTTTGTTATACAGTAAATTTGATTTTTACATGCGATGTTGGGACTTAGTGTTGCATCGCTAGGATACTAAATTTTTTTTTATATTTATTTCCTTAAATAATTGTAAATAGCTATTCTCTTACTTCTGCTTTCGAAGATTTTGATTTCTAAGAATTTATCTCTCATAAATCTACCAAAATTGTATTCTCCTGATTTTGTAAGCTTTCATTATATAAATTTGGATATGTTATAGATTTAATCATTTTGTATGATATTATTTTCGTGTATTTTCACTAATTAAATTTGTGTATAGGAATTTTTCTATGAAATGTGAACTAAAATTGAAGTGAAAAGCAATGGAATGTGAGTGGTGAGACGTATTGAAGTGTAAGATGCATTGAAATAATTGATAAGTAATGGAATATAATATTGATTTGATTGAGAAAGAAAAGAATGTACTGTATTAATTGGACTGAGAAATGAAAGGATGTATTGTACTAATGTTGATGTTGATCTGATAGAAAAAAGAGGTAATGATTGACATTTATATGATATGATAATCTTATAACGATACAATGATTTTAGAGGAATGATTAGGAATTATAAAGAGATGGAGATTGATGGAGTCATAGGGAGCTAGGGCAACTGTCACATGATTCAAGGGGAGTTAAGTTTATTTATTAGAAATCATAAGGGCGATTGTTTGAGAGTCATAAGTGCGGGAACAAGATACTCTCTTCTGAATATCTGAACATCATACTAATACTGATTACTATTATTGATTATTCATTACTATTATTGATGATGCTAATCACTATTACAATTACTAATAAGATTAATAATATTGTTATTGTTATTTCTATTACTGTTTTTTAGATTGTTCACTATTTATGATATGGATCACTATTACTAATAATGTGGATTGTGAAGTAATGTGTTATAAACTAAGAAATTGGTATAGATAACCGGCATAAATATCGATGCATAGTTTTTTTATAAGATTTACAGTGTATTATTTCTCTGTTATATTGCATTGATATTACTTGTAAAATTTTGGTTACTTACTACCTTACTAGGCTATTCGTTCTTTAAAGGGTTTAAATGATTCCAGGTAAGGATATTGTATGTTGAAGTTATGTATGCAGTGCAATTTTTATTTCAATTCTTTAGTTTATATATTCTTTTGTAGCCTATGAAAACTATTGTACATATGATGTTGGGATTTTGGATATAGCATGTAAATATTAATTATAACAAATGTGAATTATATTTTCCAATGGTTATATTTATATAATGTGATTAATCAGCTCTGGATGTTTATCGATCTGATTGATAAATGAATAGAATAAGATTGAAACAGTAACAGTGCGAAAAAAAAGCATAAAATAAATTCTTTCAGCTTAGAACCTAGAGTGTGATAAAAATAGTACCAAATTCTATTGTTATATTCAACAAATATATTCTTGCTATCAGCTGTACCTATTCAAAGCTTACTTTTATATCATGATCAAGAAGGATACTTAGCCATAATATCTAACATTTAAGAAAGAAGAATATTAATTTGAGTTTGTAGAATGATTTTAGTGCTATAAATAAATAGCATTAATATTATTAGATTTAAATTGACAAATTAAAATATTTCTTAGTAAGTTGAACGACAATAAGAAAGAATAAATTAATGAATCACAATATGGGGGAAAAAAGATACAAATTCTCATAGGTAGAACAAATTAAAGATAAAAAAGGCTTACCATATTACAGGACAAATCTTAATAATCATTGCAATTTTTGTGAAGACCTGGTTGTGGATTTGCACATGTAAAAGGAATGCATTACTACTGATCAATAAGCTAAAAATTAAGCAAATAATAATGGCAAAATTCAATGAATTTCTAGATTATTTGTTCAAAAACATACCCATAGTGCACAAACAAGGAAGGTTGTGTTGCCAAACATTCAAACTTCATAATTTAGTAACTAAAAACCAACAAGAAAAATGAGCTTAGAAAAAAAAATCCTACTTCAGATGTAATGGTGAACAAATTTTAAAGGAATCTTTTAACTGAAAAATAGGATTCTAATACTTTATGTATGGAATTAATTATTTTGTGCGGGCGTCGAACGTCATCCGAAAACCAATCAGAATGCGCCACATCACCCCTTGCTCGGTACCGTGGCTCAGTACTGCTGACATGACGCATTCTGATTGGTCTCCGAACGACGTTCTGCATCCGATCTCCACACAGAATCTCTTTTTGTATGGAGTGATATGCAGCATAATTGCTCCATAGCTCAAGGATTAGTGATTATAGACCCACCTTCCTATTACTAGTAGATTCCTAAAATTACTAATATCATAATCAATCAAATACTTACTAACAATCCAACAAAGGTTACAAACAAGATATTAATGAAATGATTCAACTTTTCTCGAGATTAAAATACATTTTTAACAAAATCTAACAGTTCAAATCATAATAAATAAAAAATGAGTTAAGAGAAGTTGTATCACTCAAATCTCAAAGAAATGGAACAAAATAAGCTATAAACCGCTTGGAATGGTGACGAGCGACGGAGTGGTCAAGAGTTTCGATATGGGAGAAAAAAAATGTTCTAGGACGCACTAATTATAAATTTGAATCCCTTTCTAATTTTTTTTATTCATCTTTAAAATTCTTGATCATTAGATCATTGAATTATAGTTATTTTGTTGTCCAAATTTCATGTTATTATTTAATCCTAAAATTATTTAATATAAATAATTAAAATTTTCAAACATGTATTAGTAATCATCAAAATAAGCTCATGCGATCATGCACATCATGAACTCATAAAGTCAACAATTGGCTACTCACGATAGCTCGATTTTAGGTAATATAGCTAGGCCAATATAGCTGCATCATCTAATGTTATATCATAATTTGATCATAAGAGGATATGATGTCCACTATTTATTATTGATAAATATATTGAATATTTTCAAATAAGAACTAAAATTCTTCTTATAAATAAAGTTTATAAATATGACATATTTTTCAACTCATTTGAGAGGTTTGACAAAAATAGATTTGTAAATAAGCTCTACAAAATTCTCCATCTACCATTTTGTGTGCCTATAATTATGATCAAATCACATATTTTCTCTTAAAAGTTGAAGGATTCTTATGTCCTATCCAAAGCCTTCTATCTTGTCATTAAAAGCAAGATAAATCGCAATATGATCAACATGATCAGATAGATCTCTTAAAACTCAAATACTAATTTTCTCCCCTTATCTAAGATAAGTCCTAGCACCACAATAGTCATAATGTATGTGTTTTATGAGAGATTATAACATGCGGAGTCCGGACACAGAGAACCATTAGATTTTATGACTGTGAACAGTAAATTCGTAACAGTGAACAATAAAAGCACAGTGGTGAACATTAACTATGCATTTATTGTTCACCGTCACAAAATTGAACGTGAACTTCGCATGTAATAATCTATCGTGACTTAGACGTTCACTTCCCATCATATGCAGGAACAATTATTACGTCCTCCGACCAGACGCAGAGGAACGTCCGGTCGGAGGCCAAATCTCGCCAAAAAACGAGTTGTACCGAGAAAATACCGAGCAATACCAAACAATAACGAGGAATACCATCATTTGAAGACCTAATACCGAGTTATACCGAGCTAAAATGAGAAATACCGAGTTATACAAAAGTTGTACCGAGTTTTTCCTAGAAAAACTCGGTACAACTCGGTATTTCTCGGTACAGCTCGGTATTGGTCTTCAAAGAGCGGTATTCCTTGTTAATATCAAATAATACCTAGTTGCACCAAACAAATACCGAGTTTTTTGGCGAGATTTTGCCTCCAACCGGATGTTCCTCTATGTCCTTACACCGGACGTAATAAAAGTTCCTACCGCAGACCCTAGCTTAGAATAGTTTTTTTTCTTTTTTGGGTAAATTGAGGGCTTGGCCCATTCTATTAAAAAGAAAAGGATTACAAAAATTCTTGCCAGAAAAAACTGAGCAAGCAGCAAAATTGTAAAAGCAAAAAAAAATTACATATAATCTATTTTTTTAAAAATCAGAAAAAAAACCCAAAAACAGACAGAATAAACTGTCTGGCCGGGACTCAGAGAAAAGTATAAATCATTTTGTGATCAGTCTCCTTTGGTTGCCCGTAGACCATCCTAAAGGAGAGGCAGGTATCATCATCGTCCTCGGCCCAAAAAACCTGCCTGTGAAGAAGGCACCCCTTATCGGCAACGAAGCAGTAGCGACTTGATGAAATTGGGCAGCAAACAGAAATACCACCAACAATTATCATACAGAATTTAGAAACCTGCCATAAACCATTCCTAACAGCACGGGATTGCCACAGAAAAAATGAAAAACGGATGACAATGTCCGCTTTACCCAGCATAGACAGATTATATCTTATACTTGCAGACCAAAAAACCGTCCCATGAGTGGTTGGAGACTTCCCCATTATCCTTAGAAAGCATAGCCATCCATAAAAAACCCTATTGAAATAACATAAGCCAAGAACATCACAACCCAGCAAACCCCCAGGCCAGAAAATCAAGCCGAACCAAAATGCCAAAGAAGCCAACATGAGCCTAGTTGTAACAAATGAAAAGTTTTTCTCTGATAGTCTTTCCTCCTTTCCAACTGTCCAGCTTTAAATAAGCAATTCGAGTAATTTTTTTAGCTAAAGAGACCGCACAAGAAAAAGTCCCTTTATGAATTCTATCATTCCTCTCAGTCCAAATAACATAAACAGCAATATTGAAAAGCAACAGAACGGCGGACTTCAAGTCCCTATTCACATCCAACCCATCAATAAACTGGAGAGCTTGACCCATGTTAGGTCTGAATAGAAAACAATTCATCTTAGGAATAAGCCTAGTAAGGACAGTAAAGGAGTAGTCACATTCAAACAAAAGGTGTGTAATGGTTTCTGGGGTTTGATGACACAAGGGGCATAAGAAATCCTCAGTGATAACATTCCTGATGCGCAGATTATCTGAAGTCTTAAGGCCATTAGAGAGGGCCAACCATGAATAAACCGAATGTCTCAAGGAGTACTTCTTGTGCCAAACAAGCGGAGCCCAATCAACTACATATTCATAACAGAAGAATTCCCTATAGAAATCCTTAAACGATGTGTTTTCATTGTTTTCCCAAGTAATGTGATTGGTGTTACTAACAGAGATGGGAATAGAAGTAAAGAACTCCATAATATGTTGATTGAGGAAGTTAGGAAGAGTCCAGGAGTCTTCACACATCCAAGAAGCTAGCGTGAGGGAGTCAGCATTGACGGATGAAAGGGAAAAATCTGGGAAGGATTCCATAAAAGAGCCATGTGGACACCAATGATCCCAGAAGGTGGCAATGGGGCTATTAGCCAAAACATTAAACTTAAAATTGTGCTTAAACCGTGTAGCAGTGATTTGAATATTCTTCCAGAAAACTGAGCAATAACGGTTTGAAGGTTTCCAAGGAGAATTGTATCTGTTTTTTAGCCAATTGGAAAGCTGAGAATCCTGATTATACATCCTGAGAATAGTGACACAATTATAAGCCGATCTTAGTGCTTGAAGAGAGGCAATACCAAGACCACCATTAGAGTGAGGCATAGTAGTATGTTTCCAAGAGATAAGATGTAAGCATTTAGACTGATCTCCCCTCTGGAAAAGAAATTTGGAGCAGGCTTTATCAATAGCCTTAACAATAGTTTTAGGAATTATAGAACCTCTCACCCAATAAGCCACAAGGTTGGTAATGATGTATTTGATGAATTGAAGCCTACCTGCAAAAGAAAGAAGTTTTGCTTTCCAGCCAGAAAGCAGGTTAGTAATTTTTTCAATAAGTGGAGAGAAGTCGGATAGCTTGATTCTCCCCAGGGAGATGGGAAGACCCAAGTAGGAAATGGTGGTGGAGCAATTGTGGATTTGAAGGGCAAGGGAAATGGCAGATAGATGAGATGCAGTGGGAGAAATGAGGAGGGAGCTTTTATTGAGATTGAGGATAAGGCCGGAACAGGAGGAGAAGGTTTGAAGAGTACTCATAAGATTATTACAGTTCTGGGTTTCAGCTTTACCAAAAATCAATAAGTCATCAGCATAAGTCAGGTGAGTAAGCTGAAAATCACCAAATTGAAAACCCTGGAATCTGTTCAGATTACTGTTCCCATCAATAAGGCAGGACAAGGCATCCATTACGAAACAAAAAAGAAAGGGGCTAAGAGGGCAGCCTTGCCGAATACCAGAGGAGGAGCCAAAGAAACCATTAAGTCCCCCATCAATACAAATGGAGAAATTTATGTCACTAATACATGCTTTGATCCACTGAATAAATAACATAGGAATCCCTTTTTGTTCCAGCCTTTTAAATAAGAATTCCCTAGACACCGTGTCAAAGGCCTTCTTAATGTCAAATTTAGCACAAAAAAATTTATCCTTACAATTCTTGGAGATGAAGCCAAGAACCTCAGCCGTAAGGATAGTGTTATCCGATGAAACTCTATTAGCAACGAAGGCAGCCTGACTAGGGTGAATGATCTCTGGCATAATGGGCTTGAGCCTACAAGCAAGAATCTTGGCAATAATTTTGTGGAAGATGTTACACAGTGATATAGGTCTGAAGTCTTGAATTGACTCAACATGAGTGGTCTTAGGAATCAGAGCAATGACAGTTGCCTTAGCCCTCTTAGGAAGGTAACATTTTTTAAAAAAAGACTTGACAGCAAGACACACAGATAATCCAGTAATATGCCAAGTCTTTTTAAAAAATTCAGTATTGAAACCGTCCGGCCCAGGTGCCGAAGAGGAGCACCCAGCATTAATAGCCTGAAAAATTTCATCATTAGTGACCGGTAATAGCAAGCTGACCTTGTGAATTTCAGAGATAGTATTCCCAATAGGTATATCAAGTAGGCTGGGAAGCAAAGGAGGGGGAGAGTTGTATAAGTTTTTGAAGTGTTGAATAACCCCTTGAAAATCCAGATTTTGAGCATTACCACAGATAGAAGAATTGAAAATGCCTTTATTATGGGATTTCCTCATATGGACCTTGGAGTACAGAAATTTGAGGTCCTCTTCACCATGCTTAAGCCACTTAACTTTTGATCTTTGAATGATCCACTTAGCCTTTAAGGAGTTGTAGAATGCAAGCTCAAGATTGGCCTTCTTAAAATTTTTGCAAAATTCCAGGTTTTGAGGATTCAAATCTGCCAACTTCTGGTAATAATCTTGGAGGAAGGCAAGTTCTCTACACTTAAGCTCGAGTGAAGAGGATGAATCCCAGCTTTTAGTTTTGATACCTTGTTTCAGTGCTATGAGTTTCTGATAGAGACAGTGAATAGGGTTCCCTTGGGTAGGAGTAGCAAAAGTGTCTAACAAAAGCTCCCAAAATTCCGGAATATTACACCAATAGTTTTTAAACATGAATCTCTTATTAGAAGCCTTCTTAGAGATTTGCTTTTAAAATAAGGGGAGAATGGTCAGATACTAAACAATTACCCACATCATAGTGAGAGTCAGGAAAAGCTACAAGCCAAGCTTCATTGACAAGGATGCGGTCCAGTTTGAGATGAATAGGGTTGTCCGTCCTCTGATTATACCAAGTGAAAAAATTCCCAGAAGAATTGAGGTCCACAAGGTTGCAGTTAAAAATGCACGAGTTGAACGGAGCAAGCTTAGAAATATTAAGAAGAGATCCACCAGATTTTTCAGTGCTGTTCCGGCAACAATTGAAATCACCAAACACAGCCCAAGCCATGTCATTGTTAGGACAGCAATTCTTGAGGTCATCCCACAGAAGTTTCCGTTCCTCAAAGGAATTAGAAGCATAAACCACCGAGATAAGAAAGGGGGAAGAAGGGTCATTAGTTACAATTCCGGTAATGACTTGCTTAGAAGTAGAAGTAACAGAAAAGGAGATCTTATCAGCATTCCATTTAATCCAGATACGACCAGGATTACCAAGATGGAAATTGTTGTAACTCCTCTCATTGTCAAAAACCATGTGAGTCTTACAAAACCAAGGGTCCTGTAAGTTAGAGAGCAAAATGCGATTTTCCAAAATACAGAACACGTCTAAATCCTGTTCAGAAATCATCTTCTTGCAACAAAAAACTTGGTCAGGGTGATTGAATCCCCTAACATTCCAAACCACAATGTTTGGAAGGATCATGATTTGCTATTTGATTTAGGGCCTTTCTTGGTTCCCTTACCCCTTTTGTTTTTAATTGGCTGATCAGATTTCTTAGATGAGGAAATAGCAGTAGACTGTTTGTTATTTGGTGGAGGAGAATAGCTGGACGATTTAGTATGAGAATGCTCGTTGATACAGTCTTCCAAATTGTTGTTGGAATTAACTTCTGAGTCAGCAAGCAGTTGGAGAAGGTTGAATTTATTGGGTGAAGTAGAGTTCGGTGGAGGGGAGTCCTGAAGAATAGAATTCAGGTTAGAAGATTTTGGAGCAGAAGAGCTAGGCTGGGCATCTTGATTTTGAAGGCTGGGCTGGGGAACTGGTTGGTCGGAGGAAGAGGTAGAAGGAATGGTAGGAGAATTGAGATTTAGAATGATGGCTGGATTGGAGAGCAAACCAGTTTGAGGATTGGAGGCCGTAGGTCCTGAAGCAGCATTAATGACTTGAACTTCAGGAGAAAATTCGTCAGGTGAAGAAGCAACGTTTGGCAGATCAGTGGCTTTTGGAGATTGCTGCTGGGTAGGAGCAACAATCTCAGGAGATGGAGAAATTCGGGTTTGAGGAGGAGGTAGAAGCCTAGAAGGGTTTCTGGATTGAGGTCTGGGCTTGCGGCTGGAGCTCCTACCACGCGGAGGCTTAGGGGGGAGGGAAACAGTGGGATTGGGATTGGAGGGGCAAGAATTAGATGAGTGATTGAAAGACTTACATATTTCACAGGTTGAAGGACGCCATTCATACTCGATGACAAGGTTAAAATGTTTCCCTTCCACAGTTATCGGCACCGTAGCAGGGTAAGAAGCAGAGGAATCCACAAGAACACATACTCTGGCATAAGTAAGCCTGGATTTTGATGCAGTAAGAGAGTCAACTGCAACCGGAGAACCAATTTTTGTGGCGATCTTAGAAATTTCGACTGGGGTCCAACAACACAACGGAAGATCGTGGATTTTGAACCAAATGGGAACACTTGTGAACTCCTCACGTTTAGGACTGAAATGAGAAGTCCATTTACGAAAAATAAACGGTTTACCAAAGATAAACCATGCACCTTTGTTCCAGACCATATCAAAGTCCTCACGGCAAGAGAACTTAAAGAGAAAAAAACCATCACTGAAAGATATAAGCTTGATATTACCTTTGAGCTCCCATAGTCTCTTAACAGCATTAAGTAAAGCTCCATAATAAGGACGATTACCCAACGAGTATCCAACAAGCGCAAGGTTCCATTCTTCCACCGCATCGGCGATATCCAAAGTAGGGAAGTCTATAATTTCGTCAGGAGTCGGAACAGGGGAGATGTTAAACTCTCCAATCGGAGGAGGGTTGGAAAAAACGCGATCCCATGGCAAGGGGGTAGAAGAACTGGCCAATGCTGTAGAAGTGGAGTTGGGAAGTGGGGGAAAAGAAGAGGGGTTAAGGGAGGGATCCATCGCTTAGAATAGTTCACTCAACATGCGTTTGCTACAGTTATAGATAAGAACCGAATATAACCTTCATTCTAATACAGAAGACTGAGAAGATTCCATATTAGGAGTACAAAGCAGTAACATACGACATGCAGACTGGCGAATACAAATACGCATTACTAATACTTTGAGTCCCCAGTAATTCCATGCAGAGGTTCCAATGTAAGGAATTAATGGATGTTATTTAATTTATATTAGGATTTTTTTTTTTTATCCACGATTCATTAAGGAAAACCTTCTGGGATTTCATCCCCTCGCGGCGGGAAAGTTATTACTCTCGGCGACGGCCATGGGCGGTTGGCCCGCGTCGGCACGGCCGTTCCAATCTAGCAAAGGAACTGGAGGAAACTCCACTATCTTCTTCCTGCCGAGCATCATAACAACATCGTACATGGACGGGCGTTTCTCCGGCGATCCGTGTAAGCACCAAAGAGCTACCTTTATCATCTCCTTCAGCTCCTCAGCATCAACATCCCCTCCAGGGACCTGCCATTTTGTTTGCTCCTTCAGGCATTTATATGCCCAAGAGGCGAGGTTATACTCGCCATCCAATTCCTGAACAAGGCAGAATTTCTTGAGACATAGGAGTTCCAAAAGAAGTACTCCGAAGCTGACTACATCCACTTTGGGCGATACCCAATCGCAGGGCTTTGCCCATTCCGGAGCTTTATAACCTGGTGTTCCTCTCGAACGAGTGTACGTTATTTGATTCCCTGGCTGAAGGTGCTTGGCAAGGCCTAAATCTCCGATCTTGGCAATTCCATCGTCTCCGATGAGGACATTCTCTGGCTTGATGTCACCGTGGATGATAGCGACATCGCATCCTTCGTGCAGATAGTAAAGTCCCCTGGCAACATCCATGGCGATGCTGACCCTCTGCTTCCAGCTTGGCCGGGCTTCGTGGGACTGGAAGATGAGGTCAGCAAGAGAGCCGCGGCTCATGTACTCATAAACGAGGATCCAATCGGATCCTTCGTGACAGAAACCGAGCAGTCGCACCAGGTTGCGGTGGTGCACTCTTCCAATAGACTTCAATTCGTTGCGGAACTTCTCTTCGACTTTACCCCGAACATTTTTCAACTTCTTGACGGCAATCGGCGTGCCCGCGTCACACGGGGGAAGTAATCCTCTATAGACTTTGCCATATATCCCCTCGCCGATCTCTTCTTTGTAACCATCCGTGGCGTCCTTAAGCTGCTTGTAGGAGAAGGACCGCGGGGCCATCGCCTTAGCCAGGCCGGTCTCCATGCTCTCACAGAGTCTACGGTACATCCCCATGCGGTACCTGCACAGGAAGAAGATCAAGAAGTCGAGCACAACGGCAAAGGTTGCCGTGAGGAGCAACGGTAGAACCAGAGGAACGGTTCCCAGCACGCGTAGATTTTTTCTGCTGACCGGCTTTACTGATAGTTGATTCTCTTGCTCTGCAAGGCCGACCTTGAAGAACGCTACTGTTGGCTCGTCCTTGACAAATAGAGCTCTCCCGTACTGATACGGGTACCTCTGCTTTTTGCATAGCTTTGTTGAAGGCAAGAATAGAGCAGCATAGCAATTACAGTCCCTGAAGCACGCGTCGCTGCATTCATGGTCAGATTTGACCGTGGAGATGTTGTAGGAGTCATCCGACCAGGTTATGTTATGCAATGTGGAAATTTTATAAAAAGCACTGTTGCCGGTGCTTCCATTAACCGCCTCACAGCTCCACCTGGTGAAGTTCCTTTCACATCCCACCAATACTCTGCTCCGGTCAATGTAAATGTAGCCCGGCAAACAGAGGCATTGTACATCGCCGTTGCCCGTGGAATTGCAGTAACTGTTTAATCCACATACGCCCTTTATGAAGCACTTATTATTATTGGTCGGGATTTGACCAGAAACCATCATCAAGCCAGATTTGTTGGTGGAGTAAATCCGGAGGTAACCGTCGGCTTCTATTCTTAAGAAGTCTACCGACATGTCCGGCGATGAGTTTAGGCTTGGAAAAAAGGACTGTCCCTTGAAATTAAGATCGGTTAGTCTCAATGAACCATCATGGTCTAGGACAAGGCTGTTATAGCCACTGGTTCCTAAGCCCCAGTAGGCGTTTGTCACGGTATTCCGGGTGTTAACCGGATAAAGAATAACATTTCCATCTGTCTGCATCGTGAATCGGAACCTGCCGCTTGATTGGTTGTTCTCCGAAACGCTGGAGATGAGGTTATGGCCCATAGGAAACGTCTGGCCTACCATGAGGGTGTCGGTAGGGTTATCGAACGTTTGCCATGCTAGGTTGTACTCCGAGTCGTAGACGATGAAGTTACCGGAATTTTTCATGGAAGCGAAGGCGAGCTGCGAACTGCCATCGTATGAGTCAGTAATTATCCGATCACCCTCGTCGAGATGAAGCACAAGGCCTTCGCTGCCGAAAGTCAGATTTGCGTTGGCTGAAATGGGCTGATGGTCACGATCCGCCGTCCAAATCACGGTTGAGTAATTTGAGTTGGGCATGGGGAAGAACTTGATGCCCACGGTAAAGCCGCTCCCTTCCTTGTAGAATCCGAAGGCGAACTGGCCGGAACTGGATAGCCAAGCAGTGTTGCCTGTGGTCGAGAGGATGGAACCCGTGCCTATGGCGTTGTCGTCGGCTCCGACGAGACCTATAAGGGACGCAATAAGTACCAGCGCAGCAGAAGCTTTTTCAGCTGGCTCCATTTCAACCGATTTACAAAGCGGAAGTAGGAAAATAATTAGCACGAAGAGGATGACAACTTGCACCACAGCTATGCTCTCAAATAAAAATAAAAAACTTTCTTTAACCGGTACTTGAAGTCAACAGGTCAACAATCAAGTAATCCTCAATGAAATATTTTCTTGGAACATTGGCGTCAATTAAATCAAAATTTCACATATAATTAAATTTTAAATTAAAAAATCTCTTAATTCATAATCAAAATTCAAATAATTCTCTAACTATTTTGTTCGGACGTCGAGCGTCGTTCGGAGACTAATCAAACTGCACGTCATCTATGCTTGATACCGAGACTCGATACCGCTCGATACTACTAACATAACTGCGCCTGATTCGCCTCTCGACTAGAGTTGCCTCGAATAATTTATCTAATTCTTATATATGACCTTCCAGCAAGTTATGAGAGTCTGACCTCAAGTCGAGGCGACCTTGTCAAGTCGTTGGTGATCTTATGATGTCTTTAGTACTCATTAAATATATGCGCATGACATCCGGAGATTTTTGTTAGAAGACTCATCTTGTCATCCATGATATTTTTTGAGAACACTAAATTTCTTTTACACATTTCCTTAAAAAAAAAAAGTCTATTAGACTTGTTGACTTGAGGTCAATCTTATTTCTCTTAGAGTTTTTTCTTCCGTAGTGTGGAGATAGGGATTCTCCTTTTACTCGGACATTCAATGACATAATGCTAATCAGTCATAAAAGGCCCACAAAAATTTTTTTTCTTTAAAGAAAATTAGGGCAAAGCTCAAATTCCATTATAAGAAATTGTTATATGTAATAGATTGTGATAAACAATCAAAAACTAAAATAAGAAAAACTGAACCGAAAGCTCAACAAAAGAATGTAAAAAATATACTGGAAACTTGATTCAAGCTTAAATCAGCTGGTGCAAGTTAAATTAACTCAGTCTCAACCCCAAAAGAAACTCGTCAATCCAGAAGAGAACTCGCCTCAAGAAGAATATCTAGAAACTCGTTTCAGTCGGACTAGTATGACCTTTAGTTGCCATGGTGACTATTATCCAGGAAGTCGACCTTTAGAGGCTACTCAAACAAGGGCAACTTCTGAAACACAAACTATTGGTCAATTACTCGGCTATCAATATTCCCTAAGTTGTTGACTTCTTAAGAGCTGATCAACATACGACTTTATATAATTCGGACATTCTAATCGGATTGTACGATCATTATATTTTTTATTATTTTCTATATAGTCATGTATACAATCAATTCTGTAATGCTCAAGTCCCAACTAAATTTTTTTTTATACTTTGATTTATTTTGCTAAAATCCTAGAGTTTCTTATTCTAAAATTTCTCTCTCTCACTCCCTCTTTTTATATTCATTTTTTCGCTTAGTATTCTCAATATAATTTGGTTTGATTCACAAACAATTTTAAATCCAACTTATCTAGTTAGAGGTAAACACTTAATCCCATTTATTCTTGCATCTATAAATAAAATTCATAACCATCAATCCAACATGCATTTATTGTCTCTAAAGTAGAGAATACATTGGACTTCAAATATAATTAAAATTTGTCTCAGTTCAGTGTAGCTTCTTGTAGTTCTTAGCTATGCTTATAAACATCTCAGCTATTCACATTAACCTCTTAGCCAAACACATAAATCTCTTGACAAAAAAGGCTCTCAAATAAGTTACATGGTGGCCTTAGAATCTTTCGATTAATCCACATAAAGCTATATGAACTCTCTTGGCTGATTCTTAATAATTCTACATTATATAGAGCTTTTTCGTATTTCTCTTCTCATCATGTAGAATTATCCGATGTGGCTCAAATTTTTACTTATATCTATATCTTATAGAAACTAAGACTTTGTTCTGGAGATCTTCTGAGCAGCTTTTGATTTACATCACATATGCTGTGTATATGTACACAGTGTGTACACTCACAATTCAGACTATTCTTTTCGTCCGGACTCCGCAAAGAATAATTTCTTCCACTCAAGATCTCTTAATTGATAATCAAAACTTTCAACTAATAAATCAATATGAGTTGCCTATCTCAATAAAATATGATTTATTATAAATAATTCTCTTTATGAAATAACCTTCCAGCATCTAATGGACATCGATTAAGCTGTCGTGAGAGTCTGAACCTCAAGCCCGGGAGACCTTGTCAAGTCGTTGGTTGGGTGATCTTATTCGGCCTTTAGTACTCATTAAATAAATATGGCTAAGAACTCTGACGAAGTCATATAGAACACTTGCCATCCATATATTTTTGTTAGAAGAACTCATCCTCTATATCTTTTTGGGAATACTAAATTTCTATTAGACATTTCTAAAAAAAAAGTCTATTAGAGTTGTTGACTTGAGGTCAGTCTTCTTTCTCAGGGGTGGAACCCTTTGTTATTTACTTTTTTTTTTCATTTTACTATTATTTAAGTAATATTTAGTCTTAATTATAAGAATTTTTAGGTAATTTCCCCTCCTAAAATTATTAAAATACTATGATCTTTAGGAAATTGCCCCCAATATAATTAAATACATTATCTGGAAGTGTTATTGTTAGGGAATGATCACTACTGGAAAAACATCAATTTCCGGCGTCAAATTTTCATCAGAAAATGGCCAAAATCCGCCGGAAATACTAATTTATGACGGATTTCTGACAAAAATATTTATCGGAAAAGTGTTATCAGCATAAAACTTTTCGCCGGAAAATTTTCTGGCGAAATGCCGGCGAAAAATTCGTCGGAAATATTTCTGGCGAAATAAACTGCGCCGGAAATTTAAAAAAATGAAAAAAAAAATTCTATTTTCGTTGAAGCCCCCTCCCCCACGCACCCCGCCATCCAGCCAGCTGGTCTCACCCCCACCCATGACCCGTGACCCACGACCTGTATGGCTTAACCCACTGACCCGTGACTCGCATGACCAGCCCGCTGCACGGACCCGTGACCTGCGTGACTTGCTCGCAGCGCATGCACATAGAGGGGTTCGAACCCCGCCCTTCAGCAATTCTGCTGTCCACCAAACCACCAGGCCACCTTTGAAAATTAAGAAATTTGTGAAATATTTTATATTTATATTATTACAGATAGTAAGTATTATTTAAAATAGTTAATATATTAAAAGATTTAAATAATTAATATATTTAATATAATTTATTTAAAATATTTATAATCTGAGTTTAAAATATAAACTTAATAAAATTAAAAATAATTAAATTAATTTATAATGGTTAGTTTAATTTATATTTAAAATAATTACTATATTTAAAAGCTAAGTTTATTTTTTAAGATCAAAATAATTATTATATTTAATTTAGCAAAAAATTATTAAAATTTTAATTTATTTTATTTTAGCAATATTTAATTTAATTTAACAAAATAAATTATTTTAAATATTACTAATTGCCATTTTTCAGAAAATTTTTAATTTCGTCAGAAATCTATTGGAAATTCCGTCGGAAACGCCAACAGAAAATACGCCGGAAATAATTTCAAAAAATCCATCGGAAGTACACCGGAAAATCAGTCAGAAATATTCTATTGAAAAGTCGTTGGAAAATCCGTCGGAATTTTTGACGAATTTATTTCCGCCGAAAATTCTGCTGGAAATGAGTTGTTTTCCTATAGTGGATGAAACAAATACAAAGAGAAATAGTAAATCAAAAATTTGTTCCGAAGGCGCTGCTCCCAGAAACCCACGCAGGAGCGCTGCCCCTTAACCACATGACCTTATTGGGCAGGTAGAACCCCACCAGGAGGGGCTGCCTCCTTGGACCCCTGACATATATGCAAACAGTTACTTATAAGTTTGGACCCCCCCCCCCCCCCAAAATGATTCCGCTCTTGTTCTTTCTCCTAGAATTTTTAAGGGGTTGGACTTTTCTTCAAAAGTTTTGAGATAGGTTTCTCCTTTTACATGACACCCAATGACATAATGCTAACCAGTCATATATAAAAAGGCCACAACCTCACTCACAAATAACTATAGGCGGGTAGCAGGCTCATCATATCAAATTTCAGGTTGGCTCTAGCCTAAAGTTCTTGCGACTTTAAGTTAGTCTCTTCAGCCCATCCAGCCCACTAAGTTGGAATAATTAGGTTTGGTCGATTTGAGCTTCCCTAATTAACTAAAATCCAATTTCAAATCTAATTAATCTTGACATGGCGCATTTTAATCTAATTAACATTGATAAACTCCTCAAATTTAATTCAATTGGCTTAATCAAGTCATCTGATTCGGTTCAATTGGTTCATGATAGTCGATCCAACATTGGCTCTATATATTTAAATGAAATCGAGTGCGATCACATATATATAACTTTATTTAAATAAAATTGAATTAAACTAAAATATATGGACTTAATGTAATCAATTAAAACTAAGGCTTCATTTGGGATGGCTTTCTTAATGCTTCCTAAACTAGTTTTCTAGTAATCAATTGAAACAAAGTAAAAATCGACTCATATTAAGCAGATTCGATTGAGGAGAATTGACTCTGGCTAGCCTGAACTTAGTTAAAATCATATGGAATTAGTTTAATTTGAGTTGAACATGATTCAATTTGAGCAGCATGTTCACCTCCTCAAAAAGACAAACACTGCTTAATTATTTTATCATGATCATTCAATATATTCCTAAAAGAATCAAAATCTGAATCAGACAACTTGGGCAAATGTGGCATATTACAACCCTTTTCGCAAGACCTCTGGTTGCAGCAACAACTCTGGATATTAACATTAAATTTACGTTAGACTCTTTATATTTCCCTTTTGTCTGTATTTATAATATGGTCTTGAGATTTTTCGTGGATGACATCGACTCCAATAATATTTATTCAAGATAATTAAATTAAGAGATCTTATATATTCAGGTATCTAGCAAACTCAATTCAAGCTTAAATCAAGTTGGTTCATGTTAAACTAACCCGGTCTCAACCCCAAAAGAAACTCATTAGTCTAGAAGAGAACTTGCCTCAAAAAGAAGATCTACAAACACATTTCAGTTGGGCGAGTATGACCTTTAGTAGCCATGATGACTATTATCCATGAAGACAACCCTAGAGGCTACTCAAACAAGGGCGACTTCTGCAATAATATTACTTGGCTATCCACCAGCAGCAGCAGCAAGAAGTTTCAAGAACCCATCAAAGACCAAGCATAACAATCAACCACCAAAGTTGTCAAAGCAAGGCCAGGCTATCCAAGGACGAGCCTGAACCAACCTCATTATTGTCCATAAACCAAAAACCAAAAGACATCATAACCACGATCAACAGCTCAACTTTTTCAATAGGCCTTGAATTGTATTACCTTCAAGAGTTTTGCAAAGATTTTGAAATAAATATGATTAATCAAAAAGGATTTATTAAAAGCCCATAGAGTATTCAAATTATAAAAATGCAAGAGAAATTTTCTAGCATTATTTTTAATGAAATGTTCGTGCAAATAAGAAGAAATATCGCTCATATTTTAATAAGTAAATAATTTCATCCAAATATTCTTTTTAGCATGCTTTTTCAAATAAAACTTTGTAAAATATATTTATCCAAATGCATATATATCTATATATAATTATATATAAAAACCATACAGGACTTAAAAAAAAAAAATAGAGAAATCACACAAATCTAATAATATTAGGATAACTCCATCGGTGCCCAGCTAATTTTTTTTGGGGAAGTAATGATTCTTTGAGCAATGGCGGTCGCTGGGCTTGGTACTGCCGAAACCCCTTGCAGCTTGCACAGTATAAAATCCTCCATGTCAGGCCTTTCGTCTGGCTTTTCCTGAACGCAGGCCATTCCCAGCTTCAGCATCCATGCCTTCTCCAAATCTGTGTCAGACAGATCTAAATTCTCGAGCATTTTCGATTCAATGTCTTCGCAGTATTTCCGCGCCGACTCAAACAGATTATTGTCCACCGTGTTCCTCTTCCAGAAAACGGTCTCCAGAACGACGATGCCGAAGCTGTACACATCCGCCTTCTCCGTAACATTTTCTCCCTTGGACTGAACGCACTCGGGAGCCACATAACCAGACGTCCCAGGTGCTGAGGTCCGCTTTGTCGATGTAGCCTGCGGGCCTCCCACCAAAAGCTTGGAGATGCCAAAGTCGGAGATCTTGACTCTCCAATTGTCATCAATGAGGATGTTTTCCGGCTTTATGTCACGGTGAATGATCTTGGTCTCGCACTCGCGGTGCAGGTAGTGAATTCCCCGGGCAACACCGAGAAGGATCCTGGATTGCTTCTTCCAGCTAGGGGGATCAGACTGTAATATCAGATTGGCGAGTGATCCCTTGCTCATGTATTCGTATATCAAGAGACGTTTAGATTCTTCGTAACAGAAACCGAGCAAGCGGACCAGATTCACGTGGTGAGCTCTCCCGATGATCCTGATCTCTGCATGGAAATCACTCTCCCCTTTCTCCTCTTCCGCGCTGAGTCTTTTCACTGCAACAGGGACGGGGTTTGGCCTCCCATACATGGTTAGATAACCCTTGAAGACAATCGCGTGGCCTCCTCTCCCCAATTCCAAGGCGAAGGTATTCGTGGCCTTGGCTAGTTCTTGGAAGGAGAAGCTCCGCGGCGCGACGTCCTCCTGAAATGCCAGCTCCCATTTGCGCCACAGCAATCGGTACCTCCCATAAAACAACCAATAACTTCCGGTGCCCGCGACCAGCAAGGCTAGAAAGACCCCGGCGTTGATTGCCGCGCACAAGAGCACGACCTTCAGGTGTATTATGCTCCTCTGTTTCTCCTCAGCATTGCCTATCTTGATGTAAGCAGTGCTAATGCCTACGGTAAAGTTGGTACCTTTAGCAGCGCGACTGATCGGTAGCTTATGCTTGGCGCAGTTCTTGTTGAAAAAGACGGCCGCCTCGCAGTTGCATTCGCCGAGGCAGGTGGCGCTGCAATCATCCTCGCTCTGGACGGGGACGATGCTGTAGGCCTCGTCATACCACACTAAATTCTCAACTTGCTCCATCGAGAAGGAGGTGGTAGTATCGGAAGTGCCTGACCAACAGTTTGGTTCGGTAATACTTCTCTGGCATCCATTGGCCGGAGTGCCGGAATCGGTGAAGTTGAATCCAGGCAGGCAGCGACACTCGGCGCGGCCGTTGCTGATCACGCAGTAACTGTTCACGCCGCACAAGTATTCCATCTGGCAAGCGTCTTTAACAGTAGGAATTTCGTATACCGGAGTGGACCTGTTGGTGCCTAAGTTCAGCGCGAACAGCCGGAAGTATTTATTCGAATCTAGCGTCGCATAGTAGAGCATTTTTGTCGCTCTGTCTTTTGGGTTATGCTGTGTCAAATTGAATTGATTAGCTCCGTCAGCGGTGCTGAGGAAGAGACGGCCATCTTCGTCAAGGATCCACTTTGTGTACCTAAGCGTATTATTAGATGTCAGCGACACCCATGTCTGCGACGCCCATATAGCAGTGCGCTCTGTTCAAAATCCAATTTTTTTTTTCCTAAATCTTTCTTTCTTGATCAAGAGACTGAAATAACAAAAAAGACCGTAAAGACAGATTAATTACCTGTAGTTGTATTACCATCCGCAGTAATAGTCCTCTTGAACGAGTAAAGGACCAGGTTAGAGTCGCACTGTATTGTGAGAAAGTAAAATAACTGGTCGGTGCTATTCTGACGGGAGGTGAGGCCGGTGCCGCAAGTCAAAACCTGACCTCCCATCATTGTGTCAGTCGGGTTATCAAAACTCTGCCAAGTGATACAAGAGTCGGCTTCGACGGCGCCACTCCCGCCCTGGACGGATATTACGCTGCAGTTCTTCGTAAAAGTCGAAGTTTTGGAGTCATAGACCACGAAGTTGCCGCTGTCGAGCATGCTTGCGCCGGTGGGCTCTGTACCGTTGAATTCGATGAGGGTTATGGTTTTGACTCCGTTAGATGGCGTGAGAAGAAACCCCTGTTTTGTGAAGGACAGGACGGCTTCTTTGGAGATAAGCTTGATGCCTTGATCTCTTGCCGCCGTCCAAATTACTAACGGTTCTACCGTAGGGGAGACGTACATATTTATGCCAATGGAGAACTCGTTGCCTTCCGGATAGAATCCGAAGGCGAAGCGGCCGGAAGGAGAGATCCAAGAGTTCGGGCCGGCGGGAGAGTTGAGATGGAGGGAGGAGCCGACGGGGATCTCAGTAAAGGCATAGGTTTTAGCTGCGACGCCTATTACTGCTTGGCCGACAGCGACGAAGGTGAGGAACAAGGCGAACATGGCTCAGTTTCTCGGGCCTTTCTGCAGGCTAGGCTTCTTTCTGAACGAGGATAAATAGGGGAGAGCCCAGGATTGACTAAACCCCACACAAGTCAAGTAAAATAACATTTTAATTTAATTCCTAAAGTTTTTAATTTAAATTGTCTTAAAATTCATGATTAACCTGTTTATTTTTTTAAAAAAAGATTTTATTTAACATATATATATATATATGGGGAGTGGTGATTGGTTGTTGACTTGACGAAGAAGTCTGCTTGGAATTATTGGGCCAATATGTCTTTAATTGAAAAGGAAATTTGATTAAATTTTCGTTAGAATGTTAAACAAATCATTAGATTTATTTTAACTTAAATATAAAACATTATTAATCTATTAATTATAATATAATATGCAATTTAAGTAAACATAAATTTAAAATTCTTCATAACTAAGTTTTAATGATTATTTTTCCTAATTTTTTTAATGTCTATAAATGGGCCAATTTTCTTATATTTGTTTTTTTTAGGGATTTTTACATGCATAACACTTCAAACTATTATAAATACATATTTAACACCTAAACTTTTCTATTTACTAATATAACACCTAAAACCCTCCTTTTCATCTATTCTACCACTCCCTTACTGCATCCGTAAAAAATCTCTATCAACCACACGTCTTCCCTTTGACCCACCTACTCCATTGCTTCAGATCTCTGTGTCCCTTGTCGTTGGCGATGTTGGAGAATGGCGACTGCGATGCCGGCAATGACAATCGATGTTCCATAAAAACCTGCGGAATTGCTCAACTAAATTATCGTCCTGCCGCCTCTTCCCTCGTCGGCCTGCTGTCGCTGTTCTCTAACCAAGTTCTCGAGAACGTTTCGTAAATACCTGCAGTTCTCCCCATGGATTGCTGACATGGCCCTGTCTTATCCCTCACTCCAGCGAATATGCCTCTTCACCGCCTTCTTTTGATCTTCTAATCTGAGCATGATGATCTTATTGAATATAAAAAAAGCAACGAATGAAATAGGGAATATAGAAGAAGAAACAGAACAGAGATTTTCTATATTTTGTTCATTAAACATTACAGAGTCTGAATCTGTCTGATGGTAAGCTTATTGAGGAATTCAAGGTACAGGTTGTTAGGCAGCACATGCTGCCATGAGTGTGTGCCTGCTATTCATAACATAGCACATGAATGGTAACCGCCTGAGGTGAAGAGTGGCTTCTCTTGAGCACGTCGAGCTGAGTAATATTAACATATCTTCTAATCTGAAATGAAAAAGAAACCAGTCAATTAATACCTCCTCCATAGGCGGAAAACAGAGCAAAAGCCACAATGCCCAAAATTGTTCTTTTTATTCCATCAGAAAAGCAAGACAGGAGAGAGAATATGGAGGAAATGGAGAATTGACTTGGACGGCGTGGTGCTCGTGGTGATATGAGAGACAAAGAGAGCAGAGATCAGCGCCGTTCATACAACCAAGGCAATGCATGTTCCACTCGTTTTTGTGAGTATCAGCGTGGAGCTTGTATTGAATGAAGAAGCTTGTCGAGAGCAGAGGCCGTAGCCATGGCAACCATTGGCTATTGTTCTGTCCTCATCCTTCCTGAAGGCGGGTCGAAGGGAAGATGCAAGGTTTATAGGTATTTTTGACGGGGTAATAAAGAAATGTTAGAATAGATGAAAAGAGGAGTTTTATGTGGTATATTAGTAAATACAAAAGTTTTGGTGTTAGATATGTATTTACACTACTTTGAAGTGTTATGTATGTAAAAATCCCTTTTTTTTATTATTTTTAAAATGTATCTGGTCATTGCTTGACTTGGCCGAAGAAGTCGTCTTTAATATTTCTTATTGCTTGCTTTTAATTAATTTTTTATTGTTTTTAAAATCTGCTTTTTAATTCAAAATTTCTAGTTCAATATTTTTTTATATTAAAAATATATTTTAAAAAGCAGTAAGAAAGTCGTCTCTAATGAGAAGCCTCCGCTAGCTCCTCTACGAGCTGTCAAGTCAAGCAGACATTGGTTTGAGCTCGAGCTTGAATTCTTGTTCAAGCTCGACTCGTCGAGCCTCTTGCCGAGTTGAGCTAAGATCAGCTCGCGAGCCGGCTTGACTCAATTGCACCCTAAATAAGAATCATCATGGCTTAGAGCTCATCAGCAAAAAAAAATATTATGCTTACGAGGGGCCACCACCAACGTCTATAATTAAAGCAAGTAGACCAGAAAAAAGAATTAGGAAAAGGACTTGTGGCTAAGAACTACACCTTAAACTTCCATGGACTAAGAATCTGCCTTTTTCAGTTGGAATTCAAAAAAGAGAAGCTTTGGTGGTAGAAACATCAGCCATATCTCCTCATGATTTTCTTTGAGATGGTTTTTTTATTACTTTGTAAAACAATTTTTAGTACAAAAACTCTTAATTCAGAAAAAAATTATACTAAAATTTTATTTTAGACAAAGAATTCACAAAAATATTTAAGTCACAGTTTCTTAATAATAATATGAGTGAAATGGGAGCTACCTTCTAAAACTTGAAGCTGAGAAGCATTAAAAGGAAGACAATAGATGAATGTAGCAAATACATAGGTCTGGTTGGGAGATTTTTTATTGCTTTATTTTTATAGGTCACAATCATAGTTGCTTTTTACTATACTTTTTTTAAGCTTTCATAAATTTTTTATACTCAGAAGTTTTTTTTTATCTTTCCTCATAGGAGAGTGTTGGCTCAATGTAGCAAATACATAGTATATAGAGTGCATTATATGGCACCAGTTCTTAAGAGAGTGCTAGAATATTTATTTGGTCAGTGGGACCGTAGTCGGCGGGCAATTGTGGTCGGAAGGACAGTAGTCGGTGGGCGACAGTGATCGGAAGGACCATAGTCGGAGGCTGACGATGGTCAGAAGTATTGTAGTTGGCGAGCGTCGTTGATTCGAAGGATCGTAGTCGACGGGTGACGGTGATCAGAATTCAGAATGACCATAGTTGACAAGCGATGATGATCAAAAGAACCATAGTCAATGTGAAACAATATTTGGGATGACATCCGACATCGATAGCATCCTGGAAAAGTTTTTTGGAGTCATAGCTAATAAATAAGAAGAAGAATAAGAGCACGTTAGGAGTGTCTCAATGGATGGATAATATCAACTCCCTCTAACGTAGATCGTTTACCGATCATTTGAGTATCTTAATGATGTCATAATTTGGTAATCTTGTTCTCGTTGGATTTGTCTTGTCGATCCGCTCGATTCATGTAACGCCCCAAGATCTAACTTGGAAAGAATGTCGATCAATAGCCAAACAATTTACCAGAGTTATCTAAAACCTTCAATAAGCGATCTATCAAACATCTATAACATTTAAAACATCAATATAATAGTCGATTCATATCTCAAAACATCATATACAATACTCAGGAACTAAACTATCAATACAAGTAGAGAAATCTATCCTGTCCTGAGTACAAAAGAATCATCAATCGATCAAAAGAACTAAAACCTGAAGATCTGGATCAACTCCTATCTCCTGCTCCCGAACCCTGACCTGAAAATATCAACCACATATAATGAGCTTTACAAAGCCCAGCAGGTCACCTAATACCTATGACTGAAATCAAAGCACGGCGATGCTATCAATATGCATGTCAATCTATCAATCTGAATCAGTCAATGGTCAATGAATCTATGCAATCCGGAAATCAAATCAGTAGTCAATGCAGCGGTAGAAGAATCAATAAACAGTAGGAAATCAGTCGATCAGTCAAATCAATCGTATCAAGTCGAATCAATCAAAACAATACTATCTGGTCAATTAAATCGATCGGTATGAAATCATAAAATCAATACAATAAAGCCCAGTCTATACTAGCAATGAATCAAATGCAGCAGTTCAATACAGTGTAGAAGCAATAGCAATAGTGAATCTATAAAATCTAGGCGGCAATACAATGAATCCATACGATGTCCATGTCCATGCTATCAATGCAGTATCTATATCTATCAATATCCATATCAATGCTCAGTAATCAATGCTCGGTAATCAATCAATGAAATCAATGAAATCGTACGATACAGTAAATCCGATCAATCAAATCAATAAGGCAGAAATCGATAAAGCAATAAATCCGTAAATCAATACAGTAAACATGCAATTCAATACTATATACTGGACAAGTAAAATCAACTGGTCATGTTGCTGTTGTAGAATCCGTTGCTGTTGTAGTCCGTACGTTGGTCTATCAATAAGAGTCGTCACTCTTTTTGCCCGTCGGCCGCCCGTCGGCATAAAAACTCCTTATAACTCCCAATCGTTATATCAATGATCAATGGTTTAAAGGAAAGCCCGTCGGCCCACCATCCTGTACAGGTCAATATCAATCTTCACCAACGTTCAACCAGGTTCCACTTGGGTTCCAGTATCAATAGTCAATTCAATCAATAAGCAATTCAATAGTCAATATTAAAGCAATCATATCAATAATCATATTCATATCGATTCAATCTATCAATCTCAGGCAATTCGGAAATCATACGAAAATCGGGCAGCGTAACGGCAGTCGGTCAAATTTACACAAAAATCCTGCAAAAAGACACGATTTCCAAATTCTACCAAATTACAATAGAAGATCTATAACATCAATGCAAGACTTTTATTCTACAGAAACCAAGTCAGAAAACATCCTGATAATTTTCTATTCGATTAAAATCGCGTAGAATCAATTCCGACCGGAAGAAAATTCGCAGAATACAGTCAAATCGTGTACAATAATCATATCTATAACATACTAGAAGTTGTGCGGTGGAAGTTGTGTCAAATCAAAATCACGTCGAAAAGTCGACTACGAAAACACAAAACAGATCACAACTCGATCAAAACACAACATCTTTGAAAACAGAAATAGGATTCGGAGTCCTTACCACGAGATCTTCACTTTTCCCAACAGCAGCGTCGGACGAAAAGCGCTCCGCGGTCTCCGAAAACCAGCTTTTCTCTTTTTCCTTTTCTCTTTCTCTCTCCTCAGATATTTTCGTTTTTATAAAATGATTTTCTCTCTCCTCAAAACGAGCTGATTTTCTTATATCTGTGAACTGATCGGCCAGGCCGATATTCACATCGTCCCGGGACGATCAGACCAAATCCTGATCGTCCTGGACCTCACCCAGGGCTATTGTCTGGCCGATAATTTCTACAGTACAGATCGGCCTGGACGATCTCACGATCGGCCCGGACGATCCTGTCCAGAAATCATCCAGAAAACACTCCAGAAATCAGCTGTTTTCCATGCACTGATCGGCCTGGACGATCTCAACTTCGTCCTGGCCGATTCTGGGAGGGAAATCCAATTCAGAGAGGAACAGTAAGGGAACGAGATATTACAATTCAACTATAAGCAAGTCACATTTAGATACTATTTGATCATCCAATTAATGTTCTGAAGCTTCCATATAGGCTTCGAACCCTTGATTTGGACCAATTTGGGTTCGGATTTGATCGATTTGGTGTCATTCGGTTCATCTCTTCGAGACATTCAGTTTGTCTATAAGTTCACTAAAATTTAAATTTGAATAGTCCCGAATTTAATTTTGAAAATTTGTGATTCATATTTGTATCGAGATTCGTGCAAGATAATTTGTTGATGACATATCAATATGTGTTTGAAAATTAGCATTTTCATTGTTATTGAGAAATTTTGTACTTAGAAGTTATTTTTTAGAAACATTTTTTTATGAGAAATGAACTTTTAAAAGTAAAAATAGAAAAAATTAAAACTGTCCTGAAACAACTTTTTGATTGCTTGTATAGTTAGAAAATTAGTTAGTAAGAAAGATAATTTAGGGTGTCAGAAGTAAGAGGAATTAATTATTTCCAAATAGAAGAAACTGTATTCCATCATTACACCAATTTATAAATAAGGCATTAATTAATAGTATTAAAAGATACATAATCAATATATATGTCCCAAAACTAAAAGATTATCATCATCAAGTAAGTGAATAGCAAGGAGTTGATCAACAAAGTTCATTAGATGAATAAAAGTTACCTTTAAGTTCACTAGAATGTTTATAAAGAAAAAGGGTTTATAATGAACTAGAATGTTTGCATGAGTGAGCTTAAGATTTCGTTTGGGACAGCTTTCTTTCTGTTATGTAAAACAATTTTTTAGTACAAAAAATTTCTAATTTAAAAAACATTTGTATTGGAAAGTTACCAAAGAAAGTAGTAAAAAATTGTCTCAAATGAAGTCTAAGATTTCATTTGGAACAGCTTTCTTATTACTTTCTAACTGCTTTTCTAATACAAATATTAATAATAAAAAAAAATTCCTAAATTTAGTTTTTTGTTACTGAAGCTTGAGCTCATCTGAAAGTAATTTTTTAAAAGAATTACAATGAGTCATTTTAAGGGACATTTTCTCATTTTTTTTAGTTTTTTATATAAATAAAAAAATGAAATCTCTATAAAATAAACCTTAAGGCTTCGTTTGGGACGGCTTTTTTACTGCTTTCTAAAACGGAGTTTTAGTACAAAATTTTTAATTTTTGTACTAAAACTCCGTTTTAGAAAGCAATAAAAAAATCGTCCCAAACGAAGCCTAAGTATAATTCACCAACTACTTATAATCAATATATAGCACACACTAAATTTATATGCTTGAGAAAGGGAGAAGAGCCCATTTGAATGACAGGGTGAGACTGATCTGACATAAGAAGAAGGAACAAGAAGAAGAAGAAGAGCTCAATCACAACAGGTGAGGAAAGAAGAAAAAATGCAAAGGAGATAAGAAAAAATGGGGGAGAAGAAGATCTTGGCTATTTTCTCTAATTTCTAATGTTCCTGACTAACAACCACTTTAGACGTTTTCCTCATAGTTCCCTATTTATCATGAGGATTAGAATAAATTTAATTAAGATCGCCTTAAACAATTCATCTAGATCAAATGGAAGAGAGGATTTGAATATATAAGAGCTTTCAAAAGCGATGCCTATTCATGGCAGCATTATTAGCATATACTCCATCAATATAATATCTAATAAAGCTAGAGAATGTCACCACGCGGTACATCTATTGTGAATTCTTGGAGGGAGAGAGAAAAGGCTTTCTTGATGCTGCAACACAAGAGAGAGAGAGAGAAAAGGGAATTAGGTGGAGAGAGGAAGACAGGGCACCACTTTTGGAAAGAAAATTAGAACCAAATCTTTTTCTTCTCTCTCTCTCTCTCTCTCTCTCTCCTGTGGTGCAACCATCAAAAAAATCTTTTCACTCTTCCTCCAAAAATTCACAATAATTCGTATCAAAATTTGGTGGAGGTGATCAAAAAGGAAGTTTCTTGTAAACAAGAACAAGACACGAGAGGCGTGGGTGTTGCACGAGAAAGGCAGGCGAACAACAACACAAGAGATATATTTTAGCGTCAAATAGTTATGATGCCCTAATAGATATTTTTTTAAAGCATGTCAATAAAAACGTCTTGACATAATTATAGTTAAAAGTTCATTTTTTTTTTGTAGTGTCTCTTTCTCTTACAAAAAAGCTCGAACTTCCTCCAAGAATTTCATAGCAATCCTTGAAAATTGACATCTAATTGAAGCTTCGGCAACTAAGAGCCAAAGGAAGCCTTTTTAGTGCTTTTTATCCTTAGATGAACCCTTCGGAATTTTGTCTTAGATAAACCCTTTAGAATTTTGCCAAGTACCTTAACATCAAAAACAACATATTGCTTATTGATTTCCATCATTATAATTTTCACCATAGAAATCTATCTTGTCCTCATATGTCTCATACACATATGGCACTGAATGTAGAAGAACAAATACTGTAATTACTTAAGAAAAAGTTACAAGAAATAAATTCTTAAATACCTCAAAAATGGTAGGAAAAAAAAAAAAAAGGAAGCCATGAAGCTCGTGCAGCTCCCAATAATGGAGACATAATGAATTCAAACATGCAATAAGAAACTTTTTTGTCCCTCAAGACAACAATTGAAGTTTCGTTTCGGACGGCTTTTTTACTATTTTTTAAAACAGTTTTTACTACAAAAATTTTAATTTATGTACTAAAAAATTGATGTTAGAAGCAATAAAAAAGACGTCCCAAAAGAAGCCTGAATGGTTGGTCTCAAATCTAAGAGAACGAGCAATGCTCATAATCAGATCTTCAGAAATGCTTAACAATGGAATTTGTGGCAGAGACCTGAAACCAAACAAGAACTCTCTGAACCTTACAACTTGAAATCCATTACTTTTTTTTTTAATTTGTTCCGTTAATTAGGACATAAGAATCAGATTGACAGGGAGAGTATGAGGCAATGAAGAAGCAGTGAGTAGATGATATCCCATCAGCTCAAACAATACCCATATTATAGTAGCTGCACCAAATACCGTAGCAGAGGCTTATGAATAGGGCTGCAAGCGAACCAAACGTTCGATGAGCTACTCGTTGTTCGGTTCGATTAAAGCTTGTTTGTGATCGTTTAATTAACTAAACAAACAAACTTGAACAATATTTTAAATACTCGATTCTTAAATAAACAAACTTGAACACTAATGTGTTCGGCTCATTTATGTTCGCGAACAATATCATTTGAAGTTCGTGAACAAGCTCGACATTAAGCTCGATAAGAAGCTCGATTCGTGTTCGATTTTGAACTCATGAATAAGCTCAATAAAAATAATTAATATTTGACTATAGAATTAATAAATATAAATAATCATTGCCTTTGTTACATAGACAAATGATTTTATTATAAATGTATTTGTTTATAAATATATTCATGAACGTGTTTGCTTGATAGTTAAAAAAATTAATTAAATATGTTCACGAACAAGCTCGATAAGCACTAAACGAACGAACATGAACTGAACATGAACCGAACATGAACACTCATTAATTTAAATGAACCAAACATGAACACAAATAATAAAGCTCGAACAAAAACCAAACTTGAACAAGCTGATATTAAATGAACACAAACATGAACACTCACATACTCGGCTCGGCTCGGTTCGTTTGCAACCCTACTTATGAAATCCGAGAAAATATGATTAGTCATTATTTAAATAAAATATTAATAAGAGGCACCCTTATTTTAATCATGAGCTGGGCTTGCATAAAGAACATTCTCTTACTTTAACCTTTTAACAAATGATAATATTTTTTGGTTATAGGAACTACTCTTAAGATTGGGGGTGTCAAAATAAATTTTTGGATCGGATTAGAGTCAAATTTGAAATTGACCCACTATGAACACATCCGACCAGATTACCCAATTAGGTTGAAAATTAAACCCGAACCCGACCAGTTTTTTAAATGAGTAAATCCAAACCTAGAAATTTTGAGTTAGATCCCGATCAATTTTTGGGTCGTGTTATATATATATGTCCAACAAATGAATTTGAGTACGGGTATAAGTTAGTCAAGCCAACTCATAAGTCGGAGTCGGCATTGTTCAATAAATGACTTGTGAGCCGAGCTCAATGAGCTAACAAGTCAAGCTTGAGCCAACCCTAACTCAACTTGTTAGCTTGTGAGCTAGCTTGTTTAAAAAATATTAGTTTAAAATATATTACCATTCAGCATTTTAAATACAAAATATTTAAAACTATATCACACTTTCTTATATTAAATTATTTTTTTATTATTTCTAATTATTTCTCATTCATTTAATCATTTTATTAGAACATCTCTCTTTAAAAATAAATGAGTTGGCTTCGAGCTCTAGAATAAAACTCAATTTTTATACTAAAAAAATATTTTAGAAAGTAATAAAGAAATTGTCTCAAACTAAGACAACGTTTGGGACTGCTTTTTGTTGCTTTTAAAAACAGTTTTTTAGTATAAAAATTAAGAATTTTATATTAAAAGATTGCTTCAATACGTAGTAAGAAAGTTGTCCAAAACTAAGGCTAAGGCTTCGTTTGGGACGGCTTTTTTATTGCTTTCTAAAACGGAGTTTTAGTACAAAAATAAAAAATTTTGTACTAAAATTCCGTTTTAGAAAGCAGTAAAAAAGCCGTCCCAAACGAAACCTAAGACTTTGTTTGGGGCGGCTTTTTTGCTGCTTCTTAAAGCAGCTTTCTAGTGCAAAAATTAAAACTTTTGTACAAAAAAGTTATTTTAAGAAACAGAAAGAAAACCGTCCCAAACGAAGCCTAAGTCTAAATATAAATTTAAGCTCAAAAAAAAAAAAAAAACTCCAACGCTTAAAGCCTAAAACTAACGATTAGGAGCAAGTGGTGCATATGAAAATTCTCCAGCAAATTGCGTTGCCTTTAGATTAAAGAGAAGAATATTTCTAAAAAAATAATATATTTTTAAATTTATTATTTATTATTAAAAAAAATAGAACTCTAATAAATAAGGTTGTGAAAATCGGACCGGGCAACGAACCGGTAGAGAGAGCGGTTCACGGTTCGATCGGTTCAACCGGTCGAACCGGGGTCGAACCGGATGACGTAATAAATACAATTTAGATGATATAAAAATCATATAATAATATAACTTTTTATTAAAAAATAGATTGAATTCAAACATTACTAATATCTTATATAATTTTAAATTTAAACATATTCAATTTTTAAATTTATATTAACTTACAAATGAATTAATAAGTTTATTATAAATAATCCTTAATTTATGTTATATATTTATAATTTCTATATTATATTCATATTATTATTTTACATTTATAAATTATTGAGGTTAAATTAAATATTTATTATAAATAATAAATAAATTAATTAATATTTATGGTACATAAAAAAATAAATGATGAATATAATTTATTTTATATTATTAATTAAAAATAAATATTAATTCATCATAAAAATATTATATAAAAAATTTATTTTAAAATGAATAGTGTATGTTGTAAACTTAAAAGTTAAGAAGAAAGATATAGGAGCTTTAGATTTTTTAGTCGCACATCACTTGGAAGACTTTTCCTTGGTGAAGCTTTTACTATATATTGGCTTTTGAGCTAAGAAGTAGTACTAGGCTTTCCCTTCATAAAATGCTTGTTTTGAATTTTTTAATTTAAAATTAAGCATTTCAAATTTGAAATTTAATTATAAATATTTTTTAATATTTAAAAATAAGTTATTTAAAATTTAAATATTAAAAAATATAAAACTTGAACCGGCCGGTTCAAGAGAACCGTGACTGATTCGCCGGTTCACCGGTTGAACCGGCGGTTTTAGACAAAATCGGCCGGTTTGAAGATAAGCCGGTTTTCAGGTTGAACCGACCCGTCCTTTGGACCGGTTCACGGTTGAACCGGTCAGACCGGCCGGTCCAGTCCGATTTTTAAAGCATTATAAATAATTGTTAGACTCCAGCTTGACTCGGAGTCAATCAACGACAGAAAAGAGAGAGAGAGAGAGAGAGAGAGAGAGAGAGAGTAAAGTAAGCGTTTGTACAGAGGTGCCTGAACATAGCTGTCCACCGTGATCCCCCGGCCATCAGCCATGTATTCTCATGTCCTCGCCATCCGCCTTTTTCTCTTGCTCTGCTTTCCGTTGCTCGTAAAACCTGCACCAGGTGCGAACATCGCCGTGGGCTCTGTCATCACCGCCGACCAAAGCAACCGAGAGGCCGCGGCGTGGTTTTCCCGCTCCCGCCTATTCGCCTTCGGCTTCTACCCGGTGGAAAAAGAATTCGCCGTCGGCATATGGTTCGTCCCCGACAACACCGTAATATGGACGGCTGACCGCGACAGTGATCTACTCCCTGAAAGTAGTAAGCTCAATTTTACCGAAGATGGACTCCAGATACCGAGCAGCAACGGCGATAGATCCATCGCCAACATCTCCACGACCAACAGCGTGAAGCTCGCGTCGGCCTCCATGCAAGATTGTGGTAACTTCGTCATCCAGGACGTCAACAACAACACCATATGGCAGACCTTTGATTACCCTACCGACACCCTCATGGCAGGGCAGGTTCTCTTCGCCGGGAATAAAATGGTTTCCAGCGTCTCCGCCTCCAACCACTCAAGCGGAAGGTTTCAGATGGTGATGCAGGAAGACGGGAACTACGTTGCGTACCCAGTGAACACCCCGGCCACTTCCGCCCACTTCTACTGGTCCTCCAACACCACCGGGAACGGCTATACCGGCATACTCCTTTACGAAAGCGGTGAGCTTTTTCCAATTACAGGATACCCAAACGCCACCCAGAACTCCACCCTGCTTTCATCGGCTACTTTTTTGGCGAGGATCGAGACCGACGGGTTTCTGCGGATATACAATATCAGCAGTAACTCCATGAAGCTGACAAAGACACTGCCGGCCGACGACTTCGGCGTGAATAAGTGTGCCATAAAAGGAGCATGCGGACCGAACAGCTACTGCAATTTCACCGCCAACGCCACCGCCGCCGCCGCTGACAGAATTTCCACCGGCTTCTTCCAAGGAGAGGCGGCCTGCCTCTGCTTTCCGGGCTTCGACTTCACCGACTCGAGAAACCCTTATATGGGTTGCCAGAGGAATTTCTCCATGGGACAATTCATCAAAGAAAATAACATATCGTATACAATCGCCAAAATAGCTAACATTTCTTGGAGCGATGACGCCTACGCCTACACCGAAAACAGCACGGAGAAGGAATGCAGTGAGTCCTGTTTAGAAGATTCTAACTGCTACGCCGCTCTTTTCTTCGCGCACCAGAGATGCAGTAAGCAGAGGCATCCGCTCTTATACGGGAGGCTGTCAGAGTCGACCGTTGCGTTCCTCAAGGTTGGCTCCGGAGATATGCCTCTGCCGACACAATCACCACTTGGGGAAGTCGTCAATGTTGTCCCGAAACGCAAAACTCTGTTTTTGATCATGGCGCTTGCTTCGGCTTTAATCTTTTCTGTGGCTCTCACCATCTTCTTCTTCTGCAAAAACCGCGGCCCTAGCTACCAAAAGCTCTGCAGAAACATGGAGACCGGCCTGGCGGGAGGTTTGGCGCCGCGATCCTTTACTCACCAGCAGCTGGTGGAGGCCACGGACGGTTTTATCAAAAGCCTAGGCAATGGCGGCTTCTCCACCGTCTTCAAAGGGGAAATCCCTCTGAACAACGGCGAGATGATGCCCATAGCCGTGAAGCGGCTGGATGAGAAACTGTCCAAGGAAACCGAGAAAGGGTTCCGCACGGAGATGAGAGCCGTGGGGCGCGCGCATCACCGCAACGTCGTGCGTCTGCTCGGATTCTGCCACGAAGGGCCCAAGTGGTTGCTAATCTATGAGTACATGAGCCGAGGCTCGCTCGCCAACCTCATCTTCCCGGTCGATAAGACCCAAGCCCTGCCGAGCTGGAAGCAGAGGACCAAAATCGCCATGGATGTGGCAAGAGGAATCCTGTACCTACACGAAGGATGCGAGACCACTATCATCCACAGCGACATCAAGCCCGATAACGTGCTTGTGGGAGACGACGACACGGCCAAGATTGGAGATCTCGGGCTGGCGAAGCTGCTAAGGCCGCGACAATCAAAGACGTTCACAAGACAGAGGGGGACATGGTGGTACCAAGCGCCGGAATGGCGAAAGGAGGCGAGCGAGCCTGTGTCGCCCAAAGTGGACGTCTACAGCTTTGGAGTTCTCCTGCTTGAACTGATAACGTGCAGAAGGCGCTTCCTTGGCGAACCTGTGAATGACTGCATCATTCTGTCTGAATTGGCTTATAAGTGCTTGATGGAGTCGACATTTGAGCTGCTGGTGCCGGAGGGCGAGGATGTGGATAAGGTAGAGCTGAAGAAGATGGTGATGGTGGCGCTGTGGTGCGTGCAGAAGGAGCCCGGTCACCGGAAGTCCATGAAGGAAGTAGTTCGCATGCTGGGAGGGAAGACGAGCATAGCTTTTCCTCCCGATTCTGTTTTTTAGTTCGCTTTATTGCTTTATGAGCTTAATTAATTATATGCTTTTTCGCAGTGCGGTTCGCTGTTTTTTTTTTTATTTTTTTTCCTAAAGCGGGATGCGTGGTGTGCTGTTAAGTGATAATTGTTTAATAAAATTATCATTAAGTTTGTTATTTAGATTTTTGTGATAGATGAAGGCTTCGTTTGGGGGCAAATTATTGCGTCCGGTCACCTGATATGCGGACATCCAATTCAGACACGCCACCTCACCCGGATGCACTGGGCCCCGTTATTTTTTAGTGAAGTGGCGCGTTTTTATTGGTGTCCGGATGCGGACACAATAATTTGCCTCGTTTGGGACAGCTTATATATTTCAATAGAATTTTGAGGTTAAGGGCATCTCCAACCAAAACTCTCATTTTTTATTGCAAAATGCAGTAAGATCAAAAAGTGCCGTGATTCATCTCCAGTGGAACACCATTTTGCCCCAAAATCATCGTCGTTTCTTTCGTGCCTTTCTCAGACGGAGTTCGATAGAGAGAAAGAAATGTCGAAAGTGAACAGTGCGATGCCAATATTCGCGTCGCACTGTTTATAAGTGACTGAATGTCAGCAAAAATGGAGTTTGGTTGTCACGTCTGAGGCTTTCCATTCGCTTGTTTGCCGAACGGCTGGAGAAGGCCTAAGAAAATACAAAATTATTGAAGAAGAAATGTTTTGATAATAATATTTAAGGATAAATATGATATTCAAAATTATGTTAACTATAGAGAGATTAAAGGTACGAAGGAGTAATGGAAAATAAGATCAAGATTAAAACATAATATTAATTTTGGAGGATAAATTTGATATTTTATAGAGAGATCTATTATGAAAATATATAATTTTTTATGTTAAGTCAACTAATGGCATACAAAATTAGAAGAAAAAAAAAAGTTCTTACTGATATGATCAAATAGTAGCATACAAGACAATTTTTTTGAGTTAATTTTAATAAACCTTCATATGATTGAGTAACATAAGAATTGAATTGATGTTATGAAATAAAGAAGAAAAGTGATGAACATACCTAATTTTCACAACTCTTATAGTTTAGAGACTCATGGTAGACCAACACTTCTGTTGATAAAATTATTGGATCCGAGCGTCATGAAAGTTAAATAATGAAGGCCAAGACTCTTTGAGAAGAGAGATTATTACGTGCAATCTCCAAACCGTTTAGAGACCAATCAAGAAGGGTCACATCACCCGATATACAACGGTACACAGTAACGTTAAACAACATAATGGTGATGTGGCGCGTCCTAGTTGGCCTCCAGACGGTATCCGATGATTGCACAAAATAATTTCGCCTTTTATATGCATGTCATGTCTTAATAGAGTAATCATCACTATCACCATGACTTTGTGTTTCGATAGTAGTAGTGGTTTAGATAGTCATGTCTTCCATCGAAGCATAATTATTATATGCGGACGCTGTCCGGAGGTCAATCAGGATGCACCAAGTCACCAATTTAATGTTTATCATTACTGTGTATCGGGTGATGTGGCACGACGAATGTCCTATTAACATATTCAAGATTGTGAATCACATTTGATGGTTCTTATCGATAACCTAATTATTATGTCATCGCACATCACTTGGAAACTCAAATATAAGCAAATCATCACGCGAAGGATTCATTAATCTCATCCAACTAAGATTGCGCTGCCATTGTCTATCACTGTTGATGGAAATCTTTATAAGTGATAGAAAACTTCATTGGAGTGTTAAAAGTGTGATTATAGCTAGCTAATAATAGTCATCAACAATCTTAACGGAGATACATTAGAGATCATGTATGTGCTCACATGAAAATTGCACATCCAGCTACGGGATGATGCCAACTACATGATGTCAACTACAGAAATTAGCTAACAACAAGATCATGGGAATGTTGAGATCAATAGCAATGGTAGAGCCAAAAAATTTTTTGAGGAAAATTCCACACTGAGGGCATCTCCAACCAAAAACCCTGATCTTTACGACAAAATACAGCAATATTTTAAAATGTGATAATTCTGCTCCAATCGAACTCCAATTTGTAGGCTTCCCTCGTCGCAACTGTCATTCTCCATTTCGCTAGTAAATCCCGTTGACACATAAAAATTTAGCGGGTGAACAGTGCGACGCCAATATTGGCGTCACACTGTTCATCAGCAAACAAATGCCTGAGAAAAAGTCGTTCGGTTGCGACGTTTGAGGGCCTCCATTCGATTGTTTGCCGAACGGCTGGAGATGGTCTGACCAACACATTATGCAAAATAGGCAATATGTGATGGCAGCTGATGTGAATTAAATTACCATTATTTCCCTTCAATCCATTGAAAAAAATTGAATTCCAAAATAATTTTCAGCTCAAATCAACTCCGCTCTTATCCAACTTCAAAGAGCAACCTAGGCTCCCTTATTTGTATGTTTTGATTTTGTTGAGGTTTCATTTGGGACGATTTTCTTACTTCTTTTTAAAATAATTTTTTAATATAAAAATTAAAATTTTTGTGCTAAAAAACTGCTTTAAAAAACAATAAAAAAATCATTCCAAATGAAATATAAGTGCTCCTCAACAATGAATGAGAAGATCAACCTTGCCCATCTTTGATTCCCATCTCTTTAATAAATAGAAATGCTTCCTCTTCTTCCACTTCCAACCACAATGAGATATTCTTTGGAGAGGACTGAGTAAAGCCGGCTTGGGCTCGGCTTAATAAATAACTCATGCGCCAAGCCAATGAGCGAAGTTTGAGGAGATCCTACCTCGACTCGTTAGCTCACAAGCCGATTTCTTTAAAAAAATAGCAATATAAAATACACTTACATTACGTTAGCATTTAGAATTTTAAGTACAAAATTATAAAAAATTTATTTAAAAACATATTTCCTTTTCCTATAATAAATAATTCATTGTTATTTTTCATTTTATTATTATAGTTACTTGAACTATAATCATTATTTTGCTTTCATAATACATAAGCTAGCTCAAATATGAGACAATCCTAATGACTTATTAGCTCCCGAATATGCTCATTTAAAAATATTAATATAAAATATACTTAAAATATATTAATAATTTTTTAAATCATAATCATTCTCTTTCATAATAAATGAGCCAACTCATAAACCAGCTCGTAAGACAACTCGAACTCGTTGAATAAAGCTTGAGCTCGAGCAAAATTAATTAATCAAGCTCAAGCTAAATCCATAGATGACTTGAGCTAAACTCAACTCACTTACACTATTTATATATTATTTTCCCATTTTTTTGGCAAATGATTCTTTCAGTAGTGCTGAATTCTCTCTAATATTAATCATCTGCCCATACCAAAACTCATATAGACATTGAAATTAGTACCCAATATTTCTTAACGTTGTTAAAATGGAACTGTAGCTCAATAAACTCTCCCATTTGAAATTTTAGAACAAAAACCATATAGGACAAGTGTAATTTTACTGATAACCCTCCATAATAAAAATTTACGAGGTTTGTTTTACTAACCAAAGCTTCCAACTCTTTCTAGCCCACAAGGCCGCAAATTAGGGGAAATTATTAGGTGAGAACATTGGATTTAGAGATACAGATACACGAATATTCAATTGGATTAATTTTTTATTTAATGTATTCGCAAAACTTTAAATCAAGCGCAGCCAAGCGCGATAAAGTGCAGGTAAAGCGCAATAAAAGAGCAGTCAAAACGCAACTAAAATATGTAGAAATGCATTCCTTCTTAGAATGCCGAACGGAGCAGATGAACAGTAACCAAACTTGGTAATTTTATTATTATCATTATGTGTTACAAATGGAGTAGACAAGTATATATAGACACCCATAGAAGGTATTACACGTGGAAGCAGGTGATTGGATTACAAGATAGATTAAAGTAATAGCTAATACTGTCTTAACATTCCCCCTCAAACTGACGATCGGGGACCAATAGTCAGTTTGTATCTCAACAATTTGAACCGAGAGGTGGCTAATGGTTTCGTTAGAATGTCGGCGAGCTGATCAACCGTGCTTATCGGTAGCAACCGAATTGTATTGTTCATTATATGCTCTCGCACAAATCGTTGATCAATTTCTATATGTTTCGTTCTACCGTGAAAGACGGGATTATTCGCTAGAGCAATTGTGGAGGTGTTATCACAAAATACATCAACCGGATGCTTGTGATCAATGCTGAAGTCTTTTAGAAGGCATTTGATCCATATAGTGTCGGCAGTAGCGGATGCTAATGCTCGATATTCAGATTCTGTGGAGGATCTAGAAACAGTGTTTTGTTTCTTAACGGTCCACGATACGAGTGTGTCTCCGAGAAAGGTACAAAAGCCGGTTGTAGATTTGCGGGTAACTGGATCCGAGGCCCAGTCAGCATCAGAATATGTCCGAAGCTGAAGACTTGAGCGGGAAATAGGTAAACCGAACTCAAGTGTGCCTTTAATGTATCGAAGAAGTTTCTTTAGCATAGCTGTGTGAACGACTTCGGGTTTATGCATGTGCTGAGACAATACATTCACTGCGTAAGCGATGTCTAGTCTTGTTAGGGTCAGGTATTGTAGAGATCCAATGATCTTCCGGTAGAGAAGATCATCGAAACAGGGTACATCCTCCAAGTGCTGATCTGGAATTTTTGAAAAACAAGGATTAGCGACCGAGTTGCATTTGTGCAACTCGGCAATTTGAAGAATTGAGTTGGCGTAATTAGTTTGAGATAGAAAGTACGTATCTGGAGTGGAGTCAATCTTAATGCCGAGGAATTGATGTGCTAAACCAAGATCTTTCATGGTGAATTTGTGTTTCATTTGCTCTATGAGATCCTTCATTTTATTGTTGTCGTTCCCGGTAATAAGAATGTCATCCACATAAACCAAGAGATAGATTTGTAGAGTGTCACGGTGCAGGATCAGCAGTGAAGGATCGGACTGACTGTGCTGGAAACCGATTTGAAGAAGATAGTTTGTAAATGTCGTGTACCATTGTCTTGGTGCTTGTCGAAGCCCATAAATAACCTTCCGAAGGCGACAGACGTGTGTGGGTTGTGCCGAATCTTCAAACCCCTTAGGTTGTCTCATATAGACAGTTTCGTTGATGTCACCGTGCAAAAACGCATTTGCGACGTCGAGCTGATGTACATTCCAGCTGTGGAAAAGAGCTATTGTAAACAAAATTCGTATGGTGGGTAGCTTGGCTACCGGGCTAAAGGTTTCCTGGTAATCCAATCCGAATTCTTGTTGATTTCCTTGAGCGACGAGACGGGCTTTGAATCTTGCAACGGATCAATCGGAATTGTACTTGGTTCTGTATGTCCATTTTGATCCAAGTACCGAGCCTGAGATCGGAGGTGGGACTAGTTCCCAAGTGCCTTGCTTTTGTAAAGCAAAAAAATTCGTCGGCCATGGCTTGTCGCCACTTGAAATGTTTGCTGGCCTCAGTGTATGTCGTGGGATCCTGTTGAGATTGTTCTTTGTGAATAAGATTTAGTCTATTTACCGGTTTTAGGTGGCCTGTCTGAGCTCGAGTAGTCATTGGGTGCTTGACAGGGAGAGAGGGATCCGCAGAGTGATCCGAAGGATGAGCAGCTTCCTGTTCGCGAACAGCATGTTCATTTGATGAGTTGCCAATATTGTTGAGAACTGGAGATTGTATGGTGTTCAGTTGTTGACTGATGGACAATTGTTGGGGAAGTGTTGATGCAGGAACAAGCAGGGGATATGGAATACTGGTTGTATTTCATGGTTCCTGAAGGCACCTGATTTTATACGGAAACAAAGATTCGTTAAAACGAACGTGTCTGGAAATAAAAATTCTATGAGTGGCCAAATTTAAACACTTATATTTTTTCATAGTGTCGGCATATCCAAGAAATACACACGCCTGCGACGTAGGAGTAAGCTTGGTACGATGAATTTGCGAGGATAACGGGTGGCATTCACATCCGAAAATACGAAGATGCTCATATGACGGTTTAATATTGAACATTCTTTGAATCGGAGTGATGCATTTGGTTGTAGCTGATGGCATTCGGTTGATAAGATAGGTGGCTGTGGAAGCGGCTTCAAGCCAATACGACATAGGTAGACCAGCCGTGTGGAGAAGTGTTCTTGTCGTTGTGATAATATGACGGTGCTTTCGCTCCGCAATCCCATTTTGCTCCGGTGTATACGGACACGAGGTTTGGTGCAATATTCCAACAGCCTTGGTAAACGATTGAAATTGCTGATTTACAAACTCTCCACCGCCATCCGTCCTGATTACTTTAAGCTTACGGTTTGTTTGTCTTTCAATGAATGTAACAAATTGCTTAAAAATATTAAACACGTCAGATTTCAACATTAGCGGAAATAACCAAACAAAGCGCGAGTAATCATCAACAATGATTAGGTAATATCTAAATCCTTGATGAGAGGGAACCGGAGACGGTCCCCAAACATCGGAATGAACAAGTTCTAATGGCACATGAGTTACAGTACGAGAAATATCAAACGGAATTCTGTGTCCTTTACAAGTCAAACAAGAAACGCATTTTGAATTGTTGTTATGGATATGCAGCTCGGGATTGCTGCTTGATATGGATTGAAGCACCCTTTGATTGGGATGGCCCAATCTGCCATGCCAGACTGCAGAGGACGTCCGGGTTGCCGAGAGAGCAGTTGCTGAAGTCCGCTGCGTCTGCGTGTGGATCTTATACAACCCGTTATTGCAAGGTCCTGTAAGAAGAACCTGGTTGTTCGTCCGATCCTTAAAAACGAACCCATTAGCATCAAAAGTGATGGAAATAGGATTATCTTTGACAAGATTAGAGATAGAAAGCAAATTATGCGAGATCGACGGAATATGTAATAGACGAGAAAGTAATAGCTTACAGTCCGGGCTTGGAAGGATACCCTTTCCCGTATGGGCGATAGGAATGGACCTTCCGTCCCCGACTGTGACCACGTCGTTGCCATTGTAAGGTTGATATTGAGCAAGATTGTCAGTCGAGTTCGTCATGTGAGATGAAGCACCTGAATCAATGAACCACTCCGTGCCCAGGTTACCTTCGGTATGTGTAAGAAGAGCGTTGGTGTTCTTGGACGATTTCTGTTGCGGAATGTAGTTAGCATTAAGGCGATGCCAACATGTGTCCGTTTCATGACCCTTTTTTTGCAGATTTGACAGATAGATGCGAGATGTTGAGAATTCCTGGTTGCCGTAGAGGTATCGGATTGCTGTCGTATTTTACCGCGACGTCCTCTGCCCCTGACCGTGTAGAGAGCCGATTGAGTATCTGGTTGACGGGCAAATTTTAGAGCCGATGATTTGAGGTGAATCTCTTCGCTGATTAGAAGAGCGTAAAGATTGTCCAACGTCATCGTGCTCTGCATCGTTCGAATTGTGGTCGTAAAGGACTGATAGGCCGGCGGGAGACCGTTCAAGATGTAGATGATGACATCTTCCGGAACGACAGAGGATCCGGCCGAAGATATTTGATCTACAATCTTTTTGATTTCGGTCAAGTACTGCGTCATCGTCATGTTATGCATCGAAATGTTGTGGAGCTCATTTTTGAGCTGAATTACTTTGGACCTATTAGAGGACTGAAATCTTGTGTGAAGGGTTGCCCAGATTTCTTGAGTTGAGTCAAGATGAATAACGTAAGGCAACACTTCGGCAGAGATAGTCGAACACATTACGGTGGAGAGATTTTGGTCAGTGACCAGCCATTGAGCGTCATCTTGATTGGGATCGCAATTCTCTGTGCCCGATTTGAGATCAAGAAATGCCGCGAAACCGTTAGCCTTGAATAATTTGGCTATTTGTGTGCTCCAAATGAAAAAATTGTCCGGTGTGAGAGAATGAGGAACAAGAAACTTTAGATTGGAGATAACGAACTTGAGAGATTGCGAGATGGTCGGAGCCGGCGATTGTAGGCCTGGCATTGTCGACGTCGACGAGGAAGAGGCAGAAGCTTGATGTGCCATGGCTATGGGCTCAGAATCTTGCCTCTTGATACCATGTAGAAATGCATTCCTTCTTAGAATGCCGAACGGAGCAGATGAACAGTAACCAAACTTGGTAATTTTATTATTATCATTCTGTGTTACAAATGGAGTAGACAAGTATATATAGACACCCATAGAAGGTATTACACGTGGAAGCAGGTGATTGGATTACAAGATAGATTAAAGTAATAGCTAATACTGTCTTAATAAAATACATATAAAGCGCACAAAAAAACGCAACTAAAGTACATATCGATTCTCTCCGTCCAGACTCCGCACCTAATAATTTTCCCAACATTAGCACCAAGCGATTCGCGTTCAACTTCTTATGATGTGCGCAGGCAGGTTCGAAGTTACAGTTTGCAGGCTAAATTGGCAGTGATTTGATATAGATTAGTGAGGACTTAGAAGTTCCAACCAAATCATTAAATATAACATTCCAGCTAACAGTTCAAATTAAAACACAGCGAGTGAACAAATCCTCTGGACTAAAAATGGTCCATCACAAACTACAAGTGCTAAAGGTTACAAACTGGTAAAATATCCCTTAGAAGCAGGCACTCTGCTTCGCTCATCAATTGGACAGATTACAGCTGCAGCTTCAAGGAAAAGAAGAAAGGGTAGCTGTAAACAAAAGATTGATCTCGTCTATCTCCTGCCATGGAAGCCATGGCCAGGTCTCCGACCAGGGAACTTGGCAAACTGAAGACGCAGAGCCCATGAGTCTGGGTCGTGAAGGTCCATCTTGTATCCTACTCGATTCCAAAATTAGAAATTTGTAAGCTTGCGTGTGGTCACAGATTTCTCAAAGAACAGAATTGAAATACAGGAAGTCACAAACTAGCATTAGAACAAATAACAGGAACCAGAAGTTCTAGTATTGGGTTTCTGCTAAGGTTACAACTAGAAAATCCACCAGAACCAGTGTCATAAAGACGACAGTAATGTTATATGATAATGTCAACCAGATGTAACTGTACAACAACAAGCATTACAAGCCTTTGTCCCACTACGTGGGGTCGGCTACATGAATCCTTTTTCATCACTGTGTGTTGTTAAAAGTCAAATTCTCATTTAAATTTAATAAAGAAAAATCATTTAAATCCAGATGTAACTGTAATAATTTAAAGGGAAATTTACATACATACCGCTTTATTTCATGTTATTTATATATCTAACACCCAAAATATTAATATTACATGTCTGTCACTCATATACAACTTTAATATTAAATATACCATCCTATAATTCATTTCTGTCATTCATACTATCTTATAAACTTTAATATTTCATTCCATGCATCCAAATTTGATATGTATGTAAATCTCCCTAATTTAATATATATATATATTGAGCAAAGAGCACAACTTGATGTGATACTAAATAAAGCCTTCTTAAATAACATAATTTGAAATTAAGCAGGAAAATAACCTTCCACAGCATTCATAGCAGTCATGGCGAACGATGGAGTAGTGAAATCCACAAAACAGAGAAGAACGGGGTATCCACCATCCTGCGAAGCATCAAAGTCACTAATAAAAGTTTAAAACAGTAAGAAACTTGATTCATAAAGACATCGATGTAAAGAAGGATTTACATATTTTGGTTCTTTCTTCACTACCCGAACTTCCTTGTATCCCCGAAAGGGGCGAAAAATATCTTTGTCAATAATAAAGGAAACAAATCTACTAATACATCATCCAAGAACATCATTCATCGAGCAAAATTTTTTAAAAAAATTCTCATGGATACGTGCTATTTCCCTCTCTGTTGCGTCACGGGGAAGCCCTTCAACAAACAAAGTATTTGAAGCATCATGTGGCAGTGGGATCTCTCTTTCAGGAAGAACTGGCCTAACCATAGGATCAACAGGGACATGGCTGCGAAAACCCGCAGGCAAACTACTATTTGCCACCATGTCTTGGGGTCCCAAGGACCTGAAACCAGGACCAGTTAAGATGACTGGGTCCTGGTAAGAAAGGCTTGCATTTCCTCCTCTGAATCCATACACTTCTCCCCCGACAGATCTACCCAAACCTGCATCACCAGCTTGCGCAGAACCATAAGATGATAACTGTTGCTGCACAAGTTGGAGTCAGACAATCAAAATTCAAAAAATAATGTATTCGGAACTATAGAGCTATAAGAAAGTTCGGTGAAGACTGTATACTGACTGCATTCTGAAGATAGTGATCATATGAAGTTCCTAGTATTCTGGTGTCCTTCATGGCTTGTATTCTAGCATGTTCATCTCGTGGCATAAAAACTTGAGCTTCTTGACCAGGAGCTCCAGTTATGGCATCTATGAACCCATTGGAAGATCATGGATTCAGGGAAAAAATGGTCAAAGCATATGTGATGAACTAAACTAATACAAAGCAAACACTAAGATTTACGTGCTCCTTTCAATAAAGCAGTCATGAGATTCTTTCATCCACAACAGAAAGACTAGATTTTTTACACAAGCATACAAACCTAATCGCTATTTTGCACATAAAACATTGGAGTAGTGATGTAGCACATCTGGAAGATCATGAAAAGGTGCCACGAGAATGTCATGGAAAAAGAACAAGGCCCCACTTACAGGAGCACAAGCTAAAGAAAGCCCAAAGAGCAGCCCAAGAACATAATTTGGCATGACAACATTTTGAGTTAGCAATTTAGTAGTAATTGATTTCAATTGATAGATTTTCAAAAGTTAATGTTTTTGAAAATTTATCAAATTGAATTAGGAGTGTTGTAGCATTAACGTTATTCATTTTCCTTGATGGAATGGAGTGACCAGTCACTCATCCAATCAGTGGAACCTTGCAAAATTTGCCCCCACTCCCCTCTCTCCCTCTTCCCCATCTTGATTTTTGGGATGGAAAGAACATTCTAATGGCTTTAAAAACTCCTAAATTCTGAAATGAAGAAGTTTCTCATGGATTCAAAAAAAATTGGAGACTTATTCTTCTTGCTTTTTGGCTTAGCGGTCAAACCCATGGCTTCACTTTTGTGGGTAAGCTACTTATCCTCTTCCTCCAACTTTACCTCCCACTTCCAATGTCGAAGGAAGCCATTCTCACTTCCCCCCACTCCTCCAACAGGTCATCTACACCCTTCCCAAGCCTCCACTGCCCATGCAAAAAATTGGAAGCCAAACAAGGAACTCTCGGTCAGCTAATCCTTCTTAAACCTATTATTGGGAATACAAACTCTAAACGCCCTAAAATTCAAGCCACTACCACATCAACACCAAAATTACATATCCAAACAAGACCCTAGTCCTCCAAAATCATTCACACCCTTCGACATCCTCTTGACAGCTCCATAATATTTCAAACTAAAATTACGTGGGGCTTGGTACTTAGCCACCATCCACCTTAAACCACTCAATCCTAGCCTCCCCCCACTTATCATTCCACCCCTAGGACCCTCACCAAGTCTGTCGACCACCTCAACAGGGTCACTACACCAAGCAGGAACTGTTCCTAAGAGAATGGTACTTTTTCTCTCACATGATCTTTTAAACATATCTTGAATAATAATCTATTACCAAGGACCCTAATCTTTAGCTGAATCAATTACATAAACTAATTATTTCTTCTCACTTCATTGCAACTTCAAATATATCCACAATGACAATCACAATTTCAAGCATCTTTCTTAGTAAAAGTAATTCTTCACCAAAATAAGAATAAAAACCCTTTGAGCTGCCCTGGACAGTAGATCAAAGATCAAAAAACATGCGCAAGACTATGTTTTTGATAGCCTTGTACAGGATCGGTAGATACCTGGAAGAAAATGCACAAAACAGAGCAAGCAACACAGGGAAAAGGTATAGGAATACCTCTGTATATTCTGTATTCTTCTTGAGAATAACTGATGGAGATAACAAAAAGCTGCCTACCTTTTCCTCCTTTCTCCTATATGTATCTCTTTGCTATACTATTTTTCTAAATACCATAAAGTAGTAAATAAAGCTAAAAGTAATGTCAGATAAAAAGCAAAAAGCAATACTAGGTAGTGGAACCATCAGCAACCGTTTTAGTGATAGGATATGCCGCCGGCTTGGCTTATTTAACCTGCACTGCATCAGTCCTCCCCGGCTTCAGAAAAGCTCGACTCCGACGAGCTGAGTAAGATTGGAGCTTCATCTGTGGAATGATACGGCCAAATGTCGGAGACATTGAAGGTAGGAGAGGTATTACATCCTGGTGGCAACTCCACACGATAGGCATTGTCATTGAACTTGGCAATGATAGGGACGGGACCAATTTTGCGGCGAGCCAGTTTGGAATATTCTCCGGGTGCGAAGCGTTCGCGGCGGAGGCGAACCATAACCAGGTCTCCAACTTGAAAAAGTTGCTGTCGGCGGTGTGAGTCCGCTGAGCTCTTATAGTGCTGATTTGAGTTGATGAGTTGCTGCCGCACATCGGAGAGGAGTTGGGAGTAGTCTTCAGTGAAGGAATTGGCCGCCGTGGACTTGCACTTGGGCACCACGATGATATCTACAGCAGTGTTAGGAGCTTTAGTGTAAACAATTGTGAAGGGAGCCTTACCGGTGGAGCGATTTGGCATAGCGTTATATGCAAATTCAGCTTTACTAAGCACATCCTCCCATTGCTTAGGGTGCTCCTGAACCAAGCATCGAAGCATGTTACCCAATGTCCTGTTGACAACTTCCGTCTGACCGTCCGACTGGGGGTGATACGCCGAGCTAAATCGCAGCTCAGTGCCGAGCCGTTTCCAGAGTTCACGCCAAAAATGGCTTAAAAATTTGACGTCGCGATCGGAGGTGATGCTTCGCGGTAGTCCATGTAAACGGACAACTTCGGTAAAGAAAAGGTTAGCAATATGTAATGCGTTGGAAGTTTTCTTACAAGAAATGAAGTGGCCCATCTTAGAAAATCTGTCGACGACTACCATGATCGAGTCGTTGCCCTTTTTCGTCCGCGGCAGGCCAAGGACAAAGTCCATGCTCAAATCTTCCCATATAGAGTCAGGAACTGGTAGTGGTGTGTATAAACCGGTGTTTTGAGCCCTTCCCTTGTACGCTTGGCAAATGGGACAACTTTCTACAATGCGGAATGTATCCCGCCGTAGACGCGGTCAGTAAAATTTTGCTTGTAGTTGTCGTAGGGTGTTTTCTTTACCGAGATGGGCAGCCAACCCGCCGCTATGAACTTCCCGTATAAGGTGTTGTCTCCACGATGACTGTGGGATGCACAGCAAATTAAGTTTGAATAGGAAGCCATGTCGAAGGGAAAAGTCTTCGAAACTGGTGTCTTCCTGGCAATGATCCCAGATTTTGCTGAAAGCAATGATCCCAGATTTTGCTGAAATCGACGTCCTGGGCATACAATTCCTTCAGATGCTCAATTCCCACTAGATCCGTTTGGAGCTGTGTAAGCAGCAACGACTTCCTGCTGAGTGCATCCGCGACTTTGTTGTCAACTCCGGGCTTGTGTTTGATAGAAAAAGAGAAGCGTTGTAAGAACAAGAGCCAACAGACATGCATTCGGTTAACATTTTTTTGGCTGTTGATATACTGTAAGGCCCTATTGTCGCTGCACAAAATAAACTCTTGGTGAAGCAAGTAAGACTCCCATTGTTTTAAAGCACGAACAATGGCATATAGCTCTTGTTCGTAGGCCGTCCAATTCTGCCGTGCCGGAGCCAATTTCTCGCTAAAAAAGGCAACTGGTTTGCCCCCTTGTGATAAAACTGCTCCGATGCCAATCGAAGATGCATCCGTGTCCACGGTGAATAGTTGCTCGAAATTAGGAAGGACTAGGACGGGCGCCGTGGTGAGGGCGGTTTTAATGTCTTGAAAACTCTGCTGCTGCTCGGTTCCCCAATGAAAGGATTTGGACTTCAAACAGTCTGTGATCGGGGCCATTAGAATGCTGAAATTTCTAATGAAGCGCCTATAGAAATTGGCTAGCCCATGGAAACTGCGAATGTCGAAGAAGGAGGATGGAGTCGGCCAGTCCCGTATTGCAGAGATTTTGTTCGGGTCTACATGTAAACCATCAGCAGACGCTATAAAGCCCAAAAATCGGACGGTGCTCGTAGCAAATTCACAGTTCGGACGGTTCAAGTATAGCTGATTTGTCTTCAGAACTTTGAACAAGGTCTGTAAATGTTGCAGATGCTGTTCTCGGTTGCTGCTATAAACCAAGATATCGTTAAAGTAAACAATGCAAAACCGTCCGAGGAACGGTTTTAGGATCTCGTTCATCATCCGCATGAAAGTAGACGGCGCGTTACACAATCCGAAGGGCATCACCTTCCATTCAAACAGTCCATGCGGTGTCTTGAAGGCCGTCTTCCACTCGTCGCAGGGGCGAATACGGATCTGATGGTAGCCGCTTCGCAAGTCCAATTTGGAGAAAATAGAGGATCCCGTAAGTGAATCCAGAAGTTCCTCAATTCTGGGCATTGGAAACCTATATTTGATTGTAATTTTGTTTATCGCCCGGCTGTCCACGCACATTCGCCACTTGCCATCCTTCTTTGGGACTAAGAGCGCCGGTACCTCACAGGGACTGAGGCTGACTTGTATCAGCTGCTTCTCCAGTAATTCGTCCACAATTCCAGCTAAAATGGACTGCTCCTTCGGGTTGAGGCGATAGTGAGCCAGATTCGGTAGTGTAGCCCCTGGTACTAAATCTATCTGATGCTGAACGCTTCTTAAAGGCGGAAGCTCCGCTGGTAGCTCCTCCGGAATAATTTCTGAGTAATTCTCGAGAATTGCAGTGATGTCTGCGGCCAGGACTTGGGAGTCGGTACTGTGATTCACTTCGGCAATCAATATGCCAAACATAGGAGATGGCTCCCGCCAGCACTGTAAAAGAACGGGTCCTGAGACCAGATTAGCCGCGGCTTGTTTGACGGTAAGGTTGGCGGGTGTGGGGAGTTCGGCGTTTCCAGGGAGTAGTCGCAGCTTCCTTCCTTTCCATTCGAAAGAATATGCATTGGCCCTTCCTTCATAATGCGCATCAACATCGAATTGCCATGGCCTTCCCAAAATTAGATGGCACACGTCCATGTCTAGGACGTCACAAAGGACCTCACATGTGTAATGTTTGCCGATAGAGAACGAGACACGACAGGACTCTGAAACAATGATCTCCAAGCCTTTCTTAACCCATCCTATTTTATACGGCTGGGGGTGTTTGGTCGTCTTCAACTGCAGCCCTTGGACCACTGATCGAGAGACTATGTTCTCGGTGCACCCGCTATCAATGAGAAGATCACACACTTTCCCATTGATAGTACATCTGGTCTTGAAAATTGCGTGTCTCTGAGACGGGTTGGGCTTCCTTGGAGCCAACAGCAACCTTTCCATTACTCCTAAAAAAGGTTCCCCCTCATCCGCCTGTATCTCTTCGACTTCCGCCTCATGATCTGCATCAACGTCCCCTATATTTTCCCCGTCTTCAACCTCTGCATATTGCAATTGCTGTCTTTGGGGGCATTCATTGGACTTATGCCCCGGTTGAAAGCACCGAAAGCATTTCAGTGTGGTTGGCCGTGCATATGGGTTGACTTGAGGAGCTGTTTTTGGTTTATTTGAGTCTTTGCCTTCATTTCCCGCATTGACAGAGGAATGTACAGGCATTGACGATGCAGATGGCTGACTCCTTGCTGCAGCGTGGGAGTTACTCTTAACGCTTCCGGAATTCGCTTCTTGCCAATGCCTCCGAATGGCTGTAGTTTTTGAGTGCCGGCTTTGTTGTACTTCGACCTTCATTGCTAAGTTCACGGCCTGCGGCATAGTCCAAACAGTGTTCAATTCTAATTTATCTTGGATGCTCTCTTTGAGACCTCCAATATACCGAGCAACCAATTGAGTGCCCGACTCCTGTAGATCGTTTCGTGCGGTCAATCTGTTGAACTCTTCGGTATACTCGCTTACCGTGCGCGGCCCTTGCACACAGTGTTGATATCTCATGTATAATATCTGCTCAAAATCAGTAGGCAGGAATTGAGCTCTCAGTAGTTGCTTCATTTTTCCCCAGTCGCTTATCCAGCTGCGACCTTCTCGTCTTCTGGATTGTAAAATCTGCTCCCACCAGGCACTTGCTCCCCCCTTCAATCTACATGCCACATATTTTACTTGTTTTTCAGGAGGTATGTCCATATAGTCGAAGAAATTTTCGGCCGCTCTTTCCCAATCAAGATAGTCTTCGATGTGCAGGTGTCCATCGAAGAATGGAATATCAAGCTTAACCTTGAATTCCCCTGCAGGTTGTTGGAACTGGGGTACCCGTCGACGCCTCTGGTCATTAAGCGTCCATCCTTCATCTATTTCCTCTTCACTGGACCACGCGGGATTCAGGAACCCACGCCGCGGAGGCGTTTCCTCCCCCGAATCAATTGGTTCCGCTTGATTTCTCGGAATGTATCTTCCCTGATTGCTGATTGCATTTCGTCTCCTCGGAGGAAGCCTATTTGCAGGTCTTTCTTCCCGATGGAAGTTCAGCGGAGCTCTCGCCGTATTGGGATTAAACCCACGGCAAACCTCGACAGCCAGTCTTTGAATGTCTGCCGCCAACTCGTCGATCCTTTGATTGACTTTGTCCTGACTCGCCCACAGCATATCAATGGTGCGAGTTTCTTCCCTCACCGGTTCTTTGCCACGGTCCGTCATCTTCTTCCCGCCTTAGCTCTGATACCAACTGATAGCCTTGTACAGGATCGGTAGATACCTGGAAGAAAATGCACAAAACAGAGCAAGTAACACAGGGAAAAGGTATAGGAATACCTCTGTATATTCTGTATTCTTCTTGAGAATAACTGATGGAGATAACAAAAAGCTGCCTACCTTTTCCTCCTTTCTCCTATATGTATCTCTTTGCTATACTATTTTTCTAAATACCATAAAGTAGTAAATAAAGCTAAAAGTAATGTCAGATAAAAAGCAAAAAGCAATACTAGGTAGTGGAACCATCAGCAACCGTTTTAGTGATAGGATATGCCGCCGGCTTGGCTTATTTAACCTGCACTGCATCAGTTTTATAATCACTTAATTACCCTCATGCTCTATGTGCAACCTATTCAACATAATAATCTAAAGATTTTCATGCCACCAGAAGCCAAGGCAATTCAACTCGCTATCACAGACACAATGGATAAGAGGTTTAGCAGACACAATGGATTAAGATTTAAGAGGTTTAGCACACCTTAAAAATCAGCACTTACAACAGGTGGTTATTACATAGATTAAAAAAGCATATCAAATCTCAATATTTGTTTACTTTCTACTCACAAAGTACAAATTTCAGAATATCATATGTATTATACTTTAAGAAGTCAAATTCATACACCAAATAATTTGTTGAAATACATTATGAGTAAATATTCTCAGAGAGAACATTTATTTTGTTTGCCATAAAATGAAATACTAGGCAGATGCATAACAGTGCCAAAATATACTAATAAGTTGTGTTATAGCAAATTAAAAACAGTATGTAATGGTCTTAATTGTAAGATTTAAGTTTCCTTTTGCGTCATGAAAAAATTATGGGAGATTCGAGGTATTGAAGGTAAAGATGGAATGTTTAGACAATCATTACAAAATGCAAAAGATACAAACTATGGTGCTTATAAACAGAGCTTATGAGCCCATTTGGTAGGTCTCGGCCTACAAGACGACCCAAAAGTTCCGCCCATATAGTACGTAAGCTGAAGTTTAGGACTCGTGAATCAGATCAGCTTCCTAGAACATCTAGACCAAGGTCATTCTTTATATTACCTATTGCACCGACATGGCCCTACCTTTCGTAACATGGAAAAATTTACCCTCCACAAACTCTAAAATTATTTCAAAATCCTATGAAACCATCAGTCAAAGATGTTCACTTGCAATTTACCTCAGTAGAGTATTCTTAGATCTCTGGCAAGGGTGATTACTAAGCTCAGTGAGGCGAGTGGGCTACAACACAATCTTCAATGGGTGTTAAACAATGGTTTTCAATCAACCTCCAAAACGTTTTTCCAGTCCCATCATACTGAAAATCCTTGTTTGACACATTTCTGTCATGGCCTCTATTCTTAATTGAAGCATCAAATGCTTGCTCGTGCTCATTCATGCCCAAAATCCAAGTGGGAAGGTCATTGCTACAAACTGAAATCAATATGATTGAAGCAAATGAATCAACAATTTACATCTTCAATTTTAACCTAATTATTCAACTTTCTTATTATGGGAGAAATGTAGAGATATCAAAGGTTAGGATATAATACTTAAACTCAATGCAAAATGGAAAAGATTTGCAGCTTATGAACAAATCTTATGACTCCGTTTCATAAGGCTTGACTTGAGTGATTTCTCAAATCACTACAACATTGCAGATGTGTTGGGGTCTAAAGCACAAGCTGCTTGCTTCCTGGAAAGTTAACGATCACAAATAGCAATTGGGAATAGCTTTATGAAGCATATCGCCAATGGCATCAACATAAGACAGTAGGGAAAAAAAAAAAAGGAAATTCCAATTTCCGCAAAATGTTGAGACTTATTTACCCTCCACTACTCTTCAAATAATAAAGTATTACACATCATAGCACAGTGAAACCTTTAATAACTGAAGAAGCCTCGCTCACATATGCAGACCCTGGCTTGCAAGATAATTTGAGATCTTATAGGACGTAAATTTAAAAGAATGTAAGGAGTGGGCTTCCACAAATTTTCAAGGGACGAGCTAATACACAATACTTTAATCAGCCTCCGAAGGTTATATTTAATGGCCAATGGAAAATCTTGTTAAGTGTTTGCAAAACATGACTTCTCTTCTCAATTCTAGCAAAAATTCATAAATACAGCTTCAAGGGAGTGCCAAAATAACCTTGAATCAATGGCCAATTCTTTTCCATCTACAACAACCTAGTAATCCGTGGATAGCATTTTTTCCCATCTAAAACAATGTAGTAATCCATAAATACAAGCATTCAATTTATGGTTTATAATTAATTCAGTATTCCATAATTAAAGGCTTGATTTCAGATAGTTGTTTCTTTCTTTGATAGTTGCTTCTCCACCTATTTTTATGTACATCTTTCTATGTTATTTTGACACGACACAAGAGAATTAAATTCAATTATAAAATCTCCTATTTTTACTCTCCTCTCTTCTCATTCTAAATTTCCAAAAAAAAAAAAACATGTATTGTTGTAGCTAATTTTTTCCATTAGGTTCCTTTTAACAAGAAATATTTTATATTGTTGATATAATAAATGGACGGGAACAACAACATATTTGGTGATGGCTTCACATTTGAAAGTGAAGATGCAGTGACACAGTGACATAAATAAAAATATAATATCTTCAAAGAAGAATAAACAAATATTTTATTCACCGTATGAGTTCAGGACCATCAATGGAAAAAGAAGAATAATAATTTTAGCAATACAATATGGACACATATTAGGCACAAACTTGAGGGAGCTACAAAGAGAAAGTATGAACAATAAAAATCGTGCGGAACGCATTCAATTCCTTTGGCATTCATTTTTTGAATTTTTTTTTCCATTTTGTTAAAAGAAAATGGAATCAACAAAAAATGGAATTATTTATAACAAATCCGAAGAACAAGTGATTGCAACCAATGATATTTGTTCAAAATTACATAAGGTATCTTTTTTTATAAAAAATATCATTAGATTTATAAAAATTATATTATAAAATTAACTAAGGTTTACTATTGATAATAGATATAGGCATAAAAGTGAGGATGTTACATAAGAAAAGGTGTACAATGTATAACTTATTTTGTAAAGTGCCATGACAAACCTTCAACATTCATCTGGTAAAGTTCATTCAAACACTTCAGAACTAACTAGATAAAATAAGTTAAATTAAATGGATAATCTAGAGGAGGTAGAGAGAGAGGGATGCAAGATGCTTTAGGATCTAGACTTAATGTAGATCTAGGATGATAAGCACAAAATCACACACATAAGGTTAAATTTGTAGACCATTAACTTCTAATATAGACGCATATTCATCTCGTTTGATGGAAAGAAAATACAAAATTCATGCCAAATCATAATTTTATGATCACTTAAATAAAATTTAATATAGAAACAAAAGATCAATAAAAAAGACATGTCGATAAAAAATCACATACCAATTAAAAAATCAAATTATATAATTTTTCACCACGTAGTACTAATAACAAAAAAAAAATTAAAATTAAAACATTCATAAAAGAAATCATTAAAATGTCACGCCTCACGCTGGCATAAAAAGATGGCAACTCTTGGAACTTGGAAGCCATTGCTTGCACCATATCAAAAAGATTCCCATCCATCAAACACTCAAGCACAAAGAAGAAAGAAAAAACAAAAAAGAAATTATTATTGAAAATATCTTTTTCATGCCTCAGCTACCTTCTTATTTATAATAAAAGAAACTCCCTTCAATATAAAAAAAATCAATAAAAACCAAAAAAAATCAATGGTTATCAAAATCAAGATATAATAGAACCACTAATAAAAAAGAAATTTCATACCAAGCAATGTCATAGCAAGCGCATGAGTAGCTAAGTAATGAAAGTCTCAAAATAGTCGTAAGTTATGACCCCTACTAGAAATCTTGTAGCTCAAGGAAAACACAAATAATTAGCAAATAAAAACCAGAAAAAATACAAGTTACACAAGGATTGCGCTGCTAAAGTAAATGGAGTTAACATCAATATACTAGCTTAAAAAATTTGGTTCCGATGAATTGTTCAGTTGACATTTGTTGCGCTTCATGTAGAGAAATTTATGAATCATCAAAAGCAGATATATCAGAGCAGAACATAAGATGCATGTGATATCTATACCATTAACAGTAGATAAATATCTCATTATTTAAGATCATTTATGATATAAGTTTTGTATGATCGTATCATTAAGTGATGGTGTGAAATGCCAAATATGATATGGAAAAAGAAAGAATCGATCTCATTGGTGGCAGCTCATAAAATAAAGTCAAATAAAATATGTTAAAGGCTAGAATAATATCGAAATTTCATAGAATTTTCACCTTATAGGCATTCACCCCAATATGTTACAAAATTTTATATGACCCCGCTTTTCTAGCAATTAACTTCTTCAAGATTCATGTGGAAAAACTTTCATCATTTAGAGGTATAATTACTTTATCAACAATAGAATTTATAATGGTTAAAATTAACAATTAATTTTCTATGAGTACTTCCATGCAAATCAAATAAAACATACAAATGACTAATATGATACAAGTAATGAAACGCTAAGATATTAATATAAGTCCTAATAAAAATTAATTAAGACACTATAGTTAATTAATAGAGAATAAGATGAGAATGTACATTTAAAAAAAAAAGATAAACCCACAAATACAACCTCTTTACAAAAAATTAGCCCAAATAATTTAAATATTAATCATGCAGAATTATGCGCTTTCAACTTTGACCAAAAAATGGAGTTTTAAGTTTCAAGCTCTCTTTCAAGTAATCATCATTAATAAATCATTTGAAATGTTGACGTAATTCAACACTCTTCATAAGGCGCTTTTCATGAATTTGTAGACCAAAAACCAAAAATAAAAAATAAAATCAATATCAGCCTAATTATTCATTATAGAGATAATTTTTCAAAGTAATTCATTAAGAGTAGTATTTATAAATGTGCCTAACTGATTAATCAATTCTAATAGTTTCACATTCAAGAATAGATTTAATTTATATTAGAAGTTCAGATATGATCTCATGTTTAATTTTGGTTTTGAACTTAAATTAAAACTCTTGCTCAATTTTCTATTCAAATTCATGAATAAATTCCAAAACAAGTGCAAATGGATATTTAAGAAATCAAATGAAGATGCTTATTAAACTGCAAATCATCTTATGCATCAAATATATCATGAAAGGTATGTTCAGAAGTTATAGTTTATTAAATTCAAATTTGACCAACATTATTCTTACATTGATATGGGTTAGGTAAGCTTTCAGGGAGAAGCTAACAATCTTACTTTAGCAATATTAAACAATGCTGCAATAGTCTTAATATGATAGTAATTAAAATATTCCTCGTTATTAAAAGGCATGTACAACGCTTCATGTAGGATTTTTGGTTAAGCATAGCTTAATTCATTCCTAATTTCTCGCATAGGACCTTTAATGAAATGGATAATGACAAGATAATAGTCTAAATGCAAATAATATTTGGTTATAAGGCTTTTAAACTTCTGCTCGATATTCAAATACACCCTAATCACTTTATTTACAGTTCTTAAATTAAACATACAGTTACTCCCTGTGTTATTAAATGAAAGCTGTTATTCATTAAGTTTATATATGATACATGTAGATTTAGCAATAACATCTCATCAAAACTATTGATCATTTATTATTAACTTTAGTTCAGTAAATTAAATTCTTTGAGAGTCAAACATATTGCAACATTGAAGAAATTACCCAAATTATCAATCTAACTTCCAATTGAATATGGGAAAAATTTCAAAAACTCATAATTGTAATGTTTTAGTTGTCTAGAACCACAGCTTACTTATTTTGTTTCAATTGCATCAAGCTATTATATTTTGATTGAACCATTTTTTCTTCCTACTTAAAGTTGTCATAATGACGTAACACTATTCTCTTATACAAAATCTAATGTAGTCTTTCTACTTATAGTTGGGTATTGAGGCCACAGCTTACTTATAGTTGGGTATTGAGGCTTACTTATAGTTGTCATTTTTTCTTCCAACTTGTAGTTCGGTATTGAGATCACAGCTTACTTATAGTTGGGTATTGGGTAGTCTAGAACCACAGCTTACTTATAGTTGTCATTTTTTCTTCCTACTTATAGTTGGGTATTGGGCGTTTTTTGTTTATGAGGTGAGGCGTAAGCCTCAAGGCGTTTTGAGGCGTAAGCCTCAAAATCAAAAAATTACATGAAGTAATAATAAATGTCAAAATGAATTTTTATATAATACCTAAATAATATGTTACATGATTACATAATAAATGAACATTCCCAATGCAATATAGGATGTGAATGATGTAAATTACTCAAACAACTTACAAAACTTTCAATCAGAATTGCAAATTATTCGAACGGCAAAAGGATTGGATTCTTAATTCAGATTGATGGTATGAAGCACCTAAGTTTTAACTTTATATCCGATGGAAAACTATCGTCAACTGTGATGCACTACCATTAAAAAGGCTGCATTAAATTTCCAAATTACTTGATTTATGTATGTAACTATGATGCAGCACCTTCAAGTAGATGCATGAATCATGATGTTATTTTAATGTGTTTTTCTATAGTTAAAATTATTCTTTCCCCGCTAATTTTGATTCATAGGTTTATAATATGCTATAATTAGTTGATATAAAGATATAAGCGAGTCATGCTCGGCTTCATGAATGGCTTCTGAGTCTACATGGGTGAAGTAACAAATACATATAAAATATGTTTAATATTATTAGAATTCAAAGGTTTAATACAAATATATATATATATATATATAGCCACTTTCCCTCTCCTAATTTCAATTTTTTTCTCCTACAATTTGGCAATTGCAATTCTGTTAAGTGTAAATTTTATACTATTTCTTACCTTTAAATACAGTGAAAATGTTGAGTTTTAGTTGATGTTGTGCCAAAAATGCTCATAAAAAGGAGAAAAAATTAACACAACATTCCAATGAACAGCACTATAGCATCTACAATGCATCGGCGTCAGAATAGGGAATTGTAGCGCCGAAGCCTCAAAAAAATGGTAAATAATTAAATGCCTCGACAAAGCCAAGGTCAACGCCGCAGTGTCAAAAATCATGCCACAGCACTTGAGTCTCTGGAGTTTGAGCGTCGGAGCGTCGATCATTACAATGTTGTAGCACTAGATTGCACATTCAACCGCCGCAGTGCTCAATTTTTGTAGCGTCGCAATGCTCAACTTTTGTAGCACCATGGCAAAGAGATTGACGAAAGGCAGAGCCATGCCAATTCAGCCTAGAAACACACTGATTCAGCACAACGCTACAGCAGAGCAAGTTCAACAAGGTTGAGGTGCTAGTTCATCTGATAACATCGCAGCGCCATCATTTCAAACATCATGACACCTGAGGACATTTCTGCACTTACTATAAATAGTCTTCAGTTCTTTTGTTTAGGGTTCTGTCATTTTCAGTAGTCCTATAATTTTTCACTTCTATGATGGAAATGAATGTGTTTGCCTTCTATTTCATTTGTCTGGCTAATTTCTAAGTTTTTGGCTAATGATGTAAACAAAAGTAATAATGTAGACTCTTGTGCTTTAATGCATATAATGGTTATGTGCGTAGTTAATATCTAGTGTGATATATTGCCTTGACAGAGGAATATTGAAACAAATAGGAGTATTGAAATTGAAGGTTGGCATTCCTAGACATAGGATGTTTACTCTTCTAGGTTCTATTGAGATATTAGAATTGTATGAAGGTCATAAACCTCCCTTTTTACCCCTACAACCTCGACAGAAATCTAAGTATACATATACTCTAATCAACATCAGCAATTCAGAGTCTCATTAGTAAAACTTTGTTGTTTTACAGGTAATAGTCTAAAACATATTTTATATATTGGTATTTTATCCTCTTTTGCATTCTCTGTAATTGGCAGAAATCTAAAACCCTTAATTTTCGTTCAATAAGATGAACCTTGCATTTGTAGTAAACAATACAAGTTTGATTGCTATATAGCAAATCACTTCTTTGTGGGATCGACACTCCCTCAATCATTTTATTACATGATCGACACATATATTTGCATATTTAGTGAGCAATCTCTATATCAAAGAAAACCTAAACATTAATTTACCCAAAGCATATTATATTTCATACACGCATTTAGCTATTCATGCAAGTGTCGATGCCCCATCAAATTCCTTAACAAATACATATAAAATAAGCTTAATAAAATAAGAATTCTAATTTACCACTTTCTCTTTCCAAATTTCTTATTCTTTCTACTCCAATTGCAATTCATTGACTTTGCATTAAACTTCTCACAAGCAAACTTAAGCAAATTCATTTGAGCTCAAGCTTCAGCTTGACAGATTAGGCAAGCTCCAACTTAAGTAGCTCTAGCAATCAAACTCAACTTTAAGCTTGAGTGGGTTGTGGTGAAACCTACGTAGCTACAGGTGTTATATTTTAACTACAGTTCTAGTTGTTAGTTACAAGTATTCTCTAACCGATACAATGTGGGTAAAATTTGCTTATATTTGAATGGACATGATGTGGTTAATAGTACATATGTATAGATGACTGGATGACTTCCAATATAGGATATTCAAGTCTATATTTTAACAGTGATTACAATGAAAAGCATGTAACTTTCGACATCAAGTATTTCAATAAAAGTATGGCATGGAAGTACTTCCAAATCATTGCAATTCAAATTAAAATAAATCCACATATATTTATTAACTTATGTGATATGTTGAAGAGTAATAAATTATAAAAGCTTCCAGATGCTTAACCATTGAAGAACATATAGCAAGTATGTTAATAATAGTTTCACACAAAAGACAACAAAAGATCATTGTTGAGCGACTTCAGCATTCATTAGAAATATTTTCATTGAGACAGTGCCCCTTAAAATTTTATACAATCCTAAATATTATTCTTTTACAGAGGTATATAACAATCCAATTTTTCATAAAAATATTTGTATTCATAGATAGATTTACTTGAGGCTACAAGGAATTTGAAGTACGCATTTGAGCAATCACCATTGCCTAAAGATGAGCATGTTCCATATAGTGGAAAGAACAAGGGTTCAACACAAAATGTCATATGTGCATGTAGTTTTGATATGATGTTCACTTATGTAATGCATGTGTGGGAAGGAATCATGAATGATATGAGCATCTTCATAGAATGTGTATTGAATCATCAATTAAACTTTCCATTGCAACTCACAATTATGCATTATAATATCTTTTGATCTAAAAATGTTATAATTTTTGCAATGACAAAATCTAGAATAATGTCTTTTTTTTTCAAAATTATGGATGCAATAAAATATCATCTCATTGAATCTGGATGTACAATATGTTGAGTTTTTAATCACCTTACCAGAAGGAAATATACCATTTGAGTAAACATCATGTCACCATCCAACCACAAAGCTAGAAGAACTATCTCAATGAATCCGGATGTACCAATAGGACGAGTCCTATCATCTTATTAGGAGAGATACCATTTGAAGGGAAATCATGCCATTTCCCACCCTCAGAAGTTAGAAGAACTCCTTAATTATAATCATTCATTTTAGTAAATGTCATTGAATCATGATTTCCAGTCATAAAAGCTAGATTTCCAATTTTTAATCAAATGTCGCATTATGAATTAAAATTACAATGATATGAAGTGACTGCTTGTTACACAACATAATTTCATGAGATTACAATAAAGGATGGATACATTGTTTCAACTGTAAGGAAATTAAAAAAAATATATATCAGACTTGACTATGATAGAACTTTTGTAATAAGTCATGATTTGCATAAAGCTATTGAGATCAATGCTAGCCTAGCTCAAGTATGTCAAATGGTTTATTTTAGTAACGAGGTTGCAGGAGAACTTAGGAATCATGAGTATAATGGAGCTTGGGATATTTACCAACTGAATTATATCTTATTTGCAATTATGTAACTTAATTAGAACAATGTAATGTTTGATTGCACATAAAAAAAATTCTATTGCATTGAGCTGCTGGTTCCAATCTAAAAACCATTAAAAGAAAGAGGACTTCTCATGCATCAACTATCTTTTAATTTTCTTGATCCAAACATGATTTTTTTCAATATTACTGAAACAAGAAAAAAGTATTCAAACATGTTTTGAGTGAAAAAAAAAAAAAGAGGAAACAAGTAGAAAACAAAATAAAAACAAATCAAATTGAAACATGGCCTTATGCACTTGTTTAGTCTCAAGCTAATTTGAATGAATTATAACAATGTCATTTGTCTTGTAACATCAACAGTACAACATTCCAGATGCAAGCACAAATCACTTCTCATGAAAACAGCATTTAAAAGATAGAGTTAACCAAAGTAACAAATAGCAGAAAAATATTCAAAAACAACTATTTATAAACTTAACTTTATCTATAATAGCTTCTTAGCCAATTGAAACAAACCCTAAACAAATCAGAATTTTAAGAGAAAAAAATTACTGATGGATGTGTGTTTCTGTGCAGTGGGGCAGAAGGGCTTAAAGGTGAGTGTTTTAGAGGAGTCTTGGCAAACTAGAAACCATTAATATGGCCATGTTTAAGTTTATTTAGTCAGGAACCTTCTTGCACATCTAACTCCAATAAGCCCAAGCCCTATTGATAGTCAACCACCTCCGGTCCAGTTTATTCAATATTCAGAAATATTTCACAAACCGAAGTAAATTCTATCAGTTTACTTCCGCACCTCTTACCATAATAATTGTACATTTTGCTGAATGAGATTACAAAATAATTAAAAAGCAAGCAAATGGTAGGAAAACTGAAGCGTGCTATGACCAGATTTGCCGCACTAAATCATGCATAGTTGAAATCTAAAATTACCATAAATCCTACACTTATCGCTAGCTAGTCTTCCCAGGATTTGCTCAAGGAAAGAACTTTCCATTTCTTAAAAATTCTTCAAACACCTCCTTATTTGAATCAATGTAAACCAGAAAACGAAAGATTAACTAAAAGGCTATGTTGAATTAAGTGATAAGAAAAGGCTTGGGTCTGAGTTTGAAGGATACCTGATTCGGTCCGCGGCCGCTTCGGCGCTGGCACAGCAGGAGATTGCTGAACAGGCTGACGGATCCAGTAGGTAGCGTCCATGACTGCCGTAAAGAGAGAGCTCCTTGCAACTCACGAGGGAGACGGACGACGACGAAGATCTCTGTCGGCCCCCGCACGCCCCCTTAAACCCTAATTTCCCTTTCACAGTTTTATTATTTTTTGTTTGGGACTTTTTTTAAGAAAGTTTGGAATTTTGGATTGTAATTTCTTTCAGTATTTAATTTTTTTCTTAAGACAGATTTTTAAGAACTTCTAGATTTGTGGTTAATAAAACATTTTTTAATATAAATCAGATGCTAAGCAACTTTATTATTTAAAATTAACAAAAATATCACATTGGCCAATAATAATCTAGCATAAATTTCTTAAATTGGAAAAGAAAATATTAAATATTATCTTGATGCATTTTGTGAGAATAACTATTATGCTACTAACTTAAATTAGAGACTATTTTCTTTAAAAATTAGATCAAACCATCCAGTCTGATCATTTGAATCATGAGTCGTCATCCCTTAACTGATTTGATCCAATTTCAAAATGATTTTTTATTTTCAAAATTGATTGAAAGGGTAGATTTGGTGGACGAACCTGTTGCGATTTCACTGAACTGCTTGGTCCATTTCTTGATCAATTAATCGATGTTTACTTTTAATCAAATAGTAAAATTAAATAATTGAGACTAATAAACTATAAAAACTTATACATCATATGTCATAATTCATAACTCATAAAAATTTGCATTTATATGTTTCATTTTGGATAGTTTTCTTATTGCTTCTTATATTAGCTTTGTAGCAAAAAAAATGTCTTGAAAGCAGCTACAAAATAGTGATCAAAAAGTGACTAAAATGAAGACTTAAGCTTCGTTTGGGACGACTTTTTCATTGCTTTCTAAAACGGAGTTTTAGTGCAAAAATAAAAAAATTTGTATTAAAACTCCGTTTTTTAAAGCAATAAAAAAGCAGTCCCAAACGAAGCCGTAATCATTGGCATTTCTCACCCTTTTGCTCCTTTTGTCCCAACCTCTCTTAGCATAAAATTTGTTGGGAAAAGTCATACAATAAATGAGCACAACAATTGCATTGAATTTCTTTAAAATTATTTGGCATGTATAGTAAATTTTATGTCATTATAAGGGAAATGCATTATAAATTGATCATTAACATGCATATATATGTTCACAAGCATCTGAAGTACAAGATATGCATAGTGATTACATTTGTTTAATCTGATATGCATCTTAACATGATACTAATACATCGTCAAAAATTATCTTAATCGAGCACGAATCTCGAAGCAAAATCAAGTTGGAAACTTCAAAAATTAAATCGGAGACTATCTAAATTCCGATTTCAGTAAACTTACAGTCGAACTGAGTGTCTCGAAAACACGAACCCAACGACACCAAAATCGACTCAATCCGAGCCCAAATGAGTCCAAATCAAAGACCGAAGCACTTTTGGAAGGATCGAACCACAATTTGGGTTACCAAACAATCTTCAATCATGACATGCTTATAATCAAATCGAGCGGCTCGACGAGACGAATCCAACGAGCCCAAGATCATCAAATTCTGATATCATTAAGACAGTCAAATATCCATTAAACGGTGCATGATCGTAGGAATCAAGATCGATCGTCCATTCGAACCCCTCCAAATTTACCCTTGATCTTCCACTTAATTACAAGTCATGCCACTCAAGAATTCTATAAATAGAACCCCATTTCCTCATGAAAGGGGGGAAGAAGCCAAGAGAGAAGAAGGAAGAGAAGGAAAAAAGCTCCAGCCGCCTAGCTCCTCCTCGACCACCGCCGGAGTGCTGTCGCACCACCGCCGTAGTTCTACCGCACCACCGCTGGACCACCAAGGGACGCCGGAGTGCTACCGCACCACCGTCGGACCACCAAGGAACGTCGGAGTGCTGTCGTACCACCGCCGTAGTTCTGCCACACCACCGACGGACCACCAAGGGACGCCGAAGTGCCATCCGAAGCTGAAGTACCCCCTGACACTGAAGTGCCACTGCCGATCCACCGCCTGACACCGGAGTGCCGCCGGACCACCATCTGACAATGGAGTGATGTTGGACTTTTTCAAAACTCTCAGTTGATATTTGTAATATGATCGTCTTCAAGGACAAAATCAGACCATAGTACTTTCCTCAAATTTTAGTAGAATCATTTTTCAACTGGGCTAGGCCCCGTGGTTTTTTCCCTTTCCGGATTTTCCACCTAAAAAATATTGTGTGAGCTGGATATCCGTGCAACGCTAAGACGTAGAATTATAACTCTATCGCCGCGTATATTCTAGCCCGCAACAGATACATATAAGACAAGCATACATGCTGCATTACTATTAAAATTCATGTGCTATATTATGCCCCATATGTCAGCATTTCTATTTGAGATGAATATTGATACGAGCATAATGTTAAGGACTAAGGTTAACAAGATCAAGATATCATGTATAAGAGAGATAAGCATACGGGCTTTCTAAGATGAGCTATAAGCGCTGGGAGTTATAAGAAGATCAAGATTAAGAATGCTGGCGAGCAAGAGAGATGACTTTTTTAAGAAAGCCACTTTATAAGAATCAATATTAAGATGTGATAAGATGAGATGACATAAGATGAGAAATGTCTGTAAGCATATGCATGACATATTATTTATATGATTAATGCATGTAGTAAAATAATGTTGATATGATTGCATACATGATAACAATTCATTTTAAGAGATAAGGGCATATCATTCCATACAAGTATAATGATGTACATTTTTCTATTGAAGTCGTTATTGCCGATTCTTCACATGATAATGATTGACATGAATTGAATGTTTATATGCATAAATTTTATATAAGTGCATTGATTCCAACTGCAATATTTGGTGACCTACTAGGATCATGAGCTCATTATGTGGTTTTATGATTTTAGGTTTGAGTAGTGATTCTGTAGAGTGAGTATGGACATAACTCAGGTTTAAATATTCTTCTTTTCTGTATTATTTCGTAGTTATGATTGTTAAGAAGATTACAATATTTGGATGAACTTCATGACTAGTGTACATGATTCTTTTTAAGTTATGATAACTGTGTGTATATGTAACGATAAGTATGATGTATGTTTATGTTTGTTATTTTTATTTTTATTTTGTGTTGTTGTTTTATGATTATTAAATGATAATAGTAGCTATGGTAAGATATTAAAAGACAAAAGATATAATTCTTTCCAATCAGATCTTAGGTAAATTCTTTACGCTGTTATGGGTTAAGTTCGGTTGAAGCGTGACAATTAGCTCTAAAATTCGCATTACATTACATTATTCAAGCAATATTTAAATAATTTTAGCATTACTTTGTTATCTAATTTCAAGCAATATTTACTTCTTTTTTACTTCTTCAAATTCAATGTCCTATTAATTTTCAGGACTTTGAATTGATGACAATTATGTACATTTTAGATAATTTAAATACTAAGTACATAATTTGGCAATAAATTGGTCTAATTTGTTAATAAATAATTGACTAATGGATTAATTAAATAAATTAGAGAATAAATTGCTTAATTAGGGACAGGTTGGCAGTAAAATAATAAATAAATGATTAATTAATTAATTAATTATTAATTAATTGTGAGGTTATTTAATTAGGCATAAATTAATGATCAAGTTATTAATTAACTTAACTATATGTTAATTATGCCAATTAAGGATTTATTGGCTACATATTAATGATAATAAATTTCCCCAATTAGTTATATATATATATATAACTAATAATTTTTTTATCATTATTTAAAATAATTTTTTAATAAATAAATTAAAATTTTTATACTAAAAAATTATTTCAAGAAACAATAAAAAAGTCATCCCAAACGAAGCCAAAATTGCTGCAGCTTGGAAATGCTTTTAGAACTTAGAAGAACTCACTCATGCTTAAACAATCCTTTTGTGTATAAAAAAGAGAAATTTGTCTATATACATCTCATAATATATTTATTTAGAAAAAAAAAAAAAGAAATATGGCTGAAAGCTCTTTACGGATAAAACTATCTCAAATGAGAGAGAATTTTTTGTATTCGCGAATTGATCAATGGACTCATAAATCATACAATTTGTATTTGACGCCATTTATTCTAATCTATGTGATTTTCCTTAACTCCAACAATTGCTTCAAATTCAAATTTAATTTGAATATGATTCACACCTTTGTTCAAAGCCATGTCTAAATCATTGTGAATAGGAATCACATAATTAGCTACAACGGGTGAAGGAGACAAGGAGTTTGTGAAGTGATTGTTGGGTATGATCGGTAATGACATATGAAGGAAAAGAAGAGTTCATGATAGGAGCGATGGACTGCATGACCAACTATAACTTGCGAATGAGAAGAAGAGGTTGTGAAGGGAGCTTTGGGGGCATGCATTTATGATCGGCGGTAGTGTGAAGGAGAACCAGAGTTAAGGGAGGGAGCACTGAGCGCAATATCGACAATGAGATGATAGCTTGCAAAGGAGAAAGTCCCGATGGGAGCACTAGATTTAGGCGTTACTACATGAACAATGAAACTGCCAAGGAAACAAAGAGTTTCTACTTCATCTTGAGCATTCATGATGGGAGCAATTCATGATCACAATTTGAATCAAACCGAATTCGAAAAATAATTTCAAACAAGAATCGAATCATGGTTTCAACAAAGGTTTGTTGAAACAAAAGTTCAATTGTTGTTTGAACAAATGTTTGAAATAAGCTCAAATCAAATTCAAATTACTAACGAGTTGATTGAGTAACCCACAAATTCAAGATGTTCTCCTCTCATTGAGATGTAATTTCATCCATAAAACAACTTTCAAGCATATTTTTATTAGAAAATGAATGACGAGAATAATTAATTAATTATATGTACTATAAAATATGTTTTATGGTGCAGAATGTTGGCCATTAAAAGAGAATCATGAAATTAAATTAAGTATTGTAGGGATAAGAATGCTTAGGTGGATGAGTGGCTTCACTCTTAGAGGCAGAACGTGAAATGAGTATATACGTGAAAATGTTTGAGTAGCTCCAACGAAAAATAAGATTAGAGAGAGTCAACTTATATGATTTGGACACATAAAACTTCAGTCTTTTGATGACCCGATTAGGAGTATAGATGTATTAGACTTTGTCTACATAAAAAATTAGAGGTAGACCTAAAAAAACTTTATTAGAAAATATAAGAAATGATATTTTTTTTATTATATTTAAATAAAAATTTGACTCTTAACATGACATAATGGAGAAAAAGAATACATGTAGTCAAACCCACATAATGGGATAAAAGATTGATATTATTGTTGCTCTTGTATATGTATTATGAGACATATAGTCAAAATCCCCCATAAAAATAACTACATGTTATCCTATATTCTAATAACCTTATGTTTTTCATTTTTATTACATTGATTTAATTCAATTAATTTCAATTTATAGAAATTTTAAAAAGAAAGTATAAATTGTGAATTAAAAATATCAATTGATTTTAAAATTGAATAAATTTTAAATAATTATCTTGAATTTTCGTGTATTCATTTTTGTAAAACATCAGCTTTAAAATAGAGCTAATTTATCAAGGCTCAAACTCATAGCACATTGGTTGAAAATAAATTTGAGAATATTTCTAATTCGACCGTTCATCCTACCAAAAAAAAAAATTTAAACATAATTAATCAATAAAATATAAGGAACTAAAATTGAAAGCAACAATAAACAAAAATATTTTTGAAAAAAATTGTGTTAGCATATCTTGATAATTTTGACCATACCCTTTGATCCCACTCTTCATATGTTATCATAGGACGAACTCACCTTCCCCTAAGCATTGGCTCAACTTTGATGACTCTAAGAACTTCCATGTCAAAATTATCTCAATTTTAAGGTTATAAACCTCTCAACATATAGAATTAGCAATCTCATCAATAATCACAATGGAACTAACTTTTTTTCCTTTAGCATTGTGAGTCTTTTCTTCCTTCCTCAATATAAGCTTATTTCTTTTCTTCCTTCCTCAATATAAGCTTATGTCATAGCTAGTTAATCATAAGGATACACACGCGACTCTATGTATAGGCTAGAGAAGACTTCAAATTAATAATCTCGACGTCCAAAGCTTCAACTTATGTTAGTGAAGTGGGTCCATAAAAGTCACTTAGTGTTTGAGGGACAAGACTATGGATCTCTCGATTATGTTCTTATAGGATTGAGATAGGAAGGTTCTCATCCTTAACGCATACATTCACGTTAATGGTCAGGATAGTCTCTATTATGAACAAGCTCACCCCCCTAATTTGTTCATGAGCACTTATCGAAGATATACCTACAATGTCCTTTGATCTTAGCTCATTCATTGAAAAAAAAAAATAACTCTCTTCTCAGAGAATTATCAAGGGAATCTCAAGAAACTATCGTTATAAATATCTTAACTAGGGGCAAATTTGAGTGGTCAAACATGTATCGGTACACAACTCTCCTTGGCCTATTGGTTGAGAGCTTAGGCTTCCAATTAAGAGGTTCAGGATTCAAGTCTATGTGTATGCGTTGTGTGTGTGAGTTTGCCTTAAATGGCCTAAATGTCCCAAAAAAAAAAAAAAAACATGTATCGGTTGCAGAGTTTTGCTCCACTAGTGAATACCTAAAATCTCACTTATAATTATTAGATGAGCTGTAATGTCACTAAGAAAGTGTAGCAAAGAAATTGTCTAAGTTAGTCCTCTTTTAGGTAACAAACTGATCACCTTATCACATGTAGCAACTTTATCTCATACATTAAAATAAAATTTTATAATTATAATATTTTGAACTCATTATTTCATAGGAAGCAAGATTAAGTAAATTAGAGCAACTACTAACATCACTAACTCTGTTGGAGGCTCGATGATTAGAATGTTTGATGTAATTATTTGAGCGTTGAGGGGAGCCTCCGTTAAGGCCACTTGAGTGCAACTCCATTAGGGCACTCCATCATCATAGTTGTCCATCCTTTGACTAATGTTTTCATCTTCTTTGTCCTTGTTTGAGTTGTCCTTGGGCCTTCTTCGTATTGTTGAACTTGCTTGGACTTATGAATAATGCTCCCGCACAACTTATGGTAACAACATTAATAACCTTAAACCTAAGTGTGACATCCATATTAACTCAAGAATAGAAAAAAGTTGTACATCTAAAGCGAGGAAAGGCGTAAGGAAGGAACTTTTATTTGGTCCGGTCACTTGACGTAGCTCTACATTCGGACGCCAGTAAAATAGTGTCACATGTTCTCACTATTTACCTCGCGGCCCGACAACCCTGACCCGGAACGGAGACGGGATCGCTATGTTCGCGTGTTGCTAGGTATTGCTCGGTATTGGTCGATTTTGCTCGGCAATAACGAGAAATACCATTCTGTGAAGACCAATACCGAGCAATGCCTTCTCGGTATTGCTCGGTATTTCTTGGTATTGCTCGGCATTGGTCTTCACAGAGCGATATTTTTCATTATTGCCAAGCAATATCTAGCAATACCGATCAATACCTAGAGCAATACGCGAACATAGCAATCTCAGGTTAAGTCGTCGGGCCGCGCGGTATTGAGTAAGACCACGTGGTGACATGTTATTGGCGTCCGAACGTAAAGCTACGTCAGGTCACCTGACCTAATAATAACCCTAAAGGGTAATTTTCAATATTTTACTGTTCACAGAGTTTGTTATTTGTGTTTATCTCTTCGTCGTACTTTTTAAAATACTTTAATTTTATTCTTATCTTCTAGCATAAATTTTTTCTATCATTTTATACATCGGTATTACTTCATTATAGCTTGAACTCATTACTTCGCTATAGCTCAAGACTATCGTTATACTGTTTAAAAGTTCAAATGAGAGGGATCCATCCGTTTTTATAGGATGCCATGGATGTTGACGTTTGCAGCAATCAAACCAACTATACCATTCCTAAGCTTCTTTCTTCAAAGAAACCTTCTTCTTCTTGATCTTCAACCTTCTCTTTATTCTCTCTTATGTTGGGCCTTACAACTCTTGCTAAGTTTCTAACATTGCCCCATGAACAAACTTAAAGCCAACAATACCTTTAATTTCACATATCATATGATATCTCTCAATACATATAATTTTTTAAATAATTTACTTACATTATCTACTGACAAATTTTTCTAAAAAAATATTCATTATCTAACACTTTTTTTAGAAAAGCAGCCCTTTGCTTAGATTATACTGAAACAAAGATTGATGATACATTCCAAATTGTGAATAAATTGATACCAACTCTTGAAATTCTTCTAAACTGATCATTATAATCTTCTTTTTTTAGAGACTTTTGAGTCAATTAAGGTAAATTAGCACACACATCACATACACAAACTTTAAATCCAAAACTTCTTAGTTGATAATCAAAACTCTCAACCAACAGATCAAAATGAAATATGTATCATAATAATCTCAAAACACAAATGTTTAGTCAACTCACCAATAATAAAGGAACCTATTGATTCAAGAATAGTGGATCCAACCAAAGCAATGGCCATCAAATTATGCTTCGTTTGAACGGTTTTTTTATTACTTCTTAAAGCGATTTTTTAGTACAAAAAATAAAATTTTTATACTAGAAAGCCACTTTAAGATGCAATAAAAAAGCCGTCACAAATAAATCCTTAATTTCATTGGGTTTTTTTTTTTTTTTTTTTTGGCAAGATAACAATTAAAATAAGTACAAATAATTATATTATTAAACACTAATCTTGTACAATATAAAGGAACTGTTAAGCAACTTTAGAAAGAAGAAATTTCTTAAATCCTAAACTAAACTAACTAAGAATGTTCTGAGCCAACTTGTTTTCCTATAATTATTTTTGATAAAGAGACAGATTCCAAATTAGGAAAGAAGAGCAAATAAAATTTTATATTAACTGGATAAGATTACAGTATTTGTAAGTTGAAACCGACTCAGACAAGCATTGCTTCACCAAAATTTGGGGCACCTATCAGCTTTAAGGACACCAAAAATAATACAGAACGAAATCTAATGGGAGTCAAGCAGGAAGCAACCTCATATTTCCTTATGAGCACCTAAAAATGGAAGCGTCCAAACCTTCTAATATATAACAATGTCTGGTTCGAAGGAAGTTAAATGAATTCTAAATACATTTTTCTGCATTCTAAAGCTTCATTTGAGAGGGCTTTTTTATTAATTCTTGAAACAAAATTTTAGTATAAAAATTTTGATTTTTGTATTAAAACTATGTTTTAAGAAGTACTAAAAAGTCATCTCAAACAAAGTCTGAGTGTAAAGTGGAAACAACAGTTTTGAAAATTCAAGCATTTAAAGGTCAACAATTTAAATACGAGTGTATTAGAAAATCACTCGCTATTTCATTTTTAACGTATTTAAGATTTTTTAATTTGAACGAATTTCAAATACACAACTTCTACGTGAAAAAGTTGGAGTAGCATTAGTGGCAGATAAGATCAGAGAGTGTTGTCTTAGATGGTTTAGTCGCATAAAATGTCGGCTTTCCAATCACCCATTTAGGAGATCAAATGTATTTTGTCTGACCTATATTACAAAAGGTAGATATATACATAAAAAAACTTGATTAGAACATATTAGAGAAGACATTTTCTAATTAGATTTACAGAGAAAAAGATTCATGTAGCCGACCCTATACTAGTGGGATAAAGACTCGATGTTGTTATTGTCAAATACACAACTTAGATAGATCAAAGTTAAATATGTTTCATCACATTTCTACTCAATTTTCAAGCAAACAAGTAGATAAAAACTCATTTCAATCCAGTTTCTTTACCATTATCATTTTTTATTTCCTTTGAAGTTCCTCTCGACTTCAACCCAAACTGATCCAGAAGGAACAGTATCATCTAAAGGACAGGGAGCCAATTATCGTCCCAGCCCTCAAAAGAACTAAAATAACTGCTGAGCACTAACATTTGTGTGGGTACGCGTGTTATGCATAAGGAGGGGCCGTCTATTGGAATCCAAATCAAGAAACAGAAAAGAAAAGAAAAAAAGAAGAAAGGTAAAGTGAGAAAAAAAATGGATAAGTGGGTGGCAGCCGTGTAGATTGCATATTTCCCTTCCATTTTAATAATATCATCCGAAACTGCACTACCCCTAAGCAATTCAATGCTGGTCCAATCAGCAATCCATGTGTAGAAAAGATATATATCAGTAGACCGTTATAAATGAACGTTGGTGTATGAAAATACGAATGGAATCACAAAAGCAGGAAATAGCCATTTCACTAAGGGAAGATGCAAAGAGAAAAATGACCTCGAATACATTGTAGTAGCCCTTCTTTTTGTAACTCTTGCAAAGCCACATGGAAAGACGTCCAAGGAACGCACTTGCAAGTCCCATGAAAGCTCATTTGCTTGCTTGAGGTTAAAAAACATATTTGAAAATGATAAATTTTCTAGATGGATGTAATTAGAACTAATCTAAATCTTCAAATCTATAAGAGATAGAATTTCAGTTTCACAACTCATTTGATTCTTATGTTTTATAAATGATAATTTTCTAATTGAAAGTAGTTAGAAATTAATATGAATTTTTTTAACTCTTCAGATATCTTTAAAATCTCTCAAATTTGAAAATAAAATCATCATTTTCTAAAATATAACTTCCATCTACAAGCAACCAGATGAACCCTTAAAATTAATGAAAATAAGATCATCACTTCCTAAGAATTTTGTTCTCTACAGGCAACAAAATGAGACCTAAGATACTTTCCCATGGTCAAGTTGAGCTACTTGCTTCCTGGTTCAAGCTTCCATTAAAAGAAAAAGATCATAGATTATTCTTTATGGAATGAATAACGATAGCTATTTAATATAATCTAAGCCATAATTCATCATTAATGAATGTTGAAAAAGACAACTTATATTAACGATCACCTAACTATTCTTATAAAGCATTAAAACTAAAAGAATAAAGCCATGATTACCTTTTCCTCATTAATATCTTTACACATAGTCCAATTTAAAACCATCCCAAAAACAATAACAAATTCACCTTTCTAAAGATAAACATGAACACGGAAATGTCCCTTCCTCTCCTGAAGTGGCTGCACCACTATCCAACAAATCAATTTCCAACTGTGCAGGCAGGTTATAAAATAGCATAAGGAAGTGCGAGTGCTACATTCTTCAACTCCATCTCATTCCTCTCCTAAACTAAGGTTCAACTGTCTCCAAACAACCTTTCATTTTCTTATGGCCATCACTGAAACAAAGCTCATCATCCCTAACACCAGAAATGAGGAAGCAAATATTGAAGATATCAACTACTCCCAAAGAGCACAATGGCTAAGAGCTGCAGTCCTGGGAGCTAATGATGGGCTTGTTTCCACTGCTTCTCTTATGATGGGTATTGGGGCTGTAAAAGATGATGCCAGGGCTATGGTCTTATCTGGTTTTGCTGCTTTGGTGGCTGGGGCTTGTAGCATGGCCATTGGAGAGTTTGTGTCTGTGTACTCCCAGCTTGACATTGAGGTGGCCCAGCTGAAGAGGGAGCAAAGAATTAATGAAAAAGAGGGAGGTAAGGTTCTGGATGCAACAACTCAGGAAGGATTGCCAAACCCAGCACAAGCAGCAATTGCATCTGCCCTGGCATTCTCAATGGGAGCCGCAATACCCCTCCTCGCAGCAGGGTTTATAAGAGGATATAAGGTGAGACTTATGGTGGTTTCCATAGCGGCGAGCCTAGCCTTGGCAGTTTTTGGGTGGATTGGGGCAGTGCTAGGCCGTGCTCCACTAGTTAAATCAGGGTTGAGAGTATTATTGGGCGGTTGGGTAGCTATGGCAGTGACCTTTGGGATCATGAAACTATTCAGGTCTAGTGGCCTTTAGGGTCCTGCCTTGGCTAAGCTTTGTATCCGCCCCCTAACAATTCGCATATACCTATAGCCATGCTTCCAAGAAACTGCTTTTCTATGTATGCCTAAGGTTTGCAATATTGATACAACAGTACGGGTGGTTGATAGTAGAGTTCTTTCTGACTATTTTGCTTATTACCAGTGGAAAACATCTGAAAGAAGAAAAAAATTATCGAAATGCTCTACAATATGTTAAGATTCTTAAAACGGAACGAAGTTGAAGTTGGTTTGGAGCTAAAAAATTAATTAAACAGTTGCACTACATTAACGAGAAAAAGGATTCTTATAGACGATCCTACATAGTGCGATTAAGACTTCGTTTGGGATGGCTTTCTTACTACTTCTAAAGCAGCTTTCTAGTACAAAAGTTTTAATTTTTGTACTAAAAAACTACTTCAGAAAGCAGTGAGAAAGCTGTCCCAAATGAAGCCTAAGGCAAAAGGCTGCTTGTTATTGTTGTCGTTGATGTAGTAATTGCACCACTTTAATAAAAATTACTTTGGCAGGGTAAGATCAGTGCGGTACTGAAAATCTTCAAACGAAGGCAGAATTAGAGAGGTAACACACCATCACATATGTTTATTGATGCTAAGAAAATCATCATGGAAACCTCAAGTTATAAGAAAAAGAACATACCTTGGGGTCATGGAGTTCTCACTAACACAGTAAGAGTTGATGCAATCATTTTTATTCCTGCATTTGTGGATAGGTTCTTTCCTTGATGTATGCAGCTGTATTCTTGCATTTGTAGATATGTTTTTTTTTTGTTTTTCCCTTGATGCGAATCTGAGCCTCCAGAATGCACTAAAGGAAGCTTAATCATTACTCCAAGCCCGCACTTCTATGAAAACCTCAAGCATGAGGATCACAATTACTTCTTAAAACAGAAAGATAAAGAATATAACTAAATGTCCAGCTGCGATATCAAGTGGTCAAGAGAATATAAGCATATAGGTAGATTTCAAGAAATAGACGGTGGCTATAATTGCATTATAATAATTAGGGAAGAAAAGCTCAGAGCAGGAGTGAAGAACTACAAAATTTCTTAATTATAAATGATTAATTTCCAAAGAACAAAGGTTTGATCAGGACTCCTTCCTGAGTGTTGCTTGAATAAGGAGCTACGCTTGATCAGCTTTTTGAGTGAAACTTGCTATCAACAGATCTATGTTGCTTGAATAAGGAACTAGATAGTGTGCTCTCAAAACTTATTAAGCAATATAAGCAAGTTATATCTGAGACTGATGACCATGACCCACGAATTGTCATAAATAAAAATCACTCATTCCAGTTCTACAAGCATCTGGAACTGAAATTCAACTGGATGTTGCTAGACCAATAAAAGTTGAAAGATGATAAAAATGAGATCAAGTTTGGTCAAAGGATAAAGATTTGGACCATATAAAAAGAATTTTATATTACTAGTGCTACATAAACAGGTGTCAAAATTCCAATGTTTCCAAGAGAAATGTGAATTCAATATTCCCAAGATTAACATCACAGTTACAATTTATAATATGAATCTAATTATTGAATGAGTTCAAGAGGTTAAGTTCGGTTCTTAAATCTTCAAGAAGTTTTTACACATGTAAAATAATGAGACAAATTGTATGTTCTCACCACGTACTCTGTTCCTCAGGATAATAATACCTGTTGTAGTGTCCTCATCTCAGCCTTCCATTCATAATAGCTACAATAAATCCCAACTTTTGATCTATAACAAACCTTGTATCTGTAGAGTGACTCTACACTAGACTCTAAATATCAATATATATATATTAAATGTTTTAATGAAAAAGCCACATCTACTTTATCTTCTTCCTTTATCATTTTTCCCCTTATGCTAAAGCACTGCAGAGTGGCAGCAGCTATCTATCATGATATCAGAGCGATCTTAGCCCAGCAACCCCACATCCTTCGATACCTACGACTCCTCAAGTCTACCATCTGTTATCTCTGAAACCCATCCCTCTGCTTATCCATCAAATCAATGAATTCCTCTGGCTCTCACATTCCAAGTCCAACAACAATGTAACAGTAATAACCGGTTCAGCTAAACCAGTTCAAATGAAATGAACCGTTGTGCAAAAGCAGGCAGGCAAGAACCAAACACCAGGCAAGCAGCAAACGCACACAAGTGGCTTAATCGGGCATGTGGATAGGCCGGATCGAGTGATTGAGTGAACGAACACGTACGAGAGTGAAAACTAACAACTCACGAGTCATATCTCCGTTTCCTCACTCCCGTAAGGGCAAAACACGTGAGAAAATTTCAGCCTAGAAAAACCGACCGAGAGGATGAAGGAAAAGGATTTTTTTTTTCCAATTTCGTTCATTTTGTGTGCAATTCTTTGGTGATTTAAACTTAAGAAAGGATCCATTTTTTTTAAAGGTAAAGGATGAAAATCTGAGAAAGAAAGAAGAAGGATTTTGGGTTGGACATTTATTCTTTGAAAGAAATTAAGTTGGTGGAAGTTAATTTCGGAAAGGAAAAAGCAAATTTAATGTAAGAAAATAATGCAAGTGAAATAATTGAAATTTTCAATCTACTTTAAGAAATTATATGTGCAATGTAATTGAAAATATGAATTTGAGGAAGCGTGCAATGTTACATATTATAAAATGATGTTACACATATTTGAGGTTACCCTTAATACTGTCAAAAAAAATTTATATTGTTATGAAGACATTTAATTTTGTAATGATAACTAATGAAATTAAATACTATTTGAAGTAGTGGAAATTTTTCATAGTTGAGCTGAGATAAGGTCTATTTCAGAGAATTGAAGATTTGGAATGAATCTAAACATACAAAAATAATTAAAGTACAATTGTTTATGGCATTTATATTATTTCTTTTATTTTCAATTATAAACGTAATACCTTGTATATTTTATTTTTAATTATATGTGAAATGTTATTACAAATGCTTTTACATGCAAGATGACATTAAATTAAAATGTATATGTGATGATGAAAATTTGAAATTTAAAAAGTTTCATGTAGTATGCATGTATATGTTTATGTGAAAGATGTGCATATCAATTTAAAATTCATGCAAGGGAAAAAAAAAAACAAAAATGAATTTAAAAGTGTATGTATGTTATTTAAAATACATGTAAAGATATATATAAAGAATAATGAAATGAATGAAATAACTTACAAAATATAAATGAAAACATAAATGAAAGACAAAAGATACATAAATACAAATTACAATAGTTCACCTCCTCATGGTACTACTTAGGAAAGCAACGTACTCATGCATTTTAAATGGAAATAGAAATAAAAATGAAAATGATTGTACCTTCATTGGTACATATTTCATATGGTGCTCCTGTACTAAATGAAAAAGGGAAAACGAATTACTATAAGATGAAAAAAATGAAAAAATGTTATTGAAAAGGAGTATGTTATTTGATAAATTTATAGAAAAAGGTTTTGTATTGTATGAAATAGAAATGATATATAGACATGTTAAATGCAAACGAATGTCAAATGAAAATGATTACTTTATATATGTATAACTAGTATGTTATAAGTGTGATTATCCACTAAGTTTATTATATAAACTCAAATTGCTAAACGAATTTTTAGATAAGTCTCCTGATAAGTAGAAATGGCTGAAAGAGAGTAATACATCTACAGAAGATAGCGATCAAACGAAAGTAAGAAAAATATGATTTATGTAAATGTGAAAATTGTGTTAGTAGCTTTTCAGCTTATATTTGGAATGTATATGATAAATTGTTTTTGAATTTAAAAAAAATGTTTTAACTGCCCGACTGTTCGTTCCCGCCTCATTAGTTCGAGTCTTCGAGCCGGATCATGACTGTAACTTCCCTCCCAAACTATCCCACCCCAACTTACATTCCTCATGTAAAATGTAAAGCACATTATTAGCCTTCAACTTACTTCTAAGAATCACTCTCATGGAGATCTCTCACGCTCAAACTTTTTCAAGCTGATGGACTCAAAGGTTACTTAAATAACACAACGTCATGTCCAACACCTGGCAGCTCATCTATCAGAATCTTGCAATCACTCTCTACACCATCATCGCTCCCTCCCTTCTACAATATGTTCTCACTCTCAATACATATAAAGAACTCTAAACAACTATTCAGAGAAGTATACCATTTACATGCATATCAACTATAATCCACTTGAAAAATGAACTCCATAATATTTCTATGAAGAATCAAATCATGACCCAATATCCATCGACCATCAAAGTCAAAGCTGATGCCATCGCTCTTATCGGCACACCGTTGGACCCCAAAGGAATTGTACTCTAGATACTCAACGACCACCCTTCCTCCTATCAAGCTTTAAAAATATATATATAAGCCATTCTCCAATTCCTTAGCCTGAATAACCTCTACTCCCTTATGTGCAGCGAAGAAACTAATATCATCACACAAGCAACTCGTGATCTTCAACATATTCAATTCCACAACTCTCCTTGTCTCGCACAGACATGGTAGATCTCATGCTCCCACCAAATTAACCTACCAAGGTCACAACATAAACTACAATACTTAGACTGCACATTCCTCCATCACTGGTTCACACGGAAGCAAGGCTTCTTTGAATCCATTAATCTGCCAGAGCTATGGCAAACCCAACCATATTGAAACAAAATGTTGGCATTAACAAGATATTACCTACACTAGACTATCATCATCGTCACCTTCTTTCTTCATTAATTCATCTACCTCTTCCAACACCTAGTTTCTAGACGATGATGCCACATCCCGTTTTACCTAAGAATCAAGCCAACTTGCTAATCCTTGAGTATAAAACGGCTAGCAGCAAGTGATCCTAGGCAAGGGTTACAAGCTTCCATTAGTATACATCGTAAAAGACATATCTTATCAACTTCCACAAGCTTCTTCTATCTTAAATTGTTCATGCTCCTGACATCTCCTATAAGCTTCTCTTTATCCAAAGTCCAATTAATGACAATGCGTGTTCAATTTTCTTCGATGCTAATGACAGCCTCATAAAGGACTTGAAAACCGACAAAACTCTTCTTAAAGGTCCATGCCACCAAAGGTTATACACTATTCATTCCATCGAACCTTCATCAACTGCTCTTGCCTTACACTCTACTCAATCAATCCATAATAGCTAGCATTGATAACTTGGCCACTGTTATTCCTCTACTACTTCCAACACAGTCAAAAGATATTCTGTCATATGTAAATCTTCTTTTAAAGAAATATCCTGAATTCTCTACAAACTGTCTAAATGTCATTGTATGCCATTTCAAATATCTACTTCTCGTAGACTGGTCCCTCTCGAACTCATCCAATCTGATACATGGGATCCCTCCCCGATCATCTCATTACAAGGTTATCAATATTATGCTCATTTATCAAATATTTTTTGAATTATTGTTGGATATTTCCAATGTTTCTGAAATATGAATCTACAATCTAATTAGTCCACTTCAAAATCTTAAAAAGAAATTTCAATTAACCATAAAACCTATCGAATAGATGGTGGCGATGAATACATAGAAAAATCTCTGAAACAATTCCTCTCCATTTGCAGCCAATCACCAATATACATGTCCACATATGTCAAAGTAAAATGGGGCAGTTGAGCACAAGCATCACCATATTCTCGAACCATACAGAAACTCGATGCTTACCTATGCCACTCATTTTGGGTATACGTAATCCTCACAAAGGTTTATCTCATCAACCGTCTTCCATCTCCCATAACTCAAAATTCATCTATATTTGAACTCCTCTAATACGCAAGTTCTCGATATTCATAACTAAGATATTGTTAAATCTCAACCTCATGATCCAAAGAGAATCCACGGCTGTGAACAGTAATCCGTTGGAAGACAGCCTGGATCACATTAATTCCTTCCATAGTTGATTTATTGATTTAGGAATGATTGTATTACTCATTATTCTAGAATTATTTGTTTCCTTATCAATACACCTTGTATAGATCTATAAATAGGGAGTAGATTTCATAATAAAATTTAAGCTTTTTCCGTTCTCATACCTCTCAAATTGACATGGTATCAGAGCCAACGGCCTTAATTGCCATCGGAGAATGATCCTAGATCGTCGGAGGAGGAAGAGAAAAGAAGAAGCTCGGACTTTATCGCTGCCGACCCGAGTACGCCACCACGGGACGAGACGGAGCCGAAGCACCGATCGGAACTTCCGATCCCAGAGGAAGGCCAAAGTCGTCGAAGGTAGAAAGCCGAACAACCACGAATGAGCCAAAGGAGTGAAGATTGAACAAGAACTCCCGCTGAGGGCCGAACGTCCGAACGTATCCGGAAAACGAGCGTCGTCTTCAGCTCGTCCGAGCGTCATCTTCAGCTGCCTTCTCCCGAGCCAACGAACGAAGGAGCGGACAGCGAGCATCCCGACTCTTAAGGGGAGGGAAGATCGTATAAGGAGCAAAGCGGCCGCTCGAGCTCCTGAGCCGCTCTTCATGCGCGCCCTAACCTACCCGGTCCGACTCCCTTTAAGAGTCGGCGGCCCAGTCCGACTCCCTTTAAAAGTTGGCAGCCATGTTTGTTTGTTAAACCGAGAAGGTATTTTTTTCTCCAAAAAAAAACGACCTTTATTGTGTGGGCTCCGAAAATTCGGCCCCGGCCTCCCCGCCGCGCTTTTGATTTTTATTCATTCGGCGAGGGAGTTTTAACTGAATAAAGTTCCGAGGTAAATTTTGGAATGCAGATGGGTTTGTAGATAAGACACTACCCAGAGAGTTCGCCCTCATTTTGTGAGGACTTTATGATCTGAGTTCTGGTTTCCTATAGGCGCAAGCCCCTATAGTTAATTACCCCTCCCGATCACGAGAGAGAACTTTCGATTAAGGCTAGTCGTTGATCAGATACGTAAAGATACGTGGTATCTGGCATATAGTAGCAGCAATGTATATGGATTTTGAAATATTTGGAAGTTTGGATGTTTGGGTTGAAATGGTTTGATATTTAAAATTAGAAATTTCACCATCTTGCACTTAAAGCGGATGGTGGGGGAATGGATGATGGACCCGATCAAGATCCCATTGTTCCGTCGTCCCGGGCCATCGTGGTCCCTGGTCTACTTAGTCAGAGGAGGTAGTCGACCCAACCTGACAGAAGGATCCTTGTCGGCAGCCATGGGTTGCTTCGTCCAAGAGGACCTTGTAGACCGGGGTTGAATGTTTGTCTAAGGGAACAAATTTGAATCCACCATAGCTAACAGAGGGCTTTGTGCCCTATCGATCATATCCTATTGATTCATATCTCAAAGATTTGATGTCAACAAGGAACGTATTGGCTCTGGCCATAACCGGTATTTCGTGGTGCCATTTGGCGGAAAAACCACTCGGTTCAGAGGGCCCCGGGTCATAACCGTTTATCCTGCGGTGCCATTTGGCGGCAGATCGCCGGTCAGAGGACACGTACCACGTCCTTATTGGCAGGAGATTGTTTGAGGATGAATCCTAGTGATATTTTCGACTAGGCATTCGGCTCTTTGTGAGCTGAAGTTATATTTAAATTTGTCCACCCCGACAAACTGTTGCGGAGGGTGGATGAAGTTTGCTTTAAGTGTTTGATAATTAGATTTCAAATTTTAAATATTTTTGGATTTTTGGGATTTTGAGATTTTTTTTAGATTTTTGGATATTTGGAACGATATTGGAAATTATTTGGAATGGACCCCTCCGGTTGAGATCTTTGTTCAACGCGGCCATCATCGGGGTGTTTGGGGGCATTTTTTTATTTGTAATTTGAACCTTGTCAACTCTGTCTGGATGTCGACAGAGGATCGGGTTTCGTAGGCTTTATGCCTCTGTGAGTGAATTCTATTGATTATAGGCCTTGAAGGCCTAATATGAATGTATGAAATAAACATTCCGGTCAATTTTGTGACCGCATATTTATCCGATGATGCAAACCCTGTCTACTCCTATTTAGCTACTTAGGAGGATCGAGTTTCGTAGACTTTATACTTCTGTGAGTGAATTCTATTGATTATAGGCTTTGAAAGCCTGGTATGAATGTATTAAAATAAATACACTGGTCCCTACAACTGTGTATTTATTTGGAGGTTCGAACCCTGTCAACTCCTATTGATCCGTATAAAAGGGTCGGGTTCGAACTTGAATTCACTTGTTGACCCGCGCAGCATCCCTAGGCGTCACGTGTGTACCAATAACACGCTCGCCGGGGCCCATGCGGGTTGATTGTATACCCTCTTTTAGTGTACCTAAGTGTGTACAAACTACAGTGTATGTGCGAGGGTATTTTAGAATATTCGTGGAACGCTTTCTGTCCGCTTGTATAGAAGTTGCGGATCCGGTGGCGGGTTGTAGCAGCTCCTGAATTGACTTGTTCGCTGCTTTGTACAGGTAGACTGTCGTGCACTATTTGTTGCTTTCTGTATGTGAATCGTAGTGCACTAACGAATCTCCTGTCTTGGGTCGTAGGGGACAAACCTTCCAGTGGTGATGTGCCTACTTTAATTAAGGGTCGTACAACCCGTGACATATAAAAGTGCGTTATTTTATTTCTTTTTGAAGACATATGATCACGGGCTGTACGAGCTGCCTAACTTTAACAGTTGGCGCGCACACCACTTAGAGCGCCCGTGACTTGCAATACGACAGGCACATTTTACTACAAGGGGTTCAATCAGAAAATTACCGGGGATGTGCGAGAATTCCTACGTGTTTACAATGAGCACAAAAGTATTTTGTAGGAAAGGTAAATTTTCTTTTTCTTACTTTTACTTTTTACTTTTACCCCCCCCCCCCTTTTAAGAAAATTACCCGCCGTATTCACTTGTATTTAAACCCGTATTTACTTTCGTATTTACGCACGTATTTCACCTGCTAGTGAATACTGTAGGAATCCGATGCCAGAGCCTCGAAATGGCATCTTAGGATCCTAAGTGGATAGGGCCCATAGGTGTACCTTCTCTGTCCTTTAGCAAATGATCCTAGGCTGGTGGGGCCCGCGAATGATTCAAATTCAAAGTTATAAATATGAGGGGATTTCAACTCATTTCTTCCCATCCTATTTCTGTAAGGAGATTTTGGTGAGGGACTTAGGGGTGTACGAGTCAGGTGCTAGGAGGAAGAGGCTTGATTCCTACCTATTGGCGAACAACTAATTCCCTCGAAGACTCACTGTATGTTGCATTTCACATTGATTTATATTTTTCTTGTATTTGTTTTTTCAGTGTCAGGAGCCTAGGGTGTCGTATATTTTATTTTTGGTTAACTTAAAACATTTAAGTGGATTTTAAATCTTTTTTTAAATTTTCTAAGTTATAGACTTTTGCTGAAAATTTTGGCAGCACTCCGACGTCGTCCCCGCGTAGGGGGCTGCCTCGGAGTGTGTAAGGCCTTCCCGCCTGCCAAGAAAGGCAGTCACGGTAGGTGTCGGGTGACACCGCGGCCGCAGTTCCAATCCCCGCTCGCTAAAAAAAAGCGGTCACGGGGTCTTTGAGCACAGGTTTAAAATATGACATTTTCCCCGCCTAAAAGCAACGACGGGTACTTAATTAAATAATTTTGCTACAAATAACAAATTTCCCCGCCTGCTAAGAAAAGCAGTCACGGGTACTTATATTTTCATGCATACGAATTTCCCCGCTCGCTCAGTGCGTCACGAGTACTTAAGTTTTTCCTCGCCCGCTAAGAAAAGCGGTCACGAGTACTTAATTCATGCACGAAAATGTAAATACTAGTTTTTACCTTGGGTATGCAGCAATCGAGGCGGCGACGGCGGATGACGGCGGTGTAGAAACCTGCGATGCATAATTAAAAAAAATTTTACTTGTGCAATTTAATTAATTATATTTTATTTGAAAAAGAAGCTAGAGAGAGAAAGAAAAGGAAGATAGCTCTCTTTCTAGAGAGAGAAAGAGAGGGAAAGAGAGGGAAAGCAAGGATTTTATGGGTTTTTCTTGTGGAATGGGTTTAGAGGTGTGTAGGAAATTGGGGGAGTGAGGTTAGAGAGAAAAAATCTCTCTTTCTCTAATTTTTAGAAAGAGAAAGAGAGAAGGAAACTCTCTTTCTAGAGAGAGAAAGAGAGGGGAAAGATGGAATTTGAAGAGAATTTGCGTAGAGTGGGTTTAGGAGGTGCAAGGAAGTGAGAGGAGAGATTTAGAGAGAGAAAATCCCTCTCTTCTCAATTTTGGAGAGAGAAAGAGAGTAATTTTTTTCTCTCTAGGGAAGGAATTTGGAGGTATGGTGGAGAGGGAAGATGCTTGGGGTGGAGATGGAGCTATTCATGAAGAGATTTCACTCTCATTCTAGAGAGAGAAAATTTTTTCTCTCTAGATTAGAGAGAGAAAGTGATGAATGAAAAAAAAATTTTGTTGGAATGGTGTAGGAGGTGTAGGGAAGTATTTTTTGTGAAAGGTAGTGGGTGGTTTGGTGAGTGGATGGGGAGATATAAAAAATTAGGTTTAGGGTTTGGTGTAGGTTTTGAGAAAAAGGGTTGGAGGAGGAAGAAGAAGATGAAGGAGAGGAAGGAGAAGAGAGGGGAAGAGAAAAATGGAAGAAAATGAAAGGAAATGTGGAGGGAAGATGAAAGAAAAAGAAAAATGGAGAAGGGGAAGAAGAGGGAAGGAAGAAGAAGAAGGTGAGAAAAATAATGGAGGAAGAAGAAGGAGGAGGAGGAGAAGAGATTACCTTGAGCTCTTGGAGGGAGGATGGTGGCCGACCGGTTGGAGAATCGCAAGAGAGGAGATGAGGGGGCGGCTTGGAGTCGTGTGAGGGAGAGGGAGCCGTGAGAATGTCGTGAGAATGAGGGGGGGTTCGGTTGGGAGAGTGTTATGAGGGTTATTAGGGGTATTTAGGGTATTTTTGGGTCTTTTTATTAAAAAAAATCATTTTTTATTTAAAAAGGCTCTTTTTCCATCCCTCTCTTTCTAAAAAAAAAATTTTTAATTATATTGCACAATAAAATAAATTTTTTAATCATGCATCGAGTGGGTTGTCGCGTCGCCACTCGCACAAACCGTCGTCTCGATTCGCGCGCCCAAAATTTAATTTTTCGCCGACCGGCGACCCCCACCAATATGGGTGTCGATCTTAACTGTTTCCGTTGCTCCGGACGCATCGGCGCTGTCCGTTTCGCGAACGGAGGTCGTTTCGACGATTTTGGGTTTTCGGTCGACACACATCGGGTGAGATTTTGCGCGATTTCGAGCTCTTTCGCTTTTGAAACCCTCCTTGCGCGGTCGACTCGACTCAACACTAGTATTAGGGTCAACAAATGCCCCCCAACAAATATGGTGCGCGCCTAAAGCGGACCATGTTTGTTGTACACAGTTGACATTGCGGATCTCCAAGAATTTTCTTCCCCTCCTTTTTCTTTGGATGTCAACGCAAGATAGGAGCGAAATATATAAAGTATTTTTATGCTCCTTTCCTCCTATCAGCTTGCATGCTTTCTTATGATTCTTTTGTCTTTTGTCAGGAAAGATGTTCAACTGGAGTAGACCGGAGGGAATGCCGCGAAATGAGCCTAGTGAAGAGGCCATTTGGGAATTGATTGACAAGCACGATCCTCGCGGGACTGCTAATATGGCTGATAGGCTGGAGCAACACGAGGAGATGCTGAGGGGCCGCAGTACTTATGGCGAATTCTTCGTACGCTCGCCGCTTCTGCCACGCTCTGAGCTTGATCCCTCAGTATATGAAGATCCTGCTGAGTGGGTGACCACCATCAGGTTGAAATGCGGGGACTACAACCCCTTGGAGAGTACCATTGCTCAAGTGAGCTCTGGTATGTGCGACATTCTGGAGCCAGCCGCCGATGTCGTTGAGAAAGTTGGGCAATCAAAACTATTGAGCCACCGATAACTACAACCAGCTACACATGAATGGCCTAGAGATTCTCTAGTTGGGCAACTCTCTAGACCTGCACGTGGGTATGTATCTTGGGCAAGGTATGTCTTAAGAGCCCATAAAACTATTTTGAAAAGGGCAGGCATATACGAAGCTATATATGCTTCAATGTTCAGCTTTGAGAATATTCCCCACTCTTGGATAAAGGGGGTGGTAGAATTTTGGGACCCGACTACTAACACTTGCTGGATGGGCTCCGAGGAGTTGACAATGACGTTGTGGGAGCTGCGGGCAGTCTCTGGTCTGCCGATCTTTGGACGTCGGTATGAAGAATGCATTCCTCAAGATGAGGAGCTATTCCGTAGGCGACTTTCCTCCAGCAGGAATAGGAGGGGAGAACTAATTTTACTCACAGTCTTTCCCGCTGCACTGAGCCATTATCGGCGGGTTTGTAAAGAAGCCAAGCTATCGAGGCATTCCCGGGCCACTATCCCTTTAGACATCTGGATTCGCAGTTTCATTAGGAAGGAGGAACTCAATCAAATCACCGCTCATATACAAGATCCTTTTGAACTAGGCGTGGAGTACGTCGACGCTTTATCAGAAGACCTTGCGGAACCCTCCACTGATGTAGGATACATGTCTCCCGCTCTTTCAGGTATGAGCGAAGAGTTATTTCTTGTCGGATTTTTAGTTTGCTGGCTGTGCACATTTGTCCTCCCTGCTAAGGGAGGCGCTATTCGGTGCAATGCTTTACTAGCGGCCAGTCTCTTGTCACATGGAGAGCGTATTTCTCTTGCCCCCGTAGTTCTCAATAAAATTTTTAGAACATTCAGAGCTATTTCAGAGAACCCTACACTCGATGGGCATGATACAACCCTCCCTTGGCAATATATTTACGCTTGGGTTCACATTCACATCCAGGGAGCATTTAGCTGTCTGGAATATCCCTCCTACTTCTCATATAAGGGGTACCCAATCATCATGCAACTTTTGAGGGCTTCGTCCACACTGGAGCAGGAGCGCGTACGATTATTCTTTTTCGCACCACACCTTGTTGCAGACCGTTTCCGCTTAGTACATCAACCAGAGCTTGGCAACCTACCCAGTAATTTGATAGGAGCAGACATCGTCGATGACACTGATTGCCACGGCAGGTATACCTTGCTTTTTAAAGGGCGCTCTTTAATTGTTGCTGAATATTTCATTAGCATGCAACCTGGATGGTTGTGCTATCGTTACGGGCAATCGGTGATCTTGGAAAGATATCAACCCAATAGAACTGCCAGACAATTCGGCCTTTCACAAGCTACAACATATGATGGTTTGCCGCGTCTTCCTGGTGTTACGGATGTTAGCGGGTTGAATACAGTACCCGCGGAAACCCGCATGTACGTCGCTTCACTGATGTGGATTCATTTGCTTAGGCTTGGCACAGGTAGCAGATTACGTATAGCACCCCCCGGCAGCCTTACCGGAGTCAGCTACACTCGATTGACTTGGGTGAAATTATCATATGCACCCTTTATGGAGCACGGAGCCCGTAAATACGAACGACGGGTGCGATCATTAGGAGCTCCTCGGGGTCAAAGGTCTCGAAGAGGCTCAGCACATGAGGGAACCAATGAAGGTATATGCACTTTTTATCATCTTCATCTTTTTCTTCTTTTTTCTTTTTACACATCTTTCCACTTTTAATTTGAGTGCAGGCGGGCAGGGTGATCAACATACCACCGAGGGGATTACATCTTCCCCATCACGAGTGCGAGCAAGGGAATCCTCTCCAAGCTATGCCAATGTCCCTTCATCGGGACGTCGTCGTGTACGTTCTCGTCCTATGGAGCCTCCGCGTGCTTCAGCTGATTGGACAGCGAGCCCTTTACCACAACAGTTGTTCCCCCATGATGAAGTACCTTTTGACTCTTATCGAATGTCTGTGGACGCCAAACACATTCCTTCTGATGATTATGAAGGGGGCTTTTCCAGCATGCGCATACCCTCCCCCATACCTGAAGCGGGATCTTCTTTCGTGGAGACACTCTTTCCAACAGACCCCTTCTCGTCATATTGGCCAGGGGAAACACTGCAGCAAGGGAGTCATCACCTGCTGGAGGGTCTAGTGCGCCAGAGTACACTCCGACTTTTTTCGAGCTGGCTCCAGTGGTTGAAGCCCCTTTCATTGATAACCCACCAGCACACTTTGTGGAATTTAGCACAGGCATGAACATTCATTTTTTTTGTTATGTCATCTATCCTTCGCCTCCTCTTTTTTTTCTCTCTTTTTTTTTTTTGAATTTCTTCCATCACCCTTTTGTAGTGCCAGAAGGAGCAGATTATCAATCAGAAATATTCCGTCACATTCCACGATTCCCTGATATAAGGAATATGGACATGCGCGATCAAAGCATGCAATTCCTACGTGAAGTAATTGCCAGACTGAACCCAGGCTCGCCTGAATCATTGGATCAATTTACGAACACTGCCAATGCTACCTTAGATGTTTTATTACAGATTGGAATGGAAGAAGATGAAATGATGTTCTGGGAAGGGTTGTGCCGTGAGGCTGAGTTTTATGTCCGACGATTGAAGTCTCTGTCAATCATACAAACCAGGATCTCATTACATGATCTTCGCGAGAAGGTTAGAATTTGCCGAGAAATTGCTGATACTGCCCATGATAACTTCACAAGGACTGCTGATGCTATGAGACGATATAACGAGAGATCTGGCAGTACTTCAACTGACGTGGACAAACTTTCTTCAAAGATAAAGAATCTCTGGAGGGAAATCAAAGATTCAATGTCCCGCAAGGTTGACCTCCAGGAAAAACAAAAAGTGCAAGCACGAGTAATCGAGAGGGAGCGTGATCGTTATCAGATTTTCCACCGCGCTGTGCAAGATGCTGAGGCTGCACTTACTCGGGCTGTAGAAGAATTGCATGTCGCTGAGACCGAACATCAGACCCTTGCCGAAGTGATGTCACAGCTTCAAGATCTACAAAATCGATTACTCTAATCGTAATTTCATATTGCTCTTTGTTGAGAATTATACAACCATCTTTATGTATTTTTATTCTATTTCTTGTACTCTCTTCGCATATATGTTTGTGTATTGACTTAAGTGTCAAGTTTGCAATTGCTTTTGGCTCGGCTATAATAGCTTATTGAACTAGTTGGAATTGTTATCAGTCCGACGCTTTGTGCTAATGGACTTAATGATGACGAATCCCATTTAACATTTAAGAGTTTGCTTCCTTCTGTCCTGTGCTTTCTGCGGCGGACTTGATGAAGGGTTACCTGATTTGTCCTCATTGACTTGTCAGGAAGTTTGCATTCCATCTGCCCTTTGCAATATGCTTTGACGGGCTTGATGAAGGAGTGCATGTTGATATCCCAGCCCTCGGGGCTTGCATTAGGTTAATGATTAGAGAGTCATCGGTCCAGAGCTTTGTGGATAACGGACTTGTTGATGACGAAATCCTCTTAGTTCAGCCATAGGCTTTTGATGAACTTTAAGATAACTTTCTTCGGTCCTCTGCTTTGTGCTTTGGCGGACTTGTTGAAGAAGAATTCCTTCGATCCTTGTTTTGTGCTTTACGGATTTGTTGAAGGATTTGTAAGTTTTGGATTTGCTCGACACTATCAAATGTAGGTAGTATCTTAATCCTCAACCATTTGAGGAGACTTTAATCTGAATCACCTGAGTTCATCAGATCGGGATAGCTGGGATTTTGATAGCTCTTCGTCCTCTGGTTGCTGAAATGGGGGTTCCTCTACTGCGGCCTTTCTTATGGCTTGTTGAGTAGATGGAGCTGCCAGCGATCCGGCCATATTTGGGCGTGTTGGATCCGACCTTCCACACCCATTCGGGCTTCAGACTTGAGCCATGAGAAATGTGCTTCCCAATGCTGATTTCACTAGAGTTGGTAGATTTAGAGTTCTCCTTCATGATTTTAGATTTTGGAGCTTACGAACATTTGGTAGTTGCTCGAGACTCATTTTCTTCTCATTGGAATTTTGATTATACGGTCGATTAGGAAAATTTAGTAGACTACAACCACTTGAACTTGTCGAGTCAAATTGGCCTTCGTTCTTCCAACAGTCCTTACTAACGAGTTGACGAAGTGGAGGTTCCACTACTACTGCCGTTCTTATGGCGTGTTGAGTAGATGGAGCTGCCAGCGATCCGGCCACATTTGGGCTTGTTGGATCCGACCTTTTACACTCATACAGGCTTCAGACTTGAGCTATGGGAAATGCGCTTCCTAATGCTGATTTTACTGAAGTTGGCAGATTTGGAATTCTCCTTTGTGGTTGAGGATTTTGGAGTCTACGAATATTTGATAGTTGTTCAAGACTCAGCTTCCCATTGGAACTTTGATTCTCCAGTCATTTGGGAGAATTCGGTAGACTACGATCACTTGAACTTGTCGAGTCAAATTGGCCTTTGTTCTTCATACAGTCCCTACTGATGGGTTGACGAAGTGGGGGTTCCGCTACTACGGCCGTTCTTATGGCGTATTGAGTAGACAGAGCTGCCAGCGATCCGGCCATATTTGAGCATGTTGGATCCGACCTTTTACACCCATTCGAACCTTAATATTTAGGCTGTCGAAAGACTTCAAGCTTTTCTGACTCAAATTGTTGGAGTGTATAATTACAAAAATCTCTACTCCTATTTAGCTATTTAGGAGGATCGGATTTCGTATACTTTATGCTTCTGTGAGTGAATTCTATTGATTATAGGCTTTGAAAGCCTGGTATGAATGTATTAAAATAAATACACTGGTCCCTACAACTGTGTATTTATTTGGAGGTTCGAACCCTGTCAACTCCTATTGATCCGTATAAAAGGGTCGGGTTCGAACTTGAATTCACTTGTTGACCCGCGCAACATCCCTAGGTGTCACGTGTGTACCAATAACACGCTTGCCGGGGCCCATGTGGGTTGATTGTATACCCTCTTTTAGTGTACCTAAGTGTGTACAAACTACAGTGTATGTGCGAGGGTATTTTAGAATATTCGTGGAACGCCTTCTGTCCGCTTGTATAGAAGTTGCGGATCCGGTGGCGGGTTGTAGCAGCTCCTGAATTGACTTGTTCGCTGCTTTGTACAGGTAGACTGTCGTGCACTATTTGTTGCTTTCTGTATGTGAATCGTAGTGCACTAACGAATCTCCTGTCTTGGGTCGTAGGGGACAAACCTTCCAGTGGTGATGTGCCTACTTTAATTAAGGGTCGTACAACCCGTGACACATAAAAGTGCGTTATTTTGTTTCTTTTTGAAGACATATGATCACGGGCTGTACGAGCTGCCTAACTTTAACAGCTGGGGCGCACACCACTTAGAGCGCCCGTGACTTGCAATACGACGGGGCACATTTTACTACAAGGGGTTCAATCAGAAAATTACCGGGAATGTGCGAGAATTCCTACGTATTTACAATGAGCACAAAAGTATTTTGTAGGAAAGGTAAATTTTCTTTTTCTTACTTTTACTTTTTACTTTTACCCCCACTTTTTAAGAAAATTACCCGCCGTATTCACTTGTATTTAAACCCGTATTTACATTCGTATTTACGCACGTATTTCACCTACTAGTGAATACTGTAGAAATCCGATGCCAGAGCCTTGAAATGGCATCTTAGGATCCTAAGTGGATGGGGCCCGCAGGTGTACCTTCTCTGTCCTTTAGCAAAGGATCCCTAGGCTGGTGGGGCCCACGAATGATTCAAATTCAAAGTTATAAATATGAGGGGATTTCAACTCATTTCTTCCCATCCTATTTCTGTAAGGAGATTTTGGTGAGGGACTTAGGGGTGTACGAGTCAGGTGCTAGGAGGAATAGGCTTGATTCCTACCTATTGGCGAACAACTAATTCCCTCGAAGACTCACTGTATGTTGCATTTCACATTGATTTATATTTTTCTTGTATTTGTTTTTTCAGTGTCGGGAGCCTAGGGTGTCGTATATTTTATTTTTGGTTAACTTAAAACATTTAAGTGGATTTTAAATCTTTTTTTAAATTTTCTAAGTTATAGACTTTTGCTGAAAATTTTGGCAGCACTCCGTCGTCGTCCCCGCGTAGGGGGCTGCCTCGGAGTGTGTAAGGCCTTCCCGCCTGCCAAGAAAGGCAGTCACGGTAGGTGTCGGGTGACACCACGGCCGCAGTTCCAATCCCCGCTGGCTAAAAAAAGCGGTCACGGGGTCTTTGAGCACAGGTTTAAAATATGACATTTTTCCCGCCTAAAAGCAACGACGGGTACTTATTTAAATAATTTTGCTATAAATAACAAATTTTCCCGCCTGCTAAGAAAAGCAGTCACGGGTACTTATATTTTCATGCATACGAATTTCCCCGCTCGCTCAGTGCGTCACGGGTACTTAAGTTTTTTTTCGCCCGCTAAGAAAAGCGGTCACGAGTACTTAATTCATGCACGGAAATGTAAATACTAGTTTTTACATTGGGTATGCAGCAATCGAGGCGGCGACGGCGGATGACGGCGGCGTAGGAACCTGCGATGCATAATTAAAAAAAAATTTTACTTGTGCAATTTAATTAATTATATTTTCTTTGAAAAAGAAGCTAGAGAGAGAAAGAAAAGGAAGAGAGCTCTCTTTCTAGAGAGAGAAAGTGAGGGAAAGCAAGGATTTTATGGGTTTTTCTTGTGGAATGGGTTTAGAGGTGTGTAGGAAATTGGGGGAGTGAGGTTAGAGAGAGAAAATCTCTCTTTCTCTAATTTTTAGAGAGAGAAAGAGAGAAGGAAACTCTCTTTCTAGAGAGAGAAAGAGAGGGGAAAGATGGAATTTGAAGAGAATTTGCGTAGAGTGGGTTTAGGAGGTGCAAGGAAGTGAGAGGGGAGATTTAGAGAGAGAAAATCCCTCTCTTCTCAATTTTGGAGAGAGAAAGAGAGAGTGTGTAATTTTTTCTCTCTCTAGGGAAGGAATTTGGAGGTATGGTGGAGAGGGAAGATGCTTGGGGTGGAGATGGAGCTATTCATGAAGAGATTTCACTCTCATTCTAGAGATAGAAAATTTTCTCTCTCTAGGTTAGAGAGAGAAAGTGATGAATGAAAAATTTTTTTTGTTGGAATGGTGTAGGAGGTGTAGGGAAGTATTTTTTGTGAAAGGTAGTGGGTGGTTTGGTGAGTGGATGGGGAGATATAAAAAATTAGGTTTAGGGTTTGGTGTAGGTTTTGAGAAAAAGGGTTGGAGGAGGAAGAAGAAGATGAAGGAGAGGAAGAAGAAGAGAGGGGAAGAGAAAAATGGAAGAAAATGAAAGGAAATGTGGAGGGTAGATGAAAGAAAAAGAAAAATGGAGAAGGGGAAGAAGAGGGAAGGAAGAAGAAGAAGAATGTGAGAAAAATAATGGAGGAAGAAGAAGGAGGAGAAGAGATTACCTTGAGCTCTTGGAGGGAGGATGGTGGCCGACCGGTTGGAGAATCACAAGAGAGGAGATGAGGGGGCGGCTTGGAGTCATGTGAGGGAGAGGGAGCCGTGAGAATGTCGTGAGAATGAGGGGGGTTCGGTTGGGAGAGTGTTATGAGAGTTATTAGGGGTATTTAGGGTATTTTTGGGTCTTTTTATTAAAAACAAAATCCTTTTTTATTTAAAAAGGCTCTCTTTCCATCCCTCTCTTTCTAAAAAAAAAAATTTAATTATATTGCACAATAAAATAAATTTTTTAATCATGCATCGAGTGGTTCGTCGCGTCGCCGCTCGCACAAACCGTCGTCTGGATTCGCACGCCCAAAATTTAATTTTTCGCCGACCGGCGACCCCCACCAATATGGGTGTCGATCTTAGCTGTTTTCGTTGCTCCGGACGCATCGGCGCTGTCCGTTTCGCGAACGGAGGTCGTTTCGACGATTTTGGGTTTTCGGTCGACACACGTCGGGTGAGATTTTGCGCGATTTCGAGCTCTTTCGCTTTTGAAACCCTCCTTGCGCGGTCGACTCGACTCGACAATAGTATTAGGGTCAACATATTGTCAATTAGAAAAAACTTGGGAGCCTTCATTGTTGTCCAAAAATCAAATAGATAGTCTTCATTACTATCATTTGATTCAAAAATGTCAGAAATTGACTCTTCATCAAACACTGACCAACCTGAGGATTCTATGATGCACCAAGGACGAGGTGACCTTCAAAGCATGCAACCTTCCTATCGTTTAAATGGGAAGAATTACCTAAAGTGGTCTCAATTTGTGAAGACCTACTTGAAGGGGAAAGGGAAAATACATCACCTCCTTGGAGGAGGACCAAAAGAAGGAGATCACAAATTTGGGGCATGGGATGAAGTAGACTCCATGATTATATCATGATTGTGGAATTCCATGACTCCAGAAATTAGTGATATATTTATTTTCCTTTCGACCGCAAAGGACATATGGGATGCTGCCAGACAGACCTTCTCCAAAGCTCGAGATGCGGCTCAAATCTTTGAAATTAAAATCAAAGTTGAAAGCACAAAGCAAGGGAGTAAGACCGTGACGGAGTATGCCACCATTCTACAAAATCTGTGGCAAGAATTTGATCACTATAGGTGCATAGAAACCAGATGTCCAGAAGATGCTGCGACCCTAAAGAACTTTATTGAAAAAGATAGAGTTTATGATTTTCTTGCAGGACAAAATGCAGAATTTGACCAAGTTAGGGTTCAAATTCTTGGCAAGGAGGAGACGCCAACACTCAATGAAACCATTTCCCTCATTCGCGCAGAAGAAAGCCGACGAGGAGTGATGTTAGAACCGAAGGCATTTGAAAGCTCAGCAATGGTGATGAATAAAGAATCATCACGGAAGGAGAAGGGTAAAGATTCTTCAAAGTTCAAAGACAATGACTCACTATGGTGCAGCTATTGCAAAAAGTCAAGACACACAAAGGAAACGTGCTGGAAAATACATGGAAAACCCCCTAGCAAGGAGTGGAATCAAAAGGGTGAAATAAGGAGCACATCACATGCCAACAACACTACAAGTAAGCCAGAAGCACAGTCCAGCCTTGGAGAATTCAATAAAGAAGATATTGATAAATTAAAACGACTCCTGGTATCTCTTGAAAAATCAAATGCTTCTTCTTCACTTGCACTCTCAGGTAAGACTCCAATTTCTTTTAGTTTAAGTGATTCTAGAAATCATCTAAAGGAATTATGGATAATTGATTCAGGAGTCACAGATCACATGATCCACTCACCTCATAAACTATACTCCTTGCCCAAACAACAAGAAAATCATCACTGCTGATGGTTCTCTTACCACAGTAACTGGCCAAGGAGACATCATATTATCTCCCTCACTCACCCTGAAAAATGTCCTCCACATACCACAATTATCCACAAATCTAATATCAATACAAAAACTTACCAATGATCATAGTTGTCAAGCCTTATTTAACCCTACTTATTGCTTATTTCAGGACCAGAGATCGAAGAAGAAGATTGGACTTGCTAAGGAGAAAGCAGAATTGTACTACCTGGAAGAACCAAACCAATCTAAAAATAGTTGTTCTATGTTATCCTTAGTCGATAGGAATTCCACTATTTGTTTTCATCATTATAGACTAGGACATCCATCTTTTGATGTCCTAAGACATGTATCCACAACTCTTCCAGAAAATTGAAAATAAAAATTTTCATTGTGAAACCTGTGAGTTGGCTAAACATAAAAGAATCTCATTCCCAAACAAAAGTGAGAAATGTAACACTCCTTTCTACCTTATTCATAGTGATATATGGGGACCCTAAAAAATCTCCAATATCTCTGGGGCACGCTGTTTGTGTCTTTCATTGATAATTGTACTAGAGTCTCTTGGATCTATCTCCTTAAAAATAAATCGGATGTTAGCATTATTCTTCCCATCTTTCATTCCATGATCCAAAATCAATTCGAGGTAAAAATACAGAGATTCCGCTCCGATAATGCCAAAAATTATTTCAACCAAACCCTTTCCTCCTACTTCTAGAGTGAAGGGATCCCATGAGTCCTCATGTGTTCACACCCCAAAATAAAATGGGATTGTAGAGAGGAAAAATGGTCACCTTCTAGCCACCACCCGAGCTTTCCTATTTCACTACAATACACCCAAATCCTATTGGGGGGAAGCTCTTTTAACTGTAGCTTATCTCACAAACCGATTACATTCAATAGCCTTAGGCCTCAAAACTCCAATGGAGACCTTATCCTCTTTTTACCCAGAGTTTAGAACCCATCATAATCTTGCACCCAAAATCTTTGGATGCACTGCCTATGTTCATATTCACAGCCAAGAGCGAGGAAAATTAGATCCAAGAGCACTCAAATGCATCTTTGTTGGCTATTCAGCTACCCACAAGAAAAACCTTTGTCTCTATTGATGTTACCTTTGATGAGCAAAATTCCTATTTTTCAAAAACTCATCTTCAGGGGGAGACTGAACTTGAGGAAGATGAGGAAAATGAACTAGCACCTCTTGACCTTCCTCCACCACCTCAAAACAATCCACCTGAAACCCAAGATAGGGAAACAAATGACAAAGCTATCAATAGATTTGGAAAGGTTTACTTCAGACGTACAAGCTCAAGCTGTGCTCCAAAGCAGATCCAAGAATCTGAACCATCTCCTGGAAATAAGGTAAGCTCACCACCTCCCTTATACCCTATAAACAACTCTGTATCCTTCAACAACTTCTCATCGTCACACAAAAATTTTCTTATTACATTAGAAGATATCCATATTCCTAAAGATGTTTCTGATGCCTTATCTGATAAAAATTGGAAAAATGCCATGTAGGATGAAATGCAGGCCTTGGAGAAGAACAAAACATGGGAGATCATCAATCTACCGATAGGGAAAAAATCGATCGGCTACAAATGGGTGTTCTCAGTAAAATACAAAGCTGATGGCACACTAGAGAGATATAAGGCAAGACTAGTGGCAAAAGGGTTCACTCAAACATATGGCATTGACTACCAAGAAACGTTTGCGCCTGTAGCCAAAATGAATACTGTCTGAATACTACTCTCACTAGCAGCCAAGTACAACTGGCATCTGGAACAATTGGATGTGAAAAATGCATTCCTGCATGGGGATTTAGAAGAAGAGATATTTATGGAAATACCACTAGGGTTTAAAGAAAAATCTGAAGGTACCAAGGTGTGCAATCTGAAAAAAGCTATATATGGACTCAAACAATCGCCAAGGGCCTAGTTCGAAAGGTTCTCTAAATTCATGCTCCTGAATGGGTATCGACAGAGTCAAGGGGATCATACATTATTCTTCAAACACTCAGACTCAGGAGGAGTCACAATATTATTAGTGTATTTTGATGATATTATTTTGACTGGAGATAATGAAGAGGAGAAAGCCAGTTTAAGGAAAAGTCTTACTAAGGAATTTGACATCAAAGAACTTGGTAGACTAAAATACTTCCTCGGAATTGAAGTAGCTCACTCTAGCAAAGGAATCTTCATTTCACAACAGAAATACATCAAAAATCTTCTAAAAGAAACAGGTAAACTAGCTTGTAAACCAGCACCGATACCAGTAGAACCTAATCTTAAACTAGGGGAAGCTAAAGAAGATCTAGATGTAGATAAAGGGGCCTACCAGAGACTTGTAGGGAAATTGATCTACCTCTCCCACACTAGACCAGACATAGCATTTGTTGTAAGCATGGTTAGTCAGTTTATGCAGAATCCAAAGCAGATTCACATCTAAGCGGTAGACAGGATATTGCACTACCTTAAAGGAAGACCAGGAAAAGGAATTCTCTTTAAGAGAGATCGTGGAATAACCCTAGAAATATACACGGATGCTGACTATGCAGGATCACCAATTGATAGAAGATCTACCTCTGGGTATTGCACATTTCTTGGAGGAAATTTAGTTACATGGAGAAGCAAGAAACAGAATGTAGTGGCAAGATCCAGTGCAGAAGCAGAAAATCGAGCTATGGCCTTGGGAATATGTGAGCTACTATGGATCAAAATAATCCTATAAGACTTGAAGGTTACGTGAGATGACCCCATGAAGCTACATTGTGACAACAAATCAGCAATCAGCATAGCCCACAATCCAGTCCAGCACGACAGGATCAAGCACATAGAAGTGGACAGACATTTTATTAAAGAAAAACTAGACAGTGGACAAGTAAGTGTCGACCATGTATCATCAAAGGATCAACTTGCAGATATCCTTACTAAAGGATTGGACAGTTCTGCCTTTCTCCGAATGATTGACAAGCTGAGGATGACAAATCCATATTTCCCAGCTTGAGGGGGAGTGTTAAATTTCAACCTCACGATCCAAAGAGAATACACGGCTGTGAACAGTAATCCATGGGAAGACTGCCTGGATCACATTAATTTCTTCCATAGTTGATTTATTGATTTAGGAATGATTGTATTACTCATTATTCTAGAATTATTTGTTTCCTTATCAATACAACTTTTATAGATCTATAAATAGGGAGTATATTTCATAATAAAATTTAAGTTTTTTCCCTTCTCATACCTCTCAAATTTTTCAGATATTCTTCTATGAGTGTTTGACATGGTATTGTCAGTATTCTACTCATGAATTCTCACCATGCTCCAGTAGTTGCACATTTCTTCAGCATGCACCACTAAAAAAGTTTACTAAGTGCGTGTTCTGTTAGTCGCTGATATTTTATTTATTGCCATGTTTTAGTATGCTTTGCCTACAAAGACATCACATAGAGCCCACTTTCTCATATCTCAATGCAACAACCACCTTTAACTCTAGTACCAATCTCAAGTTCAACTCCTTACTTCAATGTCAACTTCACCCTCCAGCTTATACCTCCTCTTCCAACACAGCACATTCCCATCTTCTTCTATAACACCTCAGCTAACCATCCTCCTCATCCCACAAGCTAGTACTTCACATACTCTCATTTCTTCCCTGTCCCACAATCTAGTACTCCACATGCTCACAGTTCCTCCCCAATCCTAAATCCATCTACATAGCAGTCACCTACTATATCTTATATTCCTAAAAAAGCTCCCTAAGGCTATCTCGTGCTCATTCGCTCGAAGAAAGGAAACTCCAAACCAAATTCTCTCTTCAATTTCTCCCACACCATAAATCTTACTAATATCACCTATTATTCAATGGCTGTCAAGTATAGCAAATGGTGGCAAGCCATGTCTACCAAGTTGGAAAATCTACTCCACCAAGGATCATGGATTTTTATCCCTCCATCTCCCACCCAAAATCTCTTTAGTAGCAAGTGGACATAACAAACCAATTAAAACTGTAATGGAATTGTTGCAAGATACAAAGCTTAAAGTTGTTGCTCAAGGCTACAAGTAAAAGCATGGTCTCGATTATATAGAAGCATTCAGTTTGGTTGCCAAAATGCCGATCATTCATGTATTCCTTCCAGTTGTTCTCACACACAATAAGCCCATAACTTGTTACATGGCGCAAACCATGATTCAAGGATCCTTACTATCTCACTCATATGTGCCTTCTCAAAAAGGATATTTATGGCCTTAAAAAGGCACTTCAATAATGGTTTGCAACATTCACCACTTATTTATAGCGCCTTAACTCCACCTTCAGCAATGATAATCCATAATTACTTCAGCACAAAGGGAAATGTGTCCTAACGTATATACTCAACTATGTTAACAATAGCCTACATATAAGAAACAACTCCAGAATCATTGCTGCCCTCATCCAACATCGCAAACAACACTTTCACATGAAAGATCTTTGCAACCTATCTCAATTTCTCAACCTACATGTTGTACTGACCTCTTAAGGCCTCCGAATCAAAAATAGAACTAGTTGGAGTTAATAGAACAGGCGCGAATGACTACTAGCCTTACTTCAATGCCATTCCAACTGTAGTGAGTTTGAATATCTCACTCTTTACAGCCAACTTGTTGGTTCTCTCCAGAATCTCGCAACCACTCATCTCGACATTTCATTTGTAAACCATCTCTATCAACACATGCACAAGCCACTTTTGATTCACTATCAGCAACTAAAATGTTTATTCTGCTACCTCAAAGATACTGTAAACTATGGCCTTCCTATTAACTAAGGGTCACTTTATCTCACAACCTACTCCAACTCTGGCAAAGTCGGTGATGCTTCAGACATAAAATCTATGGCAGGTTATTGTGCTTCTAATCAACACTCCTATCTTCTGGTGTGTTAAAAAGTAATCCACAATAGCTTACTTATCTACAAAAGTTAAATATATAGCTAGTCACAACCGCCAATGATGTCATAAGGTTCCATCATCTACTTCAAAACTTTGATACATCTCAATCCTCTACTACCTCTCTGTGTTGTAATAACATCTCAGCACTTGCAACGGCCAATAAACCGCTCTACAATGTTTCGTGCCAACAACATTGAGATTGGCAATCATTTCATCCATAAATGCATCAAATATGAGTTAATTTCAATCCATCACATGGCTTCACAAGATTGAAGTAGCAAACATATTTACAAAAGGACTCACTACTACTCAACTTCCTCATCTACATGAGAAATTGCTAATCCCTAATCCATATCATCAATTTAAGCAGTATTGACAGAATCTATATGCCCTCAAACACATTTTCTTTTCCTGAGGACAAACTTACTAACCTTTTCTCAACCCTCCATCCAATAAATCTGACACCTAAAGTGACTCTAAATTAGGTTTTCTAAATATCATTGTAGCTCTATTAAGTGCATCAATAGAAAAACCTCGACTACTTTTATCCTCTTTCTTTATCCTTTTTCAATTTCTGCTAAATCACTTTAGAATAGCTGCAGCCATTCTATCGTAAAAGAGCTTGCAAAAGGAATCGACTAAATAGGTAAAGATTAGATATTTCAATTCTTGATGAAAATTTTCAATAAAGAACTAACGTAAACTCCACAAAACTCAGAGTTGCATTTCAAACAAATTTGAAGAGCTAATTTGATAATTGCCACTCTTTGCACTTCAAAGGCTTTTGGCATGAATCTTCTTCTAGACTGTACTTCCCCGAGAAATTTTACCTTCAGCTACCATGTTTCGTAGAAGAATTCAATCAAAGAAAAAACTTCCAGATTAAAAAAAAATACATAAATCAAAGATTTTCAATAGGTTTGTGCAATAGTTGTAGTTTCTATGTAGTTATTATCCTGCATGCTAGTGAAATTTGCATTTTATTGTTCATTAACAAGATCAAGTGAGAAGCTGTTATCAATTTCAGCATAGAATCACAATAACAACAATCAGAGAATAACATCCTCTTGATCCGTTAATAAACCTAGAAAGTAAAACACACTTATGAAAAGCCATATTAAGTGGCTAGTCATATCATTGTCATTAACAAAAATATACATTTAACACTTTTCCCCTCAAATCATGACTTCTTAAGCAGCCTACTTGCACTCGGAAACAAAAGGAAGCGCCATGCAAACCTTAAGCCAAATTTAGAATAAAGTTAGTTTGATTTAGATCGTAGAAACATAAGATAAAGGAAGTTTGATGTAAAATAAGACTATGTACATATATACACAAGAAATGGCATCATTAGACCTCTGTTGGATATCCAGAACTAGATTTTGCAGCATCTTCAACATCTTGTACAAGGGATCCACCTTGTTTAAGTATTAATTCCCTCATATTCTTATAAGTTTGGAGTTCTTCTAAAGCATCAGCAGCAGTCCTCGACTTTAAGAGTTCTGAAGCTGTAATATCCAAAGAGGAAGAACTCTCAACCTTCCTCATATCATTTTTCTCATTATTTTCTTTTTCCTGCTGAAATTTCTTGCTTGAAATTTCATCGTTGAAAACTTGCATGGATCTGAGTGTGTTGGAATTATCAAGCTGTAGAGGTGATGCAGTCCTAAGCATCCTAACAAGAGCACCCACGGCTGCATCAGGAGATCTTTTGATTGGAATTAACTCTCCTTGGCCCAGATTTTCACCAGCATGATCTTTGCAATCGGCAGATTCAACCCTGCGAAAGCAACAAATAAACCAGTTGCACCCTTACAGTTAAATTAAATAACAAACAAAGTATACTGAAAAAAAATCACCATTGTGAAGTATATTCAGAATTAATAAAAGTGAAAATACTACCTATAAATAATGAAGTCAAATGAGTAACGAAAAAATTTAGAGGATTTACAAACACATCAAAAAATTCTTATATATTTATATATCTAACACCTAAATCTTTATATTTACTCAGAAACACAAATATATAAGAATATTGTGATATATATGTGAACATATAAGAAGATATTAGATATGTAAATATATAGGAATTTTATAATATGTATGTAAATCCACCAAAAATTTAATCTGCATGAACTCAAATTTATTTCTTGCCAGAATTTTTGTCTGTCTAATATTATGAGAAAATGCCTTCATATAAACTATTGTTTTGCTCAACTAAAATTTAAAGAGATTTTATATTTTTCTTTTTACTTTGTTGGAAAGGCTGAATTTGTATATTTTCAAAATATGCATGCTATACTTCTAGTTGGATGAACTATAGCTCATTATACATCTTTAAATTATTTTCCTCTAGATATTATCATCCCACTAATTTTTACCAATTTAATTTCAGATATATTCAACCATATAAATGAATATAAGCAAACAAACTTTAAAAAATTTTCAAACAATCCATATTAGCTCTACTCAAGACCTTATGCTTGAAAGATGCATAACTAGAATTAGAAATTTTGATAGTAAACTTTTAGTAACAACTCAAATGAACTTAAATGCAATGATGATTGCAAAGGTCATTAGAGGGCCTAGAGGATAAGTGTTTGCAACTTCTCAACTCACATGCATTTGATGATGCAAAAAACTCTAAAATTTTAATTAATCAATTAATTTATATTAAATATTAACTAAATGAATTAATTAATTATAGTTAAAATTGGTTTTAATATTTTAATTGAATTAATATTCAAATTGAATTGCCATTTAGATTTTTTTTGGCAATTTTGGCAGTATCCCAGTGTCCCCTCCCCTCGCAGAGAGGAAGGGGCGGCACTTATCGTTGTTTCTTCCCATCCGGATCTAAGGTCAATGGCGTAGGGTCTTCAAGATTTAAAACCATCCGCCCGGATTAAAAATCAAAGCGCGGTCTTCAAAATTCAAAACCATCCTTCCATATCAAAGATCAATGGCACGAGTCTTCGACAGATACTTGTTTGCTTTAGAGTCTTGGGTCTTTCAAGAGGCTGCTGCCGTAACCTCCCCATTTTTTAAGGTCAAAACTTTCAATCCAATAACCATCATCTTTGATAAATGCAATGCCTTTAATTTTTCCATCATCAAGTTTCTTCACACTCCACTCCTAAGCATTCAAATCATTCACATGCCTTGTAGATATCATCAATTGTGATGCCTATATGGCCAAAACCCCAAGGTTCAGAATTTCCATTATGGTAGCCCATGAATTTAGGACCACTGTCTGTGCCCCAATTATGTGTTAACTCAAGTGTAGCTTTTTGGCCGACTGCTCTTTTGGGGCAGCAGGTGCTTAAGCTGTATCCTCATAACCCAAGTGTTTACATCCAAATTTTTTAACATAGGCCGGATCTAGGCTGATGTTTTATTCGATCATATCATTTAAGGCGACTCTCTTTATCTGCCACTGGAGCTACTCCAACATTTTCAAGTATATACTAGTTTCATAAGTTGCATAATAGACTTACCCAGCATGAATCTAATTTGATTTTGAGAAACATTAGTATCACGTTGCAACCTATGCTCAGTTACTCTCCTATAATTTTAATGGATGACTCACTAACTTAATTCATTTATAATTCACACTCCTGTGCATCATATTTATTTTTAGTAGAAAGAACCGACACATTTCTTCTCCACTGATCTAGCATCTTTTTAGTTTTCAATTTAATTTAAAAAATTTTAATAAGCTTAGAAATTCCTTAATGTCCTAAGCATTCCACAGATCTATTGGAATATCATCAAGTTCCACTATTTTTTCATACTTCATTTTATTTAAAGCCTTGCCAATTTTGATTTTACTATTACGAAAATAAAATAAAAATCCTTATTTTCATTCAAGATGCTAGGATTACTAAGTCAATCGTATTCTAAAAATCTTTATTGAAAAGCTTATTTGAATATCTCATCCACCTATATTGAATATACTCTTATAAAAAAATATTTTTTATATTCATCCTTAATACATTTCACTTGAATTGGATCCTTAGTTCTACTATCTTTTTGCTTGGCTAACTTATACATATCTTTTTTCATCTCTTTAGTATATAATCTATCATATAAATCACTAAAAGTAAAATTCAAGAAGAGTTCAAAAGTAGAGACGCAAAAAAATAAATATTGTAATAGTCGGTTCATCCTGGTTGTTTCAATTGAGTCGGCCTATTACTATAACCAGGGGGGTGAAACCAACCCAAGCTAAGGCCGAACGGAACACAGACGGACCGCACGTGGCCATTTGCGTGCATAAACTCTCCAGACGAGGATGGTCCGTGGTTCTAAACGAAGGATCGCGTATAATAGTGAAAATTTAGGACTCCTTGTGAGTCATAACTTCTATTTGTTCATTCCTATAGAAAAAAAAACACGGAGAAGCTCTGTGTCGAGAGGAAGGAGGAGGGTAGGCTTTCTAATTTCATTCATTTTCTAAAAATTTCTTCTGTGACATAATTCTATGAAATGATCAATTGTCTTAAAGGAAGGCGAAAGAAGAAATTGAGAAAGAAAGAGAAATTAATTTGGAGATAAAGAGAACTTGAGAGAGAGAAGAAACATTTTATGTTGGAAAAATTCTCCTTTGTAAGTGATTTTAATCATATTATTTTATGTTCAAATTTTGAAGAATAGAATTTATTAAATTTATTTTAATGACAATCAATAATGTATGATTTTAGAAAGGAAGAAATCAAAATTTGGTGGAAGTTCGATTCAGTAAGAAGAAACAAATTGAGATAAAAGATGCAAATTAGAATTTATTATCATTGCTTTGAATTTGAGGATTCCTTCAAAATTTGTTAGTAAAATTTAATGTAAATTAATATGGTTTGGATCAATAGAGGATTTGATTAATCTAATGCATGAAAGTGAAGTGTTGAAGCCAACAAAGGATTTCTCAAAGGATTTGAGGTAAGAATTCATTAAAAAAATGTTTATGTGAAATTAATGAAAGTTAAAGATTGCAATAATTTATATGATTGTATGTGAATTTAGATTGTAATAAGGAAAATTATTTCAAGAGTTGAAGATTTGAAATGAACTGAAGTCCGAAGTATAAAAGTGGATAATTATTGTATTTTATAATAATTATATGATTCTAAATTTTGTTAAATATAATTTTCTGATTATTTCACTAGAATGTTTGAAAGTTATATATATATATATATATATAATAGGTAAAATACATGTATGTGGATTGAAAATAAATAGAAAGCAAAAGAAAGTAAAATTAAAATGTATACAAATATTCTTTCAAAATTATTTAAAGATAAATGTATAAAGACAAATGAAATAAATGTATAAATGAAAAGAAAAAATATATGCATGCAAATTACATGAATTCACCTTTTTATGGTACTGGCTGGGAACGCAGCGTACCCGTGCATGTTAAAAAATAAATGAAAATGATTGTACCTATATTGGTACATTTAGATGATGCTCCTGTGCTAAATGAAAAAGGGAAAGGGAATATGCTAATTGACAAATATAAATTAAAAAAAGAAATATGTTATATGATAAATGTAAATAAAGAATGTATGTCATATGAGAGAGGAATTATATATATATATATATATATATATATATATATATATATATATATATATATATATATATATATTATATATATATATATATATATATGTGTGTGTGTGTGTGTGTGTGTGTGTGTGTGTGTGTGTGTGTAAATGCAAAAGAAAGCCAAATGGATATGTTATTTTATATATGTAAAATTGATATGTTACAGATATGATTATTCACTGAGTTTACTTTGTGAACACAAACAATTAAATTAAAATTTTTCAAATAAATCATCAGAGAAATAGATATGACTGAAAAGAAGAGTAAGTCTACATAAAACGGTGCTCAAATGAAAGCATGTAATATAAGATTTATGTAAATGTTAAGATGTGAAATTTTTATTAATAATTTGATGAAAATTATGTTAGTGGCTCTTCAATTTTATTTGTAATATAGATGACATACTTTTGAAATTAAAAAAAAAAAGTTATAACCGTCCGACTGTTCGGTCCCACCTCATTAGTTCAAGAATATGGGCCGACTCGTGATAAAAGTGATATCAGAACCAAAATCAAGCAAATATCATTTTACATAGGTTATGAAGATGTCAACAAAGGATATTCAAAGCAAGATACCTAGGAACATGATACAACTCTACTTAATGAGATAGAAAGTGAAATAAGTGATACTTTAGAATATAAATGTGCTAAATATAGTAGAACAAAGGCTAGGCATATGATATACAATTTTAGCATATATGATATTAATAAATATCAATCCACATTACAATAAGATAAAGTGATATATAGCTGACAGATTTAATTATCTTGGATATATTATAAGAAAATAGAGATTTCGATAAACATCTAAGTTCTATGGTTAAGGTTAGTTAATTAAAATGGGCAAGTGCCTAAAGAGTCTTATGTGATAACAGAATATCATGAGTACTTAAAAGCACATTTTAAAAAATAATACTTTAGTCAATTCTGTTGCATAGTTTCAAATGTTTGAAAGTTCAAAGTCATATATGACCAAGTCAATTATGCTGTATAATTTCAAATGTTTGAAAGCTCAAAGTCATGTATAACCAAGATGAATGCTGTTGAAATGAAAATGCCAATATAGAAGTCTCGCAAAACTAGAAAAGATAGGTTGAGGAATGATTGTATTAAAGAGATGGTGGGAGTAATATCTATTGAAGATAAGCTAATGAAAAATAGACTTAAGAATTTGGACATGTACATCTACAGCTAGAAAATGCACACAAATAACACAAAAAATGGTCAATATCAGGTCAGGAGCAAGTAAATCATATAAACTTGGACTTCCACACAATTTGTTACGTTTCCAAACTGCCATATATTCCAAGTACTTGTCTCAAAAAGTTGGCAAAAAAGGAAATATACATGAGATGACAACATATGTTGCCTGCATGTTTCCTAGCTCAAACGCTTCTGATCACATATATTTAAAAAAAATGAACAATGAGCATCTGAAAAAAAAAAAAAACAAAAGAAAAACATTTATTACGGAATTGCAGAAGCTTTATGAGCAAAAGAAGTGAATGAATACAAAGAGACGTAACTAAATTTGGTTTAAGGGGTTTAATTAGAAGCTGCAGAAGAAGCATGGAAGCGTATTGTTCTACCAAGTTCAGAACAGAGTGGGTCATAAAAAATATGCGTGATTTACACTCCAGTTCATTATAGCATACCTGTACGAATTTGTAACCTCCTCATCATCTTCAGCAAAAGGGTAGGTAAAGCCAGAATCGTCAAAGTCATCCATAGAAGATAACCTGCTGGAGCTTCTAGATAGTATATGTGATGAAGTGTAAGATGGAACTTTATAAATGGATATATTTCCAGTATGGTCTTTTCCAGAAGAGAAAATCTACAAAAGAACATGCCAAACCTGAGTAATACACTTTAGCTGCAAAGACAAAACTAGTTATGTAAAGTAGAGCTAGCGTAGAAAGCACAATGACTATATAAATCAAAATTTTCTTTTTATACTAACATTTTATGAATAAAGTACTACCTTGGGGGGCAACATGCCAGTTTGCAACTCCATCAACATCAATGATTCTTTCTTTAGTTGCAACTTATTTTCAGGTGAAAGGGTCTGAGGAGTGGATGTTGAGCTAAGTTCGGTGCCAAAACTATCTGCTTGAGAACGGCACCCCTGCCTCTTGCTGCTAGAATAAGGACGAGGCAGACCTTGAATTTGGCCTCCATTACGTCCCTTTTGCCCTGGCAAGGGGATACTAACTGGAGCACTTTCTGAGCGTATAAGAGCTTTGGACAAATGGGATGGAGGGGATGGGGAAAATGATGGGGAAAACGGTGGTGATGGCTTGTACTCATCAAAATTTTTGGTATAGGCTGCATATGAACCTTTCAGTAAACGGTGTGGTGATGAAGAGGTGTCAAGCAAATGATTGGGAGGCCGGAGACTGGGGTTCAAATTACAATCCAAAGCTCGAGAATCAGAATATGTAGGTGATGGAGTAAGAGAAAAGGAAGGAGTTTCTCCATGATCATTGCTCCAACTATGCCTTCTGTCTAATGAAGTGCATGAAGGTGCTGATCCACTATAAGGAAGTGATTGGAACCTCTTAAGAGGATCAGCCAGAGGGCTCCCAACATAATCCATAATAAATTGAGTAGACATGGGAGTGGAAGGTTCCGAGCCCATAACTTCAATTTTCTTCAAATACGTGACAGAAAGGGACAACTTTCCGAAAAAAGTGTCAAGCGGCCCAAGACCAAGTTGATTAATCTCAGCATCCTCCTCACGATTAAAAGGATGCACAACAGATAAAATCCTGTGAGAAAGGCTCAGTGGGTGGATCTGACCAGAGGCATTGAGATCTCTGAAGAGCTTGTAAGTAGGTAAAAGCCTAACAACAGCATACAGAGACCTGAGTAAGACTATGATCCTCCTGTAAGCTTTCTTGTACATGAACTGGAATTCAGATGAGTGGGAGGTAGCCCTGCTTCCTTTCTTTCTTCCTTGATGAGAAGATTCCCTAGTGAGCCAACTGCTACTTTGACTTTCATATCGCACAATCCACCTCTCCACAATCTTTTCACTTCTATTTTCACTTACAAGTTCATCTCGACCTGAAGAGAGGTTCCGCACAAGGAAACCACTTGGAGAAGGAAAACTCACATTCCGAATTGATTTCCTATCAATCAAGATTACGTCAACAACCAACGGCTCAAGGTTGCTCTGCCGCCATAAGTCAAAATTCTCTAATGCAGCTGGGCAGTCTCTCAGGGCCAAATTAAACCATTTATCTCTTGGTCTAAAGCTCAATGAAGACGAGGAGGAAGAAGGGGATGATATGAAAGGGTCAGCACAGTAGTTCCGGGAAGAAACATATGGAGACCTCGATTCGAGAATGATGTGGACGCTTTTGGCAAAGAATTCAGTGATAACTTGCTCGATTATAGCTGGCTCGGATTTGGAACTAGATGGCGATGCCATAAGTAACCCGGAAGAACAAAAAGGTTCTTGAAAACAATAAAATTAAGATAAAGGGAGAAAACACAGAGATTGACTTCACTTCAGCGGCAGATTTCGCAATCAGCGCGGTGAAAATTAGGGGCAGTATACTTTCTACTACTCGAAGAATCTGATCACCAATTAAAGGTTTTTTTTTTTCCCGATGAACAAAATTCGTGGTTCCTAGGGTTATAAGAAAGAGTCAAATGAGCCGTTACTAAACTCTATATTAGAACATACACCGAAAGAAGAGATAAAATCGACAAAAACCGAAGTTTTCGGAGTTCGATCATCAAATTAACGCAAAAAAAAAGGTCTCTCTCAAAATCCAATCGGCAAAAAGACGAAGAAAAGAATATAGCGTCCGATATTGAAGGCGAAAGTGTTACCTCTGCGCTGCTTGTGTATTTGAAATTCAATAACGTTACTTTTACAAAGTTTTTCTATGTAAATTCTTCTTTGAGGGACTTTCCCCTCTTCAGCTCGATTGATCAACCCTTTTGACGATGGCCATGCGCTTCTGCGCCCCTTTCCGCGCCGTTTATCTATAAAAAGAGTAAATATTATCCATGACGCAAACTGCGTCGGCTTCCTAGTTCAGAGACCCCAAGCGCTCTTAGATGGCAATTTCTCTTCTAATTACATTTATCCAATGGCTTATCGTGTAAGCTGTAGCTCATGCATTTTATACATTTCATGGCCACATCCTTCCAAAGAAGAATAGACAGACTGGTTATTAATGGGCAGACCTGCGCGAAAGGGCTGTGGAGTCTATATTCAATGAATTTGTCATATTAACGTAGAAAAAAAAAATCTAAATCTTTTGGTAAGAACAAATTTAAAATTTTAACACGTGTTAATTTTTTTATATTTTATTATTTATCGTATATTATATATAATATTTTTTATATTTTTTATTTATTTTAGAAATCAAAGTTATATGATTTTATAATATGTCTAAATGCTAAGAGGCAAATTTTTAAAAACATTCTTAGCAAAAATCTCATCAAAACCGCTTGGCATAAATTTTTTTTGTTAACATAGGTGTAAGTTAAGCTTCGTTTGGGACGGCTTTCTTACCGCTTCTTAAAGCAGCTTTCTAATATATAAATTTTAAATTTTTAACTAAAAAGTTGCTTTAAGAAGCAATAAGAAAACCGTCCCAAACGAAGCCTTTGTTTAGTTGTTAAAGATCTTAAATATTATTATCAAAATCTTAGAATCTGAACTCGCCTCTATGATATTTATACTGTGACGCTTAATAGGTAGAAAAAAATTAGTAGTAAACAAAGAACGAGCATATAGTGCATAGGTTTAGGGATTTAAGAGATGTGTTGTGATCCCTGTTAGTCTTTCAAGAGGTGAAGGTGATAAACTACTAAGGGAGCATTTAAAAAAGACAAACAAGAAATAAACATTAGAGTTGTTTGGTTCAATGACAAGCATCATCCATTATATGGATGTAACAATTGTACTTCTATTAATATTTTTTTAGTTTCATAAGATCTAGGCAAATATAAGAGTTTAGGGTGAGCTTGTGCATTTGATCTTAAGATTTGTATCCAAATGCTTATATTCTAGGTTGAAAGTTTGACTTTTGTAGTCATTGATTCAATTGTTAGTATCTTGAAGAATGGTGGAATTTGAAGGAGCAATCTTCAATGAGACTTAATAAATTTATGTGTAGTAAGAATTAGTAGTTATAAGCTTGGGAATGCTCGATATTCCTTAGTGGAAAAATTGATAAATGCAAATTGCATTGAAGGTTGACTTGAATTTATGATCAAAATTAATCAAAACTTTAACTTCTTAGGGAAAATTATCCTAAGCTAAGGTGGCATCCTCTCGACAAGTTTTTCCCCAGAGTCTGAGGTGTTAATGAAGTCAATGAATGTAATTCTTAAGGAGAAATAATACTCGATGTGCTGGTCAAAACTATCCAGATATGTGTACAATAGCTATGATGCAATTATGCTTATGACCAAAATTTGAGGTATGTATTACACTAACATATAATTTATAAGTGTTTGGCCCTAATTTTAAAAATAACTAGTATTTACTAAGCGCCCATCAAATTTATAATAAATAGATAAAGTGCATGAATTTTAATATTTTTTGTTTTTTTTTATAATTTATATTAAATATGTGGTGAGAGAGACCATTTTTTTACATTGAAAATTACGAATACAATAACATCAAAATAGGCGATAATTTTATAGCGATAAACCATTCTAAGAATATATACTTATAAGGTGATATCATTTGGTTTAAAAAATATTAGTGTAACCTAATTAAAGGCAATGAACCATATCTTCAATGACCTCATTTACAAATAGGTTGTGTGGTATGTCAATTATTTAGTGGTCTAGAATAAAGCTGAAGAATGTTGTCTCTTTGATTTGAGAACTATTTTTAAATAGCCATAAACTTAGGATGGATCCCTTAAAATATGCCTTTGTCATCTCACAAAAATTCAATGATTTTCTTATTTGACATCTTAAAATTGAAATTGACCATTTTAAGATTAAAGCCTTATTAGATAAGAAACCTCTTATGAGTTTTACATAGTTGAGATAATTTTAAGATAGGTTAGTGTATCTTAGGCATTTCATTTTTATTTTTTGGTAGATGCCAATCATTTGCCTATCTAACAAAAAAAAAAAAATTAAGTTCCATTTGGATAATAAGAGCTTCTAGGAGATATTTTAATGTATAAAATGTTACATAATGTCACTTCAAAAGTTTGTTACCCTTACACTAGGGAAGCCTTTGATTTTATATAGTCATACTCAATAAATCCCTTGGTGCCCTCCTTACTCGGTCTAATAAGAATAGAAAAGAGATCATATTATGTTATCTTAACCTACATTTTGATTCCAGCAAAAACAAGTTCTCCCCTAATTGAAATTTACCATATCACGTTTTTTTTTATTATGCAAAGGCTTAAATATTATATGTAATAGCCCGTATTTTGATCCAAATAAATAATTTTTTTAGGAGTTATTTTAAGTTCAAATCACAAGCTGTCTTTGCCATAATATAGAAATTATTGTATTTCAATTATAATAATTTTTTCATAAATTTTTTTGGCACTAGTGAAAATCCTTAAGAAATTGATATCTGTCAATATAAGTGAGGATTTTAAAACCGTTAGGAGTTCGTTTTGCAAACTAATTTCACCATAATTTTTTAGAGAAAATGAGATATTTTATGAATATTTTTTATAATTTTTTAAAATACCAAAATAATTTATTTGAATTTTATATTAAAAAATAATTAAGTTATATAATTATATTAATATTACATTATTATTTTATTGAAGTATCGTAACCCCTTATCTTATATAAATTAAAAATCTCTTTTTCCATTTTAATTCGGCTAAAAGAGAGTGGGAATATAAATTAGAAAGAAAATGTGAGGAGAGAGAAAAGAAAAAGTTAAATTTAGAGACCATAGAGCGATTTTCATCCATCGATCTATTGAGAGATTTGCTCGTCTCATTATAAGGAACCATTATCCTATAAAAGTATATGAACCATTGCATTGTCCTCTAAGTAAAGCTACTTTTAATTTATCTTTTAGGAGGAGCTTTACTATGCTTACACAATTTATGAGACTTGTGTGCAAAACAACAAGTTAAATATGAGGCCTTGATTACTAGTTTAGGGTTACCTATTAAGGTGGAGGTTATGAATATTAAGAGTTATGGTGACTTCTAATTGGTCATCAATCAAGTAGTAGGAATCTATAAACTTTTGAAACCCATATTAGACTTTATATTATCATTAGAACATTATGAACTTTTTTGAAAATATCATTGATGTAACATTGATTCAAGTGCCCCGTAAACTTGATAGCATGATAGATGCAAATTTTTTTTAGTAAAAGTACAATCGAACATGAGTAAGGAGTGCCCCATCATTATAGAAGTGCAAAATCATTAAATATTACCTCCTTATGGATCCTCTAATGCTTACTAGATTAAAAGAAGAGCTCTATCTTGTGCTTATGTTAATTAGAATTTATACTAACATTCATTTTACAATATGTGATTAAATTACCTTAAAAGAGAGGAAACCTACAAGATCGTGAATGAGGTTCATGGTGTATTTTGTTGAGCCCATTAGTTTAAATGTAAAATAAATCATTGAAATAAGCACCCTAAGAAATTAATATGATTTTGTTGGCATAGCTCAGCATTATCATACTTTATTTTGGATACTAGAAAAGAGGAAACTCATACTTTGATAGTCAGGTTCATATATGGTGTAGTTTTTCACAAACTTTTGAATGTTCTCTACCCAGATATATGCTTGGCCTTTCAAAAGTTGGGGTTTGATTTTAAAATCTTTAAAATGTTAGGTTATCTATAACTTTTTTTAAGGATATTTTCTTATTTTAGTTCCTACCTTACTTGGAGTGTAGGTTATAGTATATACCATTTTTTAGCTATAATCTCCCTATCCATATTTTGAAGGTACTTCACAATATTTTGAATGCAGAGTTTCACCTATCTAGACCTTTGTTAGGAGGATAATTCAAATTATCAGCCTTTGATTTTCTGTCTTAGGAATTGAGTCCCTTTGACCTTCTGTTTTTATGTAGAAAGACATTAATTTTCTTTCTTGATTAGTATCACCCACCTTTATTCAGGTTGAAATACCTTCAATTTTCTTTCTTGCTTAGACCAAGAATTCCTTTGAGCCTATCTTATTTAGGTAGAAGGATCTTTAATTTCCTTTCTTTATAAGGTAAAGTGCCCTTTTGACCAAGTTGAAAGACATGTTATAATGGTCTTATTCTAATGCTAAATATTTATGAATATTGGATCTTACAACCTCGCAACTTAAGTTAGTTTGAAATTTTTGAAATTTTTAAGCTGCGACACTGTGCTTTCAAGTATAGCAGTGCTGGGGGGAGAGCTTACGGCATTGGTATTTGATGCGACAAAGATAAGCTCTTTGTTCCATGATAAATTTAAATTAAGCAATCAACGTTGTGGCTAGGTCCAGAGTGTTGCGACGCTGGGAATTAAATCATATTTTTTTAATATAAATTTCTTCACTCAGCCATTCGTCCCCCTTCTTATTTGTCTTTTTGGGGAAAAAAGGAAAAAGGAGAGGAGAAAGGGAGAAGGATTGGGGGGGGAAGAGAGAGAGAGAGAGAGAGAGAGAGAGAGAGAGAGAGAGAGAGAGAGAGAGAGAGAGAGAGAGAGAGAAAAGGGCTTCCATGATTTTTTTTGTCCATCTCTCCTATCACAAAAATTATTCTGATTATTGTATGTGACTTCTATCCTATCTCTATTTTTAAAGATTTTGATTACAAGATTTACTCTTCTGCCTGAATCGATATTTACTCATGATTTAGTGAACTTCCACAATATAACTTTTTACAATTGTAGTACTGATTATTTTGATCATTTTAATTAAATGATTTTATATTCTCACTAGTTAAAAATGTTATTTATTGTATTTTATACAATTTGAGTATGAATAAGATATGTAATAATTTTGACATCTTGATACAAGCATATTAATGAAACATGCATTGTGAATGAATAATTGTACTATGAATGAATAATTGCTAATTATTATTAATTATATATGTTATTATATTATGTGTAAATAAGAAATGCTGGTTAATAAGATAGGTTGCCAGGATTGACTCTAATCTATATAGGATGATGGGCTGACGAACTTTCCTTAAAATAAGATTTATGGTGATATACTTGATGAAGATCAAGATTAATATTGAGAATTATGAGGATCTAAGATGTTGACAGGTAAGAGTGACAACTATTCAAGAAGCCATATGATTATTAAATTTTAGATTAAGATTTTAAAATGAACATGGTATAGGTATGGTTATGAAAAACACCACACAAGTTAGAGCTCTATACTTATACATGCATGCATTCACTGTTACTGATATTGTATTGATTTCAAGATTTAGACATAAATGTGATCAAGATAAAAAATAAGAAGCTGCTGATGAATAAGAATGTATAGATTATATATGATATAATTGCAAAAATTATAACAATTTTTCATTGGTATGAATTTTTGAAAATTGTATGGATTTTGACTTTTATGATTGATGCTATCTTTTTACTAATATGATATCCTTAAATATTTGATAATGGTGCATGAATGATTTTCCTTATTTATAGTTTTATTGTTCTAGTATTCATACTAGTATGGTTTCTATGACTTATGATTTTCATATTCACTATTTTATATAGTTTTATGAATATACTGAATGCAAAATTATGATTTGAATTATTACATACATGTTATTTCCTTTAAGTGCTTTGAGTGCAGTTATAGGTTTTGGTTACCTGTTAGGCTTTATAACTCATTATATGATTTTCAAGTCTGGGTAAGGATCCAATGCTATTAGGTTGATCAAAGGCTGGACTTTCAGAGTTAGTTTTATTTTTGTTGTTTTTTCTTTTGTAGCTAGAAGTTTTGATATGTATTAGATGTAATTCATTGAACTTATGGTTATTGTAACTAATTTTTGGGGGAAAATGTAATTGTATATGGATGTTTTGATAAATAAAATTTATTTATTTAAGTTATTTTGCTTTTAATTGAAATTAGTAGTTGTGATTTTAATTAAGACTATATAAAAGATACAATTCTTCCAATCTAGATATTGGGGCATGACACTATGTAGTTCTACTTGTTCTCCCTTCCAACCATAATTGTAAGACTAATATCGGACATTCCTTATCTTTTTGAGATTTAAAATTATAAGTTTCATCATAATCATTTTTGTTTGCTTTAGATTTAGATAAAGGATTATACTCTAGTGGCAACTTAACTCCTTGTTATGGATTTAGGTTTAAGATTGATGTCTTATGTTGAGATGTATTAAGTCCTCATATAGAGCTATTCTCAAGTGATGATGTTATTTTTTAGCAAAGGAATATAAGCCAAATTTATAACAATTTACTCAACTTAAATTGAAATTTAATTGTCCTTCTAAAAGTAAAGTAACAATAATGGATATTTTTTAGCATCCTAAATATTTAGGGTTATATACTTATATGCTCCTCGTGTCTTTACCCTTATACCCCTTTTACCATCCTTTCTTAAAGCATAATCCTTATCAATTATCTTTGAAGTCTGAAAATATAAGTCAAGAGTTTAATACAAAGTTTTCTTAAGGTTCAACAACAGAAGATCTAATTTCCCCTAAGAACTTTCCTTTATAGAAAATATAGTTTTTTTATTAAAATAAATCCTATCAAGTATTCTTCATATGTGGGACAACTATGACACTTATGAAGATCGAAGATAATTTAGTTTTTGGAAAACTTTGATTGACTTTTAAAATTAATGTACAATAAAGTTGAGTTAATCAAATAAAAACTTAATCACACTTAGTATGTATGAAAATAACATGTAAAGTATTAAACACTATAAACACAATCTAATTCAAAATAATAAACAAGCAAGTATAGGTAAAGTAAAGCGAGTGAGATAACATGCACATTAATTTTCATGTGGTTTGAACACCAACCGATCTTATGTCCATGCCTAGCCAACACATGAGATGCATCCATCAATTTAAATCAAGTTGTTACAAATTTTTTTTGAAAATGAAACCATATAGAATTAAACATATCTTTGTATAAACTAGTTAAAAAAAACTATAGTAATCTGTATAGGTTTAAAATGAGATGCATCTATCAATTCTTTCATAAGGCTGTTGATGAGAATATTGTCATAATCCAACCACAGAGCAGCTAAAAACAGTCAGTATATAGAAAATAACTCATACATACATTTTTTTCATTACTCATCAAAATGTATATACAATAATTATATTGTAGCACATGACTACAAATTGAGTTATATACAATAACAACAACAACAACATCAAGCATTTGTCCCACTATGTGGGGTCGTCTACATGAATTCTTTTTCTCTATTGTGTCATATTGAAAAGTCAAATTCTCGTTTAAATCTAATAAATGAATATAATTTCTAATATTTTCCAACCAAGTCGTTTTAGGTTGATTTTTAATAATAATATGATAATTTTAAATTTAAATATTTTTTAATTTTTAATTTTTAAATTTAATTTTAAAATTATTATTATTTTATATATCATATTTAATAAAATTTTAATTATAACATAAGTTCATAAATTTAATATAAATTATTTTAAATTTATGTTATATGATTGAATATATTTTACATGTACATGTTATATACCAAATTTATTTTATAAAATTATATCTAAAAATTATTTATGTAAAAAAAATTTATTATTAATAAACAAATAAATTTAATTTTTATTGTGTATAAATAAATGAATTATTATTATTAACTAATAAATAAGTATTATTCACATTATAAATAATTAATTAAAAAATCTTTTTAAAAATAGATTTTATAGACATTATATATGTTATGAGCTCATACATACCTAAACTCTTCTCTTTAGTCGCATATCACTTGGAAACTCTTTCTTGATATTGTTTATATAGCATTTTGAGTTTTCTTTTGTTAAGAGTTTACATGGAGTGGTCGGGCTATGTGAAGATAATTCATGATAGTTTGGGGAAAGTATTTATAATAAACAATTTATTATTATTGAAATTAAATGTTTTAAATATAAATAATTAATTTATTTAAGAAGATTATGGTAATATTTAATCTTTAATTAAATAAAATTATTTATTTAATTATTTAAAAATTGTTGTAATTAAACTGGCCAGTTCGCTTGTTGAACTGACGGTTCTAACTGGTTCAATCCGATTTGACGCAGCAGCATTTTTAACACTAGATCAGACTAACCTTGTGGCTGGTTGGTGCAGCAGCTGGAGAGTGAAGCTAACGAGCAAACCCTGTAAACAAAAACAGAGAAAGAAAACAAAGAAAACAAGAAAGGCAATGGAACAATGCCAATTCCGGTGAAGGGTATTCTATTTTTTCTGTCTGATTTTCTAAAGAGCTCCAGTACATATACTCCTGGGTTCTTTCATATTGATATACCAGGCTAAATAAGTAAAAGCAGAGGTAATAATAACTAAATATCGAAAATGCTGAAATAGGAATAGCTAACGGAAAAAGCAGGTAAGTGGGTACAGTAAAAAGGTGAGCAACGTCCCTCATGGCCAGTAGTCGTGGCATGTGCGCTGCATCAGGTATCCCCATCTTCAGAAGAACTCGCCTCCGGCGAGGTCACAATAGTGGGACCATCATCCGGCAGGTGGTATTGGCGGATATCGGACACGTTGAACGTAGTGAACATTTTAAAATACGGAGGGATATCAACAATGTAAGCATTGTCATTAATACGCCTCAATATAGGAAAAGGTCCAATATTATTTGGACTAAGTTTAGAGTAAGTACCCGACGGGAGGCGTTCTTTACGGATTCGCAGCATAACAAGATCACTGGCTTTAAAAACTTTGTGCCTTCGGTGCTGATCAGCTTGCTGCTTGTATTGAGAGTAGGAGCTGTTAAGTTTCTCTTTAACATCCTGGAGCAGTTCAGCACATTGGGTGGTTGTTTTAGCAGCTGCAATGTTATGGCATTTAGGAATAATAGCCAGATCCACAAGGTGATTAGGCATCTTAGTATATACAATTGAAAATGGACATTTTTCAGTAGAGCGATTTGGCATGGAGTTATATGCAAACTCGGCCTGGCTAAGGAGTTCTTCCCACCGTTTGGGATTTTGTTGGACGAGGCATCGGAGCATGCTTGCTAGAGTATGGTTGACTACCTCCGTTTGGCCGTCGGATTGGGGATGATAAGCCGAGGAAAGATTAACTTCAGTTTTCAACCTCTTCCAAAGTTCACGTCAAAATGGCTAATGAACTTGACATCTCAGTCGGATGTAAGACTCCGTGGCAACCCATGCAATCGCACAATCTCCTTAAAGAAAAGCCGGAAGATATTTAATGCATCAAAAGTCTTCTTACAGGGGACAAAGTGAGCCATCTTCAAAAATCGGTCTACTATGACCATAATAGAATCCGATCCGTGCTTTGTTCGGGGTAGTCCAAGGACGAAATCAAGACTCAAGTCTTCCCAAATTGAATCTGGAATGGGCAGTGGTGAGTACAATCCGGTGTTTTGTGCACTCCCTTTGCAAGCTTGACATACATGGCAACGCTCGATGAAGCGTGTGACATCTCTACGGAGGTGCGGCCAGTAGAAACGTGACTGTACCTGTTGAAGCGTTTTATCACGGCCGACATGTGCGGCTAATCCCCCAGAGTGTATCTCTTGTATAACTTGTTGACGCCATGACGAATTAGGTAGGCACAAAGCATTTCCTTTAAACAGATATCCATGTATGACGATATAGTCTACTGAGGGATGTCCGTTCAAGCAATCGGCCCATATGCTTTTGAAGTCGCGGTCATCGGGATACAGTTCCTATAACAATTGCATCCCTTGTGAGCTCTGTCTGCAGACGTGCAAGAAGTGTTGAGCGCCGGCTAAGCGCATCTGCCACCCTGTTAAGCTTGCCCGCCTTGTGTTTGATGACAAAACTAAACTTCTGCAGAAAAACAATCCAACGAGCATGTAATCGGTTAATGTTTTTCTGGTTATTAATATACTATAAAGCTTGATTATCATTGCAGAGAACAAAATCCTGATGTAGGAGGTAATGCTCCCATTGTTTAAGTGCTCGAATGACAGCGTATAATTCCTGTTCGTATGCCGACCATTTTTGACAGGCGGGGCTGAGTTTCTCACTAAAGAACTCAACGGGCTTATCATTCTGGGATAATACGACGCCCACACATGTAGCAGAAGCATCCGTATCCACCTGAAAGGGTTTGCTGAAGTCGGTTAATGCTAAAACGAGTGTCGAGGTGAGTGCAGTATTAATGCTTTCAAAACTCAGCTGTTGGGAAGAAGTCCATTCAAAAGATTTAAGTTTTAAACAATCTGTAATTTGCGACATGATGATGTTGAAACCTTTGATGAACCGACAATAGAAGTTAGCAAGGCCATGGAAACTTCGGACTTCAGTGATGCTTCGAGGTACCAGCCACTCGAGAATGGCCTAAATTTTTTGGGGATCCATTTGAACTCCCGCAGCAGACAGGATAAACTCAAGGAAATGGACTTCATGAACAGCAAACTCACACTTGCTTTCATTTAAAAACAGTTTGTTACTTCTCAAGCATTCAAAAATTTGTTTTAGGTGGTTCAAGTGATCCGTAAGACAGGAGCTATACACAAGTATGTCGTCAAAATAAACGACACAGAACTTGTCTAGAAATGGCTTTAGCAACTCATTCATAAGATGCATGAAGGTCGACGGAGCATTACATAACCCAAATGACATCACATTCCATTCGAAAAGTCCTTCTTTAGTCTTGAAGGCTGTTTTCCATTCGTCGCCTTGTCGAATGCGAATTTGGTGATAACCGCTACGCAAATCAAGTTTTGAAAAGATTGTGGCACCAACAAGTTTGTCCAGGAGATATTCAATTATAGGCATCGAGAAACGATACTTGACTGTTATTCTGTTGATCGCGTAGCTGTCGATACACATATGCCATTGCCCATCCTTCTTGGGCACAATCAAAGCGGGGACGGCACAAGGGCTCATACTTGGTTGTATGAGTTGTTTTTGAAGCAGCTCATCTACCATCCCTTGGAGAATCGAATGCTCCTTTGGACTCATTCGGTAGTGAGGCAAATTCGGTAACGTGGCTCCAAGGACGAATTCAATCTGGTGCTGTAACTGACGAATAGGCGACAAACCCATGGGAAGCTCCACTGGTAAGAGGTCTTGGTATTCAGTGATAATTGTCTGGATTTCAGCCGGGGGAATGCCATTTTTTCTATACTTCGTATTGTCGGTTACCATCAATGCCAGGATAGGTAACTTGGCAGCTTGACATTGTGCCAAGGCTGATCCAGGGATAATACAAATGGCCGCTTTCTCACTATTGGGAGCCGGGGCAGTACTGCTCTTACCAGGCAGCAGTTTAATTTTTCTGTTTTTCCATTCAAAGGAATACACATTTGCATGACAGTCGTATATAGCGCTGCAATCGAATTGCCATGGTCACCCAAGAATCAAATGACATACATCCATGTCCAATACATCACATAACACCTCGCAAGTGTAATGCTTCCCAATAGAGAATGTGACTCTACACATGTCGGCCACACTGATTTCCATGCCCTTCTTTACCCAGCTAATTTTATAGGGATTTGGATTCTTAGTTGTTTTTAATTGAAGGGCATTAATGGCTGTGCGAGAAATGATATTCTCGGTGCAACCGCTGTCAACGAGGAGATCACATACATTCCCATTAATGGTGCAACAAGTACGGAACAGTGCATTACGTTGTGAATCCCCTAGAGTTCTCGGTGTGAGCAGCAGTTTTTTCTAGAATGCAGATTAGAGGCTCCCCACTATCACCTTGTAAGATTTCTTCCTCCCCATCAGTTTCGATCTCTGCGTGTGTAGCGGATCCTTCCTTCTCCCCATCTAAGATTTGCACTTGTTGCCTATTTGGACATTCATTGGACTTATGTCCTGGTTGAAAACAGCGAAAGCATTTTAACGTCGTCGGCCTGGCATATGGATTCTCACGAGCAGGTGCTTTAGCTGGAGTTGGTCCCTTCACGTTAGCAGTAGTAACGCTTGTTTGCGACGTAGAGGTTTGAGGTCCCTTTGAGGCTGCAGTAGTAGACTTAGAGAAATCCTGCCGATTCTCATGTATAAATCGATGGGCGGCCTGGGTACGAGAGTGTCACTGTTGTTGTAATTCAACTTTCAACGCGAAATTAACCGCTTGCGACACAGACCAAACTGAGTTGAGCTCCAATTTGTCTTGAATGGTATCTTTGAGGCCACCGATATACTGAGCAATGAGCTGGTTCTCAGTTTCATTAAGATTGTTCAGGACACTCAACCGGTAAAATTCCTCCGTATATTCAGAAACTGATCAACTGCCTTGTGTGCAATGTTGATACTGATGATATAACATTTGTTCGTAGTCTGTTAGAAGGTAATGCTCCTCAACAATTGTTTCAATTGGTACCAATTTTGTACCGGTCCCTTACCTTCTCGCCGGCGGGTTTGCTGAATTTGCATCCACCACGCACTAGCTCCACCCCTCAACCGGCATGCTACATACTTCACCTTCTTATTAGGCGAAATTTCCATATAGTCTAGGAACGTCTCAACGGCCCTTTCCTAATCCAAATAGTCCTCAATGTGCAGCTTCCCGTCAAAGAACGGTATGTCTAGCTTGACACGAAAATCACTCTGCCCTTGATGGCGTGCATAGCAACGGCCCCTGTGCCTCACAGGATGTGTGTCTAATTCTTCTTCCCCTGGATCATGCTATTCTCTGTTAACCACATCATCCATCTCACCTTCGGATCCTGAAGAATCTGGTATCGTGGCGTGGAGACGTCGCTGATTGCGACCCAACCGTGCAATATCCCGTGGAGCTGGCGGCTGTGGATTATGAATCAGAGGGCGGTGATCTGGAACGGGAGGAATCGGTTGCACGATATTGCGCATTTCCACTATGAACCTGTAGAAAGCTGCGTTAAGTTCTTCCAGTTGCTTTGTGGTGCTAGTGTGAGCAGCCCACAAAGCGTCAAGGCTTCGATCGTCGTCGGAATCCTGGCGCTTACTCCCTTCTGCCATTAGGACCAAATGCTAGCTCTGATACCAAAATATGGTGCAGCAGCTGGACAGTGAAGCCAACGAGCAAACCCTGTAAACAAAAACATAGAAAGAAAACAAAGAAATCAAGAAAGGCAATGAAACAGTGCCAATTCCGGTGAAGGGTATTCTATTTTTTATGTCTGATTTTCTAAAGAGCTCCAGTACATATACTCTTGGGTTCTTTCATATTGCTATACCAGGCTAAACAAGTAAAAGCAGAGGTAATAATAACTAAATACCGAAAATGCTGAAATAGGAAATAGCTAACGGAAAAAGCAGGTAAGTGGGTAAGGTAAAAAGGTGAGCAACGTCCCTCATGGTCAGTAGTCGTGGCATGTGCGCTGCATCACTGGTTCACAGTTGAACCGTTCGAACTGGCCAGTCCGATTCGAACCTTGCCAAATACTATAATGGCAGGCAGTAGAATGTGCTATTGAGCAAATATACTGTTTCAGTATATAACCAAATTATCATATATTATTCGGAGCATTATTTCGAAGCTTTGATTATACTATAATATTATTTTTGTAACTAGAAATATTTTCTAATTTATAAAAAAATCCCATAATTTTCAATTTATCGAGTAAAATTTTTTCCAAAAAAATCTAAATATTTAGAATCATTGCATTTACAATATATAGAAAATTACACGATAAAATTTTATAGTGTGAAATTATTTTCATTTTTTTGCTAAAAAAATATAAATAAAATAAAAAAAATATTCAAAATTAATCCCAATTAGGAGATCAAGAGGAGCTGCTTAACGCAATAAAATTTCATTTATATGCTAGAAGTCGTTATTCCAACAATTTACCGCGTGCCCAAATATTTCTTAAAGAACAAAGCGCAATCAACGACAGCAGCCCCGCGCGTAGCGTTACATTTCCGATTCGTCCACTTCCTTTTTTATCTGAGAGCAGGTTTTGCCTTGTCCGAGTCGGGGAAGAAGCCGACCGGATCTTCGGCGCTGTATTAGGGTTCAGATCGTGCCATCATCGACCCGCAGTCCTATGAAGATCACAGCGATTCTTGTCATCAAGTGCTCCGGCGCCGGCGATTCCTCTTCTTCAGGCTCGGCCGAGCCAGTGGTGCTTGCGAACGCCTCTGATGTGAGTCACTTCGGTTATTTCCAGAGGTCCGCTGCCAAAGAATTCATTTTATTTGTTGCCCGCACTGTTGCGAAGAGAACGCCGCCGAGCCAGCGGCAGTCCGTCCAACACGAAGGTTTTATCTTAGATCCATATATTCTCTGTTATTTATCCACCGTCGTTATTTTCCAGTATTTGTAATTCTGCAGTATGAAGCATTTCGTGCCATGGATTGACCGGAATATTGCTCTTTCGGGCGCTGTGGCTATATAGCTCTTTGGCATTCATATCTCATGCATGAAATTTCTTTTTGTATTGATATATTTGGCTGTGTTAATTTATTTGTTGAGACTCTTTCATGTTCTAATCATTATTCTGAACAGAGAAAATGGCAGATTCTTTGTTTATTATTCTTGTTGTTTGCTAACTAGGCACAATGCTATTACACGCTAGGTCGTTAATGAAGAATGATTATTTGTCTTTACTGAGATGAAATGTTCTCGTACGAAGCAGTCATTTTTTTTAATGATAGAATCTATCAAATATAGGCAAATATTGCTGGGAAAGCTCAAGGTAAGAAACTTAAAAAAATTAAGCTTCGACAATCTAATTCCAGCTTCAAAAGGTCCCTAGTTTATCTTGTGGCATGCCATCATTCACTGCAGTTGCTGCATAATTTATTGTTTTTTTTACCAGTCTATTTGATATGCTTGATTTTGCAAAATCATTCCTCTTGGCATTTGTTTTATTTAGTTATGATACTAATTAAACATTAGGTAATAGACATTTAATACTTTAGTGGTGCTAAACTGGCTGAGAGTATTTGGAAACTGAAATTACTTTATAATAGATCAAAGAGGGTAACTAAGAGATGTGTGGGAAGAGAGTTATAGATTCATGGTTTCTATGTTCTATTAATGTTGGGGAGTTATGGTACAATAAAATGCTATCCTTTATTCTTCTTTTTAGAGTCCTATTTATAAGCTTGCAAGCAATCTTAGGTACAATAAAATGCATGCTAAATGATGAAAAAACAAACTTAATCAAACTAAAATTGCAGATAAAGGGAATTGAGAAGATTAAACCTAATGATGTTATTAGTCTTGCCCACTAAAATTGAGGGGGAATGGACTAGAGAAGAGTGAAGGCAACTATCCTCATTAAATAATAAATTTGTAACATCCTTTCTATCCCAATATATGTTACTAATATGAGCATTTGTGAGGTGCATCAAGAGTTCGATATTGCAGACATTCTAGAAAATGTTTCTAGTCTCAACTAGTTAATATTGGCTAAGACACTAAACCAATATGGCATTACCCAATCCAAATATTAGAGGTTTTATAAGCTAGACTCAACACTAAGTTATGCCTAAGAGCATAAACAACAACAACAACAATAACAAGACTTTATCCCACTACTTGTGGTTGATTACATGAATCCTTTTTCTTCATTGTGTCATGTTAGGAGTCAAATTCTCATTTAAATCTAACAAAAAAAGTTCATTTCTAATATTTTCTAACCAAGTCTTTTTAGGTCTACCTCTACCTCTCTTAACATAGGTCAAATCTAATACATCTACTCTCCTAACCTGGTCATTAGAAAGCTGACATTTTATGTAACCAAAACATCTAAGGCAACTATGTAATCTTATCTACCACTAGAGCTACTCCAACCTTTTCACGTATATACTCATTGCACATTCTATCTCTAAGAGTAAAGCCACTCATCCACCTGAGCATCCTCATCTTTCCAACACTCAACTTAATTGTATGTTTCTCTTTTAATGACATACAATCATTGATATAAGTTGAGCTAAAGGCCAAGTAATCAAATGATGCAAAAATAACATCACAATCCCTATCTATAAGCAAAACACCCTTGCAACACATGGCTTACTTTTAGAATAATCATTGATATAAGTTATTAGGCTGTTGGAGAGGGTTTTGTCCATTTAACCAGTCTAACCAGTGACATAATATTAGAATGAGGGGAAATAGAGAATTAGGAGATGAAAATGTATACTTTTATAATTATTTGTAGCAAAGAGTTTAACATCACATAGTTGGATACTACACTTATTAACCTTCCAAATAATTTACTAGCATAAATTGGCTGATTTTTGTGTCTCCTTAGCTGTCTTTGGTAAGTTCTATTGGGATGTTGCTTCGTTGAATAATCTTCCACCATTCTTTTGTTAATATGGTTAGTGAGGATTGTGATAGAATAGCTATCACATAGCTTTCGTTTTTTTTTTTCGGTATTTTTTTAATGCATTTTGCAATTTTCTCCATTTTTTTTAACTAGCATCAAAATTTTAAAATTGTTTGTTCAATACATTATTTTAACGATAATCATGCCAAAACATGAGCAAATCAACAACAATTATCACATGGCTAACATTTACATAATCATCCAAAAAATTTCAACGAATAACATGTAGATATATGATCAATTGTTGGTAATGGAACATTAAATAATTGGATAAAATGATTCCGAATCATCTTTGTGAGCAACCTATTTGATGAATAAGAGAGAAAGATATTCTTTATTAATGACAACATTGACACTTGGACATGATGAAAAGCCCTCACAAATTATTAATCTCTTATCAAGCATAAGCATATTATGAAATAACCTCCATCAAAAAGGGAGATAAACAAGGAGATAAGATTTGTGTTTGAGTAGAGAATCTAAAAAGCAATCTTGGTTTGATAACACAACTCACTAACAAGTTTGAAGAAAATTACCATTCTATAAGGTTCTAAGTAGTCTTATCTAGTATAAGCAAATACAATGGTAAACATCTGGTGAGGCAAGATAACTCATGATTACAATGTTCTGTTACAACTATTATAATGTGATGTATGTAAATATGCAAGAAAACTTAAGGATTTATAGAACACAATTACTAAATAAGTCAGCAACTTATTTTCTTTAAATGTGAACAATAAATATGAGAATTAGAATCTAAATATTAATGTAATGAACACATAAAATCAACAAGTCATTGTAATTTAATCAACCTAAAGAAAATTCTTGTTGTTCTAAATGTGAACAAATCTAGAGCATTAGCAAACCAATAGCAAGTTTTGTAGAATAGGACCACAAAAAGAAATTATTAACTTAAGAAATGCAAACCTCATGAAATTACTGAAGTAAGAAATGCAAATCTCACACTAGTACAAAGAGATAACTGCTCCCTGAATCAGGCAGTCACGCTTCCAGCACACTAAAAAAAACCAAACATCTATCTCACACACCCAAGATTGAAAATTAGGAGAAATTTCATTCAATAAAAAAATGTATCATTACATATGAAAGATATCTTGAATTAATTTTTTTAAAGGGATTGTTGTTGCTATTAGAGTTGTTCTATTATATCTTAGAAATCCTAGGGTTAATTTTGGGTAGATGTGAATATGTATTGATTCAACTAGGGTTGGCCAAACGGCCCAAACCATGGAAACCCTAGTTGGTCGAGAGCTTGTTGGCGGCCATTGAAGTGATTAGGATTTGAAAATGGAAAAGTTAATGTTCTTTTAACCACTTGAAGATGATGGAGGAATACTTAAATGATTGATATGGGGTTTGGTAGAATTTTCCAAGGGTTGTAGGTTGGCCAAATGCTTGCAAGACCTAGACTAGGTCAAGTAAACGTAGTTTTGATCGATTGCATGAAACTTGATGTTTCTTGCATTTTGTTTTTGTTTGAATGGATTGGCAGATTTTGGCCATATAGAGTTAGTAGGGAGAAGCATGTGAGTGAATTTATTCAAGTACTAAAAAAGAGAAAATTGTGAAATGAAATCTCTCACCAAAGGGGTCTCTCGGACACCAATCTCGAAATGTGAGAAGTTGGCTTCCAAAACACTATAAAATTTCATTCGAGTTCACATTGAATGATTCTTAAAGGAAATGCAATATTTTTGAGGAGATGGTTAATACATTTCTCCAAGTTTACATTTAAAAATTCAAAATTTTCAAATGGAGGGGGTGGGTCATTATTTTGAGGAGATGTTTACTCGTTGGTTGGAGGATAGGAGGCGGAGCCCTTCATTTGTGGAGAGTAGGGTGATGTGGTGATTTGATTTGATAAATTGAGTTGTTGACCCCTCTTTGGATGTCCATTGAGTCATGCATGTATTTGTAGTTTGTAGTAGGCTCTAAGTCAATTTCCCCTCAGCCAAATTTGATGTTAAAGTCAACCACCTTCAAGACTAGTCAACTTTATTGCCTCCAAGTGATTCCTTTGGAAAATAAATTATATCCAATAGACCATTGCATGCCCTCATATTACATGTTATAACTATACATTGTTTAAAATTGTGCAATATAAGGCTCGCCTCAACATAATTCTAGTGAAAACATATCAAGGCTTACGCCTCAAACTTCATTTATGAGGCTCTCTTCAGCTTAGCTGAGGCCCACCTTGAGGCACGCTATGCCTTGCTGGCCTGAGGCGTACGCCTCACCCATTTATATATATATATATATTTATTAAAATTTACCTAAATCCTAAACTCCCCGAACAAATCCCGCATTCATGCACCCTCGAGCCTTAGCAACTTTCTCTCAATTGCTTCAACCTCCATACCATCGCCTTCGCCGCAGCCACCACCACCGTCCTAGCTGCCGCTATGGATCACTTGAAAGCCGAACACCACCACCACTTTCTGCTCTAGAAATTTTGGAGTATTAATCTCATTTTTATGTTGATGGCAAATATTTATGAAAGCGGAAGATTACTGAAATAAATGAAGAATAAACATATTGGGAGGTATTGAATTTCATGAGATGAGGCTGTGGAGAGACCAATGTGTTAGGATGATGATTCAAATAAAGACGCTTAGTGATGACAATGCTGATAATTTATGAGTTGTTACAAGCAATTTCAACTTTCTTTAGGAATTAAATGCAGATGACTAGAGAATTGAGAAAGAAAGAGTTTGGAGTTAAACTTGATGTTATATGATGTTTTTATGCAATTCTTATATTTAATATTATTTTGTTCTCGTAATATTTTGATTTTAATTTTATTTCATACAATTTATCACCTATCAATTTATGTCTTGTATAATTTTTGTTTCATATGTATGCTTATTTGTTACTTCATAGTTCAATAGAAAGTTAATTTGTCATTCTTTAATATATTATTTGAGTATTATATAAAAATTTGCTTTTAACTTTTATTTTAACTTTATACAATTTTTTGATTTTGAGGATCATCTCAAAATGCTTCAAGAACAAAAAACATCTTAATATCCAATTGCACAATTTTAAGCCTTATAACATAAACAGGCAACAAAGCAACATAATGATTGGGCACCATAATTTATAACTTCATAAGAGACATGACTATGATAATTACTCATTTGGCATAGATCTAGGACTATGATGCATTGCTTCAACATACCTTAGAATATCTATTTATATGCTCCTTATCACTTAAAATAGTAGACATAGTTGGCATAAGCAGAGATTAATTCAAGTTTAAATTTATTCTCAAAGGACAAAAATGATTTCGGCTTATAATTCCCAAAAGTCCTTATCCATGACATCCCAAAAATCTATACAATCGATGATTAAATATCTCGGGTTCCTACAGTTAACTTGGCACTAAATATTTGAGTTGCAACTATTACATAATCACTTTGGCAAAAGTCATGAGATCAGGATAAGCTGCAACCTAAAAGCTTCCATGGGATTAATCAGTACTCAATAGAACTATGCAAACACAGGATTGGGAGAAAATGCTAGACATGCAAACAAACCCATAGGATAAAAAAACTAAATTCCATTGTGCATGTAGAATAAACCTGGAAAATTACACCGCCTGAAGAAATTTTCAACTCATATCATGTCATCTCCCATCTTCTCCAGTTGCACAATCACTATAACAACTCAGTTTGAGGATTAAACTTAAGCGAACCCAAATTGAAACCTTACTAAAACATATGAATCAATCTAATAATAAGAAATAAATGCATCCCTCTTTCAAGGCTCATTACTGGCACAATTATAGAAATAATCATCACCAACATAATTATAGAAATATTGAACTAAAATAAAATAAAACCTACTAATGAAATGAATAAATTATGATATGATCATTTTTTGATTTGATGTTTTTTATGAGAATAAATAGAAAGATTTCCATCAGCCAGTCTCCTCAACCTAAGGATTTAGGAAGGCTTGATTCAAAGGAGATATTTTAGATATTCAGGCATTGTCAATAAAAAACCACATATCTTTGAGTCATGGGAGATGTTGGGGAATATAGAGGTTAGAGAAGCATTATCAAGCCCGATGTCATACAAAATGAAAACCAATTGATGTCTTGCTCCAAAAAAGTCTGAATAGCTCAATTATTTTCAAAGAGATTTGTGAGTTCTAACTGCCATGCAATCAATGTTATGATGCCTGTAATATTTTTTTGTTTGTAGAGAAGGAATATAAAAGAACACAAAGAATGTTGCTGCGATAACTCTGTAGCAAATGTAAGTTTCTCACTGAACCGGTGAAAATGAAGGTTAGCCTAGAAAAATAGAAATCATTTCATTTCGATTAATGTATTCTCAATTGGTCGATATTACTAAATCATAAGAATCTATTTAAATGTTTTTCAAGGCATTTAGTAATGCCCGGTAGGAGTTCCAAGACATGAAGAGAGAAGGCATCGACTGTAGTGCACATTTTTAACAATTTCAGGTGAATGCTTAATGTTTTCTCAACAAATTTTATCTAGAATTTTCCTAAACAGATCATCAAATATTATCACTAGCTTATGATCTTTATAAAGTAGAGCACCAAGGCAACTAATGCGGAGAGCTTTCGTGGCCAATTGGTGGACTAGATTCTATTACTTGAAAGGCATGTATAAAAAAATAATAAGATAATGTTTTCACAGTGAAGAAAGGCCGTACCATAACTAGTGAAGCAAATGACATTATCAGTGGAGGTCAGGTGGGAAACCACTAAATCTGAGTTCAGGTCGGGGGTGTAACCACTAAATGTGGTTCTGATTTAATGAAGGGAATCCAAAAAAAATAAAAAAAATCAATTGAGATCTTGAGGCCTTAATTCCACAACAAAATCCACTAGGAGATAGAGATAGAGGGTTTCCCTGGTGAAGGCTATATGCAGATTTAAAACAATACTAATTCACCATTACAAAGGAAAAGACCAGCAATTGGTAATCCAGGCCTGAATTTTAGATCTTGTTATATGAAAACCAAATTGGGAAATAACTTTAAAGTTTAAATAGAGATCACCTTTGGTCCTGATCATAGCTATTTGCATGTGTTTATCTTTTAGCATTATTAAGTTCTTTTTTTTATGAACTTCCCTAAGTAAGTTATGTTGAGAAATATTTCTTCAGGGACGATGATGTTGTTCGAAATGTTTTGAGTATTAATTCATTTACATTTTTAGGTTCTATAATTTTTCCCATAGAAATGTGCTTTGCCCCATGCATTTGGGATCATATTTTCTGATTTAGCTCCAGTTTCCGGATGATTTTCTATTTGTAGCACAATAGTTTTTTTTTTGGGTCAATTAGAGATCTTGTTATTTCTATTGGGACACCTTGGGTAATCAACCCTGATTCTATAACCAAATGATTTGATTCATTGTAAATAATTCGATCGGAAAACAGTAGAAATCTGTGTAACAAACACATTACTAGCTATTTTTTTATGAATCTTAATGGTTGCGACTCAGTGTGGAAATTTAAAGAATGAATTGGTTTGGTTTATGGAAGTTATGTTATTCAGGACTGGACTCTTATAATATATTTCTTAGTATGGTTTCCCGCAATGATCTAGTGTATGCTGGGGTTTTTCTTGGGCATTGTGTTCTTTCATGAGCTGTGATTGGTAGTGATAGGAACTTTTTCAAGATTGGACTTGTTGAATTATTAAGATTTTTTTTTTTGCGTTCTTATTATAACTTTGATCCATATCTCATTTCTAGAAATGTATCATTGCCTGCAGTTGTATGATATATCATAAATCTATTGCCTTCCTTATTTTGCAGAATATAAGGTTCACTCTTACAATAGAAATGGACTTTGTGCTGTTACATTTATGGACGATCATTATCCTGTGCGCAGTGCATTTTCCCTCCTCAGTACTGTAAGTACCGTCTTATTTCAATTAGCATTTATCTTTATAAGACTGAAAATCTGTATGAAGAAAATCTTTGTTGCTGCCACTCAAGTTTTCTTTAGTATTTGCTTTCATAAACATGATTCTCTTATTCTCTTCTATACTTCTTGCACGCTCATAACTGCCTTCAAAATTGTCAGAGGATATCTTTTGTCAATAGCATTTTCCACTTTTCAGTAAGTTTCATTTATTTATCATCAGCGATTCTTGTTTACTCCAAAATTTATTCTGGTTAATATCTAATGGCTAAGAAAAACTTATGGGGATATAATTTTTAGGCCTGTTTTAATTCCTTGACATTGATGGCATCGAAGTCTATTTTTTAGCTTTTTATACACTTTTTATACTTGATCCATGCGAACATTGAATCTATTGGATGTATTTGTATTCTCTATGCTCACATACTTCTTCCTTTGATTACAAGTTTATGTAGTTTTTTTTCTTTAAACATTTTTTTTTTTTGCTTTTGAAGGTCCTAGATGAATATCAGAAAGCATTTGGGGAATCTTGGAAAACAGTGCAGACTGATTCTACCGAGTCATGGCTATATCTGAACGAGGCCTTAACAAAATTTCAGGTGTGCATCATTCCTCCTCTTTGGTTCTGCTTTAACTTAAATTGCTTGGAATTGGAAAATATGTTTTCTTCTGGTATCAAAAGACCTTATTCCTCCTTAGGAAGAGTGGCTTATTTCATCTGTGTTTAAAGTGTGACTATTTTAGCCTCTTTTAGTAGTATTTCTTTGACCATAACTAAGAAAATCTGCATTTCATGAACATGAGGTTTGCTTAGTTCTACTCTTTTTATTTTGCCCAGCCTTATGTTTATTTTTTATTTTTTCTGTTTGAGTAAAAAACGCCCAAGTTCTTTTGCAGCTTCTGTTTCAGCAACACAAAACTGTACATGAACTTCTTACTGTAGATGGTGAAGTTAGAGAAACTTACTGAAGACAATCTGCTATATTAGTACATGTTACAAAAGTCTATATGAAAAAAAGGATCGAATTGGTCCCCTAAATTTTTTTTTTTTTTAAGAATCAAAATAGTTTCCGACTACATAGAAGTATCAATTTGGTCATTTGGCTCGTTAAATAGGGACCAAATTAGTCCTTCTGCCTATTTAAAAGGTCAAAGGACTAAAATGAGATTTTTAAATAGTCGAGGATCATTTCGTTCCTTTGTAAGAATCAGGAGATCATTTTGATCCTTATCTCCAATTTGTTTCTTGTTTAGTTTTAAATTGTTTGAGCAATTGTCGATTAGTCTTGTTTCATTTTAGTAAGATTTATTTCCACTCTGTTAAAACTTGGCATTGTCATTGCAGTGCCCTTTTGTTTTTTCTTTGTTAGCTGCATACCAGTTGACCGCTTGGTACTGTTATTTTTTCTTGTGATCAGGATCCTGCAGAGGCTGATAAGTTGCTAAAAATTCAGAGAGACTTGGATGAGACCAAAATTATTCTGGTAGGTATTAGCTTGTAGCATCTATTTTGTATTGATCATTATTGCTTTGTAGAAATGAAACTATTCTATTTGTCCATATAGTAATCTTTTTATTTGAAAATAATGTTGACAATTTGACTTAAATAAAAAGAAGGGAAAAGTAAAACTGCTAGAACTGCTGGGTAATTCATTTATGGAGGATGCCTGCAGTAAGAGATTATTTGCATAAGGCATCGTACAAAAAAGTTGCCCTTCATTTTGATGATTCATGTAGGGAGCTTGAGTTTAATTTAAGGAAATGTTTATTCAGTTTTATAAATTTTCATTTTTCGTTTATTCCTATTAAGTTACCTGCGGTGTTAAATTTCTTCTTTGCAAATTATTTTGAATAACTTCTATCCACATTATCTTTGGTGTACCCATTTCATTTCTAATTCTCCAACACAAATTTTTTTAAATAAGATATCATGTATTCTTTTTGTCCTTTTGGATGAAATGATTACATTTGTGTATATTTAGGATTCATCGTTCCTTGAATTCATTGCACTTTGAATTCATTAGTAAATGTATTCTTTAAAACCTAAAAGTAAAATTCAAACTTTAAACTCTAAAAATGACAATAAAAGCTTAATGGGTTTAGGAGCATATCAAACCATAGTAATTGCTTGTTAAACTAGGGTTGATCAAGCAAAATTTATAGAGTTTTAACCTGGAGGCTTGGCCTTTTACTTAATCAAGACTGACCAAATTTAGGTACTCTATGAGTTGGATCAAAAGTAATGCATGCAATATCATTGATAGTGAGAATGGAGAGTTTACTTCTATCGGGAGACATGGTCAACCAGGTTAAACATTTCGACGTATCCCAATAAGCTTCAAGAGTTGACATTTTGAACTTTGGTGGAAGTTGAGCTTTTGCGATTTAAATTGAAAAGGCTTTGGGAGGCATACATCTTATTTTTTACACCTCAATAGAATGGTTCACATATCGAATCAACAACCATCTCAAAATAGGTTTTTGAATAGACTATGAAGCTAATCAAACTCCACTTAAAACACAATTCTGTCTCATGCACTATGGTTTTCCACCCAGATAATAATATCCACTTGAACGATGATATCCCCCAAATATTCGTCCTCTTACTAGTCTTCAAGTCCATACCTTGAAGTTCCCACATCACATTAGATCATTCTCAGCATTCCTTACTAGCATGTTGTTTATCATTTAGTCACTCGTATGGAGGCTGCTGCGTTGCCTAGAACTCATGATTATTTTCCAATAACTGATGCTAATTTATGTGCAGATTGAGCCATCCATGTCCAATCGCTACCATCTATCAAATACAATGCTTCCATGTAAACCACTTTTATCGTGAGTAAAGCTGATCGGCCCAAGCATATACAAACCCATCCCCCTCAACACCCATGTGGACCCGAAGCCCCTATTTATCTACTTTCCTGCACCAATACATCAAGTTATTATTGACCACCTCCTTCTGCATTCTCTTCTCTGACAGCACCTATTACAGGAGATTGGGTGTCCTTTAGTAACAACTGGAGAACATGTCTCTTTATTTGAGCCAAGAAATTTTTGAATGAGGAGGAGAGTGACTAGACGTCTTCCTTTATCTTGGAGGGATCCAACAAAGACGTGGGAATTAGTCATCTCTTATCCAGCAAGACAAAAAAGTATTGGTTTGGCCAAATCTTTATCGACTTTGATATGCCATATTTTTTTAGAATTTGAGGGTGATGGGAGATTGGATACCTATATTTAGTAAGTGGTAAAATATGGAAGTAGAGAACTTTCAATGCAATGAAGTCCAGTTTATACATCTTGAAAAGGCCACTATCCCTCATAGCACCGTGAATTTATTGAGAGTGAATTTTGCCAATATGATGTGACGCTCCCTTAGGAACATAGTGCTCTCTAGCTTGATTGGTAGGTTTTATCCGTTCTTGAATTGAGTTTGGTAGAAATATAGTTCCAGTCAATTAACATGGTGTTCCTGTGACCAATGTCTAAAAGTTGGACAATCCATCATATTAGAAGAGTATACTTTGCTAAGAAGCATCCAACTACCCTTGAGATATTTGTGAGGGATCTAACACATTTTTTTAAAAGTTGCAAGGGAAAGGGAGCAATTTATTTGGATCCATCCTATCCATAGTTTAGCCGAGTATTAAAGCACCATCACTCATGGTAAACATCTTTCTTCGTTAGCCTTTCCTTTTATGGCCACCGAGAGAGAGGAAAACACTCTTAAGAAGTCCAAACGTCCCTTCCTATTATGTCCTACATGAAACAGTGTGACATTATGTGGATGATTTGAAAATTTCCTGTCAGATTTTCCCATTAATGAGTTAAGGTAAACTTGTTGGGTGCAAGACGCTTAGTCAAGTGGACAACTTACTTTTTTGCCACCCAGATATAGTGTTCTTCTGAGTTTATCCTTGCATTTCTAGAAAATTGGAGATCAAACTATGATGACAGTGAAAAGTGCTCTTCATTTTTTATCAAGTCAAAACGATCATTCGAACAACAATACTTTAAAACTCTATTTACTTGGTATCTCAACACCACTATCTTTTGTCCATAGCATAGACTCTTGGTCTTTTATTTTGGTTAGATGTTGCGTCATGCCTCAGTAGCTCACCCTAGGTGGAGGCAGGCCAAGGACATTAGTTTATGTGCCTAGGTCAACCCTAGGTAAATGGCCAATGTTGTGGCAAACATTTGAGTTGATAGTATACCTTGTCATTTCAGGTCGGTTTTTCATATAACTAGTCAACGTTATCTCTATCATGACATCATTTGATAAGGCCTTAGGTCAAAGAAATCTCTGTGTTGCTACAAGGAGGCTGAGCTCCACTCCATTGGTCACAATTTGTCAAGCTCAAGTTGTAACGTCCTACGCCTATGTCCAAGTCTTTAATGGCACCTCAAATATTTGTCTCTGTCAAAATCACTTGGCTGCGCTGGAATGCCACAGGATTACTCCTTGGCGGGACATACCAGTCCTCAATGGCCTAAGTTCAAATGCCAGCTAATCTTTCAACTCATTGTATTATTAACTTGTAACTCTTAGAGTAATAGATACAATCATATTTAAGGGCATCTAGTTTTCCCTCTTCCTTCTCATGGCTAATCACCTTGGCTTTGAGGTGTGAATCTCTCTCCTATTATTGCTTCTCGACGATTAGGCTCAACTCTTCAGTTCCAGTAATGTTGGCCTCCAGATGCCCTTAGAGCTTTGCTTGGAGCCATTCCTCAGAGAACTTGCCACTAGCTTCTTGCTCGTTGATTGAAGAAACTATAGCTTTTGAATGACTAGGGAGACCTAAAGGCAATTTGTTTTTTTACCACATCTTTCGTAACTGGCCGATCCCTCAACAGATTGCTCGTCTTTAGCACTATTACTATTACCAGCGGCTCTTCCAATGCGATGATTGCTGCATTGATTGTGACTCAATTTGATCTAACATTTTCCTCTACCTATCAGGTGGCTTCTTCTTTTTCCTTTTGAGCATCCTCCATTCACACTACTTTAGCTACAACTTACTCCCTTTAATGCCATTTTAGACTTTTAGTCACGACCTTCTCCTGGGCTTGTTTCACAACCTCTTCTAGCACAGCTTGCTTTGAGAGTGCGCACCACCTCAATTGTTGCTTGCACATTTGTTGTTGGTCATGCGGTCTCCTCCATCGTGGCTTTCTTTGAGGCCTCCTACTGGATGGCCTCCTCAGTTGCCTTCCGTTTGGCTTTGGGAATTGGTGCAACATCTCTTGTTGCCTCTATTGTTGCAACCTTCTCTTCCTTAAACTTGTGCCTTTTTTGAAGGATTTCTGCAATTCTACTCAAATTTCGAGAAGCCATAACCACTCATTAAAGATTTTTGATAGATTTTAAACGTTTATGCTAACCTCTTTATATAGTCAACCCAAATTTGGCAGTGCCTTGATAAAAGGCCCAATTGCAAATCGACTGATATCCAAAATAATAGGTTCCCAAGCAGCGAATGCCAAAAATCAGTTTTTTTTTTATCATCCTGAGTGTCCGATCAGAGCTTGTACTTCAACATGGGGGAAAATGTAACATCTGATTTCTCACACCATCATCAGAATGATAGATGTTGTGGATCAGCAATTATCTCAGCTTCAGACCAGTCTACAAAATCAGTCGAACACAATAGTTAAATGTTCTTTGGGAAGAAGAATAGGAGGGCCCTCGTGGTGGGTGAACTCCTCTTGGGGACAATTCTTCACCTTGTACCATGGCTTTTCATTCTAATGATGATATTCTTCTGCATATCCGTTCTCATGTAGGTTGTCCAATGCAGATCTTGAAGATCTTGCCCACATAGGGCCATTTTCACTACAATCTTGCCAAGCTGTCGCTACTTGCAATGTAGACGCTCCTCATATATAGAGGAAAACACCACTCCTGTAACTCATGCTTATTTTTCAATTGCTCGACATCACATTATCTGCAGATCAATCCATGAATGTACAATCAATTACCATCAACCAACTCCATAACCTCCATGTGGATCACTTCTATCGCTAGTAAGGCCGCTCTCATTGATTGCCAACCAACCCATCCATCTCAGCATACATGTGACCAATCAAATTCCCTCTCGCTTCCCTCACCAGTCGAAAGGACTTTATGATCCCTGAGCTTTTACATGTAAAATTATTGAGATATTGAACTTTGTAAGGAGAGGAAGAGAGTGAGATTGAGAGCTGGCCACCCTCGATACTTTTCCTACTACAATGGACATAAGCTAAGAAGCTAATAGGAAGTGGATGCACTTTTTGCAAAAATCAGCAGATGAAACAAGAAAAATTGGGAAGAAGAATGCCCCAAAATAATTTTTTATTGAAAGAACTATAAAGAGAAATTCAAGATACAATTAAATCTTCAATTGGAGAGGAAGATCCGACTCTCCTAAATCCCTAGCCTCCGGCTAGAGCCCAAATAACCTAAGAATAAATTAAATTTAGCAAACTCCAAAACATCATCTTGAAATCACCCTATTATTAGCCTTAAATTATAACAATGCAAACTTTTAACTATCGAGTTCACTTTTGCTTAAGGGTCTCACTATTTTGTCCTGTTGGTGTAACTTTCCAGGAGGTCACCCATTCCAAGATTTTTTCAGGATGAGTACACTTAACTGTAGAGTTTTTTTTTAATTAATTTTTAATCATTACACCAAAAGATGCCTCGATATTTAAGAGTTTAGTTTCTTTTTGCTTAAGGGGTTTCACAATCTTCCCCACTCAAGTAATTGACGACTTCATCAATATCTTTATCCCATATTCATCCACCAGGCAAATAGGATTCTAAAGATGACCCTACAAGTTCAAGTGGTGACTCTCACAACGTAGCACTTTGTCCATATAAGTTTTAAGAGGTGGCTCCCATGACGTAGCACTTTGTCCTATATAGATTTCAAGATGTGGCTCCCATGATGTAGCACTTTATCTTGTATGACACTTAGTTCTCATTTTCCGGTTGGTGTATTGCCCTGATACCATTTGTTACAACCCAAACTCTTAAATATCGAGATATTGTCCGCTTTGACCTAAGGGCCTCACGATTATTCTGTTGGTGTAACTTCCTAGAAGATCACCCATCCCAAGATCTCTCCGGGATGAGCATGCTTAATTGCAGAGTTCCTTATTAAAATTCTAACAATTACACCAAAAGGTGCATCGATGTTTAAGAGTTTAGCTTCTTTTTATTTAAGGGGTTTTACATAAATATGCTCCCATAATTTCCTCCTAAATCAACCCCCTTTCCCTAAATAATTTCCTCTCAGATTTGAATTCAAATTAGATTTATTCCGCTAATTAATTTCCTCCCAATTTTAATTAAAACTTTCCTAAGCAATCCCCCTTAATTTCTCCTCATTTTCCCTAAATAATTCCCTCGTAGATTTTGAATTCAAATTATATCTCTTGCCTTAATAATTCTCTTCCAATTGTAATTTAAACTTTCCTAAACAATTCCCCTTTGATTAAGAACCTTCCTAAGCATCTCCCTCTTGATTAGGAAACTTCCTAATTGCTTCTTAATTAAATCGATCGGTCCATCAATACTCTCCTCCCAAAGTGTCACCTTGTCCTCAAGGTGGAACGAAAGAAACTGCTGCTAAAGCACTTGATTAATAGCATTGGACTGACACTGGGTTGACTGATCCCTACCTCAAGCATCTTACTGATCAATCTCTTAATCTCATTCTTTTGAATTTGGGGATAATGGTATGGACGAACACTGATATGTGTGACTACTTCTTTCAAGATGATAGCATGCTCGTGTTCCCGTGGAGGAGGCAACCCCTGAACTGGTTGGAATACCTCTCGATACTGCTATAGGAGTGGCTGAACCATGTATGGCTTTTCTATCTTCTCCACATCTTCTTCGCCTTCCAAATTCTGCAGCTCCACAAAAAATCTCATTCCTTCACCATTTCCCCTCTTTGGAAGTAACTCCAAAATCACCTCCATGTCATCTGTCAATGTAACCGGTAATGTTGAGCTGGCAGGAGCCAGATTCTCCATAGGCGGGGTCATTGAATTCTTGTTCACTTGAGATTGAGAAATTACGTAGGCTTTGGAACCTTGTCCGGTATAAGCAGGTTTTATTAAACAAAATTTTGCATCGGATTTAGCTACTCTAGCAAATTTATTCATGCTTTGTTGATAGTTCCGCTTGACAAAAATTGAATGTCGTTGATGTTGATAATGTCCTTTGATGTGAAGATCCAACAACTTCTTTATCATTCCTTTTAGGTTGAAAAACTTTTCCTCCATTGATGACATTCTGTCCTCAAATGTCAATTTGAGTTGGCCAACATTTCCTTTAAGACGTTCTTCCAAGGCATCAACTTTCATTGCCGCCATAGGTCTTAAAAAAGTGCTCTAATACTAATTTGATAGGAAGTGTATGCATTTTTCACAAAAATCAGCGGATGAAACACAAAAAAATGGGAAGAAGAATGCTCCAAAATAATTTTTATTGAAAGAACTATAAAGAGAAATGCAAGATAGAATATGATCTTCAATTGGAGATGAAGATCCGGCTCTCCCAAATCCTTAGCCGTCGGCTAGAACCCAAATAATCTAAAGAATAAACTAAATTTAATAAACTCCACAACATCATTTTGAAATCACCCTATTTTTAGCCTTAACTAGGCTCCTGTAATTCCCTCCCAATTTTAATTAAAACTTTCCAAAACAATCCCCTGTTAGTTCCTCCTTTTTCCTAGATAATTTCCTTTTATATTTTAAATTAAAATTAGATCTCTTGCCATAAATAATTTCTTTCAAATTATAATTTAAACATTCCTAAACAATTTCCCTTTGATTAAGAACCTTCCTAAACATCTCCCTTTTGATTAGAAAACTTCATAATTCTCTTTCAATTAAATTGGCCGGTCCATAGAAGCTGAACCACTTTAACTTGGTTTCCTCTTATTCTGATATCTATTGCTTCTACTAATCTTTTCTTATTGGACAACTCTCCTCGATGAAGTAAGCCAAGTTGGAAGATCTTATTATGAACTCACTTGAATCAGCATGAATCATTGAACAAATTTGACCCGTTCATATTATGTTGAGTAAAGAGGTTCTTGGGTTGGCGAGGATGAGGAGATTATGCTCCATTGTCTCTTGGCAAGGTGAAGTGCCTTCAGTGGAAATCAGCGATTGAGTATGGAGACGTTGTCATCAGTGCAAATTGATCGAGTAGCGCTCTTGGAGATGATGAATTACATGAGCATATTTTCATAAACGCTACTCTTTGGATCATTTTAATCAATTGATTCCTTTTTTAATTTAGCTGTTAGTATTATGGAGATAATGTACCTTTTATTCGGATGCTTTATGGCTTGGCTTCTTGCTCCAAACATCATCCACGCTCAATTCACCTAAAGAATGTTTGGTCTAGATTACGCTATTGGGTAACTCTAAAATCTTATTGATGGATTGAGCCTGAAAGAAAGAAGAGAGAGAAAGAAAAAAAACTAGAGAGAGAAGCTATAAGGACTTCATAGATCTTTATCATACAGTACAAGCTAATGTAACTTGATTCAATCGTAATATATCTGGCTCGTGCCTGACCTTCTATTTAGAGGTTCAGTTTGAGATTCAATGCTACAAGAATGGCTACAAATAAATAATACATATAAAATTACATAGTAAAGATTAACATTACTTGCTATAAAATGTTTACGTTTTTCTTTGTTGATAGCTTGTACATGTACTTGATCAACTCTTGGCAAATTTGAAACTCTGGATAGATTATTTTAGAAAGAGTTACCTGCAGAGATTTCTTTATGAGTTGGCAAATAGCTATAAATGACTTGTTGACTTCACTTGATGGAAAGATGTAAAATGTTTCTAGAGTTAATGAAACGGACCTAGTAAAAAAATAGATAAAAATTTCACAAAGAATGATCCATGTTTTTTTTTTCTTGTAAAAGAAGGTTGTTCAAAAAGGTTCAATTTATCGGTCATATCTAGTGGATCTTTGCTAGACATTCAAGTTTTATTTATTTCCATGTTCCATGAAAATGCTTGCAAATCAAATTGTTTTTTTTTTCTAGGTTGTTATTGCTGAAGTAATTAACATTTAAAAGATGAACACATGAAAATGTGATTGAAACTTTAAAAGCTGAAATTGAACCCATTGATCTGTCTGTTTACAAAACTAAAAACTTGATCATTTTGGGAGGGTTTGGCTACGTGTAGTTGATGAATAATATCTTATAATAACTGTTTAGAACGTTCATTTTGATGTATTTTAGCTCCTTGATGTGTGAGAAATGTTCGCAGAATGTGACGGTATTTGGTTATATAAGTGTAAAGTGTTGGCGCTAACCATTTTTAAGATTCTTATCTGTACATTGTGATATTTGAAACTCAAAATCATATAGGTTTGGAGTTGAGGTTCAACCAATCAGTTGGACCATACCTATAAAACCAGAGTTTTTGTCTTGAATACTTGCTCGAAAAAAGAAAAAAAAAAACACTTGCTTCTTCAAAAGAAATAATATCAGGATAAGTTGAAAGATTCTAGAAAATAATCATGTCCTTTTTATTATAAATGTTGTTATTGTTTAAATATATAACTAATATGAGATCTCATGTATAGTTTTGTCATGCAAATTTTGGACCAGCACAAGATTCCATCAAATCTTCAACACTGTTTTCAATGCATCAAGTGCAACGCAATGCACAAAATTTCTGTTTTGATTTAGTAGGCAAAGCGTAGCTACGTTTTTACTAACTATAGCATTTATTCGTTGCATTTTATCTTGACATATATTATGTGCATAAAATAGTTATTTAATTAACTAAATCTAAATCACATTAGGAATAATTTTTTAGCACTCGTGCTTTGCTATGAGTGAAAATTGCTAAAAATTGCTAGTTATGAACTAAAAGATCCCATATGAGCTAGGCTATGTACTTTCTTTTGCCAAAGATATGAACATTAGTTGGCCATAACATCTTAGTCACATGAAAAGCAAGTGTTGTTATCATCACTAGCCTTATGTTATGTATTGATTTGGCTTTATAAATCAGTCTTTTCCAATTATTTCTGTTGAGTTTTTGGGTGTTAATTCTAATTTGCTATTTTTTAGACTATTGCTGCTTACATTATCTTTGACCTATCTTTTTTTTTTATCACCCCGATTTAATTTTCATTACTCATATAATCAGTGCACTTTCTACACTTGAAAGTACAACCCCAATCATCCATATTTATTCCAACACCATATCTTCCCCTAAGGCTTTAAAGAAAATAAAGGGTGAAAAAGTGGTTGGACCTGATGATATTTGGAAATGCTTAGGAGATGATGGAATTTTTTGGCTTGCTAAACTTTTTAATATTATTTTGAAGACTAAAAAGATACCAGATGAGTGGAGATGAATGCGTTGATTCCTATTTTAAGAATAAAGATGATGCATAAGATTGTGTGAATTATAGAGGAATTACGTTAATGTGTCATACTTTAAAATTTTGGGAGAGAAATATGGATCATAGGTTACGACTTACGAGTGATACTAATGTTTCTCAAATCAATTTGGATTCATATCGGGTAGGTCTACTATGGAAGCTATACATTTATTGAGAGGTTTGATGGAGAAGTATACAGAGAATAAGGAGGATCTTCATATGATATTGATTTAGAAAAAGCATATGATGAAGTTCCAAGAGAAGTGGTATGAAGAGTTCTAGAAAAGAAGTTAATAATGTTTATATTCAAGTCATTAGGGATATGTATGCAGGTGCTGCTACTTGTATTCAAACACAAAGTGGTTTGACCAAGAATTTTCCTATTTTTGTTGCATTACATCAAGGATCAGCCTTAAGCCCATATCTTTTTGCTTTAGTCATGGATGTTCTCATTAGACATTTGCAAGAGGTTGTACCCTGGTGTATGCTTTTTGTTGATGATATTCTTCTTGTTGATAAGACTAGAGAGGGAGTTTAAGGTAAACTTGAATTATAAAGGTCAACCTTAAAGTCTAAAGGTTTTCGTTTGAGTAGATCTAAAACTGAATATATGGAGTGTAATTTTAGCAGTAATAGACCTAGTGGGGGGGAGGGGGGGGGGGGTTGTGACTTTGGACGATCATGTCATTAATAATAGTACACCTTTTAGATATCTTGGGTCTATTGTTCAGAGTGATGGGAAATATATGGGGATATTATTAGTGGAATTCAAGTTGGATGGTTGAAGTGGAGGAATGCATCAGGCTTGTTATGTGATAGAAAAGTCCCCCTCAAACTTAAGGGAAAATTCTATAAGATGATGTTGGTGGGACCTGCAATTCCTTATGGTGTAGAATGTTGGGCATTAAAAGCGAAGCCTAATATTAAGTTAAGTGTTGTAGAGATGAGGATGCTCAGGTGGATGAGTTGTTTTACTCTTAGAGACAGGATACTAAATAAGCATATACGTGAAAAGGTTGGAGTAGCTCCAGTGGAAGATAAGATTAGAGAGAGTCTCACCTTAGATGATTTGATCACATAAAACGGTGCATTCCGATGATGACCCAGTTAGGAAAGTAGATGTATTAGATTTGACTTATGTTAAGAAACGTAGAGGTTGACCCAAAAAGATTTGGTTAGTTCTTTTTTAGATTTAAATGAGAATTTGACTTTTAACATAACACAATGAAAAAAAATAGATTCATGTAGCCGACCCCACGTAGTGGGATAAAGGCTTGATGTTGTTGTTGTTATTGTACCATATCTTCTCCTGATATCTCACTCACACTATTTCACATATAATCCTTTCTAAGTCTACTCTTTTTTATTTAATCTAAGAATTTTTATTTTTGCTAAAATCAACTTTGCTATCACTATAATTGAATTTTTTGATTGCTTAGCACTCATATTCATATAATATAGTCAATATCATTACATTTTATATTAAATATTCCTTTACATTACAACAACAACTACAACAACAACAAGAACAAGCTTTTATCCCACTACGTGGGGTTGGCTACATCAATCATTTTTCTCCATTGTGTCTTATTATTAATCCCCATTCATTATTATCACATAATATTGACGAGTCATTTCTCCATTTTAATCATTTAGTCTTAATTCTAGAACTCATATCTTCATTTATTTCCTCTTTCATCTATACAATAGATCCAAAATAAATAAATCTGTAAAATCTTTGCATCTCTATATCTTCCACATTCTAATAATATTAATTGATTATTATTTATTACCAATTTTACACTCACTGCAACTGCATATCATATGCTCGGCTTTTTTTTTTCAATTAAGTTTAAGCCACTTATTGTAAGTAAATTTTTACAATTATTCTAACCTTTTAATTAATTTATTAATATCTCACTAATTAGAATTATATCATCTAAACCTACTGTATTTCCATATATCTTGCATTAAGTATGCTTTGCAAGTATCTGCAAATACATATAAATTATATAGTTTTAATACTGACCTTGATATTTTTCTATTGTGCTTGGAATCTTTGTAATTTCATAATTACGTTTCAATGCTAGTCAAACTGTTATCATTCGCATATTTAAAGTGATGATGCAGTAATTAGTTTTTGGAGTCGTTGAGTGATAAAGGAGCTCCTAAAAAAGCTAGATTTACATTATGTAAAGAAACGAGCTATGTTATAAAACTATTTGATCATATTGACTGGATTAAAATTGGAGGTTAAATGGAATCAATAATTTGATAGGACATTTGCAAAGAAGTTCGATCTGCATAATTTGTGTGTCATAGTGGACATCTATTTGAAGTTGCTCAAATGGGAAAAATTCATTATTTCACTGTCAAGTTCGTAGGCTGAAAGGTGTAAGATTTTGGACCTGGTACCTGAATGTAGAGTATTATAATGTGCTTCTCATGCGCAACTGTAGCATTCACAGTTGCTCGACAAATTTTCATTTGCTTTCCATGACTGTTAAGAGCAAGAGATTATTTTGTGCGGTGTCCGAACGCATCTGGAGGTGGCCTCTAGACACGCCACGTTATCCAATGCACTGTACATTAGGTGACATGGCGCATTTGGATTGGCCTCCAGATGTGTCCGGATACCGCATGTAATAATTTTTCATTAAGAGTTGCCTCTTGTATTATTTCCAGTTTACTTAAATTTTCTGGAATAATTTCGCAAGCAATTAATTCATCTTCCCTGGTAACTGATATCTCACTGTTGGCTCAAACTTGTGTAGCATAAAACCATTGACAGTGTGCTGGCCAGAGGAGAGAAGCTGGATAGCCTGGTGGAGAAGAGTTCAGATCTTAGTGCTGCCTCCCAGGTATGTTGTTCATTTACGATTTAAAAAGCCATAAAGTACTAATAGCATAAGATACAGTCAACATCCATTGCCAATTATTGCAAGCACTGAAACCTCTTCTGATACTTGTATTGCCTGTCCAATCAACAGATGTTTTACAAGCAGGCCAAAAAAACCAACCAGTGCTGCACCATACTTTAATGTCAATGGGAGATTCCGAGTATTGCGTTATATAATCTGCTTTTCAGAAATCTAAAGCTTTTCAAATGGTGATGATTCTTCTAACCTGATTGGTTTATCTGGGCAGGAATAGCCCGAGTTCTATGCAAGTTATACGTTTGTAACTTGAAAAGAGTTCAGTTTTTTTTTTTTTTTTTTTCTTTACGTGTGAGTTATGAATGTGTGAATTTATGCGCTGGACACTTGGGAAGTTGATGGTACACTTTTGTTATTGAATGTTATATAAGTGCAAGAAAATCTAGATTATGCGATACCTTAATTTCGCATCGGGCTTAGTTGGGTTGGTGCACGAGCATGGTTGGGAACCTCCAACCCATATTTGAATCCCCTCTTATGTGGCGCGATCTCTTAAGTGGGAAAAAAATGACTGCGGTACTGCACCTGTGGGGCTGTTTGCTGGTAGGCTTGTCTAGGGATTAGTTACGCTGCCAAATACCTCCTAAAGGGGTGGCAATAGGTAGATATTTTCGTTCAAAATAATTATAATTATAATAATTCTACCATTTGTTGATCTAATATGATCCTACCATAAAGATTATAAGACTCATTCAACACATATTAATTTTTAGCTCTTTTGTCAAAGGAAAAGAATATTTAAATCATTACTATAACTCATTTAAAATTAGTTTCTTTGGATTTCATATAATGTTTTATATTTCCCTTTTTGTGCATTAAATCTCCTCGTAGGTGTCCGCATGAAACACGAGCTATTGCATACGCTAGTGCTTGAGCCTGAGGGCAGTTGGCTCGACCTAGACTTGGTGTGGGACTTTTTTCTTTTTTGCTTTCTAAATCTAATTTTAGTGTAAAAATTTTTCCAATTAAAATTGTTTTGTACTAGAAAGCTGTTTAGAAAACATGAACGCTTTAAAATTTAGAAAGTCTATGCTAGAGATTGACGGTGGAAAAATCCAGAATTGTTGGCTGACCTGGCTTTCCTTACTAATTTCTATCATGTAATTTTTAAATTTGTGTATGAAATTTATAATAAATCAGCTGATTATTGTGCAAAGTTTTCCATAGGTCATTATTTTATTTGGAAGGGAGATTACTGTCTCCTTGAGTTTCTCTTGTTTACTTAGAGAGAGAGAGAGGTTTAGACCTCCTTAGTTTGTACTTGCTTGTACTTTTTTGTTCTTTTTTATGTGAAAATGCACTCTTCAAAAAAAAAAAAAAAAAAAAAAAAAATTCAGTCAATCAACCACCAAAATCCAAAATTTATACCAACCCCAAGGTGTTCTAAACTTTATAATATCATCTTCTTTATTTGTGTGAAAGAACTAGCTTTATCACAAGAATCTTGCAACCAATCCTATGATTTTTTATTTATTTAGATTTTTAATATAAAAATATTAATCTCTTTTGAAACATTTTTTTATATGATAAATTTTCATATAAAATTATAATATTAATATCTCACTATATCATCATATACAATAATCTACAAAATTCCATGTAATTAGTATTTTATCACAACTCCCTCCATTTTGCGGTACAATAAATGCATTAGGTATCCAATATGATTGAGATTTTGTTTGGGCCAGCTTTAACAACCGTTTTTTTTCTTGCTTTTAAAAAAATTTTGAACTAAAAAATACTTTTACAAAACAATAAAAAAATCATCCCAAACAAACTTGAAATTCAACGAGCAAACTCAGTTTGAATCACCACAGTCTTGCACATAATCATCCATTACCATTATCTCTCCTCTATTAAAAATAATAACGATAAACTATTTTGTTTTAATTAAATTAACATTTTTGGAGCAAATATAAAAATGAATAAACAGATTAAAATATCGAATAAATTTACATTTCGTTACAATAAACGCCATTTGGAATTGGATCCTGCTTATTAAAATAATAAATTAGAACAGAAGCGTTTTTTCTCTCGTTACATCTGAATCCGGCCACCTGCAGGCCTAAATAAAACGACAAAATCCAACGCAGTCAGAAAGATCGAACACAAGTCGACGTCGCCTTCTTCTCCAACCCTCGACAAATGGCGACTGCTATCACTGTCAAATCCCTTTTCTCAATCGTATAAGACACCTCCCAATCTCCTCCCAATATCCAAATCTCACCATCCTTTCCCTGAATCCCTTTCCGAGTTCCATACAATGCTGCGCCAACACCAATACCCTAAACACGCGAAGAAGAATCCCGCCGTCAAGCCTCAAATTAAATCGAAAAATCCACCACGGATCGTCATCATTCCGAAATCGGCTCGCGACGACAACGATGATCGATCGAGCGTCTGCAGCATCGGGGCGTTCCACCTCCGGCGTGCAGCCGAGGAGGAGGAGCTCCGGTTGCGGGAGGAATTGGAGATGGAGATCGAGCGGGAGCTCGAGCAAGAGCTGATAGATGGGATCTCTGAACTTGTTCGCCGCCTCAGCGATCTCAAGGCGCGCCAGATCGCGCGGGGTCTCGTTAAGGTGAACGGGGCTGGGCTTACGAAGAAAGCGGAGGTCGATATCGCCGGCGCGACAAGGCGGTGGGTGGTGACCAGCTTTCCGCAGAGAGACCGGACGGTGGATTTTGGTGAGGAAAGTGGGTACGATTCTGGGTGCTCGGATGCTGAGTCCACAACGGGGTTGCTTTTGCGGACGAATTGTGAGAGGAGGGAGGCTTAAGCAGCATTAATTATTTTCAGCCAATCCTAAGACCAATTAGAATGCATCATATCATCTCTTCGTGCTGTAGTGTGATTTCGTATCGTTGATGTGACACATTCTAATAATCTTTGGACGACTTTCTGTGCTCCGTCTCCACACATCATAATTTCTACTTAAGTAGGGATGCTCGAGGAAACTTATCAATTGTAACTTGTTGGGTCGGGTCAAGCCTGACCTGTAGACTGTTCCGCTGATTAAAATTGTCGCCGCCATAAAATATTTTTGAACTTATGTTGTTTCAGCAGTTTCTCAAAGATCGGGATTTTTTTCTTTTTGATTTTTCACTTAAAAAGTTTTTGATATTTTTTATTGGGGATTTATATACATATCATTTTATATCATCCTATTTACGTATCTAATACTAAAAATTTTAATATTACATACATACCACAATATATTATTTTAATATCAAATATGTCTTTCATATTTTCTTCATACCACTCATATATTTTATTTCTACTACTCATATTTGATATGAAAGTGAATTATATGTGGTATGTATGTAATATTAATATTTTGGGTATTAGATATGTAAATAGAGTAATATAGGGTGGTATGTATGTAAATCCTCCTTTTTATTTGTCTATTTACTAAATCTTCCTGTAAAATTAAAACGTAAAACTCTCTTACTCAATCGTTGTAAATTTTTTAGCATGTAATAATAATTATCTGAATGTTTGTATATTAAGATATATAAGTAATAGATATAACATAAGATACAATTCATTTATAGAGCAATATTGTAACATTAATAGCATGATATATGTAAATTTAAAAGATTATAAATGTACAAAATAAATTAATATTTATAATACAAATTTTTTATTTAATTTGAGATAATGAAAAATAATTACATTTTTATTTACCACTGAAATGCAAGCAATTTTTGCTTGTGAGTATTTTGTTGCTCTTCCATCTCAAAGTCATTGATGTTCTCCATTGAGAGTAAAAATGTGATGAGAGGAGAGTGTTCCTCCTGAATAAAATATTTCATGATAAGAGATAAGAGAAGAGATGAAATGAAGCATAACCAACAAATTATATCTAACCTGTATCAAATACTCACTAGAAATTTCACCATTAAAGTCAAAATTAGGGGTGTTAATATTTGATACAACCAGAAAACTCGGCCTGAATCCGATCCGAAAATTTTGGATTCGGGTTAACTTGATCCGGGTCGGATTTGGGTTAGAGATTTCACACTGTTTGTAAAATCAGGTCGGATTTGGGTTGACTCAGAAACCGAAATTAACCTAGTTTCATCTGTTTTTAATTAATTTAGGATGTTTTTAAAAGATTGTTATAAAATAAGTAAATGTTATTTCTAAAAAAATAATAAACCATATTGCCCAAATTGAATTAAGCTTGAATTATTTTAAATTGATCGAAGTATATCTTACTTTAATTCAATTTAGATTTAAATAAATCGAATTAAATAAAAAAAATTTAGTAAACCATACCCGAAGCGGGTCGGGTTCAGGTTGACCCGGACACGAAGCGGGTCGGGTCGAATAGTGTCAAGTCAATTTTGAGTTGGACCTAAACCCGACCCGTGATCCAATTTTGACTGCCCTAGTCAAAGTCAAGTTAAATCAATCTCCTAAAAATAATAAATTCTCGATGTTAATTACACTCAAGGTGTTTAAGCTAAGAATGATAAATCAAACCGAGTTAAGGAAATATAATTTATAGAAAGAGAGAGATCCCATTTCAAAGTGTTGAAAATTTCTTACAAAATTTATTGTGCTTGTGCTTGAACTCCCTTAATCCTTATGGGTAGAGACTTAAGTTGATGATATACAATTAGCAATTTGTTACAATTACATTAAATAGTATAAAATGATCAAGATGTAGGTGATTGTGTAGTGAGCTAGTTCGATTTTATGAGGGAGGATCCTATAAGAGAGTAAGAAGTATGTATTGTTGATAGGTAAAGATTGCTAATGATCAATGAGTGCTCAAAAAGTTGACTTTTTGGACTTCTTGATCCACTTGAACGTGTAAGTGTTAAGGGCTTACTCAAAAGTAGCTCTTAAATGACTTGTCATTGATATCGTCAGACACCGTAAGTAAAAATAAACTAAATTTTTAAATTTCGAGGTGCCTTGTAGTGTAATGATCAGAATTTTATTAAGAAACTCCGCAATTAAGCATGCTCATCCTGGAGAAATCCTGATATGAGTGACCTCCTGAAAAGTTACACCAACAAGACAAAATCATGAGACCCTTAGACCAAAGCGGATAATATATCGATAGTTAAGAGATAGCGTTGTTACAAAACGTGACTCCAGCTAGCCTCTTAATAAGTAAGATTTCGAATGACAATTGAACATTCAAGTTTTGAGTAGTAAAATATGAAATTATTAACATAAAAAATTCTATTATGAAATTCTGATATATATATATATATATGTATATATTTTGGAGGTTTTATGTTTTATATATTTTAAATCACATCATAAATATCTATTTTATTTTAAATAAAGTAATATTAATGTTATATTTAGTTATTTACTGTACTTAAAAAATTTAAGTATTATAGAAATAATCATAAAGATTAAATTATTGGATATATAAATGCCAGAAAACCCCGCGGCCCGTCCCCATGACCTGAATACCGATACTGTAAATTTCATGTCAGACAATTTTGATTCGGCTTGCCGATGAGATTCATCTTGGCTGTGTCTTCCTACAGCCCTAGTTTCGAACGTTTTAGGTTTTCATCGCTCGGTTGAGGCTTCTGCTTCGAGTACAAGATCTATTTTTTCATAATTTTTTGTAAGGATGTCATCATTTATTATTTGCATTCTTTTTTCATCTGGCAAGTAGCTATGATGTCCTTTTTTGTTCACCAAATTTCTTGTATGCGCTGTTTATTTTTTGTTATTTTTGAGGTTTTCTGCAATAAATTCTTGCCATGCCCGATGATGGATAGTTGTTATTGATGGAGCGGTTGTTTGGCTTTTCCTGTCGGGCATTTGATTCGATCTATCGTTTCCGCCGCCACTGCTGCCACCGCCATTGCTTATCATCTCCTTTTCCATCTCCCTTAATTTTCTACCTCTTCTATGTATGATAATGCTCGCAATGAGAAGCCAAAACTTTAACTGCGCTGAATATTGAAAGTTATGAGATCTGAGGACTCCCATGAAAGTTAGGGTTTTGACCTTTTTCGGCATGATGTCACTTTGTTCTTATTTCCATTAAGAAATACATAGAAAATTTATATTTCATATGTGATTTTGAATTTATAAAGCATTTCTTTATGACCTTGCATTCGCTTTATTTTATTTTATTTTATTTTTTTAAATTTTGGAGGTAGAATTGTTTAGATTCTGCTATCATGAATGCATGAATTTGGATATGTTGTTATACCATTAAAGGGTTTCCAACTTTGGGATTTAGTAAGAAAATTCAGGCGGTGGTGGCCTAACTTCATATCGCCATAGGTTTTTTTTTCTCTTTATACAGTTACCTGTCCCATTTGTTGCTTCGATTTTTTTTATTTCTATGTATGGTTTATTGCATGGTTTAAAATTGCGCAATATGAGGCTCGCCTTGAGGCCCGCCTTTGTACAATTCTAGTAAAAAGCGCCTCGATGCTTACGCCTCGAGTTTTTTTTATGAGGCTTGCGTCTCAATTTGGTTGAGGCCCGCCTCACCTCACTGGCATGAGGCTTACGCCTCACGCTATATATATTAAAACTTACATAAATCTTGAAATAAATGCCTGACATTGGACTCTATAGGAGTGGAGGAAGGGGAGAGAGCAGTTCACCATAATGATGATTCAAATGAAGAACCCCTTAGTGATGATAGTGCTGATGACTTATAAGTTCTTATGTGATATGTCATTGCTATTTTTGGAAATTGGAATTATATGTTAATGAAAAGAATACTGGGATTTGGGAAAGATAGAATTTTGAGTTGAACTATATTTCATGTTGTCTTATTATTGAGATATTTTGATTTCACTTCATAGTTCATATCTTATGTTTTTTTATGTTTTATATTATTCATTCACTCATTAGTATATAAAAAATTTATCATTTTATGTTTACGCAATCTTTTGATTTTGAGGCTTACGCCTCAAAACGCCTTAAGGCTTACGTCTCGCCTCACGAATGAAAAACGCCTCAATACGCGAATACGCAATTTTAAACATTGGTTTATTGGACAAATTCTAACTTTGTCTTATTTTGTTGTTATGATGTTCTTCTGCCTGCCAAAACATTGTTTGGTTAGTTTATGTGGTCCTCTGTTTTTGAATCTTCTGACATTTGAAATATTTTATGATAGTTTAGGTTAGACATGTCTATAGAATTTATATTAACTCTGCATATTTTTCATGCACTTTTTTGCGGTTATTGCTAAATGTAAAGCTATTTGAATGCCTTTTAAGCTATTACAATATTTTGATCTATGCATTCTGATTTATAGTGAAGTCCTTGGAACAAATTCAGTCTTGGATGACTTTTTCTGTTATTGATGAAATTTATTGGGCTTTTTTACATTGTTTTTGAAGCCCATTGATGATAAAATTACTTCTTGGTGCAGCATGTAGGTTATTTCTTATGAGTATGTTGGCATTCTTTTTTATTTCCAACGCCATCACCACCATCATTGTTAGTATATCAACAACTTCCTTCTCTTTCTTCTACTCTTCCTCATTTGTGGATGCCTAATTGCTTGTGATGAATAACCATTAATATTGCCATCGATGACTACTCAAAGCTATGAGATCGGAGGATTTCATACTTTGTTAGACTTTTATATAGAAAGGGCACACTATTTAAATGTAGAAGCCAATATTTCTTGCATGAAGAAAATGTCAAAATCATTAGTCAACACGAAATTTGATTCTTTTGTGTTTTTTTACAAGATGTTTTGCAATTTTAGTGGGTTTTGCATGGGATTCCTCAAACATGGTGCGGTAAAAGTCTATTGGACAGTTTATAAAAGTGTATAGTTGGAGATCTTTGAAGAACCATGAGTCTCCCTCTTCCTTTAATGTCCAATCTCTTTGTTCAACTCTCCTTGTGATACGATCCCAAATGCCTTGGTCATTGCAGCTGGCTTGTAGAAATTATAGAACCAAAGAATGAAGCGTTGGTGAAAAGGATAAACCTTACGATGAAGCAATTATGCTAGAATGAGATGAAAACAAAGAATTATGGAAGGTCGAATGATAAGTTGGGGAAAAATTCCATGGATAGTCTCCCGCAAATTCTCATAGTTCTAATAGCCAAGAGAAGGTAGATTTTCTTAAACTCAAAAGTTTATTTCTTAACTCTCTCTCTCTCACCATTAAATATGTTTCCAACAAGAAACAATGACGAAAGCAAATACATGAAATCCACTAGAACTTGTGTATTAATAGGGAAATAAAATTTTGAGAACTTTTGACTTCTATTTGACCTTATGATGACCTATAATTAACATAAATTTTTGAAAAAAAAAAGTTATAAATCTGAATCTTAGTTTTACATGTATAATAGAAGGCAAAGGTATTATAGATTTACTCTAGGTTGTTTAAAGGCATGAATAATGAAATTTCATCTTTTGAATAATAGGTTCTGTTAGACCTTCACAAGTTTGCTTGAGCACATGTAGCTTATGAATTATGATCAACTCATAAATTGTTTGTTTTAAACCTTTTTTTGAATAAGCTTGGCTCTTATCACAGCCTAATGGGAAGCTGGATTGAATCAGAACATGCCTCGGTTCACATATTTGGCTCTGTACTATTCTTTTTCCCATAAGTTCCTTCATCTTCAAATGGATTTGTCCTCAAATTATCATCTGTATAAAAATGACTTAAATCAGAAACATTGGCATAGTTTAGCTTGTAAGCATTGCTATTAATCCTTTCAAGAATTTGATAAAGATCATTTCCCCTTGGAGTTTAACATTAAGAGTAGATATTATGCATGAATGTCAGAAAATCATCAACAATTATATTTTCTATCCCTTATTTTCACTTGATGATATATGGAAATATTTCTATGAACTCCATCTATCGTTCATGTATTTTTTTCAACTTGTGTTGGCTTTTCAAATGCTTCAAGGATTCATGATCGGTGTGAATCATGAACTTTTTAAGGCATATATAGTGCTCCCAGGTCTCCATAGCTTGCACTAATGCATATATTTCTTTGTAATAAGTGGGGTAATTTAAAGTTGCCCTGCTTATTTTTTTGGTAGAGTACACTAATCCTTAAACATTAAGCATCACAGTCAATACCAAAAAGTTTTAGAAAGTTTAGGTAAATGTGAACATAGGTGTTTAGTCTATTTTTCTTTGATTAGCTAAATGCCTTGTATTCATTTTCTCCCCATTTAAATCTAACTTACTTTTTGGGTGAGTGGTGTGGTGATGCTACTAAAATCCTTCATATGAGCTGTCAGTAGAATCTAAAAAGTCCATAGAAGCTATGAACATGACTTATACTCACGGGACTTAGCTATTCTCATATGGCATGCATCTTTTCTTAATCAATTTGTATTATCCTGTACAATAGTTTTTTGTATTGCCTTAATTTTTCTTTGGGTTAGCTTCAATTCTTTGATTTTTTTTCAATTCTTTGATGAATGACTATGAATCTCTAAAATTTAATTGATGCGATCCAAAAACCACATTTAATCGGACTAAGCTACATATTGTACTGTTTAAGGAATTGAAATCACAACAACAACAACATCAAGTCATTATCTCACTACATGGTTATGAATCCTGTTTTCCATTGTGCTCTGTTAAGAGTCAAATTCTTATTTAAAGTTAATAAAGAAAGATCATTTCTAATATTTTCTAACCATGTCTTTTTAGATTTATCTTCACCTTTCTTAACATAGGTCAAATCTAATACATCTACTCTCCTAATTAGATCACTAGAAGGCTGACGTTTTATGCGACCAAACCATCTAAAATGACTCTATCTAATCTTATCTACCACTAGAGCCATTCCAACATTTTCATGTATATATACTCATTTTGTATTCCTTCTCTACGAGTGAAGTCGCTCATCCACCTAAGCATCCTCATCTTTGCAACACTTAACTTAATTTTATGTTTGTCTTTTAATGACCGACATTTTGCGCCATAAAGCATTGCATGCCTCACTATCATCTTATAGAAATTTCCCTTAAGTTTGAGGGATATATTCTATCACACAACATGCTCGAGCATTCCTCCACTTTAATCATCCAACTTGAATTCTACTAATAATGTCTCCACCTATTTCACCACCACTTTGAACAATGGACTACAAATATCTAAAACATGCACTTTTATTAATGACTTGATCATCCAAAGTTATAGTCTTCTCATTAGATCTATTACTATTAAAATTATACTCCATGTATTCGATTTTAGATCTACTCAAACATAAGCCTTTAGACACTAAGGTTAACTTTTATAGTTCAAGTTTATCTTCAACTCTCTCTATTATTAACAACAAAAAGCATACACCAGGGTGCATACATCCATGACTAGATCAAAAAGATATGAGCTTAAAGTTGATCATTGATGTAATCCAACTGAAATTGGAAAATACATGGTAAAACCATGTTGTGTTTGAACAGAAGTAACAACTCTTGCATAAATATCTTTAATGACTTAAATATAAGCATTATTAATCCCTTTCTTTTATAGAGCTCTCTAGAGCACTTCTCTTGAAACTTTATCATGTGCTCTTTCTAAATCAATAAATATCATAGGTAGATCCTCATTATTCTCACTATACTTCTCAATCAAATCTCTCAATACATGTATAACTTTCATAGTAGATCTACTTGGCATGAATCCAAATTGATTTTGAGAAACATTAGTATCACATCGTAACCTATGCTCGATAACTCTTTCTCATAGTTTTAAAGTATGACACATTAACTTAATTCCTCTATAGTTCATACACTCTTGTGCATCACCTTTATTCTTAAAATAGGAATCAACACACCCCTCCCCTCATCTGACATGATTTTAGTCCTCAAAATAATATTGAAAAGTTTCTTAATCCAATAAATTTTTTTATCTCCTAAGCATTTTCACACATCTATTGGAATATCATCAGGTTAACAGCTTTTCTACACTTTATTTTCTTTAAAGCCTCTTTAACTTCGATTTTACTAATATGCCGATAAAAATATAAATATCTATTTTCATTTAAGGTATTAATGTTACTAAAGTCAATCGTATTTTTACAATCTTCATTAAAAATCTTATCAAAATTTCTCATCCACTTTTGTTGAATATCCTCTTTTAATAAAAACACTTTTTTATCTTCATTTTTATTACACTCTACTTGAACTAAATTCTTAATTCTCATATCTCTTTGCTCGGCTAATTTATAAATGTATTTTTCGTTCTTCTTAGTATCTAACATGTTATATAAATCATTAAAAGCTAAATTTTTTACATCACATATTACTTTCTTCGACTCTTTACGTGCCTCTTTATATCTTTTCCAATTTTTCACGCTTTTAACTCCTGAATCAAATTTTATAAATTTTTTTTTTTGATCTTTTCTTGCTCATTTTAATTCTATTTATACTATTATGATATTTTTCTTTTAATACTTTGAGCACATCTTTTCAACATTATTAATATAAATAACTATTTTTTCCGGTGCTTTAAAAACCAGACCGGACCGTCCGGTCCGACCGGTTCAACCGCGAACCGGTTTGAGGACCGGTTCGGTTCAGTCTGAAAACCGCCCTTGCATTAAAGGGGGCGGTTTTGGGATGAACTGCCGGTTCAACCGGTAAACCGGCGAACCGGTCCCGGTTTTAATTTTAAAACCGGCAGGTTCAAGTTTTTTGAATAATATTTGTTAAATAAATATTTAATATTAAATAAATATTAAACTTAATAATAATTAATATAAATAATATTATAAAACTCTTAAATTAAATTAAAGATAATATTACTATTATTATTTCTACAATGTCATGTCTTCATGATTTCTTAAGAGCTCTTATCATTAGAGAAAACAATAAGGTATATACACTATACAAAACAAGACTTCTAAGGGATGTGGGACTAAACATACCAAGAAAAGAGCCACCTTTACTCTTTAGTTTCATATTCACACCATAGTACCATACAACTTATTTTTTTTTAAGATTTGAAAATTAATTTTAATAATATGAATAATTTTTATTTTTTAAGATGATAATATTTAATTTTTTTTAATTTATAATCTTTATTTTTTATCTATTTATTTTTTATTATTTTTATCTATTTATTTTTTATATTTTTATTTGGATTCTTTATTAATAGCTCTAAAAATTTATTTGTTTTTCACCTCCAAAAGTTTTTTATGTTACTAAATGAAATAATTTTTATTAAAATATTTAATTATATTATATTTATAATTTTATATTTGTGAATTTTTAAATAATTTATATTTATAAATTAAATTTAAATATGTAATATAAATTAGTAATAATTTATATTAAATTATATGATTATTATCTTTCTAAATTTTGTTAATTTTATTAAATATTTATAATAATAATATTATTTATTACATCATCCGGTTCGACCCCGATTCGACCGGTCGAACCGGTCGAACCGTGAACCTCTCCTTCTTCCGGTTCGTTGTCCGGTCCGGTTTTCATAACCTTGATTTTTTCCCACATAACAAAAATATTGCTACATAAAAATTTCACAGATATGTTAAAAACTATTCCGAATGTTGCCCTCTAAAAGGTCTTCGAAGAATTTAATAAGTAACATAAATTATTATTCTTCATTCTAAATGACATGACCTGATAATAATACAACCCCTTATTAATTTGAAAAGAAGTAGGGTTTTAATTAGCAGAATTCATCTTTATCTGATTATAACTGTAATAAGTATTCATAAAACTAAGCTTCTGGTATCTTTAGGTGGCATCCATTAGCTGTTCTGTACAAGGGAAAGCTATCCTTCGAGGAAATTTTACCAAGGTAGGTGTAATTTATACATATCCTATAAGCTTCGTTAACCTTTATGACCATAGTTATATTTGCCGACGAATGGCGTTTATCAACCTATTGCTTGTAGATATTTTGGTACCAAGTTTCAGTATTTTGAATTGCAGATTTAAATATTTGATTTTTCTTAGGAGAATATGAGATTATTTATCCACTTAACCTATTTTGTTTCGTTGGATATGTCAGATTGTTTTAGCAGTAAATTTTGATGATGAATGAGAATGATCAATCCCGCTTCTTATTAGTTTATTGGTTAGATACCATCTTACATATTTTTTACTTTTCAAGTTGCAATAAGATGGAGCTTGTGGATCCTTGAGAAATTTTATATCTAAGCCTATCCCGCATAAGTTTATTTTTTGATTTTATACCAAGTTGCTTTTTCATTCATCCTTATGACTCATTTGTAACACTTTCTAGAGATCTTTTGTTAATTTAAGATTTTTATAAATAATGTTATCTTTCGTGCCAGAAGAGATGACGCGAGTATTCACTTGAAAATGATATCAAAAATACAATTCATAATAAAACAAAACATTTAATGTATCAATATAGAATACATAGTACATTTCATGAAGTCTCCTTATACCTCCACTTAATCGTATTTCAACTAAGCACCCCTTATAACTCCACTATTGCCTATAAGGCCTATGCAATCTGTTGACATTAATGTTGTCACCCACTGACTTTGTTGCATGCTATCATCAATGGTGTTGATGCGTATCTTTCGCTTATAAAGCCGAGGAACTTTATTGACACTAAAACATATGCCCATGAACTTTATTGCTCACCATAATTGGTAATAATTTTATTTAGATGTCATCGACACCAAATTTGACTCTCAATGTTAAGACCAATAATGATACTAGACATCTTAGTTTTTAATCTAGTCTACTTAAAAAAGTATGATCAAATAAAGCACAAACAAATTCTTAAAAACAACTCTAATGTCATATGGCTCTTCTAACTTCTACTTCTTTGCATTATAATATATATATATATATATATATATATATATATATATATATATATATTTATATATATATATATATATATGTACATTACATCTATATCTACTTGAATTACATGGATGGGCATCATTTACAATCAATATCTCAACCACCATCACATGATCATAATCTCTCAAACACAGTCACCTGACCATGATCTCCCGACCACAGTTACATTAATATGATCCTTAATTACTATATTTTGATTATGACCTCCTGATCATTAATGCCCGACTATAAACTCTCGACTACCATCACTCAACTATAAACTCCCAATTAGCTTTGCTTGATTAAGAACTCCGTACCATTATATATGGACCTCAATCTCTCAAGTATTATTGCTTGACTTCAGTCTCCTAAACACAATCACCCAACTATGGTCTCCCAAACACAATTGCATGACTACAATATTCATACAACCAACAACCAATTAAGGCCTCCTAAACAATGTTGTCCAGCTACAATCTCCTGAATATTTTTACCCAACTATGTTTCCTCAATCACAGTCACTCGACTATTATACTCTGACCATCATCTCCCAACTATGGCCTCCCAACCAGAATTGTTTGATTACGATCTCAATATCGCTTGGCTATGATCCTCGACCACTATCACTTGATTATATCCTAACCAGCGTCACAAAATTGCTTCGATATCCACTTTGTCGTTAGCCATCATCAATAGTGTTGACGCACATCATCACCGAGAAGGCTGATGCAAGTTGCCGACATCAATGTTGACGCCACTAACTTCATTATATATTGTCGCAAATTATGTCAATATATGTCATCACCTATAAGGCTGATGCACTTTGACGACACCAACACAAACACCTATCGTCTTTGTCGCATGCCTTTACCACTAACATTGACGCTCAATCCATGCCATCACTTATACGTCCGATACACTTTATCAACATTAACTCTGACTCCTGATGCCCACACTAATATTTATGCTAAACTTTTAAGTCTCAAATCTCCTCTCCTCAAAAGAAAACGATCGAATAAACCACAAAATATCTCTTGAAAGTAACTCTAATGCCACAAGACTTATCCAATATATATATCTTCATAAAAATTCTACTATATTTTATAAATTTTTTAATCTCCTTTGGCATTATACAAATGTAATCTTCCTAAGAAATGAAGATATTAAGCTCTCTCCCCTAACGGACAACAATAATATTACGTACCTTTCTTCTAGAATGTGAACCCAACCAATAATATATTGGTGTCATATATTCAACGTTAAATTTGTCACGTTATGCTTATGCTTCGATTTTAAAATCAGAATAACTCAATAATGGAAGCCATCGACTGCTCCTAAGAGAAATGAACAGCCTCTCTTAAAAATTGAAAGCTCTCTGCACACAGTTGACAAACGTGGATGAGACCAAGTCGGTTCAATTGATCAGAACCAATCATCACCAACGCATGAAATTAAGCACTTTCAAACGCTTGAAAAGTCACGCAAGCATGTCTCGGTTGGATTACTTATAATCAAATCAGATCGTTTGGTTTTTTTAATGGTAGATCTTCAATACTAATGGGCTCATTTCATTGTTTAATGTTAGAAATTGCAATTTTACAAATTGATATATGTTTAGGCTTTATTTGGGACATCTTTTTTTTAATGGTTTTAAAGTAATTTTTTAATACACAAAAATTTTAAACTAAAAAAAAAATTATGCTAAAAAGCTCCTTCAGAATGCATTAAGAAAGCCGTCCCAAACGAAGCCTAAGACTTCATTTGAGACGGCTTTCTTCCTGCTTCTTAAAGCGACTTTCTAGTGCAAAAATTAAAATCTATGTACTAGAAAGCCGCTTTAAGAAGCAAGAAAAAAGCCGTCCCAAACGAAACCTTAGTAAATTCATCATTTAGGCTTTGCTTGTGACAACTTGCTCACTGTTTTTTAAAGCAGCTTTGTAGTATAATAAATTTTAATTAAAAAACATTCGTACTAAATAGTTGTTTTACAAAGCAATAAAAAATTTGTCCCAAATGAAATTTTATTCAGATAAGATATTTGCTACCGAGTTCAATTTGAACGAAAAATAAATATTCTAAATTACATTTCAAAATAAAAATTATCATACAATCTAGATTTTGTTGGTTATTTATAGACTTAGCATAATGAAGAAAATTAAAAATAATTGAAATATTAAGAGGCAAAATATTAAATGAAGAGTAAAACATAAATAAAATTATAAAATTATGAGTTTCAAAATTTTTTCTTTATATTTAAATTAAATCATATCAGAATCAATGGTAGATCTTCAATTATTATATTGCATCTCTTTTGTATCTTTCTTGGTCCACTTTTTCTCTATTCATCCGTGCTATGACCGATAACTTGAAGAGCTACATATGACATAATTTTGGAGTTATAGTAAGGATGTCTTCAATTATAATTTCCATGCACTCATAACTTTTATATGATATTGTATTCGTTTCATCATGTTTAAAATTTAAGTAACATGTTATTCATGCAAAAGCTTGAAGACTCGACACGTCACTATCTAAATTTATGCTGGGCTTTCTGGTCTCCTTCTCAAAGGATGATTAATGAACAAATAATAAATGATATCTTAAAAATAGCTCTTATGCTATCATTACAAGAAAAGCTTTTATTACCGATGGATTTTCTGATGAATTTGCATGCGTTGGTAAAATCGGCGGATATTTTGCTGTAAATTTATGGCGGAATTTCCAACATTTACGCCGTTAATTTACTGGAGCTCCGCATGCTAATTATCTGATATTTATTATATTTTAGTGTATTTTTTGTTGGAAATTATCGTAAAGCCTTCATTTTTTCACCGGAAAATCAAAATTTTCGGCTGATTTTCCTTGTTATTGGTGGATTTTGTCCGTTAGTGACAAGGCATTTTCCTGTAGTCAGTGGCAGAGCTAGAAATTTTATTCTGGGGGGGGGGGGGGTAAATTAAAATACTTTTGTTTGTCGTCTCATCTGGAATGTTAAAAAACATTAAAATTGTTGTCCATAAGCCTTTGGTTGTTCTCATTTGGATTGCTTTATTCGGTTAAGACCACATTTTACTAACCAGAAGCACTATATTTGTCATTGGAAAGATATTTGACAAACCTCTTCAAACGAATAACATGAAATGTAGCATATACAGGTTATGATCACTAGATCGTGAACTGTTTATTGGGCATTTGAATGTTTTAATGATATCAAAATTTCACAATCTTGGGGTCATTGGATTTGTCTTGTCGAGCTGATCGATTCAACTATAAGCATGTCACATTTGAAAATTATTTTGTCATCCAATTTATGGTTTGAACGTTCCAAATGTGCTTTGGGTCTTCGATTTGAACCCATTGGCCTCGGATTGAGTCGAATTTGGTGTCGTTGGGTTCGTAATTTTGAGACGTTCAGTTAGACTATAAGTTTACTGAAATCAGAGTAGGTATGGTTTCTGGTTTAATTTCAGAAGTTTCAAACTTGATTTTGCGGCCCGATCAAGATACATTTTTGATAACATATCATAGATAAAAGTTATAGATATAAAAAATACTTTTGATCTTTTGGAATTTGGATGTTATTTTATTTTGCAATCTATCTCTCTCCTCTTATAGTGAGAGAATTATGCCTCTTCTCTTGCTCAAGGGAGCTATAGACAACTTGAAAATATTTTTAAAAATTTTGAAATTTTTTGAGAGAGAGTCCGATTATTTTCTTTTATCTTTTCTAAAAAGTTCAAAGAAGATAAAAAATAAAAAAATAAATTTGTGATATAATTAATCAAAGATATTATAGAAAATTCAAATGAAATGATCCATTGAGAGTGAGATACAACACAGCAATCGCACCAAATAAATAAAGACAACTAAAACTCCATCAATTCTTCTAAGCACCTTCCAAAATCTCTTAAATAGATTTACCTAAAAAAATATTGATTAGTATCATAATTATAGTTAATTAACCAAATAATTAAGAAAGGTGTCTTACAACGATTGGATGTTAAGATTTGATGACGAAAATTAAAAAATAAAAATAAAAATTATGGTGGCTATTTACATTTTGTTCGACACATTTGCATAATTATTGCTTTGTTGCGTCATCCCAAAGTCAATGGACAATTAAAAAAAATTAAAAATTAAATATTTAATTTGATTATTTGGTTCATCACTGTTCCACAAGGCGCCGGCGGCGCTGACTAAACAAATAGGGTTGGGGCAGCTCACCACCCTCGTCATGGTTCCCATCTCAGACTATCAATAATGTTGACCCAACGACACATTCAAAGGGTTCATTTAATAATCTTTTTTAAATAATAATTATTGCATCTCATTTTATTCGGTTTGTTATGAGCTTTTTGGGAACATTTAGGCCAATTAAGACAAATTCATATACACATCACATACACAAAACTTAGTTCAAGACCTTTTGGTTGGTAGTCGAAGCTCCCAACCAACAGACTAAGTTAGGGGTGTCAATATTTGACACGACACGAAAATCTGACTCGAATCTGACATGAAAAATTCGGTTTAGACTTGACATGATTTTTAAACGGGTCGGGTTCGGGTTCGGGTTCCTGGATCTGACACGTTTGCAAAAACAGATCGGGTTATGGTTGACTTGTTTAGACCTTGGTCAACTCGGGTTCGACCGAAACCCGACCCGTGCCCCAATTTTGACACCCCTAGTGAGCTGGATTGGTTGGTTGGGAGCTTTGGCTATCAATCAAAAGGTCCTAGATTTGAAATTTGCATATGTGATGTGTGTATGAATTTGTTTTAATTGACTCAAAAAATTTTAAAAATTAATGATCTTTACTTTTTAAATACTGCATTTTTTATTTTTAAAATATTTGCTGTGCAAGTAAAATATATATATTATAATGTGAAGTTATAAAAAAATTATTATCTTTTTTTTTAAATATTTTTTTAGAAACTTATTTTCTCTAAATAATTTAATGCTATTTTTTATACACAATTACAGTCACAATAAATTAACTCTGTCCTTTTTTTGAACCCACAAAAACATTCAATTGAGTCCTATAACTCCCATCTTAGATCATTGCTGCCTCATGGAAAAAGAAAATATCAAATATGTTGAAAATAATAAATTTAAAAGATAGAATAATTGAGAAAGAATGAATGAATAACCCTTTATATTAGAAAGTTTAATTATTGTCATAAGTTCTAAGTTCGGGGTGCTATTTTATGAACTTAATATATGCTAGTAGAGGTGTAAGAGAATTCACTAAAATTTTATGATTTAGGCTAAGGTTTTCATCGGAGTATTACTCTCTGATATATGATGAAAAAGATTGAATTGATTCCCCATATGGACAACCTAGATATTCATCAGGACATGATAGCTGTCTTGTATTTTCTATATTAAATTTATAACCAGTTATATCCCTAAAAAGTTATCGCTCTTTTAAGATTATAGTTAAAATTTTGCTAAAGAAGTAAGAGGTTAATTGAAAACTATATGTGAAATTCATTTTCATGAAAGTTTATTGTGAATTTCTCATATATGCACAAAACCTTACAAAACAAGCAGTTTTGTCAAGAAGCCTTCAACTACAATATCAACTTATACATCAGTGTGGACACCCACTCAAGATTGTAGTTTAGATAAAATCAAGACCTAAGTTTATAATGTTCTTTCACCTTTGTACTAAGGGATGCAACCTATTGTTGATGAAATTGCCCCTACTAAAATTATACATGTGGTGTTAAAATGAGCATCTTGTTAAAGCTCTCGCTAGAAATGCCCCTATTTTTGTTTCTCAGGAATTGATACAGTAATAGAGGAAAAAGGGAACATGTTGTCCAATAATAACCATGGATTAGACATTGACATGAATGCCTTCACAAGAGTATCTTTAGGGTTACCTTCCCTCTCCTTACGCAGTCTTAAATTGCTTCTCACAAATATTGTCAAACTATGAGAACAAATTATCAACCAAAAAATAAATTTATGGGTTACCAAATAATCTACTCTTTTAAGCAAAAAGTAAATTAGGGATCTTTCTTTGTCATCACCTCTGCACCATTCTTACAATGGTGCATCCTAGAGAAGGAAAGATTAATACTAAACTATATAAGTCTAGACTAAAAGAGAAGATGAATATTCTCATAAGAGTTGTCTAACCTAAGAAGGAATGTTAGTCCTCAGTGGAATGGATGTCTAACCTTAGTGTTATGAGATTATCTCAAGGATTAAGAGTCTAATATAAGGAAGAGAATATACACATAGGGAAAAGAGGTTATCATATGAAAGAGTATTAACCCCATAAGCTTATAGTTATAATTATTTTTCTCATGATAAAAAATAGGAGTAATAATTGTTGACTAAGGTAATTTGAGTGTAAGCCAATGCACTTCATGTCAAGATTAATTTGCTAAATTATGATTACAAATTTATTCAATATATTGATTATTTCATGTAAACCTTGATATAAGCAAATAAGGATAGCAAGCTTGTCAATATTCCATTTAAGGAGTGGCCATAAAAATAATGTAAATTATCTCAATTAAATATAAAATTCTTAAAATATTGTTTCTATGCTCTCAAATGTGATGATTGTATGCAAATTTTTATTTATAAAACATGGAAAGAAATATGAGATATATTATACATTACCTCAACAACAACAACAACATCAAGCCTTTATCCCACTACGTGGGGTCGGCTACATGAATCCTTTTTCTCCATTGTGTCCTATTAAAAGTCAAATTCTCGTTTAAATCTAATAAAGAAAGGTCATTCTTAATATTTTCTAACCAAGTCTTTTTATGTCTACCCTTACCTTTCTTAACATAAGTCAAATCTAATACCTCTACTCTCCTAACCGGGTCATCGGAAGGCCGCCGTTTTATGTGACCAAACCATCTAAGGCATCTAAGGCGACTCTCTCTAATCTTATCTTCTACTGGAGCTACTCCAACCTTTTCAAGTATATGCTCATTTCGTATCCTATCTCTAAGGGTAAAGCCACTCATCCACCTGAGCATCCTCATCTCTGCCACACTTAACTTAGTATTATGCTTCTCTTTTAATGGCCAACATCCATAAAGCATTGCAGGCCTCACTACCATCTTATAGAACTTTCCTTTAAGTTTGAGGGGTACATTTCTATCACATAACAAGCCCGATGCATTCCTCCACTTCAACCATCCAACTTGAATTCTGCTGATAATATCCCCATCTATTTCACCATCACTCTGAACAATAGATCCAAGATATCTAAAACGTGTACTCTTATTAATGACTTGATCGCCCAAAGTCACAATCCCCTCACTAGGTCTATTACTACCAAAATTACACTCCATATATTATAAATTACCTGATTATCAATTATTCCTTATTAATTTGTTAGTTAACAATTATGAATTATTCTACTAAAATCTAGTTAAATAATTCTTACCATGTATACTAGATTCACTAAAATTGTTATTATTTACATTCGCTAAGGAAAAGTGTATTCAAATGCAAAAAAAAAAAGACAAAATTCATAAAAATTCACAAATAGTGGAAGTGCTAGAGATAAATGTAAGATAATGAATAATGCTAACACTAATGTAAAGCTTAAATGATTAGGTAAAATAATGAATAAGGTAAGATAAAACTTTAGTTTAGGCTTCATAGTCTATGTTTAACAATTATAAATTACCTAATTATTTTTTGCTGTAAATGATGAATATATCATACTATGTATTAAATAGAGTTAACATCCACTTAAATTAAACATGAAATCATATAAGCTAATCATGAGTAGGTTATGAAATCTATCACTTTTATATTTATATGGATGTACTTATTTTGTACTAAATAATAGAAAATCAAACTTAAATTTGATACAAAATCAGATAAAAAAATTTTCTTAGAATATTCATCTGTTGAAAAATCTTTTGAAATCATTAACAAAAAGAGTTTGATAGTTGAAGAATCTAAAGCTTCATTTGAGATGGCTTTGTTACTGCTTCTTAAAGCAGTTTTTTATTACAAAAATTAAAATTTGTATACTTGAAAGCTGCTTTAAAAAGTACTAAGAAAGCCATCCCAAATGAAGCCTAAATAAGCCATAATTGATTAATTGTGTCCTCAAAATAAAATTAGAGATGTGATATAGATCTAGACATTATGGGAAATACTAAAAGTTTGTAGTTTAACAACAACAAAAAAAAAATGATAATCTTCCTATAGAGTGGAGATATAGAATTAGCCATCTAAAAATATATATTGTATGATATTACTCTAGTAAAGTTAGAACATGTAATATAATTGAAAAGAATGAATCATATAACATTCACAACTTTAGATGAGCAGCACGACTATAGCAAATGAAACACTTGCTGATGACTTATGAGATGCAAGACAAATTTAATTAGTTTGTGAGAAATGATATTCGGGAACTTGTATATCGACTCATAAGCATATTCGAATTTATTTAAGAATATTAGAACCAACTTCGACGCATTTTAACCTTATTCAAGCTTATTGGAACATCATTCAAACTCTTGATTGAAACTATATTCAAGCCTTGATCAATCAAGTTTTCTTCGAAGAGGGTCAACATTTTTTTTGAAGAGATGAATAAGGCTTGAATATGTTCCAAACAAGGCTAAAATGAATTGATCATATTTGAAAATGATCACATAAATTTCGCTTATATTTTCGAAGTACTTAGATTATTCTATGTTGATTTAATCATCATTTTAAAGGCGAACGTGATTGGAAGATGATACTATAATGACAATTAATTTGTATATTGAAGTCTAATGGCTAGGCGATTTAAGATTAATAGTGCAAAGCTTGTTTTTAGCTTTAGAAGATAAATAAAAGATGTTACTAACCTTCGAAATGAGTAGGGAGAATTCATCACCATGAAATTCTACTCAAAGATAAGAGAAATTACTTAGTGCGGACACCACGTCACCTGGTACACATCGATACCGAACAAAAATATGACGTGGCACATTCTGACTGATCTCCGATTGCCCTCCGGTGTTCGCACCCAAAGATAAATGTTTGCAATCTTTCAAAATAGAGAAGGAACAAATGCATATTCGTGTTACTGAGTAGTGAAGAATCCACCTATTTGTTCAAAATTAAAAATATTTAAATTTGATGAAAATGTACAAATAAATATTTCTTAGTAAATAGGATATCAAATAAAATTACTATTTTTAAATATTATATAAAATATAAATTCAAAATTTGTAAGCTCACCATACACACTAAAAAAAAAATCTACATTATATAAACTTTTTATAGAAAATTTAAATATAACTAATCCTAAATTTAACGAACGTTGCAATCGGCCGTCTCTTTATAGAAGAGCAGCCGTCGGCCGTCTCTTTCTACGTCGTAATCTGCTGTTAATTATTTTTAAGAGCACCGGACGGGTGGGGCAAAAGGTTAACGACGGGAAGCCGCCTTCCCAAAAAATCCCCATTTCCATTCCTCACCGCATAAATGCTCTCTTCCTCCTAGGGTTTTCTCCTCGAGATCCCTCTTCCTCCTCATCTTTTCCTTCGTTGCCCGAATCTTATTGGTCTTGTAAGCCATCAGTCCCCGAAAAAGTTATATCTTTGTCAAGGATTAGGGATTTATAGAATCAGAATTCTAGGGTTTCGCCGATCTTCCTGAAACGAGAATGCCCACCATGGACTATCAGAGCTCTTCCGTTCCATTCTCGTCGATCGGCCGTTCGCTCCTGAGCCTCCGGCGAGATCAGGTTCACGCCATGGATGGCCAACACGAGCTCGGTTCGAGCCAGGAGCAGGAGCTGGATTTCTTCCAGCGTCATGTTGCCGATCTCTTCGCGGACCTATCCTCTTCTGGTGGAGAGGAGCTGCTCTCCCTTGCCTGGGTCCGTAAGTTACTCGATTCATTCCTCCTTTCCCAAGAGGAATTCCGTATTATTCTCTTCAATAACCGGTCGATCCTCTCTCGCCATCCACTGGATCGGCTAATCGCCGAGTTCTACGAGCGCGGGGTGAAGGCCCTCGATATCTGCAACGCCATACGCGACGGAATCGAGCAGGTGAGGCAGTGGCAGAAGCACATCGAGATCGTGCTTGTTTCCCTAGATCCGTGCAACAAACCCATTGGCGAAGGCCAGCTCCGCCGCGGTAAGAAGGCGCTGACAGATCTCGCCGTGCTTATGCTTGATGAAAAGGACCCGGCTTCCGTTCTTGCTCAGCGAAATCGTTCGTTTGGCCGCAATAGCCAGAGCTCTAGCAAGGATTGTCACCGTGCCGGGGGCCACTTCAGATCGTTGTCCTGGAGCGTTTCTAGATCATGGTCGGCTGCTCGTCAGCTGCAGGCTATTGGAAACAACATATATGCTCCTCGTGGCAATGAGATTGTGTCTACCAGTGGGCTTGCGAACCCTGTTTTCACTATGAACTCGGTTCTTCATTTTGTGATGTGGGCTCTGGTTGCAGCGATACCTTGTCAGGACCGTGGATTTCAAACTCATTTTTCAATTCCAAGGAGCTTTTCTTGGGGTGTTTCGATTTTGTCACTGCATGATAAGATAATGGAGGAATCGAAGAAGAAGGAAAGGAGGAATTCTGTTGGGTTGTTGAAGGAGATTCATCAGATTGAAAAATGCACCCGCCATTTGTTGGAGTTGACTGACTCTCTTCAGCTTCCAATTACAGAAGAGAAGTTGATGGAGTTGAGAAAAGGGATGCAAGAATTGGGTATTGTTTTTGATGCTTTGAAGGAAGGATTGGAGCCATGCGAGCGCCAAGTCAGAGAGGTTTTCCATAGGATTGTGCGCAGCCGGATGGAAGGTCTTGATTCCTTGCATAAACATGATTGATCTTTTTTAACAGTTTTTTGTTGGTTGTTCTCAGTTTAGACTCTTGCTGTGTTTCCTACTTTAAAATTCACCTTCCATGAATTCAATTGCACCAACCTGTTGCTGAAGAAGGTAAAGGGTAAGAAGAAGAACCATTTTGTCAAAACGTCTCTCCTGCTAATAAAGTTGAAGCAGTTAGTTTTCTTGTATTTATTGTATTACTTCAATGTAAAAAAGTATTTAATTGTAATGCCTGTTGAAGTTAGTGTCAAGTTTTGTTTAATGTTCTTGTTGTATAAATTTTTCTTTTGAAGTTTTGAATCGTCCTCAACATTTTCTTTGCTGCAAAATGTTTGGTTTTCAGTTTGCTCCATATCTAGTCTTCTTCTTGGTGAAGTTCTGTATTGGCTTCTTATCCTTTGATGCCATTTTCAGTTTACTTTTCTTTCATAAAGATTTTGATATGACGCTGCAATGCAATGAAAAAAATAGTTTGGGGATATCTTAATCACCACCATTTGATTTTCATATGAGTGTAATTTGAAGATTGATTGACACTCCATCTTAATATAAATCTTCTCTCAATACAATCCTTATACCTGTAGCAACAAGCTTCAGAGTTCAGGACCCATTATCTTCATGTTTGAGTATGGTAATTTCCTCTCATGTTTGCTTATGAGTTATGAGAAGTTTGATTTAGCTTCACTGCTTGTATTTATGGATTTCATGTTGTATTATGGATTATCATAATTGTTGTTAGAACCTTTAGGATTCACCGTACATAACAATTATTTCTTTTAGAGAGATTCTAGTCGAAGTTCTTGCCTTAGATGGTCACATGATGGATAATCCAGTACAACTTAGAATTTGTTTGAGGAGAAATTATTCTGTGACACAGCTCACCTTAGCCTGTTGGTTGAGAGCTTAGGCTTCCAACTAAGAGGTTTTGGGTTCGAGTCTTTGTGTATGCGTTGTGTGTGTGTGAGTTTGCCTTAAATGGCCTAAATGTCCCAAAAAAAAAAAAATTTATTCTGTGTGGACGTTGAACGCCGTCTAGTCTAGAGACAAACCAGAATACGCCACGTCACCTCCAAGCCGGTACTGTTGACGGGATGCATTCTGGTTGGTCTCCGAACGGTAAATTACGTTTGGCGTTAGCACATAATAATTTTTTTTGTTTGGGATAGATTTTTTCCAGCTTTCTAAAGCATTTTTTTTGTTACAAAAAATTGCAATTTAAATAAGTTGTGTAATAAAAAATGTTTTAAAAAGCTGAAAGGAAGCTGTCCTAAAAAACAAAGCCTCAATTGGAATTTTATACCTTACCTGTATTTAGTTTAATGAGGGATGGTTTTTTACGTAAAGATAGATGTCTATGTTGTAGCCTATAAGACAAAAATTTGGGCTTCGTTTGGGACGGTTTTTTTTTTTGCTTCTTGAAGCAGCTTTTTAGTATGAAAATTAAAATTTTTGTAGTATAAAGCTGCTTCAAAAATGTCGTCCCAAACGAAGCCTTGTTATAGCCTTGATAACGAAAACACAAGTTTTCTACATAGGGATGAAATCTGAATTGACGGAAGCTTCAGGCATTAGATGTGCCTGTTCAGCTTTGTTTAATGAAATATTACTGGACTATGAATAATTTGTTTTCCGTATTATCTTATGTAATGAATATTTTATAAAAAAATAAAAAAAAATGTAATGAATATTTTATTCATTTAATTGAATAATACTGTTGTAATATTTCTTGCGAGGAATGTTTTTCCATTGAATTTTTTGTTGGGACAAAAGTGTATATCTGCTTGTGATTCTTTGTCCTGCTTGCATCCCATTGATCATTCTGTATATAAAAATATGCCTCACAAGATATGGGCATCATAGGACATGAGATTCATCAATTATTGAAAGAATTTGATATTATAATTTTTATATTTATTTAAAAAATAATGTATAACAATTTAATAAATAGAATATTAAGAATATTTAAAAAATAATAAATCATTTATGAGTGCAGTAGATAAGATCAATCATTTATGAGACATAATAAGCCATATTTATGCTTGGTAGCTTGAATTGAGAGCTGATCAATCATGTCGATTGAATTTTTTTTTTATATATATTTAGTACAATTAACTCAAATTCATATGATCATTTTATAATGGTAAGATTTGAATTCAAAATCTCTTGATTGATAGTTAAAGTTTCCAACCAATAAATCAAACTATTGTATCAATTGAAATTTTTTTTTGAAATATTTAGATTAATTAAAATAAATATATACATATATCATATTCATAAAATTTCAAATTTAAAATCTTTTGATTTGTAGTTAAATCTTTCTGCTTCGATTAAAAAAAAATTATGTTAGATATAAAATGATTGCAGTCGATTTACTTTTTCAACTTTTCTTTGTGATAGAGCAAAGTGTCGAATCACTCACATGGGCTCTTTTATCATTTCAAATAGGTAAGATCTTTGTGGGAAGTTCCGATACTTGCCGTATATCTCTCTTCTTTTGTTTTTGTCACTGGAATAAAGCTTAGAGTTTCACTAAAATTTTCTTTTAAATTTGTTTATCAAATAAATTATTTATTTTGGAAAAAGTGAGGGCTAAATCTCAACCTATTAAAATGATTCTCAAATTGGGAAATTTACATACATACCATTTTTTTTTCATGTTATTTACATATCTAACATTTAAAATTTTAATATTACATGCCTACCACTTATATACAACTTTATTATCAAATATATCATTCCTATAATTCATTTCTACAATTCATACCATTTTATAAACTTTAATATTTCATTTTATGCACTCAAATTTATTTTGTAAATGATAGACATGTAATATTAATATTTTAGATGTTAGATATACAAATAACATAAAATAAAATGATATGTATGCAAATCCCCCTTAAAATTATTTATTGCAGTAAAGATTTTTTTTACTAATTTCAATTAAAGCATACAAAGTACAACAAAGCAAAATCCTAGAAACCAACCTTTTTAATATCCTACTTCTAATTTTGGAAGCCACAAAAGTTCTAATTTTGTAGAAGAGAGAAACATGACTACAACTCTTCTTTCTATTATAAATTTAGATAGAAATAATGAGCAATTATATCTTCTTTATCCTAAAATAGCCAAGGAGCTACAGCACAGAAGAGCTTAAGGTTCCGTTTGGAATGACTTTTTTACTGCTTTAAAAAGCAGCTTTTTAATGCTGCAAGGCAAAAGGAGAATAGAAGACTGCCAAGAACAAATTCATCAGGAAGAAAAATACAAATCATTTATTCAAAACAAATGGTCTATACTTGCAAAGCTAATAATACAAGGCAAGACAGCTCTTATTTAGGTTAAATATTCACAAGGACCCAACGAACACTCTGCTTTTTTAAATTGCAAATGGTCTCATATCTATCTGGCTATAGCTGAACTTGTACACTACTATCAATTAATAAAATATGTAAGAAAAGTATACATCCTTCAGAAGAAAAAGAAAAAAGAAAAAGCCACTAGCACAAGAAAGACAATGAGACACTAGCTGTAAATAAAAATCAAGTTCTAATAATATGGTACATGGCTATAGGAAGCTGTTCCTTGTACACCTACTTCAAAAAAACTGTCTAAAACGGTAAGAATACTAGTCACAGGAGGTTACTCTATGGCTACATAATTACATTTCCTCTTAGGAATGAATAAAAAAATTCAATTAAAGAGCCATAATTTACAACATATCAAGAAAATGCCCCAATATCTCTAGCTTCAATATGAAAGCCTCACTAGTCGGGCAGAAGTTGCTTGATCATGAAAGTTTGCGCAACTATTAGAGAGATTATTCTGTGCGGATAACGGGCGGTGAGAACCATCCGGTTTTCTCTCTGTCAACAGTAAAAACACAGCTGCTATGCTTTTACTGTAGACAGAGAGAAAACCAGATGGCTCTCCAGTCCAATGTGCACAAAATAATCTGTCCAACTACCATCCTAGAGAACTGACTGCACAATGAATGGGGGAGTGGAGAGGACGAGAAGGTTGAAGTTGTGAGAGGAAGGCCACAAAAGTGTCAGCGGAAGAGTTCTGGAAATGACCACATTATAAACTTAGCAAAGATGTCAGTTTCGAGGAACTCAATGTGGGCTGCTCTGCCAATGAAGGTATTCAAATTCTTCCCCTGGTTAGATGAGTCAAAGTTGACGTCACAACGCATAAATATTCGCTGCTCAGATGAGGGAGCTCGGATTTGATCGAGGCAGTTGTTGAGCATTTCTAGGAACACTTGAGCTTTCTTAGAGTAATCTGATGAAGAAGCTGGGCATAGCTCGATTCTGGCTGAATGATATGGAACATAACCATCCTAGAACAATGAAAGGCAAATAAATATATTTATCATGTTAGTAAGAATTTGATAATTAAGTAATATGGCTAGCATTTGCAGTTATGGAGAATTTGAATATGAATTTTGATCAAATACTTCTTAGAAACATATTTGGATGCAGCTTACTTATATGCCTTAGAATGGGAAGCACTTGAATTGTAATAATATATAAATAATTCAGACAACGCAGTGTATTTCAAGATATAAAACGGTTAAGACTCGTCTAGCTAAAAGTAAGAAAACAATAACAAAGAATGAGGAACAAATGTCATAAGAAAAATTAGCTATTCAAGCATGCCTCAATTATAATTATGTTCTTTAGACATTTGAATGGAGGATTAAGAATATCTTAAAAGATGAACACTGTGTGTGTATATATATATATATATATATATATATATATATATATATATATATATATATATTACTTCTAGACTTACCTCTTTAAGAGAATCTGAAATTCTATTCTACTATTGCATGCAACCCCTGTAAACGAACAAAAAGTAAAAAAAGAATATAATTAACCAGACTACCTAAATTTAGGCAATGCATATAAAAAATCTTCCCCTAGAAAGTGTTAATCACCAAGGCAAAGGATTTTGCTTGAAGATCGCTCCAAGTTTGAATTGATTTTTATCTCAGATCAAGTTCAAATCAAGTTAAACAAGCTGAGACACATGTCCAACTTTTAGCTTGGCCCATTCTTTAAGCTAATTTCAAAATGGGCATGGATTGGATCGACACATGGCCGATGCATTCCTCCACTTCAACCATCCAACTTGAATTCTACTAATAATATTCCCATCTATATTACCATCATTTTGAAATAAACCCAAGTATCTAAAATGTACTCTCTTTTTAATAACTTGATCACTCAAAGTCATATTCCCACCACTAGCCACTAGATCTATTATTACTAAAATTATACTCCATGTATTCAATTTTAGATTTACTCAAATACAAACTTTTAGGCTATAAGGTTTGCCTCCATAATTCAAGTTTTCCTTCTACTCCCTCTCTAGTGTTATCAAGAAGAAAAATATCATAAGCAAAAAGCATACACCAATGTACATCCTCTTGCAAATGTCTAGTAAGAATATCCATGATTAAAGTAAAAATATATTGGCTTAAAGCTGATCCTTGATGTAATCCAATTGAAATAGAAAAATATTTGGTCAAATTATCTTGCGTTTGAACACAAGTAACAACTCCTACATACATATCCTTAATAACTTGAATATACGCATTATTAATTCCTTTCTTTCCTTAAACTCTCCAGAGCACTTCTCTTAAAACTTATCATATACTTTCTCCAAATCAATAAATATTATATGCAGATCCTCCTTACTTTATACATCTCCATCAAACCACTCAACAAATGTATAACTTCCATAGTAGACCTACAAGCATAAATCCGAACTAATTTTTAGAAACGTTAGTAGCACGTCATCGCATATGCTCAATTACTCGCTCTCATAATTTTAATGTATGCCACATTAACTTAATTCATCTATAATTGGCACTCTTGTGCATCATCTTTACTCTTAAAAATAGAAACCAACACACTCTTCTCAACTCATCTCGCATCTTTTTAATCTTCAATTAAGAAATTTCTTAATCTCCTAACATTTCCACACCTCTATTGATATTATCAGGACCCACTATTTTTTCACATAACATTTTCTTTAAAGTTTTTCTAGCTTCGATTTTACTAATATGATGATAAAAAAAATTTGTAATTTCATTTAGGGTGCAAAGGTCACTAAAATTAATCGTGTTCTCACAAACTTCATTGAAAAGCTTATAAAAAAATCTCATCCACCTATGTTGAATATCATCTTCTATAAAGAGCACTTTTTATCTTCATCCTTAATGTACTTCACTTGAACTAGATTTGTACTTCTCCTACCTCTCTTTGCTTAACTAACTTATACATAGACCTTTCACCCTCATTAGTATCTATTCTATCATACAAATCACTAAAAACTAAAGTCATTGTATTGCATATTGCTTTTTTAAAGTCCCTACATATCTCTCTATATATTTCCTAATTTTTCGAGCTTTTACACTTAAACTAATTTTTATAACAAAGCTTCTTATTTTTTATCTTTTTCTTACAAATTTTGATTTCACCATCAACTATTTTTATTATTAGGAGTTGTTCTTTTTTTATTCTCCAAACACATACTTCGCAATTTTTTTAATACCACTGGCTATTTTTTCTCACGTAACATTAGCTTCCTCATGAACTTTAATAACCTCAATTTTATTTTCCCTTAATTTCCAGAATTTAAGCTGTGAAAGTGTTGCGTCGTCGGATGGGTGGCACCCAGCGCTGAGCTCTAAGGTTTTTAAAGATTTAAATGGGCCCACAACACTGAAGTAGTGGGCGCCACGACGCTAGGACTGAAACTTCATTTTTTAATAAAGATATCTAAATCTATTGTATTAAATCCATCACCCAGTCATTCCTCCCCCTCATTGCATGCCTTGTTGGGGAAGAAATAAGAGAGAAGGGAGAGAGATAGGATAGAGAAAGTTCGTTCCTGGCCATTTCAGTCCGTTGCTCAAGTTACGAAAAATGTTCTGATCGTAGTAGGTAACCCAAAACCTATTTTTATTCTCAATGATTTTGATTTCTCAGATTTTATCTCTTAAACTTCATTAAATGCAATATATCTCATTTTAGTAATTTTCCACCATGTAACTTTTGAAACATGATAGACATCATCCTCCTAAACATTTTTACTGATTAATATTGAATTTTCACAGGGTAATTTTGTTTATATGTTGTTTTAATTAAAATAATTAGCATAATATTGAACATAAAATGATCAGGAATCCTTATAATGTATTTAGACATGAAATACATGATATGTATACCTTTATTGTTCATTTAAGTCCACATGCATTTTTGACAAATCATAGACATACTATTGAGTATACTGTTAGGGTATATGATGTTAGCTATTTTGATCTATATGATGTAAAATATGTGCAAAAATAATAAAATCTGGCTAGAATTGATTGAATGATTCAGGTTGGCTGGTAACATTTTTTCTGTGCAGGAGAGTGGGCCGACAAATTTTCCTTTAAATAAGATTTAAGGTAATTCTAAATGATATGAAAAGTGGAGCATAAAAGATTGATTGATCTGATATGATACGTCAACAATCAGGAAGTGACGACTTCTTATAAGAAAGCCACATGGCTTGTGATATGTGATATGAGACTGATTCCTAGCAACATGAATGATTTGATTAAGACTGATTCCAATAAGGTTGGCCTACATAATTGGATACAAGAAAAACACCTCAGGTAGCCGAATGTCTTATCTTGCTTACACTGCTTGCATATGTATATGACATAAGCATGTATGATCAATTGCATAAAAGACATGACACGACATGATATATACATGATGCAGGATATGATTGATACATGTATACAATAAAACTGATAAGACTAATACAATGGTATATGATATATATACGAATAATTGATTATGAGTTACATGATTTACATAATACTGTGGCATTCACTACATATGAATTATATACTATGATGCACTGACACGGACACAACAACACAGATATGATATGACACGGACACGAGATATGTCAATTATTGAAAATATAGGACACGGACCCAGGTTGGACACGGTATTATAATTTTTATATTTTAAAAATAGTGTATAAAAATTAAATAAGTATATTATTAAAAATAATTTACAAATAATAAGTCATTTAACTAGAATTTGTGCTTAAAATGATTATAAATTAAAATATCGAGAGTCGGGCATCGATGTTATGCAGCAAGTATCAGACGTCGATGCCAATAGGGTGTTTTTCATTAATGTTGAGAGGGCGTTAGTCATCGATGTTAAGATGACGCTGGACAAAGATGAGCTCATAAGTTGTGGGTGTAAAAATTGCTAGCGTCGAGCATCAATGTCAAGACATTGCTACACTTTTATGTTGAGAAGGTTTTGAAATATCGATGTTGAAACGACATCAGACATTGATGTTGAGGTGACATCAGACATTATTGTGAAATCAAAGTCGTGACTCGCTAAAGAGAAATGAAAATGAGAATATTAGATGAGTGAGGGCAATTGATTTGGTGTTGTGGATAAGAAATAAGAAATTTAGTTTTTTATATTTTAAATAAATAGATATTATAAATACAATAAATTATATTTAAAAAAAATCATAAAATATTTAAGACACGCATGTCCAATTTGTATTTAATATTTTTTTAATCGGACATATTTTCGGTGTGTCCGATATGTGTCGAAGGTGTATTGGACGAATGTTTTGTCGGGATATGTGTCGGACACTGCATGGCTCTTTAGAGAAGTGTCGTGCAGTGTCGGTGCATCATAGATTACATATGATACATAATATATTGCATTGGAATTGGATATACTGCATTGGATAAAGAATATTATATACATACATAACATAGACACTATACAACATACATATATGCATACAAATTTCCTGAACTGATATATTAACTAAACTATTTTGTAACTGATGGGTATAAGAATGATAGAACCTGCTGGTTATTCATATGATTACCGATTACTGCTCATGAGATATACAACTGTATTGATTGCTATTGCTAATATGATTTAATATTATTTTATTCACTATTATATGTTTTTACAATTATATATTCATACTGATATTGATTGAATGATTAAATTCATACTATTTCTGTTAGTTTGCATTAATTATAGTGATATGTTCTGGTAACCTACTGAACTGTTAGCACACTCTATGATTTTATATGTTTTCAAGAAGGGGTCAGGATATAGTGGAGAAATTCAAGTTTTCTTTTTGTCTTTATATTTTGTTTGATTCTTACGTAGTCGGGAGTTTAAAGATAGACTGATGAATATATGGATTGATCTTCTGACTATTGTTTATGAATTTTGAGAAATGTATATAATTTTATATTTTGATGTATATGATTTATCTATATTAATGGATTATTATAAGCTCTAATAATTAAATTAAGAGATAGAATTGAGGCGTTACATGAATAACCCAAGATCTGACCTAAAATTTACAAGTTTTAATTCATCAAACTTAGATTACAGTAATAAAAATAAGTTTCCAGCCTTAATTTCTGTAAAATAACTTGCCAATTTCAAAAACTAAATTTCTGACTTCCTGCTGCAGCTGAAAAAAAAAGACAAAATAGACAAACTAAAAGACGAACGCCACTATGGTAGGAAAGTTGATGCAACAGGTCATGGGATTTATAAGGAAAGGATGAAGCGGTTTCCATAGGAGTAGAAGCTTATTTTGCACCATTATGGCAGCAACCATCCCAACTCGCAAGGTATCAAAAGCCAGAACAGTTGAAAGCGGAAGTAAAAGGAATAGATCAGTAATAATAATCTTCCAAAATTAGAGACTGAATAGTTGACAGAAAATAACGAGAATCAATCATGTGCTCAAACCAGGAATTGGAAAAAGAAAAATAACCAGAAACATTCATGTGGAAATAATTTAGTTAAAGAATCCAATGAGATCTAAGTCTAAGCTACTTAAAAAATCAAGCCAAACTCATCAAGATAATCAAAATACAAGAGAACATATATTATTTTCATAGGCACCGCCATCATAGGCATGATACATAAAAAATAAACTGGGAAAACAAAAACTGAGGCATAGAGAGAACTAAAATAATATCAAATCAAAGGACAGCATTTTTAAAGCTAAACACTTTTAGATTTGCATCAGTTATGAGGGTGCAGGAGAAATTATTCTGTGCGGAGATCGGAAGCAGAACACCGTCTGAAGATCAACCAGAATGCGTCACGTCAGCGGTACCGAGCACAAGGGTGATGTGGCACATTCTGATTAATCTCTGGACGACGTTCGACATCCGCACATAATAATTAATCGTGGTTGCAGGGGTAAAACTTTCATATTATACCGAACTTAAAGATAATTTAAGCAAAACTCAGGTGGGGAGACGGCCACCACTCTCACCTTGGCCATGTCCCCTAAAACCTTTCATGTAGCTATAATTCACCCTTCGAATTCCCTCTGCCAACTGCATAGAATTGAAAATCAACGAATACACAATCTTAAGCTAACTCCCTGTGGTAAAGAGAATCTATAAATTTTGGGCCAAACGCACAAATTCTGTACAGAACAGGTTCACTTCAGCGCCATGCTCAGGTCAGGATGGAGTACAAGTTGCATCCATGGAATCCAGAAAGGACCACCCAATTTGTTTTATCAAAGCAGTAGTTAGCCTGTGTGAAGCTCTAGAACTGGATGAGAATTTATGCCAACGCAAACGTATAAATCCCCCCATGGGAACAAGACAATAACAATACATGGCTCATTAGAAGGCATTTACTCATAATTCATCAAATTCGAAGGAAAAAACTCAAACAACAAGCGATAAGTGACAAGATTATAATAGAGATCAACTTCATCTAAGTTCATGATTTAAAATTAAAGGACAGTCCTGTTATGCTTTGTTGGATAAGATGAATTCAACATTTAATAGCCCTAGCAAAAAGCAACATACAGAATGAAACCATGATAACTTATTTGCTAAACTCGAAGAAGAAAAACTCTCTAATTCAAGAAAATGGAATCACTTATGCGCACATTAAAAAAATTCTTTATTTAAAAAATAAAAAAGAACTGTACCAGAAAGAAAATGAATACCTGTGGTGAGGATAGTAGGATAATATTCTTGAAGCTCTCCAAGGTTTTCTGCTGAAAAAGATAAATAACGGGTATAAGTAATTTTGAAAATGAAGTGTATCTAACAAAATTAAAGAAGATAACAAAGCAAGAAGTGAAAAATTAAAGACAGCAGGTTTATGTTTTCAACCTCAGTTACTGTCATGCAATGAAATCTAGACAATATAGCTGCTTGATAGGCATGTAACTACGCAAAAAAAAACAGAGGAAGACTTGCAAATCCTAATTTCCACAATATTTCGATGGTAAATTGCCTAATTAAGAGACATTTAAGGGGAAGCTTTGAACCCGCCAACCCAATTGTCAGAATTGTTGGATGTTGCCGTTGGAAGCAAGTCAACAACTCATTTTCTAAGAACTAGAACAAAAGCAAAAAGCTTGCCAGTTCCCATAGGGCAATCGTGATATATTGAAGCATACATTTCGTCAAATGGGACCATAAATTTCCCTCCCATACTGCAAAAAATAATTTAGTGAAACACACCCTCAGCAAACGCAATTTCTTTTTTCCTTTTAAGAATGTGTTAATGAACGCTTCTCTTAGGCTAATCCTTCCAAATAGCTGCAAATTAAAATGAACTGTTCACTTACACACACAGGTGTTAGACCGGTCCAGCCAGTCCATACAGGACCGGACTATGGGCAACAGAGGCGGAAATCCTCCGCCTTCTGTACGTGCCGATCAAACCACCGGGATCAAAAGAGCAGTTTAGGAATGATTTTTGAGGGAGTTAGGAGGAAAATTTGAATGTGGGGACTGTTTAGAGAATTTCTTTTGAATTGTATGCATTAAATAGTTTGTTTTCCTAGGGTTACGGCATCTTAAATTTAGCTGAATTTGAGATCTCTTAGGGTTTTTTGGGCTTTAGCGGCGTCTAGAGATTTGGGAGAGATAGATCCTTCTCTCGAATTGAGGATCGACTGTATCTTGGTATTTTCCTTCTGTATCTTTGATTATTGCAATAAAAACTACTATTTTGTTTTTGTTTTCATTGGAGTTTGGAAGAGTTTTATCGCTGTTTTTTCCGAAAGTGATAGAATTTACTTAAAATCTTCAAGTGTTTCCTATCAACAGGCTCTCTTTAAGGGGTTTTATATTAAAATAAAATGAATGCCTAGACCCTTTTTCTTTCCTACCTTACACATTATAGGAGAAAATTCATCATTCACTCCTGATGGCTTAGATACTCATTGTAATACCCAAAAATGTCAAAAATAAATGTAAGTATAAATTTTCTATAAATATTCTGTTATTTTCATTAAATTTTACACTATGCAAGAAATATTTGTAAGCAGAAAATAATAGGAAATTGAGGTAAAACTGAAGAACTTGATGTTTCATTGAAGTATACTAAGTGAGGGTATTACTGTTGCTAACGTTAAGTAGGGATGTTGATGTCTTTTTTTTTTTTTTTGCTGAAAACAATAGAGAAATGATGCATTTTTATTGAAAACAATAGAAAACAGAGCTAAGAACACTTTAGCAAATAAGGTATGTGCTGCTATAGTTAATTGTGGAATGTTGTATAAATGCTTAAATTAGTTTATTGAATTCAGGAAGGAAAAAAAAATGGAAAAGAGAGTAAAGGAATTTTGAATTGAATGAAGAAAAGCGTGATTGAGGTGGTATACAAAAGAAGAAAGAATCGGGATACCGATGTGAGATACCCAACTGATTTATAAGAATTAGTTTAAATTTCATATATTTGTAAGTTGATATTTGGCATATTTACAATAGCATGCCTCTCATGTGATAACATGTATTTCCATCTATTTCAATTTATTCGTTGTAGTTGATGCCAGTTATATATATTGTTGATTCACTTGATACTAGTGATTGTGATTAAAAAAAAAATGATAGTATAAAAGCAAATGATTAAGTCATATATGGGGGATAGACTCGTACAAGTAAAGATGAAAGACCTGACGAGGTAAGCCTATACTTTCAATTCTAAAAGTTGGGAATCTGGACCCAACCTTGAATTGAAAAGTTGAAAGGGCACAAAAGCCTACAGCCATCATATGACTTGTTTAAAAGGATGTTGAACAATTAGAAAGATGGAAAGTACTGTTATGTTTTCTTGTGATCCATATGGAAGATGCTCTAACCATGTTATTTTTGTCACTAATGTTATAACTTTCTTAAAGGTTAAAAAGTTATTATTAATTCTTAAACATTGCTTGGGTATTTCATTGGGCCATAGCTCATTAGCAGTGATTATGCTGCAGGTAAGGGAAAGGAGCCCGTAGGACACTAGGCGAGAAAGAGGTGACCGTTCCTTTTTGGTGTAAATATGTTTTGGTGTAAATATGTTTTGGTGTACAAAGAGATCTTAAAGGTGATCTGAATGATAGCTGTATAAACTTTTGGTATGTAAGTAAATTTTAAAGGTTTTAGTACAACTCTGTATTTGCTTTAATTATATTTGTGTTCAGTAAAGTACATTACATGCTTCCCATTATTAAGCTTGGAGTTGATAGATTGATATTATAGGAGAGTTTAAATAGATTTCCTTTTACTCACTTTATTCTGAAAGTAGTAGCTCGGAATGTTGTTAGTAAGAAGGAGTCGGTTTAGATTTGCCATCTCGGTCATACTCCAGATTGACTGTTAGGAAGTGGGTCAAACTAGGGTGTGACACTCATAAAGTTGATGGATGCAGTGAATGCAACAACAACAAATGATTCAAAAACGATGGATTCAAACAGACCAATGGGAAGAGTTATGTTGAAAAATGAAAATATCTCATAAATTTAAAATTTTCAAATTTCTCATGGAGAGTATTGTGATTAATTTCTTAATTTGAATCCACAATAATATAGCATAATTGCTAGCTTTGGTTAATTAGTGGTATTTGCACATATTGAAAAGGTAACTCACATCACCTTACACAGTTTGTAAAAGAAAGTATTCTGGAGATCAGCATCATCACTGAAAGTAAGCTGATGGATGCACTGCGTGTTTTTGAGTTTCTTCAATACCCACAAACCAGAGTTGAATAAAGAGTTGGAGCTGTACCAGTACCCCAGGTGTGGCCCAGAAACTGACATATATGTATGAAGGTTCTTGCGATAAGGATCGAACAACCTGTCTGTAACATTGCATATGGAATTCAGAGTATTATTTGGTTAAGATTCACAAATTAAGTTTTAAATAATAGACAAAACCTGTTAAGGCAGTTCTTATTATTATGTTTCCAATAGAATGACCGACAAAGCTAAGCTTTATGTCCTTGCAACCTCCATATCTGGAAAGCTTGTCAATCTTTTTCCTAAGAAAAGCAACTACTTCTTCAGCCAATCTGCTTCCCATTTCCCTGAAGTCACCAGAAGTTTTTTCTTCATTAACCTCTGACATCAGACACTCAGCACCTGGATCTAACAATAGCCACTGATTCCTAACCAGACGGAGATCCAGATGGTGCCCCTGCATTGATATTATCAGGAAACCATGCTTGCAGTGCAATCAATATAATAACAGTAATAAAATAAAGTTTTTCTTGTATATACGCGTGCAACTTCAATCATCTATTGCTCCAGATATTAGCAAAAATATGAATGAGCACAAATTTATAAAAAATTAAAAATAAAAAAATGAGTTAGCTTGTTTATTGAATAGAGAGAGGGGTGCCTTTCAGAAAACAAGATTCTGTTCTCAAGGAAAAAAATACAATTGTTAATAATTGGATTACTAGAACATAAGTGTCTGTTAAGGTTCTGGCCGAACCGCCCAAATCGGCTCAGGTGGGGCCGGTTCATACCTATAGGAGGCGGGCTAAGCTGCCTACTTTAATGGCCGCCCAATCATGTGAGCCCCCCCTAGGGTGGCAAGGAGAGAGAGGGAAGGGGCATAAGGAAACTATTTGAATTAATGTTTGTTTTAGGAAATCTTTTATTAATTTTTATTAAGAAGATATGTATTAAAAGAGGAGATGAAGCTAGGGTTAGGGCATGTATGATTTGAGTTATTCTCTTGGAGTTCTCTTAGGGTTTTGAGCTCTAGATTTATCGTCTAGAGATTGGGAGAAAATAATCCTCCTCTCGAATTGAGGATCAATTGTATCTTTATTTTTCTTTTGCTTTACTTTGATTTCCCTAATAAAATCTACTGTTTTGGGTTGATTTTGTTGGCCAACTTGTGTGCTTTCTTGCTGATTTCACCAAATATTCGTTAGGGTTGCTTACTCAAGTTAATCCGATTACTTGCAAACTCAAGTATTTCCTATCAGTGTCAAAAGGTAGATCAGAGAATGTAACAGTTGATACATACATTAAAAATTCAAAATTTCCACATATGCAACGATTTAGCTATGATGCTAAGCAGATTAAAAGCATGCTTCCTGTTGACCCCATAAACTCATGTGTTCTCTAGAATTTAATGATTACAAATAAAATAAGGAATTTGGACTAATGTCATTTGAGTTTGTGCAATAAACAGATAAGCTATCAGGACATTAAAAGCACATGAGAACAGAGTCATTAAAGTATTTCCAGTCTGTAAGAGTAACAAAAGCAAATTATTGAAGTTAGCAGGCATGTAAGCAAGTGATCAAGGAGCATTTTAAATTGCCAAAATAAAGTGTTTTTATCATATACATATTTTGAAATTATATTTTTAAGCAGAGTAATTTCTAAAAATGAGTAATTTTTATCCATTAACTAAATTGAGTTTTCAAAATTAGGCATTAATTATTTTATTATAATTCATAATATGAAATTTAACTTGTTTTATAGGCATACATAAACCTTTAAGGACCTCTACAAAGTTACTAACTCTTCACTTAACGAATAAGTGATTTTTCCAAGAAATCCTGGGTGATATCATAAACCTGGGCATGGATGTAGATTGCAGCCGAGCTACATAAAAATTGTTGTGCTTATGGGTTCATTATTTATGTTGTTATTTTTTCATTTTATTTGCTCATAAATTATTTTTTATTGCGATAATTTGTTTACAATTAATCTATTAAAACTGTTAAAAGCCCAATCCCCAACCCCCTCTTGGTCATGTGCAAAACTACACTTCCAAGGCTTCATTCTCCCACAAAAACAATGCCCAAAATAGCAATTCAATGTTGAGTCTTCCCTTGCCATGTTTCTAAAAGCTATTGCACAAAAAATATATATAAACACCTTTTGAATTTGCTATTCTTAGCAATTACCAAGTTGTTCACTTTATTCTTAAATATTTTTTCCCTACAAAAGGAGAGAAAATATTGAACAAATGATCCCAAATATACCCCATATTTTAATGATCACAAATTACACTAAGAAATTTAGAATGATGTTTCAATGAATTCCATACAAAAAATAGGTACACCGTCATAATGAATCAAGCACATAAAGACAGACTTAGTAGTTTAGAAAAATGTCATGCGTCAAACAAAATATCAAAGGTATATAAGGCAAGCAATGCGAGGTCAAATTTATCCTAAGTGGCCAAACTAGGTTTTCACTATATTTATTTATTAAATTATTGATTTTCTAAACCAATATGTTTTTTAAAATATCACCTAAGGCTACACTGAAGATTAACTAAATGAAGGCATTGAAGATTAGGCCCTAGCCCTTTATTGAAAAATTACAATTACAATATAAAATGAACAAACATTAGGGGAATCCGTAAAGTTTGTGGGTCTCCACAAAAAGTTAGTAGGCCTCCATAATTTCGCGGTGCATTGCTAAGTTATAAAGATTGGATTATTGAAAAATAATTATTACGGACTCCCTTGAGCTTTGTGGGTCTCAACAAAATATTTAGCGGGTCTTTACAGAGTTATATGGGCAAGCACATCAGATTTGGAAATAATTAAATAAAGAATGCTAGCCATTTGGAGCCTAATCAATTGAGAAAATCAAAGGAATTTGAACATTGGCAGGTTGCAAAAAATGTGAAAAACCCTTGTTTTATTATTTTAATTAATTATTTGAAATCCTAGAGCTCTATTATGAATATTCTCTTATACCTTTGGTATAAATTAATGCCTTAAAAAATCCTAAGTGCACTTTTTCAAAAACAGAGAAAAGCTCAAGTGAACTTCCAGATCTACTGGAGAAAAGGAATATGCTTGCATTGCCATGACAAAGTCCATCAATGTTTTGTAGATTGTTGGCTCGACTTCTTCACACAAATAGTAAATCCGTATATAAGGACCCAGTAACTCCTATGAATTATTTTTTTATTGATTTGATATGTATTTTGTTAAGTGGTCTGGAGGATAACGCCTAGAGAAGGTACCCTTGCAGGAACAAAAAGAGAGGGAGGTTGTCCCAAAGAGGAGATTAGTGTAAAGGCTTCTGCGTCTGCTAAAGAAGTAACAATTTTCTTTAGTGAAGGTTCTGCAAGAAATTCTAAGTATTATAAATACTTAGGTGTGAACATAGGTTGCGACCAAATCACGTTAAAATCATTTCGTGTTCTTATAGATATTTATTTTTATATATTATATTTTAATGTCTCGGTACTGATTCATTGATTTATATTATGATGCTATGTGGAACAATTTTTTTTTTTAAATTCCATCACCCAATTCAATGCTTTAGGTAGGGGAGTTAAAATGAGTTTTCGTGTTCGGATTCAGGTCCAACCCGAAACTGACATGCCTTCATTAATCAAAACCGATTAGGCAAACAGGTCAGGAATTCAGACCCGGACCTGACTTATCGGGTTGACCTAACCTGACCCGCTAACCCGGGTTCCGAGCATGGTAGCAAACCAACGAGGACAGGGGCAATTAGGCGAGCTTGGGTGAGAGGTGCGCGACGCACGGGAGCAAGAGTGAGGAACGAGCTGCGCGACCTGAGAGTGAGTGTGGGGTGTGAGCGCAAGTGCGACTGTGCAGGGTGCGAGCACGAGCTGCGGGCGACGTTAAAGCGGTTGATGTGTGGGCCGGGTGAGGATGCAGATGCACAGGAAGTGCAACGAAGCCTGTGCCGGTGCGAGAATGTGGGTGCCGGCCAAAGCTCGGGTCATATCCGGGTCAAATTTGGGTTGACAGGTTGACTCAGACTAGATCCGATTTTTCAAATGGGTCATAAATTGGAACCCGCACAAACCTATTAGTTCAACATATCTACCCAAACCCATGTTTTCTGGGTTAGGTTCATGAGGGGCTATCGGGTCAGGTCAATAATTGATAGCCAAGCAAGCTTTTTTCTTAGTAATGCATCCAGCCAAGCAGGTGTGCAGGGTTTCATGGATGTGCTTCACTATGTAAATATATGCATGTGCATTTTACGGTGAGTTTGTGTTGGGTTTTAGGGCAAGTGTTTTTCCAACTCTATTTTTGCTTCTTTTTTTTTTGCCTTTTAGGGGTGCCTTGGCTGAGCTTTTTCTAGAATCATTGTTAGTTTGGTCATGATAGTGTTGTAAAGTGCATACTAAATATTCACTTCTCAGCACAAATAGATTAAGATACCTGAAATCCATGTACAAACACCACAACTTTTAGCACACGGCCACTTCTAATGCCAAGAACAGAGGTTTCAGTTGCATTCTTTTCGCCAAAACCCGTAGTAACTCCTGAGGGGTCATTGTCGTCTGAGGTAGATAACAATAAGTTGTCACTAGAGCCATGAACAGGAACATTCATGACATGTTGTTCTATAATAACAACAGGTATGCGTGAAGGATCACCAAAAATCTGCATGTCTTGAATTGATCTGTTATTAATCTGCATGAGTTACAAAAAAATGGGGGGTCAATATGCACAAACAATAGAGAACTCTGAAAAATCAGAATGTTTACCTTCATTTGTGCAATGCTTTTCCTGTGAAGCTCAGCACGAGCAGTTGCACTTTGTGCCGGCTTCTCATGTTAAAAATAAACTATTGAATAAGTACTATGTGATTGTATTATAAACACAACATACCATTCAAAAAATAAGGAACATAAACTTTGAGAAATAATATTAAACTGTTCTCATTAATGCACTTACATCATCACCATATTTCCGTTGAGCAGCCTTTCCAAGAGCGCTGCGTTGTGATGAGTCATTAGAATTACTTCGCAAATAGCGATGAGGAATCTCAATCTTAGAATGGACCATCCAAATTGACCATTCCGCCTTCCTATCAGCAGTCCATGTACTGTGTAGATGTTCAATTATCTTTATTCTATGAGCCCTGGATTAAAAATGTTAATTATATTATGTAAAAAATTGTTGGCAACGGCATGTATAAACAAGTTATTTGTAAAAGTCCCAAGGAACTTGGCATAAAAAATAGGACAATAATAACAATAGAAGATCTATTTAAATGAGTGTTTGAAAAAAAGCACAATCTAAAGTGTACACACACACTTGCAAATACATACACATACCACATTTCAGTAATCACTCATCCACACTCATCCTATAAGGAGAAATAATGAATTAATTGTTGGTAGGCTGTGGCACATCATAATAAAATTACCTTGCTAGACTATTTGCTGGACATGTTGCAAGTGCAAGTTCAAGCCATGTGATCCCAACAAACAATCAATATAAGATGAAAAGCATAAGGTTTAGGCATGGTTCACCAATATCACTTGAACTCTTCTCAAAGCATCAACATATTCTATGAAAAGGAAATCTAGTGCTTAAACATATAGTCCAAAAGAAACATTGAAGAAAAAAATACATAGGCTGTGCTATTTGCAATATTGAATACTTGATAGGTAGGAAAAGAAAACTAACAATGAAAAAGAGTACGAAATGCTGACTTTAAATATCTGCTCAGGTAAATTACAACTAAAGATCAAACAATCCTCTCCCCTCAGTGAAACAATAAGGTTAAATGACGAATCTGGTTAGCTGGCAATAGACACAACTCCCAAGATTGTCATTTTGAGATGGGTCAAGCATGTTTAAGATTGATGAGCAGATTTTGCATCTCCAACAGAAGAATGTCAGTATGATAGGTAATGCAAGGAAAATACAAAATGGTCTGTACGATTTGCAGGTAAAATATAGCACGGGTCGTGCTATTTGGAATACTTAATAATTAATAGGTAGGAAAAATGAACTATCAATGAAAAAGAGTATAGTGCTGGCTCTAATATCTTCTCAGGTAAATTACGGCTAAAGATCAAACAATCATCTCCTCTCCGTGAAACTTTAAGTTAAATTATGTTTGAACAGGTTAGCTGGCAATTGATACAACTCTCAAAATTTTCATTTCAAGATGGATCAAACGTATTTAGAATTGATGAGTAGACTACATGCAAGTTTATAGTGTATTGTGGTATTGCTCATAGTAGTGCTCATAGTTTTCCTACTTCAACGGTAGCTTTACTTGTTTGTTTCGGCACTAGTCTGTTTTAGTACCTGTTTGTTCTCTTAGTACTAGTTTTATTCTACCAGTACCAATTCTACTTTACTAATACCAGTTCTGTTATTTTCCAGAACTATTTTTTTTTTTAAATTTACCCTGCATTGACTTTCATCTACTTATTTGCATGAGTTCGTAGCTTGCAGTTGTAGGAGCTAGAGTTTGCAACGGCAGAATTTACCAGGAGCTGGAGCTTGAAGAGTTTTGCTAAGGAGTTGGAGGAGTTTAGTTTAGGATTTTGGAACCTTCTTTTTATTTTCTGTTTTGGTTAGCTTTTTAGGAGTTTGGGTTTTAGTGTGAGTTGTACAATGTCTAATAGTGTGAACATTGTTTTGTGTTTTCTTTAATGCATTTATTTAATTTTAAATTAATTTAATTTAATTAATTAATTAGGTTAATTAATTAACTTTTTATTTTTATTAAAGTTAAAATTTTAAATTAATTGCTCAGCTCTTCAATTAAAATTAAAAGTGTTTTGAAATTATTCAATTAATTATTACTTAAATTTAAATTTTATTTGATCTATTGATTTGCTTAACTTAAAGTTTTAATTTTAATTAAATTTTGACTTGATTAAATTTAAATCAATTGTTTAATTACATGAATTTAAAGATTTAATTGATTTTAATTTAATTTAAGTTTAAATTGTATTTTAAAATTATTTAATTATTAATCAAATTGTTTGCTCAATTAAGTTATTTAATTTAAATGTTTAAAATTATTAATTAAAAGATTTAATTATTGAGTAATTTGGGATTTTAATTTTATTTTAATTATTTAAAATTAATTGCTCAATTAATTAGTTATTTTAATTATTAAATTTAATTAATACCACAAGTTATTTTAGTTAATTAGTTAAGAAATTAAATAATATTTTAATTAATTAATTAGATGGAAGTTCTAATTAATTGAATTATTATTAATTAAATAGATTAATTAGTTATTTAATCATTTAATTTATTAATTAATTTCAAATTAAATCGATCAATTAAATGTTTTCAAGTCTTTCCAAAATCCGCACAAGTCCAATATTTTCAATGAAATTTTGGCCCCGTGAAGAGAGGTCGGGAAGGTACTTGCCCTTTCTAGTCTGTTCGACCGGATAAAATCAACAACGAGGGCTTCAGGGGAGCGAATCGACCATGAAATTGGTCTTCGAATCTTCTATCTGCTCGGCCGAATCAGATCGACGGCTAAGGGCTTTAGGGGAGCAAATTGACCTCGGTATACATCTTTGGTCCTCCGATTTTGCAATGGCGATGTTTTCTTTCACTTTTATATTAATATTAATAATATTATTCTTATTATAATACTATATATAAATAATTCTAACATTATATAACATTATATAAATGTTATATTATATACATATATAATATAATATTATATATATTCTCCTCCTCACTTACAAATTCAAACAAACAGATAGAATAAATCAGATTAGATAATAGGTGGATCGTGCACTAGGCTTAGAAGCAAAAAAAACATTTTGGCGTGTGAGCTTTTCGCACAAGATAATGGCCAGAGGTGGGGCCTAGCGTCGGGTTTAGACAGATCTAGAAGGAATCGGCTTGATCTACTTGTGTCGTTCGTGAGCAAGGACAGATAGCCGGTGTGGACGACTAGGTGAGTGGTTCGAACAGGTGTTAGTGCTAGCTGCTAGCTTGGTGTGTTCGTGCGAGGCGGCAACCTGAGGCAAAGTGTGCAAGCTGCACGCGTAAGACCAGAGCTTCACATGGAGTAGGTGGTGTGGCTCGATTCCGTGCGAGAGGCGAAGCCGAAACAGGTGCGGCATGGTTCGGACGGCAGAAGTCCGAGTGGGCTCGGCTTGCGGATTAGGGTCGGACAGCAGAAGCCTAAGTGGGCTTGGTTTCGTGTGAGATGAATTGGGCACGATTACGAGAGGTGCCGGAAGGTGTCGTCGTCTGTGCGTATATGGAAGTAGGAGATCGAGAACAGAGCGATCAGGAGACGAAGACGGGATCTCGAGAGCGGGACAAAACTCTGATTGCAAATGCGTGCAAGTTTCTTTCGCTCATTCATTTTTTTAATATGTGATCGGGCAGTTCCTTCAAACATGATTGTGAAGACATGTCAACGTGCTTCTGTTATTGCCGACGTGTTATTTTATATATATCTGAACACCCAAACACACCAAAATTGGTCCAATACGAGCCCAAATAGATCCAAACCAAATATCTAAAGGGTAGTTGGAAACTTCAAGGCATTTATTACATAACTAAATGATCTCTAAATATGACATGCTTATATCGAATCGAGCTACTCGATGAGATGAACCCAATGAGCTGAAGATCACTTGATTTTGATGTCATTAATGCACTTAAATGATCGATGAACGCTCAATGATTGTAGAAATCAATATGGGTCGTCCGATGAAGCATTCAGAATTTGTTTTGAATTTTCTCTGTATTTATGGGGCATTCCACTCTCGAAGATTTATAAATAGGCACACACTCCCCACATGAAGAGGCTTGGACCTTTTATCTTGAGATTGGAGAGAGTACTGAGGCTTCAAGTATCTTAGAGCTCCACCCAAGCACCATCACTAACAAACTTTCATCAATTGACAGCCGCTAAACCTCCTTTAGGCCAGCCTGATCGTTGCCAAACCTCCGCCTAGCTGCCAACTGCCATACGACATCCACCCGGCCACTCGACCACTGCCGACTTCTGCCTTGCTGCCTATAGAAACCGAACTTTCGGCAGGAAGTCGGCTGTCGCCAAACCTCTACCAAGCCACTAGACCTCCTCCAGACCGCCCATAGCAACCGAACCTCCACTCGGCCACCCATAATTGTCGGACCTCAGCCTGACCGCCAACCACCACCAGACCTCCGCCTTGCCGCCGGACCATCTCCTGACCATTTCCAGTAGACTTCTGACCTCCATCGCCTACTGACCTCAGTCTTCAGACCACTGTTGCCAGAATATGATCCTTCTAATCCCCGTCGCCCAACCACAATCATTCCAACTCCCAAACACACATACGACGTTCGACCGATTCCCCAAACAATTGTAATTTCACCATCTCCAAATTAAGAGATTGGTCAACCCATATAACTTACTCAAATATAGTGGAATCTCTTCACTTGGGCAAGGCCCAATAGTTTTTCCCTTTTCGGAGTTTCCACGTAAAAGAAATTCTAGTATTTCCTAGCACTCTCAATTATTTATTTGTGCTGGATATTCGTGCAACGCTAATATGAAAAACTCTCTCACTCCACCGCTATGAATCTAGCAATCCGCAACAATATTAATTAATATTTTTATAAATCTATTAATCTTAAGTTATAATAGATCTCCTATCTTTCGAGCTTTAATAGAAAACATCATTTACCATACATAAAACCTTTTAATCTTCACAAATCACACATCATGTTTCTCCAACTACATTAACCCACTATCTCGTGTTTCTCCTTCACCACTTATCCAAAGTCTTAAAACCCTCAACGACAAAGCAGTGAGCCTTATTTTTTTCCCTCTTCCTCCCTTACCCAAATTCCCCAAATCCTTCAAGACAAGTCAATTAAGAAGTTGCAATGATAAGCCGTCGTATGAAACCCTCAACAACAAAACAATGAGTAAGTTGTGACAATAAAACCTCACCTTTTCCCCACCCTTCACGCACTTATAATCATTCAAATCCCATAAATCCACCAAACTCCCGAATTAAGTAAATTTGGGATTTACCACAAAACAGAGGAGAAATGGGGTTTAAAAGACTGCAGGATTTAAAATGGACTTCAACATGGTTTGGCAGGATTAGCGCATCAATGCTAAGCAAATTCATGATAAATCCGTAGCCAAGCCTTAGAGTTCTAGTACTCTCATATGTTTTAAATGATCGGTGAATTTGGTATTTAATGCTAACTTGAGTTTGAAAAATATTTATTTAAAAAAAAAAGGTAGCACGATAATGCATAATATTAAACAACAAATTATCATGAGCCCACTAGCTAAATACTAAAGATGAGATCAAGGACCATGATAACCATAGCACAAGATCAAGATCAAATGCTAGAGCTTCACCAACTATGAAAAATTAAAGAAGTCTTATTTTGAAAATATTTAAATTATCTGTCTGATTAAAATTGAAAATTGAAATACTAAAATTTTGAATTTTGAAATTTTAAATATCAAAATTTTAATCTTTCCCTCCATGGGGAAAGCTTCTATTTATTGATTGCCTTTAGTTGCTTTTGTTCTTGACTTGGAAGGTAGTAGGGGCTAGCCATTCCATTAGAAGTATCTAATTGGAGTGGTTCCACTCAACTTCTATATGTGTTTCCATTATATTTGAATTTTTCTCTTATTTCTTAATTTCTTTAAATTTCAAATATTAGAACTTAATGTAATGATCTAATATTTAAATGAATGAAAAAGATTTTTTGATGTTAAGAAAAATGAGAGTGAAATCTCTAGGGTGAGAGCTTGGTGGCCGACCCCCATCACTTTCAGTTCTTGCTGATGAAAGCACTAGGTATCATTATCACTCTCCCAACCTTTCCTAACTTCTCCAACACTCCTCGTATCATTATACAGGTTTTCTTCCCACCATATAGTAATAAAAAAAATTCCCAAGCTCTTTGTAGGAATCATCCAAACTAGAACATCCTTGGATTTTCACCAAAAACTCAAGATATAATTTTCATACACCCCTCAAACAATTCCAAGCATTTCCAACCCTTAAAGACACCATTAGAACCTTCTACCCAACCCAATAATTCAAGACTAGTCAAAATATGTCCAAACTAGGAACCTTAACCTAATATTATTCTAACTTACCTTACACAACCAAAACATTTGGGATCCCCACAAAAATTTTAAATCACATCTCCTAATATTCCCTCAATACTTCCAAGTGGTTGCATGCCCTAGATTCACCCCCATTCCAAAACTAAACCTTGGATCCCAAGAGTTTGCTCTTGGGCCTCACCTACCCCACACTTGGTAGACCCTCTTCCATTGGCCACACTTCAAATAAAATTCCTCCGATCATTCAAGGGTTGCACACATTCTTAGTCTCCCGCCACAGCAAATGGAAGCCTTGGATCAACCATTCTGAGGCTAGGTCACATAGACAGGACGTGGAAAGGTAAGCGGTTTTGATGTGGGTGTTGTGTAGCTTGGATGTGTGGGATTTTTTTTTTTTTTGGTACGTAAGCGCTTCTATGGATGTGTAGTTTGGCCTATCATTTGGACTTATACACTACTTTACCTTATGTTGTTTTTGCATTGCTTGTTGTTGGGACATTTGATTCTAATACATGATGTTGTGGTTACAGTTCAGGTGTTTGAAAATTCAAAAGAAAAAAAAAGGATTAATTTAAATTAAATTTAGATTGAAACTCTGCCATTTTATCTATTAGCCTAAGTTATTAGTATGTAAATAGTGATCTAAGACATAATTCACTATTTTTTTATTTGAACAAAATTTCTGGCACAGTTTTCAATCTTATGAATGCCAATTGAATGTGTGATTCATTAAGCATGGCATCAATGCAATTATCAGATTCCAGAAGCCATCACCTTGTATTGTTATGAGGCCTAGTCTTTCTCTACATGATAATTTCATTTATTGTTTGCTTCTTCTACATCATTTGTTACTAGCTAGTTTATTACATTTGATTTTGATCAAAAATTGATTTGTTCGAAATCTAGTTTTATGAAAATTAATTCATTTGCTAGCTAATTTTATTTATTTGCAAATTCTTGCTGAAATTATTGGACATTTCTAATCATTCTTTATCAAATGGGCTGAAAGACTACTATTGCTTGTTTAAATTAAAATAAATTAAGTTTTTGAATTAATTGATAACTACTAATAAATGAATCCTCAATAATTTTTCCAGGAAAGTATACTACATAAATATTGCATTTGGAAAATATAACTTTGAGTTGTTCTGTATCAAATTAGTATGACAACATAGGTTGTCACAATGGCCCTCAAAAGTGAAGCTAATTATGAGGGTAACTTGACAGAAGGTGAAAGTCATGAAATTTTAACAACTTTATAAAATCAATTGATTGAATTATTGAGCAAAAAAATCAAATATATGATAAAAAATCAGGTTTAGACATAAAATGTTAATTTGGAAGCCAATCAAGTTCATTAATGTGAATCTAAAGTGACTTCCAATCACAATGATGAATCAATTCACTTAAATAGTAATTCTAAAGGGAGACAATGTAACGCCTCATTTTTTGCACTTCATCAAATCTAATGCTCTGATAGGACTACGTCAATAGCTTGCCACGTTAACCATAACAACATAATGTCATCTTTCCCACTTCAAGAGTCTATTTTAGATACAATGTCTTATGACTACTATGATGTCGCCTCCTCAACATATATGGTAGCTATATATATGTTCATTTTCCTATAAGAGACTTCTTGAGGGGTAATTGTACCTCACTAAGGAGACCTATAACAATAAGAGAGAGGGGCAGTTAGTTTGTACTAAAGTGAATACCAGCTCTTGTGGAGTTATTCTTCTGCCCCGATAGTTGATGTAGGATATATAGTGAAACTACTTATGTACTTATGTGTGGGTGTTCATTTTTTATCTTTACGTTAATTTTCATCTAGCAAACCTTTCATCAACAAAGTAAACAAGTCCAAGGTTCCTCATATCTTCATTCTCTTATGTAACTTTGGGGAGAGCCTCCAGATAAGCCTTGTTGTTCTTACTTTGGAGCTCTCCGTGAGATCTCTTCAGACTGGGCAAACAACTTCAAAGGAAGCTAGCTTAGAATCTGATTGGGACCTTCCGTGCCAAGCACTATCTCAGCATGTCTTTGCAAATGGAGGTGAAGATTGTTCCTACCAATAGACCGATTACGAGAAGTCTATAAATAATAATTTAAGATATGTAACTCACAAATTTTGGCTTCAATAAAATATTGTTATAATTTTTAATCAATGCATACAAGCTAGATATGTGATTCTTTTGAGCGCAATACAAATCTGACTACATGACTCTAGGGTTAAGTTATCATCTTGCATTGACATGAGGCTTGCCTTTTCTATCCTTTGATAATTTCATTTTGTGTCTATTTCTTCTACATAATTAGGTATCAACTAGTTTAGTACATTGATTTTTGTCAAAAAGTGAAAGGTAGGAGATAAAATTTGTGAAAATTAGTTTGTTTACTTGCTAATTTTAATTGTTTTCAAATTCTTGTTGCAATTCTAAAAAATTTATGATCATTTTATTATCGCCCTGGAGTCAATTTCAGCAAATTGTAGCAGAAAATTAATAGAAAATAGCAGAATTTGGAGGAAATAGTGGATGATTTCTATTAATAACTAAACAAGAAATAAAAGATACAAGCGATCAGCAATTAGAGAGGCATATCGTCTCCCCCAATCAACCTAGACGCCGCTAGAAAGTCCTCACAAAAGAAACTACAGCAGAAAACTCAAACAAAACCTAACCCTAATACAAGATAACATCCCTATATAATCTCCCCTCTTCCCTCCAAATTAGCCCCTAAAATATCTCTCTTACCTAATTAAATTCCCTCTCTAATTTGAATTCAAAATCCCTTCATTAATTCCTTCATTAATCCCCCTCACATAAGGAATGATTGGCTTACTGGGCCCCACAAGGGGGGCCAAACCCCATGCTTCCCCACCTCCTACAGCCCGTCTGTTTTCTGGCTGCAAAGCTAGTTGCAGGGCCTGTCCTGTTGGACTGGCCATAACAATACTCCCCTCCCCAAAATTCACCTTGTCCTCAAGGTGGAAGGTTGGGAAATGTCTTTTAATTGTCTCATATGACTCCCAACTAGATCATGCTCTGACAGGCCCTTCCAATTAATTAGTACCTCCAGTGTCCTTGTCTTTCCCTTGCATACAGCTGCTATTTCCATAGGTTCTAACATATCTTCCATGTCCTCTGTCAAGGTTGGGGGTAGCGATGACAGTGTATGTTATCCTATCACCTTCCTCAGCTGTGATACATGAAAGACTGGGTGCAAAGTTGAGGATGGTGTAGATTTAGTCGATAGGCTATAGCTCAGATGCATTCCAAGACCTCATAAGGCCCAAAATACTGTGGGGATAATTTTTCATTCCATCTCTTGGCTAATGTTTTCTGCTTGTAGGGCCTCAACTTTAAATAAAACATATCCCTTGGTTCATAATTTACCTCCCTCCTTTGTTCATCCGCATTGCTCTTCATGATCTATTGGGCTCTTAGTAAATGCCCTTTGAGCTCAGATAGTATCATATCTCTCTCTTCCAAGTACTGCTCTACACTGGACAATTCTCTCTTCTAAGTACTGCTCGACACTGGACACTGGTGTAGTGTTTCCCCCATCTTGAATCAATTGGGGTGGGTCTCTCCCATATAGAATCCAGAAGAGAGTGGTATTTGTTGCTGAGTGGTACGAGGTGTTGTACAAATATTCCACCCATGCAATCCACCTAGCCCAACTCTTCGATGTGTCTGATTCAAAGCATCACAAGTAGGTCTCTACGCTACGGTTGACCAATTATGTCTGACCATCTGTCTGAGGGTGGTAAATTGTACTTCGCTTCAACACTGTTCCCTATAAACAAAATAGCTCCTTCCAAAAGTGGCTAATGAACACCTTGTCTCTATCTGACACAATGGCTTTTGGGAACCCGTGCAAATGTACCATTTCTTGAATAAAAACAATAGCCTTTGTGAATGAGGGGTAAGGGTGCTTTAGAGGAAGGAAATGTGCATAGTTGCTCAAACAGTCTACTACTACAAAGATTATCGAAAACCCTTCCGATTGTGGTAACCCTTCAATGAAATCTATCGTCACTTCCTCCCACACTCTCTCTGGTAGTGCAAAGGATTGTAATAACCTTGTTGGCGTCATGAATAAGTACTTATGCCTTTGACGTACATCGCATTTGGCTACCCAACTCTCAACATCGTGACGCATCCCTTCCCAATATAACTCTACTAATAGTAGACTGTATGTCTTCTGAACTCCGGAGTGCCCTCCTATCGCATTGCTACGAAAATCTTGCAGTTGTTTGGGAATATACCCCGAGGTCTAGGGTAACACAAACTACCCATGGTATAGTAACTGTCCTTTCATAACATAGCCTGGTTGACTGTCTGAAATCTTCAACAGCTCCTTATCTTCCTCATCTTTACATCCTACTTATTCTTATGTTTTAATGCCTCTCAATCTACCAGCAATGGTACTGGCCAGAACGCCAACTGAGGTCCCTCGACTCTCCTGGACAAGGGCTGCTGATTTATTTTCTATCCATGGCCGATATTGAATCCCAAAATCATATCTCAAAAACTTGGATAACTATCTTCGATGCTTCTTCGTGATCATCCGCTGTTCCAACAAAAGCTTCAGACTCTTATTTATCCTGACTATGAAATGTCTCTCCAACAAATAAGTCCACCACTTTTGAATAGCCAAGATGTGAAATGTCTCTCCAACAAATAAGGCCACCACTTTTGAATAGCCAAGATGATCGCCATTAGCTCCCGCTCATAAATAAGACTTGAGCCTTTCCCTAGTTGTAAGAACCTGACTGAAGTATGCAATAGGTCTAATCTTGCATGAGTATTGCTCCTAGTCCATAACCAGATGCATCCGTCTCCACCACAAATGGTCTCCTGAAATTTGGAAGAGCCAACACAGGTACACTAGTTATCATAGTCTTCAACTCCTGGAAGGCTTAGGTCGCCTCCTCCTCCCACTTGAAATTATCCTTTTTCAAGTGCTCTGTTAAAGGTCTTGCTATGATACCGTATCCCTTCACAAACTTCCGGTAGCAATCGGTGAGCCCTAAGAATCCTTGCAGCTACCTCAAGTTCTTAGGAAGAGGCCAATCCACTATGGCCTAAATCTTGGACTAGTCCGCTGACACTCCCTCCCTAGACACGACATGCCCTAAATACTCCACTTGTGATTGCCCAAATGTGCATTTCTTTCGGTTGACAAACAATTGATGCTCCTTCAATGTCTTCATGACAGTCTTCAAGTGCTCCTAGCATTCTGCCTCGATCTTATTGTATATCAAAATGTCATCAAAAAATACTATGACAAACCTTCGGAGGTACGGCTAGAAAACTTGGTTTATAAGTGACTGGAAGGTGGTTGGAGTGTTGGTGAGGCTGAAAGGCATCATCAGAAACTCGTAGTGCCCTTCATATGTCCTGAAAGCCGTCTTGTGCATATCTACTTGCTTCATCCTGATTTGATGATATTTTGACTTCAAATTAATTTTGAAAAATATCACAACAAATAACTCATCCAAGAGTTCATCCAATAGTTCATCAATCATCAGGAACTCGTAGTGCCCTTCATATGTCCTGAAGGCCGTCTTGTGCATATTTACTTGCTTCATCCTGATTCGATGGTATCCCGACTTCAAATTAATTTTGAAAAATATCACAATACCAAATAACTCATCCAAGAGTTCATCTATCACAAGGATTGAAAACTTATTTAGCATCGTTTCCTTATTTAGAGCATTGTAATCCACACATAATCTCCATCTATCATCATTCTTCTTCATCAACAGTACTGGGCTAGAGAAAGCACTTACACTAGATCTGATGACCCCTGTTTCCATCATATCCCTGATCAGTCTCTCTATCTCATCCTTCTAGATTTGGAGGTAACAGTATGGTCTGACACTGATAGGAGTAGTCCCTTCTTTCAAGTTTATGGCATGCTCATGCTCTCGAGGTTGTGGTAACCTGACCGGTGGATGAAATACATCCTGATATTGTTGCAGAACCTACAGGGTCCCTACTGGAATATCCCTTGTCTCCTGTTCCTGAACCCCTTTATGCTTTGAAACTCTACCAACTACCCAGGCTTGCATCTTAGATTTTCCTGAGTATGGTTTTTAAAGAAACCATGGTCTTGCATAGGCTGGCATCACCTTGAAGTACTACCTTCTTCCCCTCCAATTGTATCTCTATGGTCAAGAACTTCTAATTCACCTTCATATCCCCCATAGTCTAGAGCCACTTCATCTCCAAAATCACATATGTACTTCCCAAGTCCAAGGGACGAAAATCTTCAACCACTTAAATAACAAGCAAGTTCATGACCAACCCTTTACATATCCCCTTGCTCCTCTCTATCTTGCCTATGCCCATCATCACTCCACCTCCTTCCATTCTTACAAACTTCAACCTTAATCGATCCACCACCCAAATTGAGATGAAGTTATGTGTGGCTCTGCTATCCACTAGAACTACCACGGAATGCTCTCCAAATTGCCCATTACTTTCATGGTGTGATTTGGAGTAAATCCCACCACAACGTTTAAGGACACCTCCACCACATCCAATTGAAACTGCTATGTCTCCTATAATACCTCCTCCAACTTGTCCCCTCTATCCTCTTCCCCCTCACAAACCATCAAGACCTGAAGGGCTCGATTCTTGCACCTATGCCCGAGTGTAAATCTCTCATCGCACCTGAAGCATAACCCTTTTGCCCATTGATCCTGCACTTCTGCTTTTGTGGGGCATTTGAAATTGCCTCCAAGACAAACTCCAGTGATATTCTCCTTAGGTGCTTCCCTCTTAAATGACACCATCTAAGTCCTCAGTAGGTCCTTCCATGGGGTTGCTTAGGATGGTCTTCTCCCTTTGATGCTTCTCATCCACCCTTTGTGTTAGCTCCATTATCTCTCTCAGCCCTCTAGGTTTCAATATCATGAGCTCTCCCGGTATGTCCTCCATAAGCCCCTTTCATAAAATTCCCATCCAATCCTTCCTCAGAGATTCCCCTCAATCTCCCTGACAATAGCTCAAACTTCTTCCGGTACTCCATAAATGTCCCCTCCTAAGTTAGGGCATAGAATTGCTTGTGGATGTCTCCTTCTCGAATGGCTCAGAAATGTTCCAACAAGCACTCCTTAAATTCTTCCCATGAGTAGATCGAATATCTTGCCTCCCTCCATTGGAACCAGGCTAAGCTTTCCAAACATAGACCTGTCGCCATGAGTTTTTCCCGTTCAGTCAACCCGTTGATAGCAACATAACGTTCCACCTGATATACCCAACCATGAGCATCCTCCTCTTTGAAGACCAACATCTTTAGCTTCCTTGATCTTGCATCCATACCACAATGGTTTCTCTCACCATTGGTTCCTCCAATTATTGGTGGTGTGATTATCTCCCTTCTTCCCTTGGAAGATTTGGACCCCAAGGTTCAACCCACCGTCCCTCCTGCCTGGGTGGTCTCCGAAAGGTTTCTGCCTCCCCTCTCCTTGTCGCCCCTTCTTCGGAATACCTTCATGCACCTCCCATCGGAGCCCTTCGAGTTGGTTCTTGAGGAAAAACCATTTCTACTTCATCATTGTCTTCCCGAAATCTCTTTCTTTTCGAATCAACCCTAGGACTAACTAATGAAGCCTTCGACTACATCTCGATTAATTTCCTCATCATGCCTTCCATGTTTCCGAAGGGTTTTCCATTCGGGTTTCAATGGACGACAGCCTTCCTTCTATTCCGGAATATTTTTCCTCCATCTCAGCCTTGAGTTGTTCCATCTCTCCTTCCAACGCCTCCATCTTCTTTGCTGCTATTTACGGATTTAGGTTCCAAACCGCAAAAACAAAAAAAAAAAACAAAAAAAAGCAAAGGGAAGGAATTCTGCAGTAGATTTTAGCGAGGAGACGGCGACTCTTTTAGTCCAGGACACGACTCTAATACCAATTTGATATGCCTTGGAGTCAATTTCAGTAAATTGAAACAGGATATCCACAAAAAACAGTAGAAAACATCATAATTTGGAGGAAATAGTGGCTGATTTCTATTAGTAACTCAACAAGAAATAGAAGATACAAGCAATATGCAATTAGAGAGGCAGATCGTTTCTCCCAATCAACTTAGACACCGCTAGGATGCCCTCACAGAAGAAACTACAATAAAAAACTCAAACAAAACCTAACCCTAATACAAAATAACATCCCTATATATTCTCCACTCTAAAAAATTCAAAAAAAAAAAATCTCCACTCCCTTTAAGAAATTGTGTTAATGCTAGGGCGTCCCCTGGAAGCGACGCGCTGTATGGCCTGAATACAGTGACAAGTGTGCAAGGGCCGCTGCACCGGCGCCCGGGTGCAGTGTTAAATAGGCAAGGGTTCCCACATCAAGGACGGATGTGGGCAAAGAAGCTAGTCCATGAAACTAAAATTAGGATAGGAACTTGGAATATAGGTTCCCTTACAGGAAAATTAATGGAATTAATAGATATTATGATTCATAGGAAGTTAAATATTTTGTGCATTCAGGAAACTAAATGGGTTGGTGAGAAGGCTAAGGAAATTGATAGTTTAGGATTTAAACTTTGGTATTCGGGTAGGAGTCGTACTAGAAATGGTGTAGGTGTTATTATTGATAAGAGTTTAAAGAATAATGTTATAAAAATTAACAGGATTGGAGATAGAATTATAGCTTTAAAGATTGTTGTTGATGATAAGATTGTTAATATTATAAGTGCTTATGCTCCTCAAGTAGGTTTGGATATGAGTTCTAAATTAAATTTTTGTAATGACTTAGAAGAATTAATACAAAAGATACCTCTTGAAGAAAGAGTTTTGATTGGAGGAGATTTAAATGGACATGTTGGTAGAGAGGTAGATGATTTTAAAAGCATTCATGGTGGCCATGGATTTGGAACGACGAATGAAGGTGGCAAGACCATATTGGATTTTTGTTTAGCTTATGATTTTTCAATTGTTAATATCTTATTTAAGAAAAGAAATGAGCATCTCATCACTTATAAAAATGGATATAGTACAACACAGATTGACTATTTTCTTATTAGAAAACTAAATCGTTTAGATTGCAAAGATTGTAAAGTTATTCCGAGTGAAAATTTACGTACCCAACATCGATTATTAGTTTTGGTTTTTAAGATAAAGGGACATAAAATAAAAAATAAAGTAAAACGATTTTCTAGGAATAGATGGGGGCATTTAAAGAATATTAACAAAAATATTTTTGGAAATAAGATCTTAGATCTTAAAATTTTGTCTGTGCATGAGGATGCTAATATTATGTGGGAAAAAGTGGCTAGTGATATTAAGAATATTGCAAAAGATATCCTTGGAGTATCAAAGGGAAAAGCTCCTAATAGTAAAAGTAGTTGGTGGTGGAATCCAAATGTGCAAGAAAAGATTAAAAATAAGAAGCTTTGTTATAAAAATTGGTTTAATTTTAAAAATTCTGATAATTGGGAAATTTATAAAGTGGCTCGTAAGGATGCTAAGAAAGCAATATGCGATGCAAAGACATTAGCTTTTAGTGATTTATATAATAGATTAGATACTAAAGAGGGAGAAAGATATATGTATAAGTTAGTCAAACAAAGAGATAGGAATAGTAAGGATTTAGTTCAAGTGAAGTGTATTAAAGATGAAGATCAAAAAATACTTTTCTTAGAAGATGATATTCAACAAAGATGGATGAGATATTTTGCTAAACTTTTTAATGAAGATTGTGAATATAAGATTGACTATAATGACCTTAGCACCCTAAATGAAAATAAAGATTTCTGTTTTTATCGGCGTATTAGTAAAACTGAAGTTAGAGAGGCTTTAAAGAAAATGAAGGGTGGAAAAGCTGTTGGACCTGATGATATTCCAATAGAAGTGTGGAAATGCTTAGGAGATGAAGGAATTTCATGGCTTACTAAACTTTTTAATACTATTTTGAAGACTAAAAAGATGCCAGATGAGTGGAGAATGAGTGTGTTAATTCCTATTTTTAAGAATAAAGGTAATGCACAAGATTGTGCGAATTATAGAGGCATAAAGTTAATGTGTCATACTTTAAAACTTTGGGAGCGAGTTATGGAGCATAGGTTGCGGCGTGATACTAATGTTTCTCATAATCAATTTGGATTCATGCCGGGTAGGTCGACTATGGAAGCCATTCATTTATTAAGAGGTTTGATGGAGAAATATAGAGAAAATAAGGAGGATCTACATATGATATTTATTGATTTAGAAAAAGCATATGATAAAATTCCAAGAGAAGTGCTATGGAGAGTTCTTGAAAAGAAAGGAGTCAATAATGCTTATATTCAAATCATTAAAGATATATATGCAGGAGCTATTACTTGTGTTCAAACACAAGGTGGTTTGACCAAGTATTTTCCTATTTCGGTTGGGTTACATCAAGGATCAGCCTTAAGCCCATATCTTTTTGCTTTAGTCATGGATGTTCTCACTAGACATTTGCAAGAGGATGTACCTTGGTGTATGCTTTTTGCTGATGATATTCTTCTTGTTGATAAGACTAGAAAGGGAGTTGAAGGTAAACTTGAATTATGGAGGTCAACCTTAGAGTCTAAAGGTTTTCGCTTGAGTAGATCTAAAACGGAATATATGGAGTGTAATTTTGGTAGTAATAGACCTAGTGAGGGGATTGTGACTTTGGGCGATCAAGTCATTAATAAGAGTACACGTTTTAGATATCTTGGATCTATTGTTCAGAGTGATGGTGAAATAGATGGGGATATTATCAGCAGAATTCAAGTTGGATGGTTGAAGTGGAGGAATGCATCGGGCTTGTTATGTGATAGAAATGTACCCCTCAAACTTAAGGGAAAGTTCTATAAGATGGTAGTGAGGCCTGCAATGCTTTATGGTGCCGAATGTTGGCCATTAAAAGAGAAGCATAATACTAAGTTAAGTGTGGCAGAGATGAGGATGCTCAGGTGGATGAGTGGCTTTACCCTTAGAGATAGGATACGAAATGAGCATATACGTGAAAAGGTTGGAGTAGCTCCAGTAGAAGATAAGATTAGAGAGAGTCGCCTTAGATGGTTTGGTCACATAAAACGGCGGCCTTCCGATGATCCGGTTAGGAGAGTAGAGGTATTAGATTTGACTTATGTTAAGAAAGGTAGGGGTAGACCTAAAAAGACTTGGTTAGTAAATATTAAGAATGACCTTTCTTTATTAGATTTAAACGAGAATTTGACTTTTAATAGGACACAATGGAGAAAAAGGATTCATGTAGCCGACCCCACGTAGTGGGATAAAGGCTTGATGTTGTTGTTGTTGTTGTTGTCTTCCCTCCAAATCAGCACCTAAAATATCTCTATTGCCTAATAAAATTCCCTCTCTAATTTGAATTCAAAATCCCTTCATTAATTTCTCTCTTAATCCTCCTCCTCACATAAGAAATGATTGGCTTACTGAGCTACATAAGAGGAGCCGAAAACCGGTCCATTTTCTGGCTGCTGAGCATACCATGCATCATAATTATTGTATTTAAAAACTCTAACCTTGAGCCATCTCCCATCACAGTTTACAGTAAGACATTACTATAATCCAGATTTTGGAACAAAAAAAGCTTATCACTTAATAATAAAAATATAGAACTCCTAAAGGTTGAAAATAAGGTATTTTAAATAAACCATACCTGTGGAACTTTAAAAATGCATTCCATATTAATGAAAGTTGGCTGCCTATGGAGAAAAATACATCAAGAATCTCTTCCTTGGATAGAGAATAAAGCATGACATCATTCCGAATGTCAAACAAACCATTAGACTTCTGCATAAGCAGAGAGAAATATACATTGATCCAGATTTAAAAAGGAAATAGAGAATAAATAACGAGTCAGGGATGCAAGATAAATGAAGTACCTCTACAATACCCTGAAAAATGCCAGCCAACTGTCCCACGCCCATCTTCCCACCAGAACTGACACCAGATATATCTGACAGTGTAGAATCACTTAACCCAAATATACCAAAATTTAAATCAGCTTCGGTTAAATCATCAATTTTCTGATCAATAACACTACTGATCTTCTGGAGCTCCACGACAAGAATTTCACGTGATATTAACAATGACTTGACAAGTTCAATCTCCCTCGAGTTCATTCCTTGTCCCAATAACTGAAAACCAAAACATTTAGCTCATATATAACTTTTGTAGCTAAGAAACCTTTCAGGTTAAAATAGTTGAGATGGCTTCTAGAACTTATTTTACAACAAAAAAATAAAAAACTATTTTTAATTATCAATATTTTTTATTTCTGTTGTTTGGAAGTTTTTCATCTATCATGGCCAAATCTAAGAAGGTTGGTTTGCCTTATTATCATAGTCAATAAGCAGCAACAGAGCAACAACACATTGAAATTATGCTAATGATCAAAATGAAAACTGAAAGAAAGAAATTGTTATAAACCAAGCACACTCATCACAGGTGAAAACTTATGGCATTCACAGGAAAGAAGGAAGAAATTACTTGGTTTGGTTGTTTATAAATTCCTTTCGCATCAAGTTCCACCAAGCGAGATCCGCTAAACATTCATAAAGGAAGTATATAAGTAGACATAAAAGTTCTTGTAAGTTGATACTACCAAAAAGCTGAGACTCTACAAACCTGGGTACCTTCTGCGAAGTCATACCGGCTTTCAAAAGAACAATATGTATGCTTAGATCAACAAGTACTGCATGGAATACGTCAAAATGAATAGGACAGTATGAATGTATGCCAAGCAATGCTTTAGGAGGAATCCTGAATTCATGAATTGCTGTAGGAAATGACTCAAAAGTACCCTGCATCTCCATGCTGTAATAAAACAGAAAGGATTAGAAGGAGGAACAGCAGATTCCATTATTCTTCAGTTGTGTATAGCTTTGACAAGTTACACGTAGCACAGTAGTAAATATATAGAATAGGAGATTTGAAGAGTCTACTCACCCATTTTCCAAAAGAGGAGAATACATAAGCTCAAATTTTAGTATTACTGCTGACGTTGCAGGCATCTGCCATACGAAGTGTGTAAATAATAATAGTCATACAGAAAATGTAATGTTCTTCGAAAGTGAAAAAGAAAAGAACAAAGAAAACCCAAAATTAAATGAAAAAAGCCACAATTTGAATTGGAAAAAACTGTGAAATGTTATTCCTTAATGATCATCTTCCACAAATCAAATTAGGAAAGCTAACCTCATCTGATCCGATATTTAAGTTAAAAGATATCATTACGGACAAAAGGACATCCTGCCTTGCATATTTTATCCGAAATGGCTGTGTAAAGAAACTCTGTTCAGCATCATCTATCCTCCAAACACCCAAGATATCATCTGAGGCCATGTCAGGGGCTGCATAATCAAACTGGTATATTATCATCTTTCATAAAAGTTCAACTTAAGATTATCAATAATAAAAACAGTTTATGATGAAGAGATCAGTTCCAAGTTTCTTTATACCCATGCCACATTGAAAATAGGGGTGAGCGGGCGAGTTGATGTAAAATTGAAAAAAAAAAAATTTGTAAGATTGAAAAAACAGTAAATATACAATTCGTTTCATCTACAAAGAAAATCAGACAGATGTAAGATCGAAAAAAAAAAGGTGAATCAAATTTTAAGCAGGGTAACAAATTTCAAGAATGCATAGAATCAAAGGTACACCCCTAATGTCAAGAAAAATATGACAACATCATTAAAAGAAGAATAAAATGAGATTTATGCATGGTGATTGAAAACATATTCATCAAAGAAAGTGACTTTTCATGGAGAAAATTGTTATTTGGTGTCGCGTAGAAAGTGGCGTTTAATGAAGAAGAAGGTTATTTGGTGTCAGCCCTTAAAAGGAAATGCCATGTATGTATCCACTTAAGAAAACCACTGCTGGTGATGTAACAAGTTAGAAAAAGATGGAGAAACAATATTTCAATTAATGATGCTACAAAGAATACACTATAAGATACTATTGCATGATTCTAACTCATCTTGAATATCCTCACTTAATTCACTACTTACTAACTATTAGTGCATTCGGTACAAGTGCACCCATCAAACCTTTCTAGTTCCTATAACCTTTCCATGTTGCAGATCGAGTACCTTTCATATTGCCAAGTTCACTTATTTGTTTAGCATAAAATTTAATAATGCAATCATTACAATCTGAAAGACTTCAAAGGCAAAAAAGCCAGTTTACATACGAGGCAAAGTAATATTAGTTTGCTGATTAAATCACATATGCCATGATACAAGGAACTACGGTTTCCCAAGAATGTTTTATGTATCTGAAGAGAGGTAAAAACAGAAGTAAGAATGCTTTGGCCAAAATTAAATCCCACCTAAGAAGTCCATCAGAGGAAAATGTTTTATTTTATGTCTAATTAAGGACAATTTCTATATCGGATGTCCATCCAACAATGTAAAAGTACTCAATAAAGTATCAACTCCTATGAAGTTGGTACTTATATTACATTTAAGTTTAATACCATAATCATTAAAATCTGACGGGTTTCAAAGCCATAAATGCTCTTTGCTTTATGTCACAAAACAGAAGTAATCTTATTATTAATTTGCTTATTACACCACATATTTCATGGAACAAGGAGCTATAGTTTCACCAAGACTTTTTTAAGTACTCAATTATGGAAGAAAAGAAGAATGATTTGGCCAAAACTAAACCTCAGCTAAAAGTCCATAAAAGTGAGATGTTTTACTTAATGATCTAAGAATATAATCTATATTATATATCCATCCAAGGAGTAAAAGTATTCAACAAGGTATTACCTCCTGTGAAAGCAAGCGTTTAAGAAGAATATGAAAGAGGGTTAAGAATAATGTGTTGCTCCCTAGCAATGAAGCCCAATTCATGTTAATCGTCATCATCATTTGGCTCACACAAACTATTTGAATCCTCACATTCAAGTTTTTGCAATTGGGTGCGGCCTGAGATGTTAGTTTTATTCTTCATAAATCATTTTAAACAACTTTCCTTAATATCTTAGGACTGCTTCATTTCCTTCATAATTCTATAAAACTTATCTTATACACCCTTCTAATTGCTAAATTTTCAACTTTTCACTCTACTTGTCCAAAACACTCATATATTTCAACTATATTAATCCTCCAGCCTGTCATCTAATATAATCATTCATTAATTTAACACTCCTAGATTTGCCATAAATCCATCTTAAGTTCTTAACATTTTATTATAAATCACCTATCAACATTAAAAAAATCCAATCATTCAAGAAAGAACCTAAAAAATTTCCATAAATTATCATTTTATTATAGAAACTATGAAGCTTGGACAAATTTGACTAAATTATTGCAATACCAAAGCTCGGAGGGTGTTAGAATTAACTCATTTGACTAAATTTCTAAAAAAAATGTAAAGCTTTCTACATACAACAAAAACAACATCAAGCATTTGTCCCACTACATGAGGTCGGCTACATGAATCCTTTTTCTCCATTGTGTCCAGTTAAAAGTCAAATTCTCATTTAAATCTAATAAAAAAAAGATCATTTCTAATATTTTCTTACCAAGCCTTTTTAGGCCTACCTCTGCTTTTCTTAACATAAGACGAATCTAGAACCTCAACTTTCCTAACTGGGTCATCAGAAGGCCTCCGTTTAATGTGACCAAACCATCTAAGGCGACTCTCTGTAATCTTATCTTCCACTGGAGCTACTCCAACCTTTTCACGTATATGCTCATTTCGTATTCTATCTCTAAGAGTAAAGCCACTCATTCACCTAAGCATCCTCATCTCTGTAACACTTAACTTAATATTATGCTTCTCTTTTAATGACCAACATTTGGCACCATAAAGCATTGCAGGTGTCACCACCATCTTATAGAATTTTCACTTAAGTTTGAGGGAGACTTTCTATCACATAACAAGCATCCAATGCACTCCTGATGTAGGCAAAATTTCAATTTTTCCTCTTATTGGGCATTTATTGGTGGGTTGTTTTTTCTTCTTATGGGCTAGGCCCATGTTTCTTTGGTTATTTGGTGTTTGGAGAGTTGTGGCTGATTGGGGGCTATTTTTTTGAGCAATTGGTTGTTTGGTTCGTGAGCTGTCGTGCTCTTTTCTTGATGTCTGTTCGGCTCCTGACTGTTCTGATTATGGTTGGTCTTTTGAGGAGGCCTGGCTACTCGGTTTGTGGTTCTGTCGTGCATTTTCTCTTGGGTTTTTCCTCTGTTCTGGTTGGCTGAATGGGGCGGCTGCTTTGGGTGTTTTTTGAGTTCCTTTCCCCTATTTAAATGAGATGTTTGCTGCTGTTTTAGAGAGAGCGATATGTGAAGAATTTTTGGAACATGAAACCTGCGGGTTTGGAATAGCTTGCAAGCTATCCTCTTCTACCTCCTCTCTTCTAAAATTTTGTCTTGAACTTCTAATCTACTTCTTCTCTCCACAAGTACATTTCCATTGTATCCTTCTTCTCAATCTTTATAAGTTGTGTCGTGTCAAGTTTTGTTGAAAGTTGAAGTGTTATTGTGTCTTTTTTATTTGAAGTTGTAAGGTGTTGTTGTGTCTTGTTTAGTGCGTGTGTTTTATCATTTGGAAGGAAGACAAGTTTTTTTATTTGCAATACTTTTGTTTTGATTGGATCAATTTAGTATCAGAACTTTAGGTTGTAATGGGTCTTCCTTTCGTTGAGTCTTTAGAAAAAAAAGGACAATCATGATGTAGTAAAATATGTTGTTGACGAAAATATGCCAACTAATCTTGAAGACAAAATTCGAACAAGCAAATGGGTCCCATCCCAGGGAAATTCTACAAATCCAATCCATAATGAGCTACACAAAATTCAAGAAAAAATATTTTTGTGCGCTGAAAGATATGAGAAGAGAAAGAGTCAACTTCAAGCCCAATTTAATCAGGAAAAAGAAATGATTCAAAGAAAGTATGTGACTCTAATACAGGAGTTGGATATGACTTAGTCTGCGCCTGATGGAAGTTTAGAATCTATCTCAACATGAGATGAGATTTCTCCACCAAGGGAGAATTGATGTAGGCAAAATTTCAATTTTTCCTCTTATTGGGCATTTATTGTTGGGTTGTTTTTTCTTCTTATGGGCTAGGCCCATGTTTCTTTGGTTATTTGGTGTTTAGAGAGTTGTGGCTGATTGGGGGCTATTTTTTTGAGAGATTGGTTGCTTGGTTAGTGAGCTGTCGTGCTCCTTTCTTGGTGTTTGTTCGGCTCCTGACTGTTCCAATTATGGTTGGTCTTTTGAGGAGGCCTAGCTGCTCGGTTTGTGGTTATGCCGTGCATTTTCTCTTGAGTTTTTCCTCTGTTCTGGTTGGCTGAATGGGGCGGCTGCTTTGGGTGTCTTTTGAGCTCCTTTCCGCTATTTAAATGAGATGTTTGATATTGTTTTAGAGAGAGCGATATGTGAAGAATTTTTGGAACATGAAACCTACGGGTTTGGAATAGCTTGCGAGCTATCCTCTTCTACCTCCTCTCTTCTAAAATTTTGTCTTGAACTTCTAATCTACTTCTTCTCTCCACAAGTACATTTCCATTGTATCCTTCTTCTTAAGTTTTTATAAGTTGTAGGGTGCCTTTGTTTTAATATTATTGTTATCTTGTTTATGTTTGTCGATGTTTTAAGAAAGGAAGGTTGTTTTTTTTTTGCGCTATTATTTTGTCGCATCAATTCCTCCACTTCAACCATCCAACTTGAATTTTGCTGATAATATCCTCATCTATTTCACCATCACTCTGAACAATAGATCCAAGATATCTCAAATGTGTACTCTTATTAATGACTTGATCGCATATCTCCTCGAAATCCATTTGATACTTAGGATTCATGTGACTTATTAAATTTTACAAGACTTTTCATATATCACCTAGTATTCTAATTTTAGAATGATCCATGAAGTAGTATTACTAGGAAATTACCATTGTGAGATGAGACAACTTACTGATTTGATCTTCACTGATTGAAAAAATATAATATACGCTATAAGACATGACCTATGAATGAAAAATAAATAAAGCAGCGTGCGATGGAGAGATATTCCAAAATGCTTACTATAGCTTGCAGCTCTAATAAACAACAAAGCCACTGTGCTGATTTTCTATTACTAGCAACATTTAACTACCATCATAGAAGGTAAACAAAAATTGCCTCAACTTCCATATATTTAGAATTATAATTTCTAGTGATGCAAAACAAGTAATCTGGATATAGAAGCAGCAATCTAAAACCAGTCTCACTGATGTTAAATGATCAGAAAGTCACTATTAGGTAAGCGTGCTAGACAATGATGAGCAAATTAGCCAGACAATAAAAAAACAGATACTTCAGCTACAGTACCTTCATACTGAACAACCCTTGACGGAGTACCACGAGACCGCTGTCCACCATCCTCCCATCTCAAGCTAACTTTTACCTGGTACCATCTGTCAATTAGAGACCGTCAAGAGCAAGCCACTATACCAAGAATCTGAAGTAAGCTATAACAAACCAGCACATTCCATTCCCTAGCCGTTACCCTTGTTGAAAGAGATCAAGATTATGGAACCGATGAATGTATATGGCGATCTCATGCACCATCTCCAACATATCCGGCTGCCTGAATTCAACGGATCTCAGCGGAGACACCGACTTGGCATCAAGCAGTCTCCTTGGCTGCGGAATCTTCGGATCAAGGCCGAGGAAGCATTTCATCAGCCTAAACATATGTGATTAGCAAACCAAATTCTCACCGATATTCGCATCACTGTACACTCCTTTAACACAAATCCATATTGTAAACACCATCCAATTCTCCTCAAGCACATCCCATCCCTGACTCGAACACCCAATGACTCCACAGGTATAAATCGCGAATCCCACGAGTAGATTACTCGCAGGTACGCGCAATGCTCGGGTTCCAAAGACCTAATCTGGTCGCAGAAGATTTCAAAATGGAATCGAACGTTCTATGGCTTCTTCTTCTCCTCTTCTTGCAGATTTTGAAGCTAGGGTTTTGTTCAGGAATGGAAGGAGGGAAGTGGCCGAGAGATGGATGAAAATATGGGAGCAGTTGGTTCGCAGCTAGCCGCGCCAGCCGAGTTCGGAATGAAAGCGAGGTCGATCGACCGATCTCAGCCGTTCAAAAGATTCATTCATGTCGCAAGTCTCGCCGTGCATTTATTGCTACCCATAAATATGTATCTAATCTGAATCCATGATTGCTATAATTTGCCACGTTGCCACCAAAGTCTTATAGCTTTCATCAGAAACTGCACGAATCAGGAAGTAGCACTATGGATGGTGATCAAGACCGTCCATTATGGTCTGACCACGATGCGTGCGATTTCATGGAAATCTTATAAAATGTTTGATTGAATAAGATCTGTATCGTCCGATTCGTGCCGACAAAATTAATTAAGGAATTGCTGTTATTTACTTATTTACTTCCATATGGCCAATTACTTAATGTGCCTTTAGCATATTGAAATATATAAAAATATCAATTTTGATGGGTAAGTGAATTATTTTTTGTCATATTCATTTAACTTTCATTCAATAAAATATTCTTAATTTTCAAAATGTTACAGCACATATCATATAAAAAGATAGAATTGTCCATTTGGAATATTAATTTTAGACATATTTGCTTACGAATTATAAAATTTTTACCTATTTATATATCTAAAATTTAAGTCATTCAATTTATTTATATAACAATCAAATCTCTAAAGAATTATTTGAATTGCTGAAAAAAAAATGCAGTAAAAAATTTTAATGAAATTTTTATGTCACTGTCTAGTTTATTTTTAATGTATTTGAAATTTGTGAACGACATTATCGTCGCCCAAGACCGCTGCTCGTAGCCTCCCACCGCTTGCCGACTATTTGCCATTGTCATGCGTCGCCGTCCAATTGCACGTCACCGTAGTTAGCTATAGTTGATATCCAAGCACTAATCATTGTAGGCCGCTACCGACTACCACATTCATTTTACTTTACCTTACATTTATTTTACTTCATGTCAAACAAAAAAGAATTAATCTCATGCATTACATTTTACACTTATCCAAAGAATTTCAAATATTTCAAATATATTATAATTCCTTAATATGGTATTTTTTTACTATGCTTTTTTTAGCAAACCAAATAGCCTCTGTGATTAAACCAAATAGCCTCTATATCACAGTAAAAATATCATTAATATTAACTTATTTAAATTAAATATATATTTGTAGACATATATTTTAATATGATTTTGATATTTAGGTGATATATGTTGAACTGCAGTTTCCAGTTACCTGTAGAACATAGGAAAAGCAGAGAAACAGAGAGAAGGGAAAATAGTGAGGAAACCAAGAACAATGCAGTATAAATTCTATCTCCCCTTGCTTCCATTTACTGTAACTTAGCATACATATAGCCAGGAAATACATAAAGTAGAAAGCGACATCAAGGAATGAGATCGAGCTGTTATTGATTAACGGTCAGGATGAAAAGATCAACTGCAGAACATTTTGGTATAGACGGCGAGCATATGTAGTGGTAGCAGGTAATCATATATTAGCACATTTATTTTCCTCCTTCTCATTAGCCCTCCTCAAGCTAACAGCTGGTTATGAAATGTTGAGCTTGGATCTGAGAAGAAGGAAGCAAGGTATTGACAGAGGTTTAGTAAAGAAGTTTGCTAGTTGGTCCACGGTATGAACATGAGAGACATGAAGAGTTCTATCTTTGATGCAGTCACGAACAAAATGTACATCAATTTCAATATGCTTCGTTCGTGCATGAAATACAGGAATGCGAGCAAGCGCCATAGCTGAAATGCTGTCACAAAATAAAGTAGTGGGTTCAGGAATGTTAATTTGAAATTCCTGAAGAAGCCTTCGAAGCCAAACAATATAAGTGGCAGCAGTAGCGAGAGCATGATACTCAGCCTCAGTAGACGATCTGGCTATAGTCTTTTGCTTTTTAACTTGCCAAGAAGTCAATGTATTACCTAGGAAAGCATAGTATCCTGTAGTAGACTTCCGATCACACGGATCACCTGCCCAGTCAGAGTCGGAATAGGCAGATAGCTGAAGTGAACCGAAAAGAATAGGTAAGCCTATCCGAAGTATACCTTTAATATATCGAAGAAGCCTTTTGAGAAGTTTAAAATCATCATCGAGCGTCCGATTCATGTGCTGACATAGTTTATTACGGTGTAAGCAATGTCAAGTCTTATAATTGTTAAATACTGTTATGAGCTCACAAGATGGTGGAATAGTTGTGCTTTGTTAGCCAAGAGAACTGAATCAGATAGAGAAGTAACTTTGGTTGGAGAAGGAGAAGCTATCGGTTTGCAATCAGTCATACCCACCTGATTTAGTAACTCAAAGGCATATTGCGATTGAGAGATATGAAGACCATCTGAGATTGGTTCAACTTTCATACCAAGAAAATGAGAAATCTGACCCAGATTTTTCATATTGAAGCGAATAGATAAAGCAGATAGAAGGCGCGTCTTTAAACTGTGATAGTCTGGTTGTTTTTGACATAGAATATGGAATGTAGATTTAAACTTTCGAGAAAGAGATGGCAAGCAATTTATAAGAGCAATAGTTGTTTGAATAGCATGTACCCAAAAAATTGTGGTTAGATTTATCCTAAAAAAGAAGAGCCCGAGCTGTCTCAATAATATGCCTGTGTTTTCGTTCGGCAAGTCAATTTTGCTCAGGAGTATGAGGACAAGTTTGTTGATGAATGATGCCAGATTGTTGTAACAATAATTGAAATTGTTTAGAGTTTACTCGCCACTGCCATCAGAGCGTAAACTTTTTTTTTTTTTGCATCAAATTGATGTTCAACTAAACTTTTAAAATGATGAATGTAAGAGCAACATCAGACTTTGCTTTTAAGGGATATAACCAACAAAAGCGAGAGAAGTCATCTATGAAAATAACATAGTATTTAAATCCTTGTAAGGATAGCTTTGGAGAAGGTCCCTATACATCACTATGTATTAACTGAAGAGCACAATTAGTACGAGAAAGGGAAGGATAAAACGGGAGCGCGCTTGTGACTTTTTGAAAGAGCGCAAGCTTTACAATATAGAGTAGAAGACAAAGAAGAGGGTAACGATGAAATAAACTTTGCAGCTTGAGTAAAATAGGTGAAGAGGGATGTCCCAAGAGACGATGCCAAAGTATAATTGTGGATGAAGCAGCTACTAGCGCAAGTGCAGCAGACTCTGATGTGGAATTAGTAGAGATTGGGTAAAGACCTCGACGAGAGGGGCCGCGAAGGAGAGTTTGATTGTTCCTCTGATCCTTGATAGTGTAAACACGAGCATCAAAGAGAACAGAGCACGAATTGTCAGTGGTGAGCTTATTAATAGAGAGAATATTATGATTGAGATTTGGAATAGGATAAAGAGAATTAAGATGGAGCTTACGAGTAGGACTAGCACTACAGGAAAAACGTCATTTTCCGACAGACATTTTCGCCGGAAATTTGGCCAAAATCCGTCGAAAATTAGGATTTCCGGCGAAAATATCTCCGCCGGTTTGTATCTCCGCCGGTTTGACACGCGTCGAAAAAGGCCTTCCGACGCATAATAATTCGCCGGAAACATTTCCGGCGTATTTCCGGCGGATTTTTCGTAGGAAAAATATTTCCGGCAGATTTTTTTTGCGCCGGAAGTAAAAAAAATTAAAAAATAAATAAATACAAATTCTAAGCACCCGACCTACCCACAGCTTCGATTTTTGATCAGCCCAGCCGGCCCGCACAGAGCCAGCGAGCCCAGTTGCACAAGCAAGTCCGCCCAACAGGCCTGCGTGGGTCTTCTCTGCCTTCGGCGGGGTTCGAACCCGGACCTCCTCTCTGCATGCGCGTTCTGCAGCCACCATCTACCATCTTGCTCTTAATTAAAAACTTTTAAGAACTTATACTTTAATTTATTTAAGTTATAACTACTACATATTAAAAGTAATAATTATTTTTAAAGTAAAATTTTTTAAAGATAAAAGAAATATAATTTAATTTAATAATAAATAATTAAATTAGTTAATTTAATTTAACAATAAATTATTAAATTATTTAACTTAATTTAATAAAAATAATTCAATAATTAACTTAAAATTTAAAATTAAAAATTAAAAAATTTAAAATTAAAATTAAAAATTCAATAAGTAACTTAATTGTTACCGGTAGAAACAAAAAAATTAAAAATTAAAAATTAATTAACTTAAAATTAATTAATTAATTCAATAATTTAAGTTATATTTTAAAATAAAAAATATTTAATTTTTAAAATCCGTCGGAAATCCGCCGGAAATGCCTTCGAAAAAAATTCCATCGGAAAATCAATCAAAAATCATGTCGGAAATTCATTGAAAAAAATTCGTCGGAAATCCGCCGGAAAATCCGTCGGAATTTGCGACGAATTTATTTCCGCTGTAAATTCTGTCGGAAATGAGCTGTTTTCCTGTAGTGTAGGTAATAAGCCTTTACCAGTATGAATATTTGGTAATAGATCACAGTTGCTTATCATGACTTGTTGATTGCCATTGTAAGGTTGAGCCTGCTGAAGTTGGGAAGGATCACATGTTAAATGCGAAGTCACTCTAGTGTCGAGTAACCAATCTGATGAAGCAGGTGATGTATTGGTTGCATACGCCTGAACTTGAGGTTGAAAGGAAAATCGCCCATATACTATCATTTGAAGGCAGAGTGCCCAACCTTGCGACAAATTTGACATTCTATCGGTGGAGAAGACACAGACGGTGTTCGTGGAGACGAAGTGCGGCCACATCCAAAGCTAGGAGAAAATCTTCCAGGGATGAACGACCACGTCCGCGGCTACGCTGAGCATACAATGCAGAAATAGAATCAGGTGCTGAAGCAAGAGATAAATCACGAACCGAATCGGCGGCAAGATTCAATTCTTCACTGCAAAGGAGTGAATAAAAATCATCTAGGCTTATGGGATTCATATTAGTTTGAATGGCTGTCTTGAACGCCTAGTAAGTAGATGGTAAGCCATTAAATGTATACATGATTATGTCCTCGATAGGTAACGGAAAACCAGAAGAACCAATGGCATCCACTTTACTTTTGATTTCTGATAAGTATTGCATCATAGACTTATCCTTCATTGAAACATGATATAACTCGTTCTTAAGTTGTAGAATTCTTGAACGGTTAGTAGACTGCAGTCGACGTTCAATGGTTTTCCAAATGTCTGAACAAGAGTCCAAATTCAGAACATACGGAAGAAACGTGGGAGATATAGTGGAGTAGAGAACAGTAGCAAGATTCTGATCAACTAAAAGCCATGTAGAATATTCAGGATTTGCTTGAAGCTCGCTGGTGGCAGTAGACACCAGTTTGGCAGGTTTTGTGATACCCATCAAAACCATTAGCAATGAAAAGCTTTTGAATATGAGACTTTCACAAGGGAAAATTATCTGCAGTAAGTTGAAGATTGAGAATAGACTTTACATTAGTCATTAGAAACTTCAACTGTGAAGGAATAATGATGTCTGCCATTTTCACAACGGAAAGAAGGGGAGGGGTTGAGGAAGAAGACAAAGCAGTGGACGTCATTCAGAGATTTGATAGATCAAGCCGTTAGGCACAAAAATGCTCCGATACCATGTTGAACTGCAGTTTCCAGTTACCTGTAGAACATATGAAAAACAAAGAAACAGAGAGAAGGGAAAACAATGAGGAAACCAAGAACACTGCAGTAGAAATTCTATCTCCCCTTGCTTCCATTTAAGCTTAGCATACATATATCAAGAAAATACATAAAGTAGAAAAGCGACATCAAGGAATGAGGTTGAGCCTTTATTGATTAACAGTCAGGATGAAAAGATCAACTGCATAAAGTTTTGGTACATACGACGAGCACATGTAGTGGTAGCAGGTAATCATATATTAGAACATTTATTTTCCTCCTTCTCATTAATATATAAGTGAATATAAAAATTTGGTTATTGGGTTTATAAATGCTTAAAAAATTTAATATATGTATGTAATCCCCTATATTTAAAATTTATCAAATAAAAAATGATTATTACCTTTTTTTCAAAAAAATAACTTCCAATTAATTTTCATTTATTTGCTATAAAATATGATAATGTTTAGATTTATGTACAAACTATCTTTGCACAAAAATATTCTATTAAAATCAAATTCACCACTCCCTAAGAAACTATTAGGAGGCCAACACATGCCTTTTCTTGATATAAATTAAGTGCATAATAAGATTTTCTGAATTACCAAATCAATAAATTTCAGTAAGCAACCCTTCATAGTCATAAATTTGGTTCATTGTACGGCAAATATTCAAAGGTGTATTTGATAATCTACATTTATAAATGGCCCTATCATTGGTCATAAAGTGGGTATTTAACTAAGGCTTTGTTTATGACAGCTCTTTTATTATATGTTTTCTAAAATAAAATTTTAGTACAAAAATTAATAGTTTAAGAAATTTTTATATCAAAAAAATTGCTTTAAAAAGCAATAAGAAAGTTGTCACAACTTTTTTACTGCTTTCAGAAGCAACTTTCTAGTACAAAATTTAAAAAAAAAAAGAATTGAAAAATTGCTTTAGAAAGTAATAAGAGAGCTGTCCCAAAAGAAGCATAAGATACTCATAAAAAGGGAGAAAATCTTGCTTATTTCAATGGTTGATTTACGAAAAATTAATAACTTTCTCAATTTAGCTAAGTTTAGGCTTTATTTAGGACAAATTTCTTACTATTTTCTAAACTGATTTTTTAAAATAAAAAAAATTAAATTTTTATTAAAAAGTTGCTTTAAAAATAAGTAAGAAATCATCTCAAACAAAATCTTAATTTCTTTAATTCTAAAATTAATTTCATTCAACCATTTAAAACTCATTCGTGCAAGTAACGCTCTTGTTAGGCACTTTTTTCTCTAGAACAAATTTTATCATTATATTCCTGATTTTATCGAGAAGTGATGAGAAAGGTAGAAGCATCAACATTGGTCAAGAGGCTTTCACAATAAGAGACAGATAATGCACCACAATAACTTAATGAAATCACTCCAATACAAATAAACAAGAGATTTCAAGCTCAACGACAACATATCATAACAAGGAGTAGAGCACTCATAGATGCTAAGGTTTGTTTGGGACAACTTTTTTATTGTTTCTTAAAACAATTTTTTAAAGCAGTAAGAAAATCGTCTCAAATGAAGCCTCAATAAAACAAACCACTAACATTTTTTTAATTAAAAAATGTAAATCAGGTTAAACTACTACTTCGTTTGGGACGACTTTCTTATTGCTTCTTAAAGTAATTTTTTAGCACAAAAGTTTAATTTTGATACTAAAAAATTATTTTAAGAAGCAGTAAGAAAGCCACCTCAAACGAAACCTAAACCCAACCCAAATTTTAATCTCAAAATGTTCGAATCGAGCCATGATAGATTTTTTATGCTGAGTTACATGGAACAACAAGATGGGATTTAAGAGTAGGGTTTGACTTGGGGCAGTTGCCACCTTGAGGATCTACTATAATAATCTGAATTTTGTATAAATGATTTTAAAATGAAAACTTAAAAATTTGCTTGTGGAAGCACTGCAGCACTCCGCATGAGAGCGCAACAGTGCAATAGCGCTACAAGCGCGAAGCCTCGATCGGCTCTAAGCTTTCTAGAATTTTAAGAAATGATCATAGTTTTTCATTTTGATGTATATCATTATAGTTACTTAGCTTCCGTTGATTTTAAATTGTTGAAATGAGATGAGTATATCTTTGGTAGACAGATTGAGAGTGAAAACCATCAAATCTTTCAAATTTGATTTTGTGGCGTGACATCTCTATTGCCAAAAATTAAAAAAATAAATAAGAAAATGATTTATTATAATTCAATATTAATTACATTAAAATTTTGATTATCATATACAAATGTATGAAAATTTATCTAATTTTAATTATATATAAATATTATAAATATGTTCCTGAAGGTCCAAATCCTCTTTGCTGATTGCTCAAGTGTTTGGCAACCCTAATTCTCCCACAATTCCCAAAGGCAACTAAATAACTTTGCTCCAAAAGATGTAGCTTTTTGTGAAAGTGTGATATACAAATTTATAAAGCTGATATTTTAATAGCCATTGTAGATGCAATTCTTTTAAGAAATGAATAGTAGCTTAAATAATATGCCGTAGAACTATTTGCCAACTTCCAAATAAATTATCCAAAAGTCACACTTAAAAAAGATGAAGCTTTTAACAGATAAAGTTTTTCAAATAAGTTAAAACTTCAATTGAAGCTCACCAAAATCTAGATTTTAGAATTTCTTCATAATTTTAGATAGATGTCAAATGTTGAGAAAAAGGAGAAAATTCAATCATATTTTTTAATTTTGTCTATTTCGACAGTAATAATTGAGCATATATTTTCAACAATGAAGATTATCAAGACAATTACGAAATAAGTTTCTCGTAACTTCATTTATAAGATATGTTGAGAGGATATTGTAAAAAATTTTAGGATAAAAATCATCAAACATAACTTTAGATGTCTAATTATAATTATCTAGACTAAAAGATTTTTTTTTTTAATTTTTTATTTTATGCTTCATAGGTTATTTTTTATTTACAATATTTTTGGCAAGGTATGTTAATTTAAAAAAAAAATTAATTTCTACTTTTCATTTATTTTAGTTAATCATAGTTTTGCAATCCCTTTCTTTAAATGTTGATTTCGGGTTCATTTGTGATTGTTTTTATTGTTTTCTAAAGTTGCTATTAGAGAAAATAAATTTCTTAAAACTATTGTAAAAAATAATTTCCTACCACAAAATATTTTAAAAACGGTGAAAAAACAGTAGTCAAATAAAAATTATGATTATGATATGAAAAACAAAACAGTAAAGTTGTCTCAAACGAAACCTTCATCACAACTTGATGATACTATTAGCTCTGGTGTCATCGGTTAATTAACCATACTTGAAACCATCATGTGAGTTCATCTCCAACTATTGTCATTTTTGCTTCACGAAGCAGTCAGAAATCCGTCCCAAACAAAGCCTTAGTCTTCGTTTAGGATAGCTTTCTTATTGCTTCTTAAAGCAACTTTATACTATACAAATTTTAATTTTTAAACTAAAAAGTTGTTTTAAGAAGCAATAAAAAAGCCATCTCAAATGAAGTCTTAGTTGCCTATATTAAAACTTTTGTATTATAATGTTCCCTAATTCTTGGTCAGAAAGCATTGCACATCTTTGAACAATTAGTAAGCTTTTTTAATTAAGTCATGGAAAATATATCCTTATTAATCCTATGTTTTCAAAATTCTTAAAAGAGAACCATGTCACTCAATTCTGCTGTTTTACTGTGAGGAGTTAGAAACTAAGAACCACATTTACTTTTGTTGTAGGCTAAAAAAATTGCGACAATAGAAAGATAAAGTTTTGTGTCCTAATTTGTAGGAATGTCTAGCACGTAAATTGATAAATAAAAGAGCATTAGTAATACAATTTTTTTTTTAACGCGGAAAACCTAGAATGAGAAAAATTATGGGGTCTTGCATAGCTGAAATGATACCACTATGTATTTGTGAATTATCAAGATTGGCTCATCCCTTAACTTGGAGATTGTAAATTTACCATCAAAAGAATTGGCTAAAAGAGTGCCAGAGTTCGTATGGACGCTTGGAGCTGAATGATCACGAGTTGGTGGTAGTGAACTGACGGAGGAGGTTAGATTGCAACGGCTGGTCAACGAAAGGTCTTGCGGCAACGAATGAGCCACAAAGGTCTAACAATAAAGAAGGGTTAAGTGAGGCCTTAGTTCGTATGGCTCATCCCTTAATGTAACGAAGGGCTTGTTGCCAGTAGTGCTTAGGTAGAGCTCTGAGATTCTTAAAGTTTTCAAGCTTGCTTGAATTTCGAACCAATGGTCTCCTCACATAAGGAGTGTAGTTCTACTTATAGATTTTCGTGAGTAACATGTTTTGTAAATATGGTGAAAATCTGGAGCACTGTATTGGGTGGATTGTACTGATTTCTTTAATTATGAATGTTTTTTATCATTTAAGTGCCTTAATAAAATCAAAATTAAGCGATCTTGAGCTCGTTAGATTTGTCTTGCTGAGCCGCTCGATTCGACTATAAGCATGCCAAATTTAGAGATTATTTGGTCATCCAACTAATGTCCTAAAAGTTCCAACTACACTATAGGCCCCTGATTTGGACTCATTAGGGCTCGAATTAGATCACTTGTTGTGTTGTTGGATTTGTCTTGTTGAGATGATTCGTTTGACTAGAAAGTTGCCAAAATTGTAACTTTAATTATCTTGAATTTATTTTCTAAGTTTTTAAAATACATTGAGATTTGTATCTGAGGAAGATTTTTTTTTTTTGTAAGGTATCAACTTTGAATGCCCATTTACCTTGAACTTGTGATGCAAGTGGTTCCTTGGGCCTCTTCCTCGTCAAGCATAATCTTTAAAAAATTCCGTAATACATCAATGACATGATCGATCACTCCCTCTTATGCTTAAGGTATTTCTGTTACCTCAATACCTGCTACACTGTTTACTTCAATAAAAGGAAAAGTAATAATATAATGGTTGCGACTTGCGAGCTAGTATATTGCGAAGGTAGTGTGAATGAATCTTTTATCCTAGTAATGCACGGATATCCAACACATAAATAGATATTTGGAGAGAAAGTAAAAAGTACTAGAAATTTTTTATGTAGAAAGACAAAAAAGGGAAAAATCATAGGGCCTTGCCCAAGTGAAAAGATTCTACTAATTTTGAGTGAGTTATAGAGGTTGACCCATCCTTTGACTTGGAGGCGATTAAATTATAGTTATGGGTACTTGGGAGTTTGTAACGATCTTGGTTGGATGACATGGGTCAAAAGTATGGTGGCAGTGGCTAAAAGAAGGTCCAGCATAGGTTGGTGGCCAAGCAGGGGTCCGACAACGATCTGTGGTTGGGCGGTGGTCCGACGATGGTTGGGTGGACGCCCGAAGGAGATCGAGCGGTGGTCCGACTATGGTCAGTGGCTGGGCGGTGATCCGACGATGGTTAGGCGGACGCTTGACGGAGATCGGGCGGTGGTCCGACTGTGGTCAGTGGTTGGGTGGTGGTTTGGCGATGGTCGGCAGTTGGGCAATTGTTAGACAATGGTTGCGTGAAAGTCCTGCAGAGATTGGCAGACAAGCAGTGGCCCGGTCGTAGTTAGTGGCCGAATGATGGTCCAACAACCATTGGTGGCTAGGCGGAGGTCCAACGGTGGTCGGGGAGCAGCCCGGTAGAGATCGAATGATGGGCAATGGTCTGACTGTGGTCAGCGTCGGGCGGTGGTCGACGGCCAGACGGTGGTCCGACTATGGTTGGGCGGTGGTTCCACGATGGTCGGCGACTGAGCGGTGGTCCGACGATGGTCGAACGAAGGTGTTGACCTCATTTTTGTATGAGGTCACATTGTTCTACAATCATCATAACCTACAATCTAGCTCACAATTGTCCTCGTCTATCTCTCTTAGAATTAAACATTGAACCATATGCATTTTAGTTGAGGTTGATCTGTTTACATAAATTAAGTTTGAGGGTGCCAAACTCGATTTGACTCTTTTTGAATTCGATTCTTCTTGAGCACCATCAAATTGGTTTGAATCAATTCTAGCCGGATTTTATCTTTGACGGCTTCGATTGACTCGTTTTAACATGTTTTGACCTAATCTAAATCTAATTGACACCATTTGTGTCTAAAAGAACTTTGAATAATTGATTTAAAATATAAATCTATAAAAACTTCATTGCTTTATCCATCCTTTTGGTTCCAACTCTATGCTCAAATGTCCCTCCAAAAAATTTCAAATAAATTTCAGCCCTTGATTTAAAAAAAAATTAATTAAGCACTTGATATCAACCATCCGGCCAGTCTCTTGATTTGGATAATAGCATTAGAGCGCTAGTTTTGGTGAGGTCTCCACGATCAATCCATTCCCCACAAGCAGCCGCCCTTTTATTGCATCCTCCCACCTGACGTAGAGATACGTCCTTCCACCACTAAAAAATTGAGTTTTTGCTCGGTATTGCTAGCTATTATTTGGTATTAACGAAGAATATCATCATGTGAAGATCAATACCGAGTTATACCGAGCAATACCGAGCTATACCGAGCAATACAAAAAAATACCTAGTTTTTCCTAGAAAAAATTCGGTATTGCTCGGTATAGCTCGGCATTGCTCGGTATTGCTCGGTATAACTCGGTATTGGTCTTCACATGATGATATTCTTCGTTAATACCAAATAATAGCTAGCAATACCGAGCAAAAACCGATTTTTTTAGCGGTGGGAGGACGTATCTCTACGTCAGGTGGGAGGACGCAATAAAAATTCTCTTTGGTGAGGTCTCCACGATCAATCCGTTCCCCACAAGCAGCCGCCCTTTGGAGAGACTTACTACTTTTTTTTTTTTTGAGCTGCTAGGGCCGGCTAAGCAGCCGCTCCTTCATGCTACCCATCCGTCCAAGCAAAAGGAAGAAGAAGACTTAAAGATCCGGCCAAGAGGAGTTGTAGATAGGGTCAGCCGAGATTGGAGTCCCTGGAAATGGCGGCTGCAGTAATCCACACATAAGAACACCAGACGTTCTTCTGACATCAATAGCTGATGTTGGAATCCGAGAGTAAGATGCATGATGCTCTTGAGATTACTAAGAAGCTTTCTGAGATCCAGTATGAGAATGGAATGGGAAGATCTCACTCGAGAATCGACCAGAGAAGCTCATTCCGATTGGGCATCAACCCCGAGGTTTCCAAACGGATTGCCGACAATGCTCACAATTTGAAGCTCAACAAACGGCAGGATACTCAGTTCATCTGCATCCTTCTTCAGCTTCTTCCAATGGGTTTCCAAGGGATGGCAGTTGAGCGAATCCTGAAATGAGCTTGAAAGAGATTGTATTAGGCAGTATAATGAGAGAATGGTGGCTTGCTCCTACTTTCTTCCTTCCAGAAGTTCATGAAGTCATCCGGTCACAATCAAACCAACAAGGGTAAATACTTTTCATGTAAATACACAAAGAATGGTGATTTAAAATTGTGTAAAATTTCCTGAAATGTCTATAGTCCTATTCTTGTTTAATATATTGATTTAAAACATTTGACTCTTGTTTATAATCAGAAATTAATATTGGATGAAGCGCGTTTGGATCCATTACTCTGAGAATGAATTTATGGCATGGGGATCTTTCTCTAAATCTTTTTTTTTTTTGGTTTAAATGTTATTGAACTGGTCTTAATTTAACTTGGTTAAACCTCTTAATATGGACGAACAATCAGGTTGCTTATATACTACTGCAAATCATAGTAGAAATTTGCTTATTTTGTTTTTTTACTTGATTTTATAATCGCTGCAATTTCATTTGAGTAGAACTTTTTAATCATTTTTTTAATCATTATTGGAAGCATGTTATAGGTATTCTATCACATTACCCTCTCATCTTATTTAACTATGGAACCATCTGGTTCATGATTATAGCCATGCGTTCATTTAGAAGACCTTAAAAATATGGATTTATAGAAGTTCTTGGTCCAATAAAATCTTGCAGAAACAACCATTCGATACTCTGATTTTCTTGGCTTTTGCATATTTATTAACATAAAAGAGCGTGTGTATATTATTATTATTATTATTATTTATAAATGCATAGATTACCTTCCAACAAACACCATAGATTTGTTATTTATGTGTTCTCCAATATTATTGTAGATTTCTTCTACTTAGTATAGGATGATTGGTACGTTGCTTTGAGACGTTTTTCTTGTTGTTACTCTTTATAAAAAAAAAAAAGAAAGAAAAAAAAGGAAAATATGTTTAGAATCATATATTAAAATCACTTAATGTTATAAATAATTTTTTCTGCTGTTTTATTTTTTTTTAAGATCTATTTAAATCATTGTATAAAAGTTGTTTGATGCTCCAAATAATCTGGTCGTTCCATTTTTTTTTTATAGAGATTCCTAATTTTTTTTTTATTGTGTTTGTAAGTATTTAATACAAGTTCTCATCATATGAATATTCTTAGATTAAAGAAGTTTTCTCACTGTTCTTGTGAGAACTCAATGCATTTTTTTTATCAAGTGAATGCTCCGGAATTAAAGGAGATTTTCTCATTCCTTTTTTTTGGGTGTAGATCAATGTCACTACAGGAAAACCCCATATTACCGGCGGACTAAATCCGCCGGAAAACATAGATAATCCGACGGAAATATAAGTTTCCGGCGCACGTTTTGGCGGAAATTCATACGCCGGTTTTGGTCGCGTCGATAAATTATTTCCGGCGCAAATCTTGCGTCGGAAATGTCTCCGGCGCAGTTTCCGACGAATTACCGACGAAAAAAATGGATTGTTATCGACGTTAAAAGACGTCTTAATTCCGGCGCCATATGCGCCGGTAATTAGCGTCGCATTATGCGACGGAAATGGTTCAAACATCCCTATACCATCGGATTGACCGGCGGAAACGGCGTCGGTAAATTTACGGCGTATTTTGCGCCGGAAATGTTGACGCAAAATTTTCGTCTACCAAATCCGCCGGAGCCTGCGCCATGTATTACCGTCCACAATTTTCAGCCAGAAAATCCGACGGTAATTGCGTGTTTTCCCGTAGTGTGTGAAGATATTTGTTATGTAAATATGCTATGTTATGGTTCATTCTGATGTCATGTTCTTGTGAAAATATTTTTAATAAACTTCTCTTGTGAGAATAACTCTTACAGGATTTCTTACAAGAATACTTTGAATCGAATCTTTTGTATATACTATAATAACCATTTGTTCATCCTAATCCTTAAAAATGTAATCATGTTAATATTTAAATAAATAAATGAAGGTTCCCCAACTCTCTTTAAAGAATAGTAATTGCACATACATTATATATATATATATATATATATATATATATATATATATATATATTGTAGTTATGAACTTGAAATTTAATAGAATTTTAATTTTAAAATAACACAAAGTATTTATGATTTGAGATATTCTTAATTTTAATAGTCTAGAATTATCTCATGCTTTAACTATAACAATTTGTTAGATGTACAGTAATAAAGAAGAAATTTACTTCATCGCTAATGAAAATACATGAGTTACCTTCACTAACATTTAAAGATTGTCTTCTTGATGAATTTCTTCAATTAGTATGTAATCAAATGGCTCGTAACTTGTATGATTAAAAAAAATTCTTAAGCACAACTTTATTTAGTGATTTCATGGGTTCAAATTTAATGTATATTGAATGCGATGTTTCTTAATTATTTTCATAATGTACAGGAGTATGACATCTTCAAGTATCTCCCATAAACTTCACATGTATATAAGCTTAGATACTTAAGTATACCAAATGCTAATTCACATTCATTTATGATTTTGTGAAGAATTGTGGGAATGGTTTTGAGTATGGTTTTTGTTGTCAACTAAATTTTAGCATTCGTTGTTTATGGTTATAAATCAAATTCGATATAAAATTTGGAAGATCATATAAGAAGTTTTAAAATTGTGTTCTGTATGTTTGTATTTCTCACCATTTGTGAGTAAGATGTTGTAAATGAAGTATTACACTCAATCTTTGATGAGGGCATCAGATTCCGACATGTGTACCATCGCCAGAGGCGTCGATCGACGGCCTTGATTCAGAGTCTTTATTTTTGATGTCTTATTATATTCATGTCATTTATATTTTGTCTTTTCCGTTTGTACCCCTATGAGGGAAGTAGTGTTTGTTTTGCCCCATGAGCATTGTAGTCTTTTATTTTCCGTATGTTGTGGAGCCTATATAAAGGCTAGATCTTGTACTTTGATTATTATTGATTGATAAAATGAAAATTGTTCTCTTTGTTCTCTTTGTGAGTGCATGACAAGATCTCTTAGTGAGTTCTTCCTTGGGATCTCTTGGTGAGTTCTCCATCTTATTTGTGTTTATTCGCTTACCAATTTTCCCCTCTTTAGAACCCGCTCAAAATCCCCTCTCCCCAAACCCAAGCCGCCGGCTTCACCTCCTTGGTTGTTGCCGCCGGCCACCTCCACCATCCCGGCCGCCCACCTTCCGCCGCCCCTCCCCTTCCGGCCAACTCCCTTCCCCCATCCCATGTTGAATTGAGATTTAGAATTCAAATTTTGAATTCTTTCCTAATTTGGAATTCCAAATTAGGAAAGTTTGCATGATTGATTCAATCTCATTTATTTTAATTGTGGAGTTTTCAAATACTCATCCACGTCATCAAGCCACGTTTAGAAACCACTTTCCCCTCCCCCATAATTCCCTCTCCCTCTTGAGCATGCCGCCGGCCCCCCTTCCCCCCAATCAAGCCCCCATTAATTGCTCACTTAACTCCCTTAATTCTAATTTGAAATTCAAATTAGGGAGCATTTATTTTCCCTCCCATTGGAATTAAAACTGAAATAATTTCAGTTTAAACTCTCTCCCTCTTCCCTCTCCCACCGCCGGCCACATCTCTCCATTGAGAAAGTTTTAATTTCCTCCTTAACTTGGGGATTTCAAAATTTAATTCTCAAGTTCTCCCTCCTAAATTCCCTAAACTGAAATCAATTTCAGATTTCTAAAGTTTGAACCCCTCTTCCCCTCATCCTACCGCCGGCCTCCCCCTTCCTCAACATCCCGCCGGCCTCCCTCTCTCCCTTTTGGAGAACCACTTGGCGACAACCATTCTTTCCCCTTCAACTATGCATGGAGGTTCCCGAATGGAATTTCGGGTTTGAATACGACGATCAAGGGCGAGTGGACATCCTCCGATCTCCTTTCTTTGACGTCGGATTCGACTTCGACGACACCGTCGTGGAGTATTTGTCCCGGATCGTCCCCACTCTAATAGAGACCGTCGACGACCACTTCTCAGATTACACTTGGATCATCAAAGGACGTCACACCGCACCACCTCCCCGATCCGCGCCGACCTCTTCGTCCCTACGGATCTACGGCACCATCGCCCTAGGGGTGGTCTCATCGATCGTGTGGTTCTTCTTCTCCCAACAAGCTTAGGGATAGGTAAATGAGAGCGGCTTCAAGGTGAGACATCGCTTTGTTAACCTTGGGATTCTCGTTGATCTAGTCATTAGCATTACTTTATTGGAGTCGTTATTTTATTGAGCTTGTAAACTTAGTCGAATTATCTTGCCTAAGCGTGGTTAACTTCCAAGATCTCCTTTGATTTGTCAATTTCGCAAAGCTAGAGAATGTACGTTCATTACTTTACATAACTTCTATTAATTTCATAAGATTTGATTCCTGGATTCACATCAATCTTGTTTTGAAGCGAATTGTTTGAATTGATGTTTTATACTTATGTCTATAATCGTTCACAAATATTATCGTGAGTTTTATATGCATATACACTTGTGAATCACAATACTTTGGATTCTGCATACATATGAACTTAGATTTTAAAATACATGAAATTCTGACACGTTTCTCTCTCTTCGCCTTATTTGCGAGGTACATTGGAGCTACTTGGACGACAATTCAGAGAATATTCAGTCGCCTCCATTTCTTCCAAATGGGGGCGCTACGGGCGGAACCACCGTGTCATAGTCCCGGTGTAGTGAGTTTTTCTTATACGCATCTTTTCTATCACTCCTTAATTCAAAAATCTAAATTCAACTTGGAGATTTATAATTTAAAGCTTATACATTGAAATTTTCATAACCCAAGCATTCCTATTAAATTTACATGTATCTTTAAAAATTTTTCAGCCTTCACTTTAATCGAGAGTATTCTCTTAGGAGATGTAATTAACTATAGGGGCTTGCCCCTGTAGGGAGTTTAGATCCCAGATTAAAATAAACCCTACCTTAGTTCCTTTCTATAGTAGGGGAAAAATCTGTGAACGCAGATCTCGCTTTATTTATATTTAAAATTTAATTTCATAATCAAAGGATAGGTGGATGTCTGATTTGTTCTTATAGGCGGATCAAATATCTTCTATATTTGATTATGGAGATAAATATGTAATTTATTTTTCTAATTAGAGAGATAGGAGAAGATATTTATCATCCCTCAGGATGATTTGTATCTTCCCTATATTATTTCTGATTAGAGAAATAAATTATACATTTCTTCATTTCAAATCTATAGCAAAACATTAATCTATCCTTCGGGACAGGATAATGTTAAACTATTCTGATTTGGGCTCAAGAAAATCTATTTAAATACAAATAAAGCAAATCACGTGAGAAATAAAAGTATTTTTAAATTTAAATATTTAAAAATAAAATAAATATTTTCTCATAGAAGGTTGGGTTATAGGGCGGTGGTTCGGTTGACCGACGGAAGTTCGCCTGCGATGGTGATTGGATGGAGCTTAAAATCCTTGAAGCCTCAGAGTTCTCTCCAATCTCCAGCCATGGACCCCTATTCATGTAAAAAGTGAGTTTATTAATCGATTTTTTTTCTAAGTAACATACCCTATAAATATGGAAATCCAAGGTAGATTTGTAGTGCTCTACCGAGCAACCTATACTGATTCCCTTGATCATGGAGTATTTTTCAAGCATTTATGGTCTTAATAATGTCGGAATTAACATATCTCGGTCTTGGTGGATTTATCTGGTCGAGTCGCTCGATTTTGTATAAGCATGTTATATTTAGATATCACTTGGTCATCCAATTAATACTTTAAACCTTTCAAATATGCTTCGGCCCTTTGATTTGGACCCATTCGGCCTCGGAATAGGCCCATTTTGGTGTCATTTCATTCGTCTCATTAAGATGCTCAATTTGACTATAAGTTTTCTAAAATTGAAGTTTGAATGTTCTCAACTTTAATTTTGAAATTTTTTTCAACTTGAATATATCTTGAGATCCGTGCCCGACAATTTTTAATGACGTACCAAGAATTATGAGAAATTCCACTTCCAGCACTTCCACTATTCTTCTGAAATTAATACTACTGTCAAAGCTTGGTACAAAAATTGTAAAAACGTTGTTGATCTCAATCGGGTTTTAGTATTTTACACTGATTTTCAGGTCTTTTTAGTTTTGCCAGCATATATCTCTTAGGAATGTATTCACTGTGGCTCATAGTTTGTTTCACTAAATCCTCTTAAATAGGAGAAATTATTTTTTGGAGAGTCCGAAGGTAGAGTTGTATCCGAATTATGAATGTACATAGTATGTATACATTATATTTTTTATTTTTGTACACTGTATGTAGACAATATATATACACTCACATATCCGAACATAACTCTAGGTTCAGACCGAGCACAAACTAATTTCTCCGTGGGATAGTTTTCTTATAAAATGTGCTTCTTTTGCTCTGCATTATTCAACGGCGCATTGCAATACATACTGGTTCTTCTATTTATGCAGATTATGTTATAGTTTGGGATAGTTTTTTTATTTCTTTTTAAAATAAATTGTTAGCATAAAAATTTTTTGAATTAAAAAATTATTTTAAAAAATAGTAAAAAAAGCTATCCCAAACGAAGCCTATATAATCTTTACGAACCATGGCGTTCAGTAGTCTCATATTTGCTTCTCTCACACATATGCAAGCATGTTCGACAAAACTGAGTTCATCTAATTTTGTAAAAAAAATTGTGTTGCGGAAATTATATTCTTTCCTACTTTATTGTAATAGCTCAAACTCTCAATCATCAAAATATTGCCCGCTTTAGGCTTAAACATCATTTGGGATGGTTTTTTTTAACTAAAATTCCGTTTTAAGAAACAATAAAAAACAGTTCCAAAAGAGTTAAGTTTGGGACATCTTATTGCTTTCTAAAGCAATTTTTCAGTATAAATTTTTTTTACTAGAAAGCTGCTTTAGAAAGCAGTAAGAAAGCCGTTACAAACTAAGGCTTCATTTGGAACGGCTTTTTTACTGCTTTCTAAAATGGAGTTTTAGTACAAAATTTTTTATTTTTGTACTAAAACTCCGTTTTAGAAAGCAATAAAAAAGCCGTCCCAAACGAAACCTAACTCTAAGGCTTCGTTTGGGACGGCTTTTTTATTGCTTTCTAAAACGGAGTTTTAGTACAAAAATCCAAACGAAGCCTTAGTCTAATGGCTTAATGATTTTATTTTATTGGTATAACTTCTAAGTCACTCATCCCATAAATGCTTTTATACTAGCACGCTTAACTTTTAATATTCTAACGAAACTCCAACTGTTACACCAAAAAACGTCTCAATGTCTGAGAGTCCTATTTTATTTTTTTAATTTTTTTAAAGAATTTCACATTTATAATTTAGCCCTTTTCACATGTACCTCTCTGTATATTTTGTTGCCCTAAATTTCAACGCAGTCGACATAATTGTATTCGCCAGCATCATCAGTGTTGTAAAAACTGAAACTAAATTATTGGCATAGAAAAGGAGTAGAGGTTGATTCACCTTCTCCTTTCGGTGATTTGGAGAGCCGCACGAATCTTAACACAGTAGCTGATGTAAGAAAATAGAAGGGAATTTATATATACAACTGAATTTTTATGCATAATCCAAAATTTTTATATTTATATATGTGATTTTATATTATTTAAATCACATAATAATATACAAATGTATATTTAAATATATAAATAAAGAGGAATTCTGTTATATTTATTTGAATAAAAGGATATTTGTATATATAAGACTATAAACTCTCCCAATTATATATTTAATACCCAAAAATTTCAATTCATGAAATATAACATTTAGTTAACTTCTTATAACTTGGGCAAGAATGCGGTTTAATTGCCCGCTATGCGAGTGATTATTGCGTCCGGACACCGAATGTGTCCAGAGACAAATAAAAAAGCGCCATATCACTGGGTGCTTGGTACCCCGCTCGGTACCGACCGCAGTTACACTCGGTACACTCGGTACGCTGTTCGGACAGAATAAGTCATCCTCTTGAGTGATAATTTTCTTACACTTATCTTTAACTATAGGTTTAACTTTTGGTGGTGGCATGATTGTACCATTGTGTAACCAAATCTTTTCTACTTCTTCACACTATGGGATTTATTTTTAGAGGAAAATTATGGGTTGGAAGGAAGGACATGGACCTTGTAGAAATTGTGTCTCCCTTATTTAATGCATAAGGAGGAAGACACACTTCATCACCAGAGTAAATGGCATAATAAAATATATGATTTAAGCTATTTTTTAATAGAAGTATAAGCATATTTTCATCGTCATTTATTTCATAAGTATTTATATGATATATATTAAAAGAGGTGATGATATAAGAAACTAGAGCATTATTCATTTCACTAGATAATGAAGATACATCATCAAAGATATCTTTGGCAGAAGTCGTCTTTATTTTAACAAAACTACTAATAAGACATTCCTTAATGTTGCAACTCGGACTTCCGCTTCCGAGTTTATGGTTTTGATGATAACAAATATTATTGATTGTATCCTTGTGTCTCCCAACATTTGTATTGTATATTTATTTTTGTGTGTGCTAACATTTTAGGTGCGTCATGCACCATTCAATAAAGATTTAGGGCTCAAAATATGGTAGAATATGATATGCTAAAAGAGTCCATAAAATTCATTTATGTAATTTTCAAATTCTTGAGTTAATTTTTGTAAATGTGTGTGCTAGCTTGGTGATCATGCACACACACACTCAAGGGAGTGAGTTAGTGACAAAATCAGAAGTTGAATTTTCTGAACTAATTGTATTGTACGATTCGTATTGTATTGTACAATAAACTTATCAGAAAATTATTAAAATGACTTATTGTGTAAATAAAATTAAAAGCTACTATCAGCAGCAAATTGAGTTGCGACTAAACAAGAAAGGCAGAAGGAGAGATAGAAAGAGAAGCTCCGCTAGGATTTTTTCTTTTCGTCTCCCCGACTTTCCTCGGCTGGTTTTCCTTCCTTCGGGGAAGGGGCTCTTGCTCCTGCTATGGAGTTTGCCCATAAAGACTTCCCCCCCTTTACCTAATTCCTCCATTCTTGGTCCTGCTCTTCCTCCTCCACGTTCTCCTCGTGCCGGTAGCTACGCGGAGAACGTCTCTGCTTCTTCTTCAAAGACTCCGGTTTTTAATATGTCCTATGTTACTCCTGATAAGAAGCTGTCTTTCAAGCCTGAGGATCTCTTGGATGGATCTTCTCTATGGTCTCATTCTCTGGTTGGATACTCTATTGGGCAACGACCGTATTACGAGCGACTCCTTTCGGCAATGAAAAAGGTTTGGAATCTCAAAGGTTCGATGTCCCTCCTCTCTCTTGCTGATGGTTTTTTTCTGTTGAAATTTACTTCTCCCGAAGACCTGGACATGGTTTGGTCGGGAGGACCATGGTTTTTACTGGGGAAACCTTTTATTCTTCAAAGGTGGTCTCCAAAATTTCAACCTGTTCAGGATGAGTCTGCCTTCATCCTGATCTGGATTAAAATCATTAACCTGCCTCTGGCATTATGGACTCCAATCGGCATTTCCAGGATAGCGAGTTATGTGGGCATTCCGATTTCAGTGGATACTCTTACGGCAAACAGGACTAGGCTTACTTTTGCTAGAGTATGTATTCAAATAAACAAGACTTCTCCCCTCCCTGATGTTATCCCGATTGAGATTGATGGAGACGATATCAACCTCAAGGTTGTTTATGACTGGAAACCCTCTCCTTGTGAAGGTTGCGGTTCCCTTTTTCATCCTTTCTCGCTCTGTTCTTCCAACCCAAATCCTAAACCTTCTATCCCTATGGCCTCTCGTCCTAGAGGCCGGAGTACTAGTAGAAATTTGTCTACTAGGAAACCTAGCTCCTCCGCAAAACCTCCGTTACCTCGCCCTCCTGCTGTGCCTTCCGACACAGATCCCCTCCCTTTTTCTTCTTCTGTTTCTCCCATTCTCCCATTGCCGGTTGAACCTGTGCGACTGCTTGAGACTCAACTTCCCATAGTTATCCCTAATCCCTCCGCCATTACTGCGCCTGAGTCACAACTTCCCTTACTTGTCACTAATCCCATTACCACTTCTTCCACTTCTTCTCCCTGTGGATCCCCAAAAAAATCCATACCCAACCTCTCTTCAGACCCCACTCTCCCTAACCTTAATCTTCCCATTGAATGTTCTTCTTCCTCTGACCTCCCAATTTCTTCAGGACCCCCTCCTCCCCCGTCTTTACCTACTTCTAACAAATTCTCCTCTCTTCTATCAGAGTCTGAATTTCTGGAGGTTCCCTCTGAACCCGTCTCCCATAATTGCATCCCTGTTGATGGTCCCTCCTCTCCCTCTCATCGGGCCTCTTCTATTGAGCAGAGTTCTTCCTCTGCTATTCTCTCCAACACGAAAAAGAAGTCTAAATCATCCAATGAATCGAAGAAGGGTAAGCCTAAACCCGTCAAAAAGGCTAAAAGCTCACGTTATTAATGTCTTGCATTCCTTTTGCTAGTTGGAATGTGAGAGGGTTTAACAACCCGGACAAAGTCAGATTTTGCAAAGATCTTGTTTCTTCTTACAAGCTCAAACTCCTGTGTATTCTAGAAGCGAAAATTCAGGTCCAGGCCATCCTTGACCCTTGGTTTCTTCATCAGCATAGGGTTTTTGATGATGAATCTTGTTACAGTAACTTTTGCTACTCCTCTCCTGGGAGAATTTGGATTAAATGGGACAAGTCTTGTGTTTCATTTCATCCCACCTTCACTTCCTCTCAACTGATCAGTGGAACTTTAATTGCGGGTACTTCCCCTCCTATTCAATTATCTGTGGTTTATGCTGCTAACAATGTTCATGATAGGAAAGCTCTTTGGGATGACCTTCGTAATCTTGTTCCTATGAATGACCTTCCTTGGATCATTCTTGGTGACTTCAACTCCTGTAGATTTGATTATGAGAAGGCCGGTGGTATCCCTAGCAATCCCAGTTATTTTGGTGAACTTAACAATTGCATCTTTGATTGTGGGGTTCAGGATTTGCCTTCCGTTGGGCTCTTTTACACTTGGTTCAATCAGAGAATTGATAATCCCATTCATATTAAGTTGGATAGGGTGTTGGTTAACCCGGCTCTTCTCAATTTGTTTCATTCTACTTATTACAAGGTGGCTCCCCCTGGTGGGTCTGATCATTCACCTCTTATCTTCTTTGACAACACCTCCTTTATCCCTAAGGCTAGGTTTTTGTTTAAGAATTACTGGGTGAATTTTGATGTGTTCTGGCATGAAGTGATTACTGCTTTTGATGGCATCAATCTGGAAGTCCCATTTCTTCATTCTATAATTGTCTTAGGCTCCTGAAGAATTCTATTAAAGGGAAGAATTGGGCCTCAGCAAATTATATTACTGACTCTATCAAGGATTTGCAGAATCAGCAGTCTTCTATCTTGGAAAATCTACAATCTCTTCCTTTGTGCCCTTATCTCAACAACAATCTTAAAAGTATTAATGACCAATTGGCCTTTTTTCAATCCTCTTGGTCCTCTTGGATCAACCAGCGTGCTAAGGCTTAATGGTTAACTAAAGGTGAAGACGATTTAGGTTTCTTGTATGCCAAGATAAAAGCTAGGAACAACTACAACATCATCAGAGAAATTCAAACTGATCTTGGTGGGTTTTCTACTCATTCAACCATTTCTGATGCTGTCATTAATCACTTTAAAGGGCTCTATTCTATCCCAAATTCGGGTTTCTGGGAGGGGAATTTCTTTCCTGTGGGAAAGCTTGTTTCGACTGAGTTTCTGGCTTCCTTGACTATGCCGTTTACTGATCATGAAATTAAGAAGACCTTTTTTTCTGGTAAAACCAAAGCTGCTCCCGGTCCTGATGGTTTTACCTATGAATTCTATAAAAAGACGGGTTTTACTGGGCCCTCAAGTTTGCAAGGCTGTTAGAAGTTACTTCTCCACGGGATTCATGCCTAGAGCCACTAAAGCTACTGCTATCACCCTCATCCCCTAAATACAACATGCCACTCACATTTCTAACTATCGTCCCATCTCCTTATGCAATGTGTTTTATAAGGTGGTGGCAAAATTAATTGCTAATAGGCTGAAGATTGTGCTTCCCTTCATTATCCAAGAGAATCAAGCTGGCTTCATTGCTAATAGGAGTTCTTCTGATAATATACATTTAGCTACAGAAATTTTAAGGGAATTCAAAGATGGTACCAATTTTTTCTGTGCTAAGCTTGATGTTAGGAAAGCTTTTGACTCTTTATCAAGAGACTTTCTCCTTCATAGGATGAAACTTAAAGGTTTCCCGGAGCTCTTCATCAAATGGATTAAGGGATGTATTACGGATGTTTACTTCTCTATCTGTATTAACGGCTCTCTGGAGGGGTTTTTCCATTCTACTTCTGGACTTAGGCAAGGTTGTCCCCTCTCCCCATTGTTATTTTGTATTGCCATGGATGCCCTCTCAACATCTCTTGCTCCCCCCAGTTTCAAGGGCATTAATTGTAATGGTGTGGGCATTAATCACCTTATGTATGCGGATGACCTTCTTGTTTTTGGTAGAGCCGAGATTCATAATGTTAGAAATCTGAAGGGGATTCTTGATCATTTTGGGGTTGCCTCTAATCTCCATATTAATCCCAACAAAAGCTCTATTATGTTTTCTAGAGAAAATTCCTCTGCTAGTTTTTTGTCTGATTATTTGGGTATTCACCATACCAGTACTTTTCTCACCTATTTAGGGATTCCGATTTCTACTAAAAGGCTTTCTCTCAGCCATTTTCAGCCTCTCATGAACAGAATTTCTGACCTTTTCGCTGGCTGGAAGGTTAAATTCCTATCCTTTGCGGGTAGGCTTCAATTTCTAAAATTTACTATTGCTAACACCATTGCTTATTGGATTCGTGGTTCAATTATGCCGAAAGCATGTCGTTCTTTCATTTCTAAAATCTGCGCTAAGTTTTTGTTACATGGTAACATCAAGGATAGGAAGCTTCATCTTATTGCTTGGTGCAATATTACTAAGCCTAAGATGTATGGTGGTCTTGGGATTCTTTCCTTTGATGCTTATTACTTTGCAGTTGCCTGCTCTTTTATATGGAGATTATATAACTTGCCTTCTTTGGCTGGTAACTGGTTGAGAGCCAAATATGAAACTCCTTTTAAACCTCCTCCTATGGCTGCTTCTAGTTTCTGGAAGGAAATTTGTGCTGTGGCCCATAAAATTAAGCCCATTCTCTCTTTCTCGGTTGGCTGTAACTGCAAATTCTCCTTCATGTGGGATCCCTGGTTTGATGGGAAATTGCTGGGGGAGATGCACTATGATGCTAGGCTTAAGTTTAAAGAGGTGTCTAACTACTCTATTCTTGGTAGTTGGAATTTACCTGATTATTTGCCTCCCACTTTGGCTTCTGAAATCTGTAACATTACTATTGGGGAAAATACTAGTATCACTTGGGACGGATCTTCTTCTCCTAAATTCATGAATTTCTCTGAGCATTTTTACTCTAATTTGGAGGAGGTTGGTTGGCATAGATTCATTTGGCATAAATTTGGCTCTCTTAAGTTTGATTGCTTTGCTTGGATGGCAATTACTGGTAATCTTAAATGTGCTGATGTGCTGATTCGTAGGGGCTTACCGGTTCCCCCTAACTGCTCCTTCTGTTCTCTCATGGTTGAATCACATCATCACATTTTCTTTGAATGTGATTACACATTTACTGTTCTCAAGCTACTTTTGCCGGTTTTTGATAGTTTTCTGTTTCGGCCTAACTTACTACAGGCTTTTGATTTTTTGGATACTAAATTTAATACTTCTTTAGAGAAAAACTTCAGTTTCACAATTATTGCTTACTTGGTTTATCATCTTTGGAGGGAGAGAAACAACAGGAGATTCTCTAATACTTGGTTGGCTCCGACTGTAATTGCTGTCAACATTACTAAACTCATTCAGTTGAAGGCTGGGAATTGGAAAAATGCAGATATACTTATTCTCAAACAGAAATTCTCTTCTCTTTTCTGATTTCCTTTCTAGGTCTCTGTTCCCGAATGTGATAAGGTGGAAGCAGGTTACTCGGACAATGATGACCTGGGAGCTCATTTTGCTGCTGGCGGTTCCCTTTGGATGGCCCGATTCCAGTTCGTTGGTTGGTTTTTTCTGCTGTGGCAACCAGGGTTGTTGCCTTATTGCTTATTCCTTGCCCTTGGACGGCTCAGTTTTTGTCTGGATGAGGCAACCGGGGATGACGCCTTCCTCTGTTTTCTTCAGCAGCTTCTTTCTGGTGTTGGTTGTAATTTATTGGGCTCCCTATTTTGCCTGAGTCCTTTTTGTAATCTGCTATACTTTCTCACATTGCTTTGGGTTTTTGGAGTTTACCCTGGTTTTTGTTCCTGGGGTAATCTCTTTTTTCTGTTCTTTTTGTTGTTACTTGTAATTGCTTTTTAGTTAATACATGAGCCTTGGCTCCTAAATTCCCCAAAAAAAAAGTAATTAAAATTATTTGAACTAATCATACTGGATGATCTCGATCGTACAAGATGATCAATTGAAATCATGATCTTAGCCACCAATCATAATTTAGACAATATTTTGAAATACAAATTAAGTGATAATCATACTGTAGGATAAGTATCGTACTGTACAATGTCATTAAATCTTGCCTAAATTAATCCTATAATTAGGATAAAATTTGGATTAATTGGTCTAGTAAGATTGTACTATACAATTGGACAAATCCTATTTATACGATCTGATTCCTACATGGGATAATAATTTATCATCGCCAATCATATGGGACGATAATCCAATTTGATTGTACTAATCATACTAGATGATGAGCATATCATATTAGACGATAAGCTCAAATACTTGAATTGATCGTACAACACTTTACAATTCATACAATACTAACAAGGGTGATTTGAACTAATCATATCGTACGATCAATGATCATACTATACAATCGAAGATGAAAAAATTAAAATTTTAGGGTTTTTTTTTTAATATCTATATTTAAGTTTTCTCATAAGACTTTGTAATGGTCTTCTTGCAATTCATTGAGTTGTTTCTTCTAAAAGCTTGAAGAGAGAGCCATGATCAAGGGAGGGAAAGGGTAAAGTTTGTGAGAGAGGGAGAAAATCATTATGGGTTTCAAGGGAGTGTAAGAGGGAGTTCCACACGGTTTCGCTATTGGTTCTTCTTATAAGTTAATTAGCTTTGGCATCAAAAGTGAAAGCATTTATTTTCTATTAGTGTGGTTAGGGACAACTTCACTTAGGCTTAACATTCTTATCGAACTTTCACTTAGGCATATTTATCTTCATAAAAACAAACCTAGACTCTAACCAATCTTTAAATATAAAATAATATTCAATTATATGACCTAACATGTTGTGATAAAAGTAATAACTAGGATAAGCTAACTTATCTGCTTGCTCTAACTTCTTAGGTGGGAGTAGCTCCATCCCCTGCTTCATTAAGTTCTTAGAAAATTTTCCTACACAATTTGTCACAACCCAACCCAACTAAGACAAGTCCTATTGTATTGAGCTGTGATGGGCAAATCCAAGATCTAGTTTTGAAATGTTAAGATTTTTTTCTAATATTTTATCTTAAATAAACTACATACTGCATAGCTACTAAAAATATTTAGAGTACTATAAATAAAATTATATACAAGATTTCTTTCATTTCATTAAAATATATATTTACTATAATACATGGCTACCAAATACTTTTTACAAAACTTAAAATAAACTAGTCATGACTGTAAATAATCAAAATAGAAAAATACCTATAAACTCAACTCTGATTCTAAACTGATATTTATAAGCTCCTTCCCTTTTCTAGATCTTGAAAATCAGAAGCAAAGTCCCAATTAGCTCAACTAGCTCAACATGCCACACAAATCGATTTAAAATTTCAAATTCTTTTATTAAATATTTTGATAAATATTTAAAAGAACTAGAAGGTGGAACTGTCCTTGGCAGCGTCAAAGTATGCCTCTTCATATTGTATACTTGCTACTTTGCTCTAAAGTTTTTCAAATGATTTAATGGAGTATAACTTCAAAAATGCAGCTATAGGGGCCTTAATACTTTTTCAAAGGAACTCTACTATATGCTATTTTTTTATGATGAGGCTCACATTTCATAATCAAGTTGGGCTACCTTAGGATATAGTCAATTAATGATTTGGATTCTTTCCTTCTAGCCATAACTAGAATATCCATAGTAATTTTCTTTGGTGTTTTAGAAAATCTTTAATGAACTATTCTTCTAACTAATTAAGCAAATGTATGAAGGGAATTATTAGGCAATTATGCAAACCTTTCAAATATAAATCCGGTCAAATTGGACACAAATACTTTAAGAAGCAATGCATCACTTCCCCCTATATTATAGCATATGGCTCTATAGTGGGACTATTGCTGCATAGGGTTGCATGTCCCATTAAACTATTTGAATTCTGGAGAACAAAACCCTTTGGTAGGGGATTATCTTATACTCTTCAGGATATGATCTGCCTTTTGAATTTCTGTGTCATTGTTATTCTATAATAACTGCCTTAACACTTTAGCCCACCAATGTTTGTAATTGATTGTATGGAGGAGTCACAATTATATATGCCAGCTGAGCTAGTTGAAGTGTAGCATAAGGAATGTTGTTAGGCTTTGCTTTATCCCTCTATAACAAGTCTATATGTGTAATCATTTAAGTCAAAGTTTCCATCATATATATATATATATATATATATATATATATATATATATATATATATATATATATATATATATATATATATATATATATATATATTCATTTGTGCAGTATAATTATCTTTTTTTTTCTTTGATTTTAGCTAATAATTGTGTACCTGGGATGTGTGGCTACTTATTTTCATCATGGTCACCATTATAGTTACTTATGACCTCCTGGTGTGAATGGACATCTAAAGTAGTGTGTCTGATGGTAACCATCAACATGAGCAACTAGTAAATTCTTCTCCATCAATAAGTCATCATCCTCTTAGCAATAACAACTTAAAGTAGGAACTCCACCAACTAGAAGATTACTATAGGGGTAGACTCCAAATGAGTCATAAGAAGAGTACGAGGGAAATTTACCTTCAAATATACTCTAGTGTCATCCTTGAGCCTTATTTTGGGGACCCAATATTATCGAGGAGTTGGTGAAGGAAGGTGAGATGATGGAGAAATACTAAGTCAGGAATAATCAAGAGCTTAAGAAGTGGACCTATAGGTGTCCACCTTAGGCTTCCACTTGTGCTAAACACAGTTATGATGCCATAAAGGGGATTTGCGAGTGTCCAACTCTGGTCCTTCCCTATAGTCAATCCTATCAACATTTCTTACAGAGGACTTGTGAGTGTACATCTTCAATCTTCATCTATGATCAACATTTGTATAATTTCTTATAGGGGGAGCAATATACCTATCTTTGTCCACATTCAACACAAGGAACGTGTCTCATGGTTGACCTACAAGCCAAGCACTATGATCTCCTACCATAAGAATGAACTATCTCATTTGGAATAATTGGTGAACTATGTTGATGCATACTTTCTTTGAAGCAACTAATATTTTATTGATTAATTATCATCCATAACTAAACCCTTACACTGATTAATTACACAACACTACTAATCCTCTTCTTAAGCACCTAAGATTTTCCATGTGTAATCTTGAGTAAAGGGCTAGGACTAGCAGGCTACCTCACTACTATTTAAGTGGTTATCTCCTCAACACTATCTGTTAGAGCGTCAAATCTATTTTTTGTTGCAAATATTGTCTGTGTTTCTCTTTGCTCTTATAATTTTCTCAATATTATATTAGTTGTTCTTCCTCCCTTCTTCCCATTTTAATGATAATGAAACCCACAGTCTCAGTAGTGCATGAGACAAAGGTAGCGAGGGTATCATGAAGGCAACAACTAATCTCTTTAAGGGTGAAAAACCTTGTGAACACAAAAGGACTAGTCTTATCTTTATCCTCAATATTATTATCATTATGAGGCCTTTTCTTTTGAATTAAAGGAAGCTCTCTTACGTAACCAGTAAGGACCTCACAACCAGAATAAGAATGAAAACTCATTGTCTATGGAGGATAAATGGTTTTTGCATCAGCTGGAATTGGATTACTAAGAGTAATAATAGTCTATGAATGGCTATCTCCAAATTTTATAGTAGCCCCAGCCTTAGCATTGACCAATAGTGATAGTGACATTTTAATTACAACCTTAGTATACAACTAAAAAATTGAATTGGGTATTCTTAAATATTTTTGAAGATCCTGTGATTTACATATATACTCAATCCATTCAAGCATATAATCTTCTTCAAGGTAAAATATCATTTTGACTTAAAATCCATTTAAAAAGTCCATTTATATATGACCATCAAATATTAATGAGTCTAACTGATGTAATAAAATCATTAAATGATTGAAAAGATAGCACCAACTACATGCACAAGGTGTAGTAGCTTTAATGAAAGAAAAAAAAAAACAAGCATCAAATCCAAAGATGGAGAGATAAATCATCTCTAATGGAGTTGCCATAAATCTATGGTCTTTAAATGACACCTATGACATTGCAATAGATGTCATACCATAAATTAATTAATGCACATTGTAGGGTTGGATGGATAAATGGAAGGTAGATAGAGTTTATGTCCAAGAGATTTATCTTATAAGGAAAGTGAATCCAAAAATAGTTTATTTTAATTCTAGTGATCGAGGTTTATTAAAGGAGCAATCCCATAAGGTTAATTATATCTTGAGTGTTCTTGAGAACACTCTCAATTAAGGGATCAATGCTTATGTTTAATTTGAATAAGAGTGATTGATGTTTAGAGAGATGAAAGCTAAAAAGAGTGAACTGTCAAGTAGGAAGGACTAACCTACCAAGTAAGTATGACGCCCTTGGACAACATTCCATAATTTCATCATCCCGCATTTATCGGTGACCATAGTCTACTCAGTTAAGTGGTGACTAGAAGATCCTTATTAGCAATCATGGGTTACCTCATCCAATGGGACCTCAAAAATCAATGGTGTGGACATAGTCTTAGGCTAACACATAGGAATTACACTCCACGATTGTACGAGGGAGTAACCTAGGGAACTTATAGTATTGTGTGGTGGTACCTCCAAGGCTAAAAAAACTAAGTTATAATGCTAATGAGTAAGAAAGAAGATATTATCTCCTTGTGGTAGAGATAACACCCAAAATTGGGCTTATAACTCAACCATGCATGATTGAGAATGCCCAAAAAAATTAGAACACCTCCTCATGATATAGATAAATACATCTTCTCAATGTGGTAGAGATGATTTCCAAGGAGTAGAACCTTGAAAATCCCTTCAATGTGGTAGAAAAGACATATAAGGAGTGGGACTAATAACTCAATTTGTGTGATTGAACAAGCCTAGACATCTCAATATCATAGAGGATATCAAAATGGGACTTAAAACTTAATGGAGTGGTGACTAAGAAAACCCATGTCTTTTTAATATGGTAGAGAAGACACCATAGAAGTTACAAAAATTCTGAGTGTCCCTTCAATGTGTTTGAGGAGGCACAAAAGGGAGGAAGTTGTAATGACCCAAAGTTCTAAAAATGAATTTATTTAAAATATGAAAATTTATATTCAACACACAACACTACAGCTCTAGGAATTATTGCTACAGCATCATAGTCTCTATTTTACAATAACTCTAAGAATGGCATGCAGTGTAGTGGTGCTAGGAAGTTGGGAGCTATGACGCTGGGCACTGAATCAATTTTTTTAATATATTTAATATAAATATCCCTTACCACCACCCCATACCCCCCTTATTTGATTTGTTTGTTGAGGAAGGAAAGAAAGGAGAAGGAGAAGAGAAGGGAGAGAGACACAAAAGAGAGATGGCCCTCTAAGGCTTTTTCATTTGTCACTCCTATTATAAAATTATTCTAATAATTGTAAGTGAAATATTATCTACTTCTATTTAGAATAACTTTGAGTTTAGTAAATTTGTCCCTCTTAAAAGTGATAAAAATATGATATCTCCTATTTTAGTGAACTTTCATAATATAATTTTTGGTATGTAATATATATTATTATATATTCTAAACATTTTGACTAATTTATATAACAATTTTACTTGGCAAATTGATAGTTATGTTTTTTTAAGTTAATGAATAATATACAGATCGAAATGCATTTCATGGATTATAATAAGAATATTATATTTCATACATGATATTGATGTATAGAGAAAATTATGTGACTGAGATATGATAAATATTATATTTACATATTGCTAAGGAAGGTTGGTTATCATATTAGAATTAATATGGATTGGATATTAAAATGATCAAGGAAGATTATGTGTTATCAGTATCATGCTTAGCCGATATAGTCGCAGGTTGATTTCTGCCAATGTGCTCTCTCAATCTCCTAAACTCATATAATATCTGAATATTCATGTCCACCTATATTTTTAGATATTTTTTAACTTCACTATTAGGTTAGCCATATATTGTCTATATAAACTCTTTTGGTTGCTTGCATAGTAGCCGATAATAGAAGAGGATTATCCCTCATACGCATAGGCTTGAGAGCCTAATTAAACCATAAACCTATATGTTTTGCATTATACCTACTGCTTGCTACCAAATGTGATAGTTAGAAACTTTGTAGATCCCCCAGAGGAACCCTTACACGTTGGGTCTCTCGATGCCTTGTATACTCATCCTACAAAATATAACATAAGATTAATCATCGTATAATTATCATTTATAATATTTCTATAAGTATAATATCATTACATACTTATATATGCCCTCCTAGCTCACTCATTGACCCACTACTGATCCTCTTGATGCTTATGAATATGATTGTGTAACTCAATTACATTGGGTTCTTTACCAAGCATCTCCTTCTATAATATACTTAAATTAGATGCATAAATAAAAAATAATTATTAAAATTTATTTAAAAAATTTCTAAACATTGTCAATGCTCAGTATGTGGAATACAACCCCCAGTATGGAGAGACCAACCTAGGCCCCTGATGTCAGAAGCTCTATTTTATCTATTCTGCTCCCTCCTCACTGCAAAATCTTGGCTTCCCCAAGAACTATTGATCTCTGCCCATACACCCTCCCCAATACAAAGCGATCGCTCTCCTGTCCTCCTAATTGAAGTGAACATATATTGCATGTGAGTTGCTCTGTGTTTCTTAAAATTTATTATGATTCTAGTACCAGACTCAGGTAACCAATAGAAATTTCATTATATATAATAAATTAGAAAAAAAATTATTCATTATTAGCATAATAAAATATGAGGAGATATTAATAATATTGCAATTATCAAACCTGATCAAACTCCCTGAGCCATATATTACACATTTTCTTTGGGATTTTCTTCCAAGAGATACATATGGAGCTTCAAACCTGCTCCAAATGATATCTTGTATCTTGTGCATGAGCTACTTTGATGGATAAAACCTACACAAAATATTTAGTTGAAGAATATTATTTCTTAAATGTATGTATAATATAAAATATACACATGCATGTATGTGTCACCTCAGGCTGAATCAACACGCTTCCATCTATATTTAGTGTTGTAGTAGCCTCCGTGGAAGGTCCAACTACATAGGGCTAAGGGGGTGGTGGGTAGTAAAATGGCGGAACATATGGTGGATAAGGATAGGTAGCAGGGAGCCCTTAGAAGATGGTGGTGGTGTGGGGGGGGGGGGGGGGGGGGGTGGGGGGGTGGGGGGCGCGTTATAGCTATATGTGTAAGGTCTGGTGATAAAAAGGGGGGTCTTTGGAGTAAAATAAAGGACACCTTCCATGTGGAGGGCTACGCTGGGTATGAGTGGCAGGCTGTGAAGAGGAGGTCCATAATAGGTAAGTAGAATAATCGACTAACTAGCACGACTTTCAGCTTTCTTTTTTTCCAGAATTTGATTTAAACCTTGGTGCGTTATAAAGATGACATGCAATTTTTGACAAATTATCCTCGTAGTATAACATACATTTGTTGACACAATAATGTATTTTTATAGCTATAAATCAAGTTTGAAAACTAATTTTTTAGTCTGATATAAATTTGCTAGAATTATATTATTTGTCAAGTTAGTTTTCTTAAGTAGCTAGGTCAATAAATTGATTAAAGCATTCTCTGGGTATATTGTATTCTATCTTTATGCTTAACATCATCACAGTATAGATAACTCTTAGTGAGTAGTGCACTCATTCCAAATTAGTTGTTATACAACATACAACAAATAATAGAAATTTTGAGCCTCCTTATTCGGGGATTCTTTTGTATATTATTAAAATTGTGGCCCAGTTGCATCATAAATTAAGTCCTCAAACGTCCTAACTCTGTTTCCTCAACTATGTTGGAACTTGCAGATAGGCCACACTAAAAGTCAAAATAAGGCTCGACTCACCATGTGAAGTCCAATACTAATATTCTAGCATGAATCCTCTGTGATAATAGATCAATAGTAATCTCATCTAGTGTGAGGTAGGCATGATTTTTGTGTTTAAAATATGGATAATAAAATAAACCCTTTGATATAAATGAAGGTAATCAATAGTTTGCTTGAACAAAATAATTTACTCCGTTCATAAATTCATCTATTAATGTCTTGTGTTTAGACAACAGTCGGTTATACATCCAACTTTTATACTTTCTAATATTCATAACACACTTGGACCATAAATTCCTACAATCAAATAATTAGATTTGTATCAATTTTTAAAAAATTAAATAATGCGCAATAGTGATAATTTTAGGAGTTTGAATGGATAGTTGTGCTGCTCCATTAGCCACTCATTATATATGAGGCAATAAAAGTGTGTGTGTTAATTAGTGCAACACATTAATACATCTAATTTTCCAAACATAAAGCCACTCATCCACCTAATCATCTTGATCACTGTAACACTTAACTTAATCTCTTTTAGTGGCCAACATTCTACGCCATAATAAAGCAACGCAAGTCTCACTACCATCTTAGAGAATTTTCCCTTAAGTTTGAGAGGGACTTTTTATCACACAACAAGCACGATACATTCCTCCACTTCAACCATCCAACATGAACTCTACTAATAACATCTCCATCCATTACACCATCACCAATAATAGTAGAGTCTAAGATTAAAACCATTCATCCACCTAAGCATCCTCATCTCTGCAACACTTGATTTAATATTATGCTTCTCTTTTAATGGCCAACATTTTGCACCATAAAACATTGCATCTCTCACTACCGTCTTATACAATTTTTCTCTTAAGTTCGAGAAGGACTTTTCTATCACACAATAAGCTCGATGCATCCCTCCACTTCAATCATCCAAGTTGAGTTCTATCACCATAAATAGTAGCTCTAAGAGTAAAGCCACTCATCCACCTAAGCATCCTCATCTCTGCAACAATAACATCAACATCAAGCCTTTATCCTACTATGTGGGGTTAGCTACATGAATTAATTTTACATAATCAAACAATCTAAGGTAACTCTCTCTATGGAGACTCTCTCTAATCCTCATCTCTACAACATTTAACTTAATATTATGCTTCACTTTTAATGGACACCATTCTACACCATAAAGCATTGCAGGTTTTACCACCATTTTGTTAGAATTTTTCCTTAAGTTTGAGAGGATTTTATCCATCACACAATAAGCCAGATGCATTCCTTTATTTCAACCATCTAATATGTATTCTATTAATAATATATTTATTTCTTATATCATCATAATGAATAATAACTCTAAAATTTTAAGCAAGAATTTGGATAACTTCTTAATGAGCAAGCTCCGATATATCAAGAAGAGGAACATCGTGGAAGGAGACAAGCAAGTTGGTTGTCGTTGAAGCCGAGCAAGGTGGTAGTCATCAAAGCCAAGCAAGATGGTTGCCGAGAGAAGGAACGTCGAAGAAGTCGAACGGTGAATAAGAGAAAAATTCTTTGGACGTGAAACGAAGAAACTTCATCGATGGAGGCAAACGCCGTCGAAGGAGGCGAGCAATTGACGACGAGAGGGGACACGATTGCTGCCAATGATGAGGAAGTGTGACTTCAGATGCGAGAGGAAGGAACATCCCAAGCAAAATTCATCAAAGGAGCTCACGAGCGCGGTCAAAATAGAACGTTAAGCGAATGAAAGAAGTGGCAGCCAGCCGATTTAGATTGAGTTTTTTTGCATCATATTTGTGATAAAAATATGATATCTCCCATTTAGTGAATTTTTAACACATAACGTTTTATATGTGACATATATCATTATTCTAAACGTTTTGAATAATTTTTTTATAAAAATTTCATTGAGAAAAGTGATAGTTATGATTTTTTGAAGTAAATAAATAATATACATATTGATAGAGAAAATGATTATGATTAATATATAATAAATTTGACATTTGCATATAAGCAAGAAAGATTGACTGTCAACACTATGATTAATATGAGTTAGTACTTAAATAATAATACTCTGTATAAGAGGATGAGCTGATGGAGTTTCCTTAAAATAAAATATTTGGGGTATAATCATGGTTGTTAGCCTGTAACCGATTGATCGATTATACCAAAGGGTAGAGTGTGATGATTCTTTAACTTATTAAAAACCATCTATTAAAATAAATAAAAAAAAAGAAAAAAAATCTATTAAAATAAATAACTGATAGAAATAATTGTAAGATGTGATTAACTGAGAATAATTGATTAATTGATAGATACATATGATAGATGGAATGATGAAAACAACACTTTAAAGCTAAATGTCCTGCCTTACTGAATTCAACATTAATATGCATATATGATATCATACATAGTTCAAACATGATATGATAGAATAGAAATAATAAATGACATATACAATAGATAAACCGACGATAGATATAACTAATATGACTTAGGACATGTGAGTTATGATATGAAGTGATTAATTGACTGATGAGAAGATTGATTTATTGACACGATTGACATGTAACTAGATAAAAAATGTGATGATATGACTATATGATATATGACGAGAATATGATTGATATATATGATAAGATTGTATATGAATTACATGATATACAAGATATTGTTCCTATTGATTGCTATATATTCTTATAGTTATGTGGTTATTATTTTTATTTGATGTATTGACTTCAGTGGTAGATATTGACTACTTGCTAGGGTATGTGCTAATTATATGATTTTTATATATTTTCAAGCAAGGGTAAGGATCCTATAGATTGAGGTTGATCTAGGCTGTAGGCTTGATTTCCCTTTCTACATCGGTCTATCTTCTCTTCCTTTTTGTAGTCATTATGCATTTGAACTGATTAGTTATTATTGGTTGCATATCATAATTATTGCATATCTTATTTTGGACTTTAAATCAATGAGTAAATATTGAATGAATAGAGATATAACTATATTTTCTGCTATTTATATTTTTGAATGCAATTGGTAAGCTCTGGTTGATGATTCCAAATATAAAAATATATAATTCTTCTTATTTAGATTATGGGATATGATAGAACTGAAGAAATGATGGAAATGATGAGACTTATAGCTTGATAGCATGGAATTAAGCAAGCTTGGACATCTTCTCAATGTTATAGTGAAGATGTCAAAAGTGAAATTTACATCTTGGTCTCGTATGATTAAGAAGGCCCAAATTACCTTCACAATGTAATAGAGAATATATTAGCCTTAATTTACGTCATGCATGGTTTGAAATGCTAGAATTTTTTACATCTACCTCACTCATTTCTATATCTTCTACTTCTTCGCTCTCTGCATCTCCATCAACCTCCTCATTCGTAAATTTTAGTTTTTCCATATGCTCTGTAAGAAGCTTATCCGTGCATTCACTCACATTTCTTGGTGCCTCCTTTACTATGAGTTTACCCTTCTCGTTCTCTATTGCTTCGGTGAAAGCTTTAAGTATATTGTTTAGACCACTTATTCTCTTATCCTTATCTAAAATTTGTGTAGTAAGCACATATGGAAGAGGAGCGACAAGCTTAGTCTTAATAAGACAATCATAATTTCCTGCTGCTTCTGCCTTTCTCATAGCCTCTTTTATGTGTAGAATAACATAAAACTGAAAACACTTCATATAAATATCAATGCATATCTTCAGCGACTGCAAATTCATCCTCCTCCTAATATTTTTCATAAGGGGGAATCCTTCAATTCCTCGGTCATAGCGGGTACCACCATCATCAGTTTTGGCCCAATTAACCCAATTTCCTTTACTTCCTTAATGAGAGGTTCGAGTATCAATTCTGGATCTGAGATAATCAACTTAAATGCCTCAAAGGCGTGATTGAACTTGCAATAAAGCCACCAGTCAATGTGGATGTAGAGATACTCGAGATCCGCACTGATAATTTTGGAGATATGGTGCACAATAGAGTGAACTAGCTTACTCTTATTGTAGCACTCCTCATAGGCATGGATGTCTTCCTCTAGGACTCGATGCTTGTTAAGATCAATGTAGTCATTATCACAGTTTACATAGGCGACCATGGAGAGCTCTTGGCAACCTACACGAATGAGAGAGTTGACACTAAGGATGCTGTGATGAGAGAGCTTATTAATTAAAGGGTATCATACCCTCAATATTGTTGTACTTAAGTAGAAAGATGTTGGCACCCATTTTAGCAATGCACTTTACATGAATCATTATGATAGTAACAACCTTTGAGAAGTGAGCATCATACATCCGACACTTAAGATTTGAGAATTTCATTGCCCCGTAACATTCTCTACTGGCGGCATGGAGGGGATGAACTCCCTGAATCTTGAGTGTCAGATGTATGAAGCCCGCTTACCAGAGGTCGATACTACCATAATGATTCAGGTAAGGAGCATCACTAAAATGATTGCCTATGTCTCTCTACTTGAGTACAACAACATCAAGGGTACGATACCCTTTAACGAGCTCTCTCGCTTTTGCATCCGTAGCATCAACTCTCTCATCCTCATAGACCGACAAGAGCCTACATGGTTGTCCTTGTTGACTGTGATAAGGGCTACATCGAACTCAGCAAGTGTTGAGTCTCCGAGGAGGATGTCCATGCCTGTGAGGAGCTTTACAACAAGAGCAAGCTAGTTCACTCTATCATGCGCCATATCTCCAAAACTGTCAGTGTCGATCTCAAGGATCTCTACATCCATATCGCTGGTTGATCTACTACAAGTTTTATCATGCCCTCGAAGCGTTCAAGTTGATTGTCTCGGATCTTGAACTGATTCTAGAACTATCCACTATGGAAGTAAAGGAAGTTGTGTTGGATGGGCAGGAGGTGACAAAGGTGGCACCCACTTTGACCATGGAATTGAAGGATGCCCTTTATGAAACATATTAATTAGGAGGACGCTGACTTTTAGTCATTGAAGCTATGCGCTGATATTGAGATGAAGTGTTTTTTTAGTTTGTTGGTGTTCTATACAAATTAAATGAGAATCTATAAGGTAGAAGCAATAGGAAATGATGATTGCCTTGTTCAGATTAAGCTTATCTAACCTCACTATGTGCCCAGTACACAAACTTTGGACAATGACAAGGGAATAATTATTCTAAATAATACAGTTAAAGCTTGCATTGAAGCAATACAAAATGAGAAGGATAAACTCATAGTGAAGGAAGCACCAAAAGCTGTTAGTGAATGCGAGGATACACTTCTTGTGAACGTATGTCTAAATACAATATGTAAATGAGGAGGTTGATGGAGATGCAAACATTAAAGAAGAATAAGATACATGAATGGGTGAGGTAGATGTCAAAAATTCTAACATTCCTAACCCAAGCAGGATGTTTGAGAAAACAGTTTGGGTGGCTAAAAAGTTGTTTTATAAAGCTATCCCAAACGAAGCCTAAATCCTGCACAATACCTGTTCAAATCTTGCTACTTGCTCAAATCTTGCTTAAATCACCTACTATTTCACATCTCTTTCTCCAATGCAGATGGTGGGATTAACTCACGCTCGGGACAAGTGCCATGGATGATGAAGAAGTTGAGATAGGATCTCAAAGACATGAAGTTTTAATAAACTATTTAAATCTTTTGTAAGTAAATAGAGTAGTCATATCAGAAATAAACGTTACATTCAAAGTAGAGTTTAAGAAAACTAACATAAATAAGCCACTGATTAAATTTACTAAGCATAGTACAAAAAGCAAACAATATGATCTAAGAAGAAGAAGAAGAAAAAAAAAAAAAAATCGCTTTATTAAACTAACGTAACGTAGGAACATAAGAAATCATCAAATCTGACTACAACGTTATTTTCCAAAGCCAATTTGCTTACGGTGACCGTTTAGGGTTTTCTCTTAACTATTTTCTATACGATTCCATGGCTTAAAAAAGTGATTTCGCACTTGCCAATTCGGTTTCTAATGCATTTGCTGCTGCGCCAGCCTTTGTTATGGGAAGGAATTAGTTCTCAACAGAGCCCTCGTTGATTTTTCCCGCTCAGCGACCGGGATCACATTTTCCACAAGCTGCAGATAAAATATATATATAATAGTTAATTAACGAAATGATAAGCTGCAAAAGTGGTCAATGCCTTAAAAAACTATCTGTTTTGTTAATTACTATCGTTTTATCTTTTATGGGGAATATTTTGAAGGAAACTATTAGATCCTTTCATTTTAGACGGCCATATGTCGCCGCTACGGCACCATCCGGTTTCTTCTCTAATGTGGGTGAAATTATTACGTGCGGAACCATCCGGTTTGTACACTTTACAGAGACAAGATCGAATGATTCTCTATGTCCGATCTCCACGCGTAATAATCTCTAATAATCTCTCATAATGATAAACTTTCACATCAATCATTATTATCTCTTAATAAATTCTTTAAACGACATGTAATGTCATAAATCAATAGTTTGTTTGGGACGTACGACTGTAGTTTTTTATAAAGATGATTGTGAAGCTGTTGTGAGAATTTTTTTTAACTGTTGTAACAAATGATTTCCTAACATAGAAATTTTTTGAAAACAGCGAAAAAAAAGATAGTCAAACAGAATTATGGTTACAATTTAAAAGACAAATTATGTAGTAAGAAAGTGTCATAAAGAGGACCTAAGAGTTCATCCAATAATGTGAAACTTTCACAATACTCACTTATTATTTGATGTACATTTGAGTAAAACAAATAGCTTATATTATTACAATTATTGTATAAATTCTTGTATGAGCTAATTTTTTTTATAATAATTATTGTGACATGAATTTTAATTAGATGATTAAAATTATATCATCATAAGACAGAAGAGATGAATTACAAATAGCAAAATTAATCCAGGGTTGAATATTTACCTGTTGAAACCTCCAGTTTAGAAGATCTTCCTGCAACCACAAGAAAATAATATTACAATAATATTCTGTTTCAGTTAATAAGTTTGAAAGAATTTTTTTTTTTTTGGAACGGGATATCCATCCGCTGTCACCCCCGAAAGTGGGTTTGACAGCATGACTAATCTTCAGCTGACCTAAAAGAGACACCCACCCTAGAAAGCTTGATTGGGCCCCACTTATGTGGCGTTACTGCTCGAGGGGAATCGAGCACGGTCTGAATTTCTAACCGTACTCGCTCACCAACCAAGCTTAAACAACGGTGGGTGTTTGAAGGAATGAAGAATGATATTAGCTTTTATTAAATGCTCAATAATTAGATGTTTTATATCTTTAGTTTTTCATAATTAAGAGCGAGAGAGAGAGAGAGAGAGAGAGAGATACCCGTTCCTTGAGAAGGATAGCATTCTCCTCCTCCAGCTTGAACACAGTCTGCTCCAGTTGATTCGTGTATTGCTGTAACAGAGTACAAGAATTTCCTAAAATTATTCATCTCAGAAGCAATTCCTTAAATCATAACTCCAGAATGTAAACTCCTTGAAGGACCACATATCGATTTATAAAAATCCAATTAGGGCTACAGACCTGCTTTCTTTCCCTAGACCTCGCCGCCGACTCCCTGTTCTTAATCATCCTCTTCTGCCTCTGCAATGCCGCTCTATCCACCGAATCTACGGCCGGCCTCTTCCTCCCCCTTCCTCTCTCCGCTCCTCCACCCGCAATCCCCACCATCTGATTCCCCGTTTCCTCCAACTCCTCTTGCCCAATTCGATCACTCGCCGCCGCCGCTTTCTTCAAATCCTCTGTTCTCACCACTCTAGCTTTAGTCAAGTAATCCTCCAAAGTCACCTCCCTGAACGCCGATTCATCCCCACCAGAAACCTCCGTACAATTTCCGGCGGCCTCTCCTTCGCACAGATTTCGAAGAAGATGTTCTTCTACGCCCCCCGATCGGAACCCGTTGTTCGCCGGCAGATCAGCGGCTGCATTGAGGAAGTAAATCGAGGGTTTCAAACTGTGTTCCGTATTGGCCGAAGAGGGAAACGATGAAGACATGAACTGTGGCCACGCCATCACCCAGTTCAGGGAAAAAAATCTCTTGAAGATGAAAGTGGGGGATCGGAGGCTCGAAGCAGAGAACAGTGCGAGGCTGCCAAGTGGTTGCTGTTCCTATTTATGCAAGGTCCGAGGACGGGCGGCGCATTTGGTGTCCGCCGGCTTTCCGTTTGACCTGGTTTTTTTTTAACTATCCGGCTTGCCCGTTCGACGCAGGCCCGGTGGCTGAGATCGATTTTTAAAATAATATTTAAATTTCTGCAAATGCCCCTGGCTGAGTTGGAGATCGAGAAAGGCACCTGAAAGCGAGCGCGTTCAGTGCAGCGCGCGTGGTGACCATTCGCACCGGGCTGTTTCGATTGCCACGTGGTGGATGCGAGGTCCGGGTGACACGTGGCGTGTGGTGGATTAAAGTGGGCATGAGCTCTGACGGATATGTATAATTTATATTTTGGAAGAAGTCGTTTGCCCGACGGCCGCGGCCGGCTTGTCGTTATTTTGACTTTGTTTCGATGCTTAGTTTAAAACTCTATTAATTCTTTTATGAAAATTGAGGGCAGAGTCCACTGTAATATTAAGATTTTGCATTTAACATTTAAAGTTTACTATTAACTCTTCGTTAACAAAACGCTAGCAATGGAGAAGAAGTTGCGACGGATCTTGTCGGACACAAAAAAGGAAGCCTTGATGGCTTGATCGAATCTAGGGCGGTCAGAATCGGTTCACGGGTCGAGTTTAGGTTCAACTCGGAATTATCCGACACAAGTTGATCCGACTTGAGCCTGAACCATTTTTAAAAATGGGCCACTTTCTCGAATTCGAACCTGACCCGCTTCGGTCTCAAGACAACCGACACAACCCATCAACCAGTCTTTACTTCTGATCCAACAAAGCCGAAATGAACATCGAAGCTTCTAATCCAACAAAGCCGAAATGAACAATGGAGCTCCAGAATAGCACCTAGGTTCTTCAGGACACCAACAACAGCGACATGGGTGGAGGAGTGTCGGAGCGGCATGTTTCAAGAAGAATAAAGATTGTTTAACAACATGATTTATCCACAGGATGGTGGGGCCGCAGGATTGCAGGACAGTAGGGGGCGTGGGAGTGCAAGATGGCGATCCCGGCTTGACTCGTGAGCTCCCACGAGCGTCCATCCGAATGGAAAACTAAAATGCATTTTTGCGTTCTATATAGACTGTGAACAGTGTGACGCTAATAATGGCGTCACATTATTCACAGAAATAGTTTTTTGTGTAGAAAAATGGATTTTAGAAATGGAGATTATATATATATATATATATATATATATATTCTTTTTTGAGGTTAGAAATGGAGTTCGATGGGAGATGAATTACTGTTTGATATGACTGTTATTGTACTTTGAAGTGGAAAATAAGTTGTTCAGTTGGAAATGCCCTAAGAGCATCTCCAACCAAACGCCAAACATGAGGATGGTGTCGTTCGGTCACTCCAGTCGAATGTCAAATCTTCCACTATTTGCTTGCGGGTAAACAGTGCGACGGCACCAATATTGACATTGTACTCACCTAAGCAATTTTTCTGTCTCAACCAGATTTGCTGAAGAAATGCGCGAAAGAGAAGAAAGACGGTTCCCTTCGTAGAAGCGCGCAAAAAAGGAGTTCGATTGGAGATGAATTACGACATTTTTTTAGTTTCACTACATGTTGGAGTGAAAAATAGAATTTTCGGTTGGAAATGCTCAAAAGGAGGTTCTGCAATATTTTTTTATTTTATTTTAATACTTTGAGTGTTATTTTTGTAAATAATAAAATTAAGTCACTAAATATATAAATCCCTCAACTGTTTTTGTTACGATTCAAAATTGCATGCTTATGGTTATGACCCCAAATAATTAAAAAAAATTATCAAAACAACACATTTAATTTCAACCAGGCAAAAAATTTATCGATTATACTTTATATTGAATGTAACATGATAATTTATTGATTAATAATTTATTATATCTAGCTTATACGATTAATATTTAAAATTTTATTTTAATCAAAATACCTTAATTTCGACTTTGATCCCACATTAATAAAGCTTGATCGGTAAGATTGAGGTTTCGTTTGGGAAAACTTTCATACTGCTTTTTCAAATGACTTTCTACAATAAAAAATTCAAATTCAAGAAATTTTTGTAGTAAAAAGTCATTTTAAAAGCAAGATGAAAGACGTCCCAAATGAAGCCTGAGTGAGTGGCGAAGCCAGAATTTTTTTTAGTGAAGCACTAATTAGATTTTTTAGACTTTCTCTCAATTTTTTCACTCATTCTAGATTGACATTAATAGTTTTAAAAAATATTGTATTTAAACTTTTTATTTAAAAAAAAGATAAAATATCAGATGACATAAAATTAAAATTTATAACTTATATTCTATATATTCAGAAGTTAAATGATTATTTTTTTATCAATGCATTAAAAAAATTCTTTCTCAATATAAATGATTAAAATATTATTATTCATTAATCATTAATTCTTTTTTATAGTAGATTTTTTTTAAAATAATATAATGCATGTAAAAAGTCTCTTTCAACTTATTTTACATGCATTAATCTTAGAACAAATTCTAAAATTTTAATTTTTCATGATATAATTTAATTATAATATCCAAACATAAATTATTTTCATGTAAAAATTAGAACTACAAGAGTATGAATAAAAGAATAAAGATGATTGAATATATTTTCATTTTACTAAAAATTAACAACAATAACAATAATATATGTACAACATAGGAAATAATCTATGTGAGCACAAGCTCCGCTCACCATATGTTAGTTTGGAAATAGTTTAATAATTCAATTTATGGTTCGAACTTTTCAAATGCATTATGGGTCTTCGATTTGAACCCATTTGGGCTCGAATTGAGTTGAATTCGGTGTCGTTGCGTTTGTAATTCTGACACGTTCAGTTTGCCTATAAGTTTGCTTAAATCAGAGTTCAGATGGTCTCTGATTTAATTTCATAAGTTTCAAACTTGATTTTGCCTTGAGATTTGTGTTCAAGATAATTTTTTTGTGATCAAGGTATAGTTTCTTTCTCTTCATTCTCTTTATTCTCTTTCTTGTTTGAGCTCTATTCCATGAGAAATGATAGGTCTATTTATAAATTTTGAGTGTGATGTGACCAATAAATAGGAATGAGATCAAGGATAAGTTGGAAGTTGTTTGAATGAATGACTGGTGTTGATTCTCTTGATCGTGAACTATTTATTGGGCATTTGAATATTTTAATAATATCAAAATTTGGTGATCTTGGACTTGTTGGATTTGTCTCGTCGAGCTGCTCGATCCGAATATAAGCATGTTAGTTTAGAAATAGTTTAATAATTCAATTTATGGTTTGAACTTTTCAAATGCATTCTGGGTCTTCGATTTGGACCCATTTAAGCTCGAATTGAGTTGAATTCGGTGTCGTTGCGTTTGTAATTCTGACACGTTCAGTTTGCCTATAAGTTTGCTTGAATTGGAGTTCAGATTGTCTCTGATTTAATTTCATAAGTTTCAAACTTGATTTTGCCTTGAGATTTGTGATGAAGATAATTTTTTTGTGACATATCATAGATAAAAGGTATAGATGCACATTTCTTATTTTTTGATGATATTTTATTTTACAATATTTTGAGTATAGTTTGCACATTCTCTCTCTTTCTCGCTCTCTCTCAAAGGTTAATACTGCACTTTTTTTTAGGAAGGCACGTGCCCCCTCTTCCCTCTGCCCATGAAGAGTGGGAAGCGTCGATGCAACAGCGCACTCCCGCAACACTCTTAATCAAATTTTCATGCATACGAGGTTTCCTCATTTATTTCAAATAATATATTTGGCAATTCATTAATCAATTACAATTTGGTCGATTATAGATCATGCGGAGGTTTGATGGTGCCAATTGGTTGATGGTTCAACAGTGGTCGGATGGTGCTGGTGAGCAGTGGTATTGCGGTGGAGCTTCCTTGGAGTTCAGACTCCTGAACTCCAGCCAATGTCCAAGCTTCAGGCCCTATTCAAGTAGAGTGTGCATGCCTCTATTTATACATTTTTTTAGAGTACTATGCTTCATAATATAGGATAAATATAGAACACCCCATTAGACACCTCATATTAATTATCTTAATTTTAAATCATTTTTTAAGAATTCATGTGCCTTAATGATGTTCGAAGTAGATGATTTTGAGCTCTTTGGATTCGCCTTGTCTGGAAGTTCAATTTGACGATAAGCATGAAAATTTTGAAAATCATTTGGTCATCCAATTGATGTCCCAAAATTTTCAATTATGCTTCGCTGGATTTATTTGGATACAAATCAAATCACTTTTGGTGTTGATCGATTCGTTTTGTTCGAATATAAATTAGCTAAAATCAGAGTTTTGATGTTTCTAATAAACATTTAAATGTTTCTAATTCAAATATGCATCGAGATAGACTTATGTCCCATCAAACTTATTCTTCATGATCTATGAATTTTTTTTTTAGGTCAACTAATTAATATTCCCAATAAAATATCGAAAATTCTGTTACTATTTTGCTTATCCATTTAAATAATAAAAGCTCAATTTCCTTTTATATGAATATTTTTAGAGGTCCATGTTACTGTTTAAAATAACCAAGCATTTACGTGAATCAGTAATGAAGTTGCCGTGCCAGGCCAAGGTCTGGCTTAAATAATCAATATTTAGCCAGCGAAAGCGTGCCAGCCCTGGGCCCCGATATCGATAAATAATTATTATGTCCTCCGACTGGACGTAGAGCTACGTTCGGCCGCCAATAACATGTCGCCACGTGCTCTTACTCTCTACCGCACGGCCCGACGACTTGACCCGGACTAGAACCCGTGAATGCTATGTTCGCGTATTGCGAGGTATTACTCGGTATTTGCTTGGTATTGCATGGCAATAACGAGAAATACCGCTCTGTGAAGATCAATACCGAGCAAATACCGAGTAATACCGAAGTTGTACCGAGTTGTACAAAAACTCGGTACAACTCGGTATTTGCTAGGTATTGCATGACAATAACGAGAAATACCGCTCTGTGAAGATCAATACCGAGCAAATACCGAGTTGTACCGAGTTTTTGCGGTACAACTCGGTACAACTCAGTATTACTCGGTATTTGCTCGGTATTGGTTATTGCCAAGTAAAATCGACCAAATACCTAGCAATACCGAGTAATACCGAGCAATACCTAGCAAAATCTAGAAATACCGAGCCATCCTGGGTACGTTCCTGGCCGAGTTGTCGGGTCGCACGGTAAATAGTGAGAGCGCGTGGCGCGATTCTACTGACGGCCGAACGTAGAGCTACATCCTGTGACCGGACCAAATAAAAGTTCGATATAGATGGCTATTTTGTTCCTGAAACCCTGTTAAATTCATAACTACAATCGTGACCGGCTTGCAATTTCCCTCTTGTTTTTTATAGTTTTATTGTTTCGTACTTTTTGAGAAGATTTTGAACTTTCCCCTTATTTATCTTAACAAATTACAATTTAAATATGATATGTTTTTTTTTTTTTTCATAATTCGTCGAATTATAATTAGCAAAAAATCTCATTAAAGTGATGTATTTCTCTAGCAATATATTCTTTTCAAAAAAAAAAAAAAAAAAAAAAACTAATGAGAACGAAACTTAATAATCATCGATGAGGTTTTGATTTGTTTATAGATATAACCTCCACTACATGGTTTATTTAATATTATGTGTTGGGTAAGGATAAATTTGTCATATTTTTGTATTGTCATACAAGCTGAATAGTAAAATATATTATTTGTATTTCATTATTTCAATAATCACATATATTGGGCTGGTTAGAAGGTTTACTCCAGTTAAATTGAGTCATGAGATTTCAAAGCTTTATCTATGTGACGCCCATAAAGATGGATGCTAATCAAGTCATTACTAACGTTAGAAATAAAATTTTACATTTTCAGTCTGTCAATCTCCAAACGGTTAAGAACTTTAAAAATTGTTGTCATATTGCTGGCCATTTTGGTTTTCCTTTTGATGGTGGTTAGATTATTAAAACTGAGCGTATTGTGAGGTAGCTCAAACCTTCCTCCCCTTATGCTAAACTAAATACTGATTGGTCGGTTGGGTCTTTTGTTGCTGGCATGGGTGTGTGGTATTATCCGCGATCACCATGGTGGTGTTATTGCTGCCTTCTCTGGTCCTCTTACTTTATGTTATGTCATCTCTGCTGAGCTTATGAGTTTATTTCATGGTCTGAATTTATGTCAGAGATTGGGCATTGAGCATGTGGCTATTGAGGTTGATGCTAAACTTTTAATTTACATCATTCAGATGGAAGGTACTGGTAATCCTCATGACTTTTACACCATTAGAAAAATCAGATCTTTCCTCTCTAACATGGATTACTCTTTATCTCATATTTACCGTGAGGGAAAAGCTTGTACGGATTGGTTGGTAAATTACGGGTGTCACATTGATACTATACAGGAATTTAATATGTCTAATACTCCCCCTTTGCTAAGAGGCTTGATCAACCTGGATAAATGCAGTTTACCTTATATTCGCAAGGTCTGACCCAGTGTTTTTTGTTGGTTTTGGGCCTTGGTGCTGCTCATTTTTGTGCTATACTCAATATAATCCTTGCATTCCTTCAGTTGTTTGTTGGCTTGTGTCTCTGGATTTGCCCAGTTTGTTATTTTTTCCATTTTGGTGCGTCTCTATGTTTGGAATTCTGAAAAATTTGGCTGCTGGAACCTCATGTTATTTATATTGAGTACTATTTTTTGATATTGTTGAGGCAGGTTTTCTTACTTCAAATTGTTGACTGGATCGTTAAGTATACTTTTGTTCTGTTTTTTGTTATTTATGTGGACAGAGAGGGTGACTGGGTTGTGGAGCTTGCTTTGCTTCAGGTTTTTTGGGATTTTTGTGGCTCTATGTTAAATATGGGTAATTCTTTTCTGTTTAATAATTCCCTTATATTAGTGACTGGGTTGGCTTTTCTGCGTGCCATTTGCTTCTTGCATTAATATGAGAAGTAATGAGAAGATCTATTTCCCTGTCACTGATTACATTGATAATCTTACCCAGATTATGTTTAGGTATGGCATGGATGATATTTTACTGTTCTACATGGTTGCCATCTATATGTTTCTTCATATGGTGGTTGCTATGTCTCATCTTTTGGATGCCTTTCACACTATTTTGTTTATCTTAGTTATCTTTTGCTTAAATTTGACTTATCTCTAGCATACTTACATGTTTTTTTTGGTATTGGAGTTTCTTCTTTTTGCAGATTGGGTGCCCAGAAAATTGGTTTGTGAGCTTTTGCAGGGTGTTCGTGACTTCTGACCTTTGGAAGGGAATCTTCTCTTTTTGCAGGTAGTACGTGCTGAATGATATTAATTTTTGCTTCCTTTTTTGGGTGTTGTCTTCTTACAGTCTTAGATTGTACTTAGGTTTTTTTTTGTACTCTTAGACTAAGGAACCACTAGCTCTTAGATTTTTTTTTAATTTTCTCTTGTAGCTCTTTTGAGCATTACCGAGCTGGAGGTTCCTTCTAAGGACCTTGTACCCCCCTTTTTTGATATTAACGCGTATGCCCTTCTGTGAGATTTAACAAAAAAAAAAAGATATATGCATATAAGATATATTAAAAGAAAAAGATATATAAGTTTTAAAAAATGAAGTATAGATATATGCATATCATATATTTTAATGCTAAAATTTGCAGTAACTCCTGATAATTTTATATTCATATTATACAACTTATTTCAAATAAAGTGACACGGTAAAATTTTAATATCAACCAATCAAAATATTTAGGATGATAATATCTATAATATATTAAAAGTTACAAGATAAATTTACTAAAATAAAAAATATTGCATCTTTATTAATTTCAGGAGGGAGAAAATAGGTAAAATATAAAATCATTAAAAATAGAGATAGGATTAGAATTACCTACCATGATATGAACACTTTTTCCAACTTGATTTTATAATTGTGATAACCCTTAATTTTTTTAAAAGAAATATTTTGACCTATAATAGAAAAAAAAATTATTTCATGAGTCATTAAAGTCTAAATTATAAATCGTGTTTGTCATAACATATATATTGTTATGTTTTAATTACATTAATTCTTTTCATAATTTTTAGGCACTATTATAATTCTTTAAAATATTGATACTTATCGGTATAAATGAGGATTTTGGAACTGTTAGATGTTCGTTTTTGCAAGCTAATTTCACTAGAGTGTTTTAGATATGGTTAGTTAATTTATTAATATTTTTGTATATTTTTTAAATCCCTAGATTTGAAGATATAAAAGAATATATATTAATTTAATTACATTTAAAATTTAAATAACTAGAATAATTAATAATTTGTCCTTAATATATTTTATTATAAAATCTAATTCCATTCCTTCTCATCCGTTTAACAGACAAAAAAAAAAAAGGGCAAAAGAGAGAAAAGAGAGGATAAATAAAATAAAAACTTGATTTGGAGGTAGTAGAGCAATTTTTTGCAGTTGGCCAGCTAGAAATTTTATTTTATTCGAGAGGCAAGTTACACTATGCCTATCTAATTTTTTGAAAATACAAAATTTTTATCAAAAAAATTTATTATAATTTTATTTTATTTATCGAAAAAAGGGTATAAATTTGCACTGGTAAAACTTACATGGCGTAATTTTTTGTAAGTTATAAAGAATAAGATTATGAATATTTTGAATATTTTTTAGAAGTTTTCCAATGGGGATTTAGAATTTCTGGAGTTTTTATTGAATATAAAATTATCTGGATGTTAAAAAATAATGTTATAATACATGCAATTAAAATCTTAAAATAGTGTTCGGCACGATCTCTGTTAATTTTGTTCTTTTATTAAAAATGTGTATTTTTACTTTTTAGGATTTTTCTGCTAACAATCATTATAGAAAATTTTACAATTCTGATACATGCTCAATTATACTTTATCTTATATATATGAAAAAATACTACAGGAAAATCCTCCATTACCAGCAGATTTTTCTAACAAAAAATGGGCTACTTTCCGATGGAAATTAAAATTTTTGGTGATTTTTTGGAAGAAATGTTTTTGTCAATATAAACCGCATATGAAATACAAACCGGGAGATTTTTTCCGCTCGCAGCTTTTCAGTGGATTTATGTTGTGTTTCTGTCATCGGCTGGAGTGGCGATCTATGTAGAATAGTCGCCGGACTTTATCAGCAGTTTGATTGCCGGAAATTACCGGCTGTAAACCACCAGTAAATTCCATCTCCGAAATCGCTGATTAACTGCCAGAGGCTTCCGGCAGTATTTCTGACGGCACTAACCATCGCTAAGTTTTGGCGATCAGGTCTGACCGCTGGAAAATTGGCTGTAATTACTGGTGGTTTACTCATTAAATCTGTCGGCTTATAATAACGAACGATATCGACGATATTGTTAAAAAAAAAAAAAAATTTAGTCCATATTGATTTGACTAACTAAGTCTAGGCATCTAATTTCTTTGAAATAGACATCTTATACAAGTTATTTTCAAAGCTTATATTCATAATTCATGAAAAACAAATATGTATTGCGATCAACTGAATCAATTTGGTATCATAAATACTAAACTAAGAGGAACTCAAATTCATGCCCATTCCACATTGACTTAGTTCACGGATGACCAAACTTAGAATATATCAAATTCCTAGTCTAATCACAGCATTATATATAATCCTTGAATGAATTTTTATTTTTCTTCATGTTTAATTACATGGTAAATATACACATTTACATCCAAATAAGTAAAACATAGTAAGGCAAATGCAAAAATCGAATAGTCATTTTTTTCGAGGTTTCTTCAGCCGCAAGCTCTGCTAGGTTTTGCATTTGTTTTCCCGACGGCGGATCTTCTCGGTAGTCCTTTCCGTCTGGATGGCGGTCCACACCTCGTTTTTGGCTTAATTTGCCCTCGAGCGCATTTGATTGAGTTGATCCAGCTTTGTCGAGCTCGATTCAACCCAAATCGGCGTTGATTTAAGATTGATTTCTATTGGGTTGATTTGGTTGATTTGAAGCGTGCCCGAGTTAGCTCGAGTTAAGTCGAATTAGATTTGATTCGAACCTGATTTCATCTCAATGGATTTAGTTTAATTCCAATTGAAGTTTAAGTTACTTTCTACTGGTTTGAATCTTATTTCTATATCGAGGAATAACTTCGATGGTCCCGATTTGGTCAAAGCCCTAGCCGCGATTCGACTCCTTTTCCTGGGTTCGGCCGGCCCTAAACAGGGCATCGACGCTCCCCTCCATCTCTCATTCGCATACACCCCTCTCCCCATCTCCTCTGGTTTGCAAATCTGAGGAAAATCGAAGCCTCCCGCTCCCTCTCCCTCTCACGCGTGAGCTAGGGGAGACCGAACCCGACGGCAGCTCCCGATTCTCTCTATTCGCATAGCTCCAGGAACCGAAGCCTCCTCCCTCTTGATTTTTCTCTCGGTTCTCACTGCGCGTTGGCAAAAAAAGGAGAGGGCCGAAGCCCCTATCTTCCTCCCGCCCTCTTGGTTTCTCGTCGGCGAAGTTAAAAAAAGGGGTCGAAGCCTTCACCTTTCCTCCGCTTGGACCGATCCTGAAGGCTGAAGCTCTTTCTTACTTATATGAGCTGAAGCCAACTGACTTTCCCTAGCCGAAACTTCTACCTTCCATTCCTTGTTTGTTCCGCCTCAGGAAATTCCGTCATCGGTCATGGTTGCAGCTCCGACAAAGCCAAGACACTCTTTCTCTTCCTCTACGTAGCTTATCTGGTCCACTTGACCTCCGCCACAGCAATCTCCCAACTACAGGTATAAAAGCTAAAGTTAGAATTGATTATTTGAATACCATTTTAATAGAATCATAAACTGTTTTCCTTGCTCGAAATTTATGTTTATTAAAGTAATATTGGTATTCATTATGCATCGGGTTCATCACTACATAAAGAAGCGTGCTCATGTCCTTCTTCGCATGCATTCTGCTTAGTTTTGCATGAGTAAAGAAATATCCTATGTAAACAAATAAGCATGAGTTGTAATATCATTTTTTTAATCATTTAGTTGTGTCAGAATCTTGCATTATCTTGCATAAGGAATCGTACTCATGATGGAGATATTTATGGTTATTATGAGACTCATGGTCTTTAAACTTGCATGTGTTGTATTGCTTTTAAATTAATCATCACCCGTATGTTTAATTTAAGATTTGAGATTGAATTGGGGTTTTATAAGATGAAGTTTTAAAAAAAAAAAATAGTGTTTGAGCAGAAATTAATTAGAGCGTTTGTTTGCTTTCTCTAAAAAAAAAAGAGGTCTCCTTTTAGTTTTCTGTCACATACATTTGAAGGTGATAATATCTTGCATTATTTCTTAGATTCTGCTGCTTCAAAATCAGTTGCCATTATTCTTCTTTTTCCTTGAGATTAGTGAATCGAATGTAGTTTCCAAGATGATTAGAATGAGGTTAGAAATCCTGATTTTGTTGTTATTTTATTATGATATTTCTTTTGTGAATTGTTATCGAGATTATTTAGAAAACACATTTTTGCAAGAGATGTTATTTTTCAGAAAATGTTAAAGGTCTTTATCAAATTAGAAATTCATACCTATGTTTTCGTTCCGATACAGTGTGCAGCTTTAGCATCGATGAATGGTGGTAATTTATTTTCTTTCCTCTATCTATCTATTTCATTCTTTGCGATATTGTATAATGCATATCTTAACTTTAACGGTGGAATTGCAAATGATTTGCATGGAACTACAAATAAATTAGTGATATCTGTTGCAATCAATTCATGTTAAAATATTATAGAGAGCATGAAATATCATGAGTCTTTCCTTCGCTCCATTGATTTATAGTTGCTAGTTGAGTTCCAAATTTATGATTGCTAGTTGAGTTCAATACAAAGCATGCAATAAAATTTAAACTTCATCTTATAAATCTGCACTCATTTCTCTTGAAAAATCAATTTTTATTTATATAAATTTCTCTATGGTGAATTGCCTTTTATGCCTTTTTTTTTGATGCGTTATATATATATATATATATAAAATTGAGCTTATAGAAAGGATTAAGGATGTGATGTTTCATTTGAGAGAAATTTGATTTAAAAAAAAAAATTTCTTCTGCCAACATTTATTTATTTTTATCAATACATTATTTCTTCATGAGGAGTGGTTCGGAAGCGTATTTGATATCATATGATGACTGGGTTGGAGATCAGTTTGACGTTGTAAGATTATAGTTGGTGGTGGGATGCTTATGTAGACTTTTGAATCTTAAAATTCTTTTACTCATTGAGGTTTTGTGTGGGGAAGTTTCAGGAATTGCTTTACATGTGAAAAGTTCTATTTGAGAATCGAATTCGGTTTGATGTAGGATTTGCGAGCTTTATGTTAGAAGATCTCTTAAACACTTTGGGAGAGGATCAAATTGGCATTAAATTCTCGCTTATGATTGCATCTTTTAGCAGAAAGCATTGAGTTTAAACTTTGAAGGTGTTTCTTGTTGATCAATCGTTATAAAGGTTATTCTAATTCTCATTCTCACATGTGTATGGTTTGGAAGATGTTATGTGTGTGATTTGAAGAAGTAAATTCGTGTATTTTTGGAAAAATACATGCATTTGTGAAAGGTGTTTGTGAAGCTTCATGTTGGACTTTTTTTTTTGAGTTGGAATGAGCTCTTATCAAAGTGTCTCGTCTCCTACTTGCATTTAGCTTCCGAATTGGAATGAAAGCTCTCTTGAAACACTTAACGATGCATAATATGAAGGTTGTTGGAGAGTGTATCACTTTATGTTTCAAATATGAATTTTATTTTATAGAATTGGTTCAAGGATATATTGGGGTTTTGGGTTATTCTCCTGATCTTCGGCAAATTGTTTAGTCGATTATATTGTTGTAGCATTTTATTGGAGGTTGGAAAGGGTGAAATGGCATCAAAACTATTCTCTTCTTATTTGTATTTGGCTAGTGGGATTGAAATGAAATGGTGAGATTTCCTTGTGCTCTCTTGGATATTTGGTGGCATGCAATTTAGAGAATAAAGAATTTGCTAAGGGGTCTTATGAATCATTTTATGACTTGAAGGCTTTTATGATTTATTTTATATAAGAAGATTTCATGGTTTGCCTTATGACTGGAGAGATCTACGAGCTATTTTATGATTGAAAAGTTTCATGAATGATTGTGTCTGAAAAATTTTATGAATGTTTCATAACGAGGGACTTTGCGAAGTCTTCTTATTGGAGATTTCATATGTTCTTCTTATGTACCCCACACTAAATATAAGAGCAATCGATCATTTTTTTTTTTTTTTTGAAATGAGTTTTAGTGGATTATTTGTGTAGGGATTTTATGTGTCGTTTGATTTGTAAGCTTTTTCATAAGTTGTTTTGGGATCGAAAATTTTGTAAATGGCTTTGTGTAGGAGGTTTCTTTATATTGTCTTTGAAACAAGATTATATTTTGTATGTGAGTTGTCTTTCTTCTATTTGTATTGGCTTGTAGAGTCGAGTTTGGAGAAAAGGAAAATTTATTTTGGTTTTAGATTTGGGGAGCCTACTTCCCCTTTGCTAGTTTTGAACTTTATGTAGAGAATAACATATGTAATTGAGTCGGGTTTTTCTCGAGTGCTTTACTTGGAGCGTGGGGACAGTAAAATGGCATTAAAGCACCTTCTCTTTTATTTGTATTACATTGAATAGGAATGAGGGGAGTTCTAGAGACATGCTTGGCTTCAAAGAAGCATGTCCATTAACAAAATGCCTATATCCCTTTATTGTATTATTTTCTCTTCTCTCTCTCTTTTCGGTATTTTTGTAGTTTTCGTTCTTCTTGCACTTTTACTATTTTTCTACTTGTTGTCTTATTTCATTCATAGATTCCTAAACCTATTGATAGATGCATGAATGTCTAAAGGGTTAGAAAAACATTTTCTTTTATCCCCTATAACACTAGCGACATCTAAGGACAAAAATTAAGGACTGAGTCTTAGATAACATAGACTTAGGGTGCATGCTCCTTATAGGATAGAGACATCAGAACATAGAAAATTTAGTGACACTTTTTCCTAGGTTTAGCGTGCCTTAATCTGTTAATAATCGAATCAATCATAATCCAGCTTTTAAAAATATATCAAAACATTTTATTCTTAATCCAACCTTAACTGATGAATATAACTATTAAACTGCAAAATTTAAATCAAATTTAACTGATCCCGTAAACAACCCCTAACCAACCTAAAAGCCTTAAAAGATATAGATTAAATTAGGAGAGCAAACCTAAACTAAAATTAGTCCAACATAAAATACTTATAAAATAAAAGCTTTAATCAAACACACTTATTATTAATAACACACTTAGTCTAAAACACCTCTAATATTAAATCAAGTGAATCAAAACCTAACCTAAACTAAATGAGTCATATAGAATTTATCAGGAGATTTCATTATAACCCAAAGCCTTCTAACTCACTTAAAACTCAATCAAACCTTAAATTAATCTCTTAAAAATCAATCAACAAACCTCTTAACATAACTATATCAACTTGGTTTTTAGGATGGACTACTCCGGGCTGCGGGGCTAAGTGTCCTAAGGAGGCCTGGTTCCTCGAGCCTGGTGGCACAACGCCACGAACCAGTTGATAGCAAACTTAAATAATTTGATCCCTGAATCGATAATAAATCATCTAATCCACCTTTTCTTTTAATTTACAACCAACTAAATTAATCAATCAAATCCTAAAATAAGATCCTTAAAATCAATCCTAAAAATACTAATATTTAAAGTTCAATTAAAATCCCTCTTTTGCCCTTTAACAAATCAAATGAAAGCAACTATAATTAAATTATCCTACATAGGACATATCCAAAACTATACACCGTTACATATACCTAGGCTGGTTTAGTTAAGACACTACTTTTAGCTCTAGGTCAGGTTTACATTTTTCTCTTGTTATTTAATGCTTGTTACATACACATGTTCTATAAATGCAATTATTAAATTTCCTGTTAGCTATATTTAATTTCCTGTTAGTTATATTTTTGTTATTTACCTGCATTTCTTTTCTGAACGACATCTACGCTCATATATATATTTTTCTGTTATCTTTTCTTGCGAGGTACATTGGAGCTTAATGGTCGGGAGCTAAACGACATCATTTGCTTATGAGCTTTTAAGTGGCAGCGCCACATTCATGTATAATTTCTGCAACTTAAAACTCTTAGTTATATATCGGAATTACTACACTGCACACACAAATTGTTAATAGGTATTCTAGCATGTTTAGGTAGCCAGCCTTAGGTTAGTTCACTAACGAAGCTTTGACCCTATAGTTCAAAGCTTGCCCCCTTCTGTGAGCCCTAGAGACCATTAGGGTCATTTAGGTCTGTAGAGTAGGCCACCTACTTGTGCCATTGGGCATCGTTGTTTTCCCACACGAAGTGGGCATCGCTAGGACTTTGGCCTTTTCCGGTTTTGGGTACGATACCCCCCCTCCTTTTTCTCTTTTTTTTCTGTGAGCCTTAGAGACCATTAGGGTCATTTAGGCCTGTAGAGTAGGCCACCTATTTGTGCCAGTGGGCACCATTTGAATGCTTTTCTATGCGGGTGCCTTGCCTGGAGGGTACCCTTAGGGTGTGTTTATTTACTTTTTTCTGTACTCTGGATGTCATGCATATATTCTTACACATTTCTCTCCACAATGCACCTACATGCATGCATTACATTAGTAGACCTAAGGATATTTTATATCCATTTCATGCATCATACATGGCGCTAGGTACATTCTTTTGCATATTGTAGAGTCCCTGATTGAAATCTTTTAAACTACAAATCCTTGATTTCTTAGGATAGAGCCTTCCTATCTTGTATATATATAGGACGTTTGATTGTGTTTAGGATGTTAGCTGGCAGCTCACTTCAGGCAAGCATAAGCCCAGGTTGTTCACCCCTCGGTGTCTCTTTCATCTGTGTTTTGAGTCTGTTATTTCTCTTAGGATAGTAATCTGGTCTTTGATCTTCTAAACTCAAAATTTTAATTACATCTTTATCCATTCAAAAATATCTAATCATCACTAAGGGTAGATAGAAGAGACTATTTGGAATAGAACTTAGGAACTTTATCTGTGCACCAAATCAAGAAGTGAATAATCCAATATCCTTAATCGAGAGTTTTCTTAGACCGAGGTCTAAGATGTAATTAACTACGGGGGCTTGCGCCCGTAGGAAACCGATCCCCACAATCAAATAAACCCTATTCGAGTCGATGTATCAAATAGGGGAAATCTCGTGAATTTTGGGTTATAGATATTATTATCCATCGAGGTTGGTAGGTGAAAGCCGCTATCCTCCATGGCTAATCGTATCTATAACTCCATCTGCTCTTCCATCGGTCTGCTTGTGTCAGGTGTAAAGGCCTACGACCACTTTGTCCTGCGGGATAGTGTGATCGTATTCTTTGCATTCGAATTCACACGAGCAGCATCCTTTCGGAGACCCACAGATTTCTGGCGACCACGGTGGGACAGGTTTCTCTCTCCATCTTTGGATGTTGTATTATTCACTTATGTAGGTAATCCTAGTTTGGTGCCTAGGTGGAGTTCCCATTTTCTACTCCACTCTCTTCTCTTAATCCTTAGTGAGAGTTAGACATTTTTAATGTATAAAGATTTAACTAAAATTTTGAGTTTATTAGATCTTTGTTTTTTTTTTTCTCAAATTCAAATCCAGATCAATCTATTTCAAACCAATCTTACTCAAATCAAAATTTCAATATCTATCAATTCCTTGTTGGAATTCTTTTAAAGCTAATCTTGTTTCATATCATTTCAAATGAATGTCCATATTCTATCTTTGATTGCATGATTCATATTTGACATAAACTTCGGTCCTGATCATCTCTCTTGTTTGAACTCTTTTAGACTGGGTCTTGATTCATATCAGTCCAAATAGAAATTCAATTGCTATTTTCAATGGAAGGGTCCATAAAATTGACATATCCAAATTTTTCAAAAGAAAACTTAATTTGAGAAAAGTTTGAGAATTTTAAAATATAGTACAAACTTTTGAGGAAAATTTCTTTAGAGAATAAGTGATTTATTTTTCATAATGAAAATTTACCTCTATTTTATTAAAAAAAAAAGAATGAAGTAAGTGTTGATTGACTCCCTAAACACTTAAAGAAGAAAAATTCACGATGATCCATAAAAAGAGCATGTCTCTCCCTCCTATCCCTTGTGAAGGGTGATTTCATTTTTGAACTCAAATCTATATCAAAATGAAATTAAATTTAGAAATGAAAATTTTCTCCGTTAGCTTGCAATTTTCTATCTCATAGGTGTCATTTGCATGCTTATGAATTTAATTCAAAATTTTCTTAATTAAGTTGTTCATTCTTATCATAGGATCGGGTTTGTTTTGTGAATTGTTTTTCCTTACATAAGAGAGTGAATTTTCTTCTCTTATGTTTAGAAGATAATTTCACAACTGAGAATGTATTCTTTTAGAGATTTAGAAAGGAAGCCAAATACAAAAGTGAAAAGATGCGCAAAGCGCCAAAAATGAAAGATGCAAAAAGTGCATCAAAAGTGAAAAGATGCGCAAAGCGCCAAAAATCAAAGATGCACAAAGTGTATCAAAAGTGAAAGAAGCACAAAGTGCCAAAAATTTACATAGTAGGCATAAAATGAGCCTAAAATAAAAGTGTAAATGGCTTTCCTTTCTTGGAAATCTCTAAATCTCAGAAAACTCATGTGTCCTTTAATATTTTTGATACTTGATTTTGAAAATGATGAATTTGGATTCATTGTTATGCATTGACATTCTATTAGACATAAAAGTATTCTTCATGCAAGAAGACAGAGAAGATTCAATTTCTTTATCTAATTTAAATCTTTTTGGATTAGATTTTAATTCAAACAATGCTTATCTAAGGGAGAGAACCCAGTTTAGCTTGTAGGGAGCTTGACTTGGGTTAGCAAGTTTTAAATCCCTAACCTTTTCGGGTTTAGATGGAGTCAACCCACTCTTTACTAAGTTTTCAAATTTGGTTCCATTTGTTATTTTGATTGGGCCAAAATAATCAAGAGGTAAATACTTTATTTTGAGAAATAATACTCTTACTCTTTGATAAAATTTCTACTCTTTGAAAAATTATGTGAATCAAACTTATTTCAATTAATTGATGTGTGTTTAACATCTCTTAGTGCTTTTACTATTGAGTGTGTTTAAATGCCCATCCTATTCTATTGAAAAGCTCATGTATGAAAATTTCTGGATCCCAACATTTGATTATAAATCATTCTTAATGACTGATATGATATCTTTTTTTTGGGTTGCACTCTCATTCTCTTTTGGATCTTGATTGTTTCACTTATAGATAACCATTTGGCGTGCATTTTACTCTTTTGATATCTTTATGTCGCCATCACTTGTCTGGGAGCCACTCTCCCATTCAAGTAGTTTGTTTTGTTCACTTGTTTGGGAGCCACTCTCCCATTGAAGTAGCTGTTTATTCTGTTCACTTGTTTGGGAGCCACTCTCCCATTCAAGTAGTTTGTTTTGTTCACTTGTTTGGGAGCCACTCTCCCATTCAAGTTGCTGGTTTTGTTCACCTGCTTGGGAGCCACTCTCCCATCTAGGTCGTTGTTTTGTTCACTTGTTTGGGAGCCACTCTCCCATTCAAGCTGTTGATTTTGTTCACTTGTTTGGGAGCCACTATCCCATTCAAGTTGTTGGTGCTTCACTTGTTTTGGAAATCACTCTTCCATTCAAGTTTTGATTCCATTGCTCAGTTGGGATTCATCCCATTGGATCTTTCTATATGCGATTGTTTTGTTATGCTCATTCTCATATTGATATCTTGATGACTTTACCTTGATTTGCATAAGAGTATTCATCTTCATTCTATGTCATTCTTCCTCCACGGACAGACCCGTAGGAGAGATTTTTCATTTGATGTTTCTCGTGGATTTCTTTGTTCAAGAGATCCCCTTTCGCCACTTCACTTCTTTTTCGCTCTTTGTTCCGCCGTTTCGAATATGGTCAGGCGAACATTGAGTAATCCTCATTCACCGTTTCGAATATGGTCAGGTGGATATTGGATCCTTTTTCTCTCTTTTGCCCTGCTGTTGCGAATGTGGTCAGGCAGGCATTAGACCTGTTTGGGAAAGCTCTTTATTCGCTGTTGCGAATATGGTCAGGTGGATATTGAGTTGTTCTCATTCGCCGTTGCGAATATGATCAGGTGGATGTTGAACCCCCTTTCTCTTTCTCCCTTTGTCTCGCTGTTTCGATCCGGTCAGGCGAACATTGGGTTGTCCTCATTCACTGTTTCGATCTGGTCAGGTGAATGTTGGACTTTGTCTTTTGTCCTACCGTTGCGATTTTGGTCAGGTGGACATTAGACTTTCGGGAGGGCTCATTATTCGCTGTTGCGAATATGGTCAGGTGGATTTTGAGCCATTCTCATTCGCTGTTGCGATCTGGTCAGGCGAATGTAGAACTTCCATTTCCTAGTTGAGAGAGCCCGACAGAGTCCCTGGGAGGCATTCCTCACTTCCTCTTCTTATCACCTCGGCATATGCGTCGGGTGATTGTTGAGTGTACTTTCCTCTTTTGTCCCACCGTTGCGATTTTGGTCAGGTGGACATTAGACTTTCGGGAGGGCTCATTATTCGCTGTTGCGAATATGGTCAGGTGGATTTTGAGCCATTCTCATTCGCTGTTGCGATCTGGTCAGGCGAATGTAGAACTCCCATTTCCTAGTTGAGAGAGCCCGACAGAGTCCCTGGGAGGCATTCCTCACTACTCTTTCCTCTTTTGTCCCACCGTTGCGATTTTGGTCAGGTGGACATTAGACTTTTCTTCGACCCTTTGTTTTGCCGTTTCGATATGGTCAGGTAAACATTGGGTCATCCTCATCTGCCGTTGCAAATATGGTCAGGTAGATGTTGGATCACTTTTTCCTTCTGTTCTGCTGTTTCGATCTGGTCAGGCAGACAGTCGTTTCGTTACTCTACTCTTGTTCACTGTTTCGATCTGGTCAGGTGAGCACTGAGTTTTCCCCATTCACTGTTTCGATCTGGTCAGGTGAATGTGGGGTGTTTCTCTTTTTCCTTTCTGTTCTGCTGTTTCGATCTGGTCAGGCAGACAGTCGTTTCTTTTCTTTACTCTTGTTCACTGTTTCGATCTGGTCAGGTGAGCACTGAGTTTTCCCCATTCACTGTTTCGATCTGGTCAGGTGAATGTGGGGTGTTTCTCTTTTTCCTTTCTGTTCTGCTGTTTCGATCCGGTCAGGCAGACAGTCGTTTCTTTTCTTTACTCTTGTTCACTGTTTCGATCTGGTCAGGTGAGCATTGAGTCTTTCCCCATTCACTGTTTCGATCTGGTCAGGTGAATGTGGGGCGTTTCTCTTTTTCCTTCTGTTCTGCTGTTTCAATCTGGTCAGGCAGACAGTCGTTTACTTTTCTCTACTCTTGTTCACTGTTTCGATCTGGTCAGATGAGCACTGAGTTTTCCTCATTCACTGTTTCGATCTGGTCAGGTGAATGTGGGGTGTTTCTCTTTTTCCTTTCTGTTCTGCTGTTTCGATCTGGTCAGGCAGACAGTCGTTTCTTTTCTTTACTCTTGTTCACTGTTTCGATCTGGTCAGGTGAGCACTGAGTTTTCCCCATTCACTGTTTCGATCTGGTCAGGTGAATGTGGGGTGTTTCTCTTTTTCCTTTCTGTTCTGCTGTTTCGATCTGGTCAGGCAGACAGTCGTTTCTTTTCTTTACTCTTGTTCACTGTTTCGATCTGGTCAGGTGAGCACTGAGTTTTCCCCATTCACTGTTTCGATCTGGTCAGGTGAATGTGGGGTGTTTCTCTTTTTCCTTTCTGTTCTGTTGTTTCGATCCGGTCAGGCAGACAGTCGTTTCTTTTCTTTACTCTTGTTCACTGTTTCGATCTGGTCAGGTGAGCATTGAGTCTTTCCCCATTCACTGTTTCGATCTGGTCAGGTGAATGTGGGGCGTTTCTTTTTTTCCTTCTGTTATGCTGTTTCGATCTGGTTAGGCAGACAGTCGTTTACTTTTCTCTACTTTTGTTCACTGTTTCGATCTGGTCAGGTGAGCACTGAGTTTTCCCCATTCACTGTTTCGATCTGGTCAGGTGAATATGGGGCATTTCTCTTTTTTCCTTCTACTCTGCTGTTTCGATTTGGTCAAGCAGACAGTTGATCCTTTTCTTACTCTTGCTCGTTGTTTTGAATATGGTTAAACGAGCCTTGAGTTTTCTCCATTCACTGTTTCGATATGGTCAGGTGGATGTGAGACTCCTTTTCCTCTCTATTCTGCTGTTGCGATATGGTCAGGCAAACATATGATTTCCTTATCCAAGGTTGTTCTTCCCTGTTACTTCTCTTTGATTATTACTCTATGCAGTTTGCTCCAATTTTCAAATGATAGTTGAATCCCTATCCCTTCCTTCTATTCTGTTATTTCAGTATGAATATGCAGATAGTTGAGTTTATTTCCTTAGCTCTTTCTTACTATTCTGTTTTAGTCAAGTGAGCATTGAGTCTTCTTCGTTCGCTGTTTTGATTTGGTCAGACGAATATTTGATTTCTTTCTCTCTTATGTCCCACTATGCCTGTATGATTGTATGATTGTCGCATTATTGAGTGATTGATTGAGTGTATGTCACTGTATGATTGTTTGATCTTGAAGTGATCATTGCACTTTGGATTGCTCATTGCATAATTGAGTGATTTTTGCATACTTGGGTTTGTGGTATGATCATATGATCATTGTATGATTAGAGGATTGTTGCACTATTGTGTTATCATAATAAATATCGGTTGATTATTATGTAAATGTGTGATCATTGCATAATTATATGATTGTTGGTGACCATTACACAATCATTTGCTGATTATTACGTTGTATGGTATGATTGGATGTTTATGATATATATATATATATATATATCGCATGGTTGTGTGGCTATTATGTGATAGCATGAATATGATATGGTTTACCTATTATTATGTGATTAAGTGATATAATATTAATGCATGATAATTACTTGATTATATGATGTTATGTGAATGTATGACTATTGAGTGATTTGATAATGGTTGTATGAATGAATATTCATCCCATGATTATATATTTGCATGAGCATTGTGTGATTGTGTGATCATAGCATGGTGGGACACTTGTTGCATGCTTGTTGTATGATTGTATGCTTCTTGATTCTCTTTAGCTAGTTGTAGGATTCTTCCTAGCGAGTCTTCTTAGTTGATCGTAGGATTGCATCTTCCTAGAGAGTCTTTCTATTTTGATCCTAGGATTGCGTTTTCCTAGCGAGTCTCTTTAGTTGAGCATAAGATTGCATCTTCCTAGTTAATCTTGTTTGTGGTTGTTGGATTGTACCTCCTTAAGGATAGGGAGGTCAACGCCAACACGTGCGATTCACCTATTGTTCACCGCACCTGTTGGGGTGGAGTTTGTTGACCTCGTTTTTGGCTTAATTTGCCCTCGAGCGCATTTGATTGAGTTGATCCAGCTTTGTCGAGCTCGATTCAACCCAAATCGGCGTTGATTTAAGATTGATTTCTATTGGGTTGATTTGGTTGATTTGAAGCGTGCCCGAGTTAGCTCGAGTTAAGTCGAATTAGATTTGATTCGAACCTGATTTCATCTCAATGGATTTAGTTTAATTCCAATTGAAGTTTAAGTTACTTTCTACTGGTTTGAATCTTATTTCTATATCGAGGAATAACTTCGATGGTCCCGATTTGGTCAAAGCCCTAGCCGCGATTCGACTCCTTTTCCTGGGTTCGGCCGGCCCTAAACAGGGCATCGACGCTCCCCTCCATCTCTCATTCGCATACACCCCTCTCCCCATCTCCTCTGGTTTGCAAATCTGAGGAAAATCGAAGCCTCCCGCTCCCTCTCCCTCTCACGCGTGAGCTAGGGGAGACCGAACCCGACGGCAGCTCCCGATTCTCTCTATTCGCATAGCTCCAGGAACCGAAGCCTCCTCCCTCTTGATTTTTCTCTCGGTTCTCACTGCGCGTTGGCAAAAAAAGGAGAGGGCCGAAGCCCCTATCTTCCTCCCGCCCTCTTGGTTTCTCGTCGGCGAAGTTAAAAAAAGGGGTCGAAGCCTTCACCTTTCCTCCGCTTGGACCGATCCTGAAGGCTGAAGCTCTTTCTTACTTATATGAGCTGAAGCCAACTGACTTTCCCTAGCCGAAACTTCTACCTTCCATTCCTTGTTTGTTCCGCCTCAGGAAATTCCGTCATCGGTCATGGTTGCAGCTCCGACAAAGCCAAGACACTCTTTCTCTTCCTCTACGTAGCTTATCTGGTCCACTTGACCTCCGCCACAGCAATCTCCCAACTACAGGTATAAAAGCTAAAGTTAGAATTGATTATTTGAATATCATTTTAATAGAATCATAAACTGTTTTCCTTGCTCGAAATTTATGTTTATTAAAGTAATATTGGTATTCATTATGCATCGGGTTCATCACTACATAAAGAAGCGTGCTCATGTCCTTCTTCGCATGCATTCTGCTTAGTTTTGCATGAGTAAAGAAATATCCTATGTAAACAAATAAGCATGAGTTGTAATATCATTTTTTTAATCATTTAGTTGTGTCAGAATCTTGCATTATCTTGCATAAGGAATCGTACTCATGATGGAGATATTTATGGTTATTATGAGACTCATGGTCTTTAAACTTGCATGTGTTGTATTGCTTTTAAATTAATCATCACCCGTATGTTTAATTTAAGATTTGAGATTGAATTGGGGTTTTATAAGATGAAGTTTTTAAAAAAAAAAATAGTGTTTGAGCAGAAATTAATTAGAGCGTTTGTTTGCTTTCTCTAAAAAAAAAGAGGTCTCCTTTTAGTTTTCTGTCACATACATTTGAAGGTGATAATATCTTGCATTATTTCTTAGATTCTGCTGCTTCAAAATTAGTTGCCATTATTCTTCTTTTTCTTGAGATTAGTGAATCGAATGTAGTTTCCAAGATGATTAGAATGAGGTTAGAAATCCTGATTTTGTTGTTATTTTATTATGATATTTCTTTTGTGAATTGTTATCGAGATTATTTAGAAAACACATTTTTGCAAGAGATGTTATTTTTCAGAAAATGTTAAAGGTCTTTATCAAATTAGAAATTCATACCTATGTTTTCGTTCCGATACAGTGTGCAGCTTTAGCATCGATGAATGGTGGTAATTTATTTTCTTTCCTCTATCTATCTATTTCATTCTTTGCGATATTGTATAATGCATATCTTAACTTTAACGGTGGAATTGCAAATGATTTGCATGGAACTACAAATAAATTAGTGATATCTGTTGCAATCAATTCATGTTAAAATATTATAGAGAGCATGAAATATCATGAGTCTTTCCTTCGCTCCATTGATTTATAGTTGCTAGTTGAGTTCCAAATTTATGATTGCTAGTTGAGTTCAATACAAAGCATGCAATAAAATTTAAACTTCATCTTATAAATCTGCACTCATTTCTCTTGAAAAATCAATTTTTATTTATATAAATTTCTCTATGGTGAATTGCCTTTTATGCCTTTTTTTTGATGCGTTATATATATATATATAAAACTGAGCTTATAGAAAGGATTAAGGATGTGATGTTTCATTTGAGAGAAATTTGATTTAAAAAAAAAAATTTCTTCTGCCAACATTTATTTATTTTTATCAATACATTATTTCTTCATGAGGAGTGGTTCGGAAGCGTATTTGATATCATATGATGACTGGGTTGGAGATCAGTTTGACGTTGTAAGATTATAGTTGGTGGTGGGATGCTTATGTAGACTTTTGAATCTTAAAATTCTTTTACTCATTGAGGTTTTGTGTGGGGAAGTTTCAGGAATTGCTTTACATGTGAAAAGTTCTATTTGAGAATCGAATTCGGTTTGATGTAGGATTTGCGAGCTTTATGTTAGAAGATCTCTTAAACACTTTGGGAGAGGATCAAATTGGCATTAAATTCTCGCTTATGATTGCATCTTTTAGCAGAAAGCATTGAGTTTAAACTTTGAAGGTGTTTCTTGTTGATCAATCGTTATAAAGGTTATTCTAATTCTCATTCTCACATGTGTATGGTTTGGAAGATGTTATGTGTGTGATTTGAAGAAGTAAATTCGTGTATTTTTGGAAAAATACATGCATTTGTGAAAGGTGTTTGTGAAGCTTCATGTTGGACTTTTTTTTTTGAGTTGGAATGAGCTCTTATCAAAGTGTCTCGTCTCCTACTTGCATTTAGCTTCCGAATTGGAATGAAAGCTCTCTTGAAACACTTAACGATGCATAATATGAAGGTTGTCGGAGAGTGTATCACTTTATGTTTCAAATATGAATTTTATTTTATAGAATTGGTTCAAGGATATATTGGGGTTTTGGGTTATTCTCCTGATCTTCGGCAAATTGTTTAGTCGATTATATTGTTGTAGCATTTTATTGGAGGTTGGAAAGGGTGAAATGGCATCAAAACTATTCTCTTCTTATTTGTATTTGGCTAGTGGGATTGAAATGAAATGGTGAGATTTCCTTGTGCTCTCTTGGATATTTGGTGGCATGCAATTTAGAGAATAAAGAATTTGCTAAGGGGTCTTATGAATCATTTTATGACTTGAAGGCTTTTATGATTTATTTTATATAAGAAGATTTCATGGTTTGCCTTATGACTGGAGAGATCTACGAGCTATTTTATGATTGAAAAGTTTCATGAATGATTGTGTCTGAAAAATTTTATGAATGTTTCATAACGAGGGACTTTGCGAAGTCTTCTTATTGGAGATTTCATATGTTCTTCTTATGTACCCCACACTAAATATAAGAGCAATCGATCGTTTTTTTTTTTTTTTGAAATGAGTTTTAGTGGATTATTTGTGTAGGGATTTTATGTGTCGTTTGATTTGTAAGCTTTTTCATAAGTTGTTTTGGGATCGAAAATTTTGTAAATGGCTTTGTGTAGGAGGTTTCTTTATATTGTCTTTGAAACAAGATTATATTTTGTATGTGAGTTGTCTTTCTTCTATTTGTATTGGCTTGTAGAGTCGAGTTTGGAGAAAAGGAAAATTTATTTTGGTTTTAGATTTGGGGAGCCTACTTCCCCTTTGCTAGTTTTGAACTTTATGTAGAGAATAACATATGTAATTGAGTCGGGTTTTTCTCGAGTGCTTTACTTGGAGCGTGGGGACAGTAAAATGGCATTAAAGCACCTTCTCTTTTATTTGTATTACATTGAATAGGAATGAGGGGAGTTCTAGAGACATGCTTGGCTTCAAAGAAGCATGTCCATTAACAAAATGCCTATATCCCTTTATTGTATTATTTTCTCTTCTCTCTCTCTTTTCGGTATTTTTGTAGTTTTCGTTCTTCTTGCACTTTTACTATTTTTCTACTTGTTGTCTTATTTCATTCATAGATTCCTAAACCTATTGATAGATGCATGAATGTCTAAAGGGTTAGAAAAACATTTTCTTTTATCCCCTATAACACTAGCGACATCTAAGGACAAAAATTAAGGACTGAGTCTTAGATAACATAGACTTAGGGTGCATGCTCCTTATAGGATAGAGACATCAGAACATAGAAAATTTAGTGACACTTTTTCCTAGGTTTAGCGTGCCTTAATCTGTTAATAATCGAATCAATCATAATCCAGCTTTTAAAAATATATCAAAACATTTTATTCTTAATCCAACCTTAACTGATGAATATAACTATTAAACTGCAAAATTTAAATCAAATTTAACTGATCCCGTAAACAACCCCTAACCAACCTAAAAGCCTTAAAAGATATAGATTAAATTAGGAGAGCAAACCTAAACTAAAATTAGTCCAACATAAAATACTTATAAAATAAAAGCTTTAATCAAACACACTTATTATTAATAACACACTTAGTCTAAAACACCTCTAATATTAAATCAAGTGAATCAAAACCTAACCTAAACTAAATGAGTCATATAGAATTTATCAGGAGATTTCATTATAACCCAAAGCCTTCTAACTCACTTAAAACTCAATCAAACCTTAAATTAATCTCTTAAAAATCAATCAACAAACCTCTTAACATAACTATATCAACTTGGTTTTTAGGATGGACTACTCCGGGCTGCGGGGCTAAGTGTCCTAAGGAGGCCTGGTTCCTCGAGCCTGGTGGCACAACGCCACGAACCAGTTGATAGCAAACTTAAATAATTTGATCCCTGAATCGATAATAAATCATCTAATCCACCTTTTCTTTTAATTTACAACCAACTAAATTAATCAATCAAATCCTAAAATAAGATCCTTAAAATCAATCCTAAAAATACTAATATTTAAAGTTCAATTAAAATCCCTCTTTTGCCCTTTAACAAATCAAATGAAAGCAACTATAATTAAATTATCCTACATAGGACATATCCAAAACTATACACCGTTACATATACCTAGGCTGGTTTAGTTAAGACACTACTTTTAGCTCTAGGTCAGGTTTACATTTTTCTCTTGTTATTTAATGCTTGTTACATACACATGTTCTATAAATGCAATTATTAAATTTCCTGTTAGCTATATTTAATTTCCTGTTAGTTATATTTTTGTTATTTACCTGCATTTCTTTTCTGAACGACATCTACGCTCATATATATATTTTTCTGTTATCTTTTCTTGCGAGGTACATTGGAGCTTAATGGTCGGGAGCTAAACGACATCATTTGCTTATGAGCTTTTAAGTGGCAGCGCCACATTCATGTATAATTTCTGCAACTTAAAACTCTTAGTTATATATCGGAATTACTACACTGCACACACAAATTGTTAATAGGTATTCTAGCATGTTTAGGTAGCCAGCCTTAGGTTAGTTCACTAACGAAGCTTTGACCCTATAGTTCAAAGCTTGCCCCCTTCTGTGAGCCCTAGAGACCATTAGGGTCATTTAGGTCTGTAGAGTAGGCCACCTACTTGTGCCATTGGGCATCGTTGTTTTCCCACACGAAGTGGGCATCGCTAGGACTTTGGCCTTTTCCGGTTTTGGGTACGATACCCCCCCCTCCTTTTTTTTTTTTTCTGTGAGCCTTAGAGACCATTAGGGTCATTTAGGCCTGTAGAGTAGGCCACCTATTTGTGCCAGTGGGCACCATTTGAATGCTTTTCTGTGCGGGTGCCTTGCCTGGAGGGTACCCTTAGGGTGTGTTTATTTACTTTTTTCTGTACTCTGGATGTCATGCATATATTCTTACACATTTCTCTCCACAATGCACCTACATGCATGCATTACATTAGTAGACCTAAGGATATTTTATATCCATTTCATGCATCATACATGGCGCTAGGTACATTCTTTTGCATATTGTAGAGTCCCTGATTGAAATCTTTTAAACTACAAATCCTTGATTTCTTAGGATAGAGCCTTCCTATCTTGTATATATATAGGACGTTTGATTGTGTTTAGGATGTTAGCTGGCAGCTCACTTCAGGCAAGCATAAGCCCAGGTTGTTCACCCCTCGGTGTCTCTTTCATCTGTGTTTTGAGTCTGTTATTTCTCTTAGGATAGTAATCTGGTCTTTGATCTTCTAAACTCAAAATTTTAATTACATCTTTATCCATTCAAAAATATCTAATCATCACTAAGGGTAGATAGAAGAGACTATTTGGAATAGAACTTAGGAACTTTATCTGTGCACCAAATCAAGAAGTGAATAATCCAATATCCTTAATCGAGAGTTTTCTTAGACCGAGGTCTAAGATGTAATTAACTACGGGGGCTTGCGCCCGTAGGAAACCGATCCCCACAATCAAATAAACCCTATTCGAGTCGATGTATCAAATAGGGGAAATCTCGTGAATTTTGGGTTATAGATATTATTATCCATCGAGGTTGGTAGGTGAAAGCCGCTATCCTCCATGGCTAATCGTATCTATAACTCCATCTGCTCTTCCATCGGTCTGCTTGTGTCGGGTGTAAAGGCCTACGACCACTTTGTCCTGCGGGATAGTGTGATCGTATTCTTTGCATTCGAATTCACACGAGCAGCATCCTTTCGGAGACCCACAGAACACCGGCGTGTGGAAGATCCTGGTTTTATGGTTAGTTCTTTTAAATCAAAGTCTTTTGTTGAGGCACTCACTGGTTCTTCTTCTTCGGAGAGTTTTCCTGATCTCCGGCATGGATCTTTTCGAGGTTTACCGTCCTTGTGGATCTCTGAAGCTGAAATTTGTGCGCTTTCTTTGCCTTTTCAATTTGCATTAGTTGGTTTTTTCCCTATGAAACACCCTTCTCTGGATCCCATTCGGAAATTTTTCTTTGCACTCAAACTGAAAGCGGAGTTTTCAGTCACGGTTCTGGATCAATCGCATGTCTTAATTAAATTGTCTAATGAGCTTGATTATAGCCGTGTTTTTTGCCATCGTTCGTATATGGTTAATAATTGTTTTGTGAAAATCACGAAGTGGTCGCCTCTTCTGGACATTGGCTGTGAATCGCCGGTAATTCCAATTTGGGTTTCTTTTCCTAAATTAAGACCCCATCTCTTTACTCCTCAAATCTTGCATGCTCTAGGTTCATTGTTTGGTAACCCTTTGAAGGTAGATTCGGCTACTTCGGTTGGCTCTCGACCCTCTCTCGCGCGAGTTTTAGTCGAACTAGATGTGACTAAGAGCTATCCGAAACAGATATGGCTGGGTCCTGAGGAGTCGGGATATATCCAAAACGTTCATTTTGAACCTTTTCCTGATTTTTGTGAGTCCTGTAAGTGTTTGGGGCATCTGAAAAGTCATTGTGCCCCCTCTGCGATGCATTGTTTGAACCCAAAACTTCCCCTCTGTGAGACTGTTAAACCCCCTGTTGTTGGCGTTGCTGAGATCCAAGATATGGAGAATAGAAATGTGATTGAGAATGTGTTGATTAGTAATTGTGATAGTATGGTGCCCCCTCTTAATTTGGCTGTTTCGTCCCCTGCTGTGGAGGCCCCGTAGGCTGATCCTGTTATGGTGAATATAGCTCAGGATGATTTGTCGGGGTCGTTTTCTGTTCATGTTAATTCCGGTTTAATTAGAAAGGATTTTGGAGTGAATGTGTTATCTCCAAATGCTCTGCCTTTCATTCCCCCAGGTTCCATGCCTGTTCAGGTGGCTGTTGATGGGGGTGTTCAAGTTTTAAATGAGGCAGATGTTGGTTCTGATGGCTTTGTGCCTGTTGAGGTGGTTCCGGTTGTTAATGAGGAGGTTCCGTCTTTGGGTCGAGATGAATTTATTTCGGCTAAAAACAATTTTGTTGTGATTCCTGTTAGTGAGGTGGATACCCAAGTAATGGCTAAATGTGTGGGTAATTCTTCTGGTTTGGATATTCGGAAGCAGAATAATTGGCTGGAGGATTCGGATGTTGATTCGGAGTCGGAAAAGTTTGAGTCCGACCAGGATTTTGATCTTGATTGTTCTCCAAAGGTTGCCACTCATGGTAAATTTTGGGGGAGAGGTCGACGCAAAAGATGATTTTTCTGATCGTTATTTTGTTTCTCCCCGATATTTTGTTCGATTTGCGATTTCGCGAGGCTTTGAGCAATGATGTGGTCGGGCCTCGCGTCCGGGTCGTTTTGCTGGTGGCAACCGAAGGTGTGCATTTTCGGGATGGATTGTTGGGACGCTTGCTACGCCTTTCTGGACGGTCTGTGCGGGACGTCCTGGACGCTGGACCTTCTGCTGAGCTCGCTCTTAGCTTCTATTTATTTTTTGGTTTTATTTTTTTAGTTTTTTTTTAATTATGTTAGCATTTATCTTTTCTGTTGTAAACTTTGCTGATGTTTTTAATATAAGTTCATTTTGTTTAAAAAAAAAAAAGCATCCAAATAAGTAAAGAGATTATAGTCGAAATAAATTAAAAAAAATATAATGGCTCTAATAATATCTAAGTGAATGTTTAGTAATGTGAGCATATAAGGAATGAAATAATATTATGATTAAATAACCGAAAAATGAACAAATTAAAAATGTTTGGGAGAAGATTTTCTATTGGACTTTATGTTAAATTACATGGTATGTTTACATATTTATATCCAATTATTGCGGTAAAGTAATTAATGTACATACATATGAGAACATTTAAGGCAAGAATATTAAAAGGTGGCCATCGCACATTCAAATTATTGCGTGATATAATTAGGAAGAAAAATTAACTTGTAGGAAAAAAAAAATGATTTACTCAAGGAATTATTTTTTTACATTGATTTGATTGTTGTATGCATGGATCAAGAGATGAAACAATTGGAGATTTTGGAGAGATTTAAATTCAAATATATTGTAAGATTCTTCGTCTCTGTAAGATGCAAAATCGTATAAATTAAAAAATTCCATATTTCTAACAACCTTAAGGAGGATCTCTTGCGGAAGGAAAGAATGAAGAGCAACGAAGGAGAGGAGATCAACTGCAACGGGGGAGATGATGATCAACACAGGCATCGGCTAGGGTGGAAGGTCGGCTGGAGCTACGACAAAGACACGGAGCATAGACATTCTCTGAGACTGAAAGAAATGAAGACGCATTGACAAGAGGAAGGAGTGGGTCGTGAAAAAAGGGCTCCTACCGACAGATTTTGACCGCCGAACATAATTCACTTAAAACTAGTGGTCCTTCTGCCGTTAATGGTGTCGAACTTATGACACATCGGCAACATTTCTGGCGGTTTAACCGCTGGTTATTACCTGCGGTCAATCCGTCGGCTTATACACCGGAATTTCTAGCAGTTTTCTAACCGTCGGTATTAGATGATTTTCCTGCAGTGACTTTTCTCACATGCACTACTAATGCATAAGATTAGGGGAGTAAACAAGCCCAACATAAGGCTTCTGATTTTAACAATAAAACATTGTACAATAAATTCTAAATAGAATACTCCTTTCAACATGTTCATGTTTTTTTGTTGGCTTTCATCCTAAGACTCATTGGGTCACTCAATTTATGTCAATCATTTTACTCAATCTAAAAAAAAACACCATTTTAAGCACATATGTTGAACTTAGAAGTTGGAGAAGTACATATATCTTAACATATAGAAATAGATCTCTTCAAACTTCTTAAAGGAAATTTAATAAAGAAATCACTAAGTGTCATACAAATGCTTACATTTGGATAGGCCAAATGCCACAGATGAAATTCAAAATGCATAAACAATCAAAATTCAAAAACCCAACAGCCAATAATCCCCTGAAAATACACAGTTGAACCCCAGAAATAACCAAAGCTCCATCGAGGAAACAAAATTGGGGCCAAAAACTCCAATAGCAAGCTAGCCCAACAACACCGAAGAGAAAATCAAGCAAAACCAGCCTCAACAGACCTCAGGGGAACACAAAACCTACAGAGAAAAAAGCCTTTAAAAATGGGTCAACTCATCAGTGTTGAAATGGCTAATGGTAAAGTCAACGCGATCCAACCGGCCATTGAAAGCTAGAATCAGTCAATCGCTGCCGTATTATTAATTTGTTTTAATTTCATGAAACCAAACTTTCTTTTTTGAACAAAAAAAACCACAGAAGGCGTGAACACGACAAAGGGGTTTGCTGAAGCCTCCCTTCTGCAAGGTGCCAGATTTTAAAGAAGAAGAAAAAATAAAAAATAAAACAACGTATATTGGGTGGACTTTGTCGGATTAGCTAAGAATCAATATTAAAACACATCGAGCAATTAAGTTTGGATAGAATATTTTTGGCTTAATTTATCAGTTTTGATCCACTAATACACACACTTACCTATTTGTTAAGCTCATCTATTAGAAAATCTTATGATTTGATAAATAATATATGATTTTCATGTATATATATATATATATATATATATATATATATATATATATATATATATATATATATATATATATATATATATATATATATATATATAGTGTGATCCAGTGGCGGAGCCAGAAAATATCTCTAGGGGGGCCTAAATTTTTTTTATTATATTATTATTTTCCTTCAACTTTTTACATTCAGATTTAGGACCAATATAATCAATATTAAAAATGATAAAACTTTGTTAGTGAATTAGTTTATTTTTTTCCTTCACAAAATGACTTCAATCATCAAATTACTCTATTTCTGATAGAACATGTTTAATATATTAACTAAATATGTGATATTAAATATATTAACTAAATACTTGATTTTAAAAATCTCATTTCAAAAAAAAAATCATAAAATCTCTTTAAGATCGAATCAATATAGGATTAAGCTAATATCAATCAAGAAAAAAAATGTAAATGAATAGGAAATTAAATTGAGAGTGATTTGAATGGATGACCGATGTTAAATTTCTTAATCGTGGACTGTTTAATGGGCATTTAAATGTCTTAGTGATATCATAATTCGGTGATCTTGGGCTCGTTAGATTCGTCTTTTCTAGTCGCTCGATTCGACTATAAGCATGTTATATTTGGAGACCGTTTGATAATCCAAATTATGGTTTGAACCTTACAAATATGCTTCGGGTCTTTGATTTGGAGTCATTTGGGTTCGGATTGAGTTGAATTTGGTGTCGTTAGGATTGTGTTTTTGAGACGTTCAGTTCGACTATAAGTTTACTGAAATCGGAGCTCAGATGGTCTCCGAATTAATTTTTGAAGTTACCAACTTAATTTTGTTTAAAAAAAAATTCAATTTTTTTAGGGCGGGGGGCACGTGCCCCCCCTTACCCCCCCTCCCTCCGCCCATGGTGTGATCAAACCATAAGATTTTCAAATTTATTATTTATCTTATTAAAATAAATACAAAAATTACAATAGAAGTTAACCAATTAAATAACAAGAGCGAATAATTAATAAATTTGATTAACTTTCATTATAATTTTTCTATTTATTTTAATATGATAATAATAAAATATATAAAAATAATAATATAAGCTCACATACACTTTAATTCCCAAAATATTTATAATTTTTTTATTTATTAGATAACAATAATAATATAATCAATAGAAAAAATAGAAAGGAGAAGAATTTTTTGGCAATAAATGAGCTTTATTACGAGTCAATTTTGAGAATGACTAAGTTCAGCAGTCAATGACAATATACACGGCGCACATTGGTCTGTCGGTTGGGAGCTTTAGCTACCAACTAATAGGTCTTGGATTTCAGCTTTGTGTATATGATGTGTGGAGCTTTGGCTACCAACTAATAGGTCTTGGATTTCAACTTTGTGTATATGATGTGTGAATAAATTTGACCAAAAATCAACGATGAAATCTATTATTTATATAAACAACCTAATCAAATAAACTAATACTGTATAATGAATCAAACAACTTACAAGCCATAAGCAACAAACAAACTGAATGCAACATCATAAAATACAGATGAATCAATCAAATACATCGATAATATTTCACATATATCTATATAAATTATTAAAGCAATAGTTCTGTAACTGGCCGCTGATGTACTAATGGTGATGATGCCTCTTGGCCTCCTTCTTTGCTTGCTTATTGTGGTGATGCTCGTGTAGTGCAAAACCTGCACTAGCTACTGCTGCAGTCATGGCTATCTCTTTTTTGATCTTGTGCTTATGCGCATGTTCAGGGTCTTTCTTGGCCTGATGCTTCTCGTGCTTTATTAATGTCCAAAGCATCATATAAGAGATAAGAAATGAAAAAAAAAAAAAAAGAATAATTACAAAGAAGGATCTTGAGGAACTCTTACAAGAGCATAAGCAGTGGCTGTTGCAACGCCGAGTTTGCCAAGATGCTCCATGTGTTTGTGGTGCTTCAGATCTTTCTTATAGTCAACATTTGGCGACTTTTCGTCGCCTTTATCCTTATGCTGGTTGAAGATGTTGTGATGATGATGGTGGCGGTGATGATGTTCGAGCGACATGATTGAAACTTAAATCGTCGAGGGATGGGATCAGCAAAGGGGTTGCAATTTTGTGGTGACTAAATGGAAGAATTTGGTGGTCCTTTTATAGTAGGAGTAACAAAGGGTAGAGCCTTTAATTGAACGAGTTGATCGGTACATGCTTCAGATGCAAGTTATTGTAGTTGTTGATAGCATGCTTATAATTTGTCTATTTTAGAACTTTTTGTTTTATTGGAATTCTCTATTGGAGAGAGTTTCTTATGCGGAGAGGCAAAGCGCGGCGTTTATCCGCGTTGTTTGGCTATGAAGAAATTGCTGAAGGATTGGGCGTCCGAAGAGAAGTAGAGATCAAATTGATAAAATCAGAAATTCTTGTCGGCTTAGACGTTTCGAGTTTTTGTCTTTATTTTTGGGTGCCCGTCCAACGATAAGTTTTGTTCGGTGCTCATTTTTTAATGAATGTGTTAAGAAAAGCTGCCTGATTTTAAAAGAAATTTTATGTAATATTCATAAGAAAAATTGTTAAAATGGTCTCTCAAGTTTTTATGAAGGGTTAAAATAGTCTCTAATTATATTAATTAATTATTTTGATCACTTGAATTTTTAAAAATAAATCAAAATAGTTTAATGATGAGACTATTTTTGTTCCCCTTTAAAGAATTGAAATATCAAAATTATCATTTAATATAGTAATATATCATTTTGGTCTTTCATAAAAAGTAAATGAACTATTTTGATCATTTTCATTGCATTTATATCTAAAATTACTTAAAATTTTAAATAAAAAACCTCTTGGAATTGATTTTGAGATGGTTCATACATGTAAAAAAAAAATCTTTTTAATCGTATAGGACTCTTAATGCATTTTTGAATTGAAAAGTGTTAGAATTAAATTGAGGACTATTCGAACTTTTATCTCAACAAACTTAATTGTCAAACTGAATATCACAATGTGATGAACCGATCGACATGATAGAGATCGATCCTAATTCGAATTAGCATGCATTGCATTAGAAATAAATTAAAAGAGTAAAAAGTATTAATTGCATTTCTTTCAAAGCACTAATCACAATCAAGGGGCCAATTAGGATTTGCTTTAGATGTAGGCCCCAAATTCTCAAAACTTAATTAACATGCCACCAATCTTTTATAAAGAAACCAGACAAATGGTTTTAAAGCGCCTAGGTGATTAGCTGACCCCACAATCTAGACTGAGGTAAGTTCACATTTTGCACTATATTAGCCAGTTTTGGGTTACTATTGTTTAGTGTCTATTTAAACATAGGATTAGAGGCAGACCCAAAATCTTAAGTCCCCACTTTCGGGAATATAATCCCACTGTTCTAATAAATCAATAACTTGAAATAAAATTCTTATTTATTCCAAATTTTAAGCCCAACACATAGGGCAGGCTAGGGTGTTTCTGAAATGTTTCAGAATCTCAAAACACATCCTACCTTTCCTCCTTTGACTCCTAGAAACAATTGTTCAAAATTTGACACAATCCTTGTCAAAATTCTAGCTTCAATCATTTGATATCACTCCTTGAGAATCCTTAATAAAATTTCAGTTGTTATTTAAATTGAGAGTTTTCGTAGTAAACTCTGATTTCTTACGATGTAATTAAATACGATAACTTGTGCTCCTACGAGATTTAGAACCCAGATCAATTTTCAAAAGTAAATTTATAAAAAACTCAATCAAATTTACTTTGGGAAAATTAAAATCAACGACGATCATTATCGTTATATTCAGATGATTGATAGTAAATGATATTTTCTTCCATTAGGAAGATATATCCTTTGTTATCACAACTTTGAAAATGAAATTAATGATCTCTCATCAAGATTATAATAGTTAAATGCTAATAGAACCTCATTTTAACCTTTGGGGGTCATATGTAGTTTTTTCCTCAATTTGACCATCATAATCGGGTTGAAACTTTCAGTTTTGTTATCTGAACACGCTAGGGAATGATATTATCTCCTTCTAAGGTGATATATCATTCATAATGATATGTTCGATTTCAAAATTGAAATACCAGAAAATCAACTTTTCCCAAAAAAAAAAACTTTCAAAATTCCTTTTTCAAAACACACTAAATAGACGCTTACATGAAACACCAATAATATTCATCACATTGGAAACAGTTGTACATAACAAAGTAATTTGAGCATGATTTTTTACAATTGGTACCAATGCTAACTAAAGTTGATCTAAGAAGTAATGGATATAATATGTTGATTTATTTTTATTAGAAAATAGATCCTTCTACTCGTTAAACTCCCATCTCATATTACTTTCATCGTCATAACCTTCACCAAACATTCTAGAATTGCTCAATTCATAAGTTGAAAGGATCTGCTCAATAACAATTTTGAGACTTTTAGCTGTTGTATCTAAAACAAGAGAAATGCCCATAAAATGCTCAATTATCTACTCCTTTTTAACATTTGTTAACAACTTGCAATACATTTGTTATTTGCTCTTTTGTAGATATGTCATGCCATTTATCAAGTAAAATTGAAAAAAAAAAATTATCACAGATTTCTTTAGTTATAAAGTTTGACGTAGCCAGCTTGAATATCTTTTTGAATAACATAGACTATTATTTTTAAATTTTCAGGAGCAGTACTGCATCTTTTATACAAGCAGAAATTGCACAATTTCAATATATATATATATATATCTTAATTTTTTAGTTTAGAAGACTTATCTTGTCCATGAAAAGCTAATCCCTATCCTCATGTAATCAACAAAAATATTCAGTCGTGTGAGATATGCAATTGTAGCTTTTTTTTTATTTTTTTTTTAATTTAAAAAAAAAATAGGAATGCATTCAAAATAAGAACAGTACAAAATAAGACCACGAAGGTGGCCAATACAAAACCAATACATTAAGTCTATTTCGTTAAGTCTTCACAACTTTGTCTAGCATTATTATGCACGTTCTTTGGGCTTCCCATATGAAGGTCAAATATTTTTATTTTATTTTTTCAATTTAAAAATTCATTTTTATTAAATACCTCCTCCTCTTCATTTTCTCCATCGGATGTTCTAAAAAGATAATAATAATAGAAAATATATTTTATCTTTTCATATAATATACTCTAATATGTCAGCGTACCGATTAAATCAAATAAGATTAATACGTTTGTCTTTGATCCCAAATTTTTTTTTTTTAAATCATGACTGCGAGGCTGAAATGATCCTCTTTTTAAGTATGTTCCATGTACTTTTTATCCAATGTTAGGATTAAACTGACTAACAGAAATTTGTAATCCTAAATCTAATGAAATATTTAAGGTTGTGAAAACCGGACCGGACAACGAACCTGTAGAGAGAGCGGTTCACGGTTCAACCGGTCGAACCAAGGTTGATACAGCATCACAAAATTAGCTTGATCGGGCACGAATCTCGAGGCAAAAGCTAGTTGGAAACTTCAAAAATTAATTCCGAGAGCACCCGAACTCCGATTTCAGCAAGCTTATAGTTGAACTGAGCGTCTCGGATATACGAACTCAACGACACCAAATTCGACCCAATCTGAGCCCAAATGGGTCCGAATCATGGACCCGAAGCGCTGTTGGAAGGTTCAAACCGCAATTTGAGTTACCAAACGGTCTTCAATTTTAACGAGCTTATACTCGAATCGAACGGCTCGACGAGTCGAGTCCAACGAGCCCAAGATCACAGAATTCCAACATCACCAACGCTTTCAAATGTCCAACGAACGGTGCACGATCGTAGGACTCAATATCGGCCGTCCATTCGACCACTCCCTATTTGCCCCTGATCTCATGTCTATTTACGGGTCATGCCACTCCAGAAAATCTATAAATAGAGCCCTCATTTCTCATGAGAGGGGGACTCAAGCAAGAGGCGGAAGCAAGAAGAGAAGGAGGAAGAGAAGGAGGAAGCTCCTCCTCGATGGCCGCCGGACCACCGCAGAAGCCTCGTCGGACCACCGCAGGAACCTCCCCGGACCACCGCAGGAACCTCTCGCCGGACCACCACCGAAGCCTCGCCGGAGTTTCATTGCACCACTGCCTTAAGGTCCGACGTTCAGTCCCGACGTCCTGCTGAAGACCCGACGTCCTGCTGAAGACCTGACGTCCTGCTTAAGACCCGACGTCCTACTCAAGGCCAGACCATCCACATCCGATCTTCTAAGTGACACTGGGACTAACACCTGACTCCTTGTCTCCTACCGCCTACGGTCCTTCTGACCTCTGTCACCTACTACGGTTCGTCCGACCTCCATCAACAGACAACGGTCTTCCAGACCTTAGTCTCCTACCGACTACGGTCCTTCAGGCCTACGTCGCCTACTACAGTCCTTCCGACCTCCATCAGAGACAACGGTCTTTCAAACCCCAGTCTCCTACCGCCTACGGTCCTTCAGGCCTTCATCTCCTACTACAGTCTGTTCGACCTACATCACCAGACAACGGTCTTTCAGACCCCAGTTTTCTATCGACTACGGTCCTTCAGGCCTTCATCGCCTACTATGGTCCTTCCGACCTCCATCAACAGACAACGATCTTTCTGACCCCGGTCTCCTGCTGACTACGGTCCTTCAGGCAAAACAAACATGTATATGTAACTCCTACCATGTAATGCAATCTATATGATGTACATTTGCTACATCAATCCAAGGCCTTCTCCTAAGGAAGGGCCTCATTTGTAATCGACTACAAATACTAGTGGATTCATTCAAACTGGGCCAGGCCCCGTGGTTTTTCCCCCTTTTCAGGGGTTTTCCACGTAAAAACTTTGGTGTCTCTTATGAATGCTACACCCTCTCACTTATCTGCTTGTGTGCTGGATCTTCGTACAATGCTAAGACGTTAAACTAAATATTTCTCTACCGCCGCGAATACTCCAGGACGCAACAGTTTGGCGTCGTCTGTGGGAATCTGGTTCCCGACTGGGGGGCAATTTTTGCTCCAACCTTAAAAGGTTATTCGATTGCTATTGATGCGTTAATTTCATGGAATCAGATCCAGACTGGGGGGGCAACCTTAACTTCAATTTTAGTCAAGAAGATCCCTCCAAGACTTCTAAAACAAAGACAATATTTAAGGAAACTCCCTAAAAATCTAAGGAAGCTTCTAATAAATTTCAAGCCACATACAGTCCCCTGCTGGACTTTCTACACCTTGGGCAAGGTCTTGATATCAACCTCAAAAATGCAGTAATGGTCTAAAGATAGACCCTTCTTAACCTTTGATTCGAGATACACACGACATTCACCCTCTCCCAGTCAAGGCAAAATCGATCACAGGGGGATTCTCTCGACCTCTTCCACAAAGGTTAACGTCGTCGAGCAAAGGCTCCGACATACAATCTCGGATAGGTCTCACATCCTTGGTGGATTCTCTAGACCTCTTCCACACAGGTTAACGTCGTCGAGCAAAGGCTCCGACATACAACCTTGGATAGGTTTCACATCCTTGGTTGATTTTCTCGACCTCTTCAACACAGGTTAACATCGTCGAGCAAAGGCTCCGACATACAACCTCGGATAGGTCTTACATCCTTGGTGGATTCTCTCGACCTCTTCCGCACAGGTTAACGTCGTCGAGCAAAGGCTCCGACATACAACCTCGGATATGTCCCACATCCTTGGTGGATTCTCTCGACCTCTTCCACACAGGTTAACGTCGTCGAGCAAAGGCTCCGACATACAACCTCGGATAGGTCTTACATCCTTGGTGGATTCCCTCGACCTCTTCCACACAGGTTAACGTCGTCGAGCAAAGGCTCCGACATACAACCTCGGAAAGGTCCTACATCATTGGTGTATTCTATCGACCTCTTCCACACAGGTTAACATCGTCGAGCAAAGGCTCCGACATATAACCTCGGAAAGGTCCTACATCCTTGGTGGATTCTCTTAACCTCTTCCACACAGGTTAACGTCGTCGAGCAAAGGCTCCGACATACAACCTCGGAAAGGTCCTAAATCCTTGGTGGATTCTCTTGACCTCTTCCATACAGGTTAACGTCATCGAGCAAAGGCTCTGACATACAACCTCGGATAGGTCTTACATCCTTGGTTAACGTCGCCAGAATGTCGTCAATGGACTTCCATCTGACTTCTCCACAATGTTAAAATTCTACTCGATTTTAAATTTTCTCCTGTCGCTGAACTTTTGCCTTGCAGGACTTTCGCCAGACTAATACCCGATGCCACAATACTTCTACCTGATGTCGGACTTCTCCCCGTCGTCGGACTTTCGTTGGGATTATGTCCGATGCAGAGCTTCCTACACGTCGTCGGACTTCTGTCCGTCGATGGACTTTATCAGACTTCTACCCGACGTCGGACTTCTGCTCGTCAGCGGACTTCTACTTGACGTTAGACTTCTTCTTGTTAGCGGACTTATACTCGTCGTCGGACTTCTGCTCGTCGACAAAAACCTTCATCGGTCTTCTGCCCGACAGTACTTCTCCTCGACGTCGGACTCCTCTTTGACGTCGGACTTTTGCTCGTTAGCAGACTTCTACTCGACGTCAGACCTCTGCTTGTTAGCGGACTTATACTCGACGTCAGACTTCTGCTCGTCAACGGACTTCTACTCGACGTCGGACTTCTGCTCGTCGACGAAAACCTTCGTCGGTCTTCTACCCGACAGTACTTCTACCCGACGTCGGACTCCTCCTTGACGTCGGACTTCTGCTCATTAGCGGACTTCTACCCGACGTCAGACTTCTGCTCATCAGCGGACTTCTACTCGACGTCGTACTTCTGCTCGTCGATGAACTTTCGTCGGTCTTCTGCCCGACAGTACTTCTCCTCGACGTCGGACTTCTGCTCGTCAGCGGACTTCTACTCGACGTCAGACTTCTGCTCGTCGACGAAAACCTTCGTCGGTCTTCTACCCAACAGTACTTCAACCCGACATCGAACTTCTCCTTGACGTCGGACTTCTGCTCGTTAGCGAACTTCTACTCGACGTTAGACTTCTGCTCGTTAGTGGACCTCAACTCGTCGTCAGACTTCTGCTCGTCAGCGAACTTCTACTCGACGTCGGACTTCTGCTCGTCGACGAACTTTCGTCGATCTTCTGCCCGATAGTACTTCTCCTCGACGTCGGACTTCCGCTCGTCAGCAGACTTCTACTCGACGTCGGACTTCTGCTCGTCGACGAAAACCTTCGTCGGTCTTCTACCCGACGTCGGACTCCTCCTTGACGTCAGACTTCTGCTCGTTAGCGGACTTCTACTCGACGTCAGACTTCTGCTCGTTAGCGGACTTCTACTCATCGTCGGACTTCTGCTCATCGACGAATCTTCGTCGGTCTTCTACCTGGCGCTGCACCTTTACCCGACTACAGACTTCTGCTTGTCGTCGGACTACTAACTGTCGTCGGACTTCTGCCCGTCGACGGACTTTCGTCGGTCTTGTACTTGACGCTGCACCTCTACCCGACTTCGTACTTCTATCAGATGTCGGACTTATACCAGTTAATAGACTTTCGTCAGTCTTCTACCCGACGTTGTATGACTACCCGATGTTGAATTCCTGCCTGTCATCATACTTCTCCCCGATGCTGGAAGTTTGCCCGTCATTCCAACCTCTCTCATTACAACGGTCTATCCGACCTCCATCGCCAACCACCAAACATCGGAACTCCACAAGATCTCTCAAAGAAAAGAGGGAGAAGGGAAAATCTCCGAACTTCCTTGCAAAGAGAGGGGCCTCAGAAAACCGAGGGAAGACCTCAATAGTAAGGACAGAGAGAGAAGAGAAGAAGGGGGAATCTCCGGACTTGCTTGCCAAGAGAGGGGCCTCGGAAAACCGAGGGAAGGCCTCAATAGTAAGGACATAGGGAGAAGAGAAGAAGGGGGAATCTCCGGACTTCCTTGCCAAGAGAGGGGCCTCAGAAAACCGAGGGAAGGCCTCAATAGTAAGGACAGAGGGAGAAGAGAAGAAGGGGGAATCTCCGGACTTCCTTACCAAGAGAGGGGCCTCGAAAAATTGAGGTAAGGCCTCAATAGTAAGGACAGAGGGAGAAGAGAAAAAGATAAGAAAAGATGAGAAGAAGAAGAAAGGAAAATTTTCTAAAGGCCTCAGGGGCCTATTTATAGGTTTTTGGAGAGAAGAGGGGAAGTTTCTAGAGTTCACCAGAAATTTCAAATTTTTTGAATTTTTCAGAATTTTTTCGAAATTTTTTGGAATTTTTTCGGAATTTTTGGCATTTTTTTAATGCATGTGGGGCCCACCAAAAAAAAAATCAAACTGCCTCTCAAGAGGCGCGTCACGCGCCCCTCCAGTCACTACGGGAAAACACGCGATTACCGTCGGCTTTTCCGGCGGATATTTTTGCCCCGGTATTGACGGCGCTGGTTCCGGCGGAATGATGCGACGTAAAGTTTACGACGTTATTTCCGGCGGAACTGACGCCGAAAATTTACCGTCGTCAATTGCGCCGGTAATTACGCCGGTGAAAAGGGCCCTGGATTATTTCCGGCGCAGATTACGGCGGAGACGTTCCAGCGCACGTTTCCGGCGGATTGTGCGCCGGCTTATTTAAACTCAACGAAAACGTTCCGGCGCATTGTCCGACGGTAAAATTACCGGCGGAGGTTCCGCCGGAATGTCCGCCGCTAAAAGCCCTAAAATGCGAATCGGAGCCCTCTGGGACGTCATTCTTTTCGCTACTCTCTCTCACCTCGCCTCCTTCGCCCGTCGCCCTCCGTCGCCGTTCGTCGCTCGCCGTGGATTGACGTCGCCGACGGTCACCGAACTTCGCCGCCGACGGTCACCGGACTTCGCCGAGCATCTCCCTCTCTCCTGGTCGAGCGCCGCCGAGCATCCTTCGACCGACCGAGCATCCTTCGAAGGTATATTTTGTTTTTTTTTTCATTTTCGGTTGGATTACATGTAGGATTTGTCTTAAGTCCATATCTTTTTGTTTTAGTCATGGATGTTATCACTAGACATTTGCTAGAGGATATACTTGGTGCATGATTTTTGTTGATGATATTCTTCTTGTTGATAAGACTAGAGAGGGAGTTGAAGGTAAACTTGGATTATGTAGATCGACATTAGTCCAAATCTTTTTGCTTAAGTCATGGATGTTATCACTAGACATTTGCTAGAGGATGTACCTTGGTGCATGCTTTTTGTTGATGATATTCTTCTTGTTGATAAGACTAGAGAGGGAGTTGAAGGTAAACTTGGATTATGTAGATCAACATTAGTCCATATCTTTTTGCTTTAGTCATGGATGTTATCACTAGACATTTGCTAGAGGATGTACCTTGGTGCATGCTTTTTGTTGATGATATTCTTCTTGTTGATAAGACTAGAGAGGGAGTTGAAGGTAAACTTGGATTACGAAGATCAATATTAGTCCATATCTTTTTGCTTTAGTCATGGATGTTATCACTAGACATTTGTTAGAGGATGTACCTTTGGTGCATGCTTTTTGTTGATGAAGCTTGTTGATAAGACTAGAGAGGGAGTTGAAGGTAAGCTTAAGTCCATATCTTTTTGCTTTAGTCATGGATGTTATCACTAGACATTTGCTAGAGGATATACCTTGGTGCATGCTTTTGTTTAATGATATTCTTCTTTTTGATAAGACTAGAGAGGGAGTTGAAGGTAAACTTAAGTCCATATCTTTTTGCTTTAGTCATGGATGTTATCACTAGACATTAGTCCATATCTTTTTGCTTTAGTCATGGATGTTATCACTAGACATTTGCTTTAGGATATACCTTGGTGCATGCTTTTGGTTAATGATATTCTTCTTGTTGATAAGACTAGAGAGGGAGTTGAAGGTAAAGTTGGATTATGGAGATCAGCATTACTCCATATCTTTTTGCTTTAGTGGTTAGTAGACCTAGTGAGGGGATTGTGACTTTGAGCAATCAATTCATTAATAAGTGTAACATAATTTTAGGTTATGGATATTAGAAATATATAAATCCATTAATTTTTTACTCTTATTTATAGGTTATGGATATTAGAAATCAACGAAGTTGGATGTATAACAGATTATCTCAAAGTCGGAAGACATTAACAGATGAATTCATCAATGGGGTGAACTTTTTCATTCAGCAAGCGAAACAGCTGCCGATCTTTATATCTGAAGGAAAGTTTTGATGTCCATGTTCTAAACACAAAAATCTAGTGATCCTAGAACCAGATGACGTAACGGTTGATCTGTATCGCAGAGGATTTATGCCACGGTATTGGTATTGGACTTGTCATGGTGAGTATGAGCCACAATTTGATTATCAATGCGGTCCTTCTACAAGTAGTAATGTTGCTGAGGCTGAAAATATCCGTCCAAATCTTGAGGAATTAGTTCATGATGCAACTGGAATTTATGAAGAGTTACCGAATACGGAGGCACAAAATTTTTATGATTTATTGCATGCTGCACAGCAACCAATCTGGAAAGGGTGCACGACTCACTCAGAATTATCTGTTGCTGTGAAGATGTTAAGCATCAAGGCTGAATATAATGTTGCTCGTGAATGTTTTAATCAATTCATTGGGCTGCTTAAGGAAACCAATCCGACAGATAATTTAATTCCTACAGATCTATATCGGACAAAGAAGTTAGTTTCGAAACTTGGTTTGACATACACAAAGATAGATTGTTGTGTCAATGGATGCATGCTATACTTTAAAGAAGATATTGCAGAAACTGTATGCCGTCATTGCAATGCACCAAGATTTAAACCCAAATCTAGAAATAGAAGAAAGCAGAAGGATGTGTCTGTTAGTAAGATGTTCTACTTTCCAATAATTCCAAGACTACAACGGCTATATGCATCCATGAGATCTGCTGCACATATGAGATGGCATAATGATCACATTCCACAAGAAGGTGGTATCACACATCCATCAGAAGCAGAGGCTTGGAAGCACTTTGATCGTACACATCCCACATTCGCGGCAGAACCAAGAAATGTCAGATTAGGTTTATGCGCAGATGGTTTTACTCCATTCAGTCAGTCGGCTACACCGTACTCATGTTGGCATGTGATACTCACTCCTTACAATCTTCCTCCAGAGTTATGTATGACTACTCCTTATATGTTTTTGTCACTTATAATTCCAGGGCCACATAATCCAAAATTAAAGATTGACGTATTCTTACAACCTCTGATTGATGATTTAAGTTTATTATGGGAAGAAGGAGTAAGTACATATGATATCTCCACCAAACAGAATTTTACACTAAGAGCAGCATTACTTTGGACAATTGGTGACTTTCCTGCATATGGTATGCTCTCAGGTTGGAACACTTCAGGCAAGTTAGCTTGTCCATATTGTTTGGAAAATACAAAATCATTCACTTTAAAGTATGGCAGGAAGAACAGTTGGTTCGATTGTCATCGAATGTTTTTGCCTCAAAGTCATCCTTTCAGGCGAAATAAAGAAGCTTTTACTAAAAATAAAATGGTAATGATTCCTCCTCCACCAAGATTCAGTAGTGAAGAAATTTTTGAAAGAGTAGAGTTCTTGCCCACCATAATGGAATCTCCAAGATTAGCTGAGTTCAGATTGCCGGAATATGGTGTCTACCATAATTGGACCAAGAAAAGTATTTTTTGGTCGTTGCCATATTGGAGAACAAACTTGATTAGACATAACTTGGATGTTATGCATATAGAGAAAAATGTTTTTGATAATATTTTCTATACAGTTATGGACATCAAAGAGAAATCAAAAGATAATATAAAAGCAAGGATGGACTTAAAGGAGATTTGTAGAAGGAAAGCTTTGGAATTGAAGGATGGTGGAGCGGGAAAATTCCTCAAACCAAAAGCTCCATTCACATTAACTTTAGAGCAAAAACGAGCAGTTTGTGAATGGGTGAAGACTCTACGAGTACCTGATGGATATTCTTCCAATCTAAGCCGGTGTGTTGACATAAGATCAGGGAGATTATTTGGATTGAAAAGTCATGATTGTCACATCTTCATGCAATGTCTACTATCCACTGCTTTCAGTTATCTACCAGATCAGATTTTGAAGCCCTTGGTCGAGTTAAGTGTCTTTTTCAAAGATTTATGCTCTTCTAAATTAAATGTGGAGAATTTGATTCATATGGAGCAGCAAATTCCATTCATTTTGTGTCAACTTGAGAAAATATTTCCTCCTGGCTTTTTTGACTCTATGGAGCATCTACCTATTCATTTACCATATGAGGCTATTGTTGGTGGACCTGTTCAATATAGGTGGATGTATCCTTTTGAGAGATATTTAAATAAACTTAAGAAGACCGCTAAGAACAAAGCACGACCCGAAGGTTCTATCTGTGAAGCATATTTAACATACGAGACTACTCAGTTTTGCTCGTATTATTTTGAAACAATATCTCAACCAGGTGAAAGTTCAACTTCTCAGAATGTTGGTAAATCCTCTAATATATCTGTATTTAGTGGAATTGGGGATCCTTTAGGCGCTAGCACCGTGCGTTATTTGACTGATAAAGAGATGACAGTTATCACATTGTACATCTTGCTTAATTGTGATGAAGTTGAGCCGTATCTCGAGTAAGTATGATTTCATGTTGTAATATTTTTAGTTCTCTTTTATACTTTCTTCTAAACTCAAGATATGAATTTGTAGGAGGTTCATTGATGGTCTTAGTATATCAGAAGAAGGAGAAGTCCAGAAGATAGTGGAAAAAGAATTCACTGCTTGGTTCAAAAATACGGTATATTCTGAATAATTATTCTTACTTAATGAGTTAATTATTTCTGCAATTAATATTAGTAACAATGACACAAGGTCACATTTAAAGGTACACGCTGAAGACAGTTCCCAGTTTTCAAGGTTATCTGAGTTAGCTTGGGGACCAAATAGATTAGTAAAATGCTATCAAATATTTGAGGTAAATGGTTATAAATTTCAAACAAAAAATTTGTGTGAAGGTAGGAAGACAGAAAATTCAGGCGTATGTGTAAGAGGGAACACCCATACAGGCGATGATTCTGAATACTACGGGGTATTACAAGAAATATTAGAGGTTGAATATCCCGGTATGAGGAATATTGTGTATCTCTTCAATTGTGAATGGTTTGATCCAGTACCAAATAGAGGCACGAAAGTTCATCCAATTTACGGTATAACAGAAGTAAAGCGGGCTAGGAGATATGCAAAGTTTGATCCTTTCATCATTGCTAGTCAGGCAACTCAAGTCTATTATGCTAACTATCCAAGCGGAATACGAGGCAAACAGGATTGGCTGGTAGTTATGAAGACTAAACCAAGGGGAGTAATTGAGAAAACCAGTACGATACCAACAGCACACCAAGAAGAGTTTATGTCTAATTTAAAAGATCTCCCAATCAATGTAGATGACCAAATCAGATATAATGAGAGCGAGTTGCAGTTAGAGGAGGTAGATCTAAACATAGAGGAAAGTGATGATGAATCTGATTGTGCTAGGAGTGTATCATCTGATGAAAGTGAATCAACAAATGATGAGTTAACAACATAAGGTAAATTATTTTACTTCCCTGTATTTTACTTCACTGTTTTTTATAACAAATGCACTCCGTTTTTTTTACTTACCTGTATTTTACTTCAGTCCATTTTTTTTAGCTACTGCACTGCGTTAATTTCCATTTCTGTTATAACTCATATTTCTAATATTTCTTTTTTATTTATGTGCAGATGGCTTCAGGTGAGGAGCAGCCTAATAGAGGGTTGATAAAAAATATTTTTAACAGGCGCACTAAGAAGACTACAACTGGACCACATAGGTCACTACGTACTGAGGAGACCACCTCGGATCAGCCTGCTACACAGCCTCAGCCTGCTACACAGCCTCAGCCTGCTACACAGCCTCAGCCTGCTACACAGCCTTTACCCACTCTTGGAGCCAGTAGCCCGCAGTTCTACTCACCGGACCTTCGATTTCCTTCACCAGATCTCGGGCAGGCTACTCCTTTCTACCCATACTTCACACCCCCACCTTATGCTGGTGCCCCTCCTACTTATCCATTTCCACCATATGCTCCACCATACTATCCCCCACCACCCCATCAGCCTGCTACAACTGGACCTTCGACAGCAGCTGGACCTTCGACAGCAGCTGCAGCAGAGCAACAGACAGATGGTAGAATGTTGATAGCACCTGAGGGTGACACGTACGTATAGTAACTTTTTTTTAAACTAACTAATTGTTTTATTTTATATTTTATATTTGTTTTACATAACTTTATTTTTGTAGGTTCTATCCATCAAAACAACCAACACATAAAATACGGGACATCATACGGAGCAGGTTTGACGCTCCTTATGTTTCTTGGAAGAAAGTCCCAAAAGAAGTCCGGGAGATGTGGTTTAGAGAGTTTGAGGTATTTCTGTGTTTTTGTTTTTATGTTAAATGATTTATTCTTTCTTACTTAAGGTAAAATGATTGTTTTTTATTGCAGAAAGAGTTTTGTTGGCTGCCCCAACACAATGACAAGATTAGAAAGAATTTTGAGAAGCGTGGCTCTACTCGGATGCGCGACATGTTCACAGATGTTAGAAAGGTTGGGAAGCGACCATTGTGGATTGGAGAGGAGATATGGGCTGAGTTGAATGCAGCTTGGGGCAGCGAAGAGTACACTAGGAGGAGGGATCAAAATCGACAGAACAGAGCTTCTGATGTTGGGGGCTTAGGTAGTGCACTTCATACAGGAGGCTCCGTTCCACATACTGAGCACAGGCGTCGTTTGGTAATGAATTTTAATTATTTTTTAAAATTGTTTTTTAATAATTAGTATTGATAAAACTCTCTTAATTGTAACAGAAAGCGTCACTTGGTAGAGAACCAACTCCTGTGGAATTGCATAGTCGCACTCATAAGCGACAGGAGGATCAACAATGGATTGATGAGAGAGCAAGGAAGGCCCATGTAAGTATATTTTTATAAATATTTGATATTTTATAAGTTTTAGTTTAATTATATATATACTTATATTCGATTTTCATAGGAGGAATATACACGGATTCGAGAGACTCATGCCGCATCAGGTGAGGGCTCTTCTGGCGGCTCTGTGGAGTATTCTGAGTATCGCATGTGGTCGCAGGCCGTCGGAGGAATGCAGCATGGTAGAGTATATGGCTTAGGTGCGCAAGCTCAGGCATACGAGGGGATGACCTCCTCTACTGCATCCAGCTTCGCATCCAGTTCGCATGAGTCCTTACAAGCTCAACAAATAATTGCCCTTCAAGCTGAGCTAGAACAAGTAAGGAAATCACAAGTTGATTGGCAAGCTCAGCTGCAAGCACAGATTCAAGCTCAGCTGCAAGCACAGGTGCAAACAAGTACGGAGCAACACAATCAGTTGCTGGATGAAATGCGCAAGATGAGGGAGAAACTGAGTGGAAAAGACGTAGCTCCACCTGAGGAGGAGTCGACAGAGTCAGAGTAGTGTAATTTAGTTGAAATGAACTTGTATTTTTATGTGAACTTATGTTATTGGACAATTACTTTTAATATGATGTTATCAGTTGATTTTAAATATTAATACTGTTGTGAAACTGTTATAAATTATTGTGAAGTTGTGGAACTGTTGTGAACCTGTTGTGGAACTTGTATGTGTTAGAATTGATAGGTTTGCAGGTGTGGAAATGGGATTGTTGGCTGGGAAGGCAATTTTTTTTTTGTCAATGCTACAGGTTTCCGGCGGATGATGCGCCGGTAATCCGTCGGAAAAGACGATACAACGAAGTGTATCGTACGTACCGGCGAATATGATCCGTCGGCCATTACCGTCGCAAGTCCGGCGGATATTCCGCCGGTAATTATCGGCGCAAGAATTGCGTCGTAAAATAACCGTGGAATTTCGATGGCGCAACTCCGGCGACTTATCCGTCGTTAATTACCGTCGCATAATACGACGGTAAATACCGGCGCATGGGGCGCCGGAATTCTCATATTCTTCACGTCGGCAAACAAACCGGGTAATGCGCCGGTATTGCGTCGGAAACTGCGCCGAAAATGTTTCCGGCGCAAATTATACGTCGGAACCAAATTATCGACGCACCATAAACCGGCGGAGATATTTGCGCCGGAAACTAACGGTTCCGTCGGTTGGGCATTGTTTCCGGCGGATTACGTCCGCCGGTAATAACAGGTTTTCCTGTAGTGAGTCCGCGCGTCAGCGCGTGCACTCGTCGACGGCGGCATCGCCTGGCAGCCGTCGGCCGGCTGGTGTGCCGGCCAGTTCGGCCGCCAAACGCTTCCGGGCTCCGATTTTGGGCCCGGAAAGTCCAAATCGGACGTTTTTGGGGTCCTCGGACACGTTTTTCGACGTTCCGGACTCAATTTTGACACTTTCGGAACTCAACGCGGCCTCTACGATCAAGTTTGAGCAAGCATTTAACTTTTGGAACGCAATTTTTTGCGATTCGCTCAATGTAAAATTTCGGAACAAGTATTTTCGGACTTCTGGAGCTTCGACGTCCGAAAATAGGGGGGCAGCTGATATGGCATCACAAAATTAGCTTGATCGGGCACGAATCTCGAGGCAAAAGCTAGTTGGAAACTTCAAAAATTAATTTTGAGAGCACCCGAACTCCGATTTCAGCAAGCTTATAGTCGAACTGAGCGTCTCGGATATACAAATTCAACGACACCAAATTCGACCCAATCCGAGCCCAAATGGGTCCGAATCATGGACCCGAAGCACTGTTGGAAGGTTCAAACCGCAATTTGAGTTACCAAACGGTCTTCAATTTTAACGAGCTTATACTCGAATCGAACGGCTCGACGAGACGAGTCCAACGAGCCCAAGATCACAGAATTCCGACATCACTAAGGCCTTCAAATGTCCAACGAACGGTGCACGATCGTAGGACTCAATATCGGCCGTCCATTCGACCACTCCTTATTTGCCCCTGATCTCATGCCTATTTACGGGTCATGCTACTCCAGAAAATCTATAAATAGAGCCCTCATTTCTCATGAGAGGGGGACTCAAGCAAGAGGCGGAAGCAAGAAGAGAAGGAGGAAGCTCCTCCTCGACGGCCGCCGGACCACCGCAGAAGCCTCGTCGGACGGACCACCGCAGGAACCTCCCCGGACCACCGCAGGAACCTCCCCGGACCACCACCGAAGCCTCGTCGGAGTTTCATTGCACCACTGCCTTAAGGTCCGACGTTCAGTCCCAACGTCCTGCTGAAGACCCGACGTCCTGCTGAAGACCTGACGTCCTGCTTAAGACCCGACGTCCTACTCAAGGCCAGACCATCCACATCCGATCTTCTAAGTGACACTGGGACTAACACCTGACTCCTTGTCTCCTACCGCCTACGGTCCTTCTGACTTCTGTCGCCTACTACGGTTCGTCCGACCTCCATCACCAGACAACGGTCTTTCAGACCCTAGTCTCCTACCGACTACGGTCCTTCAGGCTTACGTCGCCTACTATAGTCCTTCCGATCTCCATCACAGACAACGGTCTTTCAAACCCCAGTCTCCTACCGCCTACGGTCCTTCAGGCCTTCATCACCTACTACGGTATGTTCGACCTACATCACCAGACAACGGTCTTTCAGACCCCAGTTTTCTATCGACTACGGTCCTTCAGGCCTTTGTCGCCTACTATGGTCCTTCCGACCTCCATCAACAGACAACAGTCTTTCTGACCCCGGTCTCCTGCCGACTACGATCCTTCAGGCCAAACAAACCTGTATATGTAACTCCTACCATGTAATGCAATCTATATGATGTACATTTGCTACATCAATCCAAGGCCTTCTCCTAAGGAAGGGCCTCATTTGTAATCAACTACAAATACTAGTGGATTCATTCAAACTGGGTCAGGCCCCGTGGTTTTTCCCCCTTTTCAGGGGTTTTCCACGTAAAAACTTTGGTGTCTCTTATGAATGCTACACCCTCTCACTTATCTGCTTGTGTGCTGGATCTTCGTACAATGCTAAGACGTTAAACTAAATATTTCTCTACCGCCGCGAATACTCCAGGACGCAACAAGGATTGAACCGGATGACGTAATAAATACAATTTAGATAATATAAAAATCATATAATAATTTAACTTTTTATTAAAAAATAAATTTAATTCACACATTACTAATATCTTATATAATTTTAAATTTAAACATATTCAATCTTGAAATTTAATTTAAATTTAACAAAAATTAACTTACAAATGAATTAATAAGTTTAATATAAATAATCCTTAATTTATGTTATATATTATATATTATTTATTTTTAAAATTTATATATTAGATTCATATTATTATTTTACATTTATAAATTATTGAGGTTAAATTAAATCATTTATTATAAATAATAAATTAATTAATTAATATTTATGGTACATAAAAAAAATAAATGATGAATATAATTTATTTTATATTATTAATTAAAAATAAATATTATTTCATGATTTTCATCATAAAAATATTATTTAAAAAATTTATTTTAAAATGAATAGTGTATGTTTTAAACTTAAAAGTTAAGAAGAAAGACATAGGAGCTTTAGGTTTTTTAGTCCCACATCACTTGGGAGACTTTCCCTTGGTGAAGCTTTTACCATATATTGGCTTTTGAGCTAGAAATGTGTAGTACATCATGAAAAGAGATAAAACTTCATGAAATGCTTTTTTGAAAATTTTAATTTAAAATTAAGCATTTCAAATTTGAAATTAAATTATAAATATTTTTTAATATTTAAAATAAGTTATTTAAAATTTAAATATTAAAAAATACAAAACTTGAACTGGCCGGTTCAAGAGAACTGTGACTGGTTTGCCGGTTCACCGGTTGAACCGGCGGTTTTGGACAAAACTGGCCGGTTTGATGCTAAGCCGGTTTTCAGGTTGAACCAAACCGGCCTTTGGACCGGTTCACGGTTGAACCGGTCGGACCGGCCGGTCCGGTCCGGTTTTTAAAGCATTGAATATTTTCTACATTTAATTTCATATTTTTTGGTAAGCCAACCTCCGCTCGAATGCATTTTTCTTTTTGCTCTTCATCTTTTTTTAAATTCTTATCAGTAGATTTTGACGTATTTGAGAATTAGATGACCTCTTGAAATATCTCTCCATAGACGTTCAAACCTATACTTTTAAAAAAAGAGTGCAAAAAATTTATGCAATAAATTATTTTTGCATGCAGCTAATCAATTGGGGGTGTTAAATCTAGAACCAATTATTTAGAAACTTAAATCAGATTTAACCAAGCAAGGACATACAAATTATCCTATTCAAAAGCAACCAGCAAAAAGACTGTCAAGTAAAAGAAATATTAAAAAGGCAAAAAAAATATGCCTTGAAGTTTACTGGAGTAATATTTTAATTGGTAAAATTGAAGTAGAGAAAATAATCAAGAATTTAAACCAAGATTACTTAAACAAAAATAGTCGCATCTTATTATTAACTAAAAAAAATTGCCAATTGATCATAAACGAGCAAGAAAATACAATTCAAAATGTTGTAAGACAACAAATTAAAATATATCACTTACTCCTCCGCCCATGGCTGCTACAATAAAAATGGGAAGAACTCTCATTGAAACAACATAGCTTTCTCTCTCTCTCTCTCTCTCTCTCTCTCTCTCTCTCTCTCTCTCTCTCTCTCTCTCTATATATATATATATATATCACTTAGAAGACAAAAAAATATGCTTTAGTATATGAGATCGACTCACAATCAACCAAAATCAAGAGAATTCATTACCTGGATCAACTTGTAGACAATATTTGCTGTCTTTTGTCATGGATTTGGTCGACTTCCATCGTTAATTGTCATGACCATGAGTATAGACTATCATATATTATATCATTAAACTTGATTATTATTATTATTATTTTGACAAAAATAAATATATTAAGCAAAAATAGGAGTACATGAAGCAATGTAGTAAAAGACAAGAAAGCAAAAGAAAATACAATGTGGAATCAATCGATCTGAAGGGCTCAGTAATTGGTCGAGGCTCCCAGCTTCCCTGAAGCCAAGCACAGACCATCCAATTTGGTGAAGATAAACGCGAAGAAGCCAACCAACCAGCCAACCCAACCGAGCAAGAGACCAACACCAAAGGTTTCCAGGAGCCATGACAACGAAGAAACAAGCCTCAGCCACATCATTGCCCAGCAAAACTAACGGCCAACAGAAAAATAAAACGGAGTCCAACCCGAGAGACAAGAAGGCAACCAACACGGGAAAAAAAACTACCTACCCCGTCTGCTCCTCCCACGAGCCCCCCCACGAGAGGCGACAAAAACAACCAGACTATCACGCACCAATTTAAAATCATGTCAAGGATCAGAACCTCAACAAGACTCCGAAGAAGAATCGGAATCGGATTCAAATTCAGACGTACAGTGAAGCCAATCAAGATGTACCCTCACATCCACCCCAGAATTATCTCCCACATGATACACCAAAGCTTGGGGCTCGATTAAGTTCATTGGCACATCAACAAAGGAATTATGAATAACCATCATACCTTCACCTGAATTAACACCTCCTCCAACAATAGCCTCAGAAGACTCCACACCACCATTAGATAAAGGAGAAACAACAAAATTCCCACCGCAAAGAGCAACATTTAAATTCACACAGCCATTCTTCAAAGATAGATGAGGATCCCCTCCCCCCACCACAGTAGAGGCAACCAGGGACAGAACTGGACCTAACGGACTGGAAGCCTGGGAACATCAGCATTAACCAAGGCTAAATCACCCATCGAATTAACAGACAAAACATAGGCAAAACCAAATCTGAAAAGATGACTTCCTCCTCACCAACACTAGCATGAGAAGGAAAAGTGGAGGGAGGGCACATAACATCATCAGTAAAAGAATCCATGACCCCATTGTCTAAAATAATAGCTTCCTTACACTCACTAGAACCACCACAGACAACATTTTTCTTAACCGAAACAGCAAGCAAGTCAGCCAAAGCCCCAGAACCCACCTCACAAACAACTTCATCTAAAGCCGGATTAACCATAGGAATCGGGTCCTCCCCAACCAACACATCAGAAACAACCATAGAAGAGTTAACATTCCCAGCCAGAGGGATAGTAGAATTAGATAGAGGAGCCAGATTACAATGACCACGAAGATGGCTCAACAGTTTACAAGACACAAAAATTAGAAAAATTCTCAAATTACACCTTTTGAATATACCTAGAAATCTCTGGCCCGAGCCAAATTTGGGAAGGGTAAGTTTTGGTTATGTCCAGCTCCACCAACATGGCCGAGATCCTACCGAAGTTGTAGAATCAACCTTCAAGGGTCTACCAAACATAGAACCAAAGGCATGAATGATACGGGGGCAGTAAAGATGAGGTCTCAAATTAGGAAAGGAAACTCAAATTGAAATGACCGGAGATTCACAACCAATGTCAAGGAGCGGAGACCATTTAGTGAGCTTCATGAAATAGTTATTCACTAAATATAATCATTCAACCTGATTATATTTAGTCTCAACCCCACAAAGGAATCTAGGGTGAAAGGACAAAGATCATTAATAATATAAACATCTATAATTGATCCTTCTTGATAAGCTGATTCTTTACATTCCATTTATATATGAACACCTGGATTCCTATTCATTTAAAAACATTTGATCAAAATTTGAGTTAAAAATAATTAAATTATGCAAGTATTTTGATATTTTTAGCATAAAAAGTTGTTCTTGGAAAGATCGGTCATCCTATACTGAATAGGCCCTCCAAGTCTAGTCCTACACCACAAATGAACTAATAAGTGAACCATACTGTCAAAGAAATAAAGTGATAATACCATTCCAAGCCAACAAATTGTGTTGATATAATGTCATTTAATTTCTTTGATGCATCCAATCTCAATGTCTTAGCACATAGAGTTCTAAAAAATTGTGACATATGATCACTTAAAATATTATGCACATCTTTTTTAAATACCTTCTTAATAAATCTAAAATGCAAGATTGATTACAAAAGAATATAACAATCATGGTATTTTAATCTCATAAGCCTACCATTTTGAATATATTATGACATAAATTTTTTTGTTGCATATCCATCTTATAACTTTATTGGTCTAATAGTCTTGAAAAGCCCTTCTTTTTATTTTGGAGAAACTTTATAAGAGGCTTGAGGTTTAAGATACTTCTCACATTGCTTCTGCATAATGTAGTTCATGTCTTACACCTATATATTGAAGTTCCCAAATGTGTTGTCTTTATATATTTTATCTTTTCCTCTATTTGTAATAATGTCCTTTGAATATTATCATAAATATTATTTTTAATGCACACTACATTAAGATTATGACAAATTGAGACTCCCCTAACAAGGAAATATTAAAAAAAAAATATTGTCTCAATTGATTCTTAGAGGCTATATTTATTGCTAGGATGTTTTTCATACTTCACATCATTTAGTCTCTCTAATTGAGATAGTATTTTATCTCTTGATAGAACTTTAGGTCACATTCTAACTTCATACTTATTTTTCTTTAGTTTTTGCTCCACTTGTGCTCTTTAAACAAGAATTATATGTGACACATGAAATCAATTTGTTTCTCAGATGTAAGAAATAAGTCTTATTATCATATATTGGATAAGCTTGTAACAATGCATTCTATGATACTGCAAAACTCAATATATTGGAAAAATAATTTATAGTCCACGAAAGAATAACATGCATTTACAAGATATTTCTCCTTGTTGCACCATATACTTTGGCACCATTCACTCAAAAGTCCTTTAACTCCTCTGTTAAGGGTTTGAGATACACATCAATATCTCTCCCAAGAGCATACAAACTAAAGAATGAATAGTATCTTAAACATAAACTCAAATGACACACTTCTAAGGAGACAAATTTTATGGTATAAATATAACTGATTACATACTATAAGAATTAATCACAATATCAAAAGGATTTAATCTATTTGAAGCTAATCCAAGCCTTACATTACAAAAATCTTCTATAAACCAAAGAAAGTTGATGTTAAAATTCGCCTAAATTTTAGAGTCAACTAAATGCCTTGATGTATTTTTCTCTTAAAATTAGTTTTCTTAATACAACGTTATTTCATGAGTTTTTTTTTTTTTTTTGACATAGATAAACATTGTAATCAAAATTTAATACAAAAGTAGAATTACATTTTAGAAAATTTTTCTTTTCTTCTTGATCATTTAATTTCCATCTTAATAATTACATGCACTCAGAACATTCTTCCTCATCATTGTACTCTTTCCAAAATAAAAGACAAGCATTTTGTTACAAACATGAATATTCTCAAAATCATTTTCTTACAAGCATGAATATTCTCACTATGGTGGAATGAAACTAATCTTCATTCATTAAACGTTTACAACTTACATCAAGGATGTTCAATTGTTTGGAATATTATGTGTCAACGGGATAATTATTAATGTAAACATCTTTGAGATCTATAGAAATGAAATGACTCACCATTGCATTATTTTAGATCTTTAGGTTTTAATTTTACAAATCCACTACGGGAAAATACGCTATTACCGTCGGATTTTCCGGCGGAAAATTGTGGACGGTAATACACGGCGCAGGCTCCGGCGGATTTGATCGACGAAAATTTTGCGTCAACAATTCCGGCGCAAAATACGCCGTAAATTTACCGACGCCGTTTCCGTCGGCCAATCCGACGGTATAGGGATGTTTGAACCATTTCCGTCGCACGTTACGGCGGAACAATTCCGGCGTACGTTACCGGCGGACATTGCGCTGGCGTATTTAAACTCAACAAAATATAACCGACGGATGAGACGTCGGAAATTATACCGACGGATGAGATGTCGGAACTTCCGCCGGTAAAAGCCCTATTTCCCGAAACCGAACCCCTCTGGCCGTCATTCGTTTCCTTCCATTCTCTCACTTCGACTGCTTCGCCCGTCGCCGTTCGTCGCTCGCCGTGGTTAGACGTCGCCGACGGTCACCGGACTTCGCCGTCGACGGTCACCGGACTTCGCCGTCGACGGTCACCAGACTTCGCCGAGCATCTCCCTCTCTCTTGGTCGCGCGCCGCCGAGCATCCTTCGACCGACCGAAGGTATATTTCATTTTTTTCCCATTTTCGGTTGGATTACATTTAGGATTTGTCTTAAGTCCATATCTTTTTACTTTAGTCATGAATGTTATCACTAGACATTTGCTAGAGGATATACCTTGGTACATGATTTTTGTTGATGATATTCTTCTTGTTGATAAGACTAGAGAGGGAGTTGAAGGTAAACTTGGATTATGTAGATCAACATTAGTTCATATCTTTTTGCTTTAGTCATGAATGTTATCACTAGACATTTGCTAGAGGATGTACCTTGGTGCATGCTTTTTGTTGATGATATTCTTCTTGTTGATAAGACTAGAGAGGGAGTTGAAGGTAAACTTGGATTATGTAGATCAACATTAGTCCATATCTTTTTGCTTTAGTCATGGATGTTATCACTAGACATTTGCTAGAGGATGTACCTTGGTGCATGCTTTTTATTGATGATATTCTTCTTGTTGATAAGACTAGAGAGGGAGTTGAAGGTAAACTTGGATTACGGAGATCAACATTAGTCCATATATTTTTGCTTTAGTCATGGATGTTATCACTAGACATTTGCTAGAGGATGTACCTTTGGTGCATGCTTTTTGTTGATGATATTCTTCTTGTTGATAAGACTAAAGAGGGAGTTGAAGGTAAAATTTGATTATGGAGATCAACATTAGTCTATTTTTTTTGTGCTTTAGTCATGGTTGTTAGCACTAGATATTTGCTAGACAATGTACCTTGGTGCATGCTTTTTGTTGATGATATTGTTTTTGTTGATAAGACTAGAGAGGGAGTTGAAGGTAAAATTTGATTATGGAGATCAACATTACTCCATATCTTTTTACTTTAGTGGTTAGTAGACCTAGTGAGGGGATTATGACTTTGGGCGATCAAGTCATTAATAAGTGTAACACGTTTTAAATATCTTGGATCTACTAATTAGATATATATATAAATCCATTACTTTTTTACTCTTATATATAGGTTATGGATATTAGAAATCAAAGAAGTTGGATGTATAACCGATTATCTCAAAGTCGGAAGACATTAACAGATGAATTCATCAATGGGTGAACTTTTTCATTCAGCAAGCGAAACAGCTGCCCAGCTTTATATCAGAAGGAAAGTTTCGATGTCTATGTTCTAAACACAAAATCTAGTGCACCTAGAACCAGATGATGTAACTGTTGATCTGTATCGCAGAGGATTCATGCCACGGTATTGGTATTGGACTTCTCATGGTGAGTATGAGCCACAATTTGATTATCAATGCGGTCCTTCTACAAGTAGTAATGTTGCTGAGGCTGAAAACATCCGTCCAAATCTTGAGGAATTAGTTCATGATGCAACTGGAATTCAAACTAAATAAAATTCAGAAGAGTTACCGAATACGGAGGCACAAAACTTTTATGATTTATTGCATGCTGTCCAGCAATCAATCTGGAAAGGGTGCACGACTCACTCAGAATTATCTGTTGCTATGAAGATGTTAAGCATCAAGGCTGAATATAATGTTGCTCGTGAATGTTTTAATCAATTCATTGGGCTGCTTAAGGAAATCAATCCAACAGATAATTTAATTCCTACAGATCTATATCGGACAAAGAAGTTAGTTTCCAAACTTGGTTTGACATACATAAAGATAGATTGTTATATGAATGGATGCATGTTATACTTTAAAGAAGATATCGCGCTAAGTGTCGGATTGATCTGTAGGGCTATGGTTGCAGCAAATTCCATGTGGAGAATTTGATTCTTATAGAGCAGCAAATTCCATTCATTTTGTGTCAACTAGAGAAAATATTTCCTCCAAGCTTTTTTGACTCTATGGAACATCTACCTGTTCATTTACCATATGAGGCTATGGTTGGTGAACCTGTTCAGTATAGGTGGATGTATCCTTTTGAGAGATATTTAAATAAACTTAAGAAGACCGCTAAGAACAAATCACGACCCGAAGGCTCTATCTGTGAAGCATATTTAACATACGAGACAACTTAGTTTTGCTCGTATTATTTTGAAACAATATCTCAATCAGGTGAAAGTTCAACATCTCAAAATATTGGTAAATCCTCTAATATATCTGTATTCAGCGGAATTGGGGAACCTTTAGGCGCTAGCACCATGCGCTATTTGACCGATAACGAGATGACAGTTATCACATTGTACATCTTGCTTAACTGTGATGAAGTTGAGCCGTATCTCGAGTAAGTATGAGTTAAGTTGTTTATATTTTCTATTTTCTTTTAGACTTTGTTCTAAACTCAAGACAAAAATTTGTAGGAGGTTCATTGATGGTCTTAGTACATCAGAAGAAGGAGAAGTCCAGAAGATAGTGGAAAAAGAATTCACTGCTTGGTTTAAAAATACGGTATGTTTTGAATAATTATTCTTACTTAATGAGTTAATTATTTCAATTAATAATAGTAACCATAACATCTTGTACATTTGAAGGTACACACTGAAGACAGTTCGCAGTATGCAAGGTTATCTGAGTTAGCTTGGGGACCAAATATATTAGTAAAATGTTATCAAATATTTGAGGTCAATGGTTATAAATTCCAGACAAAAAATTGGTGTGAAGGAAGGAAGACAGAAAATTCAGGCGTATGTGTAAGAGGGAACACCCATACAGGGGATGATTCTGAATACTACGGGGTATTACAAGAAATATTAGAGGTTGAATATCCCGGTCAGAGGAACACTGTGTATCTCTTCAATTGTGAATGGTTTGATCCAGTACCAAATAGAGGCACGAAAGTTCATCCAATTTACGGTATAACAGAAGTAAAGCGGGCTAGGAGATATGCAAAGTTTGATCCTTTCATCATTGCTAGTCAGGCAACTCAAGTCTATTATGCTAACTATCCAAGCGGAATACGAGGCAAACAAGATTGACTGGTAGTTATGAAGACAAAACCAAGGGGAGTAATTGAGAAAACCACCTCAATACCATCAGCACATCAAGAAGAGTTTACATCTAATTTAAAAAATCTCCCAATCAATGTAGATGATCAAATCAGAATTAATGAGAGCGAGTTGCAGTTAGAGGAGGTAGATCTAAACATAGAGAAAAGTAATGATGAATCTGATAGTAATGGGAGTGTATCATCTTATGCAAGTGAATCAACAAATGATGAGTTAATAACATAAGGTAACTTAAATTTTTTTTAGCTACTGCACTGCATTTTATTTTACTTCCCTGCATTTTACTTGACTGCATTTTTTTTAGCTACTGCACTATTTTTTTTTACTCCCCTGCATTTTACTTGACTGTATTTTTTTTAGCTACTGCACTGCGTTATTTTTGATTAAATTTTTGTTATAACTCATATTTCTAATATTTTTTTTTATTTGTGTGCAGATGGCTTCAGGTGAGGAGCCTAGTAGAGGATTGATAAAAAATATTTTTAACAGGCGCACTAAGAAGATCACTACAGCTGGACCACCTAGGCCAGTAAGTACTGAGGCGACCACCTCGGCTCAGCCTGCTACACAGCCTCAGCCTACTACACAACCTCTTCCTACTACACAGCCTTAGCCTGATACACAGCCTTTACCCACTCATGGAAGCGGTAGCCCATAGTTTTACTCACCAAACCCCCGATTTCCTTCACCAGATCCTGGGTAGAGTACTCTTTTCTACCCATACTACACACCCCCACCGTATGCTGGTGCCCCTCCTACTTATCTATTTCCACCATATGCTCCACCATACTATCCCCCCACCACCCCATCAGCGCGCTACAGCTGGATTTTCGACAGCAGCTGGACCTTCGATAGCAGCTGCAGCAGAGCAGGAGATAGATGGTAGAATGTTGATAGCACCTCAGGGTGACACGTACGTACATTCTCTTTTATTTATTTAAACTAACAAATATTTTTATTTTATAATTTATATTTGTTTCATATAACTTTATTTTTGTAGGTTCTACCCATCAAATATTTTTTAAGTTTTAGTTTAACTATATATATTTATATTATACTTTCACAGGAGGATTATACACGGCTTCGAGAGACTCATGCCGCATCAGGTGAGGGCTCTTCTGGCGGCTCTGTGGAGTATTCTGAATATCGCATCTGGTCGCAGGCCGTCGGAGGAATACAGCATGGTAGAGTATATGGCTTAGGTGCGCAAGCTCAGGCATACGAGGGGATAACATCCTCTACTGCATCCAGCTTCGCATCCAGTTCGCATGAGTCCTTACAAACTCAACAAATAAGTGCCCTTCAAGCTGAGCTAGAACAAGTAAGGAAATCACAAGCTGATTGGCAAGCTCAGCTGCAAGCACAGGTTCAAGCTCAGCTGCAAGCACAGGTTCAAACAAGTATTCAGCAACATAATCAGTTGTTGGATGAAATGCACAAGATGAGGGAGCAGCTGAGTGGAAAAGACGTAGCTCCACCTGAGGAGGAGTCCACGGAGTCAGAGTAGTTTAATTTAGTTTATATGAACTTTTTTATTTCTGTGAACATGTTTGATTGAACAGTTTCTTTTAATGTGATGTTTTTAGTTGAATGTTAGTACTGAACTGTTTCTTTTAATGTTATAAACTGTTGTGAAACTGTGTTGAAATTGTTGATATGTTGTAATGTTATAATTGAAATATTGTAGAATTGATATTTGTATAGGTTTGCAGGTGTGAAAATTTGATTGTTGGTTGGGAAGGAAATTTTTTTTTGTCAATGCTACAGGTTTCCGGCGGATTTTGCGTCGGAAGTTCGCCGGAAAAGAAGATACAACGAATCGCATCGTATTTACCGTCGTCTTTGTTCTGTCGGAACTTACCGGCGCCTGTACCAGCGCAAAGTCCGCCGGTAAATACCGGCGTATACTTTGCGTCGCAAGCGAGTTCGTGGGGTTTCTACGCACACCTTGCGGCGTTTTATCCGCCTGTACTGGCCGGCGCATAATGCGACGCTAATTACCGGCGCATATGGCGCCGGAATTAAGACGTCTTTTAACGTCGATAACAATCCTTTTTTTCGTCGGTAATTCGTCAGAAACTGCGCCGGAGACATTTCCGGCGCAAGATTTGCGCCGGAAATAATTTATCGACACGACCAAAACCGGCGTATGATTTTCCGCCGAAACGTGCGCCGGAAACTTATATTTCCGTCGGATTATCTATGTTTTCCGGCGGATTTAGTCCGCCGGTAATATGGGGATTTTCTGTAGTGATCATCCTTAGCTAAATCTATATTAAAAGGTATTATCTTCATTAAGTAAAAAGAATCTATTAATTGCTAAAATGACTTATATACATGAAAATTGTTCTTTTAATTATTAGCAACAAAATTAACAACCTTTTTTTGTAACAAAGACCATGACCATATTAATTTAGTGGCCTTCTTCATCTTTGGTTCCTTAAACAAGTTTAGCGAGCATTTTCTCAAATTTTTTATGCTAATAGTCTATTTTCTTGTAGTGCGGTCCTATTATGATAGGCAAGGAAGATCCTTCCATAATGATGAGAGTAATTTTAGAGAGGGCCATAAAAATAAAAAAATAAAAAACAGCTTTGAACCTCAAAATAAGTTGGCAATGTAAAGGTTCTTTTGATTGGGTTGCCAGAAGGTGTGTTTTTTTATGTGAAATTGCTCTTTTTGGGGTGCTTGTAGTTGGTTGTTATTTTTTGTGATTATTTCCCTTTTGGTTTCCTATGTCACTTGTTTAAGAGGCCAGCAGATGGGTATTTTATGTGAGATGATTTTATTGTGAGAAGTTGTAGAATGGGCCTTTTCTGTTGCTATTTAATATTGAGGTTTCATTTGAGGCTGTTTGCTTGTTGCTTTTTAAAATAATTTTTTAGTACAAAAATTTTCAGCTCAAAAAATTTTTGTACTAAAACACAATTTTAAAAAACAGTAACAAAAGCCGTCTCAAGCAAAGCCCGAATGTCACTGCTTTTGATGGCTAACATTGTATGCCATAGTACATTCATGCACAAATTTTCTAGGAATAAAAATCAATGATGAAATCTATTATGTATATAAACAACCCAATCAGATAAACTAATACTATATAATGAATCAAACAACTTATAAGCCATACAAGCAACAAACAAAGTGAATACAATATCATACAATACATATGAATCAATCAAATACATCTATAATATTCCACATGTACATAAAATAAAGCAATAGTGCTGCTGTAACCGGCTGATGTACTAATGGTGATGATGCCTCTTGGCTTCCTTCTTTGCTTGCTTATTGTGGTGATGCTCGTGTAGTGCAAAACCTGCACTAGCTACTGCTGCTGTCATGGCTATCTCTTCTTTGATCTTGTGCTTATGAGCATGTTCAGGGTCTTTCTTGGCCTGATGCTTCTCGTGCTTTATTAATGTCCAAAGCATAATATAAGAGATAAGAAATGAAAATAAAAATTAGAATAATTACAAAGAAGGATCTTGAGGAACTCTTACAAGAGCATAAGCACTGGCTGCTGCAACGCCGAGTTTGCCGAGATGCTCCATGTGTTTGTGGTGCTTCAGATCCTTCTTGTAGTCGACCGTTGATGGCTTCTCGTTGTTCTCTTTATGCTGGCTGAACATGCTGTGATGGCGATGATGATGGTGTTCGAGCGACATGCTGGAGCTTAAAATCCAAAAGGCTTAAGTACTTAAATCTGAAAGGGATGAGGGAAAGGATTACAATTTTGCTGTGAATGAATTAAACAATCCTGTGGTCTTTTTATAGTATGAATCTCAAAGGGTAGAACGAGTATATAGTTCTGTATATGCTTCAGGTGCAAGTTATTGTTGTTGTAATGGGGACTTGCAGTTTCTTACGCTGAGAGGCTAAGCGCGGCTTTGTCCGCGTTGTTTGTCTATTAAGAAATTCGTAGGGATTGGCTGTTCTGAAAAAAGTAGATATTGAGTTGATAAGATCATAAATTCTTGTCGGCTTAGACGTGTCAGGAATCAGGTTGTTTCCGTTGCCCGTTGAAGGATATATAAGATCCGTTAGATGTCATAAAATTTATCTCACTTAAAAAAATTTATATCTAAAATGGTTTAAATGTTTAAATGAAAAACTGTTTGTTTTGACTTTGAGATAATTCTTAATACGTCATCAAAAGTAGTCTTGATTGGATATGAATTTTGATGAATGGTTGAATTGAAAACTTTCATAATTAAATTCAAGATCATATGAATTCTAATCTGAATGAAGTTATTGTCGAACTAACACTACAAGAGTTAAGCAAATAACATTTTTGCATCCCTTAATATAGGCTACGGCGGAAGTTTTAACTGACAAAAAAAAAAAAAAAAAATGCTTGCAACTGCTTTAAAATTGTTGCAAGACTGTTGTAATTGATGTTCGTTGTAGTGGTCTTTCACAGCAATTTTAAAAAACCTAGGGAAGGTAATTTGTTGCGCTAGTTTTCACAGTGGATTTAATTACCACAAATATTCAGCTATAACAACGGTTTTAACTCCCACTATAGCAACACAATAGTGGTGATTTTAATTGTTGCTATAGCAGTGTAAATCGCTACTAGTAGGACAGTTAAAACTATTGGAAAAAGTCACCTATAACAACTGTTTTAAAACTGCTATAACAGAGTGCTACGAAAATAGCATATTTTTGGTAGTGTAAATGTCTCAATAAGAAAAACCAAACGATGGAAAAAGTTATCAAATTCAACTCCAAATGAACTTAGATCAAGCACTCAAAGCATAATCAAAAGCTTCTAAACATTAATGAACAAATGATCTCAAAAATTGACTTGCTTATAATCAAATGGAGCATCTCGACAAGCCGAATTCAGTGAGCCCGATATTGCATAATTCTGACAATTAAGACACCTAAATGTTGAATGGAAACTCCACAACCAAGCGAATCAATATGTCGTTTGATGGAGTGTTTCAAATAATAATAATAAAGAGGATTTGGGCCTGAGATTCAATAATAATAATAATAATAATAATAAATGCTCTAAGAATCTCAGAGCTCCACTTAAGCACCACTTTTGAAACCCTCTCTGACCTTTGTCATCAAACCACCGCCAAACCAATATCGTCAAAATAATTCCTAACCAACACTACCAAACCACTGATCATCTGTCATTGTTAAAAGTTGAAACGTAAACTACTCGATCGCTATCATCAAACCGCCGCCCAATCGACTTTCTATTGGATCACCACCTGACTAGTATTGTCGGACCGCCATTTCCCGACTATGATCTTTAACCTTCATTACTTGAATAATCCTCTGACCATTGTTGCTCAACCGACCTCTATGCTCAAAGCAGGCCATGCATCATGTTGTGAATGTTTAAGTCACAAATTAACAATATTGTCTAGCTCAGATGTACGTGCTGTACAATGCCATATTTGGATGCCTGTCATGGTCTCTATATGGCTAACCCTTACTTTGCCAATGCTCTTCAATTAGTGAAATCGGCTGGCCCTTCCAAATTTCAATTGGATGATGACGTTATTCAATATGTTGCAGCTTTGTGTGCAGAATTGTAGCTCATGTTATAAGAGCGCAATGATGAACATGTGAACATGTGGGCCGAGGACTGCACTCTTCAGCTCTTGGCCCTTCTAAATTTTAATTGCATGATGGCTTTGTTAAACTCGTAATCGTCCCTTGGCCCTTGATCTCATAGCTAGTATGGGAATATGAGGGAGGCTCACCTAGATTCTGCTGTTAAATATCAATCGTCTCTTAGCCCTTGATCCCACGGCCAGGATGGTGATCAGTAGGAGGCTCATCTGGATCACCTTGATCTCCTTCTATATTAATGTGACTGATTTAGGAAGGATTATATTAGGATAATTATGCATTATTCTGTAATTATTTACTTCTTTAATAAAATATATTGTATAGGTCTATACATTGAGATAGTTTGTGTAATAAAATTAAACATTTTCCCTCTCCAAATCTCTGGATTTAACATGATATTAGAGCAAGGCATTTGGTCCTTCTTTAAAAACAAGAGCGTGAGAGAGGGAGAGCAAGTTCTTACATTATAATCCCGCTCGTGTGCGTCTAGGTAGTAGAGTAAGTGAGAGGACTTCCCCTTTGTGGTCTCTTCTTCATGTGGCTTCCGTGAAAGCCTACTTGGGGGCTGAATTGGGTGAAGAAGAGGATCAAGAGAGAGATTGAGCAGGAACTATGTGCTTGCGTGCTTTCTTGGGTCTGGATGATCAGCCCTCATGCGTGTGCTGGAGTTGAACTGAGCAAGGAACGAGCTAGCTGTTGAAGAGCTGTTGTACACGCCATCAAATTCTCCACTCGAAGGGCCCCACATTTCCCCAAATCCCAACCATTTTTGCATGTTCCTGGTGTGCTACCCTCATATTTGGGAGATGTATAAGAAGGTCGAAGCCTCCTTCTAGATAGAAGAAGAAATCGACCTCTCCCAAGATCTCCACCACTGGGATCAATTAATCCCTCAAATCGGATAAACACCACTTTGTAACCCACATTCTCGCCTTCTTTAATGCCATTGATGGAATCGTTATTGAGAACCTTGCTAGTCGGATTTTCCCTAAAGCTGGTTCACTGGATTCAAAGCTCATCGATGCAACGATCTTGATACATGGAGTTTCCCAAATGATGCGCATAGTGGAGAAGAAGATGACTTTCTTGTTGGTAAGGCAGTTTACTTCTAAGGTCCAATGCATGCATATGATGATTGAATAGTTAGTAAGCATGTAGATGGTGAAGTAGGCTACTTCCCTAAGTAGGGAGTCAGTCATCACTACAAGAAAAAATAATAATTTCCAATAGAATTTTCGACGGATTTTCAACGGAAATTAAATATAATCTTTCTAAAAAATGACTATAATAAACATTTATAATTATTTATTTTGTTATATTAAGTTAAATAATTTAATAACTTATTATAAAATTAAATATTTTTAAAATTAATTAATTAATTTAATAATTCTTGTTAAATTAAATTAATTATTTTGATCTTTAAAAAATCATTTTACTTTTAATATTTTATATGTTATAATTTAAATAAAAAATAGCCCTTTAAGCAGCTTTGCCTAAGTGGCTTGATGGTTGGGTTTTGAATATGTCAAAGGGCAGTGATCGAACCTATTATAGGTGTTGAGCCCTTAGGAGGGTGGATCGGCCTGATGTGGCGAGCTTGCGGATGGGCTGGGGCGTAGCGAGCTCGCGGGGGCAGGCTCGGGCAGGGCAGTCGGGTTGGATGGCTTTTTAAGATTGGGCGGGCGAGCTTACATGCTCGGGACAGATTTGAGTGTTTTTTTTTTTTCCTAACGGAAAATGCCGCTGGAAATATTACTGGAAGATTATTTCAGTCGGAAATCCGTCGGAAATTTTTTTGGTTGATTATTTTGCATGGTTAGCACTTTTCCGACATATATTTTACAGTTAGAAATCCACTATAGAAATACTAATTTCCGACGGCTTTTTGTCTATTTTTGGAAATATCTCCTCTCTATATAAATGCTACTGTAGCTCATCTATTAAATAGAAGAAATACCTACTCTTCTTTTTTGTTGCTGTCTTCAACCTTAATTATTCTATACGTATCGAAAGAATGTCGGACGCGATACGTGTCGAATACTGTGCACCTCTTTAAGAAAAAGTATTGGTAAATTCTAGAGTCTTATAAAACTATGCAGACAAATTGCGCAGGCATGTTTATTTCAAAGACACCTATTTTGATCTTCTGTTATAATTTTTGTTATTCTTCATATCACTCCACTACATATTTTTAGAAGGTGTCCAAAGGGGAGGTTGGACTGATTTTTTATTTGAGTGGCGTAGTGAAAAATAAGCAGCTACCCTCCCTCTTGGGTGAATTACGTCCGGTCACCGGATCATCCGGACACCAATTCAAACGTGCCATATCACCCGGATACATTGGACCCCGGGTGTATCTGGGTGATGTGACGCATATGAATTGGTGTCCGGACAAATCTGAAAGCCGGACCTAATAATTTTCCCCCTCTTGGGTGCTGCATGTACTTAGGAGGGTGGGAAGAAGTTTTTCTTGTAGCTGTTCCATTCTGGGAGAAGTCCAGAAAAGAGAAATTATTCTGATTTTCTTCTTCTTCTTTTAGTATAATTCTGCTTCAGTAGCTTACCAATCAATACGAAACATCATCAACTACTCACAAATTTGACTCAAATCCCTTCCATTGTCTATATACTTAATTTCTTGAAATCATTCAAGCTTAGATGAGAAAGATTTATATAATCTGAGCATTCCATCATAGGTAGAACATGTTAACTTTTATTCCCATTGATAAGGCTATATAGGACCAAGCCACATGACATAGAAGGACAGCAGCCATGATTTATTTAGAAATATATACTTGCCAGATCTCCATCATAAGAACAGCTTACTTAAGCTAGCTAGTAGTTGTAATAATAGCGTTTGCCTTCCTGAATCGCCTCTTTCTTCTCATGATGCTCATGCAAAGCATACCCTGCACCGCCCACTGCTGCCACTGCAGCTATCTCCTCCTCCACTCTGTGCCTGCGCTCGTGTTCGGGATCCTTCTTCGCCTTATAATTCTCATACTGCATGTTTTAACGTTTAATTAAGCTAAGGATTAATTCAGAGAGAATAGAAACAGATTTTTATAATCTTCTCAAAACCAGCATAGAAAGATGTTAGTATTTAGATTATAAATTATGAAGTGTGTACCAAAGCAAAAGCACCGGAGGCTAAGGTGCCGAGCTCTGCGAGCTCTTCCCTTTGCCTGTGACGCTTCTCTTCCTTGTTGTAGTCGACCTCCCATGTCGCTTCGCTCTCCTCATGGTGGCGAAAGAACTGAGCCATTTGTTGGCGGAGCTTAAGTAAGAACTACTGATTGAAGGTAGAGATGGACTGCTACTACATAGCGAAGGCTAATCGGTGTTTATATAGGTGTGTTCTCTCTTGATAAGAAAGAATAACTTTGCGTGGAATAATACTGAGACTTTCCTGACAAAAAAAACAAAAGAATATTATTCCTTTAATTTTAAGTTTATATGAAATAGTTATGATTGATTGGTGGATTGGCCAGGTGAAGGTTTTAGATTGTCTGTTTAGTCCTATATTTTATGTTGTTTCAACTCATTTAAGGCTTCATTTAGGGAGTAATTATTGTGCCCGGATACCAAACGTGCTCAGAGACCATTAAAAAAGCATCATATCACTAGGCGCTTGGTACTGACAGCGGTACCGCTCGATACCTTCGGTACGCTGTCCAGTTACAATAATTTTTTCTCATTTAGGACAGTTTTAGACGATTACTTTTTTTTTGCTTTCAAGAATTTTTTTAATTAAAAAAGAGCTTTAAAAGCAATACAAAAGACGTATCAAATAAAGCCTAGATGATGATATTTCCTGCAATATAAGCAAGAAATTAAGATGTTTTAATTTGTTGGGTATGAAATTGATTTTATAAGAATATAATTTTATTTGTATATTTTACTAATCAAAATCTTCAATCATTCCTTAAAAATTATTAATAAAATACCTACATCATATGAGTCATTTGGGAACATAAAGAAAGGCAAACATCCTTTTTATGTAATTGAAATTATTCATTTAGAAATTCTTATTGTCTGATCTAAGCTGACGATTAAAATGATTTTGAAACTTTTTTTCACTGATGCTAATTAATGATGTTCAAAATAATGGATAGATGTTTTTCTTACTTGAAAGTTATAATGCTAATACAAAAATATAAAGAAAATGTTTATTATATTCTTAAGGGCCTGTTTGGGGTCATTGCAGTTGGATGTGAAGAAAATAAATTTTTTTAAAGTTATTGTGAGTATTATAAATATGTTTTTTTTTTATGTTTTATTTGGGACGGCTTTTTTATTTGTTCTTGAAACAACATTTTAGTGTAAAAATTAAATTTTATATACTAAAAAACTGTTTTAAAAGGGTGTAAAAAAGCCATCTCAAAATAAGTCTAAAATATCATACAAAAATGTTTTTACAGAGATCCCACTAGGGCTGCAAGCGAACCAAACGTTCGACGAGCTACTCGTTGTTCGGTTCGATTAAAGCTCATTTGTGATCGTTTAATTAACTAAACAAAAAAACTTGAACAATATTTTAAATACTCGATTCTTGAATAAACAAACTTGAACACTAATGCGTTCAGCTCATTTATGTTCGTGAACAATATCATTTGAAGTTCGTGAACAAGCTCGACATTAAGCTCAATAAAAGCTCGATTCGTGTTCGATTTTGAACTCATGAATAAGCTCGATAAAAATAATTAATATTTGACTATAAAATTAATAAATATAAATAATCATTGCCTTTGTTACGTAGACAATTTCTTTTATTATAAATATGTTTGTTCATAGATATGTTCATGAACTTGTTTGTTTGGTAGTTAAAAAAAATTCGTTAAATATGTTCGCAAACAAGCTCGATAAGCATTAAACGAACGAACATGAATTGAACATGAACCGAACATGAACACTCATTAATTTAAATGAACCAAACATGAACAAAAACAATAAAGCTCGAACAAACATGAACCAAACTTGAACAAGCTGATATTAAATGAACACAAATATGAACACTCACATACTCGGCTCGGCCCGGCTTGTTTGCGGCCCTAATCCCACACATTAGTAGGTTTTGTTTGTATAAAATAATAAAAAAATTTCTAATTAGAAAAATATTCTGAATAGTGCCTCCTCGCGCCTAAAAAAAAAATCCCCTTATAAAAAAACCAGGCAACCATTGGGCGATTGAGGGAAATAATTTTTTTTTAACAACCTCTCTCTCTCTCTCCTCTCTACTCACTATCTCTCTCTTTCTCTATTGCCATTTTTTTTGTTATCACTAGGAACTATTTGTACTAGCTACTAGTTATAGCCCTCTCCTCTCTCACACACTCTCTCTATTTTTCACTCTCTTGTGAGGTTTGCTATTTTTTATTGATTTTTATTAGACCATCCTAAATTTTTTTTTTCATTTATATTTCTCTCTTTATTTATATATTTTCCCATTTTAATCATTTACCCTCACATTATCATTTTTTTTAAATTTCAACAATATTTTTAATTATTTTGAAATCTCCAAATTCTCTTTTATAGAAAGATTATATAATTAGCCAACAAATTATACTAGAGAAAAAATACAATATTTAAATTTAAATCAAGTAGCTTAAAATATGCTAATTATAATTTTTATATATTTTTATATTAATAAGATGTAGTTTTTTTTATATATTTATTATTCATTATAAAATATTTTTAATTAATTTTTTATTTAAATCAAGATATGAAAACTTTAAGTTAGATATTAAAAAAAAATTAAAACTCTAATGTCAATTTCAAGCTCAAATGAAAAAGCTTGATGATATTTTTCAAATTAGAAATTTGTGCTCCCGTAGATAAATAATCCTCGCTCCGCCACTGACCAAACTATAGTATGGCATGATTTGAAAGACAAATCAGTCTAAAACTATCCCAAATAGGCTAATTAAAAGCACTATATTCAGAAAGTATTTTTTAAGTTTCATTTGTGATAATTTTGAAGCAATTTTTTTAGATTAAAAAGTCATAAGAAAATTATCATATACAAAAAAACTGCTTGATAAAATCCACTCAAATTAAATAAATACAATAAAATTAGACTCAAGCACTAAAATTTACCCCAAGTGTTGAAGCCTTCACACTTCATATTCCTCCAAGTAGTCATACTTCTAATCCAACTCCATGAAATGGCTTCTTATTTTGCTAGTTACTATGACATGCTAAAGCTAATATAATCAGTTAGCAAAGCACTTAGGTTTCGTTTGAGACGATTTTTTTGTTGCTTCTTAAAGCAGATTTCTAGTACAAGAATTAAAATTTTTGTACTAAAAAGCTGCTTTAAGAAGCAGTAAGAAAACCATCCCAAACGAAGCCTTAATGACACTATATGGATTTGTTGTAATGCATCAAATTAAATAGCGAGATATGTACGGCTTTTTTACTGCTTCTTAAAGGAACTTTTTAGTATAATTTTTTTTTTTACTTAAAAATAGCTTTAAGAAGCAGTAAAAAAGTTATCCCAAACGAAATCTAAGTTTCACATCTTATAATTTAAAACAAATTATGCAAAGCTGAGACTCTTGCTGTACTTAACTTGTTCCTAATTTGAAGTAAGCATTAATTCATAAGATTAATCTTGTAGAGAGAACTAATAAAAGCCCCTAAAAAGCTAGAATCACCTTTTGCTGAGTTATCCTTTGTTATTACAATTATCTATACAATATCGTTCATATTCCTTTACTTTTTCCCTTAAAAGAAATCCATATCCCATAAATTATGAAGTTGAAAGCAAACCGATCAAAGAAATAATTACCACTTCTTTCTGCACCTAAAAGGAAACAATGGCAGATTTCCCATATCAAATTAGTGGGGAAGCACTAATGGCAGACAAAGACACCTCACCAAAAAGACTTCAAGGCCAAGAAGAATCAACCATATGTCGACATGATATTTCTATAGGACCAAAGTTAATCAATTATTTTAATTAATAATTAGTACAACCACTAAAGGCTGGCAAGTGAAAGCCAGATCCAAAACAACATCAATCAGTGACACTGTATATGAAAGGTAAAACAAGTTGCATGACTCAGCTCACTTTTGATTTTTCTTTTTTAAAGTATTTTTTTTCTAGAAATGGGTATCTACCCGCTACCACTCTGAAGAAAGTATTTGGCAGTGTAATTAATCCTGCGGCAGAATCTAACGAAGCCACCCACCAGCATTGAGTCCATACTTGCTTTGCCCCACTGAAGAGATAAGGTTGTAGTAGAGGGTATTTTTTTTGAAGTAATTTAATATGCTGATTGAAAGCTTCAACTATATAATTCAAATTGGTTCTCAATCGTGCTCGCTCACCAACCGCATAATGTATGTCTTTTTAGATATTGTCCGCTTAATTAGTCGACAATTCATGATGGCTAAGTAATATATTAATTATAGATTGATTATTAGACTAATTAAGGGATTTGATTGATAGTTAGATTAGGAAGTTCTTTCTTATTTGTTTTATCTCAAATTTATTTAAAAGAATTTGAGGGCTGTTGTAGAGGTATGAGGTAAAAAGTTGCAATTATAATCTTATACTTCTTCAATATAGTGAAATTATCTTCCCAATCCCGTGGACAGGAAAATTAGTACGCGCGGCATCCGGATTAGTCTGGAGGCTAATTCGGAGGTGACATGTCACCTGGGGCCGGCCAGTGTATCTGGGTGACGTGGCGCGTCCGGATTTGCCTTCGGACGGTTCGGACACCACACGTAATAATCTCTCCCGTGGACGTAAGTATCTTCGCCGAACCACGTAAATCATCATATTCTTTGTGTTCGTTGTGCTGTGATTGTGGGATTCTTTCTGCTGTGTTTGCACAGCAATAGCCAGTGAACTCATATTTTATGAACCTCATAAAATGAACTCGCTTGAAGCTGATCACCGAGTCCTAACTCAACGAAATACTGAGAGAAGAGTCGTCTCTAACAAGAGCAGAAAAAGTATAGCATAATAGATACTGCACAACTGCATTGATAGTACGGTTCTTAACACATTACAAAGGAAAGCATATCCAAATACAGAACACGTATATAGATATTGTGATACAGTCACATAGAAATTGATAGATTAATAAAGCCAGAAGCCTTAGAGGTGGAGATGATGATGCTTCTCCTCCTCTTTGGCTTCCTTCTTCTCATGATGCTCATGGAAGGCGAAGCCGCCAGCACCAACAGCAGCTGCTGCTGCAATCTCCTCTTCTATCTTGTGCTTATGGGCGTGCTCTGGATCTTTCTTTGCCTTGTGTTTCTCATGCTACCAAAAATTTATTATAAATCATTAATCAGTACTAAAGATATCAAATTATATAGTATAACTGATTAAAAGATATTATCAAATTATATAGTATAACTGATTAAAAGATATATTATTTCAAAAGAGTTTACAGAAGACACTAATAAAAGTAAGATAGAGTCAGTTAATGGCTAGCAGATTTATACTGTGTTATGGTCACTATAGAAAATTCATTGAATACTGACGATCAGTTGAAGAACTATTCTGTTGATTGTGGATTATGGATGTATATGATCAAAATGATTTTATATTTGTTTTGAACTCTCCGCAGCAGGTAATTGAAAAAATTTGTGGATAGAGGGGGCGGTTAATTTTTTTTTTACAAATGGTACAGGTTTCTAGCAGCTAACCAGTGGAAACTTTAATACTAAACGGTGTGAAGTTGCCACCGATTTTTTTGCTTTGCCTCCAGTAATAACTAACGGTTTGGCTGCCGGAAATACCAGCGGTCACCGGAGGTTTTTGCGCAGTAATTTTCCGACGGTTTTAAGTTCATTAATTTCCGGTTGTTTGAGCAGTCTGAATATTTTGCCGTCAAAAATTGGCCGACGGTTTGCATTTCCTACGCGGATTATAAACCGTCGGAAATTTTTCAAATCGCTGGAAAATAGATCAAAACCGTCGATAATAGACGATTTTACTATAGCGTGTAAATGAAAAAAAAATTCTGGAACCGTATTGAAGATATGTAGAGCTTGATATTTATTGAGCCCTTTCTTCTAAATAAATACTTTCTTATAGAAGAAATTTTGGATCAGCATATTCTGATCCAAATTTGAAGAGAATAAAATTTTTACTTATTAAATTTATTTCAATATAAATATAATATGTGACTAGTTAATTTTTATATAAACACAGTCATCTCAAAAAACTTCAAAAAAAAAATCTGATTTTTTTTCTTGGTGATTTTAATAGCATTTATAAAACACCTTATCCTGTAAAAAAGATTGATCTGAACAATATAGTAAGACTTTGTTTTATAGGATATTAGAAGACTGTTGCAGATCTTGAAAAATATCTTTATTTTTCATGATCATTAAAAAAAAAATTCGTTCATCTGTTCTACAAAATTTCAACATATTCTCATTTTAGTAAACACATTAATTATAAACCAGAAAAGGAAATCTATTTGCTTGAAGAAGAAGAAGTTGCAGAGCCATGAATAGTGATTAGTGATGATTTAGGATTGAAGGATGATGATTATTAATTATATTAGTTTATATATGTTTACCAGAGCAAAAGCACCAGCGGCAAGGGCGCCGAGCTCGCCGGCGTGCTCTTCGTGCTTGTGATGCTTCTCCTCTTTCTTATAGTCGATTTCAGAAGGCTGTTCTTCCTCCTTGTGGTGGTGGAAGAGGTGATGGTGGTGATGATGCTCTTCTGCCATTTTTTGCTAATTAAAAGGAGAGATCAACTAATTAAGGATAATGGAGTACTTGATAGACGAAGGGGAGTCGGTGTTTATATAGGAAATTGAAGGGTCCTTTCTTGTGATTAAAAATATTTTTATAATTTTTTTTTTTAGATTAAAATTGTTTAGAAAGTTGGTATACTATGAAAATTAGTTATACATATTTGTTTCATAGATTATTTATAAGTTCGTTTGGGACTATTTTTTCCTATTCTTAAAGTATATTATTAAATAAAAAATTCATTGAGTTATAATTTTTTTGTATTAAAAAGCTGTTTTAAAAAGTTGTCCCAAATAAAAGCTTAAGCTTCATTTGGGACGGATTTATTATTCCTTCGTAAGCTTTTTTAGTACAAAAATATCATAAAAGCAAAAAAAATGTAGTTGCCAAAAGTTATACCTTTTCTTTTAGGACGGTTTTTATAATGATTCTTAAATCAAATTTCTAGAAGAAAATTTTAATTTTTATACTAAAAAACCGATTTAACAAGTAGTAAGAAATTCGTCTCTAATGAAGTCTTAGGCTTCGTTTGGGACGGCTTTTTTATTGCTTTCTAAAACGGAGTTTTAGTACAAAAATAAAAAAAATTTGTACTAAAACTCTGTTTTAGAAAGCAGTAAAAAAGCCGTCCCAAATGAAGCCTTAGGCTTTAGCTTCGTCTTAGATAGCTTTTTTACTATTTCTTAAATGAATATTTTTAGTACAAAAATTTTAAATTTTATACTAAAGTTTTGTTTTAACAAACAGTAAAAAAGTCATCACAAACGAAATCTTAGTTTGGGATGGCTTTCTTACTAGTTATTAAAACATCATTCTAGTAGAAAAATTTTAATTTTTATATTAAAAAATATATTTTAAGAAAGTCGTAAAAAAACCGTCCCAAATGTATCATTAATCTAATGATGCACCGATACAATATTAAAATATATAGTATCTCATATAAATAATGAATGATGTGCATGATATAAATTATGAACATTGTAACGTCGAATATGTACCTAACATTTGTTAGGCTAATAAAATAATATAATACAAATTAATAAGTTTTTATTTATTTTTAAGAGACAACTTTAATATTCTTTAAAAATAATTATTTAGATTATTTTTTACAATATTAGTCCTTTATTTTTTAGAATAATAAACTCATCATTATATATATTTAAGATTTATTTAATTTCTGTAATTAGTATACGTTAGTTTAATATTATAATTTCAAGTTCATATGTGTTAAGTAATTTATATTTTTAATAATAAACTTATTATACGAAGTATTGTATTGTACTTGTATTCTCGTATTTACTACGCGTGGCCGTATGCTATTGGTGGATAGATAGATATTTTTATAATTATTTGCTGTTGTCGGCAAAGGAGTGATGGAAGATTTTTATTTCTTTGAAATTAGTGCAACAGGAACGGTTCATCTAGACCGGAGTGCTACGAGAAGGTTGGTTGTCATTGGGAAAAAATCGTACAGAGAGAGAGAGAGAGAGAAGGGGGTGTGTGGATAAGGAAGAAGAAGCCTCCAACGACTTTCACGTGTGTGGTCCTGAAATGATTTGGACCAATTTGTTAAATTCCAAAGTTTGTAGGCTGAATTCAATATCTGAAGGCTGAATTCAATATCTGATTTTGGAGAAATTATTTTATGTGGTTATTAGACGGTCTGAAGGTGAATAAGGATGCGTCATATTACATGATATGCAGCGATACACAATGCAGATACATAGCTAAAAAGTGACATGATGCATCCTGATTCGCCTCCGGATGAAGTCCGTTGACTGCACGGAATAATTTCACCTAATTTTGGCACTACGTGCAGCTCACCTTAATGAAGTGGTTGAGTACTTGCGTAGATGATTTATGTATGAATTTATTTTATTTGACTCAAAATTCTTAAAAAAGGAAAGAGAGAAAAATGGCACTATGAGAGATCTGTGAAAATTTTAATATGGCACATTATGGATATTGAAAATTGTTGTGTAAGATAAAGAGCTTTGCATCCTAGCTTTGAATGATGATCCAGCATTCAAACAAATAGAAGAAAAAGAGATGTGAAAGTAATGAGAGGCCAAAATTTTTACGTGGAAAATCCTGAAAAAGGAAAAAAAATCACAGTACAAAGTCAAGTTTGAATGATTCCACTAGTTTTGCTGGTTGATTACAAATAATATCCCTCTTTGGAGGAGGGTGCTAGCTTAATGTAGCAAATACACATTTTATATAGCTCATTATAGATGTTTGTTTGGATGTAAGTAGGACTATAGTCTGCTACAACCCGAGCTCACGAGTTTATGTTTTTTATGATAACAAATATTATGACTCACATCCTTATATCTAACGTTAGTGGTCGGAAGGATCGTAGTAGAGCGACGGTGGTCGGAAGGAAGTCCAGCGGTAGTCGGCGGCCAGGTGAAAGTCCAACGATGATAGGTGGTCAGGCGGTGCAAGCTTGAGAAAGTAAGAGAGATCCTTTTTTTTCATATCTTCCTCCCCTTTTTGTGAAGAATGATGGATCTATTTATAGTATTTTTTGGAGTGGCATAACTAGTAAATAATCAGAAGATCAACTACATGTTGAGAGTAATTCAATGGACGATCGATATCAACTTTCTCAATCTTGGATCATTTATTAAGCATTTGAGTCTCTTAATGATTTCAAAATTTGACAATCTTAGGCTCGTTAGGTTCTTCTCGTCGAGCCACTTGATTTGACTATAAGCATGTCACATTTGGATATCATTTAGTCATCTAATTAATGTTCTGAAGGTTTTAAATAGGTTTTAGGTCCTCGATTTTGATCCATTTGGGTTTGGATTGGACCGATTTTGGTGTCGTTGAGTTCGTCTTTTTGAAACGATCAATTTGACTATATATTTGCTAAAATTGTTATCAAAATGTTCTTGAATTAATTAATCACATAAAGATTCTTTACCTATAAATTTCTCTAGATATCTAAGGAATTTAGACAACTCCATACTATTCATTTGTTTGAAAATATGAAATTTCTAGATCTTTTTGAAGAGAAATATGTTGAGAATTCTCTAGAAGCCAATCTTTTTTTATATATATTTAAAAAAATAATAAAATTAATTAATTAATATTTATATTACAAATAAGAAGTAACTAACCTTTGATTTAAATACTGAGCTAAACAATAAAGAGATGTATTACATTTGCTCCACTTATTCTCCAAAATAGAATGAAAAACACTCTAAAAACTTGAATCTATATCATTTGACAACATTTCTTGTCAACATATTGCTTCCTTCACTTTAGATACCCACATCTCATAAATCAAATAAAGTATGACTTATTTGTATCTGTAATTTTGAACTTGTCATAAATAGCAACAACATATGATAGAATATAACCATCAATATCTTATCAAAAATTAACAAGTCACAAATCTTGCCTTTCCAATATCCTCCTTTCCATAACATAATCATTTTTCGCTCATTTTCATCACATAAACTATATTTTTGAATAGTTTAAATTTTCTTGATATTACAACAACTGAAGCTAAACGAGTATCACCAATAATAAGCATTTTTAATGTTGAAAAATAATAGAAAATAAAATGCTTTACAAAATGATTCACAATAAAAAATTTAATCAAAGTTTAATCTTAAGCAAACATTGTGATTCAATAATATTCATTATAAGTAATCTTATTAGACTCAACATTTTTTGTAGCACTGATGTTCTTAAAAGTATGGTTGAGAATATGCATAATACATATTGTCCAATAATTTTAGGAAATATGTGCTCAAAATGCTAACATGATGCCTTACAAATTGGAACATTATCACTTAATTAATTAAGTTAAAAATGAAGAACTTATTTTTGTATTTCCTCTCGCAAGCTAATACCTTAAAGAGTATTGGGTAGAAAAGTGATACAATCATATAATTGATAAGTTGTCTTCTTTGAGGGTCAGTCTATCTATCACACATAAAAAATACTACTTTCTCTTTCATGTATTTTTTGAATGTTCAATTAACTTCTCAATTGTAGACTTCCCCCCTTTGCAACTTTGGCATAATAGCATTGTACTTGTTGGCTAATTAGTGGATGAGGTCATTGAACTTTTTGGCATAAAGTTTGATTACAAATCTTATTAATAGTATATATATATATATATCAAAAAATTATAGATCTAATAAAAAAATGGAGATCTACCACCTAAGTTTAAAAAAAAATTGTAGTTTAACTTTCAGAAGCCAAAAATAAAAAATAAAAATAAGAAACATAATGTATGAAATCTTAAATTTATCATCTCATAAGATCGAGAATGAGATTTAGTTTTAGATCAATGAAAGAATAGATGAAATACAATAAAAATTCATCCACGAGAGTTGATGGACATCCTAAGCAAAATACGGTGAAAGTGGAGGAGAATGAAGCAAAAAAAGTGACGTACCTTTCTTAATATGTTGGTTAGAATTTTTTAGTTCGGAGGTTGTGTATTTGATATATGTGTGAATTTGCCTTAATTAGCCTTAACCTGTTTGATATATATATTTGATAGGCGGTCGGGCGGTGCTAATTTGAGAAAGCAAGAGAGATCCTTTATTTTTCATATATTTCTCCCCCTTTTGTGAAGAATGAGGGGACTATTTATAGTATTTTTTTCGTGTGGAAAAACTAGTAAATAGTGAGAAGATCAAGGACACGTTGGGAGTATTTCAATGGAAAGCCAATATCAACTCGCTCAAGCTTGGATCATTTATCAAGCATTTGAGTGTCTTAATGATTTCAAATCTTTGCAATCTTAGGCTCATTAGATTCATCTTGTCGAACCATAATTTCTTACAAATTATTATGAAAATTTAGGATCAATGATTCCCTTATTTTTGAATTAAAAATACATGAAAAGATATTGTAATTTTTAGCATCCTACCCATTATTTTTTTCAAGCAAGGTCAATCTCCTAGTTGGAGAAGGACATGTAATACAAAATGGCTTGGTGAATCAACTATTTAATGGGGGATTTGGAATGATTCCTCATATTTGTGGTAGGATGATTGATCTAATGTTAGATCTCTTGACTCTCACTTCAACACTCATTCTACATCCTCATTTCGGGCGTCTTCATTAAGAATGACAAATGGTGTAATAACATTCTCCTAGAGTATGTTCCTCAAAGCATGATGGATATCATTTATGATCACATTCCTATTAATATATAGTAATTGCAATGATTAACTTATTTTTTATTTTTTTAAGATGGTGAATTCAGCTTAAATAAAGTGTGGAATTATTTTTAATCTAAGAAAGACTATACTCTATATTTGGTAAAATATGGAATTCCTCCTCTCCTTTGAGCTTCTCTATTTTCACTTGGAGACTACTGAAAGGTTTTATTCATGTTAATATCAGATTAAAAGAAAAAGGTTTTTTTTTTCTTCTAAATTGTCAATGTTACTATCATATTGAAACTTAAGGCGTATCTTTTTTAATGTTCAGGTTGCTACTAGGGACTGGTCTGAATTGGAGAATGATCTTGACATAAAAGTTTGAATTAATATTAATAATTTTTTCTCCTTTTTAGCTGGTTGGTTCCATAGTAAAGTTAAAGGTCATATTCTTATTGTCATCCCTTTGGTCATTTTCTGGCTCTTATTGAATGAAAAGAATAATAGTAAGCATAATAATGATGTTAAAATGAGTTATGATAGGGTTATTTATACCTTGAAATATAAAATTCAACAACTCTTTAATGCCAATGCTTTGACTACAAAGCAATTCAAAGGGAAGAGTGCTTGGTTTATTTTCTTCAAAATTGATTGTGGCAATACTGATATGGCCTCTATTCCTAAAATTGTGAGGTGGTATAAGCCTACAGCTAAATATGAGTTTAAGCTTAACATTGGTGGTTATGTCTCCGGTGATGGTTTTGATTGTGGTAGTTTAATTCATGATCATGAAAGTAAGCTTCAGTTTGGTTTTACTCCCAACATTCCCAAATGTAATGTAATTTGTGTTGATTTAACTACTTTAATTTAAGGGGCTTATGTTTTGTATTGATCACAACATTCTGAATATTTGAATTGAAATGAACTCAAAAGTATTAATATCTTTATTTAGTGCTAAAAATGTCATAATGCAGCATTTTTTTTTATTTAACGAAACAATGAACTTTCTTTGAAGATATAAATATAGAATTACTCGTATTTTGAGGGAAGGCAATGCTTGTGCTGACGGTTGGCAAAGGAATGTTCCAAGAGTTGTGGTACTATTTTGTTTAAGATAAACACCTCTCCTACTATTCTGAAAGGTAGAATCAATCTTGAGGCTTTGGGTGTTCCATATGTCAGAAAGTAACTTCTTCTTTGTTGATTACCCTTCGAATCTTACTTTGTATTGTTTTGTTATGGTGCCTTTTTATGAAGATTCTGGTTGTTTTTTATCTTTTGATTTGGCATATTCTTTAGCAATGTGTTTTGATCAAATTTTAATTGCTTCCTATTTTTCATTTGGGATGTTTGTCTATGTCCTGATCAAACATTTTTTATTTTCCTTTATAAGTATTATTCTCTTTAGTCGGTTGAATTTGGTTTCCTCGTTGATTCTCTGTTTTACATATATGTTTACTCTTAGTCTCTTAATGATGATGCTTTTGTGATGGTTTCTTAGTTGTTTAAGTTCCCACTACCCTACAACTCGAATAATCCGATTCTTTGTTTTTGTTTCTTTCTTATGACATTTATGTTTTATGGGGAACCCACATTTTCTCATATTTATCCTCTAGTTTCTAGGTGTTTATTGTTATGTTGTGGATGATTTTACCACAAGCAATCAAATCTAGTATTTTATGAGAAAAATAAATTATTATTTTTTCTAGGTCACTTATAAAATGTGAATTTATATATGGATCAGATCTTGCTCTGCTCATTATGTGCTTTCTCTATCCTACATTTTCAGTAAATCATCTTTTCTTATTTGTATGTGTGTGTCTCTCTTTATCTGGTCATGGGCTTTTCGTTCATTAAATCTATGATGTTTTGGTCCCTCTAGTTTGCATATTCTGCTTGTCGTGTTTGGGCTATTTACCTCTTTTCAGACATTTTTCTATTTTGCATCATTTCATGATGTTGTTCGAACGTTTTGGTATTGCTTATATAGATTGTCTTCAATTCAGTTGATAGTTTGGTGTTTCTTTTATATTGGCTCAGCATCTCATATGATAGTTGGCTTTTGGTTGGTCTGTTATTTTGCACATTCATTGGTCCCCTGTGATGTACTATTGCTGATGTAATTCACCTATGTTAATCTAGGGTCATTCTTATAAGGTATGCATCTAATCTTGTTCTATGATCTTTTTTTTTTGTTGTTATTTGTCTTTAAATTTGCAGGATGTGCCTAATTGACCTATCTCATGGTCCGTGCTTTGGATTTTTGGTTGTTCATTACGTACTTTTTGGGTTAAGGCTCCTTTCCTGCATTTTTTTATTTTTATTTTTTTAATTTTGTGTATTTTGATTGGGATCTTTAACTCAATAGGTTTTGATTTCATTTTATATTGTACCTCTTTAAGCATTTAGCGAGTTTGTGATCCATTTAAAGACTACGTACCCCTATTTTTGTTGATATAAAATTAATATTTTCACAAAAAATTTTTACTGCAAATAATAATAATGATGAACTAACGCTTCCTCACATAAGACTCTTCTTCACATGAATCTAACCATCTGATCTCCCCCAAAAAAAATATTTTTTCTTTCGTATACAGAAATGGACGTGGCAATTTTTAATTAAGAAACTTAATTAAACTAATCGGTAAACCTAATTACATCCTTAGTGCTAAGCACTTAGTGTTAAGTGGTAATTAACATAATCCGCTAAAATCTAAATTTTCAACGTCTAGATCCTTCCAAAAGCTGGATTGACAACGTGCCCACGTGCCACGAAGCGACTTTAATGGCAAAACCTCCCCCAGTTAAGGCCTGCTAATGAAGGATTATTACGTTATTTATTTTTTTATATTGATTTTAATTAGAGAAATGATCAAGTCGTCGTTGATTAATTATTTTCCTTTCCCATCATAATTACTGATATGTAATTAAGTGGCCCAATTAGTTGCTATCATGATTTAATGATCCATTAATGCGGAAGCATCCTTGTGGCTATAGAAGGATATTTCAAGAGTATTTATTGTCTAACGGTGTAATTTTGGTGTTTTGGTTGAATCATTGAGCAAAATTTTATTTATTTATGTTGCGGCTTGGAAGATTCGTGGCGGTAGAGTGACTTAACGATGCACGGATATCCAGCACACAAACATAAAGAGAGAAGCAAAACACTTGATCTTTTTTACGTTGAAAGCCCGAAGAGGGAAAAACCACGAAGCCTCGCCCAAGTGAAAAGATTCCACTAAATTTGATTGAATTACAAGGGTTGACCCATCTCTCGATTTAGAGGTGGTCAGATTACTGTAATTTGAAGAGCTAGTCAAAGGTCCAATAACGGTTGGACGGAAATACGGCGGCTTTTGTGCAGAAGTTTGCTGACAAGGAACGATTCGTATGGCTGGGAACGGCGGCCGGGCGGTAATCCGACGATGGTCGGGCTGAAGTCCGACGGCGATCGATGGCCGGGAGGTCGTCAGGCGATGGTTGGCTGCCGGCGGTGGTACAATGAAGGTCGGGTTGAAGTCCGACAGTGGTCGGCGGCCAAGCGGTGGTCCGGCGATGATTAGCAGCCGAGCAGTGGTCCGACGAAGATAAGGGTGAAGTCCGGCGGCAGTCGGGCTGTGGTCTGGCGGAGTCCGGGCGGAGGCCTGGCTGCGGTCGGCGACCGGGTGGTGGTCTGACGAAGGTCGGGCTGAAGTCCGGCGGCGGTCAACAGTCGGTGGTCGCCGGCCGGGAGGTGATCTGACGAAGGTCGGGCTGAAGTCCGGCGGCTGGGCGGTGATCGGACGAAGGTCGGGCTGAAGTCCGGCGGTAGTCGGTCGGCCGGGCGCTGATCCAACGAAGGTCGGGCTGAAGTCTGGCGGCAGTAGGAGGCCGAGCAGTGGTTCGACAAAGGTCGGGCTGAAGTCCCGCAACGGTCGGCGGCCGGGCGGTGGTCTGACGAAGGTCGGGCTGAAGTCCGGCGGCGGTAGGAGGCCATACGGTGGTCCGGTAGCGGTCGGCGACTGAGCGGTGGTCCGACGAAGGTTGGGCTTAAGTCCGGCAACGGTCGGCGGCGGGGCGGTGGTCCGGCGGCGGTCGGCGGCTAGGCAGTGGTGCTAGAGCTCTTGAAACTTTAGAGCTCTCCCCAATCTCCAGCCAAAGGTACCCTTCATGTAGAGAGTGGGGGTCTATAGATTTTCATGAGTGGCACACCCCGTAAATTTAGAGAAGATCCGGGGTTGGTTCGAAGTGCTCCATCAAATGGCTCGTATTGATTCCCCCGATTGTAAAGAGTTTTTCAACTATTATGTGCCTTAACGATGTTGGAATTTAGAGATCTTGGGCTCGTTGGATTCGTCTCGTCGAGCCGCTCGATTTGATTATAAGCATGCCATATTTGGATATCATTTTATCATCCGAATAATACTTTAAACATTTCCAAATGTGGTCCGAGCCACCGATTCAGACCCATTTGGGTTTGGGTTGGACCAATTTTGATGTTGTTTGGTTCGTCTCTTTGAGATATTCAGTTTGACTATAAGTTTGCTGAAATTGAAATTAAGATGATCCCAAATTTAATTTTGAAAGTTTCCAACTTGAAAATGCGTTGAGATTCGTGCTCGATCAAAGCAATTTTTTGAGGATGTATAAATTTATTTATTTGAAATGTTTTGTTTATTTTTAGGAGTATAATTTTGGTAGTAAGGGATCTAGTGGATGAATTGTGTCTTTGAGCGATCAAATCATTAAAAAGAGTACACATTTTAGATATTATTTGTAGAATTCAAGTTGGATGGTTGAAGTGGATGAATGTATCGTGTCTGTTGTGTGATAGAAAAACACCCGTCAAACTTAAAGGAAAAAAAAGATGGTGGTGAGACCTACAATTCTTTATAGTGTTGGCTATTAAAAAAAGGAGCTAAAATTAAGTTCAAGTTTTGCAGAGATGAGGATGCTCCAGTGGATGAGTGATTTAACACGTAGATAGAATGTGAAATGAGTATTTAAGTAAAAATGTTTGAGTAGCTTCAGAGACAGATAAGATTAGAGAGTAGATGCATTAGATCTAATTTGTGTTAAGAAAGATAGAGGTAGATCTATAAAATCTTGGTTCAAAAGTATTAGAAATGATTTTTTATTAGATTTAAATGAGAATTTAATTTCTAATCAAACATAATGGAGAAAAAAGATTCATATAGCCGACTTCATGTAGTGTGATAAAAGCTTGATTTTGTTGTTGGTTTATTTTTAAGAAATATAAAATTCTAAAGGTATTTTAATTTTTAACATCTCGTATATTTTTTAGTATGAAGTGACTCAATGGGCAATTATTTAGAAATTCAAGTGGCATTTATTTTATTATCTACTCAACTCGGGCTTTATGTTAATCTTTTGCCCTAACTAAGATTTTTTTCTCACTTAAATCAACTTTATTGAATTGGTACGAGAATATCAATCCTTTCATTGATGCTCCCTCTTTTGATCTTCTCAATAAGACTTCATTTGGGACGACATTCTTACTGCTTCTTAAAGTTATTTTTAGTACAAAATTTTAATATTTTACTTAAAAGCTATTTAAGAAGCAGTAATAAAGAGCCTAAATCATATAATTCAAATATTATATATCCATTATTACAACCTCCAAATCCATCTTCAATTTCTCTTGTTGTTATTCAAGTATATTTTGGAAATATAAAATTTTAAGTTCTTTCTCTTGATTTCTATTGATTTATATTTGAGTTTAGAAACCTTAAGTTGTTTATCTGTCCTTTAGAATCTTTTTTGAGTTTAGAAAGTATAGTCATTTATCTATTTTTTTTTCAAATCTACTATATTCATCATTAACTACTCTTAAGGAGTCTAGAATGTCCCATCAAGACTTACATATAAGGGTCCATGATCTAACTTAAAATTAAGGCATTAAAGCTTCTTCAAGTCATATGTTGGGTTCTTTCCACTATATATTATATAAATATATCTTCTTTGCATTATATTATATTGCTAGTGAAAATTAGTGGTGTCAAAATGGGTTTTCAGGTCGAGTTCGGGTCCAACCAGGAATTGACCCGGGTCCAAATGGGTTGACCTGAACACGACCCGTCCCACGAACCTGAAACACAGCGGGCACAAGCGAGTTCAACTGGCACAGGTGCATGCGTGGTGTGGCACTGCAACGTAGGGGAGGGCCTGTGTGGGATCTAGTGCAAGCTGCGGGCGCGCAGTGTTGAGCACATTCCTGAGCGAATGAGGAATGAGAAAGGATGAGGTAGAGCGCGATTGCGGGAAGCTAGAGGCAAGGTTGAGCCACGGGCGTGTGCAAGGCAGCCTGACAAATCACGAGTGTGCCGGTACATGGCAGGCAGTGCATGCGCAAGCAAGGACTACAAGTTAGATGGTCGTTGTTGAGGGACGCAATGTCAAGCCCCGAGCGTAGGCGAGGCTGGCATGATTACACGGTGCGTGATGAGGGATCGAGTCAAGTGACATGAGGATTCATGTCAATTTTGGGTTTTCGGGTCAACCCGAACCTGACCTAATTTAAAAGTGGGGTCAGAAATTCGAATCTGAACCCAACCCGTATGCCAAATGGGTTGACATGAACCAAAATTTTTCGGGTCAGGTCAAATATTGATACCCCTAGTGAAAATTGAGACCCTTTTACTCTTTGGTGTATGCCTCTATATCAATGAAAGCTAATCTTGGGTTGCACTTAGATTTCATTTGAGATAGCTTTGTTAATGCTTTATAAAATAACTTTTTAGTACAAAAATTTTTCTTTCAAGAAAATTTTGTATTAAAAAGCTGCATTCAAAGGTTATAAGAAAGTTGTCCCAAATAAAGCCTTAGTTAAGGAGATTCCTAATTTGGTAAGTAACTTTATTATTGATATCATTAGGGCATTACAATTTAATCTCTCAAATCTCCTCCATATTTCACATTATATCAAGATCATAAGGGTGATGGGTGATGCTTCAAGTTTACTCTCGTGAAGAAGATTAAAGTGGTTGTGATGTTGTTCTCAACGTAGAACTCATTAATTTTTTTTATCTATGGCTTGTTTAATTTGTGCATATCAAACTTTGCAAATAAGTATGTGAAATTTGGACATATTCCTTTTATAACTTCTAAAAAAAATTGTGCAATTTAAAAAACTACTTTTTCCTAAAAGGGTTTGACTTCTTAGATTTTGTTTAGTATGGCTTTCTTACTGCTTAAAATAATTTTTTAATACAAAAATATTAATTTGTATACTAAAAAGTTGCTTTAAGAACTAATAAAAAAAGTTATTGTATTTTGATCTAGTTTTAACTATTTTGTTCATTCGGTTTATCCTACTTGCTTCTTGGTGTTATAAGTAGAAGTTGAGTTTTCTGTAAAGCTTGGGGAAAATTGAATAAAGCTTTAGTTCTGTTTACCTCCTAAAAATGGATTCTCCCTCTCTCTCTCTCTTTCTTCCCTCTTTATCCCTCTTCATGCAAGAATAGTCCTCTTCTCCAAAAAATTTCTAGCAAGTGGTATCAAAGCCTGGTGGAGGGTAAGGACTAAGGAGGAAGTTTTTTGGAGGATCTAAATCGAGAGCATGCTACTCGGCGTGGGGCTTCGAGTGGAAGTAGGTCTAGCCAAGGGAAGGCAAGAACAGGCTTGGCTTTGCAGAGTACGGTCTGAAGGCAAGTAAGCAACATTTTGGGTAGAAAACAAGTTCGTGCATGTGTTGTGCGCATAAGGTGAATGGATCGAGCCGTTGGCGTGTTTGTGTGCGAGTGTTGTGGGCGGAAGATTGGCAAACGGGCTGCGAGGCGTACGAGGATGGACGCGAGGGGGCGTAGCCTAGGGTTTGGGTTACGCACATTATACCGTACGTAGAGGAGAAAAGCAGGGTCGTGGATATGTGGTTGAACCAAGTGCATGAGAATTGCGCGCTGAAATTGAGTTGCGTATACGAGACATGCGGGTACGGAGTGGTAGTAGCAAGAGAACGTGTGGGAGACAATTCACGCAGATGGTCACATGGGCAAGGGGGTCCAATGATGCTCCCATAAAATGGTATGGAAACTCAGAGTCTAGGCTGCGAGCAGGTGTTAGGTTCATGGGCATCGGCAACAGGCTAGATCAATCTCGTAGGGAGTTGGGCCAGACGATGGTGACTGGTGTGAAAGTAGGCTGAACGGGAGAAGGGAGCTGGTCGGATTGAGAGAGACGTGGGCAGGCAGACCGTTTATTGGATGCACGATTTTTTATAGGTTGGAGCTATTGTTATGAGTCCCTGGATTCAAGCGAGCAGGTGGAGGAGAAGTTGTAAGACTTCATGAGTTCTTAAATAATTTCTTGTGATAACTTAATCGCATTTAAGATTCAAGTTCTCAAATTCATACAAGAACTTCCTTTAAGATTAAGTTATCTAACTTTTAAAAGAACTCATAACATGCATTATGAGTTCTCTTACTCTTGTAAGAATGTCTCGCATCATAAATTATGTAAAAAATCGAAACGAAAAACTTGATTTTACATAAATCTTAAATCCACAATATCTTAAACAAAATGATTTTCACAATCTTTTAATTGGAAGAAAAACATACCTTGATTCATTTTGAATTCGCTAAATTCCGAACTACGGTTTCTTTCTCTTTTTCCTTCACTTTCTTCTTTCATGAGTTAATTCTCTATGGAGCAAAGTAACTCCTCATAATGAGAGAGAGAGAGAGAGAGAGAGGACCGGTAGTTATTGTGTAATATCAGTTTTTGCTCCAGGTTCGTCCGGGACGAAGTTGGATCGTCCGGGACGATCGGTACAGGTTGTGCAGAAAATCAGTTTTGGCTGTATGGTTCGTCTGGACGAAATCAGGATCGTCTGGACGAAATTTCTCCCGTGAACCCTTCGCCAGGGACGATATGTCATTTTTCGTCTGGACGGAATTCCTCTCTTCATGGATCGTCCGGTACGAAGCTAGATCGTCCGGGACGATCAGTCTGGATATATATAGAAATGAGATATTTTGAAGAGAGAGAAAAAGCTGAGGAGAGAGAAAAACGAAGGAAAAAGTGGAAAAGTGGATTTTCGGACGACGCGGAGCCGTTTTCGTCCGAAGTGGCTGTTGAGGAAATTGCTGTGCACGAGGTAAGGCACATTCTACCTTTCTCAATTTTCAGAACCGTCGTGTTTGGCGGTATATTCTGTCCGGATTTTGTTTCCGTTAGCGATTTTCGTCCGTATCTTTTGATCGGTTCAGTTTTTACCGCGTAACTTTCTGTATATTGTTGACGTGCCGAGTGTGCACATTTTGGTTATTTTCTGAAGATTTTCGTCCGGGTATTTTTGATTCGACTGTGTTTTTAGTCGACCGGATTTTTCTGTGAAATTGGAATTTATCTGTGCAGTAGAATAAAGGTTCTGGAATGTTGATATCTATATTCTGTGCGAATTCGGTAAATTTTCTTTGCAGGAATTTTTGTGTAAATTCCGTATACTGCCGTTGTGCTGCCCGATTTTTGGGTAATTTCTGAATTGTCCGTATTTCTTCTGAATTGAAATGCTATGTGTATAAGCTATAAAAAGGGAGCTATAAGGGGCCTGGATCCTATGAGATTCAGTTAGTGAAACGGGAAATCTGAAATGAGCTCAATCTGAAATCTGATATCTGTTCTGTTCCGGATCCGATGAATTCTGTTTTGGTGCTATAAGCACATCTGTTTTGGTGCCGTGAGCACAAAGGGAGACATAAGGGGCCTGAATCCTATGAGATTCAGTCAGTGTCTGGGAAGGGAGGCATAAGGGGCCGGAATCCGTAGAGATTCCGTCAGTGTCAGGGCATTTAGCTATATGTATCTGTACTACTTTCTGTATCTGTTCTGTTCTGTACGAAATTGTGATTATGATATGATATGATCCGTACGATTCTGATTTCTGTTTCTGACTCTGTTGATTTGTTCTGTTCTGATACGATCTGTACGACTCTGATGTGATTTGATATCTGTCCGTAAGTTTTGATTTCCGATTCTGTTCCGATTTCTGATCTGATTTCTGTCCGATGAATTTGGTTTTGTTTTCTGAGAATTTAGATTGGTGGTTTGTTGCTTTGCTGAGCTGTTGAGCTCACCCTTGCTTTCTGGTGGTTTTCAGGTTCTGGGAAGGGCAAGGAAGTTCAGGACTAGGTTTCAGAGTCTGATCAGATTAGGTACTTTTGTACTTTTGATTTTTGTACAGTCATGGCTTTCCTGTTCTGTCTTTCTTTCTGTTGAAAGCCATGTACTGTTCTGTAGATGATTATTTTGAGGAAAATGAAAAGATAGATGTTTTGTTCCGCTGCATTTGATGTTTTTAGTAGCTCTGTTGTTCTGTGCGCTTCTGTTGAGTTAAGAATTTGGAAGATCAGTTCAGTAACCTAATCCAAAGCCAGATCCTGGTTAGCTACTTTCTCCGTCGCGATCCGGCGCGGGCGGGATCCGTCTCGTCTCGGGCCGGGTCGTGACAAGCTTTTTTGGTATCAGAGCACTGGTTTTGGAAACAGGTTGGATTGTAAAACAGAGCTCTAGGAAGTGATCAGTGAGTCTGTCTGGGAGGTAGTTTTGGGTCGTTTGGCTTTTTATTGTGTTATTTTGTGTTGTTTTGTGATAGTTTTCCGGATTTTTCTGGATTTTCTGTATGGATCAGCCAGACCCAGACATGACAGACGGTCAGAGTGACGATCAGGCAGCACCAGTGGGGAGTACAGCCCCAGTGGTCGGTGCTGATACGCTTTCACAGTTTGCTTCACTTGTTGCTCAGATGATGAGCGAGACTCAGAGCAGAGCTTCGACTGTTAGATCTGAGGACATTGATCGACATTTGCAGTTATTTCTGAGGTTGAAGCCTCCGAGGTTTGAGGGCGCTGTTGAGCCCAGAGCAGCCGAGGAGTGGCTGAGGAGATTGGAGAAGACTTTTGACGGGATGCAGTGTCCTGCAGACAGGAAAGTTCCGTTAGCTGTTTTTCTGTTGGACGGAGAGGCTGAGCACTGGTGGGATGGCCAGCAAGCAGCCAGATTTCAGGGCAGATTGAACTCTTTGATTACTTGGGAAGAGTTCACTGAGGTATTCAGAGATTGGTTTGTTCCCCCTTCTGCACGACAGCAGATGCAGGAGAGTTTTCTGAGACTTGTTCAGGGGAGCAAGACGGTGATGCAGTACGAGGCTGAGTTTACTGCATTAGCCAGGTACGCTCCGCAGCTGGTTAGCACGTCTGCTGAGAGGTGCTACAGATTTCTGAGAGGCTTACGAGATACTTTGAGGCAGCCTCTGATACCGTTCCGGATTACCGATTTCTCTGAGCTTGTGGAGCGAGCTCGTCTGATTGAGAATGACATGACGGCTACTCAGCAGCGGTGGACTGCGAGTAGGAAGAGGTTTGGAGGAGAGACATCTGGCAGTGGTTCCTCTGGGAAGAGGAGATTTGTTCCTGGATCTGGATCTGGAGATTCCAGGAAGAGCGGAGGATCGTCTGGTACTGCTACCAGTACGACGAGTTCTGGATCTGTCAGTTCGGCACCTGTGTGCCAGAGTTGTGGACGGCGACACCATGGCCAGTGCTACAGGATAGCTGGTCTTTGTTTCAGATGTGGTCAGCCGGGACATCGGATTGCAGAATGTCCGCAGATGGGATTTGATCAGCGTTATGAGCAGCGATCTGAGGGCTTTGTCAGACCTGTTGGTTCAGCAGCAGGAAGACCGAGGACTGTTCCTCCACGCCCTGAGGGATTTGCTGGTAGAGGTGGTGGTTCTAGTTCTGCACCACGGAGACCACCTACGATTCAGAGGGAGCAGAGTAGTTCTGTTGCTTCAGCTCCTGTTCCAGTTCAGCCACGAGTTTACAGTCTGAGTCAGCAGGAGGCTCGTGATGCTCCGGATGTTGTGACAGGTACGGTTTACATTTCTGATCAGCCCTGTCGTGTTTTGTTTGACTCTGGAGCGAGTCATTCTTTTCTGTCCGAGCATTGTTTTGAGATTTTACATTTGGATTCGATGGTTTTACCGGTTTCTTTGTCTGTGATTTTACCGGCTGGGAATCCATTGATTGCTCGACAGTTTTGTTTGTGTGAGATCGAGATTTCTGGCAAGAAGTGGAAATCGAGTTTGATTCGATTGCCGATTTCTTCGTATGATGTGATTCTGGGCATGGATTGGTTGAGTCAGTATGAGGCCCAGATAGACTGTCTGAAGAAGCAAGTGAGTTTGCTTGTGGCTGGAGAGAGAGTTGTATTTCAGGGATTACGAGGTGTTCTCTCCAGTCTGGTTTCTGCGTTGGAGGTGAGCAGGATGTGGAAGAAAGGATGCCCAGTATTTTTGGCTTCGGTGCGGGATCTAAACCTGGAGGTTGGTTCTGTTTCTGAGATCCCTGTGGTACGGGAGTTTGCTGATGTTTTTCCTGAGGAGTTGGTTGGGTTACCTCCGGATAGAGATGTGGAGTTCTCTATCGATGTTTTTCCGGGTACCGCTCCGATATCGAAAGCTCCGTACAGGATGGCACCGAAAGAACTTTCTGAGTTGAAAGTTCAGCTTCAGGAGTTGGTTGACAGAGGGTTTGTACGTCCTAGTGTTTCGCCCTGGGGAGCACCTGTATTATTTGTGAAGAAGAAGGACGGTACACTCCGTATGTGTATTGATTATAGAGATTTGAACAAGGTCACGATCAAGAACAAGTACCCTTTGCCTCGGATTGACGACTTGTTTGATCAGCTTTCCGGATCTTCGGTATTTTCGAAGATTGATTTGAGATCTGGGTATTATCAGGTGAATGTGAAGGAAGCTGATGTGGTGAAGACTGCTTTCAGTACTCGGTACGGGCACTACGAGTTTTTGGTTATGCCTTTTGGGGTAACCAATGCGCCTGCGATTTTCATGGATCTGATGAACCGAGTATTCAGGGAGTATTTGGATCAGTTTGTGATCGTCTTCATTGACGATATTCTGGTATATTCTGCATCTGAGGATGAGCATGCCAGACATTTGAGGATTATGTTGGAGACTTTGAGGAGGCATCAGCTGTATGCCAAGTTCTCCAAGTGTGAATTCTGGCTGAAGAGCATTTCATTTCTGGGGCATGTGATTAGCGGAGAAGGCATTTCTGTAGATCCCCAGAAGATTCAGGCTGTTGCTGATTGGCCAAGGCCGACTACGGTATTTGAGGTACGTAGTTTCTTGGGCATGGCCGGGTATTATAGGAAGTTTGTGAAAGGATTTTCACAGATTTCGACTCCTCTGACGAGACTGACTCAGAAGTCAGTTCCTTTTGTTTGGACACCGGAGTGTGAAGCTAGTTTTCAGAGATTGAAGGAGTGTTTGACTTCAGCTCCAGTGTTGGCACTTCCGTCAGGTACGGAGGGTTTTCAGGTGTTCAGTGATGCTTCACTGAAGGATTGGGTTGTGTTCTGATGCAGCATGGTCAGGTAATTGCTTATGCTTCGAGACAGTTGAAACCACATGAGAAGAATTACCCGACACATGATTTGGAGTTAGCTGCAGTTGTTTTTGCTTTGAAGATTTGGCGTCATTACCTGTATGGCGTCAGATGTGAGATCTTTACTGATCATAAGAGCCTGAAGTATATTTTTACTCAGAAGGATCTGAATCTGAGACAGAGGAGGTGGCTCGAGTTGATCAAGGACTACGAGTTGACTATTCAGTATCAGCCTGGGAAGGCGAATGTGGTAGCGGACGCTCTGAGCAGGAAGTCTTCTGGATTCTCAGGTATTCAGCTTACCTGTGATGATTTTCTGATTCGTGATTTGGAGAGATTGCAGTTGGAGGTGGTTTCCTCCAATGATTTGGAGTTGGCTCAGATGAGTATTCAGTCTTCTTTGGAAGCACGGATTCAAGAAGCCCAGAAGTCAGATTCTGATTATTCGAAGTTGATTGCTCAGATTGGATCTGGTAAGACTCCTGAACTTCGAATTTCTGATTCTGGTGTTATTTTCTGTAAGAACAGATTGTGGGTACCTGTGTTTGGAGACTTGAGGCAGGAGATTCTGTACGAATCTCATCATTCTGGCTACACTGTTCATCCAGGCAGTGGTAAGATGTACGCTGATATGAAGCTTTTGTTTTGGTGGCCTGGGATGAAGAAGGATGTGGCAGAGTTTGTGTCGAGATGCGAAGCCTGTCAGTTGGTGAAGGCAGAGCATCAGCGACCAGGTGGACTGTTGCAGTCGTTGCCTATCCCTGAGTGGAAATGGGAGGAGGTAACGATGGATTTTGCGATGGGTTTTCCTCGATCTAGACAAGGACATGATGCCATTTGGGTGGTTGTAGATCGTTTGACCAAGTCAGCCCATTTTCTTCCGATCAGACAGACGGATTCAGTTGATCGCTTGGCACAGATTTATGTGAAGGAGATAGTCAGATTGCACGGTGTGCCTCGTGTGATTGTATCTGATCGAGATGGACGCTTTACTTCCAGACTTTGGAAAGGCATTCAGCAAGGCTTGGGTACGAAACTGCATTTCAGTACAGCCTTTCATCCTCAGACCGACGGACAGTCTGAGAGGACGATTCAGGTACTGGAAGATCTGTTGAGGCTTTGTGTTCTGGACTTTAGCGGAAGTTGGGAGGATCATATTCCGCTGATTGAGTTTACTTATAACAACAGTTTTCAGTCCAGTATCGGTATGGCACCGTACGAGGCTCTGTATGGCAGGAAGTGTCGTACTCCTTTGACTCCGACCTCCTTCGGAGATAGACAGGCTTTGGGGGCCACTTTTGCTGATGAAACTGCTCAGAAGATCAATTTGATAAGAGAAAGATTGAAAGCCGCTCAAGATCGTCAGCAGAAGTATTACAATCAGAAGCACAGATTTGTTGAGTTTCAGGTTGGTGACTTTGTGTATGTCAAAGTCAGTCCGATGAAAGGTGTGAGCAGATTTGGTCAGGTAAGCAAGCTTAGTCCAAGGTATGTTGGACCATTTGAGATTTTGGAGAAAATTGGAAAAGCTGCTTACAAGTTATTGCTTTCTGAATCTATGCCTGATGTGCATAATGTGTTTCACGTATCCACTCTGAGGAAGTGGGTTTCAGACTCTGGGAAGAAGTTGTCAGTTGATGAGGTGGAGATTCAGGAGAATCTGGCGTACAAGGAAGAGCCAGAGCTTATTTTGGCGTACGACGTCCGAAAGTTAAGAAATAAAGAGATTCCGATGGTTAAAGTCCAGTGGAAGCACCGGACTGCACGGGAAGCAACTTGGGAGAAGGAGTCTGATATGAGACGGTCGTACCCGTACTTGTTTTGACGGAGGTTGGATTGGATAATGTCGAGGACGACATTTTTTTTAAGTTGGGGAGATTGTAATATCAGTTTTTGCTCCAGGTTCGTCCGGGACGAAGTTGGATCGTCCGGGACGATCGGTACAGGTTGTGCAGAAAATCAGTTTTGGCTGTATGGTTCGTCTGGACGAAATCAGGATCGTCTGGACGAAATTTCTCCCGTGAACCCTTCGCCAGGGACGATATGTCATTTTTCGTCTGGACGGAATTCCTCTCTTCATGGATCGTCCGGTACGAAGCTAGATCGTCCGGGACGATCAGTCTGGATATATATAGAAATGAGATATTTTGAAGAGAGAGAAAAAGCTGAGGAGAGAGAAAAACGAAGGAAAAAGTGGAAAAGTGGATTTTCGGACGACGCGGAGCCGTTTTCGTCCGAAGTGGCTGTTGAGGAAATTGCTGTGCACGAGGTAAGGCACATTCTACCTTTCTCAATTTTCAGAACCGTCGTGTTTGGCGGTATATTCTGTCCGGATTTTGTTTCCGTTAGCGATTTTCGTCCGTATCTTTTGATCGGTTCAGTTTTTACCGCGTAACTTTCTGTATATTGTTGACGTGCCGAGTGTGCACATTTTGGTTATTTTCTGAAGATTTTCGTCCGGGTATTTTTGATTCGACTGTGTTTTTAGTCGACCGGATTTTTCTGTGAAATTGGAATTTATCTGTGCAGTAGAATAAAGGTTCTGGAATGTTGATATCTATATTCTGTGCGAATTCGGTAAATTTTCTTTGCAGGAATTTTTGTGTAAATTCCGTATACTGCCGTTGTGCTGCCCGATTTTTGGGTAATTTCTGAATTGTCCGTATTTCTTCTGAATTGAAATGCTATGTGTATAAGCTATAAAAAGGGAGCTATAAGGGGCCTGGATCCTATGAGATTCAGTTAGTGAAACGGGAAATCTGAAATGAGCTCAATCTGAAATCTGATATCTGTTCTGTTCCGGATCCGATGAATTCTGTTTTGGTGCTATAAGCACATCTGTTTTGGTGCCGTGAGCACAAAGGGAGACATAAGGGGCCTGAATCCTATGAGATTCAGTCAGTGTCTGGGAAGGGAGGCATAAGGGGCCGGAATCCGTAGAGATTCCGTCAGTGTCAGGGCATTTAGCTATATGTATCTGTACTACTTTCTGTATCTGTTCTGTTCTGTACGAAATTGTGATTATGATATGATATGATCCGTACGATTCTGATTTCTGTTTCTGACTCTGTTGATTTGTTCTGTTCTGATACGATCTGTACGACTCTGATGTGATTTGATATCTGTCCGTAAGTTTTGATTTCCGATTCTGTTCCGATTTCTGATCTGATTTCTGTCCGATGAATTTGGTTTTGTTTTCTGAGAATTTAGATTGGTGGTTTGTTGCTTTGCTGAGCTGTTGAGCTCACCCTTGCTTTCTGGTGGTTTTCAGGTTCTGGGAAGGGCAAGGAAGTTCAGGACTAGGTTTCAGAGTCTGATCAGATTAGGTACTTTTGTACTTTTGATTTTTGTACAGTCATGGCTTTCCTGTTCTGTCTTTCTTTCTGTTGAAAGCCATGTACTGTTCTGTAGATGATTATTTTGAGGAAAATGAAAAGATAGATGTTTTGTTCCGCTGCATTTGATGTTTTTAGTAGCTCTGTTGTTCTGTGCGCTTCTGTTGAGTTAAGAATTTGGAAGATCAGTTCAGTAACCTAATCCAAAGCCAGATCCTGGTTAGCTACTTTCTCCGTCGCGATCCGGCGCGGGCGGGATCCGTCTCGTCTCGGGCCGGGTCGTGACATATTGCCTGCGGATTGGTTACAATAACCGCTCATAGGAGTTATTTGATCAAACGGTCCATAAACGATTGATCAAATTATCTCTTTTTGACCAATAAGATTTAAACATAAATAATTAAATTTCAATAATTCTAATATATGGGACACTTAATAGTTTATATAATTAAATATATATATTTAAATAATTATTGTGACGTCTCGCATAATTAATATATTTAATTATTGTAACATAAGCAATAGGTGACTGTTTGGTGGAGGTCCTTTCTTGGGCTTTTCATTGTGAACACCAGGTGGAGGAGAAGCGGCAATCGATGGGAAGTTTTTTTTCTTGGGTTGTTCTTTATGGACAGTAGGTGTTTTCTCAACTGTATAAAAGTGGACCAAGGTGGAGATTATTGCATTTTGGTTCAATTTTAGCTATTTGTTCCGTCGATTTATCCTACCTGCTTCCCATTCTTATAAGTAGAGGTTGTGTTTCTGCAAAGGGTAGGGAAAATTAAATAAAGATTTAGTTTTGTTGTGACATCTCTAGGTTCAACATTTGGATTGTCTACTTATTCTGACCCGATTGAAAAAAACTGCAAGAAGATAATTTGGGAGGAAGAAGAGAAGTTTTAGCCGCTTTTGGTCATTTTCAGCATTCAGCTTAGCGAAGAAAGTTATTTGGATCAAGGTAGGTCACATGGCTTCTATCTTAATTTTCAAAAAATATGATAATTTTATCTAATTTTTCAATTAAATTTATTTTTTGTTATCGAAAAATGGGATAGCTTTGCATTGATCAAACTTTTAATATATAACTTTTATATGTTATTGAGATTGAGATTTTAAAAACTTTGAATATTTTTAAAAATTTATATTGGGAATTTTGAAATTTATACTGATTTTATCAAATAGAAAATAATATGGACTCTAAAAAAATAATGTTGTACAATTAAAATCTTAAAATAGTGTTTTTCACGATTCCTGGTAATTTGATTATTTATTGAAATTTGCATTTTGTCTTAATTAGTAGAGTTTTCTGTCGTCTACCGTTATAAAAAATTATACAATCTTGATACATGCTTAATTACTCTTTAACTGTTATAATATGATAAAAAATATGCATATATGATTAAATTATATCTACTTTAAAGATAAGGGGTCAGAATTTTTTGAGATTTTGTGTGTGCCAGGTAATATTCTAATGCATATAAGGTATATTCTGATGGTAAGCCATGTTCTGATGCCTATGGGCATGTTATGGTGCTTTAAGCACAAAAAAGGGTCATAAGGGGTCAAAATCCTTTGAAATTTTGTCTGAGCTTAAGAAATGTGATATGAAGTGTTCTTCTATGATATGAATTATATATAATTTATTTATATGCTCAGTAATATTATTTAAATAATTAAATAACTATTATGCTCTTATTATATTTCTCAATATAATGATCTATTAAACAGCATTTAACTTTTTTTAAATATTCAGTAAAATGTTTAATAAAAGAATTTGAAATTTTAGATTGGGCATGTTGAGCTGTTGTATGTCATTGTGGTTTTGTTTCTAGTTTTCAGGATCTGAGAGTTGATAAATATTTCTTTTGTTGATTTATACAGTTATGACTAGTTTATCATGTAGTTTTGTAGCTTGTGCATGTAACCACATACAGTAGTGTAGATACATTTTGATGAATTGAAAGAAATCTTCTGGATGAGTTAATGTTTAGTATGTGGATGTTTAGTAGCTCAATAGAAAATGAATAGTAGAAGAAAATTTGAAATATTTCAAAATTAGATTTTAGGGTTTGCCTGTCACTTTTGTTTTCCTCCTAAAAATCTTTTCTCCCTCTCACTCCTACATTCAAGAATCATCTTCTTCTCCAAGAAATTCTTAACAAAAGTCTTCTAAAATAAAGCCTTAGACTATGGGGTGTTTCATCTATACTGTAGATGGAAAAGCATTATGTATTCTCTTACTATATGGCAAACCCATATTCTGATTAAGTTAGCAAACGATCTTGATTACTGCCGGGTGTTTTGTCACCGGTCTTACATTGTGTTCAATTGTTATATGAAGCTTACGAAGTGGTCTCCGACTCTGGATATTGGGATGGAATCTCCGATTATTCCGATTTGGATTTCTTTTCCGCGCCTTCGTCCCCATTTTTTTGCACCCCGCATTCTGTTTGGTTTAGCTGAAATCTTTGGTAAACCTTTAAAAATTGATGAAGCGACTTCGGTGGGTTCTCGGCCCTCTAATGCTCGTGTTTTAGTTGAGCTTGATATCACGAAATCCTACCCTAAACAAGTTTGGCTTGGTTCTGATTCTTTGGGCTATGTCCAGGATGTCATTCTTGATGAATTTCCTAATTTTTGTTCTGTGTGCAAATGTATCGGGCATACTAATGGGTCGTGCAGAACGGTTTTGGTTGTTCCTTCTCCAGCTGGGGGGGAATTGGGTACTGATGCTCCGGTTTTAGCTGGTGGTAATAATGGTGGTGTTCTGTCTGAACCTGTGATTACTGAGCTTAACGCTTCGTCTTTGCTTAGGGAGGGGCCGGAGGTTGCTTGCGTTGATGCGATTGATGGACTGAATCCTGTTATTATGCCTTCAAACTTAGATACTGCTAAGTTGTTTGATTCCGCTCCAGTTGATGCTGTTCCTAATGTATTAATTGACTCGGTTTCTGGTTTGGTAGATAATAGGTTAATTAATGGTGTTGGAATCTTGCCTGAGGTTGTTGGAGGTGTTCTTTCTCCCAATGCTACCCCTTTTGTTCCTAATGTTGCTACTGCTGATTTGGCAATTATTACTTCAGAGAAATTTAATACTTTAGTGGAGGGTACTGTTGTTAACTCTGATATTGTTTTGGATTCGGAGATGGGTGAGGCGGTGCCTTTCCTGCCTAACGACAGTGAGAATGGTGTTCCGGCTTTGGATACGATTGTTGATGTTCCCGTTAATCTGATTAATCCGCAAGCGATGGCTAACTCTTTAGGTGATTGCTCTGGTTTGGAAATTAGGAACCAAACAAAATGGTCGGCTGTTGATTCCATATCGGAATCTACTGATGATGAAGTGTATTCGGATACGGATTACGACGTCTCTGTGGCTAGTGATAAATTTGAGCAGAAGCGGGGAAAATTTTGGGGGAGACGACGTCGCCGACATTGATTTTCCATGCTTTTCTTTCGTTTCTTCGTTTGCCGAGGCTTTGTGGTTTTATGGGCTATAGCAATGATGTGGTCGGGACTCGCGGCCTGGTCGTCTTGCTTGTGGCAACCTTTTTGGACGGTCCGTGCGTGGCGACTGGGTCGCTGGGAGCCTCGGCCGTCTACTGAGCTTTTTTTTGCCTATAATTCCTGTTGTTTCTCTTTTACTTTGTTTCCAGTCTGTAGCTGTTGTAACCTTTGTTGGTTGAGTAATGAATTTATGTTTTGTTAAAAAAAAAAAAAAATGTATTCTCTTACTAGAACTTGAATAATGATGAAAAATAAAGAAACAAAGGATAACAATGAAGGAATCTTCTTCCAAAGGAATAAAATGTTATCAATACAATAAATTTGAATAAATTAAAAGAATTTATAAGGTCAAGTTGATAGAAGGAAATATTGTCATGACTAATGACGTTTCTAAAGAATAACACTATGGAAGATATTTCATTGTAACTCCTATATGGCTCCTTAGCTTCTATCTATCTTGATTGCTGACTCTGACTGTAAGAATCCAAATTTTAAAAGTTTAAAAAATATAAAGGAAGTTATTCTATTATTCTTATATAAAAGATTATTCATTAAGTTTTTAAGAAAATGAGTACATTGATGCTTAATGATTTTAGAATTGATCCTTCCGCACTCAAAATTGGGTATCATCTACATGATTTGAAGGAAAAATCTCTTTTCAAAAGAAAATGCAATGGATGCTGAACATTGCATCCTATTGAGCCTAAATTGATTTTTACAAAATAGATTTTTTTGAATATTTGTAATGTTTTTATTGAATTTTTATAAAAATATTTCTACGCTTAACGCAGAATCATTAAAAGAGCTTTCTTAATTTATCGTTGTTTGAGATTTTTTTTTTTTTTTTTGAAAATATATGGGTTCTTCAAAATCAAATCTTCTCAAGACTTCTTAATGGAGATACATCTTTCTCAATCTCTCTTGGTTTATGTATCTTCTTTTATCTTGATCTTATTGTTGCCGACAAGAATATACGCTGTAGTTGAGTAAGAGAATAATATCTGGTACACCAATAGATAATTGAGAGAGAGAGAGAGAGAGAGAGGCTGTGGCATGGCCCATAAATAGGTGAGAGATCAAAGGTAAATGGGGAGTGGTTGGATGGACGGTCGATATTAAATCCCTTGATCGTGGACCATTCGTCAGACATTTGAAGGTCTTAAAGATGTCGGAATTCGGTGATCTTGGACTCGTTGGATTCATCTCGTCGAGCCGCTCGATTCGACTCTAAGCACGTTATGAGTGGAAACCGTTTGGTAATCCAAATTATGGTTCAAACCCTCCAACAGCGCTTCGGACCCTTGATTTGGACCCATTTGGGCTTGGATTGAGTCGAATTTGGTGTCGTTGGGTTCGTATTTTTTAGACGTTCAGTTCAACTGAAAGTTTGCTGAAATTGGAGTTTGGATGGTCCCAATTTTAATTTTGGAAGTTTCCAACTTGATTTTGCATCGAGTTTCGTGCCCGATCAAGAAACTTTTTTGATGATGTATCAAAGATAAATTTTTTATGATATATCACTTATATAATCTAGTGTATATATGAATTGCATAAATTTGTTAGATGTAATTAGCCTTAAGTCATGGCCATAAAAATCTTAAAAGATCTTGAAATGAAATTATCATTTTTGAAAATGTAGTTAGTTGCCATGTTTCTCATGGTGCATAAAGCAGACCTTGCATTTAGTATGGCGCAGTAAGGGGTGTACACTCTCTGAACATTTATCTAATAAAATATTGTTTGTGCTTCCTCCATTAATAACCCATAAGCTTTTGAAGTATTCAATGGCCCACATCATTTAACATCAAAGCATAGTAACAGACAAAGCAAATGCTACTATAGATTGAGTAGAAAAGAGAGCCCCACAAAACTCGGCTCTTATTTACAAAACAACTCAGTAAAACACCACATGAAATCATCAACACAGCGACAAAGATAACATGCAAGCAGGATACAAACAGATTTGTAACCAAAAACCAAACATGTAAGCATAATTAATTAAAGTGGATAAGCAAACAAGTTTCTTAATTAGAAGAAGTGGTGCTTCTTCTTCCCCTCGGCCTCCTCTTCGTCTTCCTTGGCTTCCTTCTTCTCGTGGTGCTCATGGAAAGCATAGCCACCTGAAGCCACGCCCACAGCTGCTGCAACCTCCTCTTCTATCTTGTGCCTGTGTCCGTGCTCTGGATGCTTCTTAGCCTCATGTTTCTCGTACTGTTCAACAATAATCAGTATTAAATTTATTAATAAAAATTATAAAATAGTCCCTTGCATCAATAATTAAAAATTGGGTGATTTGCATACTTAACGATTTTATTTTATGTTATTTACCTATTTAATATTTAAAATTTTAATATTATATTTTTACCACTCATATAAATTTTAATATCAAATATATATATCACTCTTATATTTTATTCTTATCACTTATATCATTTTATAAAATTTAATATTTCATTTCATGCGCTCATATTTGTTTTATAAGTGATAGGTAAATAATATTAAATTTTAGATATTAGATATGTAAATAATATAAAATAAAGTGGTATGCATGTAAATCCTCCTAAATTGGATTCTATATATATCCTCTTTTATTAAAGAAAAAAAAGAATATTATAGCAAGATGAATTATTTAAATTCATAATTTATTAGAATTCTATTTCAAGACTTTTTTTCATTTCTTTCAAATAATTTTTTTCTGGTTTGAATTTCATATTTTATAATCATTTCATTGTTTAAATTATTAAAAAAATTCATTCTTTTTCAAATAATATATTATTTTTCAAATAATATAAATCTGAAACTACGTATTTCTAAATTTTGAGTACAATATTTTCAAAATATTAAATTCTGAAATTTTTATTTTTATACATATATTTTTTGGGTAATTTAATTTTTATAAAAAAAATTTAAATTTTACACAGAAACATAAAAATAAAAAATTCACAACGTTGTTCTGTAGAGCACGTGCTCCTCCAAGTTTTCAGGTATTATTGTATTGGCAGGTATTATTCTGTGCACTAGTTATATATTATTTACCGTCAGCTTTTCGCAATTTTAATATTATAATTGATATTAAAATAATATATAAATAAATATAAAAAATTTAAAAAATATATATAATTTTCATGTAAAAAAATAGAAAATTATTGAGGAAATAATGGAATATGTCAGTGGATATACCAGAGCAAAGGCACCGGCGGCGAGGGCTCCCGCCTCGCCTAAGTGTTCCTTGTGCTTATGCTCCTTCTTCTCCTTCTCATAATCAACGACAGTAGTCTCCTCAGTTTTATATGTGGTATAACCGCCGCCGCCGCCATACCCCGTGTTATCGGAGTAACCGCCGCCGCCGGCGTTATAATCTGTGGTCTCGGTGTAACCGCCAGTGCCTCCATAACCTTGGTTATCTGAGTAACCGCCAGTTCCGGCGCCGTAACCGTCGCCGGAGGCGCTATAATCTGTCTTTTGACCATAGCCGTCCCCTCCGCCGGTGGGGTAGTTGGCTTCGTCGAAGCGCTTCTCCTCCTCCTCCTCCTTGTGGTGGTGGCCGAAGTGGTGGTGGTGGTGGTGCTCCTCAGACATCGTATTAATGGGTTCGGATAAGGAAAGGATTAGTGGGAGTTGATTAATGATGGCTTGAGGTGATCGAACGGTATCGGTGGGGTATTTATAGCGGGATAGAAGAGAGGATTGGGATGGACGGTGCTGATTTAATGAATCAGGATTGGAAATGGTCGTGAAATAATGGAGTTTTGTGTGGCTATCCGGCCGCCGCATATGCAAAAAAAATCTGGGCTTTATTTTCTATGATATTATATGTGTTAAAAGATATATATATATATATATATATGATACGATCTCAAAAATTATCTTGATCGGGCTTGAATCTCCATGCAAAATCAGATTGGAAACTTCTGAAATTAATTCGGAGACCATCTCAACTCCGATTTCAGCAAACTTATAGTCAAACTGAACATCTTGGAAATACGAACCCAATGACACAAAATTCGACTCACCCCAAGCCCAAATGAGTCCAAATTAAGGACCCGAAGCGCTGTTGGAAGGTTCGAACCACAATTTGGGTTACCAAACGGTTTCCAAACATGACGTTCTTATATTCGAATCGAGCGGCTTGACGAGACGAATCCAACGAGCCCAATATCGTCAAATTCCGACATCATTAAGGCCTTCAAATGTCTAATAAACTGTCCATGATCAAGGGATTCAATATCGGCCGTCTATCCAACCACTCCCAACTTGCCCTTGATCCTCAATCTATTTATGGGTCATGCCATTTCCAAAATCTATAAATAAAAATCTCTCTCCTCTTGAAGAAGGATCCCCTAAGCCTAAGGAAAAAAGAGAGAGATCGGAGATTGCTCTTGCTTCCTAGCCTCCTCGATCACCGCCGGAGTTTCGCCAGACCACCGCCGGACCTTCGCCGGACCACCATCTGAGGCCCTCACCTCCGCTGACGTCGTTGCTCCGCCGGACCACCACTTGAGGCCCTCACCTCCGCCAGACCACAGCTTGACGCCATTGCTCCGTCAGACCACCACTTGAGGCCCTCACCTCCGTCGAACCACAGCGTGACGCCTTTGCTCCGCTGGACCACCACTTCAAGCCTTCACCTCCGCCGGACCACCGCCTGACGCCGTTGCACCACCGGACCACCACTTAAGGACCTCACCTCTACCGGACCACCGCCTGACGGCGTTGCTTCGTCGGACCACCACTTAAGGTCCTATGGTCCACCAGGCCACCTGTAACATCAGTTTTGCTGTTCTGCTCCAGGATCGTCCGGGCCGATCGTGGATCGTCCCGGGACGATCAGTTCAAGTTTGGTTCCAGAATTTGTACAGAAGTTACAGGAAAGTTTTCCTGTAAGCATCGTCCGGGCCGATCTGGGATCGTCCCGGGACGATCAGAGCAAGGCAAATGGCCGAGAGTAGAGGTTTTTATCGTCCAAGAAAATTAATTATCGTCCTGAGAAATCGTCCCAGGCCGATGGGATTTTGTTCAGATCGTCCAGGACGATCGTGCGATCAGCCGGGCCGATCAGAAGGATATTTAGCTGAAATCAGCTCAGTTTGAAGAGAGAGAAAATCATTTTATAAAAAATATCTTTTTGAGGAGAGAGAAAATCGAGGAGAAAAGTGGAAAAGTTGATTTTTGGGCAACGCCGGTCCGTTTTCGTCCGACGAGACAGTTCAAGAAAGTGGTGTACGCAAGGTAAGGCACATTCCGCCTTTCTCAATTTTCAGAACGGTGAAGTTTGAACGATTTTTCTGTCCGGATTTCGTTTTCGTTAGCTAATTTCGTCCGTATTTTCCGATTGGTTCAGTTTTTACCGCGTAACTTTTGGTATGTTGCTGAGGTGCCGTGTGTGCACGTTATAATTATTTTCTGGAGAATTTCAACCGGATAGTTTTTATTTGGCGGTGTTTTATTTTGACTGTAATTTTTGATGATGTCTGAAATTGTCTGGGCAGTAGAATGAAAGTCTTATAATGTTGTTGTGAATGTTCTATGGTAATTTGGTGAATTTCTGAATCTGTGAATTTTGTGTAAATTCCGCATACTGCCGTTATGCCGCTGGATTTTCGTACGATTTCTGAAATTGTCCGGATTTATTCTGAAATGATATGATATGATTTTGTGCTATGAAAAGGGAGATATAAGGGGTCAGGATCCTGTGAGATCCTGTCTGTGTCAGGAAAATCTGAAATGAGCTCTGAAATATGAAAACAAGTTATGTTCCGGATCCGATGATAAGTTCTGTTCTGGTGCTATAAACACATCTGTTCTGGTGCCATGAGCACAAAGAGAGGCATAAGGGGCCAGAATCCGAGAGATTCTGTCAGTGTCTGGGAAGGGAGGTATAAGGGGCCAGAGTCCATTGAGATTCTGTCAGAGCCAGGGAATCTGTTCTGACTTTTGATATTTGTTCTGATTTGATATGAATTTATGATTTTCGTACGATTCTGTCTGTTCTGTGACATGACTTCTGATCTGATATGATTTAATCTGATTTCTAATTTTGGTACGTTATGTCAACTCTGATGTGATGTATTTCTGTTCTGTTCTGATTTGATCCGATCTGTAGGATTTCTGTTCTGATTTGCTCGGTACGATTCTGTTGATCTGATTTCTATTCTGCTCTGTCCGATTATGTTCTGATTTCTGTACGGATTTGGTCTGATGTGTTTGTTGTGGATTCTGAGGATTTTGATTGGAGGTTTGATGTCTTGCTAAGCTGTTGTAGCTCATCCTTGTTTTTCTGCGTGGTTTTCAGGTTCTGGGAGAGGGAAGGAAGTCTTGGAGTAGGAGTTCAGAGTCTGATCTGCTAGGTATTTTGTACTTTTGATTTTTGTACAGTCATGGCTTTTCTGTTCTGTTTTCTTTTCTGTCTGAAAGCCATGAGCTGTATTTGTATATGATTTTTTTTTAGGAAGAAAAGTTAGATGATCTGTTCCTCTGCATTTGATATTTATAGTAGCTCTGTGTGCGTCTGTTTCTGTCTGTATGTTTGGAAGAAAGTTCTGAAACAAATTCCGAAGCCAGATCCTGGAATCAGTTCAGTCAGTTGAGTTTGGCCACGACCCGATGCGAGCGGGATCCGTCCCGGTCGGGTTGGGTCGTGACACCACCACCTGAGGCCCGGACTCCCACCGGACCACCACCTGTAGCCCAGACTTCTGCCAGACCACCACCTAAGGCCGGACTTCTACCGGACCACCACTCGAGGCCCGAACTTCTGTTGGGTCACCACTTGACCCCTAGAGTTCTACCAGAGTACCGCCCTACTACAATGGTCTTTTTTACCCCGGTCTACTGCCGACTACGATCCTTATGACCTTTGTCGCCTACTATGGACCTTCTGACCTCCATCAACAAACAACGGTCTTTCTGACCCTGGTCTCCCGCCGACTACGCTCCTTATGACCTTCGTCGCTTACTATGGTCCTTCCGATCGACCTTCGTCAATAGACAATGGTCTTTATGACCCCGGTCTCCTGCCGACTACGGTCTCTCGGGTCCCTATCTCGTGCCGACTATGGCCCTTCAAACGAAACAAACATATCTATGTTGATTATTGTAACTCCCACCATGTAATATGCTCTATATGATGTACATTTGTGACATCAAGCTAATACTAGTGATTCATTTTTAATCGACTGCAAATACTAGTGGATTCATTCAGTGGGCTAGGCCCCGTGGTCTTTACCCCTTTTAAGGGGTTTCCACGTAAAAACTCTGCTGTCTCTTATGAATGGTACACCCTCTCTCTTATCTAATTGCGTACTGGATCTTCGTATTATATAATTCTATAATTCTATAATTTGCACATTATAAATTATAATTTAAAGTTTAAAAAAAGTAAATTTGAAATAGCATGGTATGTGAAAAAGTTAAATTTGAGTAAGCTTAAGCTTAAATTTTTATTGGTAGGCTTGATTCATTAAATAAATAAGTAAAAATTTAGGTTTCATTTGAGACAATTTTTTTATTGCTTCTTAAAACAAAGTTTTAATACATAAATTAGTGCAAAAATTAAAATTTTTGTACAAAAACTATGTTTTAAGATACAATTAAAAAGCCTTCCCAAACAAAATAATATATTTGTTGTGCTTGCTTACTTTAACCTATTCGAACTTTTATATATGTCAATTGACCATGTTTTAAAAACTAACACATTTAAATTTTGAATGTATGGACTTAAAATAAGTGTCTTGATAAGAGAAAAGTAACGAGTCTGAATCTTTTAATTTAAGGTCATTGAAAGACTCAAATGTTGAAATAATGATTTATGATTGATAGAAGATTGGTTTATAACTTAAATGTTGACTATAACTCTAGACCACCGTCACTCGACTACGATCACTTGAACACTGTAACTTGATTACGATCCCTTTATTACCACCTCTCAATTAACTACTATCACATTATTCATTTTGCATTCAATATGACTAAATTTACTTTTCATGTTGCAATAAAAGAGTGCAACCAATATCAAAGCTTCACAACGCTTATAAAGTTGATGCAACTAACATCTATAAGTTTCTTTGTCTTTTTTTTGCTAACAACATTGACATAGGTCATCACCTATAAGACTGATGTACATTATCAACACCAATATTAATTAACTAATTTGTTACCAAATACATTGATATAAATCGTCGCCAATAACATCTATATTATGCTCCACAATCAAACTTGAAAGAACTGTCTATTTATCATTTTAAGAATACACCAGAATTTTTATAAATCATCAATATAACCAATAACCAGTGAAAGCATCTAAAATTATATACATCAAGATATTTTATTATTTATTCGCCCAAAATATTATTTACACTAGCTAGGAGATAACTCTACAAAAGAATAAAAGAAAATGCAGAACAAAGATTTACAAAAACCTGAGAATCTTTAACAATCTCACTCCAATTGATCCTGGCCTATTCTCCGACATGAAATCATTAAAAATTTACATAATGAGCTCAAAAACCTAGTAGTAATCCAAAAATCATTAAAGCTTTAAATTCAAGGACTAAAGAAATAATATGATATACTCAGTCTGATAGAATTAATAGCAGTTAATATAGTTAATAACCAAATATTATTAATAAAACTAAAAATAATCAATAATAAAATCAGAAAATCATTACAATGAATCTAAAAGTTAATAATTTATATAAAATTTAATAAATTTATAAAATAACGATCCAAAAATCATTCATTAAGCATTAAAAAAATATATTTTATCTATTCATATGCATCATTTACTTATGTATTATCAATGCATGTAATAATATAAATGATAATAATGTATCTTTCAATATCATCATTGCTATCAAAAAAAAAATCATTGCTATCAATATATGATTTAGCAAAGCAGGATATCCAATTTGAATGTTGTGTTTTCAATATCTTTTATCCTAACTGATTTTTAGTTGGTCATCATTCATATCAATTATCACTTATCCAATTAATTAATTATCATATTCAGAAATCAATTATATTATTACTGTTGACTTAATTAAATCAATAAAGATTCGTCACTGTTTGTTCATCGGCATAATCGATCAATTGTTACAGGTTACAATCGTGATAACATCATAATCCATCTTTAAAGGAAAATTCGTCAGCCCACCTTCCTACATGTTATATTATTTTTTAACAGCTAACTCATTTTATAGTGTTAAAAGCCAGCCTTTCTTGCTTATGTAAATATCACAATCAAAATAAAGAATTAAATAATCAATTATATTCAATACAAAAAATCTAAATAATAATTAAAATCATTAAAAACTAAAATGAGATTTGAATTATTTACAACAAATAAAAGAAATATATGAATAACATTGAGAGATGAAAAAGCTCTGAACAACCTTATCTCTCTTCCCACTCTCTTCTTCGACAACGACCGGCGCTAAAATTCAGATTTTTCATTTAAAAAATTTAGATTAATATAATATATCCATCTTATAAAAATGTCATTCCCGACATTTCCCTTAAGGATTTGGGCATATAATCAATACAAAAAAGAGAGAATAGAAAAGATGTTCTTCCACTATAATGGATACGATTTGGCTCTTAAAATATTGTGATACCCCCTGAGAAAAAGAAAGCTAAACTCTTAAACAACGAGACGTCTTTTGATGTAATGGTTGGAATTTAAGCGTGTTTATCCAAGAGCAATTTTGAGAATGGTAGCCCATTAGGAAGTTACACCAGCATGACAAAACTATAAGGCTCTTAAGTCAAAACAGACAATATCTCAATATTTAAAAGTTTAGGTTGTTACAAATGGTATCATAGTAATACACTAGACGACTAATGGGAATTAAGTGTCATACATGACAAAATGATACGTTATGGGAGCCACATCTTGAATCCTATATATGATAAAGTATTGTATGATGAGAGCAACCACTTGAACTTGTAAAAGTCGCCTCTAGAATCATATCTATCTAGTGGATGGTTTTGAAATAAATATGCAGACGAGGACGCCAGTTACTTAAGTGAGAAGATTGTGGAACCCGTTTAGTAAAAGAAAGCTAAACTTTTAGACATTGAGACGCCTTTTTGTGTACTTGTTAGAATTTCATTTAAAAAACTTCATAGTTAAGCGTGCTCATCCTAGAGCAATTTTATAATGAGTGACCTATTGGGAAGTTACAATAACGGGACAAAATCATGAGACTCTTAGGCTAAAGTGGATAATATCTCGATAGTTAAGAGTTTGGGTTGTTACAGTACTATATGTACACCTTCACAAATAGTCTAATGCACACCATCGACACTTACTCTAACTCCCGATGCTAAATTAAATATTTACATTGAACTTTTTAGGTTCTACTCCCCTCAGAAGAGAATGACAAAATACATTGCAAATGATCTAATGAAGATAACCTCAATGCTTAATTAAAGGCTTCTCCAACTTTCATCATAAAATTCATCCTTTATAATTCATGTTTATTATATTTTATCAATGTCTTCCATAATTATAGAGTATGACAATTGATATATCATCGAAAAATTATGTTGATCAGGCACGAATCTCAAAGCAAAATCAAGTTGGAAACTTCAAAAATTAAATTGAAGACCATATGAACTTCGTTTTCAACAAACTTGCAGTTGAATTGAACGTCTTGAAAATATGAACCCAACGACACCAAATTTGACTCAATCCGAGCCCAAATGGGTCCAAAACAAAGACTCGAAGCACATTTGGAGGGTTCAAACTATAATTTGGATTATACCAAATGTGACATGCTTATAGTCAAATCGAGCGGCCCGACAAGACGAATCCAACGAGCTCAAGATCGCCAAATTCTAATATCATTAAAGCCTTCAATTTCTTAATAAATGTTTCATGATCAAGGGATTCAACATCTGCCGTCCATTCAAACCACTCCCAATTCTCTCCTGATCTTCCTTCTATTTATTGGTCATGCCACTCTCCAAAACCTATAACTAGACCCCTCATTTCACATAGAAATGGACCCCAAAGGGGGGAAGAAGAAGGCCCAAACAAGAAGAGAAGAGAAGAGAAGGAAGCAAGGAAGAAAAGGAAGAGAGTCCTCCTTGATCACCGCTGGACTTTCACCCGACAACCTACCGACACTGGAGTTATGCCCGAATGCCATCTAATGTTGGATTTCTGCCCGGCCGTCCACTGACGTCGGACTTCTTCCCGACACCAGACCTCCGCCCGTTATCAGATTTCTACTCAACGCCGGGCTTCTACCTAACACAAGAGTTCTGCCCGGTTGCAGACTGATGCCAGAATTCTACATGACACCAGACCTCCGCTCGTCGCTAGAATAGATTTCTACCCGACAGTGGAGTTATAATCATCGTCGGACTTTTGTCTGGCTTCTATCTGACGTCTGACTTCTGTCCATCAACAGACTTCTACCCAACACTGGACTTGCGCCCGTCGCTAGATTCCTATACAACACCGGACTTCTGCCCGTCGCCGTATTACTATCAATGTTGAACTTCCACCCGTCGTCGAATTCCTACATGACGCCGGACTTCCGCCTACCATCGAAATTCCCCCGGACTTCTATCGGTCGATGGACATTTGTCGGACTTCTATCCGATGTTGGACTTATGTCTAATGCTGGACTTCTACCAAACGTCGTCCTTCCGACCTCCATCACCAGATAACAGTCTTTATGATCTCCGTCGCCCGCCGACAACAATCCTTCTGACTTACGTCACCTACCAACTATAGTCCTTACAACCTTCGTCGCTCACCGACTATGACCTTTCTGATCAAGCAAATATGTCAACAGTGACTCTTTATATTCCCACCGTGTAATATACTTCATATGATGTACATCAAGTCAAGACATTCCTTCTAAAGAAGGGCTTCATGGGTTTTTCACGTAAAAATCTTAGTATATAGTAAAAATTATAAATTTAATTTTTACTTGTAATCGACTGCATATAATAGTGGATTCATTCAAATTGGGCTAGGCCCTATGGTTTTTTCCCTTTTCAGAGGTTTTTCACGTAAAAATCTTAGTGTCTTTTATGAATGACGCATCCTCTCTCTTTATCTATATACGTGTTGGATTTTCATTCAAAGCTAAGACGTTAAACTTTATATTTCTCTACCGCCTCAAATACTCCAGAACGCAACAACAATATATATAATCTATAATATTTATTAGCGGAATCATTTCAACTAAGACGAGCCATACAATTTATCCATTTTTCATGTTTTCTAAATAATATTTTTAGTATCACTTATAATCTTCTTTCATGTGTGCGCTTAATCTTTACATAAAATTAAGATGTTAATCTCTTATCCTATCATCATAAGCATTATAGAACGTAATAAAAATCAATCCAAAACTTATCAAATTGGCTTACTTTTTTCTCAATGCGATCCAAATTGTTATCATGAACATTTCGGTTGCGGCTTATAATTAATTTTATTATAAAGTTAAAATAAAATCTGGATCATAATTATAAATAACCTTACAGGCCTCATAAACAAGAGAAATATTTAAAAAAATAAAAAAATTAAAAAGAATAAGCCATCAGGTAGTGGCAGCTTGTCGGCTTGATTTATAATTTGACTAGTTATCCATTTGGAAGTACATCAGGACCGTCTATTTGCTTGCAAATGTCGACCTATGGTTCTTGATCCACTTTGTCTCGGTTGCACGTTTCTTCGTGACTACCGATTGCGACCACGATTGTCTAGTTGACTTCATTCAATACGGATCTACATAACTCTAAGGTGTTTATATAAATTTAAATTTGATAAATAAGTAAAAATCAAATTTATAATTTTTACTATTACAATTATTTTTGTTTATTATTTCTTTCTTGTTTTTTTTATTTAAGTATGGATGGTTTTATATCAATATATTATTAAATTTAATAATTATTATTATAATTATAATTTTGTTATATATATTAGAATTTATTAAAATTATAATAATTATTATGAAATTAAACAATACATTGATATAAAAATATCTATACTCAAATAAAAAAGAATAAAAAATAGTAAATATTATAAATTTGTACTAAAAAATATTATATATATATATATATATATAATATTATTAATATGACAAAATAATAACACATTAAATTTTATATTAAAAAAATAAATTAGAACATCATGATGTAAAATATTTCATTATTAATTTCAAAAATCTTCAATTTATGATAAATTAATGCTATATATAATAATGACAACCATTATTTATAATGTAATTGTTGAGAAAAGAAATTCTAAGTAAATATAGTTTAATTGAAATTTAGTATTGTTGCGTCATGGAATATTCACAGCGATAGAGAAATATAAAGTTTCATGTCTTAGTTTTGTACGAAGATCCAGCAAACAATAAGATAAAAAGAGAGGGGGTAGTATTTATAAGAGACAGCATGAATTTTACGTGAAAAACCTTGAAAAGGGGAAAACCCACAGAGCTGTAGGCCTATCCTTATTTGAATGAATTCACTAGTATTTGCAGTTGATTACAAATGAGGCCCTTCATTGGAGGGAAGGATTTGGCTTGATGTAACAAATATACATCATGTATAATGCATTACATGATGAAAATTAGAAGAATAAGTATTGATATGTTCATTTGGTTGGCAAGATCATAGTCTACTGGTGACGGAGGACAAAAAGACCGTATTCGGGCGATGGTGGTCGAAAGGACCATTATAAGGCTATAAAGGTCGGAAGGACCTTAGTCGATAGGCGTCGGAGGTCGGAAAGACTGTAGTCTGGTGACAGAGGTAGGTAGGACCGTTGTTTAGCAATGGAGGTTAGCATGACCGTGGTCGGCAGGTGATGAAGGTCAGGAAGATAGTTGTCTGACGATGGAGGTTGGAAGGACAATATTCTGGTGATGAAGGTCGGAAGGACCGTAGTCGGAAGGTTACAATTGTTAGAAAGATCATTGTCTGGTGATGGAGGTCGTAAGGACCGTAGTCTGGCGTCGGAGGTCGAAATGATCATGATCGGTAGACGATAGTAATCAGAAAGATCGTTGTCTAGCAAGAGAGATCAGAAAGATTGTAGTAAATAACCGGATGGAAGTCCGACGTCAATTGGTAGCCAAAAAAAAAAACTCGACATTAATTGGTGGCCAGGAAGAAGTCCGACATAAGTTGGTGGTTGGGCAGAAATTCAGCGTCAGCTGGTGGCTTGGCAGAACTACGACATTAGCTGGCGGGCAGGTGTCAGTCAATGGTCGTGTGAAAGTTTGACATTGATCAGTGGTCGGGAGGTAGTCGAGGAGGAGCTTGATGGCAAGAGAAATCTGATTTCTCTTCATATCCTATCTTCTTTCCCTTCTTGTTTGGCCCCCTTTCTATGAGGATTGAGGGGACTATTTATAGTTTTCTGAGAGTGGCAAGGCCAATAAATAGGAAGAATATTAAGGGTAAGTTGGGAGTGGTTTGAATGGACGACCATTGTTGATTCCCTTGATCGTAGACTGTCTATTGGACCTTTGAATGCTTAAGTGTTGTCAGAATTTGGCGATCTTGGGCTTGTACGCTGGATTTGTCTCGTCGAGCCTCTCAATTCGAATATAAGCATGTCACGATTGTAAGTTTTTTTTTTTTTTTTTAATGTCACGTTTGTAAGTTGTTTGGTCATGCAATTTATAGTTTGAACTATGCAAATATATTTCGGGTCTTCAATTTGGACTCATTTGGGCTCGAATTGAGTCAAATTTGATGTCTTTGGGTTCGTATTTTTGAGACATTCAATTTGAATGTAAGTTTGTTGAAATCAGAGTTCAGACTGTCCCAGTTTTAATTTTAGAAGTTTCTAATTTAATTTTGTCTTGATTCATGTCCGATCAAGATAATTTTTTGATGATATATCAAGTATTTAATTCTATTTGTATATGAAATTAATTTTAAAATAAACTAAATTATTCTAAATTTTAATTTTTAAATTTTGAATTATAATATTCTGATAAAAAAAAATATTTTTCTTCCCGTCCGACTGTCCGAGCACAAAATGTGGGCAGGGCCGGGCAGATCTCATATAGTTAAATGAGGTAGTTGAGAGAAGAAAAATCGGGCAGTGTCGGCAGAGCATTGCTCCTGGAATATCGGGCAGCGTCGGCAAAGCATATTCCCCAGGAATATCCGGTTCTCCACTCACGCGGTCACGCCTAGTAGTGCACTAATGCTAACCGGAGGAAGGTTTGTGGGGTCCACTTTCATTACAGAGGAAGGTTTGTGGGGCCCACTTTAATTACATTACCAGCAACCACCGTCCTCATTCCACGTGGCACAACCGTGTTGGGGTGTGGGACCGTAGATCTTGGTCATGTACATATACAAAAAGATAGAGGAGAATCAAAGCGCTCTACGTCATTACACAGTGGGTACATAATCACGGTAACACAACACGAAGGTGACGTGGCCTACTTTGATTTATCTTTAGAGGGCCTTCGATGTCAACACAGAGTAATTAATCGGCTCGATCATACTTATTTTCTTTGCCTACGGTGTTTGGATTGAGAACAACAATTTTCTTGTTGTTGATATTTTATTATTATTAATAATTTTATAATTATTAATATGTTGATAAATATCATTATTAAAGAAAATTGTATTAAGGAGATATCTACCGATGAGGGACATTTTACTGCTACTGTTGATATTTCTAATGCTATTGTCAATCACTTTAAGGAGTTATACAATTCTCCTCACTCTTCCTTGGAAAATTGTATTAAGGAGATTCTCCGGTGATCAAAGGGTGCATTTCGGATGTACATTTTTCTGTTTGTTTGAATGGTTCTCTTGAGGGGTTCTTCAATTCCACTTCTGGCCTCCATCAAGGATGCCCTCTCTCACCCCTTTTATTCTGTATTGTCATGAATGGGATCTATAATATTCTCAACAGCACTTCTAATACTTGTAGCTTCAAGGGTGTTACCTTTAAAGAGAATTACATTAATCACCTGATGTATGTTGATGACCTCCTGGTATTTGGAGTTGCCTCTCGGGAAAATGTTGTTGATCTTAATATATGTTTACATCACTTTGGTTCTATTCCTGGTCTTCACGTCAATGCTTCCAAAAGCTCCATTGTTTTTTCCAACAATGTTCATGAGATGCAAACTATATGTGATGAGCTTGGCATCCATCAAGTTAACCATTCCTGCATCTATTTGGGTATACTAATTTCTCCTAAAAGGCTTAAAACTTCTCACTTACAACCATTTCTGAGTAGAGTTTCTGCTCTTCTTGCTGGTTGGAAAAACAAATTTCTTTTTTTTACAAGCAGGGTCCAATTTCTCAAATTCCCCATTTCAAATACTATCGCTTATTGGATTAGGGGATCTATCATACCTAAAGCTTGTTGTGCTACCATTAACAAACTCTGTTCAAGATTCTTATTCCATACCAACCTGACTGAGAGGAAGTTGCATCTTATTGCTTGGTCCAAGGTTACTCTTCCTAAATATCTTGGTGGGCTTGGTATTCTTTCTGCTGATGCTCTTTATCATGGGATTTTTTGCTCTATTATTGGTAGATTTTACAATTCTCATAATCTTTTAAGTGACTAGTATAAAGCTAAATATAATTCCCCTTGGAAATTACCTCCCCCCAATGCATCCAAGTTCTGGAAAAATATTACTGCTATTGCCATTAAGATTAAAGATAGCATCACACTCTCTGTGGCTCATGATAGTACATTTTCTATGTTGTGGGACCCATGGCTCAATGGCACCGTGATTTATGATTCTTATAATATCCAGGTGTTTGGTGATAAAATGGTGAAAGATTTTATTGTGAATGGTAAATGGCTTCTTCCCATTTCTATCCCCATTGCTCTTTCGGTTGCCATTTCTAAGTTAGATATTAAAGAGAATTATGATATTCTCTGGAATGGTTCTCCGAAGTTGGCTTTCAAAAGTTTTATTGAGCAATTTTATTCTCATGTACCGAAGGTTGAATGGTATGCTTCCAACTGGCATAAAAAACATGCTCTTAAATATGCTTGCTTTACGTGGATGACGATGATTGGGAAACTTAAGACTGCTGATAATTTACTGCATAGGGGAATTCATGTCCCTCTTGAATGCTCTTTTTGCCTTTGCAACTCTGAAAATCACAATCATTTGTTTTTTGCTTGTGGCTTTTCCTTTAATATCCTTAAGAACATGTTGCCGGATCTAAATTGCTTTTTTCTGCCTACTATATCACAGATCTTTGATTTCATTGAGCATTATGCGTTGTATAGTAGATCGGAAAAAGATTTTTGCTGCTTAATTGTTAGTTGCATTATTTATCATATTTGGAGAGAAAGGAGGAACAACCGTCGTTTATCTAATTTAAGAATCAATTCGGTGAAAATTATATGCATTATCTCTTCTGCTATTCGTTTCAAAATTTCCAAATGGAAAAAACAAAGATTATCTGCTGCTAAGGTTTTCTGGAATTTAATTTTCCTTGGACTACTTTCTCTCTTGTGGGAATTTTGGTTTTTCATGGCTGTCTGGAAACACACCTTGGCTGGGCTTCCAGCTACTTTTGGGAGTAGCGATCTTCTGCTCCAGTTTTTGGTTTTATAATTCATACCATGGAAGAATTTTTTTGAGGTTGCGATTGCGCTTTGCTGGCTGCATTCGTCAGTTTGGTTTTGGTGATCTTTGCTTTCAAATTCTAGAAATACTGCAACGTCATTTTTGGCTTCTTGGTTGTTCCAGTTGGTGTTTTTTTGACGATCCGACGATGATGAGCAAGACCAGACCCATCCATTCTAGCCATGGATGGCCCATGTGGCAACCGGGCTTGTATTATGGAACTTTTGCCGCTGGCTGGAGGTTTTGTGATGGTCAAACTTCATTCACAAATGATTTTCTGCGCCCAGTATTCCTTTGGCAACCTGAGCCACCGCCTCGACTACGTGGGACTCATTCTGATCATTATGATGACGGGGTTCTGATCTTTTTTCTCTGAGTCTTATGGATTGTATTTTATCCTAGTTGCCTTTTTGTTGGCACTTAGATAATTTTTGTTAGTCTATCTTTTTGTTTTTCTTTCTTTTAGATTTACTTGTAATTGAATTTTATTTTTAATACATGGGTTTTTTTATGCCTATATATATCATTATTTTTTTTTTTAGTTTTTACTGACATAAAATTAATCATCTTTCACATGCCATCAATCATGTCGCCCCTATGAGATTAAAATCTTATCATCCTTCTTATTCATGCGAGCAAAACCAGAGAGACCATCAGATTCCCCTTCTCCTTTTTCTGCTTTCCGCCGCCGATTCCATCTATACCCTTCCCACGAAGATTTAGCCGTCACCTTCTTTTATCCTCCTTATCTGAAGAGATTCGAGTGTTTCTTTATAAAAAAGTAAAATTTTACATTATATTATTCGGCTTTTAAAGGAACTAGAATATGATCATCCTTCTTCTTCAAGCCAGCAAAATAGGTGAGTCCACGAGATTCATCTTCGCCTTTTTCGCCTTTTACTCGCCACTGATTCCATCTATGCCATTCCCACAAAGATCGCGTCGCAACGTTCTTATATCCTTGTTGTCTGACAAGATCAGCGTCGTGTTAGGGATGTCAATTCATGTCAATGGGTCGTGTTCGGTTCTAACACAACTTAACCCGGCCATAAACGGGTTAACCCTAGCCCAACCCTGTTTTGCAAACGGGCTACATTTGTCAACTCGGACTGAACCGTGCGGGTTACCGGATTGACACGACCCGACCCGCGAACAGTTGCGAAGCGGAGCGAAGCGAAGCAGAGGCTATAGAGTGGACCAAGTACGAGACCCTACGCGGACGCAACCCGACTAGGATGCGACCCCTGATGCGAATGCTACCCGATGCGGTGACCCCTGACGTCACGCTTGTCCTGACGCGGGGGATGACCAAATTGATCAATCTGAGTTAACTTCGGGTTGTAGGGTAAACTCGAATCCGACCCGTTTTCAAATGGATCAAAAATCCAAACTGGACCCAACCTGTTTCACAAACGGGTTGACCCGGATCCGAATTTTTCTGGGTTGGGTCCGAGTCGGATTTCGAATCGTGTCAACTTTTGACACCCCTAGGTCGTGTCTTTCTCTTCTTCGTCGAATGTCTCATCAAGTCTATTAAATTCTGTTAATAACGTATTATATTATGTAAATAGTAAAATTTGTGTTAAATAGACATATATATATATATATATATATATCCTCTAAAATTGTAATAATCTTAATTTTTTTAGTCCATAGCTTTAAAAAATGTAGATATTTAGTATCAATGCTGTCTATAATACTTTATATAGATAATGCAATTATTGAACAATATAAAATAGTTAAAATCACCGGAGAATCTCACTTTCATTGAAAGGACATAAAAACGCAAGGCCAAATCACGACGCATGTTGCGCAGAATCCCGTCTACATTCATTCCATAGAGGTAAACAGGTGGGGATCCTATTTGGCTCGGTTAAATATGAATTATCACAAGTTAATTAACAAAATAAACAATTTATTCAATTTTATCTCACTAATTATTAAGCTTAACATAGCTAAATAATAATAAGGAAAAATAAATAAAATTAATTGTCATCAATTGCATCAATAATCTTTGATTATTAAAAATATTGTCATTTCAAAGATAGCTTAGAGAAATTTTTATTAAGATTGTGTATATTTAACTTGTGATAATTCATATTTAACCAAACCAAATATATTTAAATTCATAAAATTTTTAAATTATATTAATTGGGATCAAATTTTATTTTGATTTTTCAATTTTGGTGGTTATTAATCTTAAGATTTTTGATCCGTTTGGGACAAATGTAGCTTTTTATAAAAGTGGATGTAAAGCTACTGAACCGGGCTTAGGTGGGTTGGTGGGCGTGCTTGGTTGGGAACCCCTCATCCCAAGTTCGAATCTCCTCTCATACGGCACGACTCCTTAAGTGGAGAGAAAAGAATTATGGGTCCTGCACCTGTGGGGTTCGTTGCTGGTAGACTCGCCGAGGAATTAGTGGACATCGTCAAGCGCATCACGAGCTAGCGTGACTGCGGACCGATACCCCCGTTCCAAAAAAAAAAAATTTAAAAGTCATGGTTAAAAATAACTTTCAAATACAAAAATTTCTTGAAATCAGCAAAAAAAATAGTGGTTATGAAGCATTTGCTAAAACTTTATTAACAACACATGAATAATAAAAATATAATAATATATAATCTATATGATAATTATCATAAAAGTTAAAATAAAAATTTTCTCAATTAATATGATAACTTTACAAATGAAAAATGAATTCATATAATTTGAATATTTTTAGGCAAATTTTAAAAGCCAGATGCCGGCTGTTTTTGAAATCACGTTGTTTTCCTTTTTTGGGCCTACATAAGATATTTTGCTTTGTTGTATATTTTATGATAACCGAAGTGATGATTTCTTGATTATTTTTATGAAATAAGGGTTGGCAAGCATTCATTTTCATGATCAAAGCCATGTCATGAAGGAAAAGCTTGAAAGTGAAATCATATTGGATAAAATATCTTCACCTAAATTAGGTATGCGTTAGGCTTCATTTTGGACGGTTTTCTTACTATTTTTTAAAATAGCTTTGTAGCACTATAAAAATTAAAAAATTATACTAAAAAACTGTTTTAAGTAGTAAGGAAACTATCCTAAACAAAATCTTAGTGACGAAAATATTTGGCTACAAACTAGCATAAACTACAATCCAATCAACAATAGTTCGCACAAGTGTGAACAAAGGGGGGAGACATGAAAAGCTGGTTGAAAAAAAAAAATATTAGTACAATTTTTTTAATTTTTAAACTAAAACTCTATTTTAAAAAACAATAGAAAAGTCATTTCAAATGAAGTCTAAAGGTTTGAAAACTAAAATTTCGTTTGAGACCGTCTTCTTATTGCTTCTTAAAGCAATATTTTATTTTTGTACTAAAAAACTGTTTTAAAAATTAAAAAAACTGTCCGGAAAATTAAAAGACCCACTTGCTATTAAATGATTAGACCTACTTAGCATCTATGGAAGATAAGGATGAAGGTTACCATAGAACGCCTTAACAAAGGACTTCATAACTCCATTGTGGGGGAAAATTATTAGGTTCGGACATCGGACGTATTCAGAGGCCAATGAAAATGCGCCACATCACCTCCCACTCGGTACCGAGCGGTACTGCTCAATACCGAGCTCGGTACTGCTCAATACCGAGCTCGGAACTGCTCGGTACTCAGTTCTTCATAGTACTGAGTTCAGTACTGCTCGATACTGTAAAGTACCAAACATAAGCTGTGTCTGGTGTCCGAACCCAATAATCTCTCCCATTGTGGGGAGATACTTTAACAAGTGCTTGAGAGGACGACTTAATGATTAAGGGTTCACTCAAAGAGGAGCCGAGTGGACCAATAAACGTTTTTCAATCATATATTTGCGAATTCATAATAATATTTTTTAATGATATACTTACCTATAGTTACTCTACCTTGGATTTTCATTCTGATTATCTCCATCTCATTTTGAAAATAATCAACTATTTTTAAATTTAACAAGATGCCAATTATGTCAAACTCTTAATTAATGCCTTGATCATATCATGTCATCTAGTAGCGTTCAAGCTGACCCCAAAAATCTTGAAAGCATGACAAGCTGGCCAATCCCCTCTTCTTTACGACAATTAAGATCTTTTTTTAGGATTAACAGTTTATTACAGTCATTTTATATCGTATTATGCCTCTATTGGTGCTCCATTAACAAATCTTTTTAAAAAGGAAGCTTTTAAAGGGACACTAATGCTTCCATTGCTTTTCATAATCTAAAAATTGTCACGACTTATCACCTTGTTTTATCTTCACTCGATTTCACTAAACCTTTTATTATTGAGACAGATGGAACCTGCTAGCTTTGACCATGGCACCTGCTAGCTTCTTGCATGTCTCCTCTCTCAATACCATCTCAAGTTTTGGGAGGATTTGTCTATGGATTTCATCGTAGGTTTACCAAATTCACGAGGATAAACCATTCTTTTGGCTGTCATTGGTCATATATCTAAGAGCATCTCTAACGGAACTCCAAACGCTTGAATGTCGTCGCCCCGTAGCTCCAGCCGAACAGTAAAACTTCCGTTATTTCCTTGCGGCTGAACAGTGGGACGCCAATATTGGCATTGCACTGTTCATCATCATTATTTTTCTACATCTACCGAACTTGCCAAGAAACGCGCTAAAGAAGAGAGACTGTTACCTTCGCAAAATGGAGTTTGATTGGAGATGAATTGCTGCATTTTTAAGTTTCACGGCAATTTGGAGTAAAAAATGTGATTTTCCGTTGGAGATTGTCTAAATCATGGTTTAAAATTGCGCAATATGAGGCTTGCCTTTGCGCAATTTCAGTAAAAAACGCCTCGATGCTTAAGCCTCGAGTTTTTTTTATGAGGCTTGCGCCTCAACTTGGTTGAGGCCCGCCTTGAGGTCCGCCTCGCCTCACGCTATATATATTAAAACTTACATAAATCTTGAAGTAAATGCCCGACATTGGACTCTATAGGAGAGGAGGAAGGGGAGAGAGCAGTTCACCATAATGATGATTCAAATGAAGAACCCCTTAGTGATGACAGTGTTGATGACTTATGAGTTCTTATGTGATATGTCATTGCTATTTATTTTTGAAAATTAGAATTATATGTTAATGTAAAGAATACTGGGATTTGGAAAAGATAAAATTTTGAGTTGAATTATATTTCATGTTATCTAATTATTAAGATATTTTGATTTCATTTCATATCTTATGTTTTTTTTTATGTTTTATATTATTCACTCATTAGTAAATAAAAAATTTATCATTTTATGTTTACGCAATCTTTTGATTTTGAGGCTTACGCCTTGAGGCTTACGCCTCGCCTCACGAATGAAAAACGTCTCAATACCCGAATACGCAATTGAGACCAACTATAATAGCCTCTAACAAACTCTTCGCAAAAATATCCATCAAGCTCAACATTGAATGAAAACCACGATAGACCGGCATCGTCAAGACTTACAATTGTGTAGATGATTAGGTTATGGTCAAATTACAACCTTATCGTCAAAATTATACAAAAAAACAGTTTTAAGAAGCAGTAAGAAAGCCGTCCCAAATGAAACCTTAGACTTCATTTCAGACAGCTTTTTATTGCTTCTTAAAGCAGTTTTCTAATACAAAAATTAAATAAACATGCTTGAAGAAGTAATAAAAAAGCCGTCCCAACCGAAGCCTTAATCTCACACATTGCAATCTTTATGCCTTCCCATGCATGCAGCTGCGGACAAAGCATGAACCAGCGCCGACATTAACGAATTCATTCTGGAAAACAATACCTGCAACTCCAATTACGGCAGCCATGCCATTAATGAGTTTTACTTGGCAATTGAGAGCACTTGAAATATAATTAAGGCTCAAGGGGAAGGGAGGCAGTGGAAGGAGGCCCTAATGTGTTTCCTCTATCCTATTAATCTAAATATAGATCATCAAATCCCGATGACTTGTCGAGCATGCAACTCCATCCATTCATTTGTGCTGCATCCAGCTCTCCAGGCCCAATTGAAGTTATAACACAGTTTCCTTCAGGACACGTTTAAGGTATCCAACTTTTCCAGATAAATAGCTTTCTGGGCCATGGCAGATATTAGCAAGATATCTAGCATATATTAAGCAACAAACAGCAAGCTCGTGCATGCCATTCCATTCTACAATGTATTCTCGTCCTCCATATTTCCCAACATATCCTGCATTTCTTCCATCATTACGACACATATTGCTATTTGTGATCTGTAGCGAACGGAAATTTGCAGGGTTTTCTATGCATTCCATGTAAGAGTGTCCGTTAGCCAAGAAAGGCCACAAATTTATCATAATGAGAGAAACACTATCAATAAACCGTGCAGAAGAAACCAGCAAACCTTCCTGTGATTTGGATTGACCTTCTATGGCAAAGTGAGAACCAACAAATGTCAAGTTGATGTCAGAAACAGCAAACTGTCCCGAAGATTTTGCAATTCTAATAAGATATAAAATAGACTCGCCAGCACTAATCCAGAAAAGTGCAGTATTTTGTATAATTGAAGTGTCAGACATGAATAAATGATGGGTAGCACATGCAATCAATAATGAGCAAGCGGCGGCGGCCCGAGCCATCTTAAATTTTTTAGAAACATCATCGACATTACTCGCTTGTATTCTGCATGCAGATGACAAAACAATGCAAGTTTTCAAAGAAAGAAAATGAAGGGGATGAAGCCTGAATCTTGATTCTAATGCATCAGATGGAATGCAATGGAAGCTATGGCAAAGCATGTCCTCCAGCTTTCTACAACATATTTCTGGATTTCCATCAAACATATATTCAGCTATAGCTTCCTCTAAGTAGTCAGAAACATCCATCCATTCTGAATCACTGCAGCGGTTGTTTTCCAAGTTCAAGCTCCTCGCATCACACTAAAATGAGCAGCAAAGTCAATTAAGTTATTGGCAAAGGGCTTTCTAGAATTACTGCAAGTGCAAGGCAAAGGTGATTTGAAGATATGAAGAACAGACATATAGCTTGAGATATGAATGGGTAAGGTTTTGCCCTCCGGGAAATCATAAGCTGCATATTCTTCCGTAATTATTATTTTTGGAGTTCTAGAGCTAAGCATGTCTGTGAAGAGAAAGGCACCTTCAAGTTCAGTAATTCATAGGATAATTGAAGAATTACAATAATAGAACCAATAATATACTTAGAATTATATCCTCGTGCCCAGTCTGCAAGTGCACATTTTATATCACTAGGTTTCACATGATACATGATTGCATCAAAGTCAAATATAGGTGTAGTTGTTAAACCAGACCTGCCCCAAGAGAAAGGTACCTTGAAAAAATCCTCATTTATAGGGCTGCAAGCGAACCAAACGTTCGTCGAGCTACTCGTTGTTCGGTTCGACTAAAGCTCGTTTGTGATCGTTTAATTAACAAACAAACAAACTTGAACAATATTTTAAATACTCGATTCTTAAATAAACAAACTTGAACACTAATGCGTTCGGCTCATTTATGTTCGCGAACAACATCATTTGAAGTTCGCGAACAAGCTCGACATTAAGCTCGATAAGAAGCTCGATAAAAGCATGATTCGTGTTCGATTTTGAACTTGTGAATAAGCTCGCTAAAAATAATTAATATTTGACTATAGAATTAACAAATATAAATAATCATTACCTTTGTTACATAGATAATTGATTTTATTATAAATGTATTTGTTCATAGATATGTTCATGAACATGTTTATTTGAAAGTTAAAAAAAAATTGGTTAAATATGTTCGTGAACAAGCTCGATAAACATTAAATGAACGAACATGAACTGAACATGAACCAAACATGAACACTCGTTAATTTAAATGAACCAAACATGAACCAAACTTGAACAAGCTAATATTAAATGAACACAAACATGAACACTCACATACTCGGCTCGGCTCGGTTCGTTTGCAGCCCTACTCATTTATATGTAAAACCCCCTTCTATTAATTGATGAAGCCCACTTTTTCTCTATAGGGAAAGTAAATATTTCAAACAAATGATTTCATGGATAAATTTAAATTTATCATAACTATTTTCTTGAAGAATTATATGTTCAAATTTTTGTTGTTTTTTTATGTTATGAATGATTAGTTTCAAATTTAAATTTGAAACAAATTTTATTTAAAATTTCTACCTCACTAACACTAAAGAAAGAGACCTAAAGAGGCCAATTAGGAGTGTGTTTGAATGTTTTCTAAGATGTTGTGGACTTCCGGCTAAAAGCAATCAGCAGGAGACGAATGACTGGGACAAATAATATACAGCAGAAGGATAGCTTCCACTCTTAGGTAACGAAAAAGTTTAAATTTAATAATTTTGTGTAAGCATTTTTGTGAATGTGTTATGAAGGAAATGACAAAAATGTGGTGTATTTTATGAAAAGTTTATTACAAAAAATTAATGACTTACTTAGCTCATTTAAATGAAAAATTAAGAGATATGAGAAGTGAATTTTAATCATACCCGCCTTGGTACTCCAAGTTTCTGGGTCGAGTCATAAAAGAGTACAGGCACTTGGGAGGCAACCAAGGGTGTTATGATGATAACACTTGGTAACATAAATAGTATATTACATATGACTTATAACAGTAGAATATTGAGACCAAACGACAATAAATTCATACACACGATATCCAAGGCTCAAGTATGAGTAATGATATTGAAATTCTAGATTAAAAATACAAGTTTTCAATTTTAAGGTTTTTGAATTTTGGTTAGAAAATATTAGGAATGACCTTTCTTTATTAGATTTAAACGAGAATTTGACTTTTAATAGGATACAATGGAGAAAAAAGATTCATGTAGCCGACCCCACGTAGTGGGATAAAGGATTGATGTTGTTGTTGTATGAGGACTATATTCTTGAAAGCAAAGAGAGGTCAATTTTTTAAAGGCTGGAAGGGAACTGAATGCCCAAAAGTTGAGATTTGAAGACATCTAAGGTTAAGTTTGACCCCCAGTTGCACCTCTTAGTGTGGCCCACTTTACTATGTTACCTTCATCAAGGACTCCAATAAAAAAATAAATATGATGTATTTGCTTCTTTTAAGAGAGAGAGAAATATGATAAATAATGAGACAAACTAAAAAGGTGAAAAAACCCCTTAAAGGTAATGAAAAGAGCCAAATTGAATACCTAATCAATCAATAAATTAAGGAAATTGTGAATTGCTTTCACTTGTACACCCTAGATGGCATCCTGGCCATCCAAGTCAATCATTTTTCACATCCTAAGAAACTTCCACCTCAAGCTTCATGGCACTTTTTTAAGATAAGATTTAGCCCTCCTTTCAGCATGTTTATATCTGTTCGAATCTAGCCTTAACACAAGATCTCTTGCACCGCTAGCCTCCTAATAGATCATTTCAAATCTACTAGAATGAGGGTCACCACCTCTAGCTGATGTTGACACCCACCATGCAATTGGATGGATGGATACAACTTATCGATGCATTCCTGAATCTTAAAAAATCTTGCACCTATCAAAATATTCATGAATGTATCTGCATGATAATCATCTACAATATAACATTAAATCTTTGCCTGGCTAATATATGCTAATAAATCCATAAATTTCTCGCATGATAGCCACTTATCACTACTTTTTTAAACCCTCAACATTTATCCATTGTCAAACTCTATATAATCAGTTAAAACCCAACCGTCCCTTGCCCTTGATCCCACGTCTGCATGGGGATCCATGAGAGGCTCACCTAGATCACACTGTTAAATCTCAGCTGTCCCTTGGCCCTTGATCCCACGGCCAGAATGGGGTCCGTGGGAGGCTCACATGGATCACGTTGATCTTCTTCCATATTCGGGTGGCTAATTTAGGAAGGATTATATTAGGGCAATTATGCATTATTTCTTTTTTTTTTCTTTATTAAGATATCTTGTATAGATCTATAAATAGATATAGTTTTGTATAATAAGATTAAGCTTTTTCCCTCTCCAATTCTCTAAATTTAACATGGTATCAGAGCCAGATTCCCACCACCGGCCTTCATTGCCAGAATTATAAGGAATACAAGTTCCCATTATTGGCCTTCATTGTCAGAATTTTGAGGAATACTAGTCCTTCCACCGGCCTTCATTGCCGCAATTTTGAGAAATATAGGTTCCCACTACCGGCCTTCATTGCTGGAATTCTGAGGAATACTGGTCGTTCTACTGGCCTTCATTGTCGGAATTATGAGTAATACAGATTCCTACCACCAGCCTTCATTGTTGGAATTCGGAGGGCCTTCGTCAATCCAAGACCGAGGAGAGATCAACCAAGAGGGCTCCTCTTGCGTGCGACGTCTAGAGTCGACCAAGCAGAAACGAGCGCAGGACCTCCTCCTACGTGTGTCTAGAAAGAGTCGAGAGTTCCCTCTCATGTGAGGGCAAGGACAAGCAAGAGTGCAAGACCTGCATTCCCTCTTACGATCAAACTAGAGGGATCAGAGGCCTTGCATGCACCTATACTAGTCGATCGAACAGGAGTTTATTCAGGTGGAGTCGGATAACCTGGAAGGAGGAGATCTATGTGCCGAGTGTTGAGTCGCTTGAGACATGTATTTATGCTCCAATCCTTGAAGCTTGCTGCAAACCTAAAAAGTATTTTTTTTTTCCTTTTCACTGTCGTGCCTTCATTGCCGGCCTTCCCTTGAGAACCGAGAGGGAGACGAACCCGAAGGATAATTAATCCACTTTTCCTGTTGTCCCACCACCGGCCATTATTTTCATTTACGGTATTTTGAGGGCTACTGTTCAACACAACCTTCATTGTTGCCTCATACCTTACAGGCTTGATTGATATAGCCTTCATCGCTATTATTTGCCGTTGTTGCAATGTCTGAAGCTAATTCCTCCCAAAGTTTTGATCAAACGGAGGATTCTATGGTGCATCATGGATTTCATAACTCTATTTTTTGGGATTAATTACTAAGATGAGAATGACATATTTGTATTCCCCAGCTTGAGGAAGAGTGTTAAAATCCCAACCGTCTCTTGCCCTTAATCCCACGGCTACATGGGGATCCATGGGAGGCTCACCAAGATCAAGCTGTTAAATCTCAGTTGTCCCTTGGCCCTTGATCCCACGGCCATGATGGGGATACGTGGGAAGTTCACCTGGATCATGCTGATCTCCTTCCATATTTGGGTGGTTGATCTAGGAAGGATTATATTAGGGCAATTATGCATGATTTCATATTTATTTGTTTCTTTATTAAGATATCTTGTATAGATCTATAAATAGGAATATTTTCGTATAATAAGATTAAGCTTTTTCCCTCTCCAATTCTCTTAATTTAACATAATCATCTCTCACTATGAAGCCTATTTTGTTCACTAGTAACTAATTAACGTAGTTATTTAAAGGAGTAAGAATTCTCTTCTCAACATATGTTTCCCTCAATCTTGTCTTATTCTTCGGCGTCTTTTCCCTAAACCTATCGATAAGGAACCTGACCCATCACTATGAATCTTATTGTTTCCTCTGAATGACCGTTATTTTAACATCTCTTTATGTAGAATCCTCTTAAAATTCCATTTCTTCTCTTTTACATTGCAGAAAAGAATCTGAGTAATAATTTGAGCAAGAAAGAAAGAAAAATACTTGGCTCTGTTGTTTATGGTTATAGTGAAATGTTCCGATGAATAATAATGGTGTTTTCGGTGCAAGAATGATTTTTTTGCAACGAGTACAATATGCCATATTGGAGAAGCTAGTGGTACAAAAAATATCCTATTGCTGTAAATAGGAAATACTTCACAAGGTTCATTAAATATATTTCTCCTCCAAATCTCTTACTTTATTATTTATTCTTTTATTATTCCCCCAAAACATAAAGGCCTATATGAGAAAATTTTAATGAATCCTTCCCTATAATAGTGGAGAAATTCCTGAGTACTATCATGAATGTAGGCTAAAAGATAATTTCGCCAAACAATGTAAATTTTTGCATCATCTATTTTGATTTTTTTTTCAATTTTCATTTCATTCTTGCTTTTGCTCTTGCAATCATTTTGCAAACAAAGTTTTTAAATCAAATTGACTAGAGCCACAAAAAAAGTTAGTTTTCCTGTACATCCAATAAATCCGCAGAACAAAAGAATGGTTATGAGAAATGAAGGGAAAAAAAAAGAAGACGATCTCAGTTGCTCCAGTTACGGGGATGCAACAGTGGTGTTAGAATACAGAGATGTAGGGAAGGGAATGAGTGGAGAAAGACGGTAGCAATACAAGACTAAACAACAAGAGGAAAAAATATTAAAAGGGGAAACAAGAAGGTTATGGGAAAGGAGAGAAGAAAAATGGGAGGGAAACAATAAGAAAGACGAGGTAGATAGGTAAAACGACAGAAATAGAAAACAATAGCATGGAGAGAAATTAAGGGAGGTGACGGAAGAAGAGTTCAGACAGTGTTTTAAAGGAGTGCAGGTGGATGAGGAATAACGGATAAGTTTTAGAGACACAAATATACACATCTGGTGAGTTATTTTGGCTCTGCCCTCAAACCTAATCAAACCTAAAGCCTACATGACTTAAAATTAAGCTGTGGTTTCGAAATTCTAGCAAAAAATTAACAAATAAGGACAGGAAAGGTAGAATCAAACCAAAGATTCCTAAGTATCAGTAGGAATGAAGCAATAACGCTTAAGCTTGGGAAGAATGAAATACTCAAATGGCAGAGACTTACAAAAACATAAAGCATGGTCCTTCCATTTAACCACTTTCAGTCATGGAACTACAAACAACAGAAAAATCTTCTAAAGAATTTTGTAATAAGCAAAATCTTTAAAATTAAAAATTTTAATTCATTTATTGAAAACAACTTCCAGAATAAACTTATATACATCAACACAACAGAGCAGGATTGAATAATGTAAACAATAAAGCAAGTTAGTCAGTCATCTTCTGGAAGATGTTTTATCAAGAACTAAGCTAAAAAGATCAAATTGTTATCAAAGCGGTGCCCAACAAGAATAGAATCTAAAGTTTCTTACGCTGAGAATGTAGTCCATGTACATTTGGGGTGATACACAACAGCGCTTACAGTGACAGACAAATCGATATCTTGACCACAAATCAAAATGCCTCGGTGCCTGAAATATTACGGATGTATCCATGTAACACCAGCAAAGTTATCTAACAAGTGTGGAAGAATGAAAAGCAGAAATATCTAGTCAACTAAATCACCTATTCATTTTAAGTATGTTATTATATGTTACTTACCATATAAATACAAAAGTAAAAAAGGCATATAAGAATTTAGAATAAAAAAGTATCGCCAGAAAGAAAAAACATTGAAAGGGAAAAAACAATCAAATTTCATTAGCAAAAACAAGACTAACGCAAAATAATACATTAATCCCACACACACACACACACACATATATATATATATATATATATATATATATATATATATTTATGTTTTTTTACATGAACATGTATATTAAAAAGGAAAAAAATCAAATTTCGTTAGCAAAAACACGACTAACCCAAAATGACATATTAATCCCTGTTAACGCATCTTTTTCGCGTTTGCTGGACCCAAATCGAATCAAATCATGGTTAGATTGAACCCGATCAATTACATCGAGCCACGATACAATACTAGAGAACAATGTATAAGACAAGAAGGTAATACATAACAATGCTAGAGAACAAGTACCTTTCTGTTAGGAAATATGTTAAGTTTGCAGTCCGGTTTTACACCAGGCGTGGCCTGGCTGGGTGGAAGCAGCAGGGGGGGGGGGGGGGGGGGAAGCCCCTGTGGGCCCCACTTGGGGTTAAATTCATTTTGAGAGGGAGAATTCTGAATGAGGGGCTGTTTTAGGAAATTTGTATTTTTCCTTTGTCTTTAATTAGGAGTTATGGAGAGATTTTGGCTCTCATCTTGAATTTGAATTTTATTTGAGATATAGGTTTTGTTCTAGAGCTCTTGGCGTTGCCGGAGATTGTGGAGAGTATTTACTTCTTCTTGAATTGAAGGAAAATTGTATCTTGCAAGTGCTTTTCGTCTCCTAGTGGAATACAAGCGTTTGTTTGGTTTTCTCCCAGATTTTCCTTTGTATTTCTCTGTTTTGGTGCTGTTTTCTGCTGTCAACAGCAAAATGTCTGCGATTTGCTCATCCCTTTGGCTTAGGTTTGCTTGCGAACTCAAGTATTACCTTAGAGTTACTTGAGGACTCAAGTATTTCCTATCAAAATATTTGAAGATCTCAAGTAAAACCAAACAATATTGGCGAAAATAGAGAGAAATATCCACAACTCAAAAGGAAAACCGGGAAAATAGTAGTTTTTGTTGTAATAATCAAGATAACGGAAGGAAAATACCAAGATATAGTCGATCCTCAATTCGAAAGAAGGATCTATCTCTCTCAATTCCTAGATGCCGCTAGAGCCCAAGACACCAACTCCAAGAAGAAAACATCCACAATAATCTTGCATGCCCTAACCCTAATGTGAACTCCTAATTAAAGAAAATATAACAAAATAAAAATGACTAAACAGCCCCCCTACCTCTTCCCTTGGATGTGGACCCCACCCCCAAGGGGTCGGCCAACTGAGCCTGCAGGTCAGCAGGCTTGTGACTGTTATAGGTGTGGAGCCGGCCCAAGGGTTGAGCCGGCTAGACCGGTTTGGGCGTATCACTTTCGTAGGAGATTGTTTGATTTCATAGATTTGTGCAATATCACAAAATTTAGAATATGTTTAATTTACAAAAAGTCATTTTTTCTGAAGGAAAATGCATACATCATTTGTCTTAAGAGCCAGATTTCAATAATCAAGACATTACCATAGAGCCATTTTCATCCCAAATATTAAACATGAGATCCCCTTTGCTCAAGTTTGGTGACAAGAAAATTTGCTCGTTTCATTAATAGCGTGCGAACCAATTATGAAAACTTAAGATAGTTATTCCATTCACTTGGTATGTTGAATGAATGTTTTGCAATTCTCACAGTAGATTTAGATTTTCAACCTCAATTACAAATGAACCCAAGTCCAAGGGAACATAATTATTGTTGTTGTCCATAGAGACGAAAACTATGGAAGTAATTGGTTTGTAAAAAGAAAGACAGAAACAAGACTATAACGATGAAGGCTAAAATTATGAGAAAAATAGGAGAAAAGAAAAAGAATGTAGTGATGAAGGCTTTAAGATTGTAACAATGCAGTGACAAAGATTGCAACTATGAGAAAAGCCTAAAAATCTAATACCATCATAAAAATTGAAGAATTAGCTTATTTCATTCCAATGTTTGAGTATAATTTATAAAATTCTTAAAAATCTTCTAATGGGGAATATATAAAATCAGGGAATGAAAAAATAACTGTATATATGCTCATAGATGTTTTCTTGTATAGCCGAGTGGCACACATGGATTGTTGATGTGGCGGCAAGGATCCTACGGATACGTGAGGTAACAAGGAGATGAACCATAAGCTGGGGATCCAAGATGTGGAGATGGAGGTGGATGTTAGGGATGTTACATTTTCACGCAATAAATGAAAAGCAATGCTCACATAGAAAATTTTAAGCATGTGCATAAGACACTATTTTCCCTTCACCAAGAATATGAAAAAGATAAAGTGGAGTTGAAATCAAATGTGAGAAGGTACTTTAGAAGAATAAGTATGCCAGACCATTAATTGAGAGAGTTTTTCTTTATAAACTAACAAAAGTACCTTATCAAATATAAGCTTATCATGTGGCTGACCAATAATATTTTCAAAATATAACTATTGTATTAATCAGTTTCTTAAAATGGTTGTAATCTCCAAAAAACCCGTAAATATAACAGTTTATATAAGTTTTATGATCCAAACAAAATAGCAGTTCAATATGGAAACCTTTAATGTAAGATGTGATGCACACGATTACTGATAGTTAGGCAAGAAAGGTAACAAAATCAACACAGTAACACCACCGTTAAACAATATAATCTCAATAAAATAGCTCATAGGTAAAAAAAAGTGCTCTTTAAGTAACGACAGCACCATACCTTGGGTTGCAAAAGGTCAGTGTACGCAATGCAAACTTCATCATCTTTCTTTAATGGTTTGATATTGCGAATTATGATTCTAGGGCCAAACCAACACAAGCCTGCAACAAAAATCAAATGAAATGATAAAAAAAAGGTAGCAAATGACCTTATGTGAAAAAACAAAAAGGAGAGAGAAAACAACATAATTAGTTATCAAACAAGTAAATATAAAATCCTACCACGAGCCAAGCTATTCTCGACATATGTCCAAGTCTTCCACTGCAAAAAAAAAGGGCCACAGACATGAATATTCTAGTCTAAGCGAGTATAAAGATGTAGTTTTCAAACAAATTCATTTTATTTAAAGCCAATACATCATACTTTGGGTTTAAAAGGAAGGATACGACACATAATCAAACATAAACCCATTAGAAGAAAGATTCAGGAAGCCAGAAAATTAAAATTTGAGGAAAAAGGTAGCTCCAAATGGTAATACCCTCAAAATAATTTATTCCGAATAACATGTTATATAAAAGTTGGCTGTGGTATCCACAAATCCTCATGATTGTATCATCAGTTCGACATAGCATTTCTTCACATAATCATCACCCTGCTTAAGATGCATAGCTTCTTCACGAATAACTCAAATTTTAAGATCTTGAATCTTACTTCCAAAAAATATTTTTATCTGCATTCATTAAATGTCCTATCTAATCTTAGGATGACAGTTTACTTTATTTTTTATATTTCACCTAATCATCTTAAAGTCTAAAATTCATAAGCGATGTTAGGTACATAAAATTTCACTTGAAATGGCTTTACAATCATTACAATCTAAACAATATATTTTCCATATAAGAAAATAATCAATTTGACTTTTTCTATGTTTGTTCTTATAAGTGATGAAATGTTCATCTCTTTTTTTAAATAAGTATTAGTAATTATAAAATTAGAAGCTAGAACAACGTCTAAGATGGTCTTACCACTTTCATTCGTCGCACCAAATCCAAAGTCAACATGAATGCTTTTAAAACCTTCTACCACTCTACCAACAAATCCATTTAAATCTCCTCCAATAAAAACTCTTTCTTCAAAAATTATCTATTTTATTAATTCTTCTATATTATTCCAAAAAATTTAATCTTAAACACATATTTAAACCTATTTGAGAAGCATAAACACATAGAATATTAATAAACTTAGCATCAACAACAATCTTTAAAACTATAATTTTATCTTCAATTATATTAATTTTTAAAACAATATACTTCAGACTTTTATCTGCAACTACACTATACCATTTTTAATAAAACTCCTATCTGAATACCAAAATTTAAATCCTAAGCTATCATTTTGAGAACAGTTAAAACGGATGTTTTACCGCATCAAGTGCTTCTCCAACGCCACCAGCCGGCAAAACTTTGAAAGAACCCAAATCACAAGGACGGATAGTTTTGAACCCGGAAGAAAGCTCAAAACGGTAGCAAGCATTAGGCACGCAGCTATGGTTGAACCACGAGAAGCATGGTCCGTACACCGCCACACCTAACCCACCCAAATCACCAATTTCCACCTCCACAGCATTCGTCATCACCGCCCACAACACCTCCTCCTCAATCGACACCTTCTGCAACCTACAACCTTCAACCAATCTACAGTTTCTAGCTCGGGCCATCAACGTCGCCCCTTCTCGGATCCTCTCCGCCAACTCGCCGCCTTCATCCATTACTTCAACAAGTCCACTAGCAAGAAGCCCACCAATGCGGCGCGGAGAATCACGACAAGGGACAGGAGAAGAGAGGAGGCCGAGGCGCTCGAACAAATGGATGAGGCGAAGAGCAGCACGCACGTCGGTGGTATCCTCGGTGGGCGAGGGTGCACAGAGGGCGAATAGGCTGCATTCTCCGGTGGATAAGTGGCGGTCAGAATCGGCGGCAGCGCATTCGGTGGAGCAGTATTGAACAGTGGCGGAACAACGGGAGCAAGAAAGAGAAGGATTGGTGCTGGTTGAGTGAAGAGAGGTAGAGGAGGAAGAAGAGGGGAGACGAACGAAGCAGGAAGAGCAGTGCGAGGGAAGGAATTTGTCGTGCAGAGAGGCGGCAATGGGAGGTATCGCCGGAGTTAGGTCATTGGACATTGGCGTGTCATCTCGTGCTCGGATCTCCATGCCGCTGGGCTAGCTACACTTGCTCTTCTCATACATTTTGCGACCAAAAAAAAGTCGGTTTTTATTAAATTTTTAAATGGATCATAGTTTATACCTAAATTAGGAGAGGAAACGTATAATTAAAAATTTTTTAAATATCAAAAACTGGAATCCTTTTCGCGTTTTAATAAATTTAAAAATATATAAATTAAAATTTTCTTTTAATATAATTTTATTATTTAGTAAAACATAGTAAAATTTGAAGTAAGCTCAAGAATTTAAGATGTTGAGGGATTAATGAACTTAAATTTATTTTAGTTATTTATTAAAATAAGTAATATTTTCAATTTAATATATCATTTGAATAAATCTATTAATTAGAATTAATTATAATTATTAGAATCAATTAAAATTTTCTTATGAATAATTAAATTATTTTGGTAAATTTATAAATAATTATGTTAATTTAAATTAATCTAGAATAAATGGATAATATTCTATTAATTTATACCGAGAACAACTTAAGTAATGTAAGAATAATTATATTTGTTAATGAATAATAATATGAAAAAATTTTAAGAAAGAGCATTTGTTAATGATTATGTTGAATATTTAAAATTTGATTAAAGAATTAAAACTATAATTAAATTTTTAATCATATACATAATTAATAAATGATTAATTATTAAATATTATTAACTAATAACTTTTTAAGTTGAAAATGAAGTAATTGAACCTTCTCTTATATTTTAGATATAATATTGATAATTATGATATTTTAAAATAATTTTTCCATTATTAATTTAAATGAAGTTAATTCTTTATTTAGATTGCCCAAAAATTCATTAAGGCATTAAAATTAAATTATTACATGAATAATTATTATTTTTAGATTACTTAAAATTTTTAGTCAATTTGGTGTATATATATATATATATATATATATCACTTGAATTTAGTGCTAGTAAGAGCAATTAAAATATTATCTAGAGTAGAAGGTCATGTACTTATTATTAAAGGTTGATAAATATTGATAACATTGGATACCAAGCGAAAGTAATATACAGAGCATAAGATTATGTACTTGTTGTCTCATTGTTCATTCAAGACATTCTTTGGATATTATTGCTGAGACTAATTTATCATATTATATGAGCTGTAAAGTTATAATGTCAAATGAACCTAAGTTGTAGTATATGGAGTAAATTTGTAGAAATGATATTTTTTACAAATATGCATTAGTTATTAAACGTTGGATTATATTGATGTCATTAGATTCTTGACAAATTTATCATCTGTAGCATTTGGATCATGTACTTGTTGGCTGATTTTCTGTCATATTATGCGAGTTGTAAAAGTGCAATTTTTAATGAATTATTCTTATAGTAGTTGGAGTAGGTTTGCATAAAGAAATTATTTATTTGAGTTTTAATGTTTAATTTATTCAACCTCGTCTATATAAGGAATGCATATGTGAGTGTTGTTGAACATTGAGTGGAGTTATTTGTATTATGTTTATTTTGCCAAATAGTTGAGTTCTTCAATTTTATTTATTTTTCGTCATAATGCATTGACCGAGTTTAGAGAAGGTTCGAGGAAACCTCACAAAGAAAAATGTTAAATAATACAAGCAGATTTCAAGCCAAGGAAGAGGTTTAGAAGTATAAGGCTAATCATATACATGATATTTAGGTTTCACTGTCATTTTATCTTTTGATTATACTTTTGAGCTCAGGAGTGAGAAGACTATATTTATTTGTACTGATATTTTATTACTAAAATAAATTAAATAGCTCTAATTATTATTATTAAAAGATTAAAATATATATATATATATTTTTCCCCAAAGTAGCTCTTGAGGCGTGACATTTTGTCCCATGGTGTAACTTCTCAATATGTCAGCAACCTAGGAGTGCTCTAATACGAGCATGCTTAACATTGTAGTTTATAATGAAACTCCAACCATTATTTCAAAAAGTCATCTCGATGTTTAAGAGTTTAGTTTTATTTTCTTAATGAGTTTCATAATTATTTATAACAACCTAAACTCTCAACAATTGAGATATTTTTCTCTTTAGACTAATGGCCTCATGATTTTGTCTAATTGATGTAACTTCTTAATATATCAGTTATCCTACGAATGCTCCTATATAAGCATGTTTGGCTTTGGAGTTTCTAATAAACCTTCTCATGATTTTATCCATTATGTCTTGGAGAAAAAGGTTTCAAGTAGTTGACCCACATAGTGAGATAAATGCTTGATGTTATTTTTATTAGTTAGTTAGTTATCTAAAGGTAAGATTCTGAAACTCCTCAAAAAATAAAACTAAACTCTTAAATATCATTTTGCATTTTGGAGTAACGGCGCATTGATATTTAACTACATCCTTGTCAATTTCTTTAGCTTAGAATCATTCACCAGACAGATAAGAGTACTTAGTTTTAATCTTTCACTGGTGTATACTTGATACTATTTGTAACAGCCCAAATTCTTAACCAATGAGATATTATTCACTTTAACTTAATAGACTTAATGTTTTGTCTCATTGGTATAACTTTTCAATAGATCATCCATCCCAAGAGTGCTTTTATATAACCACGCTTAAGTTAGAGTTTCTAATAAAATTTCAACCACTACACCAAAGAAAGCCTCGATATTTAAATGTTTAGTTTTATTTTCTTAACGTGGTTTCACAATTTGTAACCATCGAATTCTCAACCATCAAGATATTATCCACTTTAGCCTAAGAATGGCCTCCCAATTTTTTCTTATTGGGAGAACTTCCCAGTTTGTCACTCATCACAGGATTGCTTCTATACAAGCACACTTAACTTTTAAATTTCTAATGAAAATCCAACCATTATATCAAAAAATATCTTGATGTTTAAGAGTTTAACTTTATTTTTTTTAAGGTTTTACAGTCTCCTCACTTAGATAACTGACATACTTGTCAGTTTTCTTAACTCAAAATTATCCACTTGGTAGATAAATTTCTTTAACACGATTCACACATGTTCATTTTATAATATTGGGAGTCCCATCCAGAGCAGAGGAATTAAACCAAATTCTACTTGGATTACAGCTACCACTTCTTCTTTTTTTTTTTCTATGAATTACTTATAAATAGATTGTAACAAACTCAATATAGAAAATAAAATTGAAATTTCTTTTGTCTTATTTTTCCCTCTATTTTTCTCCTATCCTGATATCCTCTATACTTGGAGAAATTATTTTGTGCGGACAACGGACTGTCCGGAGGCCAACCAGAAGGCGTCACGTCACTTGGTACATAGTGGTACCCAACACCAGTACCGAGCAAAAAAATGCCATGGCGCGTTCTGATTGAACTCCGAATGACGTCCGGTGTCCGCACGGAATAATTTGTCCTATGTTGGAGTTCTATCCACGTCACTCGAACAAATTGGGTTTAGTGAGTTCTGCCACACAGAATTTTTGCGGCTATTTGGCAATGGGTTGCAACCACCATTGCACAATGTCCATCACTCCCTACAAGGCCACCAGCTTACAGTGGATTTATTTATCTTTAGGCTTCATTTCGGACGACTTTTTATTGCTTCCTGAAGCAATTTTTTATTACAAAAATTAAAACTTTTGTACTAAAAAATTGCTTTAAGAAGTAGTAAGAAAACCATCCCAAACGAAGCCTTAGTTATGGAAGGTGTTGATCTTGTGATTACTGAACTCTTACTACATTGTTTTCATTGAATGATGCTGCGGTCCAACAACAAGAAGAACCGGATCCTTTGAGACAGCTGTTTTACTGTTTTGTTAAACAGTTTTATGGTACAAAAACTTTTATTTCACAAAAATATCTCAAACGAAGCCTGCAACTCTACCCTGAGCCACTTACCTTCCACCAATTTTAAGCTTTTGCTCAATATGGAACTATTTTCTATACTTTTAAAGTACATGCCGCTACACAGCTTATCTTAATCTGTTAGTTAAGAGTTTTGAGTACTAACTAAGAGGTCTTGAATTCGACTATAATCACTTACAAATATGACATTATATTTTCCTTCTTCAATCTCTACAATATCACATCACTTCACTGTTTGCTTCTAAGTTCCCAAACAGTCAGTCACCTCTTATTAATTTGATCCCTGCTTTGCCCGTATCAAGGGAGCACAATCACTACCCATATAAGCAACATCATTTTTTCTAAGATTTCGTTTGGAACATCTTCCTTCCTGTTTTCTAAAACAACTTTGTAATACAAAATTTTCGAGTTCATAAATTTTTTTACTAAAAAACTATTTTACTTGTTCTTCAGTTTAAAAACCCGTACCAAATACATTAAACCCCTTCATCCATTTTATAAGCACCATCTTGAGGCCAACCCAAACAATCATGATCAAGTTGTTTCTCCCATCAAATTCGAATTAAAGAGATATTATTACTTGCGATCATCAATCATCATTCAGAGGTGAATCATGACGCGCCACGTCACCATTTGCTGTGTACTGGATGACGTGACGCATCTTAATTTGCCTATGAATGATCTAGTGACCGTACGTAATAATTTCATCGAAAAAGACCTAAATGCTAAATTTAACTTCAAAGTCAACTAGATTGGACCTTTACAATTACAGTAGACCAAAGATTAAGGCCTCGTTTGGGACGGATTTTTCCCTGCTGTGCTTCACGGAACGTAACCGAGAGGTCGTTTGGGGTTAAGCGGAGATGCTCCGTTTTAAAAATTTCTACGGCTTTGTTTGTTTGAGCGTTTTTTTGCCTTCTCCGTTTTCGAAAACAGAGGATTTTTTTTTTGTGTTGTTTGGTTCGTCAAATCATGTTCCCAATAACTCCTTTTTTCCATTTTTCTGCAGTTTTGAGAAAGCTTTTTACATGTGCTTCTCCGTTAGAAAACTCCATTTTCTGAACTAATGTTTTTTAAAACTGTGTTTTACAAAAGCACAACAAAAAACAAACGAAGCCTACGTCCCGCGGTTGCTTTTCCCATCCAAAACAACATCCCTGCTTTCGCGTGCTTTTCGCCTGCTTCCCTCTGTTTGGAAGTATAAGAAATACGTCAATACCCTTACAGTTCCCGTCTTCCTCATATGGCGAACTTCCGCGACCATTTCTTCCTCGTTGTAGCACGACGCTCATTCCTCTGATACATTAGAATTGTTCAGGTTTTTCTCCAAATTTCTAGTTGTAAGAACTCGATGAGAGTGAAACAGAGCTTCACCGACTTTATTTGACGAAGCTTTCTACAGAATTATTTGCATACCCAACCCCTACTTCTATCGGGTTCTCCGCCTGCTCCCTCCTCCTAACCAAACCAGTTGAAGAGCTAAAGGTCCATCCCATCTTCTCGCGAATCTTGACATCATTATCCGGAGGTAATTCCACCGAATATCGCCGCTTGGGCGTCGCCACTCGTCTGCTGGCTGTCCGCAAAGCCTCTTGCACCAAACAATTTCTCCGATTGTTTGTTCGTTATCAGGTTTTCTATTGCCGGAATCAAATAAGTGGAGGGCCGCTGAAGTAGATTCACCAGTGCTGAGAAAGAGGTAATCTTTTGATCTATTGATTTATCTGAAAACCTTATTTGATTCTCGTTGTGCTGCCAGTTGCTCTTGCCCTCGAATTTGTTACGGCATTTTTCTATTCCCTCATCTCAATGGTGCCAATTATTGATTTACAATTTGTTGGTGAATTGGATTTTATATTTTGTTCTACCGCTTTCTTAGGTTTTTGCTAAAAAAAATTTTTGGATTTTTTTTTTTTTGTTTTTTCCAGTTTGCTCTTATATCATTATTGTGTTCAACCCTTCAGAGAGAAGTCGAAGGGTTCAAGGAAAAGTTTTGAAGTTACTATTTGCTTTTCCAGTTTGTTCTGACCTTTACTGAATGCCATTTCCTTTTCAAGGACATACCTTCTTTTTTAAAAATTATCTAAAACTTTGAAGTATTAACAGGCAAATGCTACACAACCTTTATGCTTGTATACTTGGTGTTCATTTACTGAATTCAATTTACATCTATTGAGCTCTTTGTAATGCAAATTTTCTCTTTCAAGATCAATGCTCTTACAATAAACCTTTTAAGGCCATGGTTGGATGCAAACAAAATCACAAGGAATTATAATTTTAATGGTTCAAAATGCTGTACAAGGATTACAAATAAAAATTGTATATCTTTGTAATGCTAACATTATTGCAAACGCAAAAATGAGTTTTTGTTTTTGGGGACCTCTTAAGATATTGTTCATGACTTCTCCTTTGTTAATATTTAACAAGCTTTAATGCCCTCCTATGAGTAATGCGAGCTTCATGCCTGCTCCCTTCTCCTCTATCTATCATACTGAAGCCTTCTGAACCTTGTCTTTTATCCCATATATTCTCTCTTTTCTTATTTGGTTGCTCAATTCTGGCAGTACTACAAAAACATTCATGTAGTATTGGTTTTGATGTGCTCCTTCGTGCATCGAACTGGAGATCTGCTTTTCTTGTTGAGATTTATGGGAAGTTTGTTGTTATGCTCATGATCTCCTTCTAGATGCCAACTATATGCAAATTTTTAAAAATTAGTTAGCCTAACATGTTTTTTATTTCTAAGCAGCATGTTATTTGAGTAAGGTTTGTGCAAATTTTGTTATTATTATACTGAAGATAGTCTGATAAAGACTTTCTGATGGTTGTAAATTTTGATAGCATGTGAGGTGTTTATATAAATAAGATATTAATACTTATTGCAAACTATATGCAGGAATGGAATGTATTGAGAATAGAAATGAATCAGCCGATATTGTAAATATTAAAAAGACTATACTTGCAGCAATATGTTTTATAAATGAGTATTATGAAACATATATTTGCAAGACACCGTGCATGATATCGTCATACAGAGGAGACAAATGGATTGAAGAGCTGCTGCAAGGTCATCCAACGAGGTTTCATAATATGTTTCGTATGTCTCAAGCAATTTTTTTAGATCTATTGAAGGAATTGGAATGTGTTCATGGTCTACATGGATCATCAAGGACAACAAGTAGAGAAGTACTTGCGATGACTTTATATATTTTATCGCATAATGAATCAATAAGGTTCACATGTGAGCGGTTTCAACACTCAACCGAGACAGTAAGTAGGTATTTCTCTATTGGATTGGAGGCTTTGGTAAAATTATCATGTTCTATGATCAAGCCTATCGATCCTCAATTTGGTGATATCCCAAGGAATATTTTGTATGATCATCGATATATGCCATATTTCAAGGTAAATTTTTTAAATATAATTTTATAAGAATGTTTAAATGAATATAATATCTAATCATCGCTTCTTAAATAGGACTGTATTGGAGCAATCGATGGAACACATGTGGATGCTCGTGTTTCGAATGCTGAGAAAGCTGCTTATATAGGAAGATGTGGGTCAACGACGCAAAATGTTATGGCTATATGCGACTTCAACATGTGCTTCACTTTTATCATGGCATGATGGGAAGGAAGTGCACATGATAGTCGCATTTTTAAATTTGCAACTCGTAATAGGCGTAATAACTTTCCCATGCCACCTCCTGGTACGTTCTATATAGTTGTAACGTTAGTAGTAAAAGAACTTATACTAAAGTACATGTACTTTATAATAGGAAAATATTATGTTGTTAATGCTGGTTATCCGATGCAACGGGGATTTTTGAAGCCATTTCCAGATACCAAATATCATATCCCTGACTTTGAAAGAGGAAGCCAATTAGTACGTGGGAGGAAAGAAACTTTTAACAAGCGACACTCTTCCTTAAGAGGTGTAATTGAGAGATCATTTGGTGTTTGGAAGAAGAAGTGGGTCATACTACGAGATATGCCTACATATTCATTCAAAAAACAAATAAAAATTGTGATAGCAACTATGGCATTGCATAATTACATACGTCGACATTCTAGTCGGGAAGACCCTGATTTCAATATATGTGATGCGGACGGAACATATATACCAGAGGAGGCATATGAGTATAGAATTGGGCAATCAGTAGTAGAGACGGAAGGGAATGATTTTAATCGGGAGATACGAGATGGTGAAGGAGCAGAGGAGATGGTCCAGTTACGAGAGAAAATCACAGATGCATTGATGGATGAGATGAATTAGGAAGTTTCATATGTTTGATAGCATGTTCAGTTTTATTTGACTAAGTTTGTGAATCATATGCTGATGTATATATGGTCTTGAAATATATAGAATGACTATTAAAATACTTATGGTCCTTCAGCATATGCTTACTATTTTAACATTATGTGCAACTATTTTTTGTTTCAGCATTGGTGTGGGATTCATCACAATATCATCATGGTTGTTTCCTACAATCAAAATTACTGTATTTGGATGGATTTCAACAATTCTTGGAGAAGTTCTTATGTTGTTCATTTTTTTTAATTTACTGCTTGTCTTATACCTTGGTTTATACGAATTGGATTCCTTCTTTTTGTGTTATCGTCTCGCTCTTCAATGTGTTTGACGGATAATTTTGTCTCCATTCATTTTATTTGGGTTCTGTGTTGGGGGACTCATGTGTTTATCATTTATGTGTTTGGGGACTCTGTATTTGTGCCTTCATGCCCGTCTGTTCTGGTTTGTTACCTCATGCTTTTAGGTTTGAACCTATGCTTTTTACTTAATGGGGTAATTTATCTTTTCAGTGGTTTGAACTGATACTGAACTTTTTAGGTCTAAGGTTTGTGTCAAAGTTAGATGAGTTTGAAGCCTTTGTAGGAAAGATAGGAAAGTATTCTTTGCTTTGTCCTGGCAGTTCTGGAGCATCAAGTGAACCGAATATTATTCTAATTGATGATCTCCCTGTCACAAATGGAAGAGTTGTTTTTGAGAGATTAAAGAAATGCTTAACCAGTCTCAGCCTTTCTGCTCAGCTTCCAATTATTATATTGATAACAGAATATCATAAAGTTGACATTGGTGAGAATTCAACAAATCACCGTGAAGAACTTGTGCCCTTTCTCGAGAGAGCTGGTGCTCACAAGGTAACATTCAAATCTCTTTAAAAGAAGTACATATCTTCAAGATATGGGATTATTAATCTTTTGAAAATGTAATTTTCTCTAGCTGTCTATAAATTTCTCAACAATACTCTTGTAGGTTGCTTTCAATCCTCTTACAGTATTCTATCAAGAAAGTTCTTTCCATGCTATGCCAAGAAGAGCAGTGTGATGTGAGTCCTGAGCAAATAGATCAGATAGTTAAGGCTAGTGGTGGTGACATAAGGAATGCAATAACATCTTTACAGTACTGTTGTCTAAGGCCTGATAATTTACTCATCTCCCCTGTATCAACTCTGTTGGAAACCAATGCCAAATTTTACTCAGACAGATCTAGATTATCACCGTTTACAGGTCTTCTTGAGGAAGGGGAACTCGACAGCACATATATTCCATGTGGAAGGGATGAAACCATGTGGAAGGGATGAAACGCTTTCTCTTTTTCATGCATTGGGAAAATTTCTGCACAACAAGAGGGATGCCGATGCATTTTCTTTCGATATGTATGTAGAATGAATGGTCATAGTACCTTTGCATTTAAAGCACAGAAGTTGAGCATCAATCACTAGTTATGAATTGACTTAGGAAATTCTTTGATAGGTTTTTGCGTAGATGAATTGTTGACTTCACTCTTTTATGTCATTGTTATTATATATATGGGAATTGTATTGTTTTGGTTTCAGTGGCCCAGGAATGGAAGTTACAATGCTTAAGAAGTATTGACATTTTTTATTTTGTAGGTTTGAGCCTTCTATGTTATATGAGTAAGAGATGCATTGATCTCATCCTTTTTCATATGCCTTTCCTTGGTCAGCTTTTGATTTACGAGAAGCTGCAGTGTTTCATCATTTGAATCTGATTTACGAAAAGCTGCAGTGTTTCTTTAATCGGGAGGAAGATATCAAAATTTATAAACTTAAGAATGTGATACAATTTTGATTTAGAATTGTTAGTTGATTATCATATACATTTTAAAAAAAATAAATTTTAAAAAATTATATATTTCATCTAAATATATATAAGGGTATGAAGGTAAATTGTTCTCATACAGCTGCAGCACAGCAGTTCTACAGTTACGCTATCCAAACAAAATATAATGATTTATATAAAGCAACTTCAGGAAACAACTTTCTGTACAACAATTTCACAACCTACTTTACCGACAGCTGCAGCCGTCCCAAACGCACCCTAAGAGGCCGCACCCTTTATAATTGAATGCTGATAGAACAACTATTCAATCTCAGTCTTTCAAAATAATTTAATTATTATTTTTTAAAACAATTTTCTAATATAAAAATTTTTTATTCAAAAAATTTTTATAATAAAAATTACTTTTGAAAACAATAAAAAAATTATCCCAAACAAAATTTCAATCATAAAATTTAATTTGAATTACTAAGATTAAATACATAAACAATCAAAATAATAAAAAAAATGCCAAATTCAATCCTAATTATTCATAGTTCAAGTTGGATAAGTTATTGCGTACAATTACTCACCTAAATATAGAAAATCAGAAAACCAAAAGTACTGATAATATTAACCGAAAAAATGTAAAAATTTTGCCCCAATCTCTCTAAGGCCACTGCTTATCTCAACAATTTTTTTTAGCATAAAATTTTCTTAAATACAGCAAAAAAAAAAAAGAAGGCAAAAAAATATTCCAAACGAAGCCTTAATTGAAATGCACCAGGACAAAAGTTCTACAGTATACAAGAGAATTAAATAATATCATTTCATTATTTCGCATCTAATTTTTTTTATGGTGTTTTAAAAAAAATTATTTCGCATCTAATTATGCTCATTAAGATCAATAGCTTCATTTTTGTTTTCTCTTAGATTTTGTTTTGGACAACTTTCTTATTGCTTTGTAAAGCTGCCGTGAGAAAAACAAATTTTAGAATTGCTGTGGATAATAAATTCGTAGGACAAAAATTTATTGAAAACAACAACAAAATAGTGATCAAATAAAAATCGTGGTTGCGATATGAAAAAAAACAAAGCAGTAAAAAAAACTATCTCAAATGATTTAGGCTTCGTTTGGACGACTTTCTTACTACTTCATTACTGGTACAAAGATTAAATTTTTTATACTAAAAATCTGCTTTAAGAAGTAGAAAGAAAGTCATCCCAAACGAAGTCTTAATCTTCGTCAAAGCCTCCGTCATCAGCATCCATGCCATCATTACCAATTCCTTCATGACCTAACTCAATGTGATCAGTTATGAGTTCGGTTTGACCCACAAACTCATTCAATTCCAGAATCTTCTTTTCCATCTTAGATTGTACTTTCAAGGCTTCCATATTGGTGTCATTGAAAAATGATGCATATGGCTTTGAAACCTGAACTTAAAAAAAAACAACTATAGTCATACAAAAAAGAAGAATCCTAATAATTTGAGTAAATTTACGGCACCTTAAAATAACAGTTGCGTTCTTTGGCATTGTTGACTAAATTTTTCCAATGATCATCCTGTATCAAAGTTGATGCAGAACCCACAACCTGGAGAGGAACATTAGATTAAAGTAAGAGCTGCAGAAAATCTGTAAATCATGACCAAAGATTAAAAGATAGGTAAGCAGAATGAAGCAATCCTACTTATTAATATAAATTAAGATTTAAGACTAAGATTTCATTTGGGACAGCATTGTTTCTTACTGTTTTTTAAAACAGTATTTTAATAAAAAAATTATAATTTAAATTTTTTTTTTAATAAAAAACTGCTTTTAAAAATAGCAAGAAAGCTTGTTTCAAATAAAGTCTAAGCTACGTCCAAATCTTTCTAAGTTCGGTAAAGCTGAAGTTTGGTCTTTTTATTTTCAAATTTTACTAAGAAATTGTAGAAATTTAAGAGTTCACCTATAGAAACTGTAATATTTCTATATGACAAAATCAGCTTCCCAAAAACTTTTAACAGGTACTTTTTCAATTCCAAGTAATCTCATTCAAAGACTCTAGATTGATCAACCATTAGCCCCATCAAACACCTCCTCACAGAGGATGTTGTCATCCCCAATCCCAATATACCACATGGATGCTAATTGATTAAAACCAAGCCATTGCATTGTTTTTCATAATCTCAACCTCCCTTCTAACATATGCCCTAAAATTTGACACTTTCCACAGACATTTGGATCTCTATCCATGCAACAAATGAATGAGTCATGCTCAATGAATCCTGATTTCAGACGATGATTACTAATCCTTACCTTTCATTTGTGCAGATGGATCTATACCATCAAGAGACATCTATAGTCCTCCAACCACTCCTGCATTATCCCACTAAAAAAATCTTCACATCTTCTTTGTGAAAAACCTCAGCATGACATAATGCCTCTCTAATATTAAAGCCAAAGTGGAAATCATTGCCACCTCTAGTACCCCTCTCGGCATTTAGGATGTCATTCACTCCTGCAAGGAGACTAATTTTCTTAATGAAACCGCTCAGAAACTCCAAAATGTTTGCCTACCAGATTCCCCCTAACCCTCACTACCACATGAGGATGTGGGCAAACTTGTCCTTTCAATCCTAGAACTTCGCACGTCAGGAACAATAGCAGTTCCAATCGCCAGAACCAACATTCCCACTCCCCTGAAAACCAAAATTCCATACAGTCCATGACTAGCCAAATATGCAGCAAGACAAGAATTCGGCCACTAAATCACTAAACGTTAGTATCACACTAAACATGGCTACAACAAACCCACCACCAACTCTGATGCTATCTTCAAATGATCTCCACAAAAACTGCAACAATAGTATTTTTCATTCATGACAAAAGACTTAGTTCTCATTGCCATTGGTGTCTCTCTTATTACATGGAAGCGGGTATATAAGATAAAGCATTAAAAGGGGAACTTTTTTACATGTCTAAGGAGAACCAACTTACGGATATTTTCATAATAACTTTAAAGATGGATCAGGATGACATAATAAGAAACAAGCTTAATAATTTGAATGAATTTGGCTTAAAGGAGTGCTAATATTTAATGCCTCATGAATATTCCTAAATTAATTGTCCTCTATAAATTTCTAAGATCTTCCTAAAATAGTTATTCACTGTATCTTTCTTTATTCAATACGAACTTGATTTTAATATTTGGTTTTATTTGATTGTTAAAAGTTATTAGTAGCTTTCATGTGAGTTAGTAAATTTGCTCTATAAAAAAGGGTGAAGGAACAGCACAGAAGAGAATGCAAGAAAAGTTGAAGTTTTCACACCTCAATGTTTTGCATAACAGAAATTTAATTTCTACTAATGGATTCTCATTTTGCTTTCTTATGATTAGTGTTGTGCCAAACCATAATCTATGAGAAATTCTTCTTTTAGTCAATAATAGGCCTTTTTTAGTTTAAATATATTTGGTGATTGGGCAGAGATTTATTTCTTTACAAGACATTTTCATTAAAAGAAGTTATTACTCTATTACTATTGGTCATAATATTCATTATGTTAAAAGCAATTTCTTTATTTATCGAAAGTCTCTTTGCAAATGCAATTGTAAGTCTAATACCACCACCCCTCTCCAGACTCTGCATTAACAAGGTTCACGATTTACATAGTAATTCCTTTATCACTTTCTTGGCTGAAACTTCTATAGCTTAGATTGTTCCTTAATGCTGGAATTATAGCGTGCTTTAATGCCCTGTATTTAGCATAACATGAAGCTTTTTATTCCTGCGTATGCATATTACTTGAGATGAAGCTTTTCAGAGATAAAAGGAAAAGAATAGACAAAAAAATCAAGAACTTTCGTTTATCTATTCATGACAGAGAAATCTATATAAAATTTTTTTAAAGGATAATTTTATTGCCTTAAACTATGACACCTATGAGGAAGCGAAAACAAAAATGATGAAATTATGAATATAAAGAGAATCAATTATCAAGAACACGCTAAGAACATCTAAATATTGAAGAGCATAACCCTGGGCATTAGTCTCCGACAAATATGATTTGAGAAAATTTTAATGCATGCAAACTTACACATGCATTACAAAGGTGCCATTATCATATTCTTAAACATATTCTTAATTACATGACTAATCCCATGCAAACCTGTCTTAGAAGATGACAAGCTCTTCTAATAAGTACATTAAATCAAAATAAATCAAGAGACATAAGAAGACATTTACGTGGCACACAAAATTCATACCAGAACAGAAGATCTTGCTCTAGTTATGCCCACATTCATTCGTCGAAAATCAGAGACAAATCCAATACGGCTCTCACCATTTGATCTAACGCATGAAAATATTGCAATATCTTTTTCTCGACCCTGCAAATAGAAGGGATAGAAGTTAACGTCAAACAAAAGCTTCCATACACTCTCCTCTAAAAGAAAAGATTTTGGTAACCATAACCCCTCCCCTAAAAAGAAAATATGTAAGTAGCTATAATAAGAAAACTACTTGGAAAACCTGAAAGCCCGAAGTGTTTTCACCTGGAATCCATCAACAGTATTTATATCTACAGACTGATTATATTTCTCTCCAAAGGTAGTTCGAAATTTTTCATGAAGGAGCTTCACTTGATAACGATATGGGGAAATTATTGCCAATTGGGAACTTGACTTCAGAGTCAAATATTGGCTCGCCAACTTATGATACAAAAGCACAATGAATTCAATCTCATCTTCATTGACCCAAGAACCGGTTCCAGAAGGTTGGGATTCAGCTCCATCTATGTCAAAGAAACAGAAAGGACCAAAGCACCGGTGTTTATGCCACAACCTTCTTGTACTATTTCTCAACAAGTCACCGTCCTCCAGAGAACCAGCATAGAACTCTTTTGAGGGAAAGATGCTTATCTGCGTCAACAAAGATTGAATGTGTATAATTCCCTAATGTGCTGAAATGAGTGGCTCGCCAATATAAATTAGAAACAGCGATCTAACCTCTGGATGCATGCGGTATTGAGTTTTGAGCAGATGTACAGGAAAGCCGGCCTCCTGTAATCTCTTAAATAAACTTGTCCCATACCTGACAGTGACAAAAAGATTAAATTATATATCCAAAAATCTATCCATTGCTTTAACAAAATAACACAATGCGAATAATCACCCAAATCTCTCCGCTGTTGGAGAAATTACTGTGGCTGGCAATTGGAGTGGATCACCAATCTGAAGAAAATCATTACAGAAAGCAATCAGATATTTTCATTCAGAAAGATAACTCACTTGTCTATGGAAATGATAAAAAAGGAACCTTTACACAAAACCTATGGATAATAAGTGTTATACCTGACAAAACAAATAGACAAACAGAGCTAAATTACATACGGAACTACGTTAATCCAAATATTCCTGAATCCTAGTGATTAGGAAAATTGGACTAAATTCGAATTGTGCTTATTGATAAATGAAAAATAAGCAGGGCTCTAGGTGACTCAAAATACTAGGGGATTTTCTTTAAATTCAACTTAAAGGTGATGTAAAAATCATCAGCCTTCTCTTAACTACTGATGTAGACTTTACAAACCCATTTCCTATGCTTGACATCTTACTCTACGATTTCCTAATGCAACTATATGATACAACACACCGAATGCACCAAAATCACACATATAAAATCAAAATTCAGATTTTATACACTACAACAACAACAATAACAATAACAACAAGAAGAATTTATCCCACTATGTGGGATTGGAAAATTCAAATTTCATATCATATGAATCTAAACAAGCATTCAACTATTTTAAAGAAAATTCCCAAAACATGCAAAATACGCCCAAAATAATAATTTAATGATCTCACAAATGGGAATTTATAATTCAATATCAATAAAATCATAGGTAGATCGGAAAACAAACTGCAACTAAAAATCTAAAATATGAAAGTTCTAACCAAATCCAACTACGCAGAGAAGCCAATAACTGAAGTAAAAAGAAGAAACTATCAAGAAAGAAAACACTGGAGGGTGTTATTTAGGTCTCACATCAATACAAAGTGAAAAATTCCGCAAAAAATTGGTAAATGATCACTTGCAACACGCTAAATCATCCAAATTTTTAAGTTTTTGAAAGCTTTAAATTTTATTTTATTTTCTTATTTTCTTATTTTGGTATTATAACAAGCAATTAATCCATGAAATAGTAATGTATTGGCTTGTAAGGCATTACAAAATTCTATACGCTTGGAAAAGGCCTATAAACATAACCTTGTTTTGTATTTTTTTAATTTGTTGAATAAAATTTACTTTTGTCGTGCATATTTAAGTGAAAAGGTTTGGTGACTGCTCTACTCTAAGATTAAGCATTGTGGCTAATCCCCTAAGGCTTTTGTGAGTCCATTAGTTATTTTTTCTCCCATTTATTTCTTCTCTTTCCCAATACAACTCCTACCTACTCTAATCGCTTCAAGCTTAGCTTCTCTCAACCCCAAAATATATCCAACCTTTCCAAAACTCTCTCAAATATTACCCCACATCCCAAACAATCTCCCAAGAGCTCAACTCTCCAATAACCCTAAAAAACCCTAGCCAAAAGCCCAATATTAAAAGATAATTTCTAGCTATAAGTAACTATATTAAAAATAGCACAACTCTTTAACCATTGATCTAAAATTCATAAAAACACCACCATTAGTTTCCTAATATTCCAAACCTTTGATCTTGAGTTTCCTAATATTAGTTCCTACCCTTTAAGGAAAACTTGTTCTTTGATAGTTTAGAAATTTCAACATCAAATATATCTCAACCTGAATATCCATTTACCCACCACCCAAATAACTCTTTCACCATCATCCTATGTGCACATCAATCAAGTTGATTGGTTCATTATAAAGATCCTATAGATCTTATAGCATATTATTATTAGAGTCAAGGGAGCTAAAGACCTCAAGATTTAGGAGCTTGAAGGCACTCATGGGCTGTAGCAAAAATCAGATATTTTGCGACAAGATCTAATTTTTCTAGATTGAAAGAATTTGAGGTACCTTGCTGCAAAGATTTGTTTCTTCAAGAAAGTTTATTATTGTTATCCTAAATTTTTTAATTTTCTGCTAGCTTATTCCACAAAACTTCAAAAAATTACATATTATTTGACAATTTCAGAGAAATTTATTTTTAACCAAATTATTACCACCACAAAAAAAAGACCAAACCTAACATTTGTATGAACCTACTATAACCTAATATTTCATTAAGATTTCCTTAAATAGAAAAATTATTTTTCACAAACAAAAGTTTTACCTTGAATTGGAATTAAAACAAGATAGCTAGAAATCATAATTCTGTGATCATTGTTGATACTGCATTTGAAAGGATTGTATGCTTTACAATATTCATGAAGGATAATTTCTTTCCCATTTTGCATTCATAAGGATATATTGTGCTAAACTCTGTGCTTGTAAGGCTAAATAGAATTTTTTCTAAAAGACCTAAATGTCTAAGTTGAGTTTGGGGCATAAGTGATCATATATCCCATCCCCTATTGGAAATTCTCTTTTACTTTGAATTGCACACTCATTCATTATTAAAAAATAGTTGTCTAAGCCCATAACTTATCCGATTTCACTTGAATTGCATATTTGCATCATGTTATTATTTTATTGAGAGGCACGACTTTTATATCCTACTTCTACTTGATATGATGATGCAATCTTAAGCTTTGATATCATAGTTGACTTAGGATGTCTTAAGGTCTAAAATTTTCTAATGCAACTATAGAATATAATGCACATGCTCCAAGATCTAGAATCTAGAATCAAAATTTGTCAATAGAAATTCAAGTTCAATAAAGTCATATGTCAATTAGAAACTAAACTGTATGAGTTTTGAATAAATCTGATGATGCAGGCAAATTAATAACTAAAATAAAGAAAATACATGAATAAGAAATAAATCATAGAAGTATTAATCCTAGTCACACGCTCATGTAAGGAGAAAATTTTCCTAAAAAATTAGTAGTCACATAGTATTCACATTCATCCAAAACTCAAGCAGAAAGAGTTAAAAGAATTAAAAAATAATATTGAAAACTATTTATAGATGCCTCAAGAATCTTATTTATAATTACAAATCTAGCAAAAATCAAAGAAAATTTGGCCAGCGAAATCCTGCAACATGCTACAAAAGAACCGGGGTTAAACATAACAGCACAAGCCTCGAATTCGGAGTAGGTCAATCTGCAATTTATGCAATCCAGCACAATTCAAGGCATGCGGAAACAGCAGGTGTATGTTCAGCTACCAATAACTATGGACCTCCATAACAGCAAAGTCCCAAATCAACTCATAGAAGCAAACTCAAGGCCCAAATATCACAAAAAAGCAAAGGCGCAAATCAACTCATAGCAACCAGCTTTAAGGGATAGAGAACTAGTGGCTAGGCCAAAGTACTCAAGCAATGGAGAACCAACGGCTAGAGCAGAAGTAACAGAGAATCAAACTAGCGAGGAGCACACAACACTTGTTCTCTATAGGGATCATCGGCATATTTATCAGAACAATAATAAACTACTACAGAAAACAACAACTTAAATAGCATAACTAATGTAAAATCACTATTCAACCTGTCAATTTGCTTATTTAAAGAACATTTTCTGCTTTCCTGATAAGTATAACTTTAAGAATTGCATCATTTCCTGATCATCATCTCAGCAATGTAGACTTCGCTTATACATGTCATCTCCAGAAAAACCTAAATCATCTCCCTCTACACGGGTTGAAAAGTAATCTTTACTGGCATATGCATCCTCTAGTGAGCATGTGTGCACTTATCAAGGAAACTGCTTTTAAACACTTTTAACCATAGTTAAACAAAGACAAATCTGGCATACTTAGCTATATACAGTAGCTCCTATTTGAATATTGTTAATAAGCTAACTTCAAGAGTCTGGCTATAACAGACCAAATTAGATTTAGAACAAGAAAACAACTTAAGAAGAAAGCACTTATTATAAAGATAAGAACAGAGAAAACATACCAGAAATACTTGTTTGGAACCATGTGCTAGAGAGATTAGAGTTGCAGGTTCAACCTGTGGAAGAGAAGGAAAAGATCAACACGATTAACAATGGCTGTTTAGTAAAAAATTAGACTAATTACTTGCATTAACACATCACATTGAACAACCTGGTGACAAGAGAATATAACTGATTAGGTTCTCTTTATGGATGGTGGGAGAAAGGATACATTTACATACATGTATGAGGATGGAAGAAAAATATAAAAAGGTGCATATGATTGCATCCCTATTCTGCCACCCCCCAACCCACCTTAATCCATCTGAACATAATCTGATGTGATGAAATGGATGGCGCATCTTGTGCAAGGATAGAGGATCCTACAGGCTTAGGATAATAAGATGGAAAATTTCTGTGACAAAAAATGTATAGTGCCCATTCAACTTACTAAATATAGTGATCAAAGATGACGTGATATTTTACTTACCAATATAGCACGTATCATTTTAGGTAGTCATGGTTCCATGCTTTGAATGTGACATATTTTCGTAAGTTCAATACTTATGTGATAAAGATCAATAGGAGAAAGATCATTTTAAAACCTATTAAACACAAGCACAACCTTTGATGTCAAAAGAATATAATGGTTCTAATAAATTGAAGAAATGTTTGCATATTTCGAATCAGCATGTTTTGAAAGGAAGGTCGGGTTGAGGAAGTGATTTATGTCTTGGTAGTTGTTTAATTAAAAAATGATGTGACTGAGTAAGTTTGTACCTAAGGTGGTAATTAAGAACAATGTCTTGATGAGTTTTTGATGAATTAACTTTACTTAAGAATGTACAATATGACATTGATTTGATTCTCAGATCATCATTACCTGACTTGTCATAATATAGAATGAATACTACCAAGATACTGAAGAGATAATATAGAATAAATACTATACTGAAGAAACAAGTAGTTAAACTACTACATAAAAGATTTATTCAAAAGCGTACACATCCTTGCATTTCTTATACCAAAATGGTAAAGAATGTGTGTAGATAGTCAATGATTAATAAGATCATCATTAAATATCAAATTTTAATACTAGGATGGATGATATGTTGGATTTGATGATTAGAGTTCTCAAAGATAGGTATCATCAAGTGAGAATAAGAGGGTGATGAATGGAAAGACTAGTTTTAATACTAAGGATAGTCTGCATGAATGATTAGTAATACTTTTCAAACAAGCAAATGCACTAAAAACTTTTACAAGAATCATAAATCATATTCTTCGACATTTCAATGAAAAATTTTTAGTTGTGTACTTTGATTATATTCTGATTTATAACAACACTAGAGAGAATCATTTCCTGCACCTTAAAAACTTTATAAGCCAAGAAATGACGCTTTGTTACATCATTTATCATAATGTTGGGGTTTTTTTTCTCTACTCATGAATTATTTGTTGATCTTGATAAAGTTAAAGCAACTCAAAACGACCCAACAACTCCAAAATGGCATAAAATTAAGATTTTTCATGATTTGGCTACTTCCGATAAGTAATTCATCTAAGTGTCTAGTATTCTCATGGAAAATTTACAAATTAACTTGAGGGATAATTTAAATGGACAAAATATGTGAGTGTGCTTTCAAAAATATTAAGGAAAAGCTTACTAATGCATTTGCCTTTAGATTGCCTTATTTTAATAAAGTAATTGATATTTCTTATGATGCATCTGTTGTAGGGATTATGAGGATTCTTGAGTCCAGATTCGCGTCCAATTATTTATTTCAATAAATAATTGAATGAGGAAAAGTATTTAAATTATGATAAGAAATTTTTTTAATATTTCACTTCAAAGAGAAGCATAAAACTAAGTTAAATGTTGCAAATATAAGGATGCTCTAGTGGAATAGTGGCTTCACTCTAAGAGATAGAATGTGAAATGAATATTTATGTGAAAAGGTTGAAATATCTCCAGTAGTAGATGAGATTAGAGAGAGCCGTCTTATATGGTTTGGGCACATAAAACTTCAGCCTTCCGACGACCCAGTTAGGAGAGTAAATGTTTTAGATTTGGCCTATGTTAAGAAAGTTAGAGATAGACCTAAAAAGACTTGGTTAAAAAATATTAGAAATGACCTTTTTTATTTGATTTAAAAGAGAATTTTGCTCTTAACAGGACACAATAGAGAAAAAGGATTCATGTAGCCAATCCCACGTAGTGGGATGAATACTTGATGTTATTGTTGTTGTATTGTTGTACAATCACTTCAACATTAGAGATATTACTTATTGAACAAGGTTATATATTTTGATTATCAAGCCTTGCAATATCTAAACTCTCAAGAGATAGGACATAGACACAAAATTGATTAAATTTTTGCAAGAACATACATTGATGTTGGAACATACATTGACACCGGAGTTAATAATAGATCCACTTGGGATTGTCGTTATTTTACACACAATGCATGATAAAACGATTAGCTTTGATTACATTAAGAAAGGTTATGCCAATTGTCAAGATTTCAATGAAATATATCATGATTTCAATGAAATATATCATGATTTAACTAATGACTCACATGTAATAAATAAGAATATTATGATTAGGGAGTGCTCTTTTTTCAAAGATAACTCCTCTATGTATTCCTGATTCTTATTTGGGATATTTTCTTGTTTTAAAGTTATATGAAGGTGGTGTTGGATATTTTAGTTGTGATAAAACTATATCTATGATTAATGATAGGTATTAATGGTCCAAACTGAAAAATGATAACATGCATAATTTCACAAAACATAACTTGTAAACAACTAGGACATAGATGCATAAAACTAGGCTTTAGACACCATTGTCTATTCCATATAAGGGAAGATGCTAGCATGAATTTCGTTTAAAGAATACAATGAACTTTAAGGAAAAATGATACTATTTTTTTCTATTAATTGAATTTTTTTTCTAAAATGACGCATTCAATTCTATGTTATCTATGTCATAAAATTATTTATGAATCTCATATAGCAAAACTATATTTTAACAAAATGGTTAAACTGCATGGATTGCATGAAACTATTATGCCTAACATAGATGTAAAATATCGCTTTACTTTATTTCTTATTTTTTGTCGCAACATCTTAAAGTCCAAAACAAACAATCGATGTTGGGTACATAAATTTTCACTTGGAATAACTTTACAATCTTTGCAATCTAAAAGATTTAATTTTCTTATAAGAAAATAATAAATCTGAGTTTTACTATATCCATTTTTATAAGTAATGAGATGCTCATTTCTTTTCTTAAATAAGGTATTAACAATTAAAAATCATAAGTTAAAGAAAAATCTAATATATTTTATCATCTTCATTAGTCGTTCTAAACTCGTGATCACCATGAATGCTTTTAAAATCATCTACCTCTCTACCAACATGTTCATTAAATCTTTTTTAATAAAAACTCTTTCTTCAATAGTTATCTTTTGTATTAATTCTTCTTAGTCATTCCAAAATTTTAATTTTGAACCTATATCCAAATCAACTTGAGCATAAGTACATATAATATTAACAATCTCAGCATCAATAACAATCTTTAAAGCTATAATTATATCTCCAATTCTATTATTTTTTATAACATTATCCTTCAAATTCTTATCCATAATCACACCTATATCATTTCTAGTACGACTCCTACCTGAATACCATAGTTTAAATCCTAAACTATCAATCTTCATAGTCTTCTCTCCAACCCATTTAGTTTCTTGAATGCACAGAATATTTATCTTCCTAAGAATCAAAATGTCTATTAATTCTATTAATTTTTCTGTAAGGGAACCTATATTCCAAATTCCTATCCTAATTTTAGTTTCATGGACTAGCTTCTTTGCTCACATCCATCCTTGATGTGGGAACCCTTGCCTATTTAACACTGCACCAGGGCGCCGGTGCAGTGACCCTTGCACACTTGTCGATGTATTCAGGTCATACAGCGCATCACTTCTAGGGAACGCCCTAGCATTAACACAATGTTTTAAATGATTCATGTCATGATTATTCGTTAAGTTTTACGCTGACTAACGACTACTTAAAGCAACCCTCCATTTTTCTCATCCAGCACTTGGGACCTAGCAATGGCAGTATTTATTATGGAAAAATAACATAATTAAAATTTCAATAGCTTATAATTGAAGGATAAATTGAGGTGGTTAACTAAATTTTGAGTGATCTCTTATGATATCTTCTTAAAGAACATGCATCAAATTGGAATTCAATATTGCATATAACTAAGTTTGCATACAATTCATTTGTTAATAAAGCTATAAGCATGAGTTTATTTGGAATTACAAGGTATCAACTTAGAAATCACTAGATATTGTTTTAAACTTGCTATTGAGTCTAGACATATTTAATTTACATATTAATTTGCATAACATATTCATGATTTGCATGAAACTAAATGTTAATTATGGAAAATATAAGTACATAGCTTCCTATTGAAATAGTTAAGAAATAGTTAATTTGAAATATAAGCCTATTTGAAACTGCTATATGGTATCGACTTAGAAACCAATAGATCTTACTTTAAGCTTCTTATTGAGTCTAGAAATAGTAAATTTGCATAATCATTTGCATAACATAGATATTGTGCTACTTATGATGATTCATGGATTACCTTGGAAGAAGCACAATAGTTATGCCCACATCTACTTGAAAATAAAAAATACTCAATTCATTGGAGTCAAGTTTTTCTAAGTTGGCCAACTCTGATGTAAATGAAAATTTTCATACTCATTGAAAGTGCAAGATGTGAATGTTGGGGACAAAACAATGACATTGAGTAGTGATGTTGTTCTAGCAATCTTATTTTTATTTTAGTTTATTTTAAATGTAACATGTCTACTGGTACCTCTGAAAATAGATCTTCTTTAGTGTTTTGATTATCTTATCAGGTTTGGTTTAATATTCAAAGTTATTTCAATTCAACTCTCACCGAGCCCAATACATGTTTCAATCCTCTCGCCAACTCATCATCCTCAATGTTTTGTCCTTCTATTATTGAATTAGATGCCTCCAATTAAAGTCCTTAAATTGATGAGCAAGTTGTCTTCAGTCAAAGATAATCTTATTTCTTTTGTAGCTTAAACAACAACCTGGCATTTTTTCCACGTGCGCTGACAACAAGTTTTTTGCCTTGTGTGGCTTTTTCCTTCTGCAGCATTGTTAGTTTCCTAGCATCTGCAATCTTTTATAACCAGAAACCAGTTGGATCCCCAGGCAAGTAGTTGATGACCTGGGCTACTAAGAAAAGATTGTATTTTGTTGTTTGATGATGGGTGAATTTAAACTATTAGTTTTAGGACACATCTTGGAGGATATTAAGAAATTACAAATATTATGTCTATTGGAAACATGTATTATGACATGAATTATTGAATAAAAGTATTGTTTCTATCTCAAAGTTGTGTGTTAGTTGGATGCTAATGCTTCAAGTGTGGTGGAAGTTTTAATGATAACCTCCAAGAGATGATTCTCCTTATATCAATATGAGGCCTGCATTATCCATTTCATAACTTTTATCAGTATTATTTCATCTAAATATTTTGTGAATAATTTTGTGATTGTGATTGAAACTTGGTCAAGTTTATTGCATGTTAATTTTCCTTTTCACGGGTTGTGAATCTTAATTCGTTGCATGGTTTTCATTTGTTTGCAAATTTCTTGTGAAATTTTAGAATTTGACAATTTCAAAATCATCTTTTAGAGTGAATTGTATGTCTTAGCTGGTTTTGCATCTAAAAAGTCAAATCTTTGCATAAATTAAGAGTTTAAAAACAACGGATTAGAACCTTTTGTAAGTCTCTTTATGCATGTCTTCCTATGTTTGTCAGGGGTGTCAATATTTGATAGGACTCGAAAACCCAACCCGCACCCGACCTAATTCCAGGTTTGGGTCGACCTAGTTAGCACATAGGTCAGGTTCGGGTTTGAATATCTGATCTGATTTTAGTTTCGGGTTTGTGTTCGAGTCAACCTGAAAACCTGATATTGACCCGAACTTAACCCGATTTCTTCATTAATACTAAGGAATTAGGCCGCGCGTGTTTCGTCTTCAGGTTTTTGGCTTTCAATTTCTTTGTTTAGTTCCAGCATTTTTTGTGTTTGAGTGCTAGTTGTAGGCTCGATTCCTCAAGAAATTAAGTTATGATCGTAGACGATGAATTCAAACCTCCTTTTCTCCCCTCATACTTAGGTATCCCCTTCAAGATTCAGATTTTGTCGGCATATATCAACAAGTGATAACTTTTTTCATTTCGAGATGACGGGATGATTTCTTAGCAAGTCTATCATGAGTTTCCTCAAAAAAACTTCATATTTGAGCTTCTCAAACGAAAACCCTAGATTGTGTAACTTGTGTTTGCATGATTAACAAACCCTAGGTGATGTCAATCCTAAATATTACTACATATTCTTTAGTTCTTTGTGATTTTATTCAAATATGATTACATCCTACCGAGTACCGAACTCTCTTACCTTGACGTTCTGTCAGTTTGGGTCGTCTGGCTGAGGGATATCAGATAAGCATGTAGGCTTTTTGATGCGGACATCAATACGAAGATTTGGCGCATCTATCACAGGCGGCGTCGTAAATCGACGGCCATTATTTAAATTTTCATTTATGTATTATTTTATGAATTTTAGCTCTTGTTTTATGTATTTCCCATTTTACCCCTAGGATAGTTTATGTGAGTGTTTTGGCCCAAGGGGCATTTTTGTAATTTTCTATTTTGTCTCATGTTATGGCCGATAAATAAGGGTCTTAAGCTATTGTAAGAGATGGTTAATTGATATGAAAATTTTGTGTTTTCCACACTTGTGTTCTTCTTGAGAGAGGACGAGAGTGAGATTTCTATGAGAGAAATCGAGAGTTTCACCAGCCGCAGGATGGGTCCGGGCTCGTGACGTGAAGTCCCTTGGAGAAGGGCAAACGGATCACCCGTCAGTCTTCGGAAGAGTCCAAGGCTCGCGGTTTTATTGTCTCCTTTTCGTTTTGATTCTTCTATCTTCGTTTTATCTTTGGTTTTTGTTTTCTTCCTTATCACTCCCCGTTGTCCTTTTCATATTCTTCCTCCCTCTCTACACCCCACGACCAAAATTTTGCCCCCAACCTTCATAAAGCCGCCGGCCACTAGCTCCTCCACCGCCGGCCACTCTTGTTTGTCTCCATGAATGAAGAGTCCATGTCACCTTAATGCTTACCTAAAAAGTTCAAAGAATTTAGGAAATTATTTTCATCCTTTGAAATTCAAATTTTGAATTTCAAATAGTTTCCTAAATTAGAAAGCCATTTTAGGAAAGTAGTGAATCTCATTCATGATGTATTTCAAACTTAATTTGAGTGATTAAATTTTGAGCGATTTTCAAAATTTCAAATTTCACAAATTTGGAATTTGAATTCTTTCCTAAGTCATCATTCTATTTTTGGAAAGTTACTAAATAAATTCAATTTGAATTTCAAATTCAAATAGGGTTTAATTATTTCTTTCCTAAACTCCACACCCCAATTAAGTAATCTCAATTAAATCATTCAAACCCCTATTCCTCCCTTGCATGCCGCCAGCTCACCTCCACCTTCGCAGGAACCAGCAATTTCCAATAAATTATTTCCTATTCTACCAAATTGTTTGGAAACTGGTTTCAAATTCCCGTAACTCCCCTACTTCCCCTAGACTTAAATTGGGATTTATTTCCTAAGTATAGAATTCTATCTTAGGTAATCAATCCAAGGCTCATTATTTTTTTCTCTAGCCGAAATTCCACCATGCCTTTTCTGTTTGATTTATTCCACTAGGAAAGTCCCTGTTTAGAAGCAAATTAAGCCTTAATTCCCTCCCTTCTCTCCACCGGAAAATTCCCAAAATCTGTCCACGGGCAGTTTCCATTTTTGGGAAGATTTGAAGAGCAAATCTGAACGCCTCACAGCATTCTTTGTGAAAATCTGAATTTCTATCAGATTTTGAATAAAAATCTGAAGTAATATTACAGATTTTGAAACGAGTTTTGGACTTCTTCCCCATCCCCTTCCCAAAATCTAATTTTCTTCTTAGTTTTTCTCTTCACCATCAAGGCTGAAATTTTCCAAGGCCTCACCTAGGCTTGTGTTCAGATTTTTGGGGAGGAGATCCTTTCCCTAGCAAAGTTCAATTCTCGTTCTACATCACTTTTAGCCTTTTATTTTAGTTTCTATAGAGAAATTTCATTTATTAGACATCCTTTTTTTTTTAATAAGTAATCTGACTTACTTATAACTATACTTCTCCAATTCTTGTCTTCTTGGTTTGGTGTGTGAAATTATTAGTAAGCATAAATTTGTATCAAGCTATCAGTTAAATCTAATTGTGAAGAAAAACAGTCATATGCCCGTTGACTAATTCATCCTCTTGATGATGGTTATTGTGACTGATTGAGTTTTTAAATATTATTGAACTCATCATTCTCCAGTGTAGCTTCATACTTAGTTATGTACATTAACTTTAATAAATGTTTTGATATGGCCTTTGTTAGATAGAGATTCTAACACAGTTGTTGAAAGTACTCCTTTCAATGAAGCATAGATAACGATGATGATGATTTGTGTAATATTGATGGAAAAGATTTAGATGGCCCGGCGACCCTCAAGAAAAGAAGAATGATGAGTTCAACAGTTTTGGGTTATTATGAGATGTTACCCCTTCCTAGTGATGGTAAGCAAAGAAATAAATGTAGGAAATGTGGGGCAATATATCAGTGTGACAGTAAGTATGGCACTGATAACTTAAGAAGTCATTTACAAATTTATAAAAAAAAAAGATACTCGTGACATATGGCAACTTATTTTGCAGTCAAATGTCAGCTCGTCCATCTCCATGTTTGAATCTAGGTTTAACATACATGAGTTTGGTGAGTTATTTATTGACCGCATTATTATGCATGATCTTCCTTTTCAGTATGTTAAATGGGTTGGTCTTCGTGCATTGATGCATTATCTCCGTCGTGATCTACAAATAGTTTCTAGAAACACTGCAAGAATTTGTTTACGAAAAAGAAAGGGCTTATTCAAAAGGAGATTTTAAAATGTACCAGTAGAGTTTCCATCCAGTGTTGCTAATATTAGAGAGAATATCAAATATGTAAAATGTTCACAAGCAAGAAAATAAAAATTTTGGGAATGTGTCAAGAAAAGCTATCTTGACTCTAAAAGAGGATTAAGACAAGATGTTCCTATGAGGTGAAACTCAACATTTATCATGCTTGATTCTACTATTTACTACAAAGGTGCTTTTCAGCATTTGGAACTACTTGACTCTAATTTCAAATCTTGCCCCAATAACAAGGAATGGGAGTGGTTGGAGAGCATTTGCAATTTCCTAGATCTTTTTTATGAGATTAATTGTGCTTTTTCTTACACAAAATATCCCACTGCAAATCTCTTCTTCCCTTGTGTTTCTACGGCTTATGCGGTACTTAAGCATGAAAGGTCTTATGGTGTGGAGTACATTAGAAATATTGTAACAAGGATGATAGTAAAATTTAAGAAGTACTGGTTTGATTTCAGTGATATCTTGGCAATAGCTGTTATCTTGGATCCTAAGTACAAGTTTACATTTGTTGGGTAGTGTTATAGAAAGTTATATGGAGGTAATTACATTAATGAAACTAAAAAAGTTAGGTATAAACTATTTGCTTTATTTGCAAACTATGAAAAAGTTGAACGTCACACTTCTGATGGGCAGTCATCAGTGCCCACAGAAAGCTTTCAAGTTGATAGCTCTATGAGTTTTCCTCCAACACTTATAAAATCAAAGTTTCTTTAGGTATGATTCACTGTCATTCACTCCAACTATATTTATATTCACTAACTTATACATTGTACGGTGAAATTCATAATTAAGATTATGACTCATTCGAAGAGGAAATTACTCTGCCTAGGAAGTCACAACTTGAAATGTACCTTGAAGAACAAAAAATTGATAGGAGTGTTAAGTTAGACATATTACATTTCTGAAAAGGTTAACCACTATAGGTTTCCTGAAGTAGCCGGTATGGATCGAGATGGTTTATGCATTCCCATTTCCACATTAGCTTCAGAAAGTGCGTTCTGTAGCTGTGGTAAAGTATTGGATTAATATAGAAGTGCTTTAAAACATGACATTGTTGAAGCCTTAGTTTGCAGTAAAGTTTGGTTATATGGACATAATGATAATTGTTCAATTTATTTGAGATTCCATTTTAACTGATTTTCTCTCATAAGTTTGTAGTAATACATATTTTCTTTGTAGTTGTGAGTGATCCAGAACTTGGGAGTATAACTAAGGACATCATTAACTTAAATTTTTTAGAAATTGTCTGCGAAGACGGCAACGATTCATTGAGCAGGGTAGCATAGTTGGTGTTGGGGAGGAAGTACTAAGAACTGCCATTTATTCATTTCAGAATTCTGCTGATCCGCTCTTTTGTTGAGATTTCTTAAGTTCCTGTTGTGGTGAATCTTATATTTTTATGCTTCTTAATTCCCCAACTTACTCATCTCACATTTCTGGTCCCCAACTTACTCATCTTCTTTTGTTGAGATTTCTTATGTTCCTGGACTTTTCTTATGCTAAAGTGTGCTTAATTGCTGCAGCAGTTACAGCAGTTCAGAAAATTTAAATGCTTATATGTAGTTTATTGTACTTGTTGTGCCGTTGTGAGTTCTCTGTACGTTTTTTATGTCAGTTTTTTGTGTATGTTTTGCCTGCCGGTTGATATTTCCCGAAGCTTGTTGGCTGTTATTTTCTTTTCCCGGATCCTGTTATAGCTGCTGTAATGTTGTTGGCCTGTGGCTGTGAGTTGTGGCCTTGTGGGTTGCTGCTGAATCTGAACTTCTAATGCTTCATCAATTCTATCTGTTTGATGAATTAAGGTAAAGGGTAAAGCTATGAAACCATAAGCAATGATGAGAAACCTTCTAAACTAAAAGTGAGAGCCATCAGGAGTAAATACTATTGCAACCAGGTGGCATTTATGTTAGCTTAGATCCAGAGCAGATACTACATTATTTAAGAGATACTAAATTAAGTTTGATGAAAAGTGTCGCCTTGTATGATAATAGAAAATTAGAAATATCAAATATTCATTATTTACTCACTTTTCATTAGTTGTTGAATGAGTTGGAGGGTTTAACTGAGCTATTTGTTAAAGTTTTCTAGTTATACTATCTCATGATTTAGAATTTTATGATTTTTATCTAATTAAGACTTTTAAGTTTTAAGTGTTTAACCATATTTCTTTTTCAGTTAATTCAAGTTAAAGAGTAAGAATGTTTATGATATCTTGAGTATTTTTGCAAAATGTGATTGAGTTGGACCTGTAATTTCATATTTTAGATTGCTTAGTTTTTAATTTATGCTTCTAATTTGTTAAGTATGTAATTTTAGTTTATTTATAAATTGTAATGTATTAATTATTATGTATTCTGCAAAAATGTAACATTGTAATTTGTAAACAATTTATAAAATGCATATAAGTTTTAGTATACATTACCTTGTCAAATGCCAATATATGATGTAATTGCTATTGCAGTTTCGTACATAAGTAAATTTAATTTAGCAAATTTCATGTATCTAATTGCTTACTGGTCGGGTCGGTTTGACCCGAACCTAAAGTGGGTCGGGGTCGGGTTGGGAAAGTAACCTGAATCCTAAATTGAGTCGGGTTCGGGTCAGGTAAAAAACAATCGGGTCAAAATCGGGTTTTACTCGAACCCGACCCATGGACATGATTTGTCACCCCTAATATTTGCATTTATAAACCCTAGACCTTAAGTCAACTTGTTGACCTAAACTCAAGCAAAAAAAAAGGAGATAAAAAAAGAGATTAAAATCATTACCTGTTGCAGCCCATACTAGAAGCCCACGCCTATATCCTGACGAAATCCCGCTCAAGTCTCGCTCAGATCTCTGCAAACGGCGCCGAATCCAGTTGCCCATCCCTCGGACGTTGCTCGAAATGACGCTCTGCTCGTCGTTAAATAGAGAACGAAGATCGCTTCGTTCGGGCGCTACACACACGAACTCCATCTCTCCAACACACGAGAATCCCTCTCCTCTGACTCTTCCTCCCGTCGCTGCTCATAGAAGCTCCGACTTGCACTCGCCTCCTCCCGTCGAGCCCGATCCTGATCTCAGAGTGAGAGAGAGAGAGAGAGAGAAAGATAGAGAGAGAGAGAGAGGAAGAGAGAAATCGGCTTACCTTAGGGGTGTCAATATTTGACACGACACGACAACCCGACCCGAACCCGACCCGGAAAATCCGGGTTGGACCCGACCCGTTTGATAAACGGGTCGGGTTCGGGTTCACAGATTTGACCCGTTTAATCAAACGGGTCGGGTTGACCCGGCGGGTTACCGGGTCAACCCGTAAACCCGTTTAATTTAAAAAAAATAAAGAAATGTCTTCTCAAAATGGCGCTTTGGGCTTCTCAAAACTTCTCCTCGAGCCCTTCAAAGCCCGGATCCTGTTCACGTGCTCCTTATCCTTGATGGAAAGGCAAGGATCATTTGATGGATTACTCAGCCACTCCATAACAAGCTCCTTAACATTGCTCCGCCCAAGGATCTGACATCCTGTTCACATGCTCCGAGCTCCGTGCAGCTCAAGCTCCTTCCCAAAAAAAAAAAAAATCTCTGTGTTTTACAAGATGAAGGAAAGTATCAACACCAGTTGTTGAAACTTTATCAAGTTTGTGCACAGGCGTCCGTCTCCGGTCTCCAGTCGCTTCAAGGTGGGATCAATTTTGAGAGCACGTTTGCCAAATTTGAAAAAAAAAAAAGAGAGATTGGAAGAACACTGCCGGGTCGCGGGTCGGGTCGGGTCAACCCGGCAACCCGGCCGGGTCGGGTCCGGGTTGAAATGTCCGACCCGTTTGTAAAAACGGGTCGGGTCGGGTTTGACCCGAACCCGGCGGGTTGACCCGAATTGACACCCCTAGCTTACCTTTGCCGCCGTCCAACCTCGCTCCTCCTCCGACGTCCCTTCCCTGTCGGATTGAAGGCTCCGACCTTTCGATCGGAACCAGCGACGGGAGTCGCTCGCTGTGACGTTAACTTTCTCCCTTTCACGAGGCTTCTTCGGCTCCTTCACGGCAGTTCGACTTCGCTCCCTCCGACCCGACCAAGCTCCTTCAAGGTTCCGATCTCCCGAACTCCTCTCCCACGACCGAACTCCACCAGGCCGAAACCCCGCCTCCTTCCTTCTTTCTCTGCGAACCGACCCAGATCTCCTTCCCGAGCCCGTCACCTCCTTGCTTCTCCGACCTTCTCTGACCGAGAGCTCACTGTGAGGGTAACTTTATCCCTGCCTGCTGGATCGGAAGTTACCACATTTGATCGGAAGCATCAACGGGAGCTCACTGTGAGGGTAACTTTCTCCCCTCTCGCGTGCTCTTCTTCGGCCAAATCCCGAAATCCACCGAACTAAGGGATTTAGAAAATGCGGGATTTAAGTCGTAGACCCTTAAATCTGAGATTTACTCATCTCTATGATTTAATGCGCGCACCAAAACCGTTCGGCTGAATTTAGCATAAATTCGACTTAGTTCCCACTGTAAATCCGATACCAAACAATCTTTCGAGCGCTTATGCGACCAAATCCTGTAACTCAGCCAATCCGGAGGAAGAGAGGGGAGGAGATTTTCTCCTTATTATTATTATTATTACTATATTTAATAAAATTAATTATAATTAAATATTTACTTATATTTGATTATTATTAATAATAATTAATTTCAATTAAAATAAATTCTAATTAATTTTTATCATTATTATAGTTAATTATTATTAATAATCATTAACTATAATTACTAAAAATTAATTATGATTAGTTATTTTAATTAAAATTAAGTATTAATTATTATAATCAATTATGATTAATTATTTATTATAATACGTTTTTTTTTATTATAATTCTTTATTATTATTATTATTATCAATTATTTTGAAATTATAATTAAAAGTTAGTTGTAATTTATTATAATTATTATAATTAAATTAATTATATTTAATTAATAATAATAATAATCAATTTTAATTAAAATAAATTATAATTAATTTATAATTATGGTTAATTATTTTCATTAATAATTAACTATAAATTATTAAAATTAATTATAATTGATCATTTTAATTTAAATTAATTATTATTACTTATAATTAAATATTATTAATTATTGTAATTATAATTAATTATTTTTAAATTATAATTAATTTTTATTAATTATAATTTTCGAAATAAAATAGATTCTTTTCTTGATGCATGCAACGAGCCGGCAAACCCCCGAGGCGCTCACGTAGCGTTTAGGGTGGGAAATCGGTGCGATGCTTGCGACGATTTAAGGATCCCTCTCCAAAGCTAGCAACGAGCCGGCAAACCCCCGAGGCGCTCAAGTAGCGTTGTAGGGCGGGAAACCGGTGCGGCGCTTGCGACGAAGGGGATGAAAAAAAATGTTTATTTTTTTTTTACATAAGTACCCCTGAACGCCCACGTGGTGCAGAGGGGGGAAAACCTGTGCTTATTTCTAACGCCTGTTTTATTCTTATAATCAACAAACATAAAAAATCCTTAAATGCTCACGTAGCATGCGAGGATAAAAAAATTCATTCGCGACCGCAGTGTCATTTTTGACACCTACCTGAAGCGCTCACGTAGCGTCGATGGGAAAGGTTGCCTCTTGGGTTTTCCCCTAAACGGGGGAGACGCCGGGAGGCTGCCGAAATTTCTACTGAAACTGAGGACTTGTACTTGGACTTTGAACAAGATCTAAATGACTTAATAAAGAATTGAACTCAAGTAAAGTGAAATTGAACTGGACCCAAGCAAGAGCATGATTTGAACATTAAGCCGACAAGGCTTGGACTTGACTTGAACAATTTGAGCAAGGGCATAGAACTTGTACTCAAACAAGAGCAGAGGACTTATGAACAAGGATAAGAACTTGATTGAACTTTAAAGAACAATGCAAAATATCATAAGGAGCTTGAAAATGATCTTAATTTGAATCTTAATAAGTGGTAAGCTCAAGCTAAATTCAAACAACTTGAAGCTTGATTCGAATCAGATGGCAAAGACTTGCAAATTCAAGTGTTACTTGAACAATCACAAGGTTTTGAATCATATGCGAGAGGATTTGAATCCAAATTTGGACCAAATACAAAGGGCTTTGAGCTTATTTTGAACAAATTGGGCCGTGTTGAATGTTTACCTCAACCGAATGGGTTCACAAACATTTTCAAATGCCTCCCACAAGTCCACTCAAATTCCAAGTTCCACCCAAAAAGACCAAAATCCCAAATTACAAAATATTTAAAAATTGAAATAAATCCATTAAAACACTTAAAGCAAAATCCATCCACCCTCCGCAACAGTTTGCCGGGGTGGACAAATTGAAAAATACTTCAGCTCACAAAAGAGTTAAATGCCTGGTCGAAAATATCACTAGGATCCATTCTCAAAATAATCTCCTGCCAGTAAGGACGTGGTACGTGTCCTCTAACCGGCGGTTGACCGCCAAATGGCACCGCAGGATAAACGGTTATGACGACGCGGGGCCCTCTGAACTGAGTGGTTTTGCCGCCAAATGGCGCCACAGATACAGTTTATGGTCAGCGCCGATACGCTCCTTATTGGCATCAAATCCTTGAGATATGAATCAATAGGATATGATCGATAGGGCACAAAGCCCTCTGTAAGCTAAGGTGAATTCAAATTTGTCCCCTTAGACAAATATTCATCCCAGGTCTACAAGGTCCCCTTGGACGAAGCAACCCATGGCTGCCGACAAGGATCCTTCTGTTAGGTTGGGTCGACTACCTCCTCTGACTAAGTAGACCAGGGACCACGATGGCCCGGGACGACGGAATCATGGGATCTTGATCGGATCTATCATCCATTCCCCCACCATCCGCTTTAAGTGCATGATGGTGAAATTTCTATTTTAAATATCAAATTTTTCAAACCTTTCCAAATACCCAAATCCAAACTCAACTTTTCAAATTCCAAATCCAAACCATTGCTGCGACTATATGCCAGATAACACGTATCATCTACGTATCTGATTGACGACTAGCCTTAATCGAAAGTTCTCTCTCGTTATCGGGAGGGGTAATTAACTATAGGGGCTTGCGCCTATAGGAAACCAGAACTCAGATCATAAAGTCCTCGCAAAATGAGGGCGAAATCTCTGGGTAGTGTCTTATCTACAAACCCATCTGCCTTCCAAAATTTACCTCGGAACTTATTCAGTTAAAACTCCCTCACCGAATAAAAAAATCAAAGCGGGCGGAGGCCGGGGCCGAATTTTCGGAGCCCACACAACTTGAATGAATTTGATATCAAAGGCTAACGTTTACCCAACATGTCAGCCAAAAAGAGGACTCTAACAGGATTTTGAATGCTTTGCAAAACCAATTGCAGGAATTGCTAACAAAACAAGATCAAATGTGCACTGAAATAAATCTAAGCTCAAATCTAAGTTAAAAACCAAATAAATATTTTGGAAACTAATCTACTTTGCTCATAGGAACTATGTATTAAAACTAGCCTAAAGGGGAGCCCATTCATGCCACAATTGGGAGAAAAGAAATTCACCATGAAAGAAACAATCAAGATATATATCATAGGAAGTATGCCAATGAAATAGGTCAAAGATCGGAGATATTTATAGTTCAGATCGAGTCAAATGACTACATTTTTGGCTAGTCCGATTATGAAGCAAATTTCAAGTTGGGTCCAGGTCTAATTGAGTTATCTTAGAAATATTATTATGAGCTCAAATTTGTATATAAATGTACACATATACACACAAAATAATTTTAAAAATAAATAATATCATTTTCAAGCCAGTTCAGGTCAAATTACAATTGGCATGAAATCGAATCAATTTCAGACATAAAATGATATTGGCCAGCAACTTAATCAGCTCAAAATCAGATCATTCTCACCCACTAGACATAAGACCACCATTATTTCTCCTTGCTTGCAAAGTATGATAAATTATTATCCATGTTTGCAAAATTTTGAATCAAGTTTTATTTTTCAAAAAAAAAAAATCTAGCTATAGGGATTTTTATCCAGATATCCCTCGGCATAATATGGGACGTTCAATATAATCAAGATATTCATGAGGCTGTTTGGAATGACATAGTAACTAAAAATGTTATCGAAGTAAATAAACTGAATGTAAACTTAGTACAGAGGATTTAGTGTGCTATAAAGTGGAAGAAACAAATTTACACATGGGGCTGTTTGTTCCTTCTTTACATCAGTATAAGTAAAAAAAAAATGCAGAAAATATGATAAATTATTCATAATATTCTTATAACAGGCAACCAAACAGCCCCATAATTAATGGTGCCAATATAATCCATGCCAGCATGTAATTAAAGTAAAACACTTACAGCCTGAGCAGCTTCATCGATTATAACAACATCAAAGATACGTCTACATCGGCTGAAAATTGCTGACCCGCTAAAACTAAGAGTGGAGAACACCTACAAGTTTGAATGAAGTTTAAAAAAAATTTCGACAATAAAATATTTATAACAAGAAAAGAACAGACAATGGCTGATTCATCAATAATTGTATCACGAATCTTATCCCGATTAACATATTCCCCAGACTTTCCACCAGGAGATGCTAAACGATCCATACTAGCAAGCTTTTGCTCTACCTGTTAAGAATAAATTTATGCTCAATAAAAATATATATTAGCACTCTAACTTCAGAAAAAAAAAATACACACAAGGTAATCCATGGACACTGCTTGCACTGAATGATGCGGCTTCAGCCCAACTCGTACAATTTTGGGAGTGTAGACATGGTTATTTTCATCATGAATACCTGCACAAAAAACTTAGTTCAAGTTTTATCCTAAGATACAGCAAAGCTTTTCGGACAGTATAATAGGTAGAAATCTATTTAACCTTGCTAAAATGTAAATCTACAATGAGACAAATAGAAAAAAAAATGGAGAACAAATTAGATGAAGAAGAAATATGTACTCTATAAATTATCTAACGGGGAAACTTTGCATAAAAAATGATGACCTAATCAGAATGGATAACATATGGATAAGAAGGGAGATTCAGACCTCTGTGTAAAACTCGTAGTACTATCTCATCAAGTGCAGAGTTAGATGGAGCACAAACCAGAACATGTCTCCGATACTTGCGGTCAGACTTGACAATTTCAGGTTTCTACGAGGTAAAACATCAATGTAAGGTTAAGATGTAAAACTCAATTAAACAACAAAATATGATGAGTTGAAACGTACCAGTTCATTCCCAACGGGGTAAAATCCATCATCACCATCAATAGGTCTAATCAGATCCCTTGGACTCAGACCGGTTAACCAAGAAGATGCTTTTCTCCAGTGAGTATGTCTACCAAATCTCAAATGTCAGTTCAAGTAAGGCTCATAACTTCTTGAAAATAAATAGAAATTTGAGAAAACAAAGTATTTTCAATGACAAGGTGTGACGTTGGCTAACCATCGCAAATATTCAAAGTGAAATGAGCATCCAATATCATGTATGCTAAACGTATACAATAAGCAGACTAAATAGTAAAAGGTGTACCGGCATAGTTTGGTGTGTTTAGTTCAAAAGCTCAAGAAATGCCAAGAGAAATGTGTAGAAGCATAGTTTTGTGTTTTTAGTTCAATAGCTTTAGATATGTGATGCGCCAAGCCCTATGGGGCCCACTAATGGGACGGCAAACTGTTGACCTGCTGTACAAACAAAAAAAAAGAAAAGAAACAAAAAAAATATAAAATCCTACCTACTCCCTGCGATCCCACGACGCACGTCGCTGCTCACATCGCTCGCACAACCTCGTGTCATTTCTCCCCACGATCGTTGGCATGACTGGGTCGAGTCGTTAAAAGCCCAAAGCGTCGAGGCTTTTAGCCTCTTCTCCACGCGAACGCTCCCTCTCCTTCCGATCCTCCCTCTGTTTCCACGACCGGAGCTGGCCGAGCCCCCTCCGACGCCGTTCGACCACGCTCCTTCGATCGACTTCCCCTTTCCAGCCGGATCGAAAGTTCCGATACTTTGATCGGAAGCAATCAACTGGAGCTCGCTTGCTGGGACGGTAACTTTCTCCCTACCGCGTGCTTCTTCGACTCCCCAGGGCTGTTCGACTTTGCTCCTCCGACGTTCCTTCCAGTCGGATCGAAGTTACGACATTTTGATTGGAGCCGGGAGCAGGCGCCCGCTCTCTGTGAAGTTAACTTTCTCCCTGTGGCGCCGCCACTTCGACACCTCCGTGGCTGTTCGACGTCGTCCGACCCCGCTCCGCCGACGTCCCCCCCTCTCTCTGATCGGAGGCGACAACAGAAGCTCGCTGCTGTGTGGGTAACTTTCTCCCTACCGCACGCTTCTTCGGCCTAATCCCGTAAAAAAAAAAAAGAGTTTTATTATTATTATTATTATTATTATTTAATTATAATTATATTAATTAATTTTAATTAATTATAACAATTGTTTTTAATTAATTATATTTATTATAATTAATTATGCTTAATTTTAATTAAGTTGTTATAATTAATTTAATTTAATTATAATTAACTTTAATTAGAATTAAATTTAATTAATTATACAATAATTAATTAAAAATAATTTTTAATTAATTTTAATTAATTGATATTATTTATAATTAATAAATGCTCTTCTTGCCTCGATCCATGAGCCGACCGTGCCTCTTGCCTCGGTCCACGAGCCTCCACCCTCGGCCCCAAGGTATAAATTTCTAACTTAAATCCCGTCCTCGACGTTTGCAGCGGACCGGAGAACCACCTATACGCGCTCTTGTAGCACGGTGGGAGGGAGCCCGGTGCGAAGCATACGACGAGGCGGGTAAGCCCTATACACGCTCTTGTAGCGTGGTGGGGACGGTCCTCGACACCGACACCGCCGACACTACTACGAGAGGTATGATGTTCCAAAATCCCATTCTCGACGTTTGCAGCGGACCGAGGAACCACCTATACGCGCTCTTGTAGCACGGTAGGAGGGACCCCGGTGCGAAGCATACGACGAGGCGGGAGAGCCCTATACACGCTCTTGTAGCGTGGTGGGGAGTCACTGCTGTTCTGGTACGTCATTGTTGTTCTGGTACGGGTACTGCTGAAGGCCCCATACACGCTCTTGTAGCGTGGTGGGAAGGCCCGGCTCCCCTATTTTCCCCCAAACGGAGGATATGCCGGGGTGCTGCCGAAATTTTCACTGAAATGCACAGAACTTGAACAATATAAAGACCTTCTTTGACAACAATATAGAAGACCTGTACTCGAACAAAATGTACGGAACTTGAACCAAATGTGCAGAAAACTTGTACGAAGAACAGTAAACTTGTGGACTAAAACTCTAAGTGACTTCTAAAGATCAAAATCATATGAGATAAAATCAAACTTAAACCAAAATCAAGTCAATACGAACATACATTTGAACTTGCAAGAACTTCAGAAGATCCTAAATAAAGACTTGAACTTGTTCTTGGAACTCGAATTATGCAACATCAGGGGACTTGAACAAGACTAGAACATCATACAAAGACTTTGATTTGGACTGGATCCGGATCCGAACAAAGCAGTTGAACTCGCACTTGAACTCAGACTATATGACATCAAGTGGGGACTTGTGAATTTGATGAATTCAAGTTTGAATGAAGCTAAATCTGGATCCAAACACATACAAGGAACAAAGCTTGAATCACTGCCTGTTGATTGAGATGGTAATATTTGGGGATCAGCAATCAAAGACCCGTCTTCTACAAATGAGTACAATCAACAAACCACCTGAGATTGGTGAAAGGTGGTTTCAATGCAAAAGCAAGGGTTCTCCTACGAATACTACTAGAAGGCCGTAACGGATACGACTGATCTCCAGCAAATGGATACTTGTGGATAACAACAGTGTGTTGCAAGTATAACGGACCACTGTGGGCACAAGTACGAATATCTCCTACGACGATCCCTACGATTGTCTGTTGACTGAGAAGGCAATATTGGAGATTAACAATTAAGGGTCCTTCCTCTACAAATAAATGCAGACATCAGCCCACCTAAGATCGGTGAAAAGGTGGATTTGATGCAGGAGCGATGGTTCCTCTACAAATATTCCTAGGAGCTCGTAGCAAATACGACAGATCCTTACAAACAAATATGAGCCACTTGTGGATAACAACGGTGTATATGTCGTAGGCACGACGAACCACTGTGGGCACAAGTATAAATATTTCCTATGAAGAGCCCTACAATGCCTGTTAATTGAGATGGCAATATTGGGGATCAGCAATCAAAGACTCGTCTTCTACAAATAAGTACAATCAACAAGCCCACCTGAGATTGGTGACAGGTGGGCATGATGTAGGAAACAATGGGTCTCCTACGAACAGTTCCAGGAGCTCGTGGCAGACACGACGATCCCCTGCAAATGAATACAAACCTACTTGTGGATAACAACAGTGGGCATGTCGTAAGCATATCAAACCACTGTGGGCACAAGTAAGGGTCCCTGCAAATGACAACAACTACTTGTGGATAACAACAGTGTGTATATCGTGAGTGCAACGATCCACTGTGGACACAAGTACAAATATCACCTACGACAACGGTGATCAAGACCTTCTCGATCCTGTATCCACGAAGGGAAACAACTCTGCATCTACAAATATTAGATACAATAAATCTACTATACTAAAGATCTTGAAAGAAGATCTTTCCAAAGCTAGACAACAAACTTCAAAGTCCAGAAGGTCATCTCCCCGATGAATGAGAAAGGGGGAATCAATATCAAGTCCAACACACCGAAGATCTTGAAAGGAGATCTTTTCAAAGCAAAGCAGCGGACTTCAAAGTCCGAAAGAAAACCTTCCCCGGTGATTGAGAAAGGGGAGGTCAACATCAAGACCAATGCATCGCCACCGAATCTGCAATACTAGTACAAGCAGACAGAAGGCGTCTACGATCTACAAAATTCATCGCCACCGGATCTGCAACACTAGTACAAGCAGACAGAAGGCGTCTACGGTCTACAAAATTCAACGCCACCGGATCTGCAACACTAATACAAGCAGACAGAAGGCGTCTACAACCTTCATATTCGGCCTTTAAGGCCTTCAACAAAGAAAGTTCATGAACAAAGGCATGAAGCCTAAAGAACCCGATCCTTCTATACGGACCAATAGGAGTCGACAGGGTTCGAACTATCAAATAGATACACGGTTGTAGTGACCGGTGTATTTGTTTAAATACATTCTTTTTAGGCCTTCAATGCCTAAAATCAAGAAGATTCATGAACAAAGGCACAAAGCCTACGAGAAACCCGATCCCCCATCAATAAGTTGATAGGGTCGACAAGGTTCAATCAAATGGAAATGACCCCCAAACACCCCGATGATGGCCGTGTTGATTTCTTATCTCAACCGGAGGGGTTCACAAATATTTTTCAAATGTCATTCCAAATACTCAAAATTCCATCCAAACTCCAAAAATCCAAAATCAATCCCAAAATCCTAAATATTTAAAATCTGAAATAAATCCATCAACCACTTAAAGCAAATCTCATCCACCCTCCGCAACAGTTTGCCGGAGTGGACAACTCAAAATTTACTTCAGCTCACAAAGAGCAAAATGCCTAGTCGAAAATATCATTAGGATCCATTCTAAAACAATCTCCTGCCAGTAAGGACGTGGTACGTGTCCTCTAACCGGCGGTCTGCCGCCAAATGGCCACCGCAGGATAAACGGTTACGACGACCCGGGGCCCTCTGAACCGAGTGGTTTTGCCGCCAAATGGCACCACAATATACCGGTTATGGCCAGAGCCAATACGCTCCTTATTGGCATCAAATCCTTGAGATATGAATCAATAGGATATGATCGATAGGGCACAAAGCCCTCTATCAGCTAAGGTGGATTCAAATTTGTCCCCTTAGACAAACATTCACCCCAGGTCTACAAGGTCCCCTTGGACGAAGCAACCCATGGCTGCCGACAAGGATCCTTCTGTCAGGTTGGGTCGACTACCTCCTCTGACTAAGTAGACCAGGGACCACGATGGCCCGGGATGACGGAACCATGGGATCTTGATCGGGCCCATCATCCATTCCCCCACCATCCGCTTTAAGTGCTAGATGGTGAAATTTCTATTTTAAATATTAAATCTTTCCAAATATCCAAACTTCCCAAATTCCCAAATCTAGTTCTCTATTTTCCAATCCATTGTTGCTACTATATGCCAGATAACACGTATTCCTACGTATCTGATCGACGACTAGCCTTAATCGAAAGTTCTCTCTCGTGACCGGGAGGGGTAATTAACTATAGGGGCTTGCGCCTATAGGAAACCAGAACTCAGATCATAAAGTCCTCGCAAGATGAGGGCGAAATCTCTGGGTAGTGTCTTATCTACAAACTCATCTGCCTTCCAAAATTTACCCCGGAACTTAGTTCGTTAAAACTCCCCTCGCTCCAAAAAAAAAAAGAAATCGCGCGGCGGGGAGGCCGGGGCCGAATTTTCGGAGCCCACACAAACAAGGAGAGACGGGGTCAAAGGGAACCATAGAAGACCAAAATTAGGAGGAATTAGGATGTTTATTCAAAGAAAGATGGCTGATTTGATTGGGAGGGAGTTGGAAAGATTTATTTAGGGAAAGATGGCTGATTTGAATTTAGATTTTGGAGGGAATTAGCATAGCTTATTTAAGGTTAATTATGTAGTTTTATTTTTGTTATGTGAATTGTGTTTGAGTGTAGTTTTCTTTGAAGTTGTTCCTAGAGGCGCCTAGGGTATGTGGAGAGTAGATCTACCTCTCGAATAGTAGATCAACTTGTATCTTAGTTTGTTGTGCCGATATAAAAATATTTCTTATTGATTTTTGTTTTATTTCCTCTTCATTGTTTCTATTTTAGCTGTGGAAACCAGATTCCAATCAAATTGGTATCAAAGCACGAATCGGTACCTATGGCGCCAAAGAAAGAGGATGCTTTGAAAGATAAATTAGAAGGAGAAGTTGGCCAACTCAAATCTAAAATCAAGGAACATATGTCATCTATAGAAGGAAGGTTTTCTAACCTAAAGGACATGATAAAAAAAAATATTGAAGCTTCATACCCAACCACCAACATTGGAGGCGAGAACACCGTTGACCGGACAAGGAAGTGGGGACACCCTAATATAGGGTTAATGAGAGAGGATCAAGAAGTGAAAAGTTTGGGGAAAAAAGAGGAGATGCCACATTTAGATCCATTTCCAAGGAAGGGGAACGGGGTGAAGGGTATGACCGGCGAAGAAATTGGGATGATGAAGATCGGAGAACTGATTTGGGGGAGAGAAAAACATGGAGGGATCACAACAACCACAACACTAGAGAGAAAGAAGTTATTAGGGTGGTGAAAATCCTAGGGTAATAAAGTTGAAATTGCAAGTTTTTAGGGATAAAATGCTCATCTGTGGATTTATAGGGTGTAGCAATATTTTGTTGTAAATGGGTTGACAGAAGACGAAAATCTCACCGCAACCACTCTATGTTTGGAAGGGAAGGCTCTTTCCTGGTATCAGTAGAGAGACTAGCGAGATCCGATCCGATCATGAAGGGAGTTCAAAGATTGTCTACTAGAATGTTTCCAAACTAGTCGGGAAGGAAACTTCTATGAAAAGTTCTTTGCTCTGGTGCAGGAGAAGATAGTGATAGATTATCGGGAGAACTTCGAGTACTTCTCAAGCCAGTTGGGAAGGTTGTTAGAGACTACGTTAGAGGGTAACTTTATGAATGGGCTCAAGCCTAACATTCGAGTACTAAGACCACATGGCTTAGGAGAGACTATGGAGTTAGCCCAGCTGGTAGAGGATATGAACTCCTTGGAGAGGAGTAGCCGTAGTAGCAGATCAGAAGTCTCCTACTGTGCGACCACTATATTTCTGACACCAAAGGTGCATACGGTGTTCAAAAGGAAGCCCCGAGGGATAGAGGTCAGGGAGTATGACCAAGGGGAACTTCAAGAGGTTGACTATGTTCAGGAGAAGAAGGCTAAAGGTATATGTGATGAGAAGTTGGCTCCCTGACCATCATTGTAAGGATCGTTCGTTAAAAGTCCTGACAGTCTGCAATGAAGAGGAAGATGCTACAGAGCAGGAAGTAGAGGAGAAAGAATGATCACCCTCACTTAGATGTTGCAGAGATATCCCTTAACTCAATGGTTGGGTTCACCCCGAACTACACCATGAAGGTTAAAGGGAAGATCAAGCATCAGGAGGTGATAGTACTGGTGGATAGTGTAACTACCCACGACTTCATTTCCAACAGGAAGGTGGATCAGTTGGGACTGAAATTAGTAGACATGGGTCTTTGGGGATATGCTGGGAACAGGAAAAGTAAAGAGGAGTAGAGAAATTTGCAAATGAGTGATTCTAATCCTTCCAGAGGTTTAGGTATTGAAAGACTTTCTGCCATTGAATTTGAGGAGCACATATATGATAATGGGATGAAGTGGATGCAGAAGTTGGGAAAGACCAAGATTGATTGGAATGCACTAATGATGTTGAGGGGAGGAAAGTGGTCATTAGAGGGGATCCTAGCCTAGCCAAAATTATGGTTTCACTCAAAACCATGGTGAGAACCATTCAAGGTAAATGGGTAGGATTTTTGGTGAAGCGTGCACAGGAGGAAAATCAGTTAAACAAATTTAGGCTTCTAATTAAAGAAATCAAAAGCACAAGAACAAATTCAAGCATTGTTGACTCTTATTCAAATTTATGTTTATATGCTGATCAGATTATGACAATTCAGAGCACTTTCATACTGAGGAAGTTGAGGTTCTTCTTCTTGCTAGGAGACATTTCTCTCCAGCTAAACAGCAAAAATTGTTGTACAAAAATTTGTGTGTAATGCCTCTAAGATTATTAGAGCGTGTTCTACCTTGGTTGGTTTCAGAGTTTACTGAGTTAGAGGCAAGGGCCTTTCTCCATAACATGTGTTTTGCAGCAGCAGCATCGGATTCTGCGTTGATGACTCTCTTCTATGGTTGGGCATGCAAGGGTCGGACCGCAGATATCTCTGATTGTTACAATTTTCAATGTTTATCTCCGGAGGTGACCATTGGTTGCTATCTGTCGGACCGCAGATATCTCTGATTGTTACAATTTTCAATGTTTATCTCCGGAGGTGACCATTGGTTGCTATCTGTTAGAGGAAAAGAACGAGAGTTGCAGGTTTTAGTTCGGGAATTTTTACATGTGCCTGTGTGCCCAGCGACAAAGTTGAAGCACAGTCACAGATCAAACAAAAGAAGCATGGAGGCAATCTATCAAAATTATGCTTGCATGCTAGGGATGGTGATGAATCAGGAAGAGTAGAGACTCAAAGTTTGTCGTGAGTTACAGCTTTTCGCATCCCTAAATTAGGGGTTGATGGCAGCAACAATTTTGGAATTAGTTTAAAAAAATTAAAAATACAAAAATAAAAAAATAAAAAATAATAAAAAGAAAAAAAAAACAAAAACAAAAAATAAAATTAAAAATATATTGGAATTAGTTCCCTTGCTTCAGGGAAAGTGCTCAGGCTATTTTCTTACAACTCAACAGCTGCTCTAAATTCCAGTCACTTTCTCCGGGAAACAGATACATTATCATCCAATATGGAGAATGCTGTGAGACCAATTGATAATACAAGTTTCATAAAGCAATCCATAAAGATTTAGAGTATCTAAATGTCTAGTCGAAAATTGCGGCGAAACTTTTCTGCTGCAATTCAGTGGAATATTTTGTTTACAGTGGGGCTTATATCGAGCTCACAGCATTGCGAAGATGACATTGTTTACCCTGCTTTCGAATCTCGGGTGTCACTTCACAATGTCAGCCATTCATATACTCTTGATCACAAGCAGAAGGAGAAGCTGTTTAACGATATATTTGAAGTTCTTTCAGAACTTTCACAATTTTATGATGGCCTGACAAGGACAGACGCCAATACGGAAGCATTAACTAACACAAGTTGGAAAAAGGAGCATAATGAACTTGTTACAAAGCTTCAAGACATGTGTAAATCAATACGAGTTTCACTGGACTAACATATTTTTAGAGAAGATCTTGAGTTGTGACATTTATTTGATAAACATTTTCTATTGAGTGGGATAAGATTGTTGGCCGTATAATTGGAACAACTGGAGCAGTTGTTCTACAGTCAATGTTGCCATGGGTTACTTCAGCATTCACGCAAGAGGAGCATAATATGGATGGATATGTAGAGGCAAGCAATAAGAAATACTATGTTCAATGAGTGGCTAAATGTGTAGAAGGATTTGCCCAACTATGAAGCAACATGAGAATCATAGCAGTAGTTTTTTTTGTTCCACCTAGAGGATAAGATGGCTCTTCGGGAAAGGAGCATTGATGTGTTGGGCCCTGTGGACCCCACTAATGGGACGGCAGGCAAGGAAAGAGGGGGGCCAAAGAGGATTAATTATTTACCATAAAAGACCAAAATTGAGAGGGGGAATTAGGAATGTTTATTTAGGGAAAGAGGGTTAATTTGATTATGAGGGAATTAGGAAAGTTTATTTAAGGAAAGATGGTTGATTTGATTCGGAAGGAATTAGGAAGATTTATTTAGGGAAAGAGAACTAATTTGAATCTAGATTTTGGAGGGAATTAGAAGAACTTATTTAGGGTTAATTATGTTGTTTTATTTTTATTATGTGAATTGTGTTTGGTTGTAGTTTTCTTTGGAGTTGTTTCTAGCGGTGCCTAGGGTTTGTGAAGAGTCAATCTACCTCTCGAATAGTATATCAACTTGTATCTTAGTTTATTGTGCCGATATAAAAACCTCTTGCCAATTTCTGCTGTGTTTTCTCTTCGTTGTTACAGTTTTTGCTGTGTTGAAATAAGATTTTTATCAATATGTTCATATTGTGTTTTCAAACACAATAAAGAAAACAAAAAAGTAACATATTAGCCAGCAACGACAAAAACAAACGAAAGTAAAATGAACAACCTGAAGGTCACATTCATAGTTAGAATGACATTAAAACAAGTTGCTGAGTGTTCTCTACGAAACCTTTTTGCATTTGATGATAAAATTGGTTTAAATTCCGGAAGAAAGAAAAGCAATGCATAACATAAATCTTCTAAGGGTCAAATTATTATGGGCAGATTTGCAAGCCTTGTGCCATCCTTTTCATGGTTAAAATAGAGAGGTGACTCAACAGAATTGAACAAAAATATTTGAGAAAAAATAAAGTGAACATATCATACCACATTCAACAAGAACATTAATTAAGGATGCATAAATTGACCCAAATAGTTGAGACAATATTGATTAGTATCATCACAACACCTTTTTTTTTTTTTTTTGTCAGGAGTTCCAAAAAAAGAAAAAAATATCAAGCTTCTGAAACATATCCATCTATACAATAGAGGAGCAATATTAATGGGTTCAACCAGAAATTAACAAACCGAGCCTGCTTACTTAGTACGGTCAGAGTAAAGTTTTAATAATGTTTGGAACATGTTCAAATTTTCAATCCAACCTTATGATGGATCGACAAGGGATTGAATATTGACACTCTCAAACAACCAGATATTTCCCTAAGAGTACATAAACTTCTAAAAAAATTAACTAACATGAAGAAGAACGTCCAAAAAAAAAGTAAATGCTAGAATTTCACATAACATAGTGGTAAAAGTGTCACAACCAAGTTAATTCAACCCATCATGATGTAAAATGCAATGCTCCAACATGAAATCAACTTAATTAACTCGGATTTAAAATCCTAACAAAGGAACCACCTTTGCAAGTTGCAAGGCTTGCACCGCCCACCAAAAGAATTTTAATAAAAAAGATAAAATATCACATCTTTACCATACCTCTCTTCGATAGACATTACTGGCCTCGGCTTGATACGAGAAGTTCCACCACTGCATTGAAAAATGGTTCCATAATAAAAAATAAGCTAGAAAAATAAATAGAAGTCCGAGTGTATTCTTAAAATAGGAGAATTTCAAATAAGACCATCTAACTCTTGTTCTTCTTTACTTATATATATGCATATACATACATACATACATACATATATAAGCTAGAAAAACAAATAGATGTCCGAGGGTATTCTTAAAATAGGAGAATTTCAAATAAGACCATCTAACTCTTGTTCTTCTTTACATATATATATATATATATATATATATATATATGCGTATGCATATATACTTGCAACAAATAAAAATCTCTTCTTAGAAATTTAGAGTAGATAGAAATTGGACAAACACACTTACTTCGAGTGTATGCTTGTAGGAGATGAATGGAGAATGGTGCTAAGAAGTCCAATAATTGTATGGGTTTTTCCCGTTCCTGGAGGACCCTACACAAAAAGAAACTTTAAAACATAGCAGTACTACTGAAATATGATAAATATTTTAACATTAACAATGACGGGAACTTCCAATAGAAAATGAACAAAAAAGATAGATACTACTTCATTCAGACATCTATGTCCAATAATAGCAATCTGTGTTAACCTATAGTCTCAAATATACTTATTGAAGTATGAAAATAGCCTAATTAGGCTAACTTAATCTTGTTGATTTTGTAAGTATCTAATACTTAGCTGATGATGAGTTGAGGGTCGTCATATATATGTAGTAGCTAAATTTGAAATTCTCCAACTAATTCTAGGATAGCCACAAGAGTTTTGCATTCCACATCATTATTTGCTCAAGGCACAGATAGACTATAATAGTAGAGTATGCCACATTACAATGTAATGAAGAGAAGGTTGATTCTCATTGTTGACCTCGGCAACCGCTCTGTGGTTAACCCGACCAACTACAGTGAAATATGTGACATTGCATAAATGGTATCCAAAATGCATTGATCAAAAGTTGAAATTGCCAAACCAGTGTCCGTTCTGCTGTGTTTTCTGGAATGATTTCTGGACTGGATCGTCCAGGCCGATTTTGGATCGGCCGGGGACGATTAGATACGACAAGAATCCCGAGAGCATCGTCCTGAGAAATCGTCCAGGGCCGATTTGATTTTGTTCACATCGGCCAGGACGATGTGGCGATCGGCAAGGCCGATCAGACTAATGTTATAAGCAAATCAGCTCGTTTTGAGGAGAGAGAAAATCATTTTTATAAAATGAAAATATCTGAGGAGAGAGAAAGAGAAAGGAAAAGAGAAGAAAAGCTTGGTTTCGGAGGCCGCGGAGCGCTTTTCGTCCGACGCCGCTGTTGGGAAAAGTGTAGATCTCGTGGTAAGGACTCCGAATCCTATTTCTGTTTTCAGAGATATTGATTTTTGATCGAGATGTGCACTGTTTTGTGTTTTCGTAGTCGAATTTTGGACCTAATTTGGTATTGACACAACTTTCACCGCACAACTTTTAGAATGTTATAGATATGAATATTGTACACGATTTGAGTATTTTCTACGATGATTTTATCGGTCGGAATTGATTCTACGCAATTTTAATTGAATAGAAAAATATCATGATGTTATTTGATATGGATTCAGTAGAAGAATAGTCTTATGTTGTTGTCGTGAACATTCTATTGTAATTTGGTAAATTGTGATTTTGTAGGATTTTGATAGATTAAATAGATATGCATATGAATGTTGATATGATTGCTCTAGATTGTTCTTATATTGCCTATTGAATCGACTATTGAATTGATTATTGATTGATTATTGATACTGGAACACAAGTGGAACCTGGTTGAATGTTGGTTGGAGATTGAATTGACCTGTACAGGATGGTGGGCCGACGGGCTTTCCTTTAAACATTGATTATGGATATATGGATGGGAGTCATAAGGGGTTCTTATAGATATGCCGACGGGCGGCCGACGGGCAATAGAGTGACGACTCTTTTTATTGAAACCAACGTATTGATATCTACAACAGCAATATGGATTCTACAACAGCAACATAGCCAGTTGATTGTACTTGTTCAGTATTATTGTATTGAATGCATGTCTACTGTATTGACATACGGATTTACTGCTTTATGGATTTACTGCTTTATTGATTTGATCGGATTTGGATTTACTGTATCGTACGATTTCATCGATTTCATTGATTGATCGTTGAGCATGGATACTACTGAGTATAGATATTGTATTAATTCAATTGATGATATGGACACGACACTATAGATTCATTGACATTATTGATTTACATTATTGAGTTCTGCTGCATTGATTCATTGCTAGTATAGATTGGGATTTATCGTATTGCTTTTCCGATAGATTTTATTGACTAGATAATTTTGATTTGATTTTGATAATAGTGACTGATTGGACGGATTGATTGATTTTCTACTGTGTACGGATTTCTTCGAGATTGACGTGTATTGATTGAGATGGATTTATCGATTCGCCCGCCGCTGCATAGACTTGATTTCATTGACTATGGATTTCCGTATTGCATAGACTCATTGACCATTGACTGATATGAATTTGATTGATTGACATGCATATTGATAGCATCGCCGTGCTTTGATTTCAGTTATAGGTAGTAGGTGACCTGCTGGGCTTTGTAAAGCTCATTATATGTGGTTGATATTTTCAGGTCAGGGCAAGGGAGCAGGAGATAGAGATTGATCCGGATCTTCAGGTTTTAGTTCTTTTGATGATTTTGATTCTTTTGTACTCATGACAGGATATATTTCAGTTCTGGTATTCATAGTGTAGTTCCTGAGTATTGTATATGATATTTTGAGTTATGGATCGACTTGTATATGGATGTTTTAAATTTATAGACTGTTATTAATTGGAGACTATAGATGACTCTGGTAAATGGCTGGTTTGATCGACATTCTTTCCAAGTTAGATCTCGGGGCATGACACTACGTCCGGTCACCAGACGTAATAATTGTTCTGGCAGAACGGCCATCCAAGGAGCAAGTATTGGTTGCCGCAATAGCCTTCCAAAACAGCTTGCCGACACAGCCATCCAAGGAGCCACCAATTGGATGTCTCCCAGTCATCATTTACCCAGCCAAAACAGAATGCCTTAGCCAAAAAGAAAAAGGCATCCACGAACAGTACAGCTGACTCGAGAAAAATGCTTCAGCTTATCAATCTCAACAAAACTGAGGCAGTAAAAACAGTCAGAGCAAACCAAGTGAATAATCTCAATCATTCCCAGCCAGATAATAAAGATCTTACTCATACATGACTCACAAGCAGTGGCCAAATCTCCACAGAATTCTTCCAAGAAGAAGCTTTAAGCCTTGAAGCTTCTCTAATTATGTGACAAACAGTAGAGGAGCAATGAGAGATGTTACTAAATTTATGATTGTTGTGTTCTCTCCAAATAAAGTTAAGACTACATACAGTAAGAAAGAAAAAGCTCCTAGAAACACTCTAAATCTGCTGCAACTCATCTATATAATCCAACAATTGCCTCAAATTCAATCTAAAGAGAAAAGAAGCAAAGCAAGGGAGAAGAGTAGTAATGATAGAATATGAAAAATCACATTCAAAGAACAAGTGACCATGAGATTCAACCGCAGAATAACAAAGAGCACAGATAGGATTTATTTGAATATTCCTTATTGCCAAAACATCAGCAGTTTTAAGTCTTTCAAGCATAGCAACTAGCAAGCCAAGTAAAACAAGAATATGTCATAGCATACCTCTTATGCCAAACAAACTTGAACCAATTAACTTCCTGTAAGCCTGTATAGTAGTGAGACATGAAAACTCTAAATTTGGGTTTATCCAACTTCTCCCAGAAGATCACAGAAGTTGCATTAAGATGTATATCAGTCTTAATGATGCAATTTTTAACCGTATTAGGAATATTCAGTGGAACATTGCAAGCAGAAAGGTGAATAAAGCTCTTAACAGTATGAGAGAGATATGTATTAATAAGACCAGGTTCCAGCAATCGAGAAATTGGGAAACCTTTGCACCAAGGGTCCAGGAGTAACTTTGAGGGATATTTTGACTCTAATCTTCACGACAGTGGCACATATAAGTTTCCAATATTTACTAGATTTAGATCAAGGGTTCCAAAGAGAAACATGCTTTTGAATAACCCAGCCAGCAAGTAAACATTCCTTATTAATAATACGACAAATCAAGGAACAACAAAAACCATGATATAAAGCAGGGATGGAAGGAATGCCAAGGCCGCCAAAATGTTTAGGTTTACAAGTGTTATTCCAAGAGATGGTATTCAGCTTTTTGACTGCAGTGGAGTCACTATAAAATAGAAATCTCGAGCAAACTTTATCCAAAAACTTACAGCAAATTTTGGGAATAATGGAACCCCTAATCCAATAGGACAAAATGTTACAAATGTTGAACTTGATATATTGAATTCGCCCAGCAAAAGAAAGGAACTTGGCTTTCAACCTTCAAAAGAGGCAGATATTTTTCTGCAAGAGGGGAGAGAAATCTGCAATACGAAGTTTTTTGGGATAAATGGGCAGACCAAAGTAGATCAATGGATTATGGGAAAAAGAGAGGTTAAGAAGATTTGCAAAGAGAACAACATTGTGGCAGCTATTAGAGAAAATGACAGTGCTTTAAGAGTGATTGATATGCGATCCAGAGCAATTAGCAAAACAATCCAATATAAACTTTAGCTGTTCCGCATTAGAAAGAGAACATTTTCCAAAGATAGGGAGATCATCAGCGTATAGAATATGAGAGATGTTAGTGTTACCAGTTTTAATTCCAGAAAAAGTGCAAGTAGTGATATTCCATCCATCATATGATAGAGCATCCATGATGATACAAAAAGGTAGGGGGGTAGGGGACACCCCTGCCTTAAACCAGAAGTTGAGCTAAAGTAACCTTTTTTTAGGTAGCCATTGAAACAAATAGAGAAACAAACATCTTTCACACAACCTTAATCCAGGAAATGAAAACTTCAAGAAAGCCTTTCTATATCAACCTATTGAAAAGAAATTCCTTGGAGACTATATCAAATGCTTGGAAAATATCAAGTTTAGCACAAAAAAGCTTCATATTGGAGTTATGGTTAAACTCCCCAAGCAATTCAGAGGCGAGGAGAATGTTGTCAGAGGAGATACTGCTGTTAATAAATCCAACCTGGCTGGAGTGAATGATATGAGGCATAACAACCTTAATATATTAGCCAAAATTTTAGCAATAATTTTATAAAAAATATTACAAGGGAAATAGGCCTATAATCTGACGTAGAGGAAGCATACCTCTGTATAGGAATAAGAGTAATAGCCATGGCCTTAGCGCCCCTAGGCATAGAACTAGTAAAAGAAATGTTTAATAGCTAAACAAAGCCTTGGCCCAATAATATTCCAACCATGTTTGTAGAATTCAAAAGTGAAGCCACAAGGGCCTGGGCTAGAGGAGGAAGGAGCAAAAAAAATAATACATTTAATTTCCTCATTAGTAACTAGGGCAATTAGAGCAAGTAATAGGTTGGCAGGAATCTTATCGCCGGCAGGAATATGAGAAGAACCAGAAACCATAGGCTTAGGAGTGTTAAAGAGGTTCCAGAAATACTCAATAAAAGCAGCAACAATCGAGGAGGGAGAGAGTCCCAGAAGAAGAGACAATTTCATTGATCTTGTTAGCATTATTTCTAGATTTTAATTTGGCATACAAAAACCCCAAGATATCCTCACCATTTGAGAGTCATGTGGCTTCAGACTTTGAATGATCCAAGATGCCCATGAGGAATAGCTAGAAGCTAGCTGTTGCGTAATATTTTTCAGAGAAGTATTTAGAGTACTCCATAGGATAATTCTGAACATCTAATAGACATTGATTCTGCTTTGATTTAAGCTCCACAATAGAATCAGGAAAATATTTATAAGATTCCATTTCTTAGATTTGATAATCCCCTTGAGAACCTTCAGCATCGAATAGAGAAAGCATAGATAGGAGTGCCAAAAGGTCTAGATGCAAAAATATTAATCACTTCATCCCAAAATTCAAGTAATTCCAGCCAACAGTTTTTGAATAGAAATATGTGGTTGTTGCAGATTGGAGGATTTCCAAACAAAAGAAGAGGGCAATGGTCCAAACATCTAGGGTCCTCAATTTTATAATAGGAAGCAGGGAAGTTTTCCAACCATAAATCATTAACAAGAACTTTGTCCAACTTAATGTGAATGGGGTTGTCACTCCTTTGATGAAACCTAGTATAAAGATGACCAACAGATGTCAGATAATGAACCGCAATAGTAAAAATCATGTTATTGAAGTCCCAAAGTTCACTATTGTGAATTATATTTCCACCAAATTTCTAAGAGCTAAATCTACAGCAATTAAAATCTCCAATAATAACCCAAGGAATGGAGATGCTTGAAGCCAGCGAAGAAATATCATTCCATAAAACAATCCTTTCAGAATATGAGTTGGCAGCATAAACCACAAAAAGAGCACAAATAATAGAAGAACCAGAGAACAGAATACCATGAATAAGCTGGTTAGAAGTAAAAGACAGATTAAAGGAAACTTTAGAAGCATTCCATTTTATCCAAATTTCAAAATGAATTACTTCAAGCCCATATTCTGATAAAATATGAAAACTCAATATATCACAAGATTCAAATTATTCAAGTGAAATCCTCTAAAAACATAAAGCAAAAAAAAAAAATTCACCAACCCTCCACAAACATCTCTCTAGGAAGATAAGTTCAAGAACAACATCAGCTTACTAAAAGCAAATGTCTTGTTTAGCATACAATTCATTCTCAAATAGTCTTCCCAGTGACGACTTTGCACATGTCTCCAACTAGTGTTCTCACCATCAAATGATACTGCATGTTAACAATTATGATGGAAACTCTCTAACAAAGTGGTTTAACCGTAAAATGGCTAGCAAGCACCATAATGCACGAGCACAAGAAGAGAGCATGGGAACGATCAGGGTGAATACACGAGAAAGAGCAGCAATTGTGGATGTTGTAGCTACAAGCAACAAGCTCAAGAAGGGAGAAAGAGATGAAAGAGAGGGAAGAGTGGTGACTATGGCAAGATCTCACTTTGCTTTGATATCATGTTAAAAATATATAAATTTTTTGTTGTATATTGTTGACTGAATACAAGTGTCTGTATATAAACTAATAAAGAAAACATAAAGGAGATGATAAATAGGACAATATCCTCAATTATGGGGATATATCCAGTAACAACCCATCTTTCCAGTTTGGCACTTTCCTATAATAACACTATCTTTTTGATGCAGCATGTACATAAGTGTTGTTAACATATTAATAGTGATGCATGTGCATGCAACAATCAAATTTTCTCATATGAAGATCACAACAAAAGAGTCACATGAAAAATGAAGAACCAACCTTAAAGAAAATAAGAATAAAATCAAGCACAAACCTGTATCAGAACAAATGGTTTACGAGAAAGGCCTGCCTGCAATAGTGGATAAAGGTTATTTCAACTATATAGATGTGCAAAAAGCACAAAATATTAAGTGCTCTATGCTGATATAACTGAGTTTTTTTTTATATACTTTATTTTCTTGGAACCACTATACGTTCTAGGACCAACTTACATTTATGGCATCTAATTGTGAACTGTTAAGGCAATCTTCAAGGTGATCCATGAGAGGTTTAGGAACATTCCAGGCCTGACCTTCAGAAACACTACAATATGACTTGTGGGAAGCAGACAAAATTAAATCCTTAAACGGAAGATGTGCAATAGAATGCATGGCTGTATATTCACGCATGATAGTTGATAAACTGCAAATCTGAAATATGAAATCAACCATGAGGAATCTCCATCATCCAGATAAAACCAAAGGTCTCAAAACGAAAATAAAATAAACTTCCAGGTTGGATTGTTTGCGTGCATGGGTGCCTATTGCAGTTACCTTTAGAATCCAGACAAAACTTTCACCTGGTTTAGAACTCAAAAGCATCTTCAAAAGCCGTGGACTAGAGTCAGCTTTCATGCTATCCAATTGCTTTACCCCCCCACAGAAATAGGTTAGAACCGTAAGAGTTTCCTTACCACCTCGATGATCTACCAATGCAAAAGCATAAGGCTTTGGCGCTTCCCCCTCTTGAAACTAGAGAAAAGCAACCGCATGAACATTAAGTAATAAATGATTCATAAAACCATATAACACAAATTTTCTACCAGACACTGTCGTTTATCTAATCAATTTCTATTAAAAAGACGACTTACAAAAAAGATATGGCTCTAGTTAGACCCTTACTGCGGAATCATTAAAAAACTAGATAAAATATGTCTCAATTCAAATAAAACCAAAAAATCAACCTTTTCCATTGAAAGAAGCAAAAGATCATTCTCAGACACGTCCTCTCGGAAATCATCTAGAACAGCCAGGGACAGTTTATGAAATTCATCAGCTTCCTGGCAAGTAGCAACAGCACCTCTCTGCCAATCCGTAGCTGCCAAAAGCAATAAACCCTGATCATAAAAAAAAATTTTAAAAACAAACAAAACAAAAAAAGGGTGGACAATCTCCTCCCCAAACCCTGAAACTTGAAGAAAGTAGCAGCGAACCTTCTTCCTCATCCTTCCCTTGGACGATTTGGGCCTTCAGTTCTTCTAAAATGAGAGGCTCGAACACTCCAATGTATTCTTCCACACTGTCAAAAGTGCTCTTCACGTGCTTCAACCCCTCTCCGACATGCTTCTTCTGCAATAAAACAGAATGAATAATACTAAACCAATAAAAATAATCGAATGGAAGAAATATAAATTACCCCAGATTCTCTGAGGAGGCGGAGGTAGTCCCACCCGAGGACGATCTTCTGGAAGCGGGAGAGCTTCGAAATAGAAGAGGCGGAGGCCGTCGCAGACCTTTCCACAGCCATTCAGTCTCTGTACTTCCTCGGTTCTTAGAGAGGCAAGCGTGCGGATGAAACAGCGGGAGATAATGCACCGCTAAACTGCCGGGGAAATTTTCGCAGACGGAGAGAAAGTAGTTGTGTGGTCAGTATTAAAGTCAAAGTAGGTGATCTCTCTTCTTCTCTCTTTGTAAGCGGGTTGCCTTGCACGTCTATCTCCCTGTTAGCTCTCTTTGCTGCTCCTCCGGCGAGATTTGAGGACGATGAGACGTTGCCGATGAAGGGGCGAGAGCGCGGCGACGGTTGGGAGGTGTGTTCCTTTTTTTTTTTAATATAAGTTATAAATGGGAAAAAAATGTGCTCTATTTTATTTTTAAGAATTTACATATATCACTTTATCTTATTTTAATAATATATATAATATCTATTGCACTTATAAATAACTTTAATATAAAATACATAAATCATATATTACATTACAATCATTAATATAATCCTCTAAATTTTAATATTTTATTTCTTGTGCATAAAATATTAAAGTTTTAAGTGTTAGATATATAAATAGCATTATATAAAATGATATATATATAATTTTTTTAATTTGTGTGAGACCCCATTATCCCAAATAATCCCATTTATTTTCAAATACTTATTTTAATCCTAAAATATATAAATGAGTGGGAATATATAAAGTCAAATATGTTTAATCTCATAATTTAACTTATTTGAACACAATTTCAAATATTATTCTTCACATTTTTTTATAATCTTATTTGAACAATATTTGAATTGAGTTTGAATTTTATTCAAATTGAGTTTTAAACATATTTCAAACATTTCTTCCCTCTTGTTTTTTATATATCAAGCTCCCATTAATGGCTTTTACTAATGAGCTCCTATTGTGAACCATTTTTTCTCCTTCACATGGTGTAAGGATTGTTGACGTCTTACCCCCTTGTCTCTAATATCTCTCTCCATTTACTCACCATTGGTCATGTTAGCACTATCCCCAGTCGAACTCATGTCTCAAAAACATACCAACTTAACAAGAGGTTTGTGCCATCAACCACATCCCTAAGTGAGACTTTGTAGTGAACACCTATGTCATGCCCTGTAATCTAATACGAGTAAATTCTTTCTTTTATCTTTTATTAAACAATAATCAGAGCAGTCTAAGTTTGTTTTTTAGCAATAAAATCATATATCAACCAAAATAAATTTTATTGATCAAAATATCTATATGTATTTATATTCATTGGCCTTATATATAATACTCATGAATCATATAATTACAATTTATCATCATCAGCCCTCAGTACAAAATAATGTTGCAAATTTGAACCCAAGTCTTATGATTTTGATTATGACAAACATTATTGGATTTCTTATTATGTTATCTCTTGATAATTGAATTTATTGATGTTGGCTCAAGAAAAATGGCATGAATGCATGAATCCCACTTTACAGCTGTAGGATTCTATTTCTCTTAACTCATATTGTAGTTAACCAGATTTTCCCTTAGGGTTGTGTTAGGGTTTAATTAAATATGGGGTCCTTACTTCCTATGAGCGCAAGCACCCATAGTTAATTACCCCTTTTACTATTTAAGAGAGAACTCTCGATTAAGGATGAATAATTTTTAAGTGTTTAGTCTTAATTGTGGGGAAGATTGAGGTAAATCCGATCAAGATCCCATGGTTCCGTCATCCCGGGTATACAATATATTTCAGTCTACCAACACTAACAATTATTGACCATAGTGTCCAGAGAATCTGATTAGCACCCATGGGTTGCCTCCTCTCAGGGATCTCGAATAGACTGAAGTGGTTAAATGTGGATTTTAGTTTGATTTAATTTGAGTTGGTGCTTATGACTTCTTTAGAAGTTGCTCGTTAATTTATTTAGCTTTGGAGCTTACAGCTCCAATTAGGAGTTGCCGTATGATTTTGATTTGGGTAGGGACTTATGGCTTTCGTATAAAGTAACATGATATTTTTTATTTGGAATGGAGCTTACTGTTCTATTTATGAGTTGTCTAATGATGGGTCTTACAACCTAACTCTACAACGAGGCTGCCAGGGGATTTAAATTTGATTTTTTAGTTAGATTTGGATTTTAGGGTCATTGCAATCCATTTTAACAATTCTCCTAAACGTGGGTCTTACAGCTTTCGTAGAAAGTAGCCCGAGTATTTAGATTTTGATTGGGGTTTATGACTTTCGTAGAAAGTAACCTAAGTGTTTGATTTAAATTAGGATTTATGACTTTCGTAGAAAGTAGCCCGTTAGTGAGTCTTACAACCTAATCTTATAGAATAGGATGCCCAAAAGTTTAAATTTGATTTGAATTTGATGCAAGTTATTTCTTGCTACAATTGCTCTTTTCCTGTTTTAGTAGTTCAGCATTTTACTATGCCCTTTTTCCTTTCAACATTATTTTACTTCTTCTTCTTCTTCCTTTTTTTTTTGTAGCTTACCATAGCATATGTTCTTTTTTTTTATTAGCGTTTATTTAATTTCAATATTTAATTGATTTCATTCATTTACCTTTTCAGGAGCTTGTACTACTTTGGAGCTTTGTTCAAGGGAACTAGAGAGTTTGTGTATTGATACGTCATCACAAATTTATCTTGATCGGGCACGAATCTCGAGGCAAAAAGCTAGTTGGAAACTTCAAAGATTAAATTTAGGAGCATCTGAACTCAGATTTCAGCGAGCTTATAGTCAAACTGAGCATCTCGGAAACAAGAACCCAATGACACCAAATTCAACCCAATCCGAGCTGAAACGGGTCCGAATCAAGGACCCGAAGCGCTGTTGGAAGGTTTGAATCATAATTTGAGTTACCAAATAGTATCCGATTTTAACGAGCTTATACTCGAATCGAACGAATCGACGGGAAGAATCCAACGAGCCCAAGATCGCCAAATTCCGACATCACTAAAGCCTTCAAATGACCAACAAAAGGTGCACAATCGAAGGGTTCAACATCAACCGTCCATTCGACCACTCCCTATTCGCCCCTAATCTCATACATATTTACAAGTCACGCCACTCCAAAAAACTATAAATAGAGCCCTCATTCTTCACAAGAGGACTCAAGCGAGAAGAGAGAGAAGAAGAAGGGAAGAAGAAGAGAAAGGGAGAGAATCATCTCCTCCTCGACCACCGTCGGAGCTCTTCCTGCCACCTGAATACGCAGGAACTCTGCTAGATTTTTGGTAAACGTCGAGATTTTGCATAACTTTGTAACTTTGATAGAAGCTGATTGAAACTGATCGCCTTGACTTGTGAGACGAATAGGACTTTGAACTTCAAACAAACACTAGTGGAATTATTTCAACTCGGTGTAGCCCCGTGATTTTTCCCTCTTCCGGGTTTTCCACGTAAAAATCTTGATGTTCATTCTCTTTTCTTTTTGTGTGCTGAATATTCGTATAATGTTCAGACGCGAATTTACAAACTTTACCGCCGTGTATATTTCAGCCCGCAATAGTTTAGCTCCGTCTGTGGGAAATACTATTCCACAAAACTTCAAATATTGCTACAATGGTCAACAGACGTAGCAGACGCATCGTTGGAGCTTCCCGCTCCAACTCCCACCAATCCTGAAACCAGTCTGTGAATCACAGACGCCCAATGTCTACCTCTTTTCATCCAAGGGGGTAAAATGCTGCAGGAGAAGGAATATTAGGACCTTCTTTAGAAGAAAGAATCCGAAAGATGGAAGAGTCTCAGAATGAAATTCTTCAACTCCTGCGAGAAACTCGGCAACTAACACTACCACAAAGGGAGGAAGTGTTTCTCTCTTAAGATCCACCACGTGTTGAAGATGTTCAATTCGAGCATCTTCAAGCAGAAATTCTTCTTCCTCCCCCAATAAGGTAGATGTATCAGAAGAACGAACTAGCTGATACATCAAGTTCTACACATTTCGCCCTCAACTCGGCAGCCTCACGTTCTTCCAAATCTCCCATAAGACTCAACCCAACCACACATTGTTGAGCTCCCTCACAATGCTCTACGTCATGAACTGCGAAGATTGGTACGGGAAGAGTTCCCCCAAGGAGATGTGAGGCAAGCTCTCCAACGGAGGAACTTCCAGGAGTCATCACCTCTAAATGAAGCCATTCTTCAACACCCCATTCCGATTGGATTCAAAGTACCAAATGTTAAGTCCTACGATAGGACGACCGACCCGTATGAGCATATCAACTACTATAGAACCATCATGCATATTCAATGAGCATCAGACGCACTCATTTGCCAGGTTTTTCCTGCCACCCTTAAAGGACAAGCTCAAAATTGGTTCTATTCTCTTCCGTCCAGAACGATCCCTTCATTAGTCAAATTAGCCAAACTATTCGTTGAACAGTTTATAGCTAATCGAAGAATTGATAAGGATTCTTCACACCTCTCCGGGATCCGCCAAAATGAGGGAGAATCGTTGAAGGAGTATTTTCAGCGGTTTTTCACCGAGGCTCGACAGATTCCAAGAGTAGACCTTGAATTGCTCAGAGGGGTTTCTTGGAGGTCTTCATCCTGGTCCCTTCTATTATGTACTCATGCGTAACACTGTTCATTCATATGTCGATCTGATCCATCGTGTGTAGGCGCAAATCTCTGCAGACGATGCCATAAATGCTCATAGGAAGCAGTTTAAGCAAACCAATAGGAAGCGCAAAGGTGCACCTGAGAGAGATAATTCATTCTCACAACAGAAAAAGCAAGAGAAGAATAATCTTCCTCCTAGGCATTCATTACCGCGATGGGAACCTCGACAGGAGGAGTATAACCCACTCAATGCATCTTGAGCAAATGTATTGATGGTCATTCGAGATCAAGATACATTAAAATGGTCGAATCCTTTGAAGTCGAACACAGGAAATCCATATCATTATTGTCACTTTCATCATAGTCGTGGTCACACTACCGAAGCCTGTAAGCAACTCAAGGATGAGATTGAAAGACCTATCCGCTAGGGCTATTTTCGACAATTTATTCGGGATCCATCTACCAGAGAGGAAGCTCGTCCCGCTGGGGGGTAAAATCAACAATAAAGACAACCATTGAATAATATTCAAGTGGTTGGAGAGATTGAATGATCACACACTTTCTGCATTTGTATTAACAATACTACTTGTCTTGTTGTCTCTTTTATGTTGAGTAGGGTGTCACTTTGATACCTTTAATATTTTCTTCCAAGTTAAATATTGTATTGTGCCCGTACGTAGATCTTATGTGTTGAGTACGTTGTAACTTGTATTTCCCCAAGTCGGACTAGGGAATTATTGTACTGTTTTATATAATACAGTAATGTGATGTTCACGTTGTTGTGATATTTTTTATCTTATGAAAGATAAAAAATTTATCAAACTCTTTCTCTGTGATTCGAGAAATACACAATCTACATTGTATCTCAATCACCGGATGATCAATCCCAGGGGAATTTGATCCGACATCATTCACACAGGTTAACATCATCAAGCAAAGTCTCCAACATACAACCTCGGATAGGTCTCACATCCTTGGTGGATTCTCTCGACCTCTTCCATACAGGTTAACGTCGTTGAGAAAAAGCTCCGACGTACAACCTCGGATAGGTCTCACATCCTTAGTGGATTCTCTCAATCTCTTCCATACAAGTTAACGTCATCGAGAAAAAGCTCTGACACACAACCTCGGATATGTCTCACATCCTTGGTGGATTCTCTTGACCTCTTCCACACAGGTTAACGTCATTGAGCAAGGCTTTCACATACAACCTCGGATAGGTCTTACATCCTTGGTGGATTCTTTCGATTTCTTCCACACAAGTTAATGTCGTCGAGCAAAGGCTCCGACATACAGCCTCGGATAGGTCTCACATCCTTGGTGGATTCTTCCGACCTCTTCCACACATGTTAACATCATCGAGCATGGCTCTGACATACAACCTCGGATCGGTCTTACATCCTTGGTGGATTCTCTCGACCTCTTCCACATAGGTTAACGTCGTCGAGTATAGGCTCCGACATACAACCTCAGATATGTCTCACATCTTTGGTGGATTCTCCCGACCTCTTGCACACAGGTTAACAACATCGAGCAGGACTCTGACATACAACCTCAATTTGGATCTTACATCCTTGGTGGATTCTCTCGACTTCTTCCATAGAGGTCAGCATCATCAAGCAATATTCTCAGATAACAAAATTCTTTCTATAAAGATTCCACGAAATATCATTGGAGTTATATTACAAAAATTGTACATCAATTTCATTTTTGCAAGAATCTGAAAGTAAAAAGTACATCGGCATCAATCATACAAGTTACTATCATATCCTTAATGGATTTGAAAGACTTCTTCTCTATTGCACACAAGCATCTCCTACAACTTTTTCTTCAAAGAAACATTACAATTTGGTCTTCATCATGCCTCAACTCAGTTAACACTATACATCTGTCGCCAGAATGTCGGCATAACACACTGCTCCGGCCCCTTGAATCAGGGATATCTGATGTCGACAAACTTCCGTATGGATGTTTATTATCTTTGCAAAATGCAACTAAACCACCGTCATCATCGGCTCTTTGCATGATGTTCGTCGCCAGTCCTTTAATTCGTATAAGCCATCATCGGCTTGTCGCTCGACTGCTACTTACAACGCACCCTCGAACTCTCTCCTTTGGCTATAAACTCGGTCGTTGACTGCTAATGAGCTTCAACTCAATCATCCATCCAGACAAACTTTCACTCAAATGGTGTTGAAATTCGCCCCGTCTACTCATCACTTCTGGTTCTCCTCCAGGACACTATCACCGCCAGATCTTCTCAAATCACTATTGCATACAAGCATCAATTGATCTTCTTCCATCAAGGATTATCTATTAAGAAGATAGCCTCTCATCGCGACTTCTTCTACATAAGAGAGGAGCATGAAGCTTGATAAGGGAATGCCGCCTATCTACGACACTGGAATGCCTCTAATGCAAGAAGAATAGGAGAAGAAATCCCCTAACTTCTGCACAAGAAAAGGGGCGCTAGGTCGAGCAGGGAAAATTTTCCTGTCAAAAATAGCGGAAAGCCTCCACTGTCAGAAAGCCATAGGGGGGAAGAAATCCCCTAACTTCTGCACAAGAGGAGGGGCTCTAAGTCGAGCAGGGAGAATTTCCCACTCAAAAATAGCGGAGAGCCTCCACTGTCAGAAAGTCAAAGGTGGGGAAGAGATCCCTTAACTTCTGCACAATAGGAGGGGCGCTAAGTCGAGCATGAAAAATTTCTCACTCGAAAATAGCGGAGAGCCTCCACTGTCAGAAAGCCAGAGGTGGGTAAGAAATCCTCTAACTTCTGCATGAGAGGAGGGGCGCTAAGTCGAGCAGGGAAATTTTCTCACTCGAAAATAGCGGAAAGCCTCCACTGTCAGAAAGCCAGAGGTGGGGAAGAGATCCCCTAACTTCTGCACAATAGGAGGGGCACTAAGTCGAGCAGGGAAAATTTCCCACTCAAAAATAGCAGAGAGCCTCCACTGTCAGAAAGCCAGAGGTGGGGAAGAAATCCCCTAACTTCTGCACAAGAGGAGGGGCTCTAAGTCGATCAGGGAGAATTTTCCACTCAAAAATAGCGGAGAGCCTTCACTGTTAGAAAGCCAGAGGTGGGGAAGAGATCCCCTAACTTCTGCACAATAGGATGAGCGCTAAGTCGAGCAGAGAAAATTTTCTACTCAAAAATAGCGGAGGGCCTCCACTGTCAGAAAGCCAGAGGTGGGGAAGAAATCCCCTAACTTCTGTACGAGATGAGAGACGCTAAGTCGAGCAGGAAAAATTTTTCACTCGAAAATAAAGCCTCCACTGTCAGAAAGCCAGAGGGAGGGAAGAAATCCCCTAACTTCTGCATAACAGAAGGGGAGCTAATTCGAGCAGGGGAAATTTCTCACTCGAAATTAGCGGAATGCCTCAACTGTCAGAGAGCTAGAGGGAGAAAAGGAGAAGGTGCAATTTTTCTAAAGACCTAGGGGGCCTATTTATATGTTTTGGAGAGAATGAGGGGGAGTTGCTATCATTTTTGAAATCCCCAAATTTTTTAATTTTTTTTTTCGAATTTTTCAAAAATTTTTGGGATTTTTTTGTACCAAAAAAATAGCAAAAAAAAAAAATTTTGAATTTTGGCGTATGTGGGGCCCACTTGAGGCGGTGGGTCGAACCGCCTCTTCTCTCTCATCGAAACCAGCAAGGCGCGACAAGGCCACGGACGCGGGCACCCAAGCGCGGGCTCGGGTGCGGCCTAGGCGCGAGAACTGGCACGCGCGGCCGCAGCACGCAGGCAAGGCTGCAGTTCCGCGCCGGCGGCGGCGGCAGCCGGCTGGTCTGGCCGGTTCGGCTGCCAGATCCATTTCAGGTCTGTTTTCCGCCCCGAAAAGACCAAATCAGACTTGGGGGGGGGGGGGTCATCGGGTACGTTTTTCGATGTTCCAGTCTCAATTTTGATACTTTCAAAGTCATTCAAAGATCCTACACGCAAGGTCGATTATGGCTTCACTCGAAAAATTTTTCCAAAATTCATGACGCATATTTTCGGACTCCGGGAGTTTCGAAGTCTGAAAATAGGGGGGGCAACTGATACATCATCATAAATTTATCTTGATCGGGCACGAATCTCGAGTCAAAAAGCTAGTTGGAAACTTCAAAGATTAAATTCAGGAGCATCTGAACTCCGATTTCAGCGAGCTTATAGTCAAACTGGGCGTCTCGGAAACAAGAACCCAATGACACCAAATTCAACCCAATCCGAGCCCAATGGGTCCGAATCAAGGACCCGAAGCGCTGTTGGAAGGTTCGAATCATAATTTTAGTTACTAAACGGTCTCCGATTTTAATGAGCTCATACTCGAATTGAACGACTCGATGAGAAGAATCCAACGAGCCCAAGATCGTAGAATTCCGACATCACTAAGGCCTTCAAATGTCCAACGAATGGTGCACAATCGAAGGGTTCAACATCATCAACCGTCCATTCGACCGCTCCCTATTCACCCCTGATCTCATACCTATTTACAAGCCATGCCACTCCAGAAAAATTATATATAGAGCCCTCATTCTTCACAAGAGGACTCAAGTGAGAAGAGAGAGAATAAGAAGGGAAGAAGAAGAGAAAGGGGAAAGGGAGAATTATCTCCTCCTCGACCACCGCCGGAGCTCTTTCTGTCGCCTGAATACGCCGGAACTCTGCCGGATTTTCGAGAAACGCCTAGATTTTGCAGAACTTTGTTAGAAGCTGATTGTAAACTGATCGTCTTGACTTGTGAGACGAATTGTTCTTTGTACTTCAAACAAACACTAGTGAAATTATTTCAACTGGGCGTGGCCCCGTGGTTTTTCCCTCTTCCGAGTTTTCCACGTAAAAATCTTGGTGTTCATTCTCTTTTATGTTTGTGTGCTGAATATTCGTACAACGCTCAGACGCGAATTTATAAACTCTACCGCCGCGTATATTTTAGCCCGCAACATGTATGTTGAGTTTGAGTTTGAATTATTAGTTGAGTTTGTTTTGAGAGTTGGTTTAGAGTTGTTTATTGGGTTTGAGTTGTTGTGTTGTTTTAATTTGAGCTTGGGTGTTTAGGGAATTTGCTTAAGTTTGTATTGTTTAGAGAGGGTTTGAGAGTTTTTGTTTAAGTTGAGAATTATTTGAGTTGTATTGTTTGAGTTAAAGTTTGAGTTAATTGAATTTAGTTATTTTTGGAGAGTTTATTTTGAGAGTAATTTTCAGATTTTTATTTTAACATTTGACTAATT